>BSBM01001138.1:11465000-12832500 GCA_027924585.1 Larix kaempferi | reverse complement strand
TAGGATCACACATGGTTGCATTGGTAATTTCCATCAATCGTAAGAAAATACTATCTTTTATAATATCTCATGTAGGTGGTTTAAGGATCACAAGAAGTGGTTTTCAATTACAATTTTTCATTCAATGAAATGATCCTCGACTCGACACGTGGTAAGCGGTAAAAATTCTGCTACCGCTTACCCTTTTCATTCTCCGCGCTAGTTGAAAGTGCGAAATCAACATCAACCATAGATCTTTTATTCTGCCACTCATCCACTGTAGATTACTTCATAAATTTAACATGTACAAAATGTCATTTCACCAAAGTTGCCAACATTATAGAACATGCACCTTTTCCTAGCGAATTCCATGTCCACCACAGATCTCAACCCTCCTCGAATCTAAACCGTTGATTTCTTATAAAATTTTACAAGATGTTTAATTAACCATTATGATCTCGTTTTTTCCTGGTGGAAACATGTAATAATTTGGTGAATTTTGTCGTAAAATACTTCATTCGACGCATCAAGTTTTCGCAGGAATTGTCTAGCCGCCATTGTATTTACTTGACCGCCAAAATATTCGTAGTAGTTACAAGATAGAATTTTCGAGGGTTTGGGTTCCAGTTACCCTGCAACAGTAAGAAATATCTGGTGCAACAGTCGAAGATCGAGTAATAGTTCCATGCAGCGAGCTTTGCTTTAGAATTGGTCCCAACTACGTTCGACACAGATCAAGCCCTACGCAGGTTTCATGCTTGTTCCAGACTCTAGTCGCACGCTGCAACACTCCAATCGCATGCTACCACACTCCAGTTCCCATTCTAGGATCGGTCTACTCCAAATTCCACGTAGGTTCCAGGCTATTGAACTCTTATATAAACGAATCTTTGAGATGGGGTTAATTATTATTTTCCCTGCAACTTTATATACAGGACCATGACTGATTTATATATTAATTGTTTTATAAACATGATGAACATATTTTGCATAAAATTTAACACTAAGCCGTGCACTTCATAAATTTAACACTAAGTCGTGTAGTTCATAAATTTGACCTTAAACATGAGATTGATCATAATACTGTCTAACCAAAACAATAAACCAAAATTACACATATTGCTGAATCCATACCAATACTCCTTACAAAACATCATATAATCTAAACTACAGGATGACCCAAACATTATTACTTCTAATCTTTCCATTCATAAAACATCTAACATACCAAAATAATAGGGGCTATCTGAATGGATTTGTAGTTATATCAACAAGAGAGAGATATTTGTCCATAGGATCAATTTCAGTTGAACAATTTGTTAGATATTCCTTATTAAGCTAGGTGGCATGGCATTGTTAGACCTCACTTTCTTTAAGTGTATGCAGGGAAATATGTAATGTATTACTCATATCTAGTAATATTTTATTTAGCAATTTTTTTAATGAAACGTTGAGTTAATTTATTATTGTCAATTGAAGTGTAATTTTTTTAATTAAATCCCTTCATGCTAGAAGGGTGGTATGAATATATAACCTTCAACCTGAAATTAAGTTCATCCCTTCAAATTTGATCCCTAATACCTATTCCAAAAAAAATTATAACTTAAATCCATATGTTTATATTGAAATGGTACCATTAATATCCTTAATATTCGTTTATACAATCTTTAGACTAATTTTAAAAATAAAATATGCCACATCTCACAATCTGATCATTCCACGTGTCACCCTGGGAAACTAGATATTGACATTTTAACAACAAAATTTATAAAAAAATTTCTTCAAAGAGTTTGCTGGAAAGCCGAAATTTTGTTAGAGAAAGAGAGGTTGCTCTTTCCTCGGGTTGTTATATTTTGGGGTGTTGGAAGTAGATCCTGAGGAGAAAGAGTATTTGCTCCTTCCTCCAGGGATGTTTTTTAGGAGTGGGGAAAGTAGATATCGACACTCTAAACAAAATTTTCATAAGAACACTGCTTCACATAGTTTGCTGGAAAGTGAAAATATTCTCAGAGAAAGAGGGGTCTCTCTTTCCTAAAGTTGTTCTATTTTTACAATTCCCTCATAAATGAAGGGGAGGTCGACCCTTCTTCTGCCCAGTATTATTTTCATAATATTTTTAGAGTGCAAGAAGGGTCGGTCGATCCTTCTTGTGTTTTCCATTCTGCATATAGGTGTTCACAATTATCTACTAAACGAAGGGGAGGTTGATCCTTCTTGTCAGAAAACGAAAGTCAAGAAAAAAAAAATTATATGTTATAACTTAGCTAATGTCTAGGTCCCTACTATTTACAGTGGAATTCGAAAGTCAGGAATTGTCATCCTAGCCTTCATATATTAAATATTTTTACATTTATCTTGTAAATGAAGGGTCAGTCAACCCTTCTTGTGCTCAGTATTTTTCCAGTGTTCACCATTTTGGATATACATGAATTAACGGCCCAAACTTCGTAGGTTGAATATTTTTACAATTCCCTCTTAAATGAAGGGGCAACCAACCCTTCTTCTTCCCAACATTCTTTTCATAATAGTTCTAGACTGCAAGAAGGGTTGGTCGATCTTTCCGGTGTTCGCCATTATGGATATAGGTAATTGTTGGATATAGGTGTTCACAATTATCAACTAAATGAAGGGGAAACTGATCCTTCTTGTAGGAAAACGAAAGTTGGGACAAACATTTTTTATATGTTATAACTTAGCTTATGTCTGGATCCCTATTATTTAAAGCAAATTTGGAAGTCAGGAATTGTTGGCCTAGCCTTCATAGATTAAATATTTTTACATTTCTCTCGTAAATGGAGGTTTCCCCGACCCTTCTTGTGTGTTGTATTCTCCCAGTGTTCACCATTTTCGATATACATGAATTGGCGGTTTACCCTTCGTAGGTTGAATATTTTTACAATTCTCTCATAAATGAAGGGGCGACCGACTCTTCTTCTGCCCAGTATTCTTTTCATAATAGTTCTAGACTGCAAGAAGGGTCAGTTGATCCTTCTTGTGCTCAGTACTCTTCTAGTGTTCACCATTTTGGATATACATGAATTGATGGCCTAGCCTTCATAAGTTGAATATTTTTACAATTCCCTCATAAATGAAGGGGTGGTTGACCCTTCTTCTACCCAGTATTATTTTCATAATAGTTCTAGACTGCAAGGAGGGTTGGTCGATCCTTCTTGTGTTTGCCACTCTGGATATAGGGAATTGCTGGATATAGGTGTTCACAATTATCTACTAAATGAACGGGAGCGCGATCTTTCTTGTCGAAAACGGAATTTGGGACAATTTTTTTTATATGTTATAACTTAGTTGATGTCTAGATCCCTACTATTTATAGTGGAAGTCGGAAGTCGGGAATTGTCGGCCTAGACTTCATAGATTAAATATTTTTACATTTCTCTCATAAATGAAGGGTTGGTCGACCCTTCTTGTGCTTAGTATTCTTCCAGTGTTCACCATTTTGGATATACATGAATTGACGGCCTAGCCTTTGTAGGTTCAATATTTTTACAATTCCCTCATAAATGAAGGGTCAACTGACCCTTCTTCTTCCCAATATTCTTTTCATAATAGTTCTAGACTGCTAGAAGGGTTGGTCGATCTTTCTTGTGTTCACCATTCTACATATAGGGAATTTTTGGATATAGGTGTTCACAATTATCTATTAAACGAAGGAGCAGCCGATCCTTCTTGTCGGAAAATAAAAGTTGGGACAAACATTTTTTATATGTTATAACTTAGATGATGTCTAGATCTCTACTATTTATAGCGGAAGTTGAAAGTCGAGAATTGTTGGCCTAGACTTCGTAGATTAAATATTTTTATATTTCTCTTGTAAATGAAGGGTCATCCAACTCTTCTTATTGACTTATTTGATAGTATATATTAGTGGAAAAAATTATTCTTTGTTATGTATAAATATTATTTTTAATATGCTCCTATTATTTTATATTTCATAAATCGCTTCTGAAATGGATTTTGGTTCTCAACAATGTGTCCTGTTATTTTATATTTCAGAAATCACTTCTGAAATGGATTTTGGTTCTCAACAATGTGTGGACCTCCTTTTGAATGGATTGAAAGTTGTTGAAGGAATCTCTTTTCCATAAAGAAAAATATTTCATAATATCAGCGTTCTTGATGGATGTATCATTGTAAACGTTACCAAGACTTTAAATGCAAGTCTTCAATTTCCCTATCCATCAGAAGGTGCAGATACATTGTCAGAGGCAGTTGGTGGTTATATTCAATGGCCTGCATCTGAGATCGTTAACCACATTGGATCTTCTCTTCACGAGAATGAGGTGAATGATATATCGGCTTCTACTTCGACGAGTGTAGAAGATATCATAACAACTGAGAATAATTATTCTTTTATTATGATAAAATTCAATTTGTTACATATGTGTTCAGAAAGCAAGGATTGCATTTCCATAAGTTTTGTAACAAATGTGAGTGGGACTAATTTTTTGGGGGGAACGTTTTTGGGTGACTTCTCCTTTGGTATTCAGGTGGATGAAGTTGTGTTTTCTTGTATGGCATGTTGTCCAGGGTTAATCAATGGAGGTTTTGTTGTATGTCCTATTAAAAGAATCATATATTTTAATACAAAAAAATTTATTTATGTTGAAAGACATTTCAACAATAATCAATCTGAAACTACTTTGAAAGTATTAAGAGAAAATCAAAATATCAAGTTTGTGGGAGAGAAATTTAATTTGATACATCAATTTTATTTAAAGCCACATTATGTTCCTCTGAGAATAGTGTCAACTGTTTTTGAAGGAGACATTGTACAATTCAAACCACTAGATGTTGGCGAGTTTGGTATTTTAGTTCATAAAGTCTTATGAAATTGCGAGGATTGTGGTGTATTTGAAGGCTCTCTTGTAAGATGGCCTACAAACAATTTGCTTGAACTCAATGATGTTCCTTTAGATGTTATACTAAAATTGAACATAGACGAAGACATGGTCAACATTTGGAGTATTTTTTAAGAATGTTCTTTACAGATGATCCTTCCAGGTACTCCCAATTGTGAATATACATATTTTAAAGGTAATGGAACAAGGACATACAATTCCATAAAGTGGCAAGCTAGAACTAAAATTTCTGAAATAAATTCAAGCTCGGTACCTTATAGGCTTAGAATTGATCAGGGTGCATTCCTTTCAAAAATTGTCATTGAAAATTGTTGCTCAAATCTTTGTATATGAAAATTTTCACTGCAATCAATAGTTGAATGTGTGAATAAATTTCATAGTATGAATGGAAATTCAAGAAGACACTATGTTATAAATTCTATGGGATCAAATGCTCTTGTGGCCAAAGAAGGAGATGACAGAAAAAGAAGCATGTTTACAATGAGATTAGACACAATAGACATCTATCAAAATACATGGTATAAATGTTATGGGATAAAAAGGAGCACTTTCTACAATTATAAAAGCATGTTCTTGAATGGTGATGTGAGAGTTGTGCATGGTAAGAGTGGCTTGGAAAAATCTAGGGCGAACATTGTTGCACTGGTAGCTACTATTAATAAAATTGTAGAAGAGAATTCAGACAAATCTCTACATCTTACACTATTAATCAGTGAAGATGGAACAAGGACAACCTTGAAATTATTTCCATCTAATATGTCCCATGGTTTTCTGCAAAAAATGGAAAAAGAAGAAATTGAAAGTATTGGTTTTCCTCCAGTATCAAAATCATCCTTTAGCAAGGTGATGAGAGAAGATTTTCGAGATGTTAAAATTTCTAAATCAAACTCCTTTGCAAGGTGTAATGAGTGCAGTACAATACATGATAGGATTAAGGGGACCAATGATCCAGGTGAGGTGGAAAGGTTGTGAGGACATCAAGAAGCTCATAATAAATATATCACAAGTTGTCACGAAGTATATTATTCTCACAGATTAGCTTCACAAAAAAATCCGAAGAATTTTCTGATTATTGTTAATGACAAAATGGATAAGTCAAAGACTTCCATTCCAAGGATGGGTAAGAAGGAAAAATATTTTAGTAATGTTATGAATATTCCCATATCATTGACTGGAATGTTGACTCATGGGCACAAGATTGGGGGTTTTTACCATTTCAGCCTCTCATTTTTAGAGATGGGGTCGAATCTCACTATGACATCCCTGGTTAAATGCTTGAATAGTATTGAAGAACCAGTGGTTGATAAATATGGTGATTTTCTCTACAAAGGAGGAACATCTAAGCACTAATTGCATGATGGTCTATTGCAATCAGACTCATATGAAAAGTGTGTGATATACAGACAAGATGTAATGCAACATGAGATATTGTGTGTTGATGGTACTAATCAATGCATGCCAAATAGAAAACTACCACCCATATTGTTGTTTAAAATGGCTAATTGTTCAGGTGATAACAAAAACTGCTTTGTATTTTGATTTTTATCTCTTTTAATAGCAAGGAGAGTGTTTGAGGTAGTTGAAGTTGGATTCCTCCTGGTTGGACACACCCATGAAGACATAGATGGAACTTATGGAAGGTTATCAGTAAAGATAATCCACAAGGATATATTTTCACTCTAAAAAATTATGGATATGTATAGGAAATGTGAAGATAAAAATTTATATGTCCCTTATATAATTGATGAATTTTACGATTTTAAGAGTTTTGTGAAACCTCACCTTTTGGATGGAAATTCCAAAATCTTCGGTATCAAAAAATGCCAGTTTTTTAAATTTCAACTCATAGATAAAATTCTAGTCATGCAATGGAGAGCATCACTTCAGGATGAAGCTTGGTTACCTCCTATTCATCTGTGGCAGTCATTGCCATATGGTAGCGCAGACTTTTTGGTGGGGCAACCTAGGTTATTAAATCTGCAATCAAAAATACCTTCAAACATTGACGTAATAAAAAAAGGAATAGAAACATATATTTCATTTTGGAATCGAGGGATTGAGAAGGGATGTGAACAATTTTGGCATCCCAAGTTAAATTATTGGGAGGCTGTATATAAATATTTGGATAGTCCCTTCGAGAGTGTTGATCAGTCACCAACTAACTTTTGTCCATCGACAAGCCATGATATTCATAGTAGTGAACCTACAAGATCTAAACATGAAATTATGGATGCTTATTTGAAGGAAAATGTTCCTGCTTTGCAGGATTGCTATTTTGGACCAGTATGCAACAAGCCTAGAGATGAATTCGTTCCAAGAGTGGATGTTGTAAAGGGGAAAATGGTCATTGTGTAATCACCAGAGCCAGATTGTGCAATATGGTTGGGTAGGGCGATTGGTAATATTTATCAGGATTCATATGCTAGTACTCTTGGGTCTTGCAAAGTAGAGGTGCAATGGTGGAAGCCAACAGGAACATCGAAGGATATGAATGTCTTGTACAAAAACTGCTTAAATAGAAAGTAACAATGGGTTGTTGGTGCAGAATAAAATATGATGATCGATGTAAATAGCATCATATGGGAATGGTCACCAAGGCTAGGATGGATAGGAGAAAAAATAGAATAAACAAGAAGGGACTTGCAACAATTAAGGAACAATGAGAACATATGGGGCATAGTGTTGAGAGTGGGATAAATGTTCCTATGGATATCGTTTGATGTGATCTTAGACCAAAAAAATTATATTTTGTTACAATCCTTCTAGTATGTCTATCAATGCAGTTGGGCGAGAAGACGTCAAGCATCTGGAACATCCATGATCCTCTAGGCATTTGAGGAAAACTACTACTTTGATGCAGAATACATCGTTTATTGGTTAGTATTGTGTAAGTAAGTTCTGCCTATACAGATTACGTAGAGAATTTCTGCCTCATTTGGAAACTATTAAAATTATTTATGTAAAAAGATAGATATTCTCTATACTGTATCAAAAAATAAACAAGAACTGATCAACTTGGTATTCAAACAAGGATTGAATATTATAGAAATTGCACTTTTCACCTTCAAAGGTTGCACATTTCCAAATGAAAATTGCACTTTTCAAATCAAAATTTGCAGTTTTTTATTTGAAATTCACACTTTTCAAATCAAAATTTGCATTTTTTGATTTGAAATTCACACTTTTTGAATTGAAATTCATAGTTTCAAAATAAAAAAAAATTGCAATTTTAGGGTTCATAAGTAGTCAAAAAGCACACTGTTCGAATAGAAAAACACACTTTCCAAAGCCAATATTGCCACTTTCATAACCTAATTTTGCGCTTTAGAAAGGTTGATATTGACACTTTCAAAGTCTAAATTCACACTTTATTAGTCCAAATTTTGCCTAATAAGTCAAATTTTAATGAAATAGGTGTTCGTTCTTCTCATGAACTATATCATTATACTCTTACCATGTATTTTTCCAGGTTTGCTTCTAAGTACTCTGAGGAACCAACGATGAAATTCAAATATCCTAAACCCAAGTTTGCCTTGAAATATTTTTCTAAGGAGTCAGTGATGATTTTTGAATACCCTGAGCTCTAGTGTCATGCTCTTACATTAGAATAACCTTAGGTTCCCCTCATGACCACATAGGAGTCCCATCGGTTGGTGGTGTGACTAGAGATAGATGCGAGTGTTGGGTGCATTACCCCATTAGAAGGACCCTTTCTTAGTTCGATATGACATGATAATGACTAGGTGGGAACCTTGCTTGGCATAAGAAAGACATTACCACATGGGAACACTTGAATTGAGTAGGTTGAGTGGATAAGGAAATAATTACTTCACATTGGATATGTTGGGGTCACCACTAGTTGGAATCCCATGATTAGAGGATGTGACCATGTTGGCTTGAAGCATAGGAGTATGGGAACTTGACTTGGAATACAAAGTGATGGGGTATAAAAGCCACACTAAAGAAATACTTGGAAACAAAGAAATTTGGCTCACATTCGGGAGGAGGTGCAACCAAAGTGCCACAACCCTTGGAATACTTGGTCTCATATATATTGGAGGAACATTGGATCTCAAGGGAATCAACCATACAACACAACACAAGATCACATGGCTTAGGTGGTGCGCACTTCCTCCATGAGGTGGTGTACTCAAGGGATTCACACTTGGGAGAGGTGATATTCCCTTAGGAAGAAGGCACACTTGATCAGGAAGTGCACTTTCCAAAGAGGACACATTAGATCAGGAAGAGGCTATATCAAAAAGTCAAGTACACTGGGAGGATCCATAAGAAAGATGGGTTTGTAGGGAAGTATGGTGTGATGGGTTCACTAGGAAGGTAGAACACGAGAGATAGGTGTAGGAATACATGTGTGTTCAAGAAGAATATGGTGCATACTAGTCTCTAGGGTGAAGTTTACGAAGAGAGTTGGGCACGAGAAGATTCAAAAATTTTGCAGTGGATCACTCCTTGTCGAAAGACCTGGTATGGGTGCTATGTTGAGGAAGACATGTGGATGTGTCGGAGTTTGGTTGAGACTTCGATTTTGATTGTGACTTGAGATGCTATCATTGAGGGTGCACTCTCGAAGACTTGTTGAGTTGTGGAATCCTCTACATATTGTAACGAAGGTTCGTGTATTATAGTGTTATTTGGGTGTACCCCATTTAGGTGCCAACATACTTGTGTTCTTATATGTTTTTTCTATCTTATTTACTTTCATATGTTCATGGCTTGGTTAAATTAGATACGATAAAACTAATAAATGCATAAGTATAAGTTAAGAGGCATAGTTTGGAAAGCTTATACTAAGTTTACCTTGTCCTTAGGTATGAAGTATGTGTCATGTAGCATGGTAGGTAGAAGATATGAAACCCATAGTTTTTGGTTGGACTCTCTATACCTATGATAAGAGGTATTAGAGTTGATTAGAAGTGCCATTCACAAGGGACCAAGGAGAGGGAAAGTGGGGAAAACCGAAAAGTGTAGCAGGCAGTTTGATAGTTCACCTCCAACTTGGTGCAACCAAGTGAACCGACAATAGATACTTAGGAAGACTATTGAGAGCATTGATAGTATGTCAGGTAAAGAATTAGAAGAATAATGCACTTGGAAGAAGTGTTCCCAGCACATAGCATATTTGCATAGTAGACGACCAAGAGCAGCATCGATAGTGCACTTCGGAGTAAGTGTGCCTGACACATAGTAGAGGTTTGCCCAAAACATTGCAGAACTGAGAGGTCCAATGGGAGTGCAATAACACATACCTGGGGAGGATTGACGCCATAGTTGAGTAGGGATGTTAGTACAGTGTGAAAATTGAGCAGAACTAGGCGCACACATTGCAAGATCACAAATCACATATAGTGTGTCGAATCGGTAGACTTGGGTGCTTCTTTTCATAAAATTGCAAAGTGGAATATTTTGGATTTGTTGGACATGGTAAGGGAATCGGAGATACAAACATCATCGTGATATTGTGAGGAAGGAAACAACGGAATTCTTCCTTACTTGGAGAAGCCAAGATGTGAATATTTCTTGGGAGGCACATAGAAAGTGTGCTCAGGATGTAGTGTGTCAAGAGGTACCTAGAAATAGTGCAATCAAAACTAACCATGTCAGAAGAAGGATTCAGGACACAACATGTCGAGGCACGATCGGAATACAGTGCACCCATGACACAACATGATTTCCTAGAGGTGTTCTCAACACACTACGTGCTTTTACATAAGTGCACTTGGGACATAGCACACCTGAGACCTAGTGAAATAGACGTGGAAGGTGTCATTAGAGATGAATATTTATAACCACCCAAGGGATCGCTTGGAGAATCCAGTTATGATATGAGAGATACACCATTTTAGCATGATCCAACTATGCAAAGCACTGGGGAAAAGTCACTATAGTCTATGATGAAGGTCACGGTTATAGGACATGCACAAGGAGAAGAGTTCCCACACCATGCAATCCATCCATAGTAGGATGGAATTCCAACTAGAACTTAGGTTCAGGAATGACCCCCCTACCAAGAAAATATTTGGGTGTTGCATACAGAAGATGTTGGAAGAATAGATGTGGAAGACACAACATGGACACGTAAATGGTTGGACAGGTTCACGAAGGAATGATCGTTAGTGATGATGAGTCTTGCGGTAGACTCAAGTGGATATGTTGTAGTGTTTGATGGAGGTGGCCTTGGTAGCCACCTATATTCCCCTTGTTATTTTTTAGAGACAAGGTTGTCCCACTATATAGGAGCATGTAGTGGAGCCTTAGGGGCTAGTAAAGGTTCCCAGTACGGTGGATGTGTGTCTACCTAGCATTATTTATTTTTGCTAGTTGTTGATGATGTCATTTCCCCCCTAGTGGTGTGCAGATGTCATCCAATATCCATCTACCACCTTCTGCACCCTGCATGCATAATTTTAGGACCACTTCAGTCAATTCCCTATTTTATAGGAACCAACTCAGTGTTCCAATGCATTCCACTTGAGTTAGATGAATCTTGTTGGGGGTTAGATCTCTGGATGCCACTGATTTTGGCCTCATGTGCCCATTTCTAATTGGCATGCATGACAAACTCACTATTGCACCCTCCTTAGTCGTTAATTGATTGTGACTTCAGTTAGTTGAGTTTAGGTTCAGTTTAGTTGAGTTTGAGTCTTATGGAGCACTCCAGTGGTGATAATCCCTATGCTAGACCAACTGAGGTTCTAATTATCCTATGTGATTCAAATTATCTCCATTGTAACATCATTGTTGATTATACTGATTATTGGATCGTGTGATATTATTCTGCTCCTATCTGAGTTCTGCTGCATAATTATTTCTCTTCTCTTTTTTATTGCATTTTTCACTCTTATTCAACTTTTCTGCTCATTATTTATCTGTGAGTTATACTCAACTCCTAGATCTCCCGTGACATATAATTTCACATGGTATCAGATCCATTGAGTGAATAGTTTGAGCAGCTAATTTCGATAGTGCACCAGAAGCCTATGGATTTCCACAACAAATCATGGTGCCATTGCATTGAATTCATTGGAGAAATCCAATGAGGTCTATCCAAGTGTGAAGGATCTGGATAAAAGTGCCTACTGTCCTAAAGCAGTGCTCAGTAACAGTATACCTCCATTATTGAGATTTTTTTGTAGGTTATTCAAATTGTTTTAGTACAGCAACAGTTTCAACAATTACAATATTTTTTTGCACTTGCATCATTTTTCTACACTTGCACTAGTGTTTCTACACCTGTGTTTTTCTGCACCAGTGTTTCTGCACCAATGTTTCTGCACCTGTGTTTTTCTACACCTGTGTTTCTGCACTCAATTTTCTTAGCAGTAGTTTCACCTTGTATTAGATCCAGCAGTTGTAATGGATAATTTGAACTCTTCTCTCTCTCCTAGGATCCTGACACCCTTTAATTACCTTGATTGGAGGGTTGATTTGTAGATGTTATTGCGCAACAAATCATTGTACAGGGTAACAATGGGGAAGGATCCTAAACCACAATCAACTGTGGAGAAAACCAAGTATCTAAATAGATTGGATGAAGCATTTGGTTTCATGTGTACTCATATTTCCAGAGATCTACTCTTCTACATCGAAGTATTGAAGACTCCAAGAGAGTTATGGTTGAAGTTAGATACCCTCTTTGGAAAACAAGATGAGCTAAGAGGACATATTTTGGAAAATGAGTTGATTTCTCTTCAACCCAACAGTTTTGAGACCATTCAGTAATTCTTTTCAAAATTCAAATCTTTGGTTATGCAATGGAGGCAGTGTGGCATTGATAAGAAGGATGAGCAGTTGGTGCTATCCATTATGAGCAAGCTAGGTTCTGAGTTCTCCATCTTTGTCTCTACCTTCCATTCTAGGAGAATATCAATCCCTGGTTGGAAGATGCCCTCCTTTGATATTTTCATTGAATCTCTCATCCAAGAACAGAAAGTTGATCCAGATGGGTGCCTTGATGGCCTCCAAAAATCAAGCTCTTTTGGCTGGAGAACCAAAAAGTGTGAATGGGAAGGGGAAGCGCAAAGGAAAGGATAAGAGGCCATATAAACCCAAGCATAATGCCAAGTCAATTCCATCAGAAGGATCCTCCAAATCCAAGAAGGAAAAACAAAATGGGTTTGAGAAATCCAAGTGTTCCTATTGCAAGAAAGGACACCAACTAGATACATCTTGCATGTAGAATAAGATAGATCAAATGACCAAGATTCTTGAACAATAAAACATTTCCCTCCCAAAGGGTGCAAGAGAGACTGATTCTGGAAGTGAGTTTGATGGTCATGAGAGATTCCATGCACTGAAGGATGGATTTTCAAAATCACAATCCCTCCTCATAGATTCAAGAGCCTCCGACCACATGGTTTCCTCTAGAGAATAATTTTCTTCTCTAGATATCAAAGATGGTCCGATTATTCACATGGGAGACAACTCTCAGATATCTATTGAAGGGAAGGGAACAGTGCATTAGGAACATGGTAAGTTCAAAAATGTTCTATTTGTTCCTTCTTTGTCAGCAGATTTGTTGTTGCGCCGAGAGGCGCTCTACAACCCAGTATGGGGGAGATCTTGTTAGTCGAGTAACAAAATAATACAAAGTAAAAAGTAATAAATATTATGTCGGCCATAAACAAAAAAGAATAATACAAAGTAAAAAGTAAATATGAGACTTAAACTAGAGACTTTAGAGCTTAGGATTAGGTGGTAAATATTATGTCGACCATAAACAAAAAAGAATAATACAAAGTAAAAAGTAAATATGAGACTTAAACTAGAGACTTTACTTTTTACTTTTAATACAAAGTAAAAATTAAATATGAGACTTTAAAGTGTTTGTCCAGTAACAAAATAATACAAAGTAAAGAAAAAATAATAATATAAAGTAAAAAGTAATAAATATTATGGGGGAGATCTTGTTAGTCGAGTGTTTGTCGAGTAACAAAATAATACAAAGTAAACAAAAAAAATAATACAAAGTAAAAAGTAATAAATATTCTGTCATCCATAAACAAAAAAGAATAATACAAAGTAAAAAGTAAATATGAGACTTAAACTAGAGACTTTAGAGATTAGGATTAGGTGGTAAATATTATGTCGACCATAAACAAAAAAGAATAATACAAAGTAAAAAGTAAATATGAGACTTAAACTAGAGACTTTACTTTTTACTTTTAATACAAAGTAAAATGTAAATATGAGACTTTAGAGTGTTTGTCCAGTAAAAAAATAATACAAAGTAAAGAAAAAACAATAATACAAAGTAAAAAGTAATAAATATTATGCCGGCCATAAACAAAAAAGAACAATACAAAGTAAAAAGTAAATATGAGACTTAAACTAGATACTTTAAAGCTTAGGATTAGGTGGCTCAGGTGTTGCACTCAAGGAGCTATTCAAGGAGAGATTTGCACCTCGGGAGATTTGATCCCTCTCGGCGCTTGATAGAGCCTAGGATTTGGATCTAAGCTGGTCTGTATATCAAATGACTAACACAAGTTCACCGAAGAAAGTGCTATTTGGTCCTGACACAATTGATATTACAGAGATCTCTACTGTGAAGATTATAGCGAAAGGGTTTGCAAACCATGCCTCCAAGGCATATGAATTCTCACATTTTTTTCCATACTCTCTGCCTACCCCATTGGAATCTGATGAACGTCAGAGTGATATCTCTTCTAATGAAGATGAGGATCAAGATCTTGATGTTGAGAAAAAAGTTCAAGGAGATTCAGATTCACATCAAAATCCAACACCTACTCCCAATCCATGTCCAAGGCCAATATGGGCTCACAAAGTCCTTGTAGCTGTTGGGAACACAGTTGGGGATCCATATTACCATAGAACCACCAAATCTCAGTATCATGCAAAAATTTCACTATGTCACGCATATCCACTTCTCTCAGAGAAGTGCTACATGATGGTGGGGTTTGATCCACAATCTCTTGGAGAGACTTTCCATGGGGGATATGCAACCAAGCAACAATCTCGATTGTCTAAAAAAAGGTACTCAAAGGTTCATGATTTGGACCATAATGAGCCATTTGCTCCAGTAGCAAGAAGGGTTCCTGAAAGACTTGTTTTGGAAAATACAACTTCTACACAATGGGAGGTACATCAGAGGAGGAGATCCAGATCTAGAACCTGCATTGCTCTCCTACATAGGAGTAGCTTGCCAATAGTTTTGTGAAGGATTTCACTAGGGAAATTTTTTTCCTTATCTGCTTAGTATGAAGGTTCTTTGAGTTCCCTACTATTGTTCTTTTGAGGGGGGGGGCATTTTTCCCATGAGGTTTTTCCCCATTTCCTTGGTTCATGGAAAATTCTTTATTTTTATCATTTATTTGATTGTATGGGTGACCTTTGGTCTTAGTAACCAGGGGCCAGGATGCAAAAGTATGGATTAAGGGGGTGTGTTAGGATATTTTAATACTCCATCATTGTCCTACCTAGAATTATCTATTTTTCCTAGTTGTTGGTGATGTCATTTTCCCCCTAGTGGTGTGCATATGTCATTCAGGATCCATCTACCACCTTCTGAGCCCTGCATGCATCATTTTAGGACCACTTCAATTAGTTCCCTATTTTATAGGAACCAACTGAGTGTTCCAATGCAAACCACCTGAGTTAGCTGACTATTGTGGGGGGTTAGACCTCCGGATGCCACTAATTGTGGCCTCATGTGCTTATTACTAATTGACATGCATGACAAACTCACTATTGCACCCTCCTTAGTTAGTTAACTGATTGTGACTTTAGTTAGCTGAGTTTAGCTTCAACTTAGTTGAGTTTGAGTCTTCCGGAGCACTCTAGTAGTGATAATCCCTATGCTAGACCAACTAAGGTTCGAATTATCCTATTTGATTGGAATTCTCTCCATTGTAACATCATTGTTGATTATATTGATTATTGGATCATGTGACATTATTCTGCTCCTATCTCAGTTCTGCTGCATAATTATTTCTCGTCTCTTTTTTACTGCAGTTTTGACTGTTATTCAAATTTTCTTCTCATTCTTTCTCTGTGAGGTATACTCAACTCTTAGACATGCTATGACATAGAATTTCACACACGGGTCATGGCTTGGCCTACTTGAGGAAGAGGATTGCAAAAACAATAGTAGAAACTCTAAAGTAGAGAAGACTTGCTTGGGTGGAGAAAGGTGATTTATTCATAATGATGCAATGATAGATGATAGATATATAACCATGAACAAGGGTACATCACACCATGGAAGTTTAGACTGGAAAGAACTAGTTGAGATGTGGATCCCATCTAGGTCTATTGGAAATTAGAGTGTGGTGCAATGGGTCAACTTGGGAGATGCTTTCCTACCTTCGATATGGGACTTAGGTTTTGGTTGAGACTTCCTTTAGATGATTGATAATATGTACTAATTGGTTGCGGATGTGGTCAAGTAGTGGTACAGACATGTCTGACAAAGGACATGGGATTCTTTGGCTTTCTCATCATTCTAGGAATACTTTGGACAACTTATTGTGGGTAGTAGGTTGGGTGGACTAGATTGTTGCTTCTCCAAATTGAGGCTAGTGGAAGATATGGGTTGTGATGGTTGATTGATGGTTGAAGGAAGGGAAGGAATCCTTACCATTGAGTATTTTCAAGTTGTTGTGTTGGAGGAAGAGAGGATTGCGAACAAGGCAGACTTTCCCCAACCAGATTGCAAAGATGGTTAACAAGATTACATTCCAACATGCGATCCACTTTGCAAGCTAGTGTTGGGACCTAGGAGTGTAGAAGGAACTCAACCCAAACAAACTCTTGGATGCATTGTTGTAGTGCAATGGAAGAGTAAAACATGCATTCTTACACAATTTGTGTGTGCTTCTACTTTTTGAAGCTTGACAGGTTGGGAGTGACATGTTGTCGACCTTGAGGAATTGAGAAGCAAGTCGAGGGGAAGAAGCGGATGACGAAGGTGACGCCAGTCCCTTGTGATTGTTTGAGGAAATAAATTTTACTTTAACTTCTTGAGCAAAAGGAGATGTGCGAATATATGGAAAATTCAAAGGGAGGAGGATCGGTTTCATGTGGTGGAAAGAAGATCGAGTACTAGATTAGAATTAATTATGGGAGTCACGATACTTGGAAAGATGAGGTGGGTGTTGAGTATTGGTATCTTAGAAATATTTGAAGTGAAGGTGATGACCTTCTCTTGGTTCGGAAGAGTTTCAAACAATGATAGAAGTGTGGAAGGAAGTGGCTATTTTGGACATGGAAGAGTGCATTCTTATGAGCTTAGACATGATAGTTGGACTAGAAACCCATTCAGCTTCAGGCATGAGGGACATAAATGTACCGAGGCATGACATAATGTGTTAAGAGTACTAATGCAAGAATAGGTTGTATGGGTATGATGAATGGATAGATTTTGAGACTTCTTTGCAAGACTTAGTTGTGGCGGAAATTGGTATTAGCAATAGTGGTAGAGTGCTTCAGGGACAGTTGAATGTTCTTGGATATGTTTCTAAGGATGAAAGAAACTTGGAGTAGGGGAGGATGTCACGCTATTAGGCTAGAAGAACCTTGGGGTTTCCTTCTTACCACTTAGGATTCCCATTGGTTGGTGGCACGATTAGAGATAGATGCGAGTTTTGGGAACATTACCCCATCAACAGGACCCTTGATCGGTTGAGTGCAACATGAGCATGGTTAGGTGAGAACCTTGCTTGGCATTGGAAATACATGTCCAATTTCTTATGAACACACTTGACATGAATTGGTTGAGTGGATTGAGAAATAATACCTTCACATCGGATCGGTTGGAGTTACCTCAAGTTGTAAGCCCATGATTGGAGCATGTGACCATGTCGACTTGAGGCATAGGAGTATGGGTACTTGACTTGGAATCCCAAGTGATGGTGTGAATCTTGCACTTAGGCGTACTTGGAAAAGACTAGATATGATGAGGGAATTTATTCTGTAACTTTTGTAAATCGGTAGGGCATGATGAAAATGATTTTATTGAATTGTCTTAGAATATAGAGGATGAATATGGAGGAGGGACATCTAGGACTAGAACACCCTCTTGCAGATGTTGAGATAGTATGTGTTTCTTTTCTAAAATATTGAAGGATTGGTATGATGTAGGCAAGGCTTTGTTGTCAAGAATTTGTAGAGCTAGGAGGTATGTGAAACATACCACCTTATCTAGGGCATCTCTAGAAACGATGCAAAGGGTTTTTAACCTATCATAGGAAATAATAACATGCTCGTCCATTGAATACTTGGTGGCACATGAGGTCATGAATTCAGATAAATTCATGGTTTAAAGGCATACTACCCAAGTAAGATTAGTTTCCCACAAATGACAGGGATCTTGGCTCATGGAAGAATTTGATTCTACTTCGGCAATGGTGCGATGGAGGTCATAGGAGGATACTAATGTGTCAAAAACATCTAACTCATGGTCTTACATGCGTTCTTCAATGGGGTTAAATTGGATTTTAACTTTTTGGGGCCTTGACTTGGATGAGGATGCCATAGGAAACATATTTACTATTCATATAAAAGTAAAAAGAGGGAGGTAAAAAAATTGAATTACTCGGAGGGGTAAATCGGGACGAGTAGGTGGAATTCAGTTGCAGAGTGTTTGTGATTCGGTTACAGAGATATGGAAAGAATATTTGTCTTTATTGGAGAAGAATGAGAGATTTTTGGGCCACCTATCACCTTAACGACCCAAAAATTTGAATTATGTTGCGTGGCATGAATCCATTGGTTTATTTTTTGGGGTAACATCAGCTGATTCCATCAGGGCCCTCCATACACGTGTCATTGTTATATTGGTACATGTGCTATCCATGCATGCCTTTGATTTTCATCATGGAATATTTCTTTTCAACCTGTGTGGGAATGGGTGTATTTAAAATTATCTGGGACAGGAGGTAATGACTTATTGGGAAAGTGGTTTTAAATTTGAAATTTTGGAACCCTTTCCAATCCCCGTGTGCCATGTACCACATAATGTTTTGGCTAATATATCAGCGTGGAATATTTAAAATCCATGCATATTGGTGATGCATTATCGCTATGTGTCATTGATAATTTATTTCATGCGCCTACCTAATCATGGGGGAGCTTATAACCTTTCGTCCTTAGTGCTCAATCCTTGCTTCCAATCTCTTGGGTCTTCTACTTAGTGCTCAAGCTCTTATTTCTGGCATATAGTCCTTGTTAGAAACCTGTGTCAACCCTTCTCTTTACTTTGTTAGTATATTTTTGTTGGATGCATATGCTTTGTGAGTCATCTCGTAGTATTTGTTGATCCATAGTTTGTATTAGCCCATGGTATTGACCCATAGTATTGGACGCATATGCTTTGTAAGTTGTCTAGTAGTATTATATGGTCCATGGTATTGACCCATAGTATTGGGCATAGACTTAGTATATAAGTGTGTGTTGAGGCCAATGAAGGCATCATGAAGTTACTTGTATTGAGCTTGCTCAAAGGAGGTTTCCCCCTCGAAGTGCCTTGCGATCAATAAAAATATTTTGTGATCTCATAAATTGTGCATTTTTATCAATTAATTGTTGTAGGTTCCTCACATCTGGTATCAGAGCACTTTCTTGGGATCGTTGGGTGGAATTTCTACATTTTTTTTTCGTATCTGTTGCAAGTTCGGATCTAAGAATAATCCCTATCCGCTTAACCGTGGGAAGTGCTTGGGAATAATCCCTAAAACTCATTGTGAGGAGTACCACAGGAACCCCGAAGTAGCTGGCCCATTGAGAGGACCTGCCAGCGAAAAGGGCAACAACCCCTACCTAATTGACTAGTTCCCACCCATGAGGTAAACCAAGAGCTGTCATTTGTGGAAAAGCGGTTATCAGTTTTACCTGAGCCGTGGAGTGAGGTGTACTGCCCCAATACGCAAGCCGTCAGACAACATTGGTGGCCGAGTGAAACCCCTGAACTATTAGGAAGTCGAGCACATATGGGGTCCATATCTATTTTCAGTTGAACTATTGTTGATCACTTCCGCGTTGTTGCAGATCCATCTGCTGTCGATCACTTCCACGTCGTTGCATATCCATCTGTTTCCAATCACTTCCGCGTCGTTGCATATCCAACCGTTTCAAATCCATTCCGAAAGTCATTTCAAATCCAGCCATTTTCGATGCATTCTGAGCCATTTCAGATCCATTTTGAAAGTCGTTTCAGATCCATCCATTTTCGATCCATTCCGAGCCATTTCAAATCCATTCCGACTGTAGTTTTAGATCCATTTCGAAATCCGTTTCAGATCCATTCTGAAATTCCATTTTTTGGCCATATCTCCTTTGTTTTAACTTTGTTTCCCATGAAACTTCACTCACACCCCTACAATCCCATTCTGCATATTTCATTCCTGAGGACCATATCCCAAATTTCACTTCCCAAAACCAGAAATCCCACATTTGTCTATTTTTAGGGATTGCCATAACTTCTTCAATTTTCACCCAATTGCCTTCAAATTTTGTCACCATGTTCATTCCCTATTTCTACTTCTTTGTCCCTCTCTGAAAAATTTTCCCATTCTTTCACCCCGCTTCTGAAATCCTCATTTTCTGCTTCCCTGTCCATTCGAAAGTGTCCAAATCATAATCAAACCCCAATTACTCATCATAGTTTTTCTCAAATCCAAATTTCCCTTTACTAAATCAGCTCCTGTTTGTGTTTTTCTACCCATCCAAAAAAAAAACTCCTGGTTATTGTTATCACCCTGCGGAGGAGCACAAATCATGGCGGAAGAACTTGCAACCCTCAAAACCAAACTCCAAGATTTGGATGAAAAATTTCTTAGCCTCCATCTTCAGCATTCAGCCAGGAACACTGGGTTCTCTTCTTCCAGCAATTTTCGTGGGCCAAAGCTTGATTTTCTTCGCTTCAATGGTAATGATATGACTGGATGGATATACCGGGAAGAACAATATTTCAGACTGCATAATACTTTTGATTTCCAGAAAGTTCCACTTGCATCCTTTCATTTGGAACAGGAATCCTTCAATGGTACCGTTGGTACATCAAGGCTCATGACGAGCCAAAATGGACAGATTTTTGCCAACTCCTTTTGCAACGATTTGGTCCTAGTGCTTTTGATGAATTCACATGAGCACTCACTAAACTTTGCCAATTTGGCACTATGAGAGAGTATCAAACATAATTTGACAAACTAGCCAATCACATAGAAGGATTGTCTAATGAATTCTACAGGAGTTGTTTTATGAGTGGTCTTAAGGATGAAATCCGCTCATAGGTTAAAATGTTTTGTCCCAACACAATGATGGAAGTCCTAGGTTTGGCTAAGTTGGCAGAGGACAAGATCACAGCCCAACAACACTCCAAATCCACTTTTGTTCTATTCAGAAATATGGTTTCCCAACGACCTCCGATCACGCTAGCTCCTCGCACGACTCCTATCAAGAATTTGTCTGAAGCAGAGATGCAGGCACGTAGAGAAAAAGGGATTTGTTATAATTGTGATGAGAAATTCACTCGGGGACATAGATGTGTTGAGCAACAGCTCTACCTCTTAGATGTGGATTCTCCACCTTCCTCTGAACTTGGTGCAGAAGCTCCAGATACACTGGATGATCAGGTTGACATTCAGCATCTGCCTCTTGACCCTTCTTCTCCGGATGACCACCCAGAGATATCTCTCCATGCTTTAGCCGGAGTCACCACCCCACAAACAATGCGGGTCAGGGGTTACTTCAAGAAGATCCCTCTTACAATACTCATTGATTCTTGTAGCACTCATAATTTCATTGACCATTGAATCGCCAAACAGGCTGATTGTTTTGTCCATCCTTGCTCCAACTTTGAAGTCATGATTGCCTATGGGGGCACCTTACCTTGCAAGGGGAAGTGTCACAATGTGCGTATCTCTCTGGAATATTATAACCTGCGCTCTGACATGTTTTCCTTGTCCTTAGGTAGATGTGATGTGGTTTTGGGCATTCAATGGTTACGCACACTTGGCCCCATCTTATGGGATTTTGCTGAACTTTGGATGCGATTTTCAGTAAATGGGAAACAAAACACATTTATGGGATTACAACCAGGGTCTCTATGCATCATCAGTTCACATCGCCCAGAAAATATCCTTAAGAAGAATTCACATGGTTTCATCGCTCAGCTCCATTCCATTCAGATGCACCCATCAATGGTCTCCACTACTTCCTTGCATAGATATGCAGGTGTCTTTAATGAACCAGTGGGTTTGCTGCCTTCAAGAGACCCTTCCGATAAGAATTTAGCTACATCTACATCTCATAAGGAAATGATGGCTATTTTGCATGCAGTACATAAGTGGCAGCCATACCTATTAGGGAATTATTTCTGTATCATGACTGATCACCCGAGTCTGAAAAATTTCCCGGAACAATGGGTCTCCTCCCCAGCACACCTGAAATGGGTTATCCAACTCATGGGTTATGCTTATGCGATCACTTACAAGAAGGGTAAGTACAATCTGGTGGTGGATGCTCCTTCTCGCACATTTGATGACCGAGTTTCTATTACAGCTATTTCTCTGCTTGTTCCAAATTGGTTGCAATCTGTTCAACAGGGCTATGTCTTCTATGAACTCCATGCTTCTCCATCGACAGGGCACTCTAGGTTCCTCAAAACGTATGACCGAGAACAATGTAACTTATTTTGGAAGGGACTGAAAATGACAATTCAATAGATGGTGGCTGACTGTGATACTTTCCAGGTCAACAAGGGTGAACTGACACTCCTTTCAGGACTGCTCGAACCCTTTCCCATCCCTACACATATTTGGATAGTTATTTCTATGGATTTACTTGAAGCACTCCGGTGGTACAATACCACATCTAAAATGACACCATCTGAAGCAATCTATGGACAAGCACCGCCCGTTCTTCTTCCATACACCCTCAACAGTTCCCCAATTCAGGAAATTGACTCAGTTCTTCGAAACCGCAATCATATTATTCTCATTTTGAAGGACAATCTTTACATGGCAAGAATTTGAATGAAACAACAAACCGATCAACACCATTATGAGCGCACTTTTCAAGCAAGTGGTATGGTTCTTCTTCATCTACAGCCTTCCAAGCAATCCTCCTTGAAACTCAAAAGGCGTCATCTTCTCTCTCAATATATCACAGATGTATTAATTCAGTGGCACGGAATGAAACCCGAGGATTCTATAGGGGAACCACTTCTTCAGATTCTGCATCAATTTCCACATCTAAAGCTTTGAGGACAAATATTTTTCTAAGGGAGAGGGGATGTTAGGAACCCGTGCCAACCCTTCTCTTTACTTTGTTAGTATATTTTTGTTGGATGCATATGCTTTGTAAGTCGTCCCATAGTATTATATGTTCCATGGTATTGACCTATAGTATTGGGCATAGACTTAGTATATAAGTGTGTGTTGAGGCCAATGAAGGCACCGTGAAATTATTTGTATTGAGCTTGCTCAAAGGAGGTTTCCCCCTCAAAGTGGCCTGCGATCAATAAAAATATTCTGTGATCTCATATATTGTGCATTTTATCAATTAGTTGTTGCAGGTTCCTCACAGTCCTCATCCCACAATTTATTTTCAAAATGCATTCACTGCTCGGGTTCCCATTCCTAGATTTTCTCATTGTATGTTATAGCTCTATGGATCTTATCTTTGATATCATTGGCCCATACCGACCTCGCCAATGTTGCATGTTCAAAGTTTCAAGAATTTGAAAACTATTGAGCCTAGGACATCTTGGAGTGATAATAGACACCATGGAGATATATCTAATCACTAGATTGATGTTTACTAGAATGTTATTCCGAGCACAGATTGTAATCTTTCATCCGATTTAAAACCATCAAATGTTTCTACAATAGATTTTGAAGAAAAATTGTTCTTCAACCTTCAATGAGTAATCAATTTTTGTAGGTGATCAAGTGTAAAAAACATATAATAAAATATTGCAAATGATATTCATGTTTAGTTACGGGTGAAAACATGAAGTTGGGAAACAATTTTGGCTTGTTTTTGACAAAAAAAACTGCTAAATTTTATGTTTTTCAACTTCGACCTCTTCAAACCCATATCTCCCTTAGGAATTTCAACTTGAGGTAAACAAAAAGGTTTTAGAGAATTGAATTAGCTTTCTACTCGTTTTTTTTTTTTTTTAAATTATGGACATATTGTGGGACAAATTTGATGTCAACATACAACATATACTTGAAAATTTTAGGTATGGATAATGAGTGACCTGTGTTGACGACGTTTTTTTGATAGATGGTTATTCATTTTAGGGAAAAGCATTGTAGTCTCATAACCTACACACACTACACTGTATCCTGGACTATATTTTGAGTTTTTAAGACTTGAGAACTATTTTTATTATTTATCGAAACAACGTATGTTCAGAAAATGGTGCATTATCGACACATGTTTTTGTCTTCGCATTTTCTTTCAAATGCGACTCTTATCAAACAAAATAAAACCAACCCATTGAAGAGGACACTTCAAGGAACATCCTTGTATTTTTTTAATTTTTTTTGGCTTCGTCATTGTGATGATATTGAATTTTTATTGTGACTGATTTTTCAGTCACTAAAATTTTTAATGATAAAGTTTAGTAAAAAAATAGTAATCCTAAATGAAATTCAAAAAAAATTATATTATGAGAAAGTAGATTGAATGATGAATCTACTGGTATAAACTCCGACATGTAATTCTCATATTTTGCAGTGGTCCGACCTTGTTAAAGTGACATTTATGAATTCTGCAAAAATGGTGTTGTAATTGTTGACCAGAAACTCTTGGGCGAGAAAATGTCTTCCGAACTCTCAGCCGAGAGTTTAGTTCAAACTCTCATCCGAGAGTTTTCTCAAAAATACAGCGCATGGATTGGTTCAAACTCTTGGCCTAGAGTTTTTTTGAACTCTCCATCGAGAGTTTGAACTCTCAAAACGCTCGGCCTAGAGTTTAAAAAACTCTAGGGTGAGAGTTTCAGGTTGACTTTTTTTCCCCTATTCATCCACGCGCCCTCTTTCCCAGCTTCACGTTTTTGTCATGGAATTGTTTCCCAGCTTTGCGTTTTCACCCTTACTCCATTGTATATTCAAACCACAAGTCCTTAAGGCACCTAATTCATTCTTTCATTCTACTTCTCTAATGCACAATGTTCCTAAAGTGATATATATAATTGTGATTCAGTCAAGCAATAATCTTGAGAAAATCCTATGTAACTATGATCATACCAATCATTCATAAGCATATGAAGGAATCTAGTTTTGACATCTCAATCAAAACATGACAAATCTAGCATATGTTAGGAAATGAAATTGCTTCTACAAATAACTCAGTACTTATTGACATATATAAATATGAGAATTTCATACACAGAACAAACTTTTAAAAGCATACAAACATAATATTTGATATACACCCAAACATTATGATTTCTTGTCCACAAATCAAATACACATGAACTAAAATTATAAACATAAAACAATATACTCTAACCTACAGTACTAGAGCAATGAACACTTGCCTAAGGTCCCTCCCAAGCTTGGTGGTGCCTCTATGGAAGACTTAGAGAACTAAATACATTCAGGAACTCATTCAAATTAGCATCCTATTAATATATAAAAGTGATTCAGAACTAGACAATATAAGTCTCAATCTTAGCATTGATTACACACCAACTAGCTCTCCTTCACTGTTAGATATCATACATATTTATATTAGAGGGTCGTGTAACCAACTCCCATGTCCAAATTCAACCAGACTTTAAGAATGGAAAATGGTGGTTACATATTAAATCATTTGTTTTATTGTTCAACATACAACATCTAATATCGAACCATATGCCATTCACATGACATGGAATGCATGGGAATGGCCTCTTTTTCTAGTTCGAATTATGGTTTCTATTGGTAGGTTCTCTTTGTAGGATAGTTGACTGAAACTTTGATAGTTCAATCCTGTTATCCATGACGCTCCTGGAACTAATTAAAACAACATGCAACCATATTGGAGATGCTAGAAAACAAACCCATTTTGCTAATTTTCCACAGGATTCCCATAGGTACGATATGATGTGAAATTAAGGCACAACAGATCTAATTGAACAAGTAAATCAATTACAAGATGAAACTCAGAAAATAAGTGTAAACTGTGCAAAAGGCTTGCGACAGTGCTCTATTGAACTCAAAATAGTAGAATACAATACAATACAGTAACAATGACTGAGCAATTCGAATTAGCCAAGGAGGTCATTCGAATATACTGCATGGTGTAGCTTGGATCCAACTAGGAGTCCTCATAATCAATCAGTGGTGGTCATCAATGCACAAGTAACTGCCATCCAGGTGTCAAACTGAGTCTAACTGAGTCTAATTGAGTGTAATGAGTGTAACTGATGGTAGTGTCACTAATGTAGGGAAGGAGGCTCAGTGGAGGGCACATGAGGAGTTAACTGAACTTAGAATAGGTAGTCAAGTCTCATCGTAGGTCCATCGGAGTGGTAACAGTAGTTAGGAGTCAGTATAGCCTCAAATAGAGGAAAGACAACTAGATAACTGGAGTGAATTGGACTGGTAGGTGAGAAAAGGTGCCCCTCTCAAGTGGTAGGTGCATGTTGGGTGCACTAAGAATCAGGAGGTCTAAACCTGAGTGGAAGGAAGCTCCTAGGTGTTGGCAGACTAGGGACTAGGTGCTGGAGACATCAAACTAGTGACTGGGTAGCATGTGGATGCATGCAATGCATGCAGATGCATGCAATGCATGCAGATGCATGCATGCATGCAAAGTACATACTGAATGATGAGATATCCTAACACCCCCCCTCAAGCTATACTATGATGTAAAAAATAAAATGTAGGGCCCTGGTTACTGAGACCAAAGGTCACCCCAATACAATAATAATCCAAATAAAGAACAATCCATGAACCGAGGAAATGGAGAAAACCTCATGGGAAAAACCCCCCCTCAAAATGGACTGTAACACACCAAAAGATTTAACTGCCCCAAACTCAAGTAGATATGTCTGGAGGTATCTTACTCTTGGGAGTAAATGGATCATGCTCCAAAAACATGTGCTTGAATTCTCCATCAGTGGATGCAAGCGAATGTGGATACTTTATGAACTTGCTCTTCACACCGAAAATGGTGAGAACAAATCTGAAAATATGAGGATGATCCTAGAACCTATGATTCGAACCAAGTGAGGTAGGAATAGCTCCAATCATATCAAATAGATCTTGAAACTTGAACTTCTTATCAGTGGAAGTTAAATCAGCTCCAATATTTGACAAATGGTTTCTTGAGATCTCCTTTGAACCAACAGGGGTGAGATCAAAACCAAAATCAGCAAAAATTACATGAGAATTGAACTCAAGCGAATGGTAGTGCTCTTCATCTTCAGTAAAACTCTGAGAAACTGTGCAAATGATAGAACAAAAGTTTATAGGAGGCATGCAATCAATGAGGATGAATGCTTCACCTCCAAAATCATATTTTACCTCCAAAACATCAAGTAGATCATTATTCTACATACCGGCAAACTCATGTGAAAGAGAGGATTCAAGAACCTCTTCGGAATCTAGAGTATGAGCTGGTTTATCTTGCTCAGAATTCGAAATAGAAGGCTTTGAGAGAATGAGTGTTGAATCTACAGTTTCTTCTTCATATTGAACAATGGATGAGGCCAAGACATAATCAGAGAGAGCAGATAAGGAGATCTCACTGGGATTGTTCTCCAAAAGGCTAGCATGATCCTCTTCTTCCTACTTTCCAAATTCTCTATTGAGTTGGGCCCATAGATCTCTTGGATTTTATGCAGTAGTATTGAGGTAACGCATAATAGGAGACATAGCAATACATATTGTCCCAAAACCTATATCACAATCATTAAGCCAATCATTCTCGTCTTCATCGGAATCAAAATCTCTTGTAATACCAATGCACATATCAAAGAGACATTGTCTCTTCAAGCATGCTATCATCTTTGGTTTCCATTCATCATAGTTGAATGGAGTAAGAATATTTTGTGAAGAAGAATATTCCATCTCTGCAATAGCGAATGCAAATGGAGGGAGTAAGAAACCTGCAAATCAGAAACAAACAAGAAGCATAAGGTCGAACAATCCACCCTTTTAGAGTTGCATCACACTTGGGATTGGAGATCAAGCAAGCTTGAAGATCCAATGTATCTAATCCAGGAATTCTGTGGAAAACTCAAGGCTTCTAGAGTGTATTCGAGAGTATTTTTCAGCTTTGCATGCACATGGACGAATGCACATGATATTTTGCATGCCAAAACTTCAGTATTTTTGAGCCAATTCACTCAATTCTTCATGTAGAACACCTGTAGAAGAGAGATCTTGTCCCTTCCATGGCTCTGATACCATCTGAATCTAAGGCACAACAGATCTAATTGAACAAGTAAATCAATTACAAGATGAAACTCAGAAAATAAGTGTAAACTGTGCAAAAGGCTTCCAACAGTGCTCTATTGAACTCAGAAGAGTAGAATACAATACAATACAGTAACAATGACTAAGCAATTCGAATTAGCCAAGGAGTTCATTCGAATATACTGCATGGTGTAGCTTGGATCCAAATAGGAGTCCTCATCATCAATCAGTGGTGGTCATCAATGCACAAGTAACTGCCAGCTAGGTGTCAAACTGAGTCTAACTGAGTCTAACTGAGTCTAACTAAGTGTAATGAGTGTAACTGATGGTAGTGGCACTAATGTAGGGAAGGAGGCTCATTGGAGGGTGCATGATGAGTTAAATGAACTTAGAATAGGTATTCAAGTCTCATCAGAGGTCCATCAGAGTGGTAACAGCAGTTAGGAGTCAGTCTAGCCTCAAATCAAGGAAAGACAACTAGCTAACTGAAGTGAACTGGATTGGTAGGTGATAAAAAGTGCCCCTCCCAGGTGGTAGGTGCATGCTGGGTGCACTGAGCATCAGGAGGGCTAAAATTGAGTGGAAGGAAGCTCCTGGGTGCTGGCAGACTAGGGACTAGGTGCTGGAGGCATCAAACTGGTGACTGGGCAGCATGCAGATGCATGCATGCATCTAAAGGGCATGCAAAGTACATATTGAATGATGAGATATCCTAACATATGATTGGATATGGGTTACCAGAACTCCAATGGGTTTTATCAAAAATAAGGGGAAATAGTTAAATATTCAACTAGAATACCTTGCAAGCTTGTAAAATCATTTCCTTGTTTAAATGCACAAAGAGAGGGTAAAAGGATTAGTATTCAGATAAAAAGGATGGCTAGAATTATTAAAATAAGGCTCACGTGTAGGTGAAAAAGGTGTCGACATGACAGGCCAACATCTCCCCCACACCTATCTTCTTTCATGTCCCCATGCAACTAAGGTAGCCAATTGGAAAACCTTCAAAATTGACAAAACTATGCAATCTATTGTCCTAAACATTACTGATTAGCATCAATTAAAATGTTTAGGTTGGATCAAGATATTTCCATACATTCTTTGAGCTTCCTCCTCATTTCTCTACAACGAACACTTTAATATTATTATAACATGTCCTTGCAAGCTTACATAGCTTATGATTCTTGGATGACAATTTTTCATGGTCCTTCCTTAACTTTCACATTGTTTCTTTAAAATCTCATTTTCATTTTTGACATATTGATCTAGCACTGTGAACTCCTTGAATTTTTATTTCAATATTTTGATATTTCTATTCTTCCTTTTTAACTTCAAAGAGGCTACATCATTTGGGTTTGAAGACATCACTAGTTTGAATTATTTGCCATACCCTATAGGATCAAAATCATTGAATGCTAGAGAGATGCATTCAAAAAGCTCAACAAGTTCTATCTACTCTAGTTGAAAATGTGGGGGACTTTGTGACTTAGAGAATTACATCCTCCTCCTTTTGGTTATCTTGAAACACTCTATGGATTCCTGCTCGTTCTTCTCATGATATGTATTATTATGCTCTTACTCTGTATTGTTCTGGGTTTGCTTCTGAGTACTATGAGGAACCGACGATGAAATTCAAATATCCTAAACCCAAGTTTGATTTGAAATATTTTTCTAAGGATTCAGTGATGAGTTTTGAATACCTTTAGCCCTAGTGTCATGGTCTTGGGTTATAAGAACCTTGGTTTCCCCTAATGACCACATAGTATTCCCATCGATTGTTGGTGCGACCAGAGACTGATGCAAGTGTTGGGTGCATTACCCCTTGGAAGGACCCTTGTTCAATTGGACCCAACATGAGAATGACTAGGTGGGAACCCTTCTTGGCATAATAAATACATTCCCATGCCCATGAGCACACTTGAAATGAGTAGGTTGAGTGGATCAGGAAAGAATTCCTTCACATCGGATCTATTGGGGTCACCACGGTTTGGAATCCCATGATGGAAGGATGTGACCATGTTGTCTTGATGCATAGGAGTATGGTTACTTGACTTGGAAGTCAAAGTGATGGGGTACAAAGGCCACACTAAAGAAATACTTGGAAAAGAAGCAAGTAGGATAACCTTCGGGAGGAGGTGCGTCCAAAGTGTCACAACCCTTTGTTACAACGTATTTTTCCACCTTGTGAGAATTAGCACTCATTGGCCTCCATTATTCATTTGATTGACTTAGAACCACTTTTTGTCCTCCAGGAACCCTTGTTTCCCTATTTTGTTCCTATATGCGATATGTTTCACTACAACTCGTGCATACGCAGGTTGTACCACTATAACCCGCGTACATCAAGTTAAATGGTAAATAATAGTAAAAACTCTATTTTTCACTCCAAAAAGCGGCCATTGTGACCTTTTTCCCTCCATGTATCCGAAATGACTCGATTCGACCTTTCACCTACATTTGGAGGGTTATATATTGAGCTCTTATGGTGCATGGAAGGAGGAGGAAGAGAGAGCATCGAAACTCTATTGGATTTTTTCCATAGCTTTAGTCTACATCCATTGATCCTAGTTGTTGTGAACCCTTTGTGTTCACCTACCAAACTCTTCCATATCTTGTTAAGGACTCATTCCTTTACTCGTGAGTTTTCCATTGCATGGGGGATTGAAGTGGTGGAGACACAAGTGGAGCTACCTAGTTCTTGGTTCAGATGAGTTGCCGACAAGACGTTTTATCATGTACTTCTTGTTTATATTAATAGAAATACTCATGTTCTCGTCCAATTGATGTTGTGAATGGTTTATTATCATTGGGTACATTTGCTTACATATATAATGGACTATGCTATTGTTTATGCTAACAAATTTCATATATCCTATGCACTTGCTTGCGTTTATTGTTGATACTAAGCTGCAAGTTCAAGTGTGGTGATTGGAAAGCTCAACGGGGATCTACGTCAAACGTCTGGTTGAAGGTTGGTATTTTATTCCACTTCTTATCATTTACATTTATAAAGCATGCATTGGGAATTTAGTTTATTTATGGTAGTCATATGTCTATTGTGGTCTACCCCAAGCCATAGGAAGTTTTTCTCCATAACAGAAATGGCGACTGCGCTGGGGAAGAACCTCCATTTTGGGGATTTTGGGCATTTTTCCTTATTTTGAGTCTCTATTCTGTCGAGTTTTTGTGTTGTTGATAGGCTGTTAGGGTCTGCATAGAAAATCTTGATTTTTCTTTGTATTTTGATTCTTTTTTGGTCCACCTACTCTTCCTTGTACGTGAGTCAGCCTTGATTTGCTCGCGTGTACCCGCAATTGTTAGTATAATAGTCAGCGTATATATGCTACTGTTTTGTGAACAATTGCGTACAGGTCCGGCTTAGCCTTCTTTGTGATCTTTGGTTGTTGCTGGGTGAATTCTGGGTGTTCCCGAGTCTAATTAAGCCTATATACTAATTGTTCCATGCCCTTTTACTGACTAGAAACTCCTCTTTCTTTAGTTTTTTGAGAATTTGGTTTCCAACCATTTTTTCTTTTCATAGCTCATTGGCTTAGCTAAGTCTTACTTTTTGGGGTTTGTTGGGTTTTCTTCTTTGCATGCTCTACATTCTTTTCTAAAAAAAAATTATTCTACTTGCATTTTTCATTCATTTATATTGAAAAATACAAAAACATTGTTTGCATTTTCATTCATCTATAGTGAAAATACAAAAAAAAATGCTTTATGCATCTGCATTTTGCATTAGAGTGCTTGTGCATGAAATTATAAAGAGATTGAATTTTTATTTCTGAAAAACGAAACGTTGGTTTGACTGTCATATAGTGGCATACTTTTTCTATGGATAGATGAGTCTAGTGTTTTTAGGGTGTGCATATCATTGAGTCTATTCACATCATTAGTTTCACGACCATATCCTTTGAGTAATCACATCCATTAAAATTAACGATTAATTTAAAATTGATTAGAATGATTTTCTCTTTTCTAGGGTGCACCAAGTAGCATAGGTTTAGAGTCTTGGAATAGATCACCGGGAGTTAACAATCCAAGACTATTAAACAAACATTATGTGTCTGACCAGGGAGTGGTGAAACCCATTGGTATACATCGTTGTTCTCAGGAGCCTCTACTCACACTAGAGTTAAGCACAAGGTCACGGGAGGTCAGTTGCAGAGACAACCCTCCAATACTTGTTGAACGTGGGAGATATTTCCAGGATTTGTTCGTATATGGGGATTCTTGTGTTGGATTTGACCTTCTTGAGTTTCGGGCTTAGCTACCCTTCCCATACAATGAATCCCACCTGCAATTGTTTGCCTGAGCATTGGTTATACGTGGTGGCCATAGTTGCTTTACCTAGGCATCACATAGGGTACTTGCAGCGGTTATTCCGTGAATGTCCTGAGTCAGATAGGGGTCGGACAACATAGTTGTGTTCACACAGTGAAGACTGAGGGCCCTTATAAGTGATTATGTTACCTCTAGTTATAGTTTGGGAGTCTCAAGCCTCTCCTAGCTGAGACATATCGGTTGTAGTGTCGGGAGGTCCCTTGAGCCAATCCCCTGTTGTGTGCATTTGGATGTATTTTCTTTTAGGTGTGTGCTCTGTGACGATCTAGTAGGCCATTAGGAGACATTTATTTGTTGACTTTTTGAAGTCATTGTGGATCGAGGTCAGGAGTTCCGCCGATCTTGTCGGTTGGTTGGTTTACCGGCCAGCGATCCATTATAGCCTCTTCGCAAGAGGTGTCACGGGACTATCGATGCTCCTCTATTCACATCTCAAGAGCTTCAGAGAGCTCTCATTATGAGTTCCACATCTGGAAAATCAGGAGTCCATTCAACTCCGTCCGTGGGCACAAAGAGAAACTACCCTTTGTGCACTCTGAGGAGCGTATGGGAGGGAGTTTCACCACACATCACTCCTCATGGATTTGGGACATCTCATCCCACTAGTAGGAACCTGTTCGATGATGCATTTTCATCAGGTATTCTGTATATTTCATCTACGGGTATGTCAGGTTTTTGTTCTATGTCCGTCTCTACAACCTCAGATCCTTTTTCATTGGGTATGCCCAGTTTTATACCAAGTATTCTTTCTACCATGTCCAATAGTCATGCTATCTCTAGCCTTGGGATTGGGGGCACTATACCCCTTTTACTGCTTATCAGTTTGGGAGTGGTCATATCCCTCCATCTGCTCCTTATGTTGGAGGGCCTCCTCCGTCATCAACCCCTAGTGTTAGCGTGAACTCATTCCCAAGTGGAGGTTTCACAATAGGTATCGATTCTACGACTTACATTCCATCCTTTAACTTGAATGCCTCTACATGTATGCCTCCACCGATGAATGCTTATATCATCCCTTAGCATCCTCCTCCTTCTAGCTCCTCGATTCCATGGAGTGGGAACATACCATTCTCTTAGGGACCTCACTCGACTCGTGCTCCTATCTCGAGTGGTTATATGGGACCCCATTCTTATGGGATTAATTTTTATAGTTATTCAACCAGTCCTTACTGTTGATGTATATGTAACTTCGGAATGTATTTCATCTATGTATTTCATATATATTTATTGTACCCTTATAAGAGATGTGTTATTCCTCTATAAGGAAGTATCATCATGTGGATTGACAAGTGTCGCAAGTGTGTGTACTTGCCGATGGGTTATTAGACCACCATGTGTGGGGTTGGCCCTAAAATATATATTATATTGTGGATGTATCTAGATAGACAAGTCGGCCCCATAAGGTCACTAGGAAAACAGGTTAAGTATAAAGAGAGATCAGGAGATCTCTATTTGGATCATTCGGAAAGACACACTTCTCGCACTGAGAAAGTGGTGCACTAGTGAGGAGGAGGATCATCTGCTCTAGGAGACTATCTCAAGTGTATTTTGGTTGTACTTTGGTTGAGCCATTGCTCTCTCTATCTCTGAGGAAGTTGTGGGGTTTTTCACCTTAGGGTTTTCCCCACGGAAACTTTGTGTCTCTTGTCTCTCATGCTTCTGATTCTTGTGATGCTTGTGATGCTTATTGTGATTGTTATGCATTGATATACTGTATATGTTATTCTCTCAGTAAAGATCCAAGAGTATTGTGGATTAATGCTCAAATTTTAACATGGTATCAGAGCTAACCTAAGAAGAAGACATTTTACAGTGACGAAAACTTGAGTTTCTTGTTTATTGGGTTTCTCTCCACAGGTTTTGGAAAATAAGTATAGTAGATTGACTCTACTGATCAAGGAGAATCTATCTGTCCAATCAGAATTCAATTCTGAGCATTTTTAGATTTGACCCTAAAAATTAGGGTTTCCACAAAAATAGGAATTTCTGAAATCGAAAGCCATAGCTGGAAGCCCCTTGCAAAAATAGAAGTTTAGAGATTTGGATCGAGATTTTTGGCTGGGTGGATCTCCGGGAAACTCAAACCCTAATTTAGGGCTCTCCTAAGTGAACCCGGGAGGACAAAAAGGAAAATCTAAAGGGTAAAGCTTTGCTGATCTCAAATTCTGAATACACTAGGCTGATCCGCTCATCAAGGCGCATCTTTCTATCCTTTCAAAAAGTTGAAATCACATTTTAAATTTTTAGGGTTTTTTCGACAAACCCTAATCCGGGACCAGATCCAGTTTTCAGCATTTCAAGTGGTAGGACCTAAATATTTTCTATTTCATTTGAAGTACTCTTTAAGATGTCTCACCACACCAAGCTTGAGGATAATCTTGAAGGGGCTGATAACTTCTGAGCTTGGAAGTATAGGATTGGGTTAATCCTGGAAGAGAATGAGTTGGACTCATATATAAAAGAAGACATCCCTATCCCAGAGGATGAAGAGGCTAAGGTATTGCATAAGAAGAACTTGGTCAAGGAAAAGAGAATCATTGTTGATTCTATCAAAGACCATCTCATACCCCATGTGTCTTCTCTAAAGACACCGAAGGCTATGTTTGACTCTTTGACCAAGCTATTTAAAGGAAAGAACATAAATCGGAAGATGACCCTGCGAAATCAATTGAAAGGGGTTAAGATGTCAAATGGAGAAACCATTCAATCCTATTTCTCCAAGGTCTCTCAGATCAAGGAACAACTTGAAGCTGTAGATGAAATGGTGGAGAATGGTGAAATTGTTATGACTACTTTGAATGGCCTACCTAGGTCATGGGACTCTTTTATCCAGGGGATCTGTGCCAGAAAGAAGTTAATCTCCTTCAGCATTTTATGGGAGGAATGTTCTCAAGAAGAAGCAAGGATTGTGGCAAGAGAAGAGAAGATGGGAAATGAAGATCAAGCTCTCACAGCTCACACTAAGAAGGGAAAGTTTAAGAGGGAGCCATCCCATCACAAGAAGAAATCTTCTCATCATTTTCACAAAGACAAGAAAGATCTAAGGTGTTTCACTTGTAATGAGAAGGGTCACTTTGCTTCAGAATGTCCCAAGAACAAAAGGGACAAACACAACAACAATAACTCCAGCAAGAAGAAGAAGGGTAACAAAAGAAGGTACCATGCTCATACTGTCGAGGATGATGAACCTCCAAAGAAGAAGGCTAGGGAAGAAAGTGATGATAGTAATGATGACTCATCAAGTGAAGAAGAGTATGTTCTAATCTCTACTCTCACAAGTACCATCTCCCATGGTTGTAACGATTGGTTAATTGACAGTGGGGCTTCCAAACACATGACTGGGTTTAAAGAATCCTTTGTAAATCTGTCTGAACATGAATCACCCCATAAAGTGAAACTTGGGGATGATTATCAATATCCCATCAAAGGAAGTGGTGAAGCCTCCTACAACCTAGATTCTGGAAAATATTTGAAGATGAAAGAATTCCTTTATGTACCTGGGCTCAAGAAGAAATTACTCTCCATCTCTGCATTGGATACAAAAGGTATGAGGGTTTCATTTGTGGATGGCCAAGTCCTAATGTGGCCAAAGGGAAAGACCATAGATGATGTAGTTGTGATTGGAGAGAAAGAGGGAGGTTTGTATAAATTAAAAGGACAACCTGAACATGCAATGGTGCATGAATCCATGAAGACAAGTGAACTTTGGCATAGAAGACTTTCTCATATGCACTATAGGGCACTTCCAATTGCAAGCAAGGCTGTAGAGGGTCTTCCTGAAATCAAGACCAAACATGAAGGTGTTTGCAAAGGATGTGCAAAAGGTAAGAATATTAAGAAGGCTTTCCCAAGCAGTGAAAGGAAAAAGATATCCTGGAAATCATCCACTCAGATGTATGTGGTCCTATGTCATCCAGTTCTCTAAGTGGGTATGTTTACTATGTCTCATTTATTGATGACTTCTCCAGGAAGACTTGGGTATAGTTCTTGAAAAACAAATATGAGGTTTTTGATAAGTTCAAGGAATTCAAAACCTTGATGGAGAATCAAACTGACAAAAAGATCAAAACATTCAGATCCGACAATGGTGGAAAATTCACCTCAGGTGACTTCAAGAAGCTTTGCAGTGATTCAGGGATTAAGAGGGAGTTGACTGCTCCTTATAATCCTCAATAGAATGGAGTTGCAGAAAGGAAGAACAAAACAATCATGGAAGCAGCAAGGGCAATGCTGCATGACCAGGATCTACCTATGCATCTATGGGCAGAAGCATCTAGAACAGTTGTATATGTGCAGAACAGAACACCCCACAAGATATTGGACAACATGACACCATAAGAGGTTTTTCTGGTAAGAAACCTGAAGTCAGCCATCTCAAAATATTTGGTTGTCCAGTATACACTCATGTCCCAAAGGAAAAGAGGACCAAACTAGATCCTTCAGGAAAGAAGGGTATCTTTGTGGGTTACAGTGAAAGCTCGAAGGCTTACAGAATATACTTTCCAAGGTTCAAGAAGATTGATGTCAGCAAGGATGTAACATTTGATGAAAACTTAGCATTCATCAAATCAAGGAAGGCACCTATCAAAGTTTATGAAGAACCTAAGTAAACTAGATTTCAAGACACTACCATGATTGAAGAAATTCCAGAAGTTGTTCGTGAGTTTGAATATCCGCAAGAACCTATAGATCCACCCCGTGAGGATAACTCTCACAAGAGGAAACCTGCATGGGCTAGAGAGCTCATTCAAGATGCAGAAAGATTTGGCATTCCAGAAGAAGAACACAGAGCAAAGAAAAGAACTAGATCACATACCAGCTATGTTGCTTTACTCTGTGACATTATGAACAAAGAACCTTCCAGTTATGAAGAAGCAGCGGAAAAGAAAGAATGGAAGGATGCCATGGTTGAGGAATACCAATCAATAATGAAGAATGATGTTTGGGATATTGTCCCAAGACCTAAAGAGAAGTCTGTTGTGACTTCCAAATGGATCTACAAAATCAAGCATGCTACAGATGGCAGTGTAGAGAAATACAAAGCAAGATTCGTAGCTCGTGGCTTCTCTCAGAAAGAGGGAATAGATTATGAAGAAACTTTTACACCTGTAGCCAGGTATACTTCCATCAAAATAGTACTTTCCCTGGCTGCAGCAATGAAATGGAAAATACACCAGATGGATGTCAATACTTCTTTCTTGAATGGTGTAGTTGAAGAGGAAGTATACGTGGAGCAGCCACTCGGTTTTGAAATACACGACAGGGAGTCATATGTGTGCAGATTGAAGAAAGCCTTGTATGGCTTGAAGCAAGCTCCCAGAACTTGGTATGGTAGGATGGACAGTTTCCTATCTAGCTTGGGCTTTACCAAGAGTAAAGCGGATTCCAACCTCTACTACAAGGTTGAGGAAGGGAATCCTGTGATTCTACTCCTGTATGTGGATGACTTATTTGTAACAGGAGATGACAGATTGATTACAGATACTAAGAGGAAGCTTGCTGCTGAGTTCGATATGAAAGATTTGGGAATGATGCATTATTTCATAGGTATGGAGGTGTGGCAGAATTCAGGTGGGATCTTCCTTGGTCAAGGGAAGTACACAGTAGATATTCTGAAGAGATTTGGGATTGCAAGGCCATGGATACACCCATGGAATCGAATCTAAAGATTCTATGTGATGCTTCATCTGAGCCGATTGATGTCTCTATGTATCGTCAGATGATTGGGTCCTTGATGTACCTGACGAACATGAGACCAGATATTTGCTTTGCAGTGAACACATTGAGCCAGTTCCTGATAGATCCGAGGAGTGTTCATCTGGTTGATGTAAAGCATGTTCTAAGGTACATGAAGGGTACAGTGGATTATGGGCTCAAGTATGAAGCGAATCAAAAGTTTAACCTGCAGGGTAATGTTGATTCGGATTGGGCTGGCAGTGTTGCAAATAGGAAGAGCACATCTGGGTGCTGCTTCAGTATGGGATCAGGTGTGATCTCTTGGTTCAGCAGGAAGTAGTCCTGCGTAGCACTGAGTATAGCTGAGGCATAGTATGTTGCAGCCTGTTCAGCTAGTTGTGAGGCAGTATGGCTACGGAAGCTACTGTTTGAGTTATTTGATCTCCCATTGGATGCTACTGGTATATTCTGCGATAACCAGAGTTGTGTGAAGCTGTCTGAGAACCCAGTGTTTCATGACAGGTCGAAACACATAGAGATCAAATATCACTATATCAGGGATATGGTGCAGAGAGGAGCCATGAAGCTCCTGTATGTTGTGATGGATGAGCAGATTGCAGATGTGCTGACGAAGCCACTGGCCAGGGTGAAGTTCGAGTACTTCAGGGAGAGGCTTGGTGTTCTTCAGATCGATGACACTTCGATGAAGAAGTGATGGACACATTTGCTGAAGCCATCCCAAGCATGTTGGAAGGAGGATCCTTCACATGGCTGTGGATGTAAGCACTGGATGATGAGTATCAGGACGATGCTCCAGTTACTGCTTTGTATATGCATCATGTTGGATGTTGGATATGATCAGTTGGATAATTTATATTTGTATGTATGTACGCATCGTGTTGATGCTGGATATGATCAGTTGGATCATTTATATTTGTATGTATGTATGCATCGTGTTGATGTTGGATATGATCAGTTGGATCATTTATATTTGTATGTATGTACGCATCATGTTGATGCTGGATATGATCAGTTAGATCATTTATATGTATGTACGCATCATGTTGGATGCTGGATATGATCGGTTAGATCATTTGTATGTATTTGTATATGCATAATGTTGGATGCTTGGACCATGTATCTGTATCAGGTGGATACATTATATGATCAGGTAGATCATGTATGTTGATATGTATCATGTATTTGTATTTGTATCAGGTGGATACATTGTATGATCAGGTGGATCCTATATGATGATATGTATCAGGTAGATACTTGGTATGCATCAGGTGGATGCATTGTATGATCAGGTTGATCATGATGATGGGCTTCAGGATGTTGCTCCAGATGATATGTACCAGGATGGTACAAGTGATGATGATCAGTATGATCATGGGAATCAGGATGATGCCTCATGTGATGATGATCTGTTGGATCATGAGTATCAGGTTTATACTTGGAGGTCAGAGATGATATGTGGCAGGTTGTGCAAATAGCATGTAATCAGTCCTGGGATATCTTTCCGGTCGTGCTGCGGCACATAAATGTTCCTAGGGTACTCTTTCTGGTATTTCTATGTAGTATGTAATCAGTCCTCAAATATTTGATAGGTTGAGCTGTGTGCTTGTAATCAGTCCTAGGATGAGTTATTACTACGGAGACATGTAATCAGTCCTGGAGATCCGAGAGGTTGAGTTGTGTGCTCGTAATTAGTCCTGGGATGCTCTTTAGAGATCTTGCCGGTCGTGCTACGGCACATAAATGTTCCTGGGATGCTCTTTAAAGGTTTTCTCTATCCACATGTAATCAATCCTGGAGATCTGAGAGGTTGAGCTGTATGCTTGTAATAAGTCCTGGGATGCTCTTTAGAGATCTTGCCGGTCGTTCTGCGGCACATAAATGTTCCTGGGATGCACTTTAAAGGTATTGTGGAGGAGATGCATGTAATCAGTCCTGGGAGATCTTGACAGTCGTGCTTAGGCACATAAATGTTCCTGGGATACTCTTTCCGGTATTGCATCCACACATAAAATTAGTCCTGAAAGGCCACCTCTATCAGATCGTTCGCACAGATGATGAAGACCTGTAGTTCGTGGGCCTACATCCAGTATGAAAAAGGATTGGCTTTGTAGAACTTCCTATGATGAGTAGAGTCAGAGATTGGTTGAGATAGCAGCAACAGTGACGATGATGATGACGATGATCCCGAGAAGAAGACTTGTCTAGCAGAACCATGTCGAGAAATACCTTCCTAGTTAAGAGGAAGTGTTGATGTATATGTAACTTTGGAATGTATTTCATCTATGTATTTCATATATATTTATTGTACCCTTATAAGAGATGTGTTATTCCTCTATAAGGAAGTGACATCATGTGGATTGACAAGTGTCGCAAGTGTGTGTACTTGCCGATGGGTTATTAGACCAGCATGTGTGGGGTCAGCCCTAAAATATATATTATATTATGGATGTATCTAGATAGACAAGTTGGCCCCATAAGGTCACTGGGAAAACAGGTTAAGTATAAATAGAGATCGGGAGATCTCTATTTGGATCATTCGGAAAGACACACTTCTCTCACTCAGAAAGTGGCGCACTAGTGAGGAGGAGGATCATCTGCTCTAGGAGACTATCTCAAGTGTATTTTGGTTGTACTTTGGTTGAGCCATTGATCTCTCTACCTCTGAGGAAGTTGTGGGGTTTTTCACCTTAGGGTTTTCCCCACGGAAACTCTGTGTCTCTTGTCTCTCATGCTTTTGATTCTTGTGATGCTTGTCATGCTTATTGTGATTGTTATGCATAGATATAATGTATATGTTATTCTCTCAGTAAAGATCCAAGAGTATTGTGGATTAATGCTCAAATTTTAACACTTACCATCATCCCATTCCCTCCTACATAATCCCTTCTGTGCACATACCTGCATATCCTTATATGGGCCAGTTTGGAGGAGGATATCATCCTTCTGGTCACGGTCATAATTTCTACCAGAGTTCATCGGCACCTCAAGTGTTGACTTCGATGTACACAGTCCCACCTTCCGGTTTGCAAATTCAGTCTCTTTTGGGAGCTAGTAATCAAGCTTCGCAGACTCAGCTCCCTTTTCTTTCTAGTTTAAATTTACCTGATATTTTGAAGCTCATGAATGATCCGGTGTGTCATGACCCTACATGGCCCCCAATTCCCACCAAAATCCCTTATGACGTTCCAAAGTCCGAGGGGAAGAAAAGTGACGATCCAGGTGATCATATCACCACATTCCATTTATGGTGCTCCTTGAATCCCTTAAACCACGATTCTATTCGTTTGAGGCTATTTCAACGCACCCTCACGGGGGCAGCTGCGAAATGGTATGTTGAGTTGCCTGGGGGCACATATAGAAGTTTCAATGATTTGGATTTGTTTTTCCTAGATCACTTTCAGTTGTCGGTTCATTACGATAGTGGCACTGAGATCTTATCTACCTTCCGACAGGACAAAGCCACACATATCTATGATCATACTCAAGAGTGGCGTCGATGGAAGCAGCTAGTGAAAGCCAAAATTCCTCTAGAGTTTTTGCTGGAATGCTTCCTTGAGTCTTTTTTCCCTTATATTTCAAAGGATGTCTCATTATCCGAAATTATGATTGAAGAGCAAGCCATTTTTAAATCTCAGTAGGTAAACCTAGTCTATGCTCAGTCTAGCATTTTGTACGACATTATACCTGACACATTGAGATCATGACATGAGCCCAAGCCCATTCCTGGACTTCATGCCGATGACATTTTTGGTTCCATGAGTACTTGTCCTGTAGATTCAGTTACGAATCAGATGCACAATCTGTCTATTAACCAATCTACCCCTAAACAGGCTCACGCCTCGTCCATTTCCACCCAGTCGTCCGATGTTCATTCTATACAATCGGAGAACCCATATGGTAACCAGCAACCTGGTGGGAAGAAGAAGGGGGGAAATAATCGTAGGGGTGGTAACAATAGGAATAACCATAAGAAAGAGAATGCCAACCCTCCTTGGGATGGCAAAAATGTTGGTGGGGACAGTAAGCCTAGGTGTAAAGTGAAGTTTCCTTGTAAGCTTTGCATAGAAGATCACCTTACACATTTGTGTCCTCGTATCGAGGAAGCATCGAAGCACCTTGCATAGAGCCCAGTTGTGTTGAAGGATCCTTCCCTCATCATCAAAATATGGCTTCGAGTGCTTCCATCATTGGTTATGGTACTAATGAAAATTCTATGTCCTCTACCCATGCCGGCGGTTTTGGATGTGTTAACATGGTTAAATCATAGGTTAGTATTGCTACTCTCTCACGTTATTATGGAGCTCCACAACCTTCGTTGGGGAATGAGCCCCCACCACCTAAGTCTCCATTGCATATCTAGAAGCCCAACTCTATGCCACGGATACCGAAAGGTGTTCTCAAGCGCTCGACGCACAATCCCAATTCCCGAGCCGCCTAGAACTACTCAATTGTGGAAGATCAGGGCCAGACTCCATGTGCCATGTCAGCTTTCAAGGTTATCCATGCTTGTCTCTCACAAAGGAACTCCCTTTTATGTGCTTTGGGAGTCCAGGATCAATGTTTTCGGAATGTTATCAAGTTCGACACTACTGATGTTCAACCTCAGTTGCCCTATCATGTGGCTTTCCAAGTCCATGTTAGGTTCCTACAAACGATCGTTAAGCGTATTGTGGTTGACGAAGGTGCTTCCACTTCAGTAATGTCTCTAGATTTTTGGAAGGCTCTCGGCTCTCCTCCATTGTCGAAATATATGACCATGCTTACTGCATTCGATGGTCGTCCGTTCAGGATGCATGGTATTATCCCCTCCCTTGAGGTCCACTTGGGTGGGAAGACCGTGCCAATAGAGGTCGAGGTGGTTGATGTTCCCATCGACTACAACCTTTTACTGAGTTGGAATTGGATCTATGCTATGAGAGCGATCGTGTCCTCTGTTTTTAGAGTTATTTGCTTTCCCCACGAAGGAAAGATTGTGACTGTCGATCAACTAGATTTCACTAGTTTTAGTCCCGCAACATCACCAGGAACTATAGTTCCTTAGATTGAAAATTCTCAGCCGAAAACTAGGAATATAGGTGTAGGAATGTATTCCTCTTTGATGGGATCTTTCGAATTTGTTGCACCAATCTCCTTCATAGGAACCATTTCCAATAGTGCCCCTTCCTCGTTGCACAATGTACCATTCTGGACATCGTATTTTAGTGATCTGTGGAATCTACCTTCCATGATTTCCCCATCTGGAGACATTGCACATGTCGGAATGGCTATGCCTTGTCTACAATAGAGCTTTCTTATCGTGATATTCAACAAGCCACCGCAGAGCCGGATCTCTCCTCTTCACGGATAGAAGAAGAAGATCCCATTATGATGCCCACGTGGGCAGTCGACTCATCTTGCTCACATGATTGCCTTGATGGTACTTTGCCTTCAGATGAAGCTATTATCAAGGCCATGTACGGTAGTGATAAGCCTTCGGAGGATCTTCATCATCGATCTTATTTTCATCCCAACCTTGACCTTATCGAGCAAGAGGAGTTTCAGTCGACTCTTGCGGTGAACATTGGTCACCCTGTGGCTCCTTTGGCTTCACATGGAATTTACGCGGAGGGGAATATTGCCAATATTTCCCCTACCATTCCGATCAACATTTCTCACGCTCCTGGAAAGATTGAAAATGTATACATCGGTGTTGATTGTTCCCCCGAGGAGATTTGCATTTACACCGAGTTATTCAAAGAATTTCAGGATGTGTTCGCCTGGTCATATGATGAGATGCCAGGTATTGACCACAGTACTATTGAGCATGATATTAATACTTACCTAAATGTTAAACATGTTCGACAATGAATTCGTGCTTTGAATCCTAGGAAGGCAGCCGCTATTAACGCAGAAGTAGAGAAACTACTCAAAGCTAGTTTCATCTACCCGGTTCCCCTTACCGAATGGGTATCCAACCCTGTTATTGTGGATAAGAAGTAGGGAACCATTTGAGTGTGTACCGATTTTCGAGATCTGAATAGAGCATTTCCTAAAGATAACTTTCCCACTCCATTCATAGACCAAATCTTGGATGTGTGTGCGGGAAGCGAAGTTTTTTCGTTTATGGAGAGTTTTTCAGGCTACAATCAGATCCAAATAAAACCTGAGGATCAACGTAAGACCGCATTTATATGTCTTTGGGGTACCTTTGCATACCGGAAAATTCCCTTCGGCCTTAAAAACGTCAGAGCTACGTTTCAGCGGGCCATGAATTATGCTTTTCATGACCTTAAGTGCATAGTGGAGGCTTATTTGGACAACCTTGCCAGTCACTCTCGTAAGAGAGTGGATCACCCAAGTCACCTCCTCCTTATTTTCAAAAGATGTCGATGCTATAAGATTTGTTTGAATCCAAACAAGTGCATATTTGTCGTGAAAACTAGTCGCCTTCTAGGGTTTGTAGTCTCCAAAGAGGGTATTAGAGTCGATCCATTAATGGTTGAGGCAATACTTCAGTTGCCTCCCCGTGTAATCTGATTCAACTTCAGAGCCTCCAAGGGAGAGCCACTTTCTTATGTCGTTTTATCGTGAACTATGCCAATCTTACTATGGGTTTCATGCAATTATTGAAGAAGGAAAATCCTTTTATTTTGGATGAGCGATCCCAGCAGTCTTTCAATGCTTTAGAGAAAGCCTTGGTATTGACCCCTCTTCATAGTCCACCCGACTTTGCAAGAGATTGTTTGCTTTATGTGGCCGCGTCTCAAGAGACGATTGGTATGGTCTTAGTTCAGGTGGACGATGTGCTTCAAGAAAATGTTTTCTATTATCTTAGTTGAAACTTAGTAGATGCTAAATTGAGATATTCTCACGTCGATAAATTGGCCCTTGCGACTATTCATGTAGTCCAACGATTACGACATTATATTTTTCTTAGGAAAACCACAGTTATAGCACATGTCAATCCATTTCAATTCGTTCTCTCACAACGTTTAATTGGGGAGAAATATAATAAATGGATTGTCATCCATCAGGAGTTTGATCTCGATTTTGCTTCGGTGAAGTCGGTAAAGTCCTTGGTTTTCGCAGATCTTATGTTAGATTTTCCGAGACTTGATGAGGAAGTAGTCCATGAATACACATTTGTGGATGAACATTTATTTCTTATCTCATCAACGAACCCTTGGCATGGAGACATCATTGTATATCTCCAAACTCTGAAGTTCCCTTTTCATTATTCACAAGATGAGTGACGACGTGTGAGACATCACGCCAAATATTATGTCATCATCGGTGAAACTTTGTATCACCGAGGAAAATACTCTATCGTACGTCATTGTTTGACTCGTGAAGAAGCGGAACTAGTTCTTAATGACTGCCATAGTGGAGCATGTGGTGGTCATTTATCTGGGCATGCGATGGCCCAACATATCTTGCAAGCAGACTATTTTTGGCCTATGATCTTCAAAGATTGTGTACATGCTGTGAAGAGATATCACCCTTTCCAGGTGTTTGCTCGGAACATGTGCTCGCATCCTGCTCCTTTACATTCGGTTGTCACCATCAGTCCCTTCACCAAGTGGGGGGTTGATTTCATGGATTGCAACCCAGCTTCGGCTAGGGGGCATCGCCATATCATAATGGCCGTTGACTATTTCACCAAATGGGCTGAGGCCATGCTGACCATTAAATACGATGGTGCAACTGTAGCCCACTTCATATTCAATCAAATTATAGCTCATTTCAGTATCCCGAAGGAGATTGTCACTGACCATGGAAGTCACTTTCAAAACAAGATGATGACGGAATTATCACTTAAGCTTGGGTTTCGACAAGATCACTCATATTCTTATTATCCCCAAGAAAATGGCCAGGTCGAGGTAGTGAATAAGTCCCTTAAGGCCATTCTCCAAAGGACCATCCGACAAAGCAAGAGTAATTGGCACATTATGTTGTTTCCTGCTTTGTGGGCATATCGAACAGCAGTAAAGACTTCCACTGGTTTCTCACCATTTCAGTTAGTTCATGGTGTGGATTCTATCTTACCGATTGAATGTGAAATCCCTTCCTTGAAACTAGCTATAGAGCTCCTACCTAACACTTAAGAAGTAGAGAAACATTTAGTCTACCTAGAGAAACTTAACGAATAGTGTTGGGATGCCTCCATAGCAATACATGAGAACAAAAATCATGTTAATGTTCAATATGATAGGTCTATCCGTCCCCGACAATATGTTGAAGGTGACTTCGTCCTCCTTTATGATCAAGCTAAGGAACCCCTGGGGCTAGGCAAGTTTAACCCAATGTGCCACGGTCCTTACATTGTGAGGCATGTCCTTGAGAAAGGATCCTATGAGTTAGAGGATTACGAGGAGAATGCATTGAAGGAGCCTAGAAATGGGCTCTACCTCAAGCAGTATTATGCTTGAGCTTCTAGCTCGAGCTGAAGCTTTCGTATACTATTGTATAGTCTTTTATGTACATAGTTTAGATTTCTTTTTATTTTTCGATTATGTTGATTTGCTTCCATTTGGGTGATATATGTCAGCAGAATATCCAATGTTCTTGGGATTCGCAGATGGGGCTAGCCGTAATACGTAGAGACTAGCTTATGTTGTGTGGGTTATTTACTCGCCCAACCATCAGATTGTGTCTTCAAGAGGTGCTTGTCTTGGTCCTACATCCAAAAATGTGGCTAAGTGTAGTGTTGTTATCGAGTTACTTCGCGATGCCATTTCGTATGGTCTCCAGTCTTTAGAATTCCTCCTGAATTCGCAACTGGTTGTGTCTCAGTTGAATGGCCAGTACCATGTGAGGGATCCTACGTTACTAAGGAGGTTATTAAGGGTAAGGCTCTTAGAGCATCAATTTGTTTTCATTACATACATTCATGTTTTAATCATGTAATTGATGCATATGCTAATTATTTCCTAGATTGGCATTTGTCACATCCATGAAAGAAGCACACAAATAACATTCATTCATACATTTGTACATACATAATAATAGATCCAGAAAATCATAGTTTTTCATTATCAAAATAATATTTCCAAAATGTGGTGTCATAATACAAAGCTGAAGCTCATAGCTCTCAAATATACATATCCGATACAAAAATAGTGTGACCCCATGGCATCTAAGCCCTTCGGGGATCTCTAGCCTCCTGGGATGGATGATTCTGCATGTATTAGTGTACGGCATTGGCTATACGCTGGAGCAGCCGCACCCATGTACCTAGTACCCCAACCACATGTCTCTGCATATCCTCTGAAAGACGCTCTACCTCGATCACTGGTACCCGGGTAGTCATATGACTCAGGTTGACCTACACAATCTCCAACGTGCACTCTACCACTGCTCCTACTACCTCCCCTCCTCTGCCTCTGCAGTGATGTCGTGGGAAACCCTGAGGTATTCACAGACCCATATCTGCAAGAAAATAGTCATACATCAATATGTGATACCACACCAAAAATATTTTTGCTTTCACTTAAATCACAAATACAAAAAATTTAAATATGCAAAACTTTAAAAAGAGTATCTTACCAATATCTCCGAATGCGGCCCCTGGTGGGAGCGGCATGTCTCGGTCCCCTCAGTAGTCTATCCCCTCATATGGGTATTCGTCAATGGTGATCACTTATTGCCGCCACCAGTGAAAGAAATCATCAGAATATGGGGAATCATGTCGGCCTCCCCCCTTCCATGTCAATATCTCTGCTCACCGGGTCTGGGCAGGATCTCGGAGACTATGTGGAGGGACCTATACTCTCGGACTCAATCCTGACACCCTCTCAAAGAAGAAGCTGCACAATATGCTTCCAAAACCAAAGTTTTTGGCCCACCCTAGCTTGCACTCCGTCAGCTGGCTCTTCATAGTACCCATCAATGTTATGCAACAATCATATGTCATTGGTCTCATGCTCTCGACCGCAGAAAATATCAATGGCCTTGAGGCCTGGTGAAGTGAAGCTAATCCTGCAATCCTCCCGAGAGTGAGGACAATGATATTCATGCTTAGGCTCGTTATAGCCTCTATGGGGATATGGATACACACCTTCTGGGTGCCAAAAATACAGTACCTATCAATGTAATCACTGATAGTGATTCCTCCTCCCACGCTGCGAGACCTTAGACTCACTACCTCCCCTTGGCGGGACAAACCAGTGATAAAATAAATGTATTCCACTTCCAGGTGAAGTGGTTGTCCATCCAAATCAAAATGTTGAGCTTCTGCATCCCAATAGTTTACCAACTAAGTGAGCAATCGGTTTTGGGACCTCAAACCTCCGATGCTCAAAAATTTGTACAGCCCACAAGATTGCAATGCTTGTTGGGTGGCCAAGTCTTCGCAAACTCATTGATCGACAACATCATGCTCCCTTTCTCTCCATTCTAGAACGATCCTGAGGAAAAACCAAATGTTTTTAATGTTAAAAACTCATAAAAAACACAACCCATGGCACTATACGCGGGATAATTTGTATAAAGTCGTGCATATATGTGATCAATGCTTAGTTTGACCACACACAAGAATCCCTCCACGCGACCCATGAAATTGTATCCTATGTACAACGCCGAGTAAGTTTAATCCTTTTCAAAAAAATTAAAATTTGACCAATAAAAACAAAATTAAAATCCATATAATGGAAGAGGAGGTTGAGAACACTAACCTGGTCTAGACGGCTCATGATTCCGACACTTGTAGCTCCCGGAATCGTCGATTGAAGAACAGAGGTAAAAACCTAACCAAATGCATTATGTGGAGTGAAAAGTTAAAATGATGTGGTAAAAGTAATTATTTTTACTATTTATAATTTTTCAAACCCACTTTTCTATAGTTTTTGCCATTTTTGAGCTATTTTGGACTAATATGTCGTTATAAAGTGCCTTTTTTAGCATTTTTTTCCAATGAGAGTGGATTTTTGTACCATTTCGTGCTTTCAGAAGATATTTTCTACACCTAGAAGATAGGTTAGGATGTCATTGCACTTGCACTTTTGCATTGACCTTATGACCACATTCATAAATCATAGGTGAGACCCTGCTTTTTAACTGACATGGAAACTCTATGTTGCTTTAGAAGTGTCGTTATTTGGCAATAGGGCTTGTCCAACCATGAGAGCCCTAGTTAGATCCTTTTATGTCTTTTGGCTCCCATGCTATTATTTCTCCTTAGGATTGGGAGTCCTTTGTAGTCATGCCATGATGTTGCGATGAAGACTCATACTCTACTTTATCTTTATTCTTGCCATCTCCCATAATGACCCCCCATTTATGTCGAATTATGAATGCATTGCATTATCTTGCTTGCCTTTGAGCCTTGTGTCGGATCCCACTTTCTCAGTGATTAGCCATGTTCCTGAGCATGTTGCCTTCCGAGCCAAGCAGAGCCTTCAATTATCTTTCATAGCTTGATGACCCTTTACCTTGAGGGAACACCCCCCCGAGTGTCCACATCTTGCACATGCTTCCTTGCATTGATCATAGGTATGTTCCACTGCTTGGAACTAGTTTGCTAGCATTTGACACTCATTCCCTCACTTTTGTACTATAATCAATTTTATTCTTTTTCAAGCTTTAGAATATGAAAAAGACAAAAAAATTATATAACTGAAAAAGCAGGATGGGAAAATATTTACTACCTCTTATTGGCAGTTGTCATGTCGCCTTTGAATAGAGCATTCATCTCCACTCCATTCATCATGAGTCGGGACATTAGTAGGACCTTAGGAGCTGTACTCGTTTCTCAGATCTTACTCCACCGACTGGTTATGCTTCCAGTCATTATGGAGCCTTTGTTGATGCCTCCTCCGTCACAAAGTATTATTATCATCTAGTACTTGAGTGTATGCTTCCTGAGTCTATCCATTTGCTCATGCTCTTTTTCAAAGGAAGTCTTGAAACTAGAGTCAGACACTCCTCATATCTCTTAACTATTGCATGTCAGCCATCCCTTACAGTTCGATCTATTAGTCCGAGTTCTTCCAAATATTTCAGTATAGCTTCTACCTCGTGTTTTTTGATGGGGGATCCATTAATGCCCTCCTTCCTGCCAGCCTCATTCTGTCGACTCCAACTCTTTTATTTTGGAATCGAGACTTAGAGTCCGTTGAGTACCTTGAGGCTTGCAGTCATTAGTGGTAGGTTCTCTTTCCATCGACATATTGGGAATTCATCAATGTCCCCTGATCGATGGATTCATCAAGTGTTCGACCTCAACACCTATATTCACACTTGGTGAATGTACTTTGTGCCTTGATGCCCATTTTCATTATTGGTGGGTTATCTCACGTCTGTTAACGATATACATCAATGACCAGTAATTAGATGATGCCACATCAGGTTCGACATCAACACCTTTATTCGCTTGATAGGGCATGCACCGTAGATGATTTGTGTAGAAGACCCCAGACTTCAGTGGCATTCAATATGCTACTGGTTATCGTGATTATACTTATGAGAGATCAATCTCATACATCAGCAGTTTGTACCTTCAGTTTGCATCAGTTGTTTCCTCTTCAGCAGGAGACCATATCTTACTGTATGTTGGGTTATGGCTATGACTACTCATGACATGTATTCACTATATATTTCCTATTCATGGCCATTGTATCATATTTCTATGTATTGTACCGACATGTATTCAGAGATATTAGTGTATTATGGCGAGTGGGCTACTCCTTCCATTTGTGTTTCCATCACTCCACTTCTGAGATTTATAATGTATTTCGGCCATCGTAGTACCTTCTCTGACGTCACACATTAGGGGGCATCTATTACAACGTATTTTTCCACCTTGTGAGCATTAGCAATCATTGGCCTCCATTATTCATTTGATTGACTGAGAACCACTTTTTGTCCTCCAGGAACCCTTGTTTCCCTATTTTTCTCTTGTATGCGAGTTGTTTCACTGCAACTCGTGCATACCAAAGCTGTACCACTATAGCCCGCATACATCGAGTTAAATGGTAAATAATAGTAAAAAATATATTTTTCACTCCAAAAAGAGGCCATTGTGACCTTTGTCCCTCCATGTATCCAGAAACGTCTCGATTCAACCTTTCACCTACCTTTGGAGGGTTATATATTGAGCTCTTATGGTGCATGGAAGGAGGAGAAAGAGAGAGCATCGAAACTCTATTGGATTTTTTCCATAGCTTGAGTCTACATCCATTGATCCTAGTTGTTGTGAACCATTTGTGTTCACCTACCAAACTCTTCCATATCTTTTGAAGGAATCATTCCTTTACTCGTGAATTTTCCATTGCATGGGGGATTGAAGTGGTGGAGACACAAGTGGAGGGACCTAGTTCTTGGGTCAGATGAGTTGTCAACAAGAGGTTGTATCATTTACTTCTTGTTTATATTAATAGAAATACTCATTTTCTCGTCCAATTGATGTTGTGAATGGTTTATTATCATTGGGTACATTTGCTTACATATATAATGGACTATGCGATTGTTTATGCTAACAAATTTCATATATCATATGCACTTGCTTGTGTTTATTGTTGAGACTAAGCTGCAGGTTCAAGTGTGGTGATTGGAAATCTCAACGGGGAGATACGTCAAACGTCCAGTTGAAGGTTGGTCTTTTGTTCCACTTCTTATCATTTACATTTATATAGCATGCATTGGGAATTGAGTTGATTTCTCATAGTAATCTGTCTATTGTGGTCTACCCCAATCCATAGGAATTTTTTCTCCGTAACACCTTTGGCATACTTGGTCTCATATATGTTCGAGGAGAATTGGAGCTCAAAGGAATTAACCATACAATACAACACAAGATCACATGGCTTAGGTGGTGCGCACTTCCTCCATGAGGTAGAGTACTCAAGGGATTCACACTTGGGAGAGGTGATATTCCCTTAGGAAGAAGGTGCACTTTATCAAGAAGTGCACTTGCTAAAGAGGAAACATTGGATCAGGAGGAGGCTCTATCGAGAAGTCAGGTATGGAGAGAGGATCCATAAGGAAGTACGGTTCATAGGGAAGTATGGTGCGATGGGTTCACTAGGAAGGAAGAACATGAGAGATGACTATAGGAAACCGGGTTTCTCCCTTTAAACCAAATTCACAAATTGTTTCTCTCAATTCTCATTTCAAGAACACACCAAGCCAGTTCAGCAATAAATAAAAAAGTTCATATCTCAATAGGCTAGCATAGCCACTTAAGTTGTGGCCGGTGAACACCGATAGGTCACAAGTTAAGTGCCATGAACAAGTTATATGTTACTTGTTATGTATGCTTAGTTGTAATTACTTGTTGTCTATGTCTCAGCTACATGTAACCTATGTTACCTTCTTAATTTAAATGAGTTTTATATCACTACTTGTTATCCATGCATGAGCTACGAGTTATCCATGCATCGACTACCAGTTATTTTTTATATTTCCCTTTTTTAATAATTGTTTATTTCTAATTTTGAAAAACAACCATAAAATCAATCTGGACAGTACCCTTGTCCCATCCTCATTCAATCTAGGAAAATAATATATGATAGTCCACCCATATTCTAATATATAAACACCTATCGGTATAAAGATAATTTTGTTCACGTATTGAGAGAAGATTGCATCCAAGTGGTGAGTGAACATGCCATGTTGCTGAGTTCATTTCACTTAATGAACAATCAATTGCATAAGAAGTTAACATGACTTGACTTGCACAATTGCTAGCTTGGGTAGAAAAAAATAAATGATAGTCGGTAAGAATAAAATGCTAACTAAGAGATAAATGGTTCAATGTGATTGAATTTTTTGTTACTTCTTCATCCTCAAGTTGAAAATAAAACTCTATTAAATCAGGATCAAAGTAAAAAGGAATAGCTGTTGGGCGAGAAGAATGACTGTAAAATTACAAGTCACATATAGATAAGCCAACTTGTTGGGTGAATCTTTCACTTGGTTTTATATTTGGTTTGTCCTAACTCTGTTATTTTGGTTTTAATGTGCAGTCACTTGGTATCGATCCAGGATAACAATGACTTCACCAAAGGCCATTTTTTCTTGTCATCTTGCTTTTAGTTTTATTTTAGATTAAATTTCATTTCAATATTTTTATCATTGGATTTTGTGTTGATGTAATTGTAACTTCGGAATGTATTTCACATATGTATATTGTACTCCTATACAGATGGTATTATTCCTCTATACAGAAGTGTCATCATTTATATTGTAAGTGTCGTAACTTATACTTGATGGGTTATTAGACCACCTTGATGGGGTCGGCCCTGTTTAAGTCATGCAGGTTAAAGGGTTATTAGACCACCCTATTGGGGGTCAGCCCTGTCAACATTATGTTAAGTGGTTAAGTTGAGGCTGACCTAGAAAAGGTTATTAGGCAAGTCAATTCAAGTATAAATAGAGTGCGCGAGGGACTCTATTTGATCATTCAATTTCACACTCATACACTCATTGGAGAGTGGCGCTAGTGGAGGAGGAGAAGCTGCTACTAGGTGACTATCTCTTATGCTTGGGTTTTGTATCATTGCTCTATCCATCTCTGAGGAAGTTATTGGGGTTTTTCACCTTTATGGTTTTCCCCAAGGAAACTCTATGTGTCTATTGTCTCTTGTGATTTCTTGTTGTGATTGATATGCTTGATATGTTGTAGATGTTATTCTCTTAGTAAAGATCTTAGAGTATGTTGAATTAATGCTCAAAAATTAACATGGTATCAGAGCTAACCTGAGAAGAAGACACTGTACAGTTGTGAAGCTAGGGCTTCTTGTTTTTTGGGTTTCTCTCAACAGATATTGAAATCCAGTAGGGTATATTGACTCTCCTCAGCAAGGCACATCTTTCTGTCTAATCAGAATAGAATTCTAAGCACTTTCAGTTTTGGACCTAAAAATTAGGGTTTCCACACAAAGTGGAATTTCTGAAATCTGAGACCATGGCTGGATGCTCCTCTGAAAAATCAAAGTTCAGAGCAATGGATCGAACTTTTTGCTTGGGTGAAGCTCCAGGAAAATCAAACCCTAGTTTGGGGTCCTCTCTAGTGAAGCCAAAAATTAGGGCTTCCGCAAAAGTTGGAATTTCTGAAATCTGAGACCATGGCTGGAAGATACTCTGAAAAATCAAAGTTTAGAGACCAAGATTGAACTTTTTGGATGGATGAAGCTCTTGGAAAATCAAACCCTAATTCAGGGTCCTCCCTAGTGAATCCGAAAGTTTGAAAAGCAAATTTGAGGGGTGAAACTTTGTAGTTTTCAAATTCTGAGTATACCAGCTTGATCAGATCATCAAGGCGCATCTTTCTATCCTTTCAGAAGTTTGAAATTCAAATTTTGAATTTTTAGGGTTTCTCTGACAAACCCTAATCCAGCTCCAGATCCAAATTTCTGCAAATGAAGTGGATTGGGTCAATTCTAGAAGAGAGTGAGTTGGACACCTACATAAGTGAATGGGTTCCTTTCCCAGAGGGAGAAGAGACTAAGGCCTTACCTAAGAGAAACTTGGTCAAGACTAAGAGGATCATTGTTGATTCTATCAAAGACCATGTCATGCCACATGTGTCATCTTTTAAGACACCTAAGGAGATGTTTGATTCCTTGACCAAGCTATTTGAAGGGAAGAATATAAATAGGAAGATGACCTTGAGGAATCAATTAAAGAATATCAAGATTTATAATGCAGAGACCATGCAGTCTTATTTCTCAAGGGTCTCCTAGATAAAAGAACAACTTGAAGTTGTAGAGAGTGGAGAAGTGGTAATGACCACTCTTAATGGCCTTCCTAGATCATGGGAGTCCTTCATCCAAGGAATTTTTGCTAGGAAGAAACTTATCTCATTCAGTAGGCTATTAGAAGAATGCTCTTAGGAAGAAGCTCGGATTGTAGCTCGAGAAGAAAAGATGGGGAATGAAGATCAAGCTCTCGCAGCACATAGCAAGAAGAGGACACTTTTCCTCAGATTGTCCTAAGAACAGAAGGAACAGCAACAACTACTACTACAAGCAATCTGATAGGTATGACTTATAGGTGTGTTTTGAAATCTGTTCATGATTAAGGTTATAATATGATTGTCTTCATGTTATTGAGTTTAGAAACAATCTTGTTTAATTTTAGACTTGTCTTATCACCCTAGTAAAAGTATGAATACATGATAGAAGACATTCATTGATTAGGGTTATGACACTTATGATTGTATGATGATTGTACTAATGCATTATGGTGTTGTATGAGGAGAATGTTATCCACTAACATGAAGGTACAAATCAAGTCCTAGATCAAGACCATAGTGACATAAAGACAAAGACTCATCCATAGTCATGGATCACATAGATGTATGTATAATTTGGTTCTACAATGGTTAACTTATGAGTTATGCAGGTCATTGAAGAGAACAAGAAAACATTGCTAGACATAACTAGCAAATATGATGACCAGGTATGTTTTTCCTATATCAAGATAGAATCCTACCCTATGTAAGGATCTTATACTTTTGTATGATTGATAATGATTACTCATGAAGTTACAAGTTTGAGTAATCTAGGGTTTATGCATATTATGTCTCTTACGTTGATTGATGATATGACTAACCAGAAGAGTTCTATGGTCAAATATGAATATGCATGAGTAAGAGAAGTCTTCCCTGAAACTTTGAATGCTAATGCTTATTATATGTGTTTGAAATGATCATGACTATACATGTTTAAGATTATTATGTTTTGATAGTATTAAGATTATACTAATGAATGTATGATTATGTATGAGATCTCGAGTATAACATAATGATGATACTAATAAGCATGCATAGTGATCAAGGATGGATATAAGTTCAAGGACAAGTAATCCAGGAAGCAAAGATCAAGAGGGAGCACACTCCAGTAGTTCCTGCAAGGAAGCAAATATTAAGAGAGAGTCCACCCAACAAACAAACAAAGATAAGTATTTGAATTGTCATTTCTTGTATATTTGATTGTTTAAATAATATTGTTCAATGATGTATATACTTATGTTCCTAGACTTAGGTTGTGTATCATGCATATTAGAATAATTGCATTAATGAACAATATACTACTAATATGAATGTAATGGGTAAGTGGCCTATGGCACTGTACAACATTCCATTGCTACTTATCTAGAATGAAACCTCTTTGCTGACATGTTGGGAGTAGTGCAAACTCTTAACAATGTTCTAGTAGAGATGGAAGGCATCTAGAAAGTTACGGGATATGGATAAATGTTGTATTGAAGCATTGGCTAAAATAATTGCATGATTGTATAACTTATGTTTTTATGCTTAAGATTTTGAAAACTATGAGATGTTTCTAATCATGCAATTCAACTTGTCTTGTAGGAAAGATCATATACCATCACCTACAAAAGAAGGACTACAACATTTGTTCAGCAACAAAGTTATCTATTGAAGAATTTGAAGTTCCCAGGATCCGAGATAAAGTAATGAAAGGATGCTATGATCTGTCGATCATGAATAATGATGTTTGGGATGTAGTCCCAAGACTTGAAGGGAAGTCTGTTGTGACTTCCAAGTGGATCTATAAGATCAAGCATGCTGCAGTTATAGAGAAATACAAAGTGATATTTGTAGCTCGTGGCTTCTCCCAGAAAGTGAGAATAGACTATGAAGAGACTTTTGCTCTTGTAGCCAGATACACTTCCATCAGAACAGTACTTGCTCTGGCTACAATGATGAAATGGAAGATACACTAGATGGATGTCAAGAGAACTTTCTTGAATGGTGTAGTAGAGGAGGAAGTGTATGTGGAGAAGCCACTCAGTTTTGAGACACATGACAGGGTGTCATATGTGTGCAGGTTGAAGAAATCCTTGTATGGCTTGAAGCAAGCTCCTAGGACTTGGTATGGTAGGATGGACAGTTTCCTATCCAGTTTGGGTTTTACTAAGAGTAGAGAAGATTCCAACCTTTACGACAAGGTTGAGGAAGGCAATCTTGTGATACTACTTTTGTATGTGGATGACCTGTTTGTTACAGGTAGGGATAGATTGATTTCCAACATGAAGAGGAAGCTTACTGCTGAGTTCGAGATGAAGGACTTAGGTATGATGCACTACTTTCTAGGCATGGAGGTGTGGCAGAGTGTAGATGGGATCTTCCTTGGACAAGGGAAGTATGCAGTAGAGATCCTGAAGAGGTTTGGGATGATGGACTGCAAGGCCATGGCCACACCTATGGCATCAAACCTGAAGCTTCTGTGTGATGCTTCATCTAAGCCGGTTGATGTCACTATGTATCGTCAGATGATTGGATCCTTGATGTACCTGACGAACACAAGACCATATATTTGCTTTGCGGTGAACACATTGAGCCAATTCCCAACGGATCCTAGAGGTGTTCAAATGGTTGATGTAAAACATATTCTGAGGTACCTGAAGGGTACAATTGATTATGGGCTCAAGTATGATGCGAATCAAAAGTTTAACCTGCAGGGTTATGTTATTTCGGACTAGGTAGGCAATGTTGCAGATAGGAAGAACACTTTTGGGTGCTACTTCGGTATGGGATCAGGTGTGATCTCTTGGTTTAGTAGGAAACAGTCTTGCGTAGCACTGAGTACATCCAAGGCAGAGTATGTTGTAGCTTGTTTGGCTAGTTGTGAGGCAGTATGGCTCTGGAAGCTACTGTCTGAGTTATTTGATCTCCCGTTGGATGCTACTGGTATATTTTGTGATAACCAAAGTTGTGTAAAGCTATCTGAGAACCCAGTGTTCCACGATAGGTCGAAGCACATTGAGATCAAATATCACTATATCAGGGATATGGTGTAGAGAGGAGCAGTGAAGCTCCTATATGTTGCAACGGATGAGCAGGTTACAGATGTGCTGACGAAACCACTAGCCAGAGTGAAGTTTGAATACTTCAGAGAGAGGCTTGGTGTTCTTCAGATTGATGACAATCGAGAAGGAAGTGATGGACACATTTGCAGGAGCCATTCCAAGCATGGTGAGAGGAGGATCCTTCCCATGGCTGTAGATGTAAGCGTTGTATGATGAGCATCAGGATGATGCTACAATTACTACTATGTATATGCATCATGTTGGATGCTTGATATGATCATGTGGATCATGTATGTGTATATGTATCAGATGGATACATTGCTGATCAGGATGATCATGTGATGATGTACATTAGGATGATGTATGGTGAGTATCAAGTTGATACTCTGTGGCCATGGACAGGTTGTGTCCTATGGCATGTAATACTGACCTGGGAGATCCGATAGGTTCGGCTGTGTGCCCATAATAAGTTCTGGGATGCTCTTTCGAGGTTGTGCCATGACCACATGTAATACTGACCCAGGAGATCCGATAGGTTGGGATGTGTGCCCATAATAAGTCCTGGGGTGCTCTTGCGAGGATGTGTGATGATAAATCATATATTTGTTCTAGGTCGCATCCAGTATGAAAAAGGACTGGCTTTGTGGTGGTAAATCCTAGATTTGTTCTAGGTCGCATCCAATATGAAAAAGGACTCGCTCTGTGGTGGTAAATCCTAGATTTGTTCTAGGTCGTATCCAGTATGAAAAAGGACTGGCTCTATGGTGGTAAATCCTATATTTGTTCTAGGTCGCATCCAGTATGAAAAAGGGCTAACTCTATGGTGGTAAATCCTAGATTTGTTCTAGGTCGCATCCAGTATGAAAAAGGACTAGCTCTATGGTGGAAAATCCTAGATTTGTTCTAGGTCACATCCAGTATGAAAAAGGACTGGCTCTGTGTTGATAAATCCTAGATTTGTTCTAGGCTACATCTAGTATGAAAAAGGATTGGCTCTGTAGATGTGATACATCCAGTATGAAAAAGGACTGGCTCTGTAGATGTGATACATCCAGTATGAAAAAGGACTGCCTCTGTAGATGTGATACATCTAGTATGAAAAAGGACTGCCTCTGTAGATGTGATACATCTAGTATGAAAAAGGACTGCCTCTGTAGATGTTGATACATCCAGCATGGAAAAGGGTTGGCTCTGTAGATGATGAAGACCTGCAGGTGGAGGGCCTACATCTAGTATGAAAAAGGACTGGCTTTGTAGATCTTCCTATGACGAGTAGATTGGAGATTGATTGAGATAGCAACAGTAGTGATGATGACGATGATCCGATGACGATGATCCAGTGACGATGATCCAGAGAAGAAGACTTGTGCTAGCAGATCTGTGTCGAGAAATACCTTCCTAGTTAAGAGGGAGTGTTGATGTAATTGTAACTTCGAAATGTATTTCACATATGTATATTGTACTCCTATAGAGATGGTATTATTCCTCTATACGGAAGTGTCGTCATTTATATTGTAAGTGTCGTAACTTATAGTTGATGGGTTATTAGACCACCTTGATGGGGTTGGCCCTGTATAAGTCATGTGGGTTAAAGGGTTATTAGACCACCCTATTGGGGTTCGGCCCTGTCATCATTATGTTAAGTGGTTAAGTTGAGGTCGGCCTAAAAAAGGTTATTAGGCAAGTCAAGTCAAGTATAAATAGAGTGCAGGAGGCACTCTATTTGATCATTCACTTTCACACTCATACACTCATTGGAGAGTGGCACACTAGTGGAGGAGGAGAATTTGTTGCTAGGAGACTATCTCTTATGCTTGGGTTTTGTATCATTCCTCTATCTATCTCTGAGGAAGTTATTGGGGTTTTTCACTTTTATGGTTTTCCCCAAGGAAACTATGTGTGTCTATTGTCTCTTGTGATTGCTTGTTGTGATTGATATGCTTGATATGTTGTACATGTTATTCTCTCAATAAAGATCCTAGAGTATGTTGAATTAATGCTCAAAAATTAACATTTTGAACAATAGTTCAAACTTCAATAATGAATTGAGACTTTTAATTATGCTCTAAATTTTATCCTAGTTCCCATACATTATATTCTAATTTTATGATTTTGGTTTAGGTTTGAAAGTACAACTGATGAGGATAAGATGCAACCACTTCATGGAAATTCATGGAAAACAACGCATCAAATCAACAATTGCTACGAGGATGATGGAGAAATAATTGATAGAAAGGATAAACCATCTCATTAAAGAAAAACAGAGATCGAATATTTCATGCCTGAGATCAAGGATTTAAACAAAATCTCATCACTTATAAAAACAGTAGGAGATCAATTGTTTAGGGGGGAAGATGCTCCAAGGGTTTGTGGAAACTATTTTGCAGAATTCTATTTTTTTTTCCTTTGAGTTAGAGGCTGGATGGAAAAGAAGGATAGGAGTGAATTGTAACCATTGTCATTGTTTTAAGACAGAGTCTTTTAAACTAGTATTTTGTGAATTTTAATCCAAATATATATATATGAAACTTATGTTTCTATTTGTCATACCTATATTTATTTGGTACATGTTTACTTTGTGATTATGTGTTAAGATTAATCTCTTATTCCTAGAGCATATGTTGTTTTCGAAATCTATTTAAAAAGTTGCACACTTGTTTTATGATAATTTTATTGTCATTTTACCAGATGTGTAACCAAATATTTATATTGTTTTAATTGAAGGTTAAATTTATATTAACATTCTATTTTAACGATATTCATTTTTTTAATTAAGATTTGATACTAATAATAGAATTTTCTACTCTGCTCCTGGCCAACATATGTTTTAGTAATTAGATTTAGTTAGTATATTTGTAATTTAGCAGCTACTAATTATTGTTTTGTAATTAGTTAAGAATATATTTTTATTAATAGCTTTAGTTTTGGTTAGATTAAACCTTTTAGATTTAGTTCAAGTAGTAGGAAATAGTTACAGATAAAACAAAACAAAACTAAGACTCCCTTTTTGAGGGAAAACACATAAATGCAACAGGGAATTAATCCTATGAAAGATAAATATTCCAAACATACAGAGGGATTCTTTAAGAACTTTGCATCGGTTTTATTTCCTTGTTTCTCTACTTGACACATATTCCGGCCAACTAGAAACTTTTGAAAATCCATGAAAATGTTGATCTTGAAATGTGCAAAACCTAGATACTGGAACAAATCGAACACTTTTGACTTGTTGTATTTTTTTATTTTGCAAACCTTAACAAATTGAGATGACAAAAACATTAACTACAACAGGAATATGATGTGTTTTGGCAGAGATAGTTTCTTCAATATTCTAAATGGGGAAGTGGAGTGAACTTTCTACTACGAATCTCAATGGTATGCTACATGAACATATGACTTCTTCTTTTGAAACAGTATTCCGTGCTTATCATTCCCTTTTTATTTCACAATATTAGAACTACAAACTTCCATCAGTGCCGAAAACCATAGAGTCTTCCAATATCATAAGCCAATACTAGGTACAAGTTAGTCCATGTGAATAAATTTCTTGTATTCAAACATGAAAAAAACCTCATTGGATTAACGACCGATGATTAATGATGTTAACCAATGCAAGACAACTCACTTATGATGAAAATGAGTGTTAAGGTACCTGTTGTAGGTACAACAGATCCCCTGCTTAATTTGATCATGGGAGCCCCAATTTTTGTAAATACAAAGGTATTTGGGTAAGTTTCTTATCAAAATGAGATTCTTAAACCTTGTTTGTATGATCTCGTACCTTTGCTTTTGGTTTGTGTAATTATCATTTTTCCCTTTGAAAAAATTTCTGAGTTATTGGTTGTTTTCTTGATTTGGGGAAAGCCTTCAATTCTTTCAAAATGTTGTTTTCTTCCCGCAAATCTGAAACCCGAAAACCCAAAAAACCCGAAAATCCAAAAAAACCCGCAATCCCAAAATTGCGGATTGTGGGAATCGTTCGTTCTTTCTTTTCGAGATTTTTTCAACCCAAAACCCGCAACCCAAAATTGCGGATTGCAGGAAGACTGTGTTAATATTTTTCAGAAATTTCGATTCCACAACCCGCAACCTGAAACCCGCAAGTGTGGATTTCGAATTATAGAAAGTTGTTATTTTAATAAATCGCATTGTGTGTTTCCGCAACCCACAACCCGCAATTGCGGATTGCAGGATGCAGAAAAGTTGGTTTGATTTTTAAAGTTCGTTTTCATTTCTGAAACCTGCAAGCCGCAATTGTGGATTGCAGAAACACTTTCGACCATTATTTTACAAATTTGCAATCCCGAAACCCACAACCCACAATTCCGGATTGCGGATTGCGAGAATTTTGAATAAAGTTTGAAAATAAAGCTTGTGACCCGATCCCGGATCGCGCAGGGGGTAATTTCAGTCATTTGTTTATTTTAATCTTATGATCCAGATTTGATCCGACCAAAAATTGATAAATATGAGATTTGATCCAGATTTTACTGTGAATTTCTTACCAGGGGTCATTCTTACGAATTTTCAGTTATTTTCAGGTTGGTTTGTTATCATTTTTGCATTTGCTATTTACGGTTTTGCTGTTAATGATTTTGTTTTGATTTATTTACCAAAATTTCCAAGCTTTGCCAAAATGTCACGGAACACTCCGTCTAAAATAGTTCACGGGGATTTGCTGACCAAAGACCCGAATTTTGGTATCTTCTCATATACCAGTGAGAGGGTTACCGAAGGTTATCAAATGGACTAGTCAAAAATTTATTCAATCTTTAATAATGACGACCTTTCAAACATTAAGGAATACCAACCTATATATGAGAAGATTAGGGCTTCTCAATTGCATGCCATTGCTTCCCAGCCCGCTGTCCTACCTTACACAGACCCAGTTAAATGGATAGTGGACACTGCTAACGCTAAAGACCGGTTGATAGATAAAAACTTGGCGATAGTTTGAGCATGGGATCGAGCGGAGCAAAGCAAGGCGATAAAACCTAAGCACGGATTAGGGTTGAGAGCCGACTATTGAAACTGGTGGCCATGGATCCTTCCATGGCCACCATCCTTCTTCTCCTCTGCATTGTGACCAGGGCGAGATGCTTGGAAGCATGCTCGGCGCACAGGTGTTGATGGCTCCCCCGATGGAGGTGGAAGCTCACAACAGGCGCGGTGGTGGACGTTTTCTTGTGATGGCTATGGTCTCATTCGCTTTCTTTCTTTGCAGCATATGCGGCATGGGTGATTGGATCCCTACATGCGGAGGGGTGGTATATTATTTGCTCGGCGACCCATTTCCAAGTGGACTCAGTGGCAGCGACGGTGGATCTTAGAGATGAGGGGTGTTTGCAAGGAAATGTGTCCACGACGGGGGCATCGACTGTTGTTAGGTTGGGGTGGAGATCCGCTTTGATGCATGATTCCTTTCTATTTTATTAGCAGCGGCATCGATTGCCAAACATTGTCTACAGACAATTTGGATGGATGCTTCATGGTGTGGTGTGAACTTATCTTTTTTCAACACTATTGGATCTTCAGATTTAGGATGTCGGTGGCTCTACAAACCCTTCTTTTCTATGGGTCAACATCTGATGTCTCTACATGTGTGGCCTTCCTTTGATCTATTACTTTCAGCTCTATATGAGCTGGTTATTACATATCTGTTGCAAATATTGGAGATCCTTTGAGATCTAACTCTTATTAGTGCTATTTTTTATACAAGATGAAAAGCGTTTTTTCTGAAATAGCTCTCAGAAGCTCTTATACAATATGCAATTTGATTATCCTTTAATGAAATTACACTTTTTCCCAGGAAAAAAAAAAAAAAACCTAAAGACCAGTCATTCAATGACACTATGGAGTCACAATTGAAAACCTTCCACCCTGAAGTCTATATCATAGCTTTTTCTCCTAAGCCAACTGTGCAAACCCTTAGCCCTGAATTCATACAATCCTATAAAACTAGGTACAATTTCGACAAAATGATGAAATCATGGATGATTAAACCTAGCAGCTTTGTGCCAAAGCCTGATAACCTCTACCCAATTTCCTAGTTTAGGGAGCCTTACTCTTTAATAGCAGCCATGCTTTGCAGGCTCTTTCACCTTCCAAATTGTTCAGTATTCAAAGCTCAATGGGCTCCAATATCTCATCATGTCTTAACAATGGGTGAATCCTTCCATTGGACATCTATCCTATCATCAGAACTTAAAACAGCAATCCAAGATTATCAAAAGGCACCTTCCCTGATAAAGCCACACTTCTTCTTGTCATCCTTCATTATTGATGTATTTTTCTCTGAGTTCCAATATCCTAAATTGGGATGGCATTGGACCCCTTCAAATCCACCCGTTCATATCTATCATTCCGCACTATGGGAAACCAATTTTGTGCCATTAATTTATGACATTTGTGACCATTTCATGGGCACCATCTATTTCAATATATTCAAATAAGAGGCACCTACCTTTTCAAATGATGCTAGAACCTTCATCAATACAATTGGTGATTGGTATGTCTATGAGTCCTATTCATATATCAGAGTTTGGGGAAGTGACACTGTTCATCTTCTTCCTAGAATAGTGCCTGACAGATTGGTCATTCAAGAAATCTCTTATCAGACTGTTACTGATGGTGTCTACAGAAAACTCACTGGTCCCAAAAAGAATGGTTGGCCTAAATTTTCTTTGAATCTTGGGCCATTGGTCATCCCAACCTAAAATTGGGCTGCAGTGCTTGGTGACCAGGTGGCTCCTTTGAAGTTGGGTTTTGCTCCCAAAAGGAAGCATGATCCTAAGAAGTTCCTTGATGCAAATTTTAAACAATATCATATGAAGATGGATTACATCCATGAAGAACTTCCAGATGACTCTATCTACCAATGAGTGAATACATTTTCTGAGGTCTTGGATAGGACCAAGAGCATAGATGAGCAACATCAAATTATGCAATACTAGAGAGAAATTAAAGCTAAAGTCTTGAGCTACAGAATGATGGAAATGAATCTGCTTGAGAAAATGAGAAAGGATAGAGCAGAAAAGGAGAACCAGTAGGCTAATGCCTCTCTAATTCTTACTTATCCAGATGGGAATAAAGGTAAAGCTCCCATGGAGAATCCTCCTCAGTTAAAAATAGCTGAACAGGTCAAAGTCTTGTTGCAGACCTCTCATCATTTGAAGCAGGAGTTAGCATAGCTGACTTCAGTATTGGATACTCAAACAATTGAACCTCCTAAGCTTACTGTGGATATTCAAGTGACTGTTGTAGCTGCACAGGTATGTGATGATCTAATAACAGCTGAGATCAACCCAGCTAAGACACAAAAAATCCTGATCCTTGCATCACAGGTTCCCACTGTTGACATCATTGACAGTGATGTCGATGATGAAGCACATCCCCCAGTATCTATGACTATAGAAGTGACTCAAGAAGTGACTGAAGAAGTGATTGAAGAATCACAAGCAATTACAGATTTGTTAGATACTATTGAGATGGATCACTCTTTTTCTGATCAACAGGTATCGAAGGTTACTACTACTCCTGACATTACAACTTCATCATTTTTGTTGTCATCTATTCAAGATCTTTCTGCTTTGTCTCCAGGGGTTATACCACCATTTTCCATATCACAACTTTTTCATACTTTGACTTCCAGATCCACCCCATTTTAAGACAACTCGGTTCCTTTTTCCATTCCCCCATCTATTATTGCAGAAGTCCAATCTTCGACTATCCTCCAGCAATTACCCATATCTACTTTATCATTACCCATTGTGGATGAGCCACCCTCAATTACCTCCGCATCATCACCTACTAATGATGATCATGTTCCACTTTATGAAGCCTTCACTTCAAACCCTTCTCCAACCCCTGTCCCATCAGTTCCTCATATTATCTCTACCCCTCTGACTACTCCTCAAGTTACCATGTCTATACCCAGTCCCATGGTCACTCAAACACCTTCATTAATTTCAACAGAGAATGCCATTTCAATTTCTTCGGAATTAATAACTGGATATGAAGATGATGTTGTAGTCCCTCTTGGGCATTATTTCTATAGTAAAGAAAATAAAGCAGTGATCAAAAGGGGTAAGAAGAGAAGTAAGGATCAAGGTTGATTAGAAGTATTGTTGGGCTCCGAAATTGTCATTTATAATGATTTTATTTACATTTATTTCCCGGCATATTACTGTAATTTGATACAACTATCCTTAAAAAGGGCTATCTTTTATTGCATTTCATCAATCAAAACACTTAAACGTAAATGAAGCCTAATATGTTACTTTTAATGTATTAAACATAATATTGTGCAAATGATAAACTTCCGGTGCTTCATTTGATCTTTCATTCATCCCTTCTTTCAGTCTCTAATTCTTGTACTAGGTTTGATGGCATGTTTCTTACTGATATTATTGGTTTGGTTGATCCTTCGATTCTTGGTAGTCTTGTAAATACCTGCAAGTGAAAATGAAAGTGTGAGTTAATGATAAACTTCTTTGTTTCAAAATTTAAACAAATAACAAATAAATGAATACTAAAACGTTATTGAGGGATTTATTTAAATTATTAAATAAAACCATTTGAATTAAGTATTAGAATATATAAAAGAAAAGTCATTTGAATTTAAACATTAAAAGACCATTTGAATTGAGTATTGAAATGAAGTAACGTTGATATGTCACTTTTAAAAATATCTTAATGGATTTTCAAAACTATGTTGATTGTTAAGTTTTCATTTAAGTTATTTAATACTTTGATTGTTTGTTATACCGGATTACATACACGCCATATCAATGCACAATGTCTTTTGTCTCACACTCACGTGAAGAATGGATTAAGGCACGATTCACCAACAAATTCAAGGAATCCAGGAACGCATCAAGCCAACACATCAGTCAACAAACAACTTAGTAGAAAATACGCTCAGAATCCGAATTCATTTCCGTTACAGGTCATTCAGACCTTCATTCAGACCTTCGTTCATCTTTCTGTTAAAAATGTGTTTTGACAAATAACAAATTTTGGACTGGATCTACGGGGAAACAGAGGCAAATTTGGAAATTATGGAACATGGGTTTTCTACAGAATAGGCCCATTTAGGTCACCATGAGGAATTTCGCCACAATTCCAAGTCGTTTGAGAGAAATCCATGGTTCCTTGAAGCCCACTTGCCCAGAAAAATGGAAAAACATGGCTGGCCATTTCGGATCTGGTTCCTGTTTCAGTGGGTTGTTTCTCTAGCTGTAGAATCTTGTTATTTTTAGAGAGTTCAACCCTGACCTTCTCTTTACTTGTAAAATCTATATAAAGACCTCCAAGATTGAGAAAGGAGGTGTGAAAAAAATAGTGTGTAAACTCTGCCTCAATTAATAAAACGTTTTGTTTTCAGCTATCAATGATCAGTTTCGTTTTCTGTTGATGGTTGGTGACTGAGTAGCTTAGGAAACAAACCCTTGTTTTTGGGAAGGGCCCCTCAACAATCAGAGGTTCATCTTTGTACATTCAGAAGTTTACTTCTTTGTATTTTAAGCTAAGTTATTTTGTTTTTGCACATATCTGTTACAACCATTTCGTTTTTATAGATAGATAGTTTATGTCTCAGTTATCTAACTATTTATGTTTTCCTATAGTTGTCCTTCTCTCAATCTCTTGTAAATCATACTATGTTGCTAACACAATCGTTTTTTCAGATGGTCGACCAAAAGTTTAACAGTTTGTAGTTTTTTTTTCAGTTTTCTCCTTCCATCATTGTAGTTCAAAATTGCTTCCAAATTCTTCCTTAGTTAGTTCTCTTCTCTTCTCTTCTATTAGTTTCTCTTCCTATCTGTTGTAGGTTAACTCTTTCTCTTCTTCCATCCCAACTTTCTTCCTACTTCTTATAAAATTCCTCTACCTAGGTAATGATTAGAATAGATAGCTTCGTATTAGTTTAGCTTCTACATAATCATCTATTGCTTCCTGTGCACTGTAGGATCATTTGCATAAAGCCATCTAGTAATTAAATCATCCAAAATTCTTCATTTTCCTTAGTTTAGTTCTTTTTTCCTCATTCAGACTGGCATTCGGAACGCCATTCAAACCGGCATTCAGATCGTCATTCAAACCTGTGTATTTTCTGCATTGTTTTAGGCCTTTTTCATAATGTAATTTCTTCTACCTCTCAATCATCATTCTTCTTACTCCTAATTAATGATTTTAGATGTAATTTAACTCTTGTTTTATGTTATGTAGACTTCCTAATTAAACTTCATCATTATTTCCTCCTTTCTCTTACTTCTTCCTTAATCGTCTTTCAACCTTCTTCCATAGTTAAAATATTCATATCTAATTTGCTAATCAGTTACTGTTTTAGAATTGATGAGTCTTGTTTTCTAAGTAGTTGTTTTCAAATCATAGTTAATAATTCTATTTTTCCGAGTTGTTTAACTTGTTAATTATAAGACTAGTTTCCATTCATACAAATAATGAAGATGCTCATGATATAAGATTTGGATCAGAAATTAATATCTTTATCAAATTTTCTACTTGCATCTATAATAAATATCTTTATCAAGTTTTCTACTTTCCAAATCAAATCCAGTTCAGATTAAACATCTTTATTAAGTTTTCTACTTGCTTCATTTGTTAATCAGTTTCCTGTTTTCATAGATAGAATAAATTATTACATATGAATTATGCAAGTAGTTTAAAATCATATAGTTGCATCTTTAGTCAGCTTAGGTTAGTTCAAGCCTTCAATTCTGCACATATAGTAATTGCAGCTCATAAGCTCCCTCCCTCGGTTGACAATTTAAATATTGGAATTATTTAACACATAATAAACACCAACAAGTATCTGTTCCAAATCAAATAATATGGGCTCAGCAAACAAATGATCCCTAGATAGGAGCAATTGAGACATTTGCAGCCTTAGGGGCATTTGCTGGTGCAAACCTTGATTCAGTCCAGGTATTGAATAGGGAAATTGATTAGAAGAAGGAAGAATTGGAAAGGTTTGAAGAAGAGTTAGTGAATACCAAGGAAGAATATGAGATTTATGTTGCTGATCTCAGGAGGATATGGGGAGATATGTTATAGGATTTGCAGCGAAGAAATACCTCTCTTCAGGCTGAACTTCGTAATGTACAAGTTGAGAATTCTGCCAATACACATAAGATAGCCTTACTGGAAAAGCATTGTGAGGATGCAACTGCAAGTGCAACCTCTTCTAGTTTCTCTAAGTTCTCACCCCAGGAATTTAAGGATTTGTCCCTTCAGGTTAATGAAGAGCATCACAAATTACTGGAGAAGTTATTTTGCACCCTATATGAGATTAGGGAAACCCATATGACTTGTGGTAAGACGTATGGTGCTCTTGAAGAGCAGAAATCCAAAACGCTGCAAGCTTCTCAGGCAAGTCAAAACATTGGTGAGTGGCAGAGGTATATCAAGAACATACCAGAAGACATCCCCATTCTTAACAGTTTTCAGTTCAAGAAAATCAGAGCTGCATTGAACACTTGGCTTGAGCTTAATGAATCACTTGAAGACATTCTTAAGAAAGCACAGGCTGTGTGTAGCAGGCGATGGTATGCAGTAGATAAAATCATGGAATTGTTATAGTTCTCAGCCTTGGATCAAACTGAATATGCTTTCCCTCCTAAGTTGATGGTTGAGCAAGTCGAACGCAGGTGTGAGGAGTCCAAGGAGAAAATTCAGCGCCTTGAGGAGGTCAAGATTGATGATGTGGATCAATTAATTAGGAAACTAGTCACCATGCAAGGATAAAACCAAATTTACATCCGCATTTGGCATAAGTTAGCTAAGAATGAGATGGAAACATTCGTATGTAATGCCCAGCTGGGGCTTCAGTCAGCTAACTATCCGAATGTGGATGAGTTGTTAGAGATTTGGTACAAATGGCAAGTTTTTCTAGGCCATTATTTTAGTTTTGATTTTGTAATCCCGGTTTGTGGGAATTTACTCTTTGTATTATTTTGTAAACTCTTATTTAAAGAGGTCATCCCTCGTAGAGATGAGGATGGAATTTGGAGAACATATCTGTAGGAGAGGCTGGAGATGACTTGTTCTAATACAAGCTTGTAATTTCTTACAGACTGCCATTAAATACAGTAAAGTTATTCCCAGATTTTATTTTGTCTATTGATCAAGTTTATTTGATGAATGTTGATTTTACTCCAAATTGCTTATCTAATGTTGTCTAAATCTGTTGCAATTTATTTAGCACATTGATCTATAGTTCTATTTTATCTCTGTTAATGATCTATGTGTTCATGAAGTTTTAAGAGAGTTTATTCAATTAGAACTTTTATCGATTTCTGCAAATGGTTTCTTTAGAAAACTATAATTGATGTTAATTTTTCAATTAATATATCAGATAAAGGTCAAATCTTGAATGCATATAACCCTCAATTTTCCATTGGTTAATTTTAATTGATTAATTGTAACTTTAGCAGTTAAGTCATTGATCTCTTTCACATTTATGTTTATTTGATGAATGTACTTATTTATTTCCATATCAAGCTGACCTGCACTTATCTCAAAACACCTTCTTAGAGTCGACCTAACTTAGTTTAGATTCTTTTAAGTAGATTTGTGTTTACAGGCCTTTTTACTCTTTGTTTTCCTCATTGGAAAACTGATCCCTTGGATCAAAACTTACAAACTCATAGAGTTCCAGTGGAGGCCGAATATCCATGGGAGATTACTATACCAAATAAGATGGGGATAGAACTTTCCTTATGTAGGGCCTTTTGAAGCCTTTCAGTCTCGGTTTCCCCCCTCTGTTGGGAGCCTTGGAACCCATTCCAACACCTTGCACACCCTACACACCCGAGGCCTCAACAAATGGTGCTAGAAGGAGGGCCTGAAGCAAAATATGCCTAAACAAAGTACTAGTAAAACTCCTCCAGCAAGAATACTGATTGTCAGTCGTAGCCACACACAAGCATCTACTTCTATTGAGCAACCGGTGCAACATCCCAATACCACCCCTGCCACCTCTACATCTCACCGAGATCCTAGAACAGGAGATATTATCATTATATCACCCACTAGGGAGCCTATCTCACTTAAACAGATACTCAAAAGTTCTAATGATAGCGTTGTTAGGTTATAGTAGAGGATCGCTGAAGAAAGAAATCAAGGATTAGCAGCAATTCACCAAGAAAACACTAATTCACATGCAAATATTCAAGATAATCGAGATACTCAAAATTCAGCTGAGCAAAATACTGAGCGAAATAATTCATCAAACCAACAACAGTTCCATGAATTTCATCTTGATTTATTATTTAGTGAAACAGAACTAGTCTCACACACTACTGTTTCAGGTGGACCACCACCCTCTCCTCCTTCATCATCATCTTCCTCATCTAAAAGTGAACACTCCTCTAGCTCTTCATCTGAAGAAGAAGAAGAACAACCTATGGCTGGGGAAGGCCAGAACAGACCTTGTCTTGACCAAGCTGTTGTATTTATACTTGGGGATCAACATAGATTGCCTAAAAACCCTAAGAAATGGATTCCTAAGTTCAATATAGATGATAAGTCACTTGCATTAGATCATATCAAAACTTTTATGCAGGCCATTAGACTTAGGAGTGTTTTCCATGAAGATGTGGTTTGCATACTATTCCCTTACACATTTGAAGGAAAGGCATCCACATGGTATTTTTCCTTAGAAGCTAGAACTATAACTTCATGGGATGAGTTTGAAAAACTATTTATCCAGAAGTTTGGGGATGATAAAACACCACAAGATTTAGTCTTGGAATTATCTTCCATGAAAATTAAAGGTAAAGAAAGGGTCAAAGACTACAATCAGAGATTTTCTTATCTGAAGAATAGAATCCCTGCCCCTGTTCTTCCTGCAGAACAAATTTTGGTTTCCTATTATGAAAAAGGCCTATTTGTACCTATTGCAATGTGGGTCAAAAGAGCACATAAAGACAACTTGTTTGAAGCTTATGCTAAAGACATTCAGGTTGAAAAGGATATATATTTCCTAAAAGACAATCCTGAGGCTTTAGAAGAACAACCTTCTACATCCAGAAAGAAAACTGATAATGCTCCCAAGCCCACTACCCAAAACAAAGATGCCTCTGAAATGACTGACATCAAGAAATTTATCCAGAAAATGTCAAATGAGATGCTTGATTTAAAATAATAATAATGAGAATCAAAATAATAACAGAGGTTTTTTAAGGCCACCTTTCAGGAGACCTTATCAACCTCCCCAAAATCCACCACCTCCTAATCCTAATGAAGAAATGACTTCTAAAGAGATTTTTTCCATCTTCAAAGCTCTTGCCACTAAATCACAAAATGTCACTGAACCCTCTAATGATCAAATAAACCAAGATCCAAAGTTACCAGAAGGAGGAGATGAAGAAGAGGATCCACAGATCAATACTATTATCTATTTCTCTGAACTCCCAATGAATGAAGAAGAAGAATAACCTAAGACTGTGGTCAACGTTCAACATCCTTACAATACTAGTTCAAGACCACAACCCGCTCAGGAAAATTCATCTTAAACAACACCTCCCAACAAAAGCAAAATTGTTCCTCAAAAAGATATAGTAATTCCTGAAATGGAGTAGAGTTTAGCTGGATATTTGAAAAGAGTTATATTTGAAAAGGGTTATATTGTTTCTAAGGAAGGTCTGATTATTGATCTTGAACGCACTGAATAAATTTCAAATATTGTTTTGCTTGGTTTGCGCAAAGCCATGCAATCATTCCTCGGTTAGATCAATTTTGTACGTAGGTTTGTTCCAAATTTTGCACAGATTGTTAAGCCTTTACAGTAGTTAGTTAAAAAAGATGTACATTTTAGCTGGTCTCAGGAACAGAAGGATGCATTTGTTGAAATCCTAAGGGACATTGCAGAAGCCCCTGATCTGATGTCCCCAGATTTCAACAAAGACTTTATTCTATATACTTTCTCTATTGATTTCTCTTATGCAACTGTCTTGACGCAGAAGCATGATAATGATGTTGAGATACCAATTTCCTTCATGAGATCAACGTTTAAGGGAGCGGAACTTAACTATTCCCAAATTCACAAGTAGGCTTATGCAGTTTACAAGTTTGTGAAACATTACAGGCCGTACTTATTGAATTCTTGAACAAAGGTCATTACGCCATACACAGCCATTAGAAATGTGCTAGTCCAGAAATAACTAGGCAAGAACAGAGCCCATTGGATGACATCTTTGCAGGAATATGACCTAGAAATCAAGCCAGCAAAGATTGTAAAAGGGAAAGATTTGTGCTTGCTTACTGCCCAATTGAATGATCATGTTTAGTAGTAGACCGAATGGGAGCAGGAGGAAAATGCTCCTACAGGTTTTGTTAATGCCATAGATAATCCAACATCTGACTGGTATAATCATATCAAGCTTTTTCTAAACCATGGGTTTCCTCCTAAAACCCTTGACTTCAAAAAATGCAGAGCTTTAAGATTAAAGTCTGCTCCTTATCAATTTATTAATGGAGTTTTGTTTATAAAAAATTATGATGGAGTTTTCCTTAGATATTTGGAGAGAAATGAGACTGATGATATTCTTTTTCAATTTCATGCAGGACCTGCTAGAGGCCATTTTTCAGGTGAAACCAAAGCACACAAGATTCTCAGAGCTGGATATTATTGGCCTACTATTTTTAAAGATGCTTATGCCTACGTTAGAAGGTGTGAACCATGTCAAAAGTGTGCAAGGAAATTCAAAAAACCTGCTTTTCCTCTACAGCCAGTGACATTTCAGTTTCCATTTCAGCAATGGGGACTAGATTTTTTTGGACCAAGTAATCCCACCTCCTCCCTTTAACATAGGTATATCCTTACAACAACAGACTACTTTACCAAATGGGTAGAGGAAGTCCCCCTTAGGCAGTGTAACACAAACCAAGTAATTTCTTTCCTTGACAGCCAGATAGTTACAAGGTTTGGTGCTCCAGAGTATCTTGTCTTTGATAATGCATCCTACTTTTCCTCAATTGATTTGACACAGTATGCCCTTGAAAAAGGGATCAAACTGAACTTTTATGCCAATTATTATCCACAGGGTAATGGGCTTGTTGAATCTTCTAACAAGAACTTGATAAACATTTTGAAGAAGACAGTAGCATCTCATCACAAAGATTGGCACACACATCTCTATAATGCTCTTTGGTAAGATCGAAATACTCCAAAGGCAACTATTGGAAACTCTCCCTATTGTCTGGTCTATGGCAAGGAAGCCATCCTACCATCTAACCTTACCATTCCATCCTTATAGCTTTCCCAATCCATTCAAGGAGATGATTCCTCTCCTCTTCGGCAGAGAATTGATACCTTGCTTAAGTTGGAGGAGGACATGGAAATGGCTAAAAATAAATTATATCAACATCAGCAGATGGCTAAAAGATGGTTTGATGAGAAATCCTCTTCTGACAGAGAATTTTCAGTAGGAGATTTGGTATTGAGATGGGATAAGCAACATAAGGATAAAAATGATTATACCAAATTTCAATGCCTTTGGCTAGGACCTTTCATTGTTACAGAAAATATTGGTCCTAGTACTGTTCGATTATAGACATTGGAAGGGGTCATTGACACTTATCCAATGAATGTTTCTCTGCTCAAGAAAGATTTTGTCTGAACAATTTGACGCACTTTGTACATAAGTTTGGTGAGTTTTGCATTTTCTTTGTTTTGATTGGTTTTTATTTTAATAAACTCCACACCTTTGGTAATGGTTGATGGTCAACTTGTCTCAAAGATAATCTGAGCTGAAGTTTTGGAATGCTCTGTCAATCTTGGCTTTTATCAACCTATGTCAGAATTTGTTAAATACAAAGAATAAACAGACATTAATTGCAGAACTATGATTGATACCTTTCCACCATGGTCATTATCTTATACATGCTTTACTTATTTAATTGAGGTTGTGGAAAGTGATTGGCTTTCTTGTCCTATGTTTCATTAGTGTAGTATAGCATATCTCAATAACCTGGTCAACCTTTATCTGCTCTGGATCCTATCACAGTCACCTTGAGAAATGATATTACTTAATAATTGTGGATTCCACGATGGGGGGTCTTATTACAAGCCATCCCATTAGGTTCATAAATGTGAGTGGAATGACATCTTCACACCAAGCCACCAAACTTGGAAGATGACTTTCAATTTACTGAAAGGTGGAAGATCCTATTACCAGGTCGGTCCATTCATGATCTGCAAAGCATCAGTGAGTAATCCCACTATCATATGGTCACCAAGCCATGGTGGTGTCTTGTAATTCACACCCTAAATAAAAAATTTATTTTACTTTTTTTTTATAAGACAATGTTGTATATAAGGATAGGGGGCTCTTATTACAAGCCATCCCTGCCATGATCATGGGTTTGATTCTGGACTGAAATTATCTTTATGTGGTCACCAAGCCACGATAATTGCTTTGTATCACAGCTGGAAGACAAGGAGTCTCATTGTTGAGCTAGCTTGTTCAGTTTCCAAAACAAGTTTGTGAATGGCATTGCCAAAATCTGATCACAAAGTTAGGGCAGTGGTCTTATGTCAACAAGGTCTTATGTACAAATTTTCTTTTGTCTAAAAACAAAAAAAAAATGAACAGATTGTTAACAGTTCATCTCTGTGTAAATAAAGCAATTAATAAGTCAAGGCGACTTATGATTTGGATATCTAGAATATTGTGAACCTTACTCCCAGGTTCATATAAAAGTTGTCTTCCTATGATAAAATATTGGCAAAAGGTTCTTGTTGTTTCTTAAGTCTCCTTATCATATTTGAATTATCTTTAAATTGATCATGGATGGGAGTATATCAATCTTATGTTTAATTCTACTTATTGATTGTCCCTTTATAAACATTTTCTAAAATTTCAGGTTGAAAATCAGTTGGCTGACATACTTTATTTGACTGAAGTTTCATTTGCAGAGATAACTAGTTCTTCCCAATCAGTCACCATTTGTTGTAGGTACAACATATCCCATGCTTCATTTGATCATGGGAGCCCCAATTTTTGTAAATAAAAAGGTATTTGCGTAATTTTCTTCTCAAAACGAGATTCTTAAACCTTGATTGTATGACCTCGTACCTTTGCTTTTGGTTTGTGTAATTATCATTTTTCCCTTTGAAAAAATTTCTGAGTTTTTGGTTGTTTTCTTGATTTGCGGAAAGCCTTCAATTCTTTCAAAATGTTGTTTTCTTCCCACAAATCCGAAACCCGAAAAACCCATAATCCCGAAATTGCGGATTGCGGGAATCGTTCATTCTTTCTTTTCGAGATTTTGTCAACCGAAACCCACAACCCGAAATTGTGGATTGTAGGAAGACTGTGTTAATATTTTTGGAAATTTCGATTCCGCAACCTACAACTCGAAACCCGCAATTGCGGATTTCGGATTGCGTAAATTTGTTATTTTAATAAATCGCGTTGTGTGTTTCTGCAACCTGCAACCCGCAATTGCAGATTGCGGGATGCAGAAAGGTTGGTTTGGTTTTTAAAGTTCGTTTTCATTTCCAAAACCCGCAACCCACAATTGCGGGATGCGGAAACACTTTCGTCCTTTATTTTGCAAATTTGCAATCCCAAAACCTGCAACCCGCAATTGCGGATTGCGGACTGTGGGAATTTTTAATAAAGTTTGAAAATAAAGCTTGTGACCCGATCCAGCATCGCACAGGGGGTAATCTCAGCCATTCGTTTCTTTTAATCTTACGGTCCAGATTTGATCCGACCAAAAATCGATAAATATGAGATTTTTTCTGTTTTTCCTTATCATTTTCATTGTCGGAAATTTACTTTGCTACGTGGATTTTACTGTGAATTTCTTACCAGGGGTCATTCTTACGAATTTCCAGTTATTTTCAGGTTGGTTTGTTGTCATTTTTGCATTTTCTATTTATGGTTTTGCGGTTAATGGTTTTGTTTTGATTTATTTACCAGAATTTCCAAGCTTTGCCAAAATGCCACGGAACACTTGGTTTAAAACAGTTCACAGGGATTTAATGACCAAAGACCCGAATTTTGGTATCTTCTCAAACACCAGTGAGAGGGTTACCGAAGGTTATCAAATGGACTAATCAAAAATTTATTCAATCTTTGATAATGACGACCTTTCAGACATTAAGGAAGACCAACCTGCCTATGAGAAGATTAGGGATTCTCAATTGCATGGCATTGCTTCCCGTCCCGTTGTCCTATCTTACACAGACCCAGTCAAATGGATAGTGGAAAATGCTAACCCTAAAGCCCGGTCATTCAATGACAGTATGGGGTCACAATTGACAACTTTTCACCCTAAAGTCTTTATCAAAGCTTTTTCTCTTAAGCCGGTTCTGCAAACCCTTAGCCCTGAAGTCATACAATCCTCTAAAACTAGGTACAATTTCGATGAAATGATGAAATCATGGATGATTAAACCGAGCAGCTTTGTGCCAAAGGCTGATAACCTCTACCCGATTTCCTGGTTTAGGGAGCCTTACTCTTTAATAGCAGCCACGCTCTGCAGGCTCTTTGGCCTTCCAAATTGTTCAGTCTTCAAAGATGAATGGGCTCTAATAGCTCATCATGTCTTAACAACGGGTGAATCCTTCCCTTGGGTGTCTATCTTGTCATCAGAACTTAAAAAAACAATCCAAGATTATCAAAAGGCACCTGCCCTAAGAAAGCCACAATTCTTCTTGTCAGCCTTCATTATTGATTCCTTTTTCTCTGAGTTACAATATCCTAACTTGGGATGCAATTGGACCCCTTCAGATCCACCTATTCATATCTATCATTCTGCACTATGGGAAACAAATTTTGTGCCATTACTTTATGACATTTGTGACCATTTCATGGGCACCATTTATTTCAAGATATTCAAACAAGAGGCACCTGCCTTTTCAAATGATGCCAGAACCTTCATCAATACAATTGGTGATTGGTATGTCAATGAGTCCTATTCATATATCAGAGTCTGGGGAAGTGACACTGTTCATCTTCTTCCTAGAATAGTGCCTGACAGATTGGTCATTCAAGAAGTCTCTTATCGGACTGTTACTGATGGTGTCTACATAAAACTCACTGGTCCCAAAAAGAAACGTTGGCCTAAATTTTCTTTGAGCCTTGGGCCATTGGTCATCCCAACCTCAAATTGGGCTGCAATGCTTGGTGACTAGGTGGCTCCTTTGAAGTTGGGTTTTGCTCCCAAAAGGAAGCATGATCCTAAGAAGTTCCTTGATGCATATTTTAAACAATATCATATGAAGATGGATTATGTCCATGAAGAACTTCTAGATGACTCTATATACCAAGGAGTGAATACATTTTCTGAGGTCCTAGATAGGGCCAAGAGCATAGATGAGCAGAATCAGATTATGCAATACCAGAGAGAAATTAAATCTAAAGTCTTAAGCTACAAAACGATGGAAATGAATCTTCTTGAGCAAATGAGAAAGGATAGAGCAGAAAAGGAGAACAAACAGGCTAATGCCCCTCTAATGCTTACTTATCTAGATGGGAATAAAGGTAAAGCTCCCATGGAGAATCCTCCTCAGGTAAAAACAGTTGAACAGGTCAAAGTCTTGTTGCAGACCTCTCATCATTTGAAGCAAGAGTTAGCACAGCTGACTTCAGTATTGGATACTCAAACAGGTGAACCTCCTAATCTTACTATGGATATTCAAGTGACTGCTGCAGCTACACAGGTATGTGATGATCTAATAACAGTTGAGGCCAACCCATCTAAAAGACAGAAAATCCTGATCACCACATCACAGGTTCCCATTGTTGACATCATTGACAGTGATGTTGATGATGAAGCGCATCACCCAGTATCTCTAACTGTAGAAGTGACTAAAGAAGTGATTGAAGATTCACAAGCAGTTACAGATTTGTTAGATACTATTTAGATGGATCACTCTTTTTCTGATCAACAGGTATCGGAGGTTACTACTACTCCTGACATTACAACTTCATCATTTTTGTTGTCATCTATTCAAGATCTTTCTGCTTTGTCTCCAGGGGTTATCCCACCATTTTCCATATCACAACTTTTTCATACTTTGACTTCTAGAACCACCCCATTTTCAGACAACTTAGTTCCTTTTTCCATTCCCCCATCTATTATTGCAGAAGTCTAGTCTTCGACTATCCTTCAGCAATTACCCATATCTACTTTATCATTACCCATTGTGGATGAGCCACCCTCAATTCCCTCCTCATCATCACCTACTAATGATGATCATGTTCCACTTTATGAAGCCTACACTTCAAACCCTTCTCCAACCCCTGTCCCATCAATTCCTCAGATTATCTCTACCCCTTTGACTACTCCTCAAGTCACCATGTCTATACCCAGTCCCATGGTCACTCAAACACCCTCATTAATTTCAACAGAGAATGCCATTTCAATTTCTTCGAAAATAATAATTGAATATGAAGATGATGTTGTAGTCGCTCTTAGGGATTATTTATACAGTAAAGAAAATAAAGCAGTGATCAGAAGGGGTAAGAAGAGAAGTAGGGATCAAGGTGGATTAGAAGTATCTGTTCCAAATCAAATAATATGGGCTCAACAAACAAATGATCCCTGGACAGGAGAAATTGATATAGTTGCAGCCTGAGGGGCATTTTCTGGTGCAAACCTTGATTCAGTCCAGGTACTTAATAGGGAAATTGATCAGAAGAAGGAAGAATTGGAAAAGCTTGAAGTAGAGTTAGTAAAGACCAAGGAAGAACATGAGATTTATGTTGCTGATCTCAGGAGGATATGGGGAGATAGGTTAGAGGATTTGGAGCGAAGCAATGCCTCTCTTCAGGATAAACTTCATAATGTACAAGTTGAGAATTCTACCAATACACAGAAGATAGCCTTACTGGAAAAGCAACGTGAGGATGCAACTGCAAGTGCAACCTCTTCTATTTTCTCTAATTTCTCACACCAGGAATTTAAGGATGTGGCCCTTCAGGTCCATGAAGAGAATCGTAAATTACTAGAGAAGCTATTTTTCACCCTAGATGAGATTAGGGAAACCCATATGACTTGTGGTAAGATGTATGTTGCTCCTGAAGAGTAGAAAGGAAAAAGGCTACAAGCTTCTCGGGCAAGTCAAAACATTGGTGAGTGGCAGAGGTATATCAAGAACATACCAGAAGACATCCCCATTCTTAACAGTTTTCAGTTCAAGAAAATCAGAGTTGCATTGAACACTTGGCTTGATCTTAATAAATTAGTTGAAGACATTCTTTAGAAAGCACAGGCTATGTGTAGTAGACGATGGTATGCAGTAGATAACATCATGGAATTGTTACAGTTCTCATCCTTGGAGCTCATTGAAGATGCTTTCCCGCCTAAGTTGATGGTTGAGCAAGTCGAACGCAGGTGTGAGGAGGCCAAGGAGAAAATTCCGCGCCTTGAGGAGGTCAAGATTGATGATGTGGATCAATTAATCAGGAAACCGGTCACCATGGAAGGCAAAATCCACATTTACATCTGTATTTGGCATAGGTTAGCTAAGAATGAGATGGAAACATTCATATGTAATGCCCAGCTGGGGCTTGAGTCAGCTAACTATTCGAATGTGGATGAGTTGTTAGAGATTTGGGACAAATAGAAAGTTTTCTAGGCCATTAGTTTAGTTTTGATTTTGTAATCCTGGTTTGTGGGAATTTGACTCTTTGTATTATTTTGTAAACTCTTATTTAAAGAGGTCATCCCTCGTAGAGATGAGGATGGAATTTGGAGAACAAATCTGCAGGAGAGGCTGGAGATGCCCTGTTTTGATACAAGCTTGTAATTTCTTACAGACTATCATTAAATACAGTAAAGTTATTCCCATTTTTTCTTTTGTCTATTGATCAAGTTTATTTGATTAATGTTGATTTTACTCTAGATTGCTTATCTAATGCTATCTAAATCTTTTGTAATTTATTTAGCACATTGATCTATAGTTTTGGTTTGTCTCTGCTAATGATCTATGTGTTCATGAAGTTTTAAGAGAGTTTATTAATTTGAATTTTTATCAATTTCTACAAATGGTTTCTTCGTAAAACTATAATTGATGGTAATTTTTCAATTAACATATCAACTAAATCTCAAATCTTGAATGCATATAACCCTCAATTTTCCATTGGTTAATTTTAATTGATTAATTGTAACTTGAGCAATTAAGTCATTGATCTCTTTCACATTTATGTTTAATTGACGAATGTACTTCTTTATTTCCATATCAAGATGACCTGCACTTATCTCAAAATACCTTCTTAGAGTAGACCTAACTTAGTTTAGATTGTTTTAAGTAGATTTGTGTTTACAGACCTTTTTACACTTTGTTTTCCTCATTGGAAAACTGATCCCTTGGATCAAAACTTACCAACTCATAGACTGTCAGCGGAGGCCGAATATCCATGGGAGATTACTATACCAAACAGGCTAGCGATAGAACTGTCCTTGCGTAGGACCTTTTGAGACCTTTTAGTCTAGGTTTTCCCCCTCTGTTGGGAGCCTTGGAACCCATTCCAGCACCTTGCACACCCGAGGCCTCAACGGTACCATAGTGCATATTCACAGGTACGAATAGAGGTATTGGAGTAGAGTCACCTAAAAAATATGATAGTAAAGATACATTAATGTATTCTGACTTTTTTTTACGAGGAAACATGCCATTGATGTAGGCAAGTTCCAAGGCACTATAAAATATATCTAATGTTGATCCCACATAAGGTGTTGAAGTTGAAGGGATATCATCTATTCGAAGGAGGGCCTTAGGGAATCCCACATCATCCAACATGGGAATCATACCAAATTATTTGGATAACCATTCATGATATATTGAACCAACAACATTTTGCAGAATTCATCATGGACTTTTCTAGCTAGACAACCAGTTTTCAATCAAAGCTCGTTTCCAACTACACCAAGATATTTGTTTTCATGGTTGTATTTTTTTATCTTTACTATTTTATTTATTTAGTCTTCTACACTATCCTACTCTACTTGTAAAATAAATCATTTTCTCAAGTGTATGAGTGTTTCCAAAGCATCCATTCAAGTAGCAAGATATTAGTTAAACTCATATCCAAATATGAAAAGTGTATCTCAATGAATACCGAGAGATGAGAGGCCAACTTCTCTATTGGAGATGGTGCCAAGAAATATTGAAAACTGGAGTGGTCTTGTGGCCTGATAATTGTTTGGAACCAATTTTCAATATATTCTTTGCCTCCTTGGTCCTCTGTAGTTTTTAGGCCATAAATTTCTTCAAAAACTTGCTCATCAAACTAGTCCTAGGTGCAAAAGGGATCTTGTGACAAACATGTAATAAATTCTTGGATTTATGACTCTAATGTATTCTCTTCATCAGATGTTGTCCATGATTCTTTGATATACTCCTCATGCTGACCAAGATAACTGGGAGAGACTCCTAAATCCTCCTCTTGAGAATATGTTCATGGATCCTTTGTTCTTCAATTGCTTCTTGAGATGTAGACTCATCCCTAGTGATAATTCTGAACTTTGAACAAATATTTGAGAAGATCCTTGTGGTAACATGTCCTCCTTTACTCAACAAGTTCTTGAGCATTCTTAAGTTCCTCTAGATAATCTAGATTTCCTACTCATAAATGCATTAGTACATGGAGGTTCTTACAACACCTAATTTTTTTCTACCTTTTAATTTAATGAGTGAAAACAATAGAAATAAAAGACACCACTCTTTACAAACTCAAGCAAGCTTAAGCAATCTAAGAAATGGCCATGTACTCGAACCTCTCATGTTACTAAGACCCTACTGTCACCAAGTCATATTTTGACATGAGTTAGGATCTTTTTTCATGAATCATTACTTCAATACCAGCATGACAAGAGATTGGAGAAACTCACTAAGGTGAATTCATCAAACGATTACACCACAGATATGTTATAGTGAGGTTGTATTTGCGTCTTAACTTTTATCCTCCTCCAATTTGTAAATGTTGGTGCAACAAAAATAATATGTAGAAACAAAAAGAAAAAATAAAGAACCAAACTATGAATGCTCTAATCCCTTTAGCATATCCCCGACAATGACGCCAAAAATGTTAGTCAATTTATATGCATAAATTATAGATATTAAATTATCCATTCGGTATTTATAGACTTATGAGATGCAAGAAAAATATATGGAGGGTCATATCATTTATAGCATCTACCTACTTAAAAGTACTAAACAAAGATGCAATAGGAAAATATACTTGCATGAAATCAAAGGATAATCCAATTGTTGGAGTGGGATCAAGAAGGGACCAGCTTGGGGAAGCGCACACAAAGATGTGGACCACACACATGCAGAAAAATGGGAGGAAGAGCGAAAAAGATGGAAATTAGTTAGGGTTTTGGTCCGTTAGGAATATGTTTGGTCTGTTTGTGGGATTTCCACCCCCCACTAGAAAACTATAAATAGGTAGCAGATAGATAGATGGAGATATAGGTGAAAAGAGAACATAAAAGAGAGAAATGAGAGCTCATGAAGGGTTTGATATTCTTTTGTCTGGTTTTTTTATCGTGCAGTGTACAACAGATGTATGGTTATGGATGACTAATAATATACTGAAGATGTTTTTGGGACCTTCTTTGTGTACTTTTGAATGTGATGTTATGAATGTTGTTTCTGAATGATAGATCTGAATATGTGTTGGTTATGTTTACTATTCTGTTAGAGATCTGATGGTTGCGCATAGAAGTGATAGAATTCCCCCCTAACCCTTCATGTCTATAGAAACCTAGCTTCTATAGCCCCCCCTCAGATGCCTCGTGTGAGACTTCATCTATCTAACAGGTGATGTCGTAAGGGCCAGTATTTAGGGGTTTTGTTGGTATTTGTTAGGATATTCCTATACTCCATCCTAGTCCTACTAGCATTATTCCTTTTTTCATTTTAAGTTATGCATGCATTCTACATGCAGTCATGATTTTGAATGCATGAATGCAATTACATGCATCCCAGTCATCAGTCCCAGCACCTAGCCCTCATCTAGCTATCCCCGAGAGCTTCTCACTGATCAATTTTAGCCGTCCTAGTGCTTAGTGCGCCCTGTATGTAGTTACATGCATCTCATGTGCCCTCTCTCACCTACCATTCAGTTGTACTTCAGTTATCTTCAGTTCTTTCCTTGATTTAATGCTAGACTGACTCTCAACTGACTGTATCACTCCGATAGACCTCCAGTGAGACTAGACTACCCATTCTTACTCCAATTAGCTCCTCATGCACCCTCCATTGAGCCTCCTTCATTCAGTTAGTGCTAGTTACAATCAGTTACACCTACCACACTCAATGAGACTCAATTTGACTGATGGTTGACAGTTACTTGTGCATTGATGACTCCACTGATGATGATGAAGACTCCTAGTTGTGCTCCGATGACACTCCAGTGATATTTTGATCTCTCCATGAAGGCTAATTCGAATTGCCACCATGGCATTCGAATTCTGATGCATTGTATTATTTATTTGTCCATTTGTGATTAATGAATTAGTGCGTGTGAAGTTATTTTGCTTCTATCCGAGTTCTACTATATTATTATTATGTTGCTCATTTACACTGCATTGACCACTCTTCTTCTATCTTCCTACTTAATCATAATCTTTCTTGTGAGGTATACATCAACTCTTAGATCTGCTGTGAGGATTTTCACAGTATTTTCATGCTAGAACTCGGGTCTTCCCTCTGCATTCCAATAAACGTTTCCATTGTCGGGACCCGGATCATCTTTTGAAGCGGATGTGAAGGCCAACTAGAGAAGAGATAGATCAATGGTTAGACAAGAAACATCGCAAGTTTGCATGAGAATAGAACCCTAATATATGAATAAGTGAAGAGGATTGGTTGGGAAGGTACATATTTTTCTGTGAGTTCCCTATAGTACTAGAAGATTGGTTGCTTAGATTGGTTGGTACAAATATAAGATATAATGCTATGATTCCAAGAAACTAGACCCCTAAAGAGATCCAGTGATTGAAAAATGTGGGTAACCTTATCTCTCACGTAGTTGATTTCTACATAGATAGTGTATTGGAAAAGTACGTTGTTGAGTTTTCCATAAGTGGAACAAGATCTTATTGTGATGTGGAGAGAAAGTTCTTGAAGGGACCATGTGGGAGATATATTGGTAGAATAGCTACATGGATTAAGATGTTATTTTGTTACAAGGGTTGTATGACAATGGAATCTTAGCACTCTATTTTTTTTCCCACACCGAGGAACTGGGGGATGACCAGAGAAGGGTTTGAGAGTATGGAAGGAAAGATGAAAGTAGAAATAATGAGCCGAGGATTCCGAAAGGGTAATATACAACATACATAGAAGTCGGATTTTTGCATAGTGGAAAAATATTTAGGAGATGTAGGAAGAGGACTGCGACTGAGAGAGAGGAGTAGTGTAGTGCGACTGAGAGAGAGGAGTAGTGTAGTGATTTTGAAGAAAGTGATTATTGCATAGAATACCAGACTGGAGGAAAATTGTATGTGGAAGGAAGGGATTATATGCTTAATTATAAGGATGAAGGAAGCCTTACTTAGATCCAAATCTATGTGGATCTTATGAACCTGGGTGCGCCTCCATCATCATAGATAAGACCTAGCTCAGTACTTAAAGTAGTGATAGTTAGTACAAACAACAATGGTAGTAGCAATCAAAAGGGACAAGGTAGTGGAAGTGGTCAGAAAAATCCTATGCATCCAAACATAACATCAAGAAAGATGTCAAATCCAACACTTAGGATGCCTATATTTTATGGGAATGGAAATGAAGATCCAGAGCAACATTTCATTCTATGTAATAGTATCTAGGAAGTAAAGCAAGTCCAAGACGAAGCTTAAAAGATAGCATAATTGGGTACTACATCTTGAGAAAGGTAATTACATTGGTATATGAAGTATCAAAATTATATACAGAAGCGACAAGTTAGAACCCTCTCGTATATATATGATGCATTCAAAACAAAGTTCTAGAAGCCTATGTCTGAGTCGCATTATATTACAGAACTGAAGGAAATTAAACAAATGTTAAATGAAACCGTATGGAGATTTGATCAAGGATACAAGAGGTTGTTGGATCAAATGTATTTTGAAGTACACTTGAAGCAACATAAAGAATGGTTTATTGCCACATTTTTACCACACATTCGTCAACCATTGGTTCCAAAGGAACTTGTGACATAGAGGGATACGCTAGAGCTAGAAATGAAACTAGACGCTTCTCATACAACATACACTAGTTCACGTATGCCTCAAGTTCAATCACAATTTCAAGAAATGAAATTGAAAATAGAGGAGATTACGAAATGGAAAGAGAAGCGTGAAGGAGTATGGTGTACTATTTTTCATACAGAACGCCATAATAGAGGAGAATGCCCCATGGTCGCAAACTACTTGGTAGAAAGACACCCAAATCCATCGGTTCCAGGGCCACAAGGAGGACCTTGGTGTGATATCCGTAAGGTTTGGGGCCATCCAAGAAATAATTGTTTGAAGATGTAGACGTATCATACTACACCTTAGAATTTATTCTGCAAATTTTATAAATTGGTAGGGAACAATGAAAAGGATTACCATGCGCTATATATGATGAGGGAATTTATTCTACAACTTTTGTAAATCGGTAGGGCATGATGAAAAGGATTTTCTTGAATTTTCTTTGAATATAGAGGATGAATATGGAGGAGGGCCATCTAGGACTAGAACACCCTCTTTCAGATGTTGAGATAGTATGTGGTTCTTTTCTGAAAGCTTTAAGGCTTGGTATGATGTAGGCAGGGCTTCGTCATCAAGAATTTGCAGAGCTAGGAGGTATGTGAAAGATAACACCTTAGCTAGGGCATCTCTAGAAACGATGCAAAGGGGTTTTAACCTATCATAGGAAAGAATAACATTCTTTTACATTGAATAGTTGGTGGCATACGAGGCCACGAATTAAGAGAAATGAACGGTTTGAAGGCATACTACCCAAGTAAGATTAGTGTCCCACAAATGACAAGGATCCTGGCTCGTGGAAGAATTTTATTCTACTTCAACAACAATGCGATGGAGGTCATGGGAGGATACTAATGTGTCAAAAACATCTAACTCATGGTTGTATAGGTGTTCTTCAGTGGGGTTAATTTTGATTTTAAATTTTGGGGTCCTTGACTTGGATGAGGATTCCATAGAAAACATATTTACTATTCATATAAAAGTAAAACGAGGGAGGTAAAAAAATTGAATTACTCGGAGGGGTAAATTGAGACGAGTAGGTGGAATTCAATTTCAAATTGTTTGTGCTTCGGTTACAAAGGTCTGGAAAGAATCTTTGTCTTTCTTGGAGAAGAATGAGATATTTTGGGCTACCTATCACCTTAAGGACCCAAAAATTTGAATTCGACCATGTGGCATGAATCCACTGGTTTAATTTTTGGGGTAACATCAGCTGATCTCATCAAGGCCCTCCATACATGTGTCATTGTTATATTGGTACATGTGGGATCCATGCCTCCCTCTTATTTTCATCATGGAAGCTTTCATCTCAACCTGCGTGGACATGGGTGGATTTAACATTATCTAGGTCAAGAGGTAACGACTTAGTGGGAAAGTGGTTTTAAATTTTAAGTTTTGGAACCGTCGCCAATCCCCTTGTGCTATGTACCACATAATTTTTCATCCAATAGATCAGTGTGGGCTCTTTAAAATATGTGCATATTGGGGATGCATTATTGCTATGGGTCATTGATCAGTTCTTTCATGCACCTACCTACTCATGGGGGATCTTAGCACCTTTCGGCCTTAGTGCTTTGTCCTTGCTCCTGGTATCTTGGGTCTTCTACTTAGTCCTTGGGCTCTTATTTCTGGTGCCTATTCCTCATCCCACAATTTATTTTTCAAACCCCTTCACTGTTCGAGCGGCCATTCCTATCCTTTCTAATTGTATGTTATAGCTCTCAAGAGATTATCTCTGATATCATCATCCCATACCGACCTCTCCAATGTTGCATGTTCAAATTTTCAAGAATTTGAAACCTCTTGAGCCTAGGACATCTTGGAGTGCTAATAGACACCATGGAGATAGATCTAATCACTAGATTGATGTTTACTAGAATGTTATTCCAAGCACAGATCGCAATCTTTCAACTGATTTAAAATCATCAAATGTTTTTACAATAGATTTTGAATCAAATTTGTTCTTCAACCTTCAATGAGTAATCAATTTTTGTAGGTGATCAAGTGTAAAAAACATGTAATAAAATATTGCAAATGATATTCATGTTCAGTTACTCCATTGTATATTCAAACCACAAGTTCTTAAGGCACCTAATTCAATCCTTCATTCTACTTCTCTAACACACAATGTTCCTAAATTGATATATATAACTGTGATTCAGTCGAGTAATCTTGAGAAGATCCTATGTAACTATGATCACACCAAGAATTCATAAGCATATGAAGGAATATAGTTTTGAGATCTCAATCAAAACATGACAAATATACCAGATGTTAGGAAATCAAATTGCTTTTACAAATAAATCATTACTTCACAAACTGATTGACATATATAAATATGAGAATTTAATACATATAACAAACTTTTAAAAGCATATAAACATAATATTTGATATACACCCAAACATTATGATTTCTTTTCCACAAATCAAATACACATGAACTAAAATTATACACACAAAAAATATACTCTAACCTACAGTATTAGAGCAATGCACACCTACCTAAGGGGCCCCCCAAGCTTGGCAGTGCCGCTATGGAAGACTCAAAGAACTAAATGCAGTCATGCACTCATTCAAATTAGCATCCTATTAATATATAAAAGAGGTTGAACCAGACAAACAAAAGTATCAATCTCAACATTGATTACACACCAACTAGCTCTCCTTCACTGTTTGATTTCATACATATTTATATCAGAGGGTCGTGTAACCAACTCCCTTGTCCAAATTCAACCATACTTTAAGAAAGGAAAATGGTGGTTATGTATTAACTCATTTTTTTATTGTTCAACATACCACATCTAAGACCAAACCATAGGCCATTCATATGACATGGAATGCATGGGAATGGCCTCTTTTTGTAGCACGAATTATGGTTTCTATTGGTAGGTTCTCTTTGTAGGCTAGCTGAATCAAACTTTGATGGTTTGATCCTGCTATCCATGGCGCTCCTAGAGCTAATTAAAACAACATGCAACCATATTCGGTATGCTAGAAAACAAACCCATGTTGCTAATTTTCCACAGGATGCTCGTAGGTACGATAAAATTGGAGATGGGTTACCAGAAATCCAATGGGTTTTTATCAAAAACAGGGGGAAATAGTGAAATAGTTAAATAGAATACTTTTCAATCAATCCTTGGTTAAGTGCAAGAAGATAGGGTAAAAGGATTAGTATTTAGATAAAAAGGATGGCTAGAATGATTAAAATAAGGCTCATGTGTAGGTGAAAAATGTGTCAACACGACAGACCAACATATCCCCCACGCCTATCTTCTTTCATGTCCCCATGCAACTAAGGTAAGCAGTTGGCGAACCTTCAAAATTGACAAAAATGTGCAATCTCTTGGCCTAAAAAATACCGAGTAGCATCAATTAATATGTTTAGGTTGGATCAAGATATTTCCCTACATTCTTCGAGCTTCCTCCCCATTACTTTATATCCAACACTTTAATCTTCTTATAAAATTTCCTTGCAAGCTTACATAGCTTCTAATTCTTGGATGACAATTTTTCATGGTCCTTCCTTAACTTATCACAATGTTTCTTTAAAATCTCATTTTCATTTTTGACGTATCAATCTAGCACCATGAACAACTTGAGTTGTTATTTCAATATTTTGATCTTTCTATTCTTCATTTTTAACTTCAAATAGGCTACATCATTCAAGTTTGAATACATCACTAGCTTGACTTGTTTGGCATACCCTGTAGGATCAAAATAATTGAATGCTAGAGATATAGGTTCAAAGAGCTCAAAAAGTTCTATCTTCTCTAGTTGAAAAGGTGGGGGACTTTGTGACTTAGAGAATTACATCCTCATCCTTTTGGTTATCATGAAACCATATATGGATTCTTGATCATTCTGTTGATGCTCTGTATCATTATGATCTTACCTTGTATTGTTCTAGGTTTTATTCTGAGTACTCTGAGGAACCGACGATGAAATTCAAATATCCTAAACCCAAGTTTGCTTTGAAATATTTTGCTAAGTAGTCAGTGATGAGTTTTGAATACCTTAATACCTAGTGTCATGCTCTTAGGTTATAAGAACCTTGGGTTCCCCTCATGACCACATAGGATTCCCATCGGTTGGTGGTGTGACCAGAGACAGATGCGATTGTTGGGAACATTACCCTGTCGAAAGGACCCTTGTTCAGTTGGACCCAACATGAGAATGACTAGGTGGGCACCTTGCTTTCCATAAGAAAGACATGCCCACGCCCATGAGCACACTTGAAATGAGTAGGTTGAGTGGATCAGGAAATAATTCCTTGACATCGGATCTGTTGGGGTCACCATGGGTTGGAATCCCACGATGGGAGTATATGACCATGTCAGATTGAGGCATAGGAGTATGGGAACTTGACTTGGAAGTAAAATTGATCGGGTACAAAGGACATACTAAATGAATACTTGGAAAAGAAGCAAGTCGGCTCACCTTCGGGAGGAGGTGCATCCAAAGTGTCACAACCCTTGTCACACTTGGTCTCATATATATTGGAGGAGAATTAGATCTCAAAGGAATCAACCATACAACACAACAAAATATCACATGGCTTAGGTGGTGCACACTTCCTCCATGAGGAAGAGTACCCAAGCAGAGTCACACTTGGGAGAGGCGATATTGAGTCCCTTAGGAAGAAGGAACACTTTATAAGGAAGTGCACTATCCAAAGAGGAAACATTGGATTAGGAGGAGGCTCTATTGGGAAGTCAGGTATGGCGAGAGGATCCATAAGGAAGTTGGGTTCGAAGGGAAGTATGGTGCGATGGGTTCACTAGGAAGGAAGAACGTGAGAGATGAGTGTAGGAATACTTTTGTTTTTAGGAAGACTATGGTGCATACTACTCTCTAGGGTACAGGTTGCTAAAATAGTTGGGCATAAGAAGATTCAAAAATTTTGCGGTGGATCACTCCTTTTCGGGAGACTTGGTATGAGTGTTGTGTTGAGGCAGAACTGCAGATGAACCATAGTTTGGTCGAGACTTCAATTTAGATTGTGACTTGAGATTCCATCATTGAGGGTGCGGTCTCGAAGAATTGTTGAGTTGTAGCATCCTCTACATCTTGTAACAAAGTCTCATGTATTATATTGTTATTTGGGTGCACCCCATTGAGGTGCCGACATACTTTTGTTCTTCTTCATTGTTTCTATCTTGTTTACTTGTATATGTTCATGGGGTTAAATCAGATACGATTAAACTAAGAAATGCATAGGTATAAGTTAAGAGGCATAGTTTGGAAAGCTTATACTAAGCTGACCTTGTCTTTAGGTAATAAGTATGTGCAGTGTAGCATGGTAGGGATGAGATACAAAACCCATAATTTTTGGCTGGACTCTCTAGACCTGTGACAAGAGGTATTAGATCTGATTAGAAGTTCCCTTTAAGGGACTGATGAGAGGGATAGTGGGGAAAATCGAAAAGTGTAGCAGGCATTTTGATAGTTCACCCACAACTTGGTGCAACCAAGTGTACCAACAATAGATACTTGGGAAGACTGTTGAGAGCATTGATAGTATGTCAGGTAAATCATCGAAAGAACAATGCACTTGGCAGAAGTGTTCCTATCACATAACAGAGTTGCGTAGTAGACTATTGAGTGCAGCATCGATAGTGGACATTGGAGTAAGTGTGCCCAACACATAGTAGAGGTGTTCCCAAGAAATTGTAGAGCTGAGAGGTCCAATGGGATTGCACTAACACATGCTTGGGCAGTCCTAACACCATAATTGAGTAGGGATGTTGGTGCAGTCTGACAGTTGAGCAAAACTAGGTGCACACCTTGAAAGATCACAAATCGCATATAGTGTGTCAAATCGGTAGACTTGGGCGCTTCTTATCGTAAACTTGAAAAGTGGAATATTTTGGATCAGTTGGAAAAAATAAGGGCATCAGAGAGTTGGACATCATCATGACTTGGTGAGGAAGGAAACAAGGGTGTTTTGCCTTACTTGGAGAAGCCAAGATGTGAATATTTTTTGGGAGGAACATGGAAAGTGTGCTCTAGGTGCAGTGTGTCAGGAGGTACCCATAAATAGTGCAATTAGAACTAACCATGTCAGAAGAAGGATTCAGGACGCAACACGTCGAGGCATGCTCATAAAACATTGCACCCATGACACACCACGATTTCCTAGAGGTTTTCTCAGCACACTACGTGCTTTGACATAAGTGTGCTTGGGACATAGCGCCCCCCAGCCCTAGTGAAATAGACATGGAAGGTGTCATTAGAGAATGCTCTTCATATATACCCAAGGGATCGCTTAGAGAATCCAATGATGTTGTGAGAGATACATCATTGCAGTTGGATCCAACTGTACAAAGCGCTGGGGAAAAGTCACTATAGTCCAAGATGAAGGTCGCAGTTATGGGACAGGAACAAGGAGAAGAGTTCCCACACCATGCAATGCATCCAGAGGAGAATGGTGTGCCAACTGGAACTTAGGTTCATGAATGACCACCCTACCAAGAAAATATTTGGGTGTTGCAAACATAAGCTATTGGAAGAAGAGATGTGGAAGACGCAACATGGACATGTAAATGCTTGGACAAGTTCACGAAGGAATGATCACTTGTGATGATGGGTCTTTTGGTAGACTCGGGTGGATACGTTGTAGTGTTTGATGGAGGTGGCCTTGGTAGCCACCTGTATTCCCCTTGTTATTGTTGAGAGACAATCTTGGACCACTATCTAGGAACATATAGTGGAGCCTTAGGCGCTAGTGAAGGTTCCCATTACAATGGATGTGTTGAGTCACAGGTGGTGGCCTGGCCTACTTAAGGAATAGGTGTGATCCTCTCCTTGCAAAAACAATATTAGAAACTCTGAAGTAGAGAAGACTTGATTGGGTGGAGAAAGGTGGTTTATTCCTAGTGATGCAATGAGAGATGATAGATATATATCCATGAAGAAGGGCACATCACACCATGGAAGGTCATACTGGAAAGAACAAGTTGACATGGGGATCCCATCTAGGTCTATTGGAACTTAGAGTGTGGTGGAATGGGTCAACTTTGGAGATGCTTTCCTACCTTTGATATGGGACTTAGGTTGTGGTTGAGACTTCCTTTAGATGATTGAAAATATGTACTAATTGATTGCAAATGTAGTCAAGTAGTGGTGCGTACATGTCTTGCGGAGGACATGGGATTCTTTGGCTTGCTCATCATGCTAGGCATACTTTGGACAACTTATTGTGGGTAGTAAGCTAGGTAGACTAGACTGTTGCTTCTCCACGTTGACGCTAGCAGAAGAAATGGGTTGTGATGGTGGCTTGATGGTTGAACGAAGGGAAGGACTCCTTACTGTAGCTAGGGTTTTCACCCTAGCTTGTGCAAATGAGCACCTACTAAGGAGAATGGACTCCTTAGTAGCAGTTCAAGAAAACAGTAAAAACCTAGTGTAAACAGTAAAAACCTAGTGTAAACAGTAAAAACTAATCTAACATGTGCATGGGTGCTTAACAAGTAAATCTGCAGTTAAAGATGGTAAACAATAAACATTCATTGATTTCTTATGCAAAACAAATATAGAAGAGAACCATATCTTTTCATTAACCTGAAAATGGAGTATTACATAAGATTTTACTTCAATCGCGGAGCTTGTGCAACTGCAGGTACGAGTTAATCCAATGCTCCAATGTCTCCTTCTCTTCTCCAAATGCAATGGGGATTGGCCAAATGGCTCACTCAAATGGTGAATCTAAGAACAAATGGTGAGCTTAGGGTTTCGGGAGTGATTTGGGAAGCATAAGGGTAAGATGGATTGTGGATGAATAATAGGGGTCCTCCATCACCTATTTATAGGTTTTTAAGTGGTGGAGTATTGACCCATGGTAATTGGTACCACATGGTTTAGGTTATTGGTTTAGGGCTTCTTTCCTTCTTCTTCCCTCTTTTTCCCTCTTTTTTCCTTTTTTGAATTATTTTTTGAATTTTATTCCCTTTTATTTGATTTTTTGGGAATGTTGACCCCTTTTTTAGGGATTTTGGTATTTTTGGAGGAAATTTAATTATTTTGAGGGGGAAAAGATTGATTTTGGCCTTTTTGGTGACCATTTGAAGGTTTTTTTTGAGGTTTTGGAAGCTAAATGGTGGGAAAAGTGGACAAATGGGTCATGTGACTAGGGAGGTGAGCTAGTGAGCATTTATTGGGTGTTAACACCTACCATTGAGGATTTTTGAGTTGTTGTGTTAGAGGAAGAGAGTATTGGCAACAGGGAAGACTTTCCCCAACTAGATTACAAAGATGGTTAACGAGACTACACTCCAACATGAAATCCACTTTGCAAGTTAGTGTTGGGACATAGGAGTGTAGAAGGAACTCAACCCAACCAGACTCTTGGGTACATTGTTGTAGTGCAATGGAAGTGTAAGATGTAGAACCTTACACAATTTTTGTGCGCTTCTACTTTATGAAGCTTGATAGGTTGGGAGTGACATGTTGTCGACCTTGAGGAATTGAGAATCAAGTCCATGGGAAGAAGTGGATGACAAAGGTGACGTCACTCCCTTGTGATTACTTGAGGAAAGAAAGGTTACTTTACCTTCTTTCCCAAGAGAAGATGTGCGAATATATGGAAAATGTGAAGGGAGGAGGATCGGTTGCATGCGGTGGAAAGAAGATTGATTACTATATTAGAATTAAGTCTGGGAGTCACGATACTTGGAAATATAAGGTCACTGGGTATTGAGTATTAGTACCTTAGAAATATTTGAAGTGAAGGTGATGACCTTGCCTTATTTCAAAAGAGTTGCACACATTGATAGAAGTGCGGAAGGAAGTGGCTATTTTGGACATGGAAGAGTGCATTCTTATGAGATTAGACATGAAAGTTGGACTAGAAACCCATTCAGTTTGACGCATGACAGACGTAAATGTACCGAGGCATGCCGCATGACATAATGGGTCAAGAGTATTGATGCAACAATAGGTTGGATGGGTGTGATGAATGGATAGATTTGGAGACTTCTTTGGAAGACTTAGTTGTGGTAGTAGTTGGAAATAGCAAGAGTGGTAGAGTGTTGTAGGGGCAGTTGAGTGTTCCTGGATATGTTTCTAAGGATAGAAACAAATTAGAGTAGGGGAGGATGTCATGATCCTAGGCTAGAAGAACCTTGGGGCTCCCTTGTGACCATTTAGGAGGCCCATCGGTTGGTGGTGTGATTATAGATATATGCAAGTGTTGGGCACATTACCCCATTAACAAGACCCTTGATCGATTGGATGTAGCATGAGCACAGTTAGGTGAGCACCTTGATTGGCATTAGCAATACGTTCCCATAGGCTTATGAGAACACTCGACATGATTTGGTTGAGTGGATTGAGAAAGAATCCCTTCACATCAGATCAGTTGGAGCTACCTCAGGTTGTAATCCCACGATGGGAGGATGTGACCATGTTGACTTGAGGCATAGGATTATGGACGCTTGACTTGGAAGCCCAAGTGATGGGGTGTGAATCCTACACTTAGGCGTACTTGGAAAAGACTCAAGTCAGCTCAATTTCAAGAGGAGGTGCAACCAAAGAGCCATAAACCTTGGTCGCACCCCTTGGCTCACTTAGTTGCATATATATTGGAGGAGCATTGGAGATCAAATGAATAAACCATACAACACAACACAAGCTCACATGGTAGGTGGTTCGCACTTCCTCCATGAGGCAGAGTACTCAAGGGAGTCACACTTGGGAAAGGTGATATTTCCTTAGGAAGAAGGTGCACTTTACTGGGAGCCACTCTTGTCGAAGAGGAAATGTTGGACTAGGAGGAGGCTCTATCGGGGAGTTAGATGTGATGGGATGCTCCATCAGGAAGTTGCATTAGTCGATAACTTCATTGAGAAGTATGGCACGATGGGTGCACTAGGTAGGCAGAATGTGTGAGATGCATGTAGGAAGACTTGTGTGTTCGAGTAGACTATGGTGTGCACTACTCTCTAGGGATTGGGTTGCTAAGAGAGTTGGGCACAAGAAGATTTGGAAAGGTTGTGGTGGAGCACTCCTCGTCGAGAGACTTGGTATGGGTGTCTGTTGGGCCCCCAACCAATTCCCCTTGATTTTGAAAAATAAATCCCCCCCTCATGCAAACTTTGTAAATATATTGTTTTCGGTTGCTTTTGTTTATGCTTGGTTCAGTTAGTAGTTTGATTATATCCCTTTTGATCTTTGGTTGTATGTGCTTCTTATTATCATGTAAGATGATTTGGTGGTCGTATACTTTCTTGAGTGTTTAGATTTGGGTCCTTCATGGTTGGTTTTTTTGCTTATATTTTATGCAAGAATGACTTTGTGACTTTATGTTTTCGGTACAGAAGCAATTAGTGAAAATTTATAATCATTTCATTTATTACGTCATTTAATTGATTGTTTTGTCGACAATTGATCATTTTGTCAATTGAGTTTTCTTATCTTCTAGTGATTGAACGAAGCATACATGCTCTCATTTTACTTTAGCTGAGTGGGTTACATGTCTTCATTTGAAGAAATTGATCTATTTTGATCTTACGATCATCTAGTCAAAGGTTTGAGCTATATTGCTTCAATACTTAAATGAACATTTTAGTGAATCACAATTAATTAACTAGACACTCAATTTCAAGACTTTTATTCATGTCCCGATAGATTTTATATTAAAGAATGGAATTGAGTCTTCAGTTATGACTTTAACTGACTTATCAAATTCTTCAAGCCTTAAAGATTTAATTAAAATCTTTCCTTTTTGGTAGTTTTATAATTTTGGCAAATTGTCATTAAGACTTGATCATATTTAACTCAGTCCACGCATATCAAAGAATGGAACCATGATCTCATTTTCGGTTTTGAATAATTCATCAAATTTTGCAAGTCTTTAGCTCTCACTAAAATCATACTACCCTTTCTTATAAGATTTGTTTTACATCTTAAAAGAATGCAAATTAAGATATGAAATCAGCTCTTAATTTTAAATTTGAATTATTAATCAAATTTTACAATCATTTGAACTTTGATGAAAATCTTTCATTTTGTAAAATTTTATATTATGAGCAAATATATAAATACTTGCCATCAAACCATTTTAGCAATTGAGCCTATATGCCTTGGTTGATTATTAAGTCTAATTTTTGTTTATATCAAGTGCATTATATTAAATAATATTTTAAGGCATTTTATTATTTGGTAAAAGGGTTCTTTCATGGTAACATTTAATTTGATATTTGGAAATTTCATATTAACTATTTAAATTAACTTAAAAGGAAAAACTTTATATTGAAATTCCCTTATTTGATTGTTAGCATGAATGATTTTGACAAAAGTAAAATGTTCAAGTTCAATTTTATTCTTTGATGTGTTAAACTCTGAATAATAGCATGTGTCACATCACCAATCTCTTAATGAATTGAGTAAGCCTCAATGAAATTAAAGGATGGTTATGGTGCTATGGATTTAAATGAATAAAGGAATTATAACGTGTTCATACAAATCTCTCACATAAATTGATTCTTTCAACATTAAATTGGTTTTATTTGCACATATGTGGAGATTTTTTTTTTCCATTTCCATAAATCAAAAACTTGGAGTAAACTATTAGAAATAAGCAATTCTTGTTTTTTATTAACTCCAGCTACTCTCCTTTTTGTGATAGGTGTTATTTAATTCATAATTGAAAGGTCAACCCATGCTTCACCATATTGATAAAGGCACAACGAATGAAGGTTTACTATTTTACCACTGAGATTTCACCGTCACGTCACCAATTATTGCCACATAGAAATCGCTTCATTGGAAAAGAGCTATATGCAGCAAAATGGCAAGTATAGGTATCTAGGGTTTTTCGGAATGTGTTTAGACATCTTATGCAAGTTCTTCTAGAGGAAAAAGGAAAAAATAATTTTGTCATCAACTTCAAAATGTAAGAGGAGACCCATGTGATAGAAAAATGTGATTCCATACCTTCCCTTGCAGGTCGAGTACTTCTGCAGGACGAAGGGGTTTCTCCATTTTTCTTTTATCCATGATCTTGGCATGCACTTTTCCAATTCAAATTCTATTGGGTTAGACACAGGAATTGAGCCCACACTCATGGTTCAATCTACTTATTTTTTAACCATTCTTTCCCTATTGGTGGAAAACTAGAAACTTGGGCTATATATTTTTCAAAGACCTTCATGATTAAGTCACCAACCCAAGCAAACTTTCTATTGAATTTCTCTACAAACACTTGGGTGAGTTGGGTGTTAAAACTTTTGAAAAAATGGATACCATCCTGCCTATTTGGATATTGATTTATATGCATCGAATTATGGGAATCCTTTCAATAGTTCCATGGAAGTAGGCTCATTCCTGATGACCCCCAAGTTCACCATGCATTGAACTCTTAATGTAGAAGGTTGATGAGAACCTGCTATCTTGGTGTTGACACCATCGATGAGATGGTCTAAGTGAATGGTAAGTAAATGATTGAATGAGATTCAAACATCATATGGATAGGAGTTACATTACCAATTGCATCAAAAATGTCAAATTATGGTAATAGGGGGGAAGTGTCAGCGCATGATTGCATAAGATCATGCAAAATTATGCTTGGCCGATCATTGATTTAGGTTGATGGTAACATGATATGGAGTGGGAGGAAGGTTTAAGATGATAGGTTAATGACGTTGAGTGGTAGGGCTTGTAGGATTTAGGAAATTAATAAAGTCAAAGTATAAATCATACAAGCTTAGGCTAGTTGTTTATTACAATCTCCCATGTATTCTTAATAAATAGAAAAGACTTAAACGATATCACCTTAGGTTACCTTAATGAATGACAGGACTTGGAATTTGAGTATGATAACAAAGAGAAATTGAAGTTAAAAACCATGTATCTTGAGTCATACCGTAAGAATTTGAAGTGTTGTTTCTTGGAATAAGATCAATGGTGATGCTAAGTGGAGGGATCTAAGTCACTTCGATCTTTCTGAACTCTAAATCGGATGTTGAATTGCAACCAAAACTCCATTCATCCCATGGACAATAGGAAATATCACTTTACGGAAATTCCAGTAACAATAAGAGAAATGGTTGTAGAAGGCTTTGTCCAATGGCTAAGATGTTTGCATCAATGGAAATAATGAAAACAATGAATGTTGAGACTATTTTGAGTTAATTTCAAGGAATGAGATGTTGAAATGATGACTAGAATATTTTGAAAATCTATGAAAATGTTGATCTTGAAATGTGCAAAAACTAGATACTGGAACAAATAGAACTCTTTTGACTTGATGTATTTTTTATTTTGCAAACCTTAACAGACCGAGATGACAGGAACATTAAATACAACGAGAATATGATGTGTTGTGGAAGGGATAATTTCTTCAATCTTATGAATGAGGAAGTGGATTGAACTTTCTACTACAACTCTCAATGGTCTGCTACATGAACAAAGGACTTCTTCTTTTGAAACAATCTTACCTACTTATCATTCCCTTTTTATTTTCACAATATGAGAACTACAAACTTCTATCAGTACCATAAACCATAGAGTCTTCCAATATCATAAGCCAATCCTAGGTACAAGTTAGTCCATGTGAATAAATTTCTTGTATTCAAACATGAAAAAAACTTCATTGGATTACCGACCATTGAGGAATGACGTTAACCAATGTGAGACAAATCACTTATGATGAAAATGAATGTTAAGGTACCATAGTGCATCTTAACAGGTATGAACAGAAGCGTTGGAGTAGAGTCACCTACAGAATATGAAATTCATGATACATTAATGTATTCCCATTGTTGTTAGTGAGGAAACATGTCATTGATGTATGCAAGGTCCAATGCATTATAAAATATATCTGATGTTGATCCCACATAAGGTGTTGAAGTTGATGGGATAACATATGTTGGAAGGAGGGCCTATAGGGAATCCCACATCATCCAACATGGGAATCAGACCAAATGATTTGGAGAACCATTCATGAAATATTGAACCAACATCATTATGCAGAATCCATCATGAACTTTTCCAGCTAGAAAACTAGTTTTCGAGCAAAGATCGTGTCCAACTACACCAAGATCCTGGTTTTCACAGTTGGAATTGTTTTATCTGTACTATTTTATTTATTTATTCTTCTACACTATCCTAATCTACTTGTAGAAGAAATCATTTTCTCAAGTGTAAGAGTGTTTCCAATGCATCCATTTATGTAACAGGGTCTTAGTTAAACTCATATCCAAATATGAAAAGTGTACCTCAATGAATACCGTGATATGAGAGACCAACTTTTCTAGTGGAGATGGTGCCAAGAAATGTTGAAAAATGGAGTGGTATTGTGGCCTGATAACTGTTTGGAACCAATTTTCAATATATTCTTTGTCTCCTTGGTCCTCTACATTTTTCATGCCATAAATTTCTTCAAAACCTTGCTCATCAAACTCATTGGTGCACAAGGGATCTTGTGACAAACATGTAAGAAATTCTTTGATTTCTGACTCTAGTGTATGCTCTTCATCATATGTTGTCCATGACTCTTTGATATCTTCCTCATGCTGATCAAGATAACTGGGAGAGACTTCTAAAGCCTCCTCTTAAGGAATTCGTTCATGGATGACTGATAATATAATGAAGATGTTTTGGAGACCTTCTTTGTGTACTTTTGAAAGCTTCTAAATGTGATGTTATGAATGTTGTTTTTGAATGATAAATTTGAATATGTTTCGGTTAAGTTTACTATTATGTTAGAGATATGATGGTTGTGTGCAGAAGTGATAGAATTGCCTCCTGAACCTTCATGTCTATAGAAACCTAGTTCCTATAGCCCCCCCTAGGATGCCTCGGGTGAGACTTCATCTATTTAACATGTGATGCTGTAAGGGCCAATATCTATGGGTTTTGTTAGTATTTTCATGCTAGAACTCAGGTCTTCCCTCTCCATGCCAACAAATGTTTCCATTGTCGAGACCCGGATCAGATATTGAAGGGGATGTGGAGGCCAACTAGAGAAGAGATAGATCAGTTGTTAGACAAGAAACATTGCGAGTTTGCACGAGAATAGAACCCTAATCTAGGAATAAGTGAAGAGGATTGGTTGGGAAGGTACGTATTTTCAGAGTTCTATGGAATATTTTTCTGTGAGTTCCCTATAGAACTAACAAATTGGTTGCTTAGATTGGTTGGTACAAATCTAAGATATAATCCTATGATTCCAAGAAATTGGACCCCTAAAGAGATCCAACAATTGAAAAATGTGAGTAACCTTATCTCTCGAATAGTTGATTTTCAGATAGATAGAGTATTGGAAGGGTACATTGTTGAGTTTTCCATAAGTGAAACAAGATCCTATTGTGGTGTGGAGATAAAGTTCTTGAAGGTACCATGTGTGCGATATACTGGTTGAACAACTACATGGATTAAGATGTTATTGTGAGACAAGGGTTGTATGACGATGGAATCTCAGCACTATATTATTTTTTCCTGCATCGGGGAACTGGGGGATGGCTAGAGAAGGGTTTGAGAGTATGGAAGGAAATATGAAAGTAGAAATAATGAGCTGAGGATTCCGAAAGGGGAAAGTACGATAGACATAGAAGTGGGATTTTTGCGTAGTGGAAAAATATTTAGGATAGATAGGAAGAGGACTGCGAATGAGAGAGGGGAGCAGTATAGTGAGTTTAAAGAAAGTGATTACTGCACAGAATACCAGACTAAAGGGAAATTGTATGTGGAAGGAAGGGATTATACGCTTAATTATAAGGAGGAAAGGATCCATACTCAGAGTCGTTTCTGTGTGGAACCTATTACCTGGGGTGCATCTCCATCATTAGAGATAAGACCTAGCTCAGTAGCTAAAGTAGTGATAGTTAGTGCAAACAACAGTGGTAGTAGCAGTCAAAAGGGACAAGGTAGTGGAAGTGGTCAGACAAATCCTATGCATCCAAACACAACGTCAAGAAATATGGAAAATCCAACACTTAGGATGCCTATATTTTATGGGAATGGAAGCAAAGATCTAGAGCAACATTTGTTTCTGTGTAATAATATCTGGGAAGTAAAGCAAGTCCAAGACGAAGCTGAAAATATAGCGCAGTTGGGTACTAGATTATTAGAAAGGGAATTACATTGGTATATGAAGTATCAAAATTCTATACAGCGGGGACAAGCTAGAACCCTCGTGTAGATATGTGATGCATTCAAAACAGATTTACGAAGTCCGATGTCCAAGTCACAGTGTATTACGAAACTAAAGGAAATTAAACAGATGTCAAATGAAACCATATGGAGCTTTGATTGAGGATTCAAGAGGTTGTTGGATTAGATGCCTTTTGAAGTACACCCAAAGCAACATACATATTGGTTTAATGCCACATTGTTACCACACATTCGTCAACCACTGACGCAACAGGAACTTGTGACACATAGGGATACACTGGAGCTAGAAATGAAACTGGAAGCTTCTCCTACAAGAGACACTAGTTCAAGTATGGATCAAGTTCAATCACAATTTCAAGAACAAATATTACAAATATAGGAGATTACGAAAGAGAAAGAGAAGCGTGAAGGAGTATGGTGTACTAGTTTTCATATAGAAGGTCATCATAGAGGATAATTCCTGTAACATCCCTCAAATTCGACCCCTATTGTTATTACTCTTGTAAATGTAATTATGAATTTTCTAAATGGCCATGGTGAGGAGCTCAAGGCCAAGGCCCCACCAGTGGGCCATTGAATTATTGTTATGTTCAGAAGTGTTATTTTACACTTGAAAGACTGGTGATAGGGTTGTCACTTAGGTTTGGGATAACGGTGACAACTTACCTATTAGCATAAAAACTACACAAACGAGAATAAAACTAAGCAGTATTACTACGGATCACAATAACATAGACATAGACAAGAGTGTCGGAAGCATATATTAATTACCCTAAATAAGATAACGCTAAATTTTCCTTCTCATTATATATATATATATAAATGTACATCATATAAATATTTTATCATCCAAGTATTATACGGCAAATAAATACACCATTTAGACAAATTAGAATAACACTTATGAGAGTATTACTTGTGCAAATCAAATACATAATTGAGATGTTTTTAGGAATTATCTTCCAGTGTGAAGATAACCATTTAAGGTAATAGATATTCATTATAATATATAAAGCATACTATCCTATGAGAGGTTTTCCTAAAAAGAACTTAGCTTATAATTAATGAGCTTATCTTATTAATCAATATGTTGAAATAATTGTTATTTTTATTTAAATGTATAATGTAAATTGCTATAAAAAAAAAAACCTTTTATGGCAAGATGGGCCATTAATACATGTACTTTATTTTGAATATATATATGATATATAAACCTTTGAATCCTTATTTAAAAATGCCTTATCTTTCGGTGGAATAAACAAATAAATCTCACTTATATATTTATGTAGTGGATTGTCTTTAAGAATCAACAACCGTAAAAGAGGGAAGTAAGTCGATAACTCCAGGTGGTTAGCTTTGCATGGAGTCTTTTTAGGAGATTGTCTCCATGATGGAGCAATCCTAGCCTCATCATCGCCATGTGTTCCATGCGTTCTAATTCAAAACTTGAATTCTAGACCGTTTGGTTTTCGAAAGGAGCCATTTGTCAAGATGGATGACACGTTGTTTGATTTTCTTTTGGTTTAAGAATGGAGGTGGGGAGGGGGGAATTACCCACCTCAGCGATAGAAGAAGGGACGTCTCTGCAAAAGAAGATATCCTGCGTTAAAAAACAAGTAAGATGTGGCTTAAGCTTTTGGGGTTCGCTGCCCTAGAACTCGTGCAAAGAGAGCAAAGAAGCTCAGGCCCCAACGATCTCTATAGGTATTTTTCTTTACAATATGTATTCTGAGTTTTAAATACGTTCCAGAATCCTTTATATTTTGCACCCAATCCCTAAGTTATTAAATCCTTGTGATATTTATATATCGCATTGTTGTTGCTTGATGATATTCATGCCCTATGTGTCGAATGCGATCGCCAGAATTTTAGATCATGTTCACTGTGATTATTTTGGTAATAAGAATGCTCTGTCAATCAATATAGATTTACAGCGTTTCTACTTGCGTTTTGCTATGTATCCTGTTTAGTTTCCCTTATATTCATATGTATAGGTTTTGCCTCTATTTTAAGATAGGTCCCTGCTCCGATTCCAATCTATTGATCAAATGGTATAGACAGTATGTATATATATTACTTCTAATTTGGGATAGACCCTTGCAGAACTATGTTGACAACAATAGTTATTTCAGAGAGGAAAGTCTTGTATATATCGACTGTCTGAGATTAGGGAATTCTAACATGAATACGAGGTATAGTTGTAGCCGGAGTCGAGTTGGTGCTACTACTTGAACTGAATTGGAGGTAACCAAACTTCTGTATCCTGTTTAGTTGTTATATTCTATCGGGGATGTTGTGAACGCGAACACTTCCTTCCTTCAGTTTGTTTATGTATATGCTACTTATATCAAAAGAAAAACCTTTGCATTAACACAGATAGTTATATTATTTTGTTACAGTTTTATTCTTCTCTGTTGATAGAATTTAGGATGTCTACTAGTTATATTGGGTCATACTCATCTTGGCTGCACAGATAACACAAAGTGGGCGACTTTTTCTCATTAAGGATAAAACCCTTTTTCTTTCTTTCTCCATTGTTGGAACCATGATCTTTTTCTCTGTCTGGTGTTGATGGTAAACGTTGGTACCCTACCCGAAATACTAAGAGGAAGCCGTAGAGTTTCTAGACGTTTTGGTTGATTCTACTTTCCTAGAATCGATTGAAAATCTGAGGTATTCAATGTTAATAAGTTGTAGGTCTTAGTTATTATAGCCTTCATTGTTTCCTCTTCTATTTGAACGATCGCGAAGATCTAGATCACAGTAAGTAATACCAAATCCCTTTTCCTTTTCCTTTTCCTTTAAACAAGGGTTTATTTGTTTCTGGATCCTTGCATGTATTGTTAAGATTTGATCTTTCCTTAATCTCTGCAGAAACGTTTAATTTCAGAGTTGTTTCTACTTTTCCTAGATCCATGTGGAAATGCAATTTGCATTTAAGTTGATCTCTGGATAATCGATAGCACGGATCAGAAGTTGTCTGGCTTAACATTTTTCCTGTTTGGTTTATCATTGACCCCGTATGATCGATAGCACATATGAGGAGTTTGTTTTTAACATTTCTCTGCTTATTTTTATAAGAGGTCTCAACGCTAACTGGCTCGATAGATTCCCTACATAAACGCTTTTTCCTTTCAGTTATATATAGTCTTTGCCTCTTCCATTGGGGTATGAATTAAACTCATTTTTCTCTATAATTAAGATTTGATCTCTTCTTAATGTCTGCTTGATTCTTCTGCAACTTGAATTTACTTGATGCCTGTAACTTCTATATTTATACGTCTAGATTAGAGTAGGACTCTCAAATGGAAGATAGTTGTTTTAAACTCTCTCCACGTATAAACCGTATGCATGTTCTCCTTTTGTGAAGTTATATAAGTATAAGGACGAGTGACGATGATGAGGGTAAATATCCATATATCCATAGATATGTTTAACTTATACTTTTAGATAAGATCATATAGATGTAAACAGCCATGTGAAGATTTATATGCACTAAAGCTGAACATAAATATTTTATTTAGGTAATGATTTTGTTATATGAATGATAAACATAGTTGCATACATAGATTATTTCAAAGAATTATAACGTGACAAATGGTATAAGACACAACGTATGTGATTATATACATGAGTTCTCATTCATCACTTTATTAAAGGGAAGGTTAATTTATTTAAATACATGTTAAATGGATAGTAACATACTTAAATAGAAATATGAATATTTTACATTATGCCTCAACTAGAATAGTGGTAAGTACGAATATAAGATCATTAAGAAAGACCAAGGGATATAAAGTTTAGTTATCCTTACTACTTTGATAAGGGATAATTTCATCTATGTGCTAGTTTTCATTTTTATAGTGTGAAGAGAGGTTTCTCTTCTAGCCTTTTAATTATTTACAATTATTGTTTCGTTACTATGAAGTTAATAAGGATTCAATTTAGGATACCTGATATATTTAGTTGTTTCATAAAAATCTCTATGGAATAGAGGCTTGACGAAAGGAGAAGAAATCTTGTTACAGCAATGATGTTGCTCATTGTAATCCTATTACTCTTTGCTTAATAATAAAAGATGCACACACCTTTGTGGACTAGCCCGTGTACGGGTAAACCACGTTATCTTTGACCTATGTTTGCCTTTGGTATTCATCAAATGTGTCATTAGGTATGAGCAATTGTTTCTTTCTTAAAATATTATGACTACTTTGAAGTATCCGATCCATTAGAAAGCTGATTGTATATATGATGTATATTGCTAATATGTTTCCCTTATGATTATGATTATGTTGTTACCATTTAGGTTGTTCTATTGGTGCGATAAAAGATGTACATGCTTTCTAAAGATGTATATTAAGACATAATGAAGTTTTGTGTTTCCCACAAGATTTAAGAAATGGTTGACATATCAAGTTAAGAATTGATTTAGTTGAAAATAAAATGTATATCTTATTTGTGCAAATATGACAGGACATAGTACTCAATATATATAAATTTCACTGCAAGGATCTTTTCCTTGATTATCATATCAACATTTGTAAATAGTAATAAGTGTCGCAAAGTTTTAATTATTTTGTAAAGCAGTATTTAAAGAAAGTAAATCCACACTTTGTATTTCCGCATAGATTTTAGTGGCATTTTAGACACTTAGAAAAGTTTTTAAATTTTACAAATTTTGGGTCTGTGACAATTCCCCATGGACGCACACTATTTGGTAGCAAGACACCCAAATCCATTGATTCCAGGGCCACGAGGAGGACCCTAGTGTGATATCTGTAAGGTTTGGGGCCATCTAAGAAATAATTGTCTGTATATGTAGACGTATCATAATACACCTTAGAACTTATTCTGCAACTTTTGTAAATCAGTAGGGCATGATGAAAATGATTGACACGAGCTAGATATGATGAGGGAATGCAATTTAGACTTATACAGAGTTCAACTGGACCCTGGAATAGCAGAAGGACTATCACAGTATAATGCACTAGTTGGAAGAGGAGGATATATTCTGGGTGGAAGAGGAGGATTATGGGGACGTGGAAGAGAAGGATTTGGGGGCTATGGCTAAGGAAGGGGCCCTGTAATATGTTACAATTGTGGCCAGGAATGTCATTGTGTGAGGGAGTGTATGAACCCCTATTCTACATGTTCATATTTCTCTGCACTAGATCATGTGATAGAGGATTGTCCACAATTGATAGCTAGGTGGTAGGAGAGGACGAACCATAATCAAAATTTATTAAAATCAGAATCAGAATTAGAACCAACACCAATATGTACAGATGATAGCTGCATAACTTGGGGAGGAACAAAAGAAGATCATAGTATTTATGCACGAAGGAGTCAAAACTGGAGTGGATGTGACAAATGTGGAGAATTAGAAAATACCTCTGGTTAGAAAGGTAGCGGCATCTCGATCGAAATTTGATCCTGGGAGGGAAAAAGAAACTTATGTTTATGTGTGAGATGAACTGTGACAATTGGAGAAGGGTGAGTCCTCTATGCCATACATTCAGGATGGTCATATGGTCTATTGTATGCCTCCTATATACGACTATACCTTCTTGGGAGAATCAAAGAAAAAGACAAGTATTGCAAAAAGTTTCTTGAAGAGTTGTTTGGACTTAGTTAAAGATGTATCAGTTGTGAACACTATACATAAGGTAATAGATCAATGTGCGAAAGAAAGGAAAGGGTATAAAGCGGTAAATAATATTTAGCGTAGATGAAGGACCAGTAAGGAGTTCAGATTAAGTGCACAAATAGGAGAATATGACATGGATTATGTTATTTTAGACTTGGGATCATATGTGAATGTGTTTCCAAAGAAAACCTGGGAAGATATGGGTAAACCTAAAATGGTTTGGTATCCAATATGGTTACGATAGGCCAATAAGCTTAAAATATATCCTATTGGGAGGCTTGAAGGAATAACAGTTGATATTGATGGCGTGAGTAGTTTAATAGATTTTGAGATCATTGAAATAGAAGACAATAGTAGACCATATCCAACATTACTAGGGTTGGATTGGGATTTTGATAACCAAGAAATTATCAATTTGAAAAGAAGACAGATGGTGTTTGAATCTAGAGATTTGAGAGTAGTTTCCCCATTGGACCCAAATGAATCCAGACATTATGTGGAGCCTGTGGCCAATAGTTTGGATGCTAGAGAACTCGATCAACTATACAACATGACTGTGTGGATGGATGATTATGTGGATCCTTCAGCCGATGGTGTAATAATTTGGCATAGTATCGTGTCCTATGAACCTAATTCAGAAGAAGCTTTAGAAGATTGGAAACAAAGGAGACATGAAGTATCTACTCGAATATGCATTGGCCTAACACGATCACCACACTAGATCGGTATTGAGGTATGTTAACCACCTAGTTTTGATGTATTAATGAGGGTAAGTTATTTTATAGTGAATTTTGAATTGCAGATCCCAGAAGAACAAATAATACTAGCACTAGATGTTGCACTAAGAGCTACCCCTATGAGATGGTGGAGCATCCACAAAAGTAAAATTGAAGATTGGAAACATGGTAAGAGATTGATGCATATCAGATTTAACTATGAGATATATTCGACTATACCAAAGTATAAAGGATTGAGTAATCCTAAATACCATATCACCAATTGTGTTAAGGAATGGAAGGTTGTATCTCGGCAGGAATGGGTACATAGTTTTATTCACACATTAGATACTATCCCTAAACATTGGTACTTAGAACTGGAACTGCGTAGAGGCACAACGGATTGGGAAGAGATATCGCAAAACTTTGTGGTCGCATTTATCTTTGAAGATGAAAATGTGAATGTTTATGTAGCATTACAAATAATTATGCAGAATATTTTCCCTGCAAATGAGCCATAACCCTATTGGAAGATGTATCCTGTAGTTACGACTGCGCCAGAATTGTTAGGATGTTATAACATGGCCAAATAAACTCAGGATGATGAAGATCCAAGAAATATGCATTTCCCATAAACAAAGAGAGAATGTGTAGTCGAAGGTCCTGCATTAGAATTCCATGATTATCCCAACCCTTGAAGGCACGCAAGGTCAATATTGGGATAGAAGAAAAACCCAAGTATGAAAGTATAGGAGATTATTGGAATGAAGAAACTTTCTAGAAAATCACTGATATTTTATCAAAGTATCAAGATTTGTTTCCCACTGCGTTTTCTTAGGTTAAGGGAATTGTTGAGGAATTAGGAGAAATGAAGATTCCATCGAAACCAGATGCAAATCCAATCAAATAGAGACCTATAGATTGAATCCAAAATACAAGGAAGAAGTTAAAGAAAAACTTGATCGAATGTTGGAAGCTGGAATTATAGATCTTGTCGGAGAATATGAAGGGATCAGCCACTAGTAGATTTGAACCCAAAATCTGACGAGAAAATCCGACGACCTCCGATGAAATGGACTGTGTCGTCAGATTTTTCTTTGAAAAGTACCTTTTTTTTTTTTTTTATAAATTTCGATAGATGACCGTCGGATATCTAACGTCCTTTTGAATATCCGACGAGGTTGGCATGTTATCCGACAGCTATGCTAATATCCGACGCCTATTCAGATATCCGATGCTTTGGATGTCGGATAACCGACTTCATTTTGAACCCGAAGAGGTCGGATATCTGACAGATGTTTTCCCAACGGTCACAAGATTAGTGTCGTCGGATTTCCGACGTAGGTTTGACTTTTTGACTTTTACGATTTATAAATATCAAACCATTCCGACATGTTTGTCATACCAGCGACGGTTTGCGGATGTTTTTTTTGTTCGGTGGACTGTTTTTCATTTTTTTTGTTATTCAAGTGAGCAAAGTACTTTGGAGCTTCATTTTCTAAGATCGATAATCTTCATTTAAGCTCTTTACAAGAAAATGTCAACTACAAATATTCCTAATCTAGACGAACAAAATCGACAATTGCTTGCTAGATTGTAGGAAGGAGTTGAAAGAAGGGGTGATGGTAAATGCTATTGTCCATGTAATCAATGCAGAGGCTTTAAGAGGAGAAGAATTTTGATCACAACAGCCACAAAATATTGTAGGGAGCATGGGCACACCGAGGGGGGACATGAATACTATCCATTTGTAAGTTTGCATTATATATGTTTTTATTTTGATTGCTTTTGTAAATTTATGTATTATTATAATATTTCTTATTTTTTACCAACAATACAATTGGTTGTTGTTCTTTGCAACTTTTATCTATTGATTGTTTCATGTAATTATAAAGGAAGGACATCCTACGACATATCGTCTGGATCAGAAGTGCTTCCAGAACAAGTACAAGAGGAACATGGAGCTATGAATATTAATGGAGAACAAGTTAATGATCACATTGAAGAAGATGATCATACTGATAACATAGTTGAAGATGATGTTACAAATACTTTGATCCATGATTCATTTAATGTTGGAATGGATGATGATCATGATCATGAAAATGATGAACAATTTGATGATATTCATGATATACCTCTTCTTGACAAGGCATACGAACCCCTTTATGACGGCTCCAAGAAAAATCTTCTCTCTGCTATATTGTTGGTAATGAACTTGAAGGTTATGAATGGTCTTTCAAACATATCAATCACACGGATGTTAAGGTATGTAATATATTCCAGCACAAAATATATATGTTGTCATGTATTTTATTGTTAATTCATATATAAGTCAAATTACTACAGATGAAATTTGTTTCATTAATATTATTTCCATATTATATTAACTAGATTTTTACTTTAATTTGTTGTAGCATGATAGGTGAATATTTGTTACCACTTTCAAATATTTTACCTCGCACATATCGAGATTTATCTTCCATCATGAAAGAAATTGGAATGCAGTATGAAGCAGTTCATGCATGCCCCGATGATCATGTTCTTTATTACAACCAGCAGAATTTATTTGCAACAGAATGTCCTGAATGTCATATCAGTAGATATCACACAGATCAAGTAACTAAAAAGGTGCCTCGCAAGGTTCTACGTTATATTCCCATTATTCTCCGTTTGCAACGACTGTTCAGGTGCAAAAACATAGCGCAATTTATGGATTACCATGCACGGAACAGAAGTCAAGACGACATTATTCGGATGCCTGCAGATGGGTCTGCATTTAGAGATATGGAGGAAAAATGGCCTCACTTTAAAGACAAACCTCGTAATCTTAGGATTTCTTTGGCAGCAGATGGTGTCAATCATTTTGCAGAGATGAGATCTGTTTACTCGGTGTGGCCTATTTTTGTTATCAACAACAACATTCCTCCATGGTTGACAATAAAGAGGGAGCACATAATGTTGTTGATGATTATTCCAAGTACGAACACTGCAGTTTTTTTTTTATTGCAGTGGTATATTCTCATTTGTCATTTTTTGTCTCATAATGTTATATATATATTTAAAGTTTTTCTATTGTGAAATATGGTTTATATATCTAAACGGTACGTCTCATAATCAGAATATTTATTTTATATGTTCAAATCAATCAAGTAAGTACCAAGTCAAATATATGAATGTATATATCGAACCTCTTATTGAGCTACTGAAGTTATGGAATGGCATCACTATGTATGACTTATCTAGACCAATACGACAAAGGCAATTCCAATTCCATGCAATGTTTGTATGGACAATACATGATGCCTCGGGGTTAACCCATTTCTGTGGTATGTAATTATAAGTTCCACTTTAGTTGCATTTAATTTTACGAACTACTAGTTAATATAATACGCATGCATGTTTTTCTAAATAATCTAGTCATTTTTTATATAATTATAATAGACATTAATATTGATATTCCATCATTTTATTTAGGTCTTCAAACAAAGGGGAAATTTGCATGTCCAGTTTGTGGTCCTAAGATCAAATCTCATTGTTCAAAAAGCTTAGGAAAGGAGGTGTTTGATGAGTATAGGCACTTCCTCTCCAAGAATCACAGGTATCGAACTACCGAAAAACATCTTTTCAATGGCAAGCAAGAGACTGCATTAAAACCAAGAGAATGACACCTCAACTATGGAAGTTGCAATATAATAGAAATCGTCAAGGTACATATAATCAATCATTGTATATGATCATATTGTATTTTATTATATTGTGTGTTGTTTAGTGTAATTGACATTGATTTAATATATAATTTCATCATTGTCGTTCATGTGATCATCATGAAGGCATTAATGGGCTTCCACGAGGAATGAAAAGTTATCCTAGACAATTTAGTAGGTTGCCCTATTATGAGCACCTACAAATTGCTCATCTATTTGATACAATGCATATCGGAAAGAATGTGACTGAAACATTATGGCGAATATTGGATGGAAGGAATGACAAAGAAAAAATTGTCAAAATTTGCAAAGACATTCAAGATAACAACCATGCAATGAAAGACGTCATTTAATTTCATAGCAACAGAGAGAAAATTAATATAAACTCGCTTCCATGGATGTTAATGGACCAGCAAAGTAATGTTGTAAAAGAAGTCATTCGAAAAATTAAATTTCCCACTGGATTTTGTGCCAACATGAAGAATATCATAACAAAGAAAGGTGATTTCACGTGGGTGAAAACACACGATTGGCATGTCTTCATGAAGGTAATAATTAATATGGTATGCATTTAATAAATAAAAAAATCTTTTTCTAGTACTTTTTTTCGATATACTGAAACTATTTGGATATTATTGTTACAGTATGTTCTACCTCTCTCTATCTCGGACAACTTTGACAACAATGTCAAGCAAATAATATATAGTCTTGGGAAATACATGAGGTAAGTGGTGATTTTTACATGTGCTTACTGTTTGTTTAATTCAACATAGAACTTATTCTTAATTTGATTTTCATTCTCTACTTCATGTTACGTAATATAATGATTTTTTTCTTTAATCTCTTGATTGGCCGGTTGTCATGTCACTTGTAGATGGTTGTCATCTAAAGAATTCCATAAAGAAGACATAAAGTATTAAAGGAGAGAAATTCCTCATCTCATGTGTGAAATGCAGAAGCATCTAACTTCATCATTTTTCAATGCACAAGTACACTACCTCATACACCAAGTTGAGGAGATTGAACTGTGTGGACCTGTGCACTCAAGGTCCATGTGGATGGTTGAGGGGCACTTGAAATTTATGAAGGGTTTGCTCAGACAACAAGCATATGTTGAGGGTTCTATGATGGAGGGACATATGGTATACCAAAACATGTTGTACATTAGTGAATATCTTCCTATATTGGCGTCAAAGCTCAATTTACATCACATTTGTGATCCAGACTCCAAAAATGATTTCGAAGGGGAGTACCCGAAGGGGAAAGGTAGATCGAGGAAGGTGAAAGGTAATATAACACATTTCACTAGTGATTTTTATGTTTATATATCATACATATATATTCTATTTTTTTATTTAGTATTTTGCATCATTTTATATTGTAATTATATACTTTTTTAAGTGACTAATATAAATTTTCATTGAATTTTAATTTTATTGTCATCAAATAGTTGGTCGAGAGTGGGATGCGATTCATTTATACATCGCAAAAAATCTTGACTGGATGAAGGTATGGATCGAAAAATGTGAACAATCTGGTCATGGAATATCATGGGAAGGTGTGGCTTCATTGGTCAAAGCTGCACATCGCAATGGAGACACCAATGTAACACAAAGGGAAATCGATTTAGCAAGAGGTTTAAAAGATAAGCAGGTAAGCATATTAATCAACGGCACTATTTATTTATTTCTTTAAATATTGTCGTTGTACATCACGCTGGTTATTTTCCTTTTATGGCATTATAATAAACATGCACTACTTTATCATAAATATGGTGTGATCATTATGTAATATTTTCCTGTATGGCTTGTTGTACTAGGTAAAACACCATAAGGCTATGTGGTGCAATGGATGTAGATATCGCATCAAAAAGTTGGATGAAACAAAGAAAACATCTTATTGTGGGATATCTGCAGTCTTTGAGGTGACCAATGTTTCTTCTAGAAGTGACAGACATCCAGAACTATCTGAAAATCGATACTATGGGTATCTGGAAGACATTCTTCAGTGTGACTTTAACTCCTTCAATGTATTTATGTTTGTTGTCAAATGGTACAGGTGTAGATTAAATCAACGTGATCTCGATAGAACAATTATTGAACATGATAATGGTTTTACCATGGTAAATACAAGGTTTTTTGAGCCAGGAATGGAGCCCTATGTTCTTCCAACCCAATGTGAACAGGTATTTTACTCTGAGGTTTCAGGTAGAGAGGGTTGGTCATTTGCTGTGAGACACGATCCAAGGGGAAGGATGGTAAAGTATAACGTTGATGAAGGTAATGAAGACGTTCTCGAAGAAGAAGACGCCGCAGAAGATGATCATGATCAACATGAGTTAGATGATCATGGTCCAGAAGAAGATGTCGAAGAACTTATTGAATCAAATGATGTACTATCAGATAATGTCCATGAAGATGATATCGACGATGACATGTTGATCGATCGTAACTGACATCGACGATGAGGATGATATGGCCAATCCTTACAATGTTGAATCTGGATCATCGGATGATAGTACAGACGATGACCCAGATGAAGAAGATGATGAAGACCATTGAAGTTTACGAGGTATGCAGTAATAATAAATTAATTGTTTCGTAGTGAGTTTCCATTTTCCTATATGATATAATTAGAAACATTGCTTGTTTTAGAGTATGTCAAAAAACACATTTGAAGTTTCTAGTGTACATGGATATTTTTGTCGGGTTATGGGGAATTGAGAGTGATGTGAGGGGGGGGGAGGGGCCATAAGAGCTTCCACCTTCACGTGGTTGGCCCTGTTTAGTAGAGAATATTAAATTATTCTTGAAACAGAGAGAAGCTTAGTAAGGAAATGCACAATTATCAAGACTCAAACATCATCATCATCATACTCATCGTTGTCATCATCTTGATCATCTTCATCATCATCGTCATTATCATCGTCATCCTCATCGTCTTCATCATCATCGTCATCATCATCATCTTCATCATCATCTTCATCATCATCATCATCATCATCATCTTCATCATCATCATCTTCATCATCTTCATCATCATCGTCATCATCATCGTCATCATCGATCGTCATCATCGTCATAATCGTTGTCATCATCATCGTCATCATCCATCATCTTCATCATCATCATCATCATCATCATCGATCATCTTAATCATCATCGTCGTCATCTTCATCATCGTCATCGTCATCATCATGATCTTCATCATTCTCATCATCATCAGCAGCAGCAGCATCATGTTTATCGTCGTCGTCACGACCACCATCATTATCATCATCATTGTGATCAGTATCATCGTCATCATCCTCACCATCATCATCATCATCATCTTCCTCATCATCATCAACAATATCTTCATCATCATCATCATCATCATCAATCGTCTCCATCATCATCATCGTCATCATCGATCATCATCATCATCATCCTCGTCATCATCATCATCGTCATCATCGATCGTCTTCATCATCATCGTCATCATCATCGATCGTCTTCATCATCATCGATCGTCTTCATCATCATCGTCATCGTCATCATGATGATCTTCATCATTCTCATCATCATCATCAGCAGCAGCATCATGTTTATCATCGTCGTCATGACCACCATCATCATCAGCATCATCGTCATCATCCTCACCATCATCATCATCATCATCTTCCTCATCATCAACAACAATATCTTCATCATCATCGTCATCATCGATCGTCTTCATCGTCATCATCGTCATCATCGATCGTCATCATCATCATCATCATCGTCGTCGTCGTCATCATCGTCATCATCGATCGTCTTCATCATCATCGTCGTCATCGATCATCTTCATCATCATCATCATCTTCATCATCATCATCATCATCATCATGATCTTCATCATGATCATCATCGTTATATGATATCCGATGCAGCTATTACCTAGAAAAACCAACGGTGTTTGTCGCCGGTGATTTAGCGATCTCGTCGGATTCTTTTGAAGTCAGAAGTATGATATTAGACGCATGCATTGACGGTGTGGGAGGGTTTCAAGACTCGAATGAATGACACTCACCATTGCAACATCAGAAACCATACCTATAAATTAAATAATGTGATACATGGGGCCAACGTTGAAATTTTTTAAATATGTGTTGGCTTGGACTGAAATTTGGCATGGTTAGACTAGATGCATGCATTTACGGTGTGGGAGGGTTTCTAGACTCAAAAATGACTGACACCAACCATTAATGGAGCAATAAAAACCATGTAATGATACTCAACAAGGAGTAATTTGATCATCATGGTTTCACTCTGAAATAACTTATTCTTTCGTGGACTCGCTAGTACCATTGCTTATGGACCCTCACAAGGAAATCCTCTTAGGTCGTTGATTGTGTTGGGATAAATCATCACTAACTTGTTTGATGGACCTAATTGTCCCATGATAAACACTCATAACATGTAAACTATAGAGGACATACAAAAAATGGTTGATTCTCTCACCCAATTAGTTAGCAAAATGGAAACCAAGAATCACTTCTCATTTTACGACCCTTCCAATAGTATGATGCCTCATTTTTCTGAAGTAATTCTAAACAAGTTTGATGGGTCAGATACGATTGGTTGGTTCGATCGATCAAATGAAGCATTAACTTTCCCTTAATGTAATATTTTATTACCTAATGAAATTCGTTATAGGAGTCATCAAAGTTCATTTGTTTTTTCATAAAAAATAATTGATTTTTTTTAAGCAATTCCTTATTAGTGGTCTTAAAGAGGAAATTAAATCCCACTTAGAGGTGAACCACCCTACTACTTGGTTGGAGGACAATAATGTTTATTTTCATGCCTGTGTTATATCCTATGCTTAGTCCAAAATCCCCAACTTTATTTCATTTCCTTTCCCCAACTATGGTGGCTCTTCAACAACCTCTTCCACCTTTCAAGGTCCATAAGTTGGCATAGGACAAAATGGAGGAACATCAACTTAAGGTTCTATGCTACAATTGTAATGAAAGATATTCTCTTGAGCATAGATGTAAGGAACATCAATTATTTGTGGACATTTATGATGATGAACTTGATGGAAGAACTCAAAAGGAATCCCCTCCCATCATTGAGGAAGTTTTTCTTCCTAACCCTATGAAGAACCCTATATCTCCCTTAATTATTTGACTAGTATTTATTTCTCCTCATTAATGTTCAAATGGGTGATTAGTCCCGGAAAACTAACATGTTTTCGATTGAAACGGGTGGGCGTGATATTGTTCTCAGTGTGAATGGATAACAAGATTATGTCATATCACCATGGATTTATTGGAATTACAAATGAGAGAGCATGATCATAGCATCTCATTGCTTCATCAACGTATCCTCCCATCCAATGTGTGATCATATTGTCATACTTTTGAACAAAATAATATATGAAATTAAAAATATTGTATCGTTGTTTTTAAGCCCCTTATATATAACAATTAAAAAAAAACATTATATATAACAAAAAAAACCAATTAAAATTAAAAAATGAATATATAATAAATAGAATTAAAACATTAATAAAAAAATTACAACATAAATATATAACAATGGTTTTTTAATTTGTTATTAATTAAATATATGTATAGCATTATATATAACAATTAAATTTTAATTGTTATATATAATGTTATATATATATTTAATTAAAAGCAAATTAAAAAAACCAAAACACAAACATTACATAACATATATATTGAACAAATATAAAAGCCGGCGGCCATATGAATTTCACAAACGTGCGATTTGGATTTGGAGTGACCTCAACTGACCTCGATTTGGAGTGACCTGCGATTTGGAGTGACCTTGATTTGGAGCTGCGCCTCTATGATTTGGACCTGCGCCTCTGCGATTTGGACCTGCTATCGATTTGGGTTGGACTGTTCGATTGTGGCTGGAGAGGCGGTTTGTGATTGTGGCAGGGGAGAGGGAGTGGCCCAATGACCAAGCAGTGGGAGTGACCCAACGAGAAAGCATTGGGAGAGGCAGTTTGGAGTCCAAGCAAATAAACTATAAGAGCTGGAAATGCCTCCCACGTCCGTGAGTACCAAGCCCAAATTGTTTTGATTTGACAAATTTATAAATTTGGTAGCAAATCACTGTGGTTTCATTGCTAATTTGATCTTCTAAGAGGGTTTCATTGCGAATTCAATCTACATTGGGGTATTTTTATCTTATTGCATCTACTGTTTTTTTTAGTTTGATAGGTGAATGGGGTGGGCAGGGGCTATTACTAATGACCCTGATAAAGCAGAGTTACCAAGCTCTCACTGTGACTGAGTACTTGTATTCACACAGGCTCGAGTTAAGGTTTCCATTATTGCATTAAAGCACTAATCCGAGCTAACAGCAAATAATCCCAATATCAAGAAACACATCCTTGCTATCATTTCCAAACTCTGTTGTTAATGCTACCAACCATCGATTCTCTTTAGTATCATCAGCTAGAAAGACAAAAAATTGTACCACAAACAAGCACCAAAATACTTTCTTATTCAGTCCATCTTTTGCAGCTAATAAATTAGTCCTTGCAACATGATCCAAGACATTTAATGTAGTCTTGAGATGTTCCTTCACATGAGCACAAAATACTCTTGCAAGGGCAACTGAGTGTTGTTGAGTGAATGCTTTTCAAACTGCAACCATGTGCACAGCTACAGACATCCCTTTTGAAGATAGCGGAATACTTGGAAGAGTCAAGAACCTCATAAGGGCTTCAATGCCCTTTTACTCAACAAATATTCTACAAGTTTCAGGATTTTCCATTGCCAGATGCACAAACACCATGGCATCTGAAATGATTAATTTTAGAAAGCGTTCATTACTCATATTTTCAAGAGACAATCCACTAGTTCCAACCCCGTCATTATGTTTATCTTCAGAATCAGTATCCATAGGAACAGGACTATCCAAACTGTCTTTGGCCTCTACTCTGAGCATATGGGCCTTGCTCGGGCATACGTTGTTGATCCCTAGTGGCTGTCAACTATTGCAGAAAGGGTTTATTGAAAAATATATCTGATTATAAGGAAGGTCTAAACCAGCATTACTGATGCTAGTTGTTAGTTCTGTTTAACTTGTTCATTACTTTATTAATGTTGTTGTTATTTATTGTCCTTGTCTACTTCAACTTTAACACAGGGACCTTTGGGAGTGTTAAAGTTGAAAGAGATGAAAATTATGTTTAAATTTATATTACCTTGTCACAACTGTACTATTTTGTTTCTAGCATTGATTTAGGAATTTATGTATGCATTAAAGTATAAATATTTTAATTTTCTGCTCCAAACCCTAACCTAACCCAATTTTCAACTCATATAACAAGTTGTAGCCTCTCCTGAGCAGACCTCAGTCCCAAAACAGTCCCCAAGTAGTAATTTTTGTAAACTAAAATCACCATACTTTGAAATTTGCTCAAGTCTCGGCATGGAAGCAGCCTCCATCTCTGATTTTGAAATGAATGCCTCAGCCCCCACCAAATTAAATGAATGCCACAAAAATTTGTTGTGAATTGGAAGGATGTTAAGTTAACCAACCAAATCGTGAATGCAAAAAGAAAGACTTAAGGCCACCCACATTGTAGTTTTGAAGGTTCCCTGTGTTATTAGTGAAGTAGCAGTGAATCCAGATATGACTTGGAGTTTTTTCAATGGGGCCTATCAAGGCTCCATAGAGTAGTGCAAGATTAGGTTTTCTCTATATATCTTCGATAGCCATTTCTTCATAGATAAATCCTACTTGGGGGCTAGGAAAAACAATATGGGTGAGTACAATTTGCTCTTCTATCTTTTGAAATTTGTTGCAGAATTGGGTCTCACCCAGATTCAAGTCATACGGTCTACGTGTTAAATAATTCAACAACAAATTAAAGATCAATCTAGTATGGATGTCAACCAAATCATCATCCTCTTTAAATTCCCCTGTCTCTATAAATTAGATTGCTCTAATATGCTAAGGATTAGGTTGATAACTATACTACGGCTAAAAATTGCCTTGTCTATAAATTAAATTGCCCTGTCTATAAATTGACATATCCTTCCATGTAGATTATAAAAATTTCAATTAGGTCAAGTTCTCCATACATGGTTTGGATAAAATTGAAAGCTTCAATTTTCATACCATTAGAAAAGTTTGGGCAGTGTAGAATGTGAGGAATGAGAATGTATCAATCATTTCCATCATATGAGTTTTGAAAGTAAGATTAATTGGCCCCATCCCATTATGAAGTAGAACCATGTCAGATAGATCCTATAACACCATTAGCATCATGATATAAGCAAAATCGAAGTTCTGTTTTCCATCGAGGCTACTTGAAGATGATAATTTCCAGAAAGTGGCCCCAGGGTAAAAAGTAATGAAACATTTGATGGATTGGAAACGTATATATATAAAAGGAACATAATTATATAGGCCTAAAATTGCGGTTGGTGCCATTGCGGTCAAATTTAAATCAATTTGTAAGCCACCTCAACAGAAAACGGAACTTCGATTTTGCTTACCCATTTTTGTTGTTATGGTTTAGGAAGTATTTCAAGCTATTATGGTTTGTTTTAAAGTCTTCATCTTCTTAAAATTGGCTTTCATTGTATCATTTATCAGGGTTAGTAAAGTCATAAAAGGTAAACATGCATCATCATACTTCAGACTTCAATCAAACCATCATCACTTGGATTGTGGCAATTTTAGTCTTCGACTAGGGTAGTACTGTAGCAGCTTTAACACTTAGAATATAGTAGATTGGGGGAATTCATGTCAAGGTACTCAATGCAATTTAAAGGGGAAATGATTAGTATTGCTCATGATGTAAAAGTAAAGGATGTATTGCTCATGATTAGGATACTCTTGTATTTATAGTCATAAAAAATCAAGTTGTGGTATAGCTTCCCCAGTTGTGGTTACTGTTTTTTTATTAAGCTCATGAATATTTATATGCAGTTTATTGTTTATACTATCCCTGTGTTTTTGTGAAGAATGATTGAAGAATGTTATAAGTGTTCCTAGAGAATTATGAACATGGATATGTACAATTCCTTATATTTATTATCACTTTGTTTTATGTGATGAATTCATTTGCATGACTTGAGTATATTTGAAGCTGTCCTTGAGGTCCCATGAATGAACTTGAACACTTGTTGCATTCATTTAATTTGAAAGTGTAGTTATAGTTTGAAAGAACTCTCGCCTTACCTTAGCTATCATTCATTGAAAGGAAAGGCTTATTTTATTCATATGAATTTGCATGGTTTGAGTCAGTCATCACACCACGAGTTTCACTTCCATCACCCGATTGAGTAATACAACCACTAAAATTTACACCCCCTAACTAAACACACCATAACCTCACTTGAGGAAATCAAAAGAATTTGGTAGTTAGGTAGGACACCGGGGATAGGCATCCAAATAATTCCCCCTTGTCATTATCATCTGAGACATAGTTGTTGTCCTCTAGGGAACCAAAATCCTCTAGTATTTGTTGACACGGTCATCCACCAATTTGTGGAGGGACCTCCTATTGTTTCAAGGGTTAAACCGCCGCGAGATCGAGAATCGGACGGACTATGTGGAATGCCGCACTCCACTTAGCCCTAAGGCAACATCAATCATTGTCTTCCTTGTATTCTCCGGCTACCATACTAGTGATACAAGGGTGATAAGGCAGAAGTGCCGAAAACCTTTTCCGACGTGTCATGAACGAGGTAGCTTAGTGACTTTTCTACTAGGGCTCTTTTACCCAAGATCCCTTTCGGTAGAGGGATATCCTTCAAATTCGGTCTCTCACTTCGTATTGTTCAACTTGGATTTCATCACCTTGCGAAGGATACGATTTGTCGAGGTCTCCAGCTCCTAGTTAGGAAGTTTGCTTGCATTTTCACCTTTTTACAGGGTCTTTTTCTTTTTAGTGCTACTTGTTGGCATTCTGGCCACTTTTGTTTCAGCTCACTTACTGTGACATCGGTCCCAGTATAGTTTTTTGAGCTTGTTTTTTGGCCTATCGGCCTTGTCTTTTCATATCTCCCCTTCTGCACGCTCGGTTGCTTTAGGGTTTTTGAGTTCATACACGGTAGTTACCAATACTTATTTGATGATGTGTGATGTCCTCTTCTCCTAGGTCTTCGAGATGGTTGAGTTAGATGGTCTTCTAAAGGAACTGAACACCCCTTCATGGAGCCACTAACGCTTGACCGTAGGAGTAGTCTAGAGGACCATGTGATCACATCACCCATGTGGACTTTTTCATTTACTGTGATGATGGTCTTTCAAGTTATATGGAACAATGGTACATTTGAGAGAGAGATGAATGGTTGTACCCCACCTTGGTTGATTGTCTTATGGTCCTTTCATTTTGTCGATAATATTTTTGTGGTACCTTGCCTTTTACCTTCTGGGTGTTTTACTGATATTGGGATATCATGTGATTTGTACCATCTTTTATGTTTTAGTTCTTGTGGGTACTATGGTAGTTTGTCCACATTTGAGGTACACCCACTTTCTCCAAATTTTTATGTGTCTTTATACCCACTTCGTACCACCCTCCTGACCTTAGTTTGGAAGATTGCATGCTATCATACCTTTTGGTGGTACTATTTGAGTTTCAAGAGGTAGTTACAAGGAGCTATTGCATATATGAGGTAGTTACAAGGAGATATTGCATATATGAGGTAGTTACAAGGAGATATTGCATATATTGATTTGGACTGCCTTTTATGTTTTTGGTCTTGTGGTTATAACTATGGTAGTTTGTCCACGTTTGAAGTAGTGTACACCCCCTTAGTCCCAAGGGTTGTGAGTCTTTATACCCATTCTTTTTTTTTTACTTGTACCTTACTGGTTGGTCTTTGTACTGAGCCTTTTTACTGTCACTGAATTTCTTTGATTGACCGTACCATAGCCCAGTCATCTCTCTCTCTCTGGTTTGTACTAGCCCTATCATAGGGTCACTTGGTTCCTAGAGTTGACTGGCCTCTAAGAGGCACAGTCATTTCTAAAAGTAACTCTTCAAAGTATATTATAGGAAGCGTCTACACTAAGGTAATCAAATATGTGGTAAATAGTTTTCTTTAAGTAGCCAGGACTTGTAGCATTAGAGGACATCATGTAACGTGTATGTGTAGTGTTTCATGTGTGCTACATGTGTGTTACATGTGTGATGTAGCGTTAAATCAAATAGTAAAAAACAACTCATAAATATTGCATGACTTTCTACTCTTAAAAAATATAAATTGGTCATCTTCCGATCATCACTTGAATGCCTACATGTTGATAAAGGGAATGAGGATCAAGTAAAATTACAAAAGGTGATACACGTCAAATTTTAAGAGGTGATATGCCTTGCGGTCGAATCTAAACTTTTTTCCAATGGTGCGGGTAGAACCAAACAGGTATTTGTCTGATCTGTCTTCCTCGAGCGAGGGGAGTTTAGGAAGGCTAGAGGAAAGTGAGACATCCAGTAGGTCTAGAAGAATTGTATCAACTAGATGTCAAAAAACCAAAAGAATATTCCATAGACGCAATGAATTTTTTCACGGTCAAGGGGGGGCATGTTCCTATGGTGATGAGACAAAGATGATGAAGAGGTGCCCTTGAGGTACAGACATTTAGTGAAACAATGGGTACCGAAGGATCTTCCTCCACCGAACACTTATTTTTGTGTGAACGAGAGGAGATATCGAATTGCACCGTCATCGATACATGGTTTCAGGTTGTTTTCCATGGATTGCATCTTGGTCAGTTACGAGACATGTACAAAATTGATGGAGTATGTTGGACCCATATACAACTACAACGATTGGATGCGCCTTGTCCGATATACAAAAAGTATGCGTAGCTATGGATTGTCAAAAAACTATTTACAATTGAAAGACAAAAATCAAAATAAAGGAGGATCGTTGTACATGGACAGAAGGCCAAAGGCCACAGGGAATATTGCGGGGTTTATAAACAATACACAGCCAGGGTCTACAATTAAGCAACCAAACTGTGAATTTGAGGGGCATGAAGGAAACCGTGTTTTTGTAGTTGCTATTAAAACAATATCTGCAGGGGACTAGTTGCTTATTAATTACCCTGTCAACCGAGTAGATACAAACAAGGTTACTATATAACATTTTACCCAACCTTTTAGTAATAAATTAAACATCATAAGTATTTTTTGTTAGTTTATTTCATTTAAATTTCCCATATTTACTTCGCAGGCCAGTGATCGGGATAAATCTCTACCAACAAATGGTCGGAGGAGAACTTCTTCCTTGACGGAGCAGGTATACATCTTTCTAATAGTACAAATATAATAAGAGAAAAGAGTTTTTATTTTCTTTGTTTTTCCATTATTAATAACTTGGTTTGTTTTATATAATGAAATTTATATTTGATGCAGAACATTGATCGGGAAATACACCTGTCGAATGTTGATCAGACGACAACACCCTCGGGGCAACAGGTGGACCTGATTTGAATTGTACAATTAAAATATGTCAAAACATTTTAGCATTATATTAATGTTTCAATGAATATTTTGGTTTCGTTTACGTAACTTTCTAGTCTATGTTTTTTATGCAGGCTGGTTCCGTAAGGTCAGCCACACCAGGGTCCGCGCAACGGGTATACATCTTTGTAATATTAAAAATATAATATGAATAATAATTTTTTTGATGTGTTTTCTCATGAATAGTTTTGGAATCGTTGAGGTGACTTTCACTATGTTTTTTATTAGGGTGTTGTTAGGGGCAACTCCCAGATATTAGCAAATCAAGGCAAGTCGCCTATGACCATTGATCCAATGAGTGGATCACGATCCTCGAGGTCGCAAGTATAATTCATTTCAATTGTACCAATAGAATACATAGCATAATGTTAATTTTGTTATGTATTTTTCGTGTGATATACTGGTTTCGTTATGATAATGTAAACCGTGTTGTAATTTTACGAATCTATCATGATAGATGTGTTATATACGTTAATATAAAATTTGAAATCTATCATTAGAGAAATTAGTAGTGCTTTATATATGTTTGTTGCAGCCCACTAGTGAATTGCAGTATGAATCAGCATCGCAATATTTTCTGTTAGACCCTAAAGTGGCAGAGGTGCTTCACGATTGCGAAAAAATTGGTGAAGCCGCACACCCGCTAAAGATGGAAAAGAAATTGTTGAATAGATATACTGCAGAAATCCTTTCTCTAGTAATCTAGGTTCCACAAACAAGCGCAATTAAAGAAAGGATTGCATTGTTGGAACATAAATCTAATAAATTACAAGTTGAGGAATCTTGAATCATAGAATAATTCGTTTAAATCTTTATAATGTTCTCTTTTATATGATAGTATTGAATGTATAAGACATGGTGTCTATTTACAGAATTATAAGGGACCACACAATATTGGTCAAGGTGGTGCTGTCCCTAGCGAGGCGCGTGGAGAGACTTCGCATCACGAACAAACGACTCCATGTAGTTCGAATCCTTCGCCATTGTTGCCAACCGAACAGTCGGCAACATGTTCTGAAACACCACGGACCCCCACTGTGAGCACAACAGCCGCTACTGACCAACACACAATGGATACTCCACAAGAAGGGGTCGACACCGAGTCCCTTATCAATTTTGATGTCGAACAAGCTACATTTCCAGGATCTTCCCATGTCAAAAGCACGGGAACACTAGAGACAACAATTTTGGTGGACAAAGATCTTGTCCCAATAAACATACCGACGATCCCAAGTAATTAATCATAGTCGATCAGGTTAATTAGTGTTTATAATGTCATTGTAATATACCGATAAAATGTTTTTTATCAACTAATTATGATCATGGCATGATCGTTGTGCAGGAAACAATGTTTTCTATAAACATATGAATGAATTTTGCTTGGAGATCTTCGGGCCCACCATCTGATCAAGGTGGGATAGACAACCGAAACATTTAAAAGATGAACTCACTAATCGGTTGGTTGGCTTGTTCGGGGAGAAAACCTTCAGTCATGCCAATGTATTGAAAAAGGCTTGTCAACATGTGAAGGTTGTCTGAGACCAATATAGGACACACCTCGAAAGAAACCATAGGTATGAGCGCCCACCAATGATTCCAGCAATGGAGTGGAGAGCTCTAGTGGAAGATGGAAAGGAGAAGGCTCTGAGAAGAGAAGGCAAGCTAACACCAGGAATAGGGAGGTATGCAATACTTTCCGCAATGTAATTCTAAACCTTATTATCCTTGATTTCTATATCAAACTTGGAACATCTAACGTATTTCAACACTTGCATAGGCTACCAGACACATCAAAGGCCACAAAGGCAAGACTAGAAAAAGTAGGTCAGCACAAGCTTGGCCCTGGTGGTTATTCAAATTTGGCGGCACAGTTTGTAAGTTTCGAGAAACCAACAATCAATACAAATAATAAATTGAAAATTATTTTTCGTTTTATTGCACCATAAAATGTTAATTAACGACGATAAGCAAATATGCAGGCCGATCGATTCAATGAAGTACCCAGAGAGGAAGACATGAATCTTGGCTTCCAGGAAGGCTTTGGAGCTTTTGTTGAACGTAGAAGAAGCTTATCTGGGAAAACACAGTCTTGTGGTACCAATCCATCCGGTGCACAGGTATATAGAATCTATATAGTTTAATGAAGATTTGTCGCTTGTGGAATATTTTTGTTCCAAATACTTGATTTAAAATATTGACTATGTTTTTAACAGGAAAGTAATGGTCCCATTAGTGTCAAGGAGGGACAACAACAAATCGATGATCAAGCTTCAAATCTCGGTAATTAATTTATTCATATGATACAATTTTATGTATAGCATTGCAAATGGTTACCATTAATTGTAGTTCACCGTATTTCAACTGCAGAGCATGTAGAGGGTGAAACTGTACAGGTTAAGACTGGACAAGAACATCAACAACATGATTTGGTCACACCTGGTAAAAAAACACCTTCGTAATGAATTTTTTTAAATGAAAAAACTTGTCATTACAATAGCAAAATATAACGATGTAACATTCTCACATCGTTGCAGCAAATCCGAACCCCTTGCCGCAAAATCCAGGTCTAGAACAACAATCAACTAGGATATTGCAAACATCACCAAAAGCGCCTGCTAAAGAACCAAGAACTAGAAGAGAAAGTCCAGATGATGCAGATGGTCCTCTCATGGATTATATACCACTGATCAAGAGAAGAAAAACTTATAAAAAGAAGGATAGGAAAAACAACGTCTAAATATTTTTGATACCAATATATTGTCCACTATTTTTGGTCTAATGAATGAATGAATGGTTTAATGAATGTTCTAATGTTTTAATGATTCAATGTAGTAAACTGTTACCTTCATTGAATTTCAACTTTTATTGAATGAATGTGTTGACTGAATGATTAATGAATGGTGTATTGAATGTTATCTTTTACTGAATGAATGTGTTGATCGACTGAAACAATGGTTTAGTGAATGTTAGCATTTATTGAATGAATAATGGATGAAAGTTCATGATGAAATATGGATGAATTTGCACATATTTGTTTTTTTCAAGTACATGCATTGGGTATGGGGAATTAAGAGTGGTGTGAGGGGGGGGGGGGGCATAAGAGCTTCCACCTTCACGTGTTTGGCCCTGTTCAGTAGAGAATATGAATTTATTCTCGAACAGAGAAAAGCTCAATGAATGGCTACGATGTTGGCTTTCTACAACCCACTCGCGTGTTGTCTAAATTTTGACAATTTCTTGGAGCTTGTTGTGATTTTTGGTTGCTCCTCATAACCAATTTCCAGTTTCCACAACATCAAAGGTTGAGTAAATGATGCACTGGAATCAATATCCTTAACCTTCTCTTTAATTTCCTTGGAATCATTATCCTTAACCTCACATTAAACCCTTCCAAATTGGTATATTTACCATTCAAGGCTGGCTTCTTCTGAAGCATGATATTTGCAACTAAGCTAGCATACACCGACAACAATTAGAGACATGCTGCTTGTTGTGAATGTTCATATTTTTTTTAGGAATGCAACTTGACCATAATGGCTCCTCCTACGCTAGGGAATTAAAGTCAACAGCAAATTAAAGAAAACATATAGTTTGCATCAAAAAAATAACAGGGTATGAACTGAACTGAGGAGATCTGAACCTGCGACCTATGTCTAGTCCCAAGGCTACCACCTTCAAGATTGAAGTGAAGCTGGCAAGGGAGACCACCTTCAAGCTCGATTCATTCTGCATGCATTTCACAATGGGAGATGGAGGGATACCACATTCAACCTTGATTCATTGTGTATGCATTTCACTATGCAATCATCTCAGATTCTCATTGCGTTTTCCCTCTATTAGTTTATCAATTCGGTATTACCCACGCCCGCCATCCGAGGAGTGTTTCCGCAGTCTTGAGTTCCAGCCTAACAACGGTGACAATTCATTCTATATTTATGTTTCCCTTAAGCTGCAATATGGCAAAATCATAGTTCACTATCAAGATTTCTTTGACCGTCAGCTTTGTCAGACAAACCTTAATAGTGAACTATGAATTTGTCATTTGCAGTCGAAGGGAAACGTAATACCATGAATCGTCAATCGTTTCCAGGATGAAACTGAAGACCGCGGAAACACTCATTGGACGGCGGACGTGGGTCATACTGAATTGATCAACTAATCGATGGAAAACGTAATGGGAATTTGAGACGGTTGCATAGTGAAATGCATGCAGAATAAATGAAGAGTGGGTCTCGAGAGAAATGATTTTGGGACGTCGTATGATAGGAAATGGCGATGGGAATTGATTGATAAGGTCAAGCTTGAAGGTGGTATCCTTGGGACTAGACATAGGTCGCAGGTTCAAATCTCGTCTAAATATTTTTTATAACAATATATCGTCCACGATTTTTGGCCTAATTAATGAATGAATGGTTTAATGAATTTTCTAATGTTTTAATGATTCAGTGTAGTAAACTGTTACCTTTATTGAATTTCAGCTTTTATTGAATGAATGTGTTGACTGAATGATTAATGAATGGTTTATTGAATGTTATCTTTTATTGAATGAATGTGTGTATCGACAGAAACAATGGTTTAGTGAATGTTAGCATTTATTGAATGAATAATGGATGATAGTTCATGATAAAATATGGATGAATTTGGACATATTTGTTTTTTTCGAGTGCATGCATTGGGTATGGGGAATTGAGAGTGATGTGAGGGGGGGGAGGGGCCATAAGTGTTAAATTTTGAGCATTAATTTACAATACTCTAGGATCTTTACTGAGAGAATAACATATACAGTATATCAATGCATGACAATCACAATAAGTATAACAAGCATCACAAGAATCAAAATCATAAGAGACAAGAGACACAGAGTTTTCGTGGGGAAAACCCTAAGGTGAAAAACTCCACAACTTCCTCAGAGATAGAGAGAGCAATGGCTCAACCAAAGTACAACCAAAATACACGGAGATAGTCTCCTAGTAGCAGATGATCCTCCTTCTCACTAGTGCGCCACTTTCTGAGTGAGAGAGATGTACTTTTCCGAATGATCTGAAATAGAGATCACCTTATCTCTATTTATACTAATTTGTTTTCCCAGTGACCTTATGGGGTCAAATTGTCTGGCTAGGTACATCCACATTATAATATATATATTTCAGAGCTGACCCCACACATGGTGGTCTAATAACCCATCGGCAAGTACACACACTTGCGACACTTGTCAATCCACATGACGACACTTCCTTATAGAGGAATAACACATCTCTTATAAGGGTACAATAAATACATATAAAATACACAGATGAAATACATTCTGAAGTTACATATAAATCAACACTCCCTCTTAACTAGGAAGGTATTTCTTGACACAGATCTGCTAGACAAGTTTTCTTCTCGGGATCATCGTCATCAATGCATCATCATCGTCATCGTCACTGCTAATGCTATATCAACCAATCTCTGACTCTACTCGTCATAGGAAGTTCTACAGAGCCAGTCCTTTTTCATACTGGATGTAGGCCCACCACCTGTAGGTCTTCATCATTACTGGCCATACTATGGAATCCTCAGGACTTATTACGTGCGTCACAAAACCTGGCTGCAACATCCCAGGATATTACGAGCACACAGCTCTACCTGTCGGATCTCCCAGGAGCACATTACATGTGACCCATCACAAAACCTGGCTGAAGCATCCCAGTCTATTACGAGCACATAGATCTACCTGTCAAATCTACCAGGAGCACATTACATGTGATCTCACCACAAAACCTAGCTAAAGCATCCCAGGCTCTTACGAGCACACAGCTCTACCTGTCGGATCTCCGAGGAGCACATTACATGTGGTCCACCACAAAACCTGGCTGAAGAATCTGAGGCCTTTTTCATCCTGTCCAGATCTCCCAGGAGCAAATTACATGTGGTCATGGCAAAACCTGGCTGAAGCATCTGAGGCCTTTTTCATCCTGTCCAGATCTCCCAGGATCAAATTACATGCCATAGGAAAAAACCTCGCAGGAGCATCTCAGGATGTTACGGGTACACAACTCCAACCTGAAATCTCTCAGGGCACAAATTACATGTCCTCCTAGAGTAATGTCTCGAAAGAGCATCCCAGGCTGTTACAGGTACACAACTCCGACCTATAGGATCTCCCAGACATGCTCATCTGCACAACCTGATCCACGGCCACAAAGTATCATCCTGATACTCACCATACATCATCCTGATGTACACATGATCATCCTGATCATCATCACTGCAACATCCTGCTACATGTCACCTGGAGAAGCTCGTCATCCACGATCATCCTAATCATACAATGCATCTACTTGATGCATACCAAGTATCTACCTGATACATATCATCATACACAGTGTATTCACCTGATACATAGATACATGATCCACACAATGTATCCATCAACATACATGATCTACCTGATCATACCTGATACATATCAACATACATGATCTACCTGATCATACAATGTATCCACCTGATACATATACAGATACATGGTCCAAGCATCCAACATGATGCATATACAAAATACATACAAATGATCCAACCGATCATATCCAGCATCCAACATGATGCGTACATACATATAAATGATCCAAATGATCATATCCAGCATCCAACATGATGCGTACATACATATAAATGATCCAAATGATCATACAAAGCAGAAACTAGAACATCATCCTGATGCTCATCATCCAGCGCTTACATCCACGGCCATGTGAAGGATCCTCCTTCCAACATGCTTGGAATGGCTTCAGCAAATGTTTCCATCACTTCTTCCTCGAAGTGTCCTCGATCTGAAGAACACCAAGCCTCTCCCTGAAGTACTCGAACTTCACCCTGGCTAGTGGCTTCGTCAGTACATCTATAATCTACTCGTCCGTCGCAACATACAGGAGCTTCACAGCTCCTCTCTGCACCATATCCCTGATATAGTGATATTTGATCTCTATGTGTTTCGAGTTGTCATGAAACACTGGGTTCTCAGACAGCTTCACACAACTCTGGTTATCATAGAAGATACTAGTAGCATCCAACGGGAGATCAAATAACTCAGACAGTAGCTTCCGTAGTCATACTGCCGCACAACTAGCTGAACAGGCTGCAACATACTCTGCCTCAGGTGTACTCAATGCTACGCAGGACTGCTTCCTGCTAAACCAAGAGATCACACCTGATCCCATACTGAAGCAGCACCCAGATGTGCTCTTCCTATCTGCAGCACTGCCAGCCCAATCTGAATCAACATAACCCTGCAGGTTAAACTTTTGATTCGCTTCATACTTGAGCCCATAATCCACTGTACCCTTTAGGTACCTTAGAACATGCTTTACAGCAACCAGGTGAACACTCCTCGGATCCGTCAGGAACTGGTCATAGCAAAGCAAATATCCGGTCTCGTGTTCGTCAGGTACATCAAGGACCCAATCATCTGACGATACATAGAGACATCAACTGGATCAGATGAAGCATCGCATAGAAGCTTCAGATTCAATGCCATAGGTGTGGCCATGGCCTTCCAATCCATCATCCCAAATCTCTTCAGGATATCTACTATGTACTTCCCTTGACCAAGGAAGATCCCACCTACACTCTGCCACACCTCCATACCTAGGAAATAATGCATCATTCCCAAATATTTCATGTCAAACTCAGCAGCAAGCTTCCTCTTAGTATCTGCAATCAATCTGTCATCTCCTGTTACAAATAGGTCATCCACATACAGGAGTAGAACCACAGGATTCCCTTCTTCAACCTTATAGTAAAGGTTGGAATTCGCTTTACTCTTGGTAAATCCCAAACTAGATAGGAAACTGTCCATCCTACCATACCAGGTTTTGGGAGCTTGTTTCAAGCCATACAAGGCTTTCTTTAATCTGCACACATATGACTCCATGTCATGTATTTCGAAACCGAGTGGCTGCTCCACATATACTTCCTCTTCAACTACACCATTCAAGAAAGCAGTCTTGGCATCCATCCGGTGTATTTTCCATTTCATTGCTGCAGCCAGGGCAAGTACTGTTCTGATGGAAGTATACCTGGCTACAGGTGCAAAATTTTCTTCATAATCTATTCCCTCTATTTGAGAGAAGCCACGAGCTATGAATCTTGCTTTGCATTTTTCTACACTGCCATCTGCAACATGCTTGATTTTGTAAATCCATTTGGAAGTCACAACAGACTTCACTTTAGGTCTTGGGACAACATCCCAAACATCATTCTTCATTATTGATTGATATTCCTCAACCATGGCATCCTTCCATTCTTTCTTTTCCACTGCTTCTTCATAACTGGAAGGCTCTTTGTTCATAATGTCACAGAGTAAAGCAACATAGCTGGTATGTGATTTGGTTCTCTTCTTTGCTCTGTGTTCCTCTTCTGGAATGCCAAATCTTTCTGCATCTTGAATGAGCTCTCTAGCCCATGCAGGTTTCCTCTTGTGAGAGTTATCCTCACGGGGTGGATCTACAGGTTCTTGCAGATCTTCAAACTCACGAACAACTTCTGAAACTGCTTCAGTCATGGTAGTGTCTTGAAATCTAGTTTCCTTAGGTTCTTCATAAACCTTGATCGGTGCCTTCCTTGATTTGATGAATGCTGAGTTTTCATCAAATGTCACATCCCTGCTGACATCAATCTTCTTAAACCCTGGAAAGTATATTCTCTAAGCCTTCGAGCTTTCACTGTAACCCACAAAGATACCCTTCTTTCCTAAAGGATCTAGTTTGGTCCTCTTTTCCTTTGGAACATGAGTGAATACTGGACAACCAAATATTCTAAGATGGCTGACTTTAGGTTTCTTGCCAGAAAAGACCTCTTCTGGTGTCTTGTTGTCCAATATCTTGTGGGGTGTTCTATTCTGCACATATACAGCTGTTCTAGCTGCTTCTGCCCATAGATGCATAGGTAGATCCTAGTCATGGAGCATTGCTCTTGCTGCTTCCATGATTGTTCTGTTCTTCCTTTCTGCAACTCCATTCTGTTGTGGATTGTAAGGAGCAGTCAACTCCCTCTTAATCCCTGAATCACTGCAAAGCTTCTTGAAGTCACCTGAGGTGAATTCTCCACCATTGTCGGATCTGAATGTTTTGATCTTCTTGTTAGTTTGATTCTCCATCAAGGTTTTGAATTCCTTAAACTTATCAAACACCTCATCTTTGTTCTTCAAGAAGTATACCCAAGTCTTCTTGGAGAAGTCATCAATAAATGAGACATAGTAAAAATACCCACTTAGAGAAATGGATGACATAGGACCACATACATCTGAGTGGATGATTTCCAGGATGTCTTTTTCCTTGCTTTCACTGCTTGGGAAAGCCTTCTTAATGTTCTCACCTTTTGCACATCCTTTGCAAACACCTTCATGTTTGGTCTTGATTTTAGAAAGACCCTCTACAGCCTTGCTTGCAATTGGAAGTTCCCTATAGTGCATATGAGCAAGTCTTCTCTGCCAAAGTTCACTTGGATCCATGGATTCATGTACCATGGCATGTTCAGGCTGTCCCTTCAATTTATACAAACCTCCCTCTTGCTCTTCAATCACTACTACATCATCTATGTTCTTTCCCTTTGGCCACATTAGGACTTGACCATCCACAAATGCAACCCTCATGCCTTTTGCATCCAATGCAGAGATGGAGAGTAAGTTCTTCTTGAGCCCAGGAACATAAAGAACTTCTTTCATCTTCAAATATTTTCCAGAATCTAGGTTGTAGGAGGCTTCACCACTTCCTTTGATTGGGTATTGATAATCATCCCCAAGTTTCACCTTATGGGGTGATTCATGTTCAGATAGATTCACAAAAGATTCCTTAAACCCAGTCATGTGTTTGGAAGCCCCACTATCAATCAACCAATCATTACAATCAAGGGAGATGGTACCTGTGAGAGAAGAGATCAGAACATACTCATCTTCACTTGATGAGTTATCATCACTTTCTGCCCTAGCCTTCTTCTTGGGTGGTTCATCATCCTCGACAGCATGAGCATGAAACCTTCTTTTGCTGCCCTTCTTCTTCTTGTTGGAGTTGTTGTTGTCCTTCTTGTTCTTGGGACAATTTATGGCAATATGTCCTTTCTCATTATAGGTGAAGCATATTTTTCTTTCTTTGAAGTGATGTGAAGATTTCTTTGAGTGAGATGGATCTCTCTTGGACTTCCCTTTCTTGGTGTGAGCTGTGAGATCTTGATCTTCATTCCCCATATTTTCTTCTCGTGATACAAGCCTTGCTTCTTCTTATGAGAATTCTTCCCGTAGTCTACTGAAGGAAATCAACTTCTTTCTTGCACAAATTCCTTGAATGAAGGAGTCCCATGACCTAGGTAAGCCATTCAGAGTGGTCATGACAACTTCACCATTCTCTACCATTTCATCCACTGTTTCTAGTTGTTCCTTGATCTGGGAGACTCTTGAAAAATAAGATTGAATGGTTTCTCCATTCTGAAACTTTACTCCTTTCAATTGGTTCCGCAGGGTCATCTTCCAATTTATGTTCTTCCCTTCAAATAGCTTGGTCAAAGAGTCAAACATCTCTTTGGGTGTCTTTAGAGAAGACACATGGGGTATGAGATGGTCTTTGATAGAATCAGCAATGATTCTCTTTGCCTTGACCAAGTTCTTCTTATGCAATACTTTAGCCTCTTCATCCTCTGGGATAGGGATGTCTTCTTTTATATATGAGTCCAACTCATTCTCTTCCAGGATTAACCCAATCCTATACTTCCAAGCTCGGAAGTTATCAACCCCTTCAAGCTTATCCTCAAGCTTGGTGTGGTGAGACATTTTAAAGAGTACTTCAAATGGAAATAGAAAAGATTTAGGTCTTACCACTTGAAATGCTGAAAACTGGATCTGGTCCCGGATTAGGGTTTGTTAGAAAAACCCTAAAAATTCAAAATGTGAATTTCAAATTTTTGACAGGATAGAAAGATGCGCCTTGATGATTTGATCATCCTGGTGCATTCAGAATTTGAGATCAGCAAAGTTTTACCCTTCAAATTTTCCTTTTTGTCCTCCCGGGTTCACTAGGGAGAACCCTGAATTAGGGTTTGAGTTTCCCGGAGATCTACCCAACCAAAAATCTCAATCCAAAGCTCTAAACTTTGATTTTTGCAAGGAGCTTCCAGCCGTGTCTTCAGATTCCAGAAATTCCTATTTTTGTGGAAACCCTAATTTTTAGGGCCAAATCTGAAAATGCTCGGAATTGAATTATGATTGGACAGATAGATGCACCTTGATGAGTAGAGTCAATTGACTATACTGCTTTTCCAAAATATATGGAGAGAAACCCAATAAACAAGAAACTCAAGTTTTCGTCACTGCAAAATGTCTTCTTCTCAGGTTAGCTCTGATACCATGTTAAATTTTGAGCATTAATTTACAATACTCTAGGATCTTTACTGAGAGAATAACATATATAGTATATCAATGCATGACAATCACAATAAGTATGACAAGCATCACAAGAATCAAAAGCATAAGAGACAAGAGACACAGAGTTTCCATGGGGAAAACCCTAAGGTGAAAAACCCCACAACTTCCTCAGAGATAGAGAGAACAATGGCTCAACCAAAGTAAAACCAAAATACATTGAGATAGTCTCCTAGTAGCAGATGATCCTCCTTCTCACTAGTGCGCCACTTTCTGAGTGAGAGAGATGTACTTTTCCGAATGATCTGAAATAGAGATCACCTTATCTCTATTTATACTAATCTGTTTGCCTAGTGACCTTATGGGGTCGACTTGTCTGGCTAGGTACATCCACATTATAATATATATATTTCAGGGCCGACCCCACACATGGTGGTCTAATAACCCATCGACAAGTACACACACTTGCGACACTTGTCAATCCACATGACGACACTTCCTTATAGAGGAATAACACATCTCTTATAAGTGTACAATAAATACATATAAAATACACAGATGAAATACATTCCAAAGTTACATATACATCAACAATAAGAGCTTCCACCTTCACGTGGTTGGCCTTGTTCAGTAGAGAATATGAAATTATTCTCGAAACAGAGAGGAGCTCAATGAATGGCTACGATGTTGGCTTTCTACAACCCACACGCGTGTCGTTTAAATTTTGACAATTTCTTGGAGCTTGTTGTGATTTTTGGTTGCTCCTCATAACCAATTTCAAGTTTCCATAACTTCAAAGGTTGAGTAAATGATGCACTGGAATCAATATCCTTAATCTTCTCTTTAATTTCCTTGGAATCAATATCCAGCTTAACCTCAAATAAATATAAGTGAACAAAAGAAAATACAAGAAAGAGATTAAACTTGCAAAATATAACACTTGTATTAATAAATTCAAAAAGAGAGAGTAATGTTCATGGGCCTCTTGGAGAGGATGAGCTCCTTTGAGCAAAGCTTCAATACAATACCAATCTTTGACAAAACAATATACATCCTTCTAGCGCTATAAATAGTTTATTAATAACTACCAAAACCCTAACTACATGCAATCTCAAAATTAATGACTACCAACCACCTACTGGTTCTTATTTAATAAAAATGAGCCTTTTACATTAAGTAACTACCCATTAACTATCTAATGAGCCTTATTCAAAGAATATGATCTCATACATGAATATACAGACTCCTCAGTATACCAAATTAGAGAAGTTAGGTAAGAGTACCTTGACACAATGGAAGCACACTACCATCTCTTTGTGATGAATATGCCATAATGTTACATAACTTCCCAGTCCTTTTATTCTGCTTTGTGGAAAGCCTGTAGTCCATAAAGTAAGTTCCATAGACACTAGCACTTGAGACTTAGAGTACAGTCTTTTGTGCCACCTTAATAGGCACCCACTAGCCTGTAGGTCCACTTGAATAATGATTGACTCCGCCGCTTAATACAATGACTCTAATACAGTGGCTTTATTACAACAGCTCTATTCCCTTAGGCTACTCCACTGCTAATACAATGGGAAGAGCATAATGGGGTTCTCAGTTATATATATATATATATATATATATATATATATATATATGTAATTATTCTACATATTTCCACAATAGAGATAGAATATATTGATTTCCTATATTTTTTTTTAAATGTATTGGGTAGTCGGTTAACCGACGACCTAATAACGATGACCGTAGGGTAATATCCGACGGTGTTGCAATACTTCCAACGGCTCGGAATGTCGAATCCGTGTTTTTTTGCTATGCTATCCACATTGCTTAACCGACGACCTATCCGATGATTGCATAGTGATATCCTACGATTGTGCTATACTTCCGACGGCTCAGAACATCAGAATTGTCTTTTTTTATGGCAAACACGTCACTTAACCGACGACTTTGCCAACGCATAATCGATGGGGAAAGGATGGCATCCGACAAATATTGCAAGTTGACGTTGTCGCTTATCCAACTTCCTGTGAAGCTGGAGGAAGTCGGTTAACCGACGAGGTATGGTAGTCGAATATCCGATGTCTTGAACTATGTCGGATTTTAGCCGATATCCCACCGACGATAAAAAAAAGACTGGAATTATCGGATAGTCGACCATAGGTTGTAGCAAATTCGAATTTTTTGCCGTCTCATTTTGGGTCAAAAAAACTTAGTGATCCCTATGTTGGTACAAGATAAGAAAACTGGAGGAATAAGAATTTGTGTTGATCTTTACAAACTAAATGATGCTTGTATGCATAATCCTTTTCTGACCTCCTTTTACAGATGAAGTATTAGAAAATGTGGGAGGAAAAGAAGCATATTTATTCATAGATGGATTTTATAGGTATCACCATATTAAGATAGCCAAAAAAGAGAGACACAAAACTACCTTTGCGATAGAATGGGTTCGTTTTCAATACATTGTTATGCCATTTGGATTAAAGAATGTGTCGGTTGTCTTTTCAAGAATTGTTGTCGCAGCTTTCAAGGAATTTATACATAAATTTTTAGAGGTGTACATGGATGAGTGGCTAGTCTTTAGATTGTTGAAGGATCATATTGAATTCCTTCTCCCAATGTTAGATAAGTGTCGAAAGTATTATATTTCTCTATGTTTGAAGAAGTGTATTTTTTGTGCACCATTTGGAATCTTACTAGGACATGTGGTATGTAAGTAAAGATTGTTGGTAAACCTTGCAAATATAGCTATAATAGTGAATTTTCCACCACCTACATTTGTGCGATAGTTAAGAGCAGCATTGGGACATACTGGATATTATAGGAAATTCATTAAGGGATATGTGCAGATCATTGCACCTATGGAAAATATGTTAAAGAAAGAATTCAAGTTCAATTGGAATGAAGAGTTCCAACGAAGCTTGGATATCTTGAAACAAAAGCTAATAAGTGCACCAATATTAGTTTTTACAGATTGGAATAAGGAATTTCATTTGCATGTAGATGCATCATCTATTTATTTAGGCACAGTATTGGCTCAACCGGGTGAAGGAGATATAGACCATCCAATTGCTCTGTAAGTATGAAGCTGTCAAATGCATAGTAGAATTACACTACTACAAAACACGAAAGGTTGGATATGGTTTATGTGCTACATAAGTATAGACATTATCCATTGGGATCACATTTTAGGATGTATATTGACTATTTTGCACTTAAATACTTAGTCAATAAGATAACGTTTGGGGGGGAATATGTAGATGGTTTATATTTTTCCAGGAATATGACTTTGAAGTAATAGTGAAACTAGGAAAGATGAATGTCAATCCAGACCATTTGTCGTGGTTAACCTCAGGAGAAGACACTAGGAATTTGGATGACAACCTGCCTGATGCACGCCTATTTGCAGTACACATGGTAAATGAATATTTCATAGAGATTGCGCATTTTTTTAGCACTGAGACTACTCCCATCAGAACATATGGTTGCACATAAGAAACAACTAGTAGTAAAAGCAAGTAATTATCAATTGATGGCAATAAACTTATATAAGTTGTGCGCTGATGGGATCTTAAGAAGATGTGTGTTAGAACATGAAAGACCTATGATACTGGTAGAATCTCATGAAGGAGTTGTAGGAGGCCACTATGCAGGAAAAGTAACAAAACAAAAGATATTTCTTGTAGGACTCTGATGGCCCACAATACATAGGGATGCAAAGGAATACTATCAAGCTTGCGATGTTTGTCAAAGAGTTGGAAAACCATCAAGAAGAGATGAGGTTCCATTAGTCCCAGCGATTACTTTACAAACTTTTGAGAAATGGGAAGTAGACTTTATTAGACCCATTATCCTCCAGCAAAGAGATCAGGAGCAAGATACATCATTACCACGACAGATTATTTGACTAGATGGGCCGAAGAAAAACCAATTAAGGAATGCAATGCAAAGACTACTGCGTGGTTCCTATTTGAGAATGTGGCAACAAGGTTTGGCTATCCATGGATCCCAATGAGTGACCAGGGAACTCACTTTTTGAATAACAAAATCGATGCACTAGTCACAAAATTTAAGATATACCATCAGAAGAGTACACCATATCATCCTCAAGAAATGGGACAGTAGAAGCATTCAATAAAATACTAGATACTGTGTTGAAAAATATTTTCAATTTTAATAAAGATGATTGGGATATTAGTATTCATGCAGTATTATGGGCTTAAAAAAACTATGAGAAAGAAGTTGACTGGGAAGAAACCCTTCAAATTAGTATGTGGACAAGAGGCAGTCATGCCTATGGATTTCATTGTACCTGGTTTGTGAATTGCACCAATGACATGACTAATGGATAAGAATACAATAGAGAAAATATTAGGAGACCTGATGCAGCTAGAAGAAGACCACTTTGTCGCAGGATATCATCTACATGTGTACAAAGCATGCAAGAAAGAATGGCATGATAGGTGCATTAAGAAGAAGAAATTTCAGAGGGGAGATTTAATGCTATTGTATAGAAATAAGTACCAGAAACACCCAGGTAAGTTCATAATCCATTGGCTGGAACCCTATATCATAAATTTTGTCATAGAGGGAGGAATTCTTCAGTTGTAGAATTTGGATGGAGAAATTAAAGAAGGACTTGTCAATGAAATCCAGCTGAAAATGTATAGGGACAGACTTCCTTCTATGCATTAAGTATAAGAACCTGGAAAAAAAAGAGAAAAGAAAAGAAAGAGAAAAGAAAAGAAAGAGAAAAGGAAAGAAAGAAAGCAAGAAAAAGAAAGGATAGAGGAATAACCAGACCTATCGCAGAAAGAGTTGCGCACAGAAAATGGATCGCGATATATTGAAGGAAATTACGCGGTAAGCATTAAAGACTAAAAAGTAGTGAAAATACCGAGACGCGACAGCATTAATGACAAAATCGGTGGAGCTAGAGTGACAGTTGTATGGATTTGGACGGAATCAAAGAAAATCTAAGGTAAATCCAGGGAAATTGGGGGCTAATGATGGAAAATATAAGGAAATCAAAATAGTAAGTGGCACCTAACTTCTCACGCAATCCTGTGGAAAATTATAAATGTGACTAGGAGAAAGTGCAGAAGTCATAAGTCACTAGAATCATGATAGAGAGTGATATTTAGAGCAGAAGAAAGGTTGGCAATTGAAGTTTGTTCCCAGACAAACCATGGCACCCAGAAGATAGTCTAGAACGAAGAACCCAAAATTAGGACTACATGTAGGGACTGCTGAGACACCAGGAACACTAGCATCGAATCTTATTAAGTTCCCCTGCGACTACATTCTGCCAAGGAATCTTACTACAAATTCTGTCACTCTACCAAACATAGGAAACAAATATACCAGTGCCAAAGATTCCAGAGGAGGTGCTCATCGAAGAGAAACTACTAGGAAGTCTACACAAGTTTTAGTTTGTGGATCATGACTTCACCAATGAAGAGAAGTTTCTAGATTTGGTGGACAACAATTAAATGATTAAAAAGACTAGTTCAGACCCAAAGGCACTGGTTGAATTGGAAATTCAGACATGGATAGTCAGATTGTAGAATTATGGCTTCCTGAATTTGTTGGACATTCCTTATTTCGGGAGGACCACATAGGTGAATTTGTGCGTGAAATTGTTGTTGTGATGCATGCATGGTGGGTTCTTGTGGTTGAAAAGACTTGTGTTCGTTGATTCTAAGTTGATAGAGTGTATCCATGTATTACCAACTAGGGGAGAATATGTGAGTTCCCTTCTAGATAAGAAGCAGGAGAAACCCCCTGCGAAGAAAATGACTAAAAAATATGGTACCCAAAGAGCTGACAAATGATTGTTAGTCAAACATATCAACAACAAAACAATAAGGTTTGTATATCATATATTATATTATAATATATCTTGGAAGAGTCGCAAAGACCAATTATCAACAACAATAATTGCAGCCGCAGCCTAGTCCATCGAGGGAGTACAAATGAACTAGTCGACGTTCCTTCGGAATGATTTTTTGATGGATTGCCAGGACGCGGGAGAGAAAGGTACACCTTTTCATTACACTTGGATACAAATATGTATTGTTCTAGTAGGATGGAAGGAGCTGGTGGATAGCCAATTCTTTGACAGGAACAGGAAGCCCTTCTTAGCATCAAGGTATACAAATTTATGGTATATAGAGATTAAGTGCAGACAGATAGATAACAACATAGAGTTATTCATGTATAATAAAGAAATTGTAGACATCATCGGGAGGATTCCACACATACAACCATTGATAATGGATGTATACAAGGGTATTGCATGCTTTAAGGAAGGGATGCATCATATCTATGTACAAGCAAAAAGAGATATCGAGAAGCAATGGTTACCTACAATGTTTAGAACTTCAATGGAAGATATCAGTCACATTATAAATTACTAGGATCCAGCATGGTGAGTTCCATTAACATAGGAAGAAGAAGCCACACAAAAGAAACAATCGGGACAACAAGAATACATTCCAACACAAAGTAAGTCTATAGAGGAGGAGACCGAGAGTGTAGAAATTATCGCAGGTGATGCCGAAAGGGCCAGTGTCTTAGGTTTTTTTGGTGATTAGTTGATTGAACCATGTTCGAAGGAGATATAGGAAAATAATAGGTTCTCCAACATGGTATCAGAGATCTTTTTTTTACCGATCCCTATTGTCTATAGATCGTGCTAAGTCGGATCTAGGGTTGATAGAATCTAGGTTGAAGATTTGTTGACTAATACCTCTACCTAAAATTTGATCGTATTTGTTAGATCAGAAGGATGACTTCTAGGATATGACCTGTTATTCTCAATGGACATAATTATGCAATGTAGGTGACAGACATGGATATCTTATTGAAGAGAAAAGGACTATGGCAGTTCACGAAGACTATTATTGTTGCCCCGACGGACGTCGATGTTAATCTTACCATTAATGTTAAAAAGGATGAAGTTGTGGGTGTTATCACGACCTACATTTCGAGGGAAAATTGCTTTCATACAAGCGGGATCGACTGCCCTCGTGTTTTCTAGAATAAGCTAAAGACCCTATTCAACAAGATAAATGAAGGTGGAGTTATGCAGATAGAGAAAGAGTTGATCTCTCTGGAACCTCTTTCCTTTGATCAAATCGAGGACTATTTATCTTGCATCAAGGATATACAACTAAATTTGGGTGAATGTAGAAAGGATTTTCCAATGAAGGATGGACATCTCATTGATCTATTTTCGATGAATTTGAAGACACCATATGATGTTTTATATTCCTCATTCCGTGCCAATTGGATGTCACACAAACAAGATGGTAAATATTTTTCCTTTGATACTTTCTATGATTTGTTGATCAAGGATCAACAAAAGTTGCTTGAAGAAGGGAAGCTTGGTAGAAAACATCAGGCTCACTTGCTAAAAGGTAATGTCAAGCCAAATTTTAAAGAACATGGTTGACATGATAAATGACCATAATGTATCGACCAACCTACAAAGGGCAAGACTGAAGAGTCATTATCGATGAAGAAGGATTGAAAGAAGAAGACCTATTGGTATTATGCAAAGGTGGGACATGTCAAGAAGAATTTCTAGAAAAAGATGAATGATTTAGAAGGTAAGTTGAAGCACCTTGGGGATAGTGCATCAACTGGATAGTTGACCAATCATCCTTCTAATAATTATACCTTCGTTGTTAACAATTCCCATGCATTACATTTCTGCACCAATAAGACCAAATGGATAGTGGAATATGGATGTATTCATCACTTGGAAAAGGATGCTTCTTTGTTATTGTCCTTAAGTGGAGATATTGAACAAAAGATCTATTTTTTTTATGATTATTCTCTCATTGTTTCTAGAAATGGTGATGTTGAATCTCAGCATGGTTTCATATCCAATGTTTATCATGTACCTATTTTCAGTGAAAACTTGTTTTCCATTGCTCAACTGACAAAGACAAAGAAGATTGTTGAGTTTTGGTCAAATCACTTTATCATAAAGGATCTAAGGCTTGAGGGGGGGAATATTTATTTAGGGTATTTGGATCCCAAAGACGGAATTTAATATAATTTATGTGATCCTCCCATGTATGTTTCCCAGATGATTGGACCGACTGCACTCATCACTCAAAGCGACGACAAAAGTCGAATTTGGCATGAACGACTTGGACATCTAAACTTTCAAATTTTGAAGATGATGGTAACTCACAATATTTTTATTGGTCTCCCAAAGACTATTATACATGATGGATTTTTTAAAGGATGCATGCTTGGAATGCATCATCAGTCACCCTTTGATTCCACGAAAGCATGGCGAGCATATAATTGACTGGAGCTTATTCACAGTGATCTATGTTGCATGAACAAACCCTCATTAGTAGGTGTGAAATATATTTTGACATTTATTGATGATTTAGCTATATTTACATGGGTATATTTCTTGAAGAATAAGAGTCAAGTATTTGAAATATTCAAGGAATCTAGAGCACTAGCTAAGAAGCAGTGTGGTCGACCCATTAAATATTTGAGATCATACAATGGTGGTGAATATGTGATTCGAAAGTTTGAAGAATATCTCTTGCAAAATGGTATTCCTTGGAAGAGATTTTTCCCTCACAACCCCCAGTAGAATGGTTTCGTAGAGAGGAAGAATTGGACTTTGGTATAAATCGCTAGGTGCCTACTGCAGACCAAAGATATTCCAACAAAGTTTTGGGAATAAGTTGTTTACTGCTTCAATTATCTCCTGAACCTCATTCTGACCATATCAGTCATTGACATGACCCCCTTCAAGCGATGGAAGGGAATGAAAACCTCTATCGGACACCTTGGAACCTTTGGATGTGGGGGCATATTAGTGATAACTGCAGAAAGAAGTTGGATCCAAAGATTCATGCTTGCATTATGATGGGATACTCTAATGAGTCGAAATACAATAGACTGTTTAATATCATCAAACAACAAATCATATTAAGCAGAAGTGTGATCTTTGATGAGACACTTTCTGGTAATAAGACGTTTAATTCCTCCTTTGGTCCATTGAACGATTATCATTTTGACATTCTTGAAGAATATGGATCAACTATGCCCATAATTGGAGTCATGACCATACAAATGAATTTGATTCTAATCCAGCTTGTAGTCGGTCTACTGTGACTACTAAAATCAGCAGTCCAACTTCCTTGAATCACATAATTGGGGATAGTCTACTTGAATCATCACTGAGTTACTTACCATGGTGGGTTGTTAAGACGATTGAAGTTGTTGGATTGGATGTTGGAAATGCTAGTATTGGTCGGCAGACTCGCAGTCAAAAATAATGTGGTAGTGTTGCCTTACTGGGTCATGTTCTTGACACCTATGATCCTAATATGTATGTTGATGCTTAGGTGTGTCAGAATGGGAGAGTTCTATGACTGCAACAATTAATTATTTGAAGAAGACCCAAATGTGGGAACGTGCTCCCCAACCGCAAGGAAAGAATGTCGTGAAGTTTTGATGGGTCTATAAGACCAATTTTACCTCTAACTATGATGTTGAACACCACAAGGCTCGTTTGATCACCAAGAGATTATCTTGGAAAGAAGGCATTGACTACATTGAAACCTTTGTTCATGTTGCAAAGATGAATTATGTTCAACTGATCCTTTCCCTTGCTGCTCATTTTGGTTGGGATATTCATCAAATGGATGTTAAACGTGCTTTTCTTTATGGATATCTAACTAAAGAAATATATATGTAGCAACCTCCTAGATTTGCGATGGATTTTGGTCTTATTTTCCAACTGAATAAGTCATTGTATGGTCTAAAACAAGCACCTCGTGCTTGGTATGAGAATATTGATAATTTATTTGTCATTATTAGCTTCAAATGTTGTGAATTTGATCACAGTATTTAGCAATACATGTTCATGGTGATACTTTGATTGTGGCACTGTGTGTTGATGATTTGTTCATAGCTGGAAATAATGTCAATTTGATTTTGGGTTTGAAGAAACAACTTACAGATACCTTTGAAATGACTGACCTTGGTCTTTTGCATTTATTTATTGGCACTCAAGTTTTACAATGGATGATGGTATATTTCTTTCTCAACCTAAATATGCCTTGGATATTTTGAAGTGGTCCAAGATGAACAACTGTAAGTCGTGTGCTACACCTTATCAGTTGGGAGTGAAATTGTTGAAAGATTGTGACTCTCCATGAGTTTGTTCCACTCTCTAGCAATAGTTGGTTGGTAGCTTGATTTATTTGATCCACATCCGACCAAATATTTCCTTTGTTGTTAGTGTGGTTTCTCAGTTCATGCAGGATCCTCGAGAAATCCACAAGAAGGATACAAAGCGAATTGTTCACTACATTAAGGACACTTATTAGTATGGTATAACATATTGTTGCAATCCAGAGCCACTAGTCATGTACTTTGATTTTGACTAGGGTAGCGACATTGAAGACCGCAAGTCCACTTTTGGCTATGTTTTTCGACTAAGTTATGGACCCTTGGTCTGGTCGTGTAAGAAACAAAAAGTAATCTCTCTTTCGAGTACTGAATCTGAGTATCATGTCAATTTCAATGCACGTATTTAGGTAGTTTGGATTTGTCATCTTCTCGATGAGCTTGGGTTTCATGTCCATGCCTCCACTATTATTTACTATGATAAACGGGGTGTTATTCAAGTTGTTGATAACCCTATTGCTCATAAAAAGATGAAGCATGTTGAACTACATATTCATTATCTGAGACAGTTGGTACAATAAAATGTTGTGCCAATTTTTTATTGTATGACACATGATCAAATCGTTGATATCTTTAGGAATCCGTTACTAGAATCCAATTTTGTGAAACTTCGAGCTATGATTGGGCTTTAGGAATTTGTAATTATGGGGGGGGGATTCAGAGAAATTAATTTCACCTCCTAAATCTCCATAGCGTTGTGCTGATGGGGGGGGGTGTTGGAACCTAAGGCATTGATGGTACATCACACCTCTTAGATCTTCTGGAGACAATCAGTCGTTAGACGATAGGCGATTAGAGGAGCATTCAACTGGAGCGATTAGAGGAGCATTCAACTGGAGGCCCGACTAGGAAAGTTGGAGGAACGAATGAATGGTAGGATAAATAGAGGACTAAATGGTCAGGTAAACTATGGTCGACGCAACTTCATTTGTTGACTAAACCTTGAGACGTTGTGGATTTTGTGGAAATTGTTAGGACCAACAACCCCTGTTTTTGGACCATATCTTCCTCACTTTCAGGGATTTAGTAGGTATGGAGGTTATAAAATGATGACCCTATGGGTTGTTCTAGTGTGTTCAAAAATGTTCAATATGCATTGTGATGTTCTAATCATAACGTTTTGTGCTTAAACAATGTATTTATACACCACCTTTCTTCTTGGAATATTGTCCCCTTCTGATATCTATTATTATGTTCTACAGTTCAAGGTTAAGAGGTTTTGTCCCCTTTTGCTATCCATTATTATGTTCTACAGTTCAAGGTTAAGAGTTTTTGTCCCCTTTTTCTATCTATCAATCAAAAGTAACTTCTTGGGAATTGAATATTTAATCATGTTATGTTCTGGAATATATTTCAAGTGGCTTCACCCTTTGATCCATTCTAAGTTTGGATCTAAAAGTTACAATTTTGTATTTTTTTCTAGATTTACCATTTCAATACACTTCTTATCTTCCGTCTTCAATGAATAGTGTTTTGGTCATGAAACACTATTTTTTTAAATACTTTGTCAATTACTCAAAATTTAATGAAGTCCCTTCAACTTAGACTCCAAATTTGATAGCCACCAGTGGTTATCAAAAACACCCTTCTATGCACTCCTCAAGTCATTTGTTTAACTTCTACACCCTTAATTATTTGAAGGGTAATATTTGTAGTATCTCCCAATTCAAGATGAACCATAAAATTGGGATCAAGTACAAGTATGATTGTAACCGATTTGGGAACCTTCATTCTAAATTTCATTGTAATTGGGGCATGTATGTAGAATTTAGGGTTGAAACATTTTTTCAATCTAATACTTTTCACTGCCATTTTGATAAATGGCATGGAACCTACATGTTATTTTTTTACCTAGTCCACATTTACTTATCTAGAACTACCCTATCAACCTCTGATATACATTCACACATTTTACACTGTGGATTCCACCCCCAATCCAAGCCATGGTACGCACCGACATGGTAAAGGAAGCTCCTACAAGGCTCTATTATCACTCAACCCAACCCATACTTCCCAAGAACACATACCATTAATAAATCTACCATATATATTCTAAGAATACTCCTCTAATATTATCCATGGACTTTCATTCAAATCTAATCTTCTTCCCCTCATCCAAACAAAACATAAGGAAAGTTAATTCGTTTCCACAATACCTTAGGAAAATCCTTCCCTCAAGTGCTCTTCAATGCAATAAGGAATAATCTAATAAACTAAATGTCCACTATTAATCCCTATAGTGGTAGATATCTAGCTCAATCAAGGGTAACTCTCAGCACAAACACAACATGTTGCAAATTATAGTCTAGTCCAACTATTGTGGACATTTTAGTGGTGGTTCTCCCATAAGATCCAACCCTTTTCCTCATGCTAAAATAAAATCCCCAACCATTCTGAAGCTCTCTCTAACCATAAGATCATGGAATTCTCTTGCAATTAGTAGGCATAACAACCATATTCATATGGGTTTCTCCATAACTAAGGATAGGGAAATCTCATGACATGGGAGAGGATTAATGACCTAATGATAATGAAATAATGTTAATAGATAATGTTTATTGGAGAAAGAATGATGAATGAAACACGTGAATAAAGTATTATCTTTGCATGAGGCCTACTCTCTTCCCAAGGATGTGACACTTGTAATTGACACACAAAATTTTTAAAAAATGATGTGAAAGATTTTAAGGAAGGGTGGGAAAAATGTGTAGTACTCCATGAATGGACATGTGTGAAGGTCAATTCACCCATGCAACCACTTTCCTCTTCCCCACTTGAGGTATCATGGTCGCCTTGTTCCTTATCAAGCAACATTTTTTGTGGATATTATACTATGTATCTCTCTTTTTATACATCAATTTGCATAATTTAGTTGCACCATGGTAACAACCATATGGTGTGGTGGCTCTTGGAAACATGTGATATATACCAAAACCCTATCCCACTGCTTGGACATGTGGGCATTCACTATTTAGGCATTTTCCTTGAGCTCCACAATATAAATATTTACACTTTTAGAACAAGGGGTGAATATAAATTATACCACTTGGATTTATTCCCATCATATAAACCTCATCATTTAAAAATAAAACATGATTCGAAATATCATAAAATAAGGATTAAAATCGGGGTATTACAATTGCCTAGTCCATACTAGTGTGAATAAAATATGACTCTCGGGCTTTAATAAATATATTTATTCAATGTTAGTCCCCACATTCAACATTCATAACAATTGTAGGCTATCCTTCCTCCTTGTAGGGATTGGACATTATTAGGGTTTTTATTTTGTTGGCATTGTCCTTGATTTTTTAATGGTATTCAATTAGCTCCCCATGGGTATATTTTCTTGAAGGATCCTTTCTAATTCCTTGGATTTTCAAAATAATTGTACCAAGACCAATTTGAAGTATTTTTTTAAACAAAAATAGAGAAAATATTTGTATTAGAAAAAAATTGAGCACAAACATTCTTTATAGGGATTCTACCATAGTAGTTTTCCAAAATATTTCCCTCTAAAGACAGTGACCCTTCAACATACAGTTCATTGTTTTGCCACAATTTGTCATCTATTTCCCCTTCCTCTTCCAAGGCATGGGTACTATAGACCCTAATAAAATGATTACAGAGAAAGATACAAAAAAAATTCAAAAAATTAAAGTATTTAACCATCTTTGTATTCCATCTTGCGTGAAATTCCATAATTTGGTTTCTAAATAGAGGCTTCTTCCATAAGATGAATTTCAATGTAGGGATATTCCTGGAAGTGACTGTAATGATTCATTTTAACCAGTTGACTAAGTTCCTTTCTTACTTATTCCATTGACGCCATCAGTTCCCTCATATTTCCATCTAAACCCTCAATGCACGACTCCATGCAAGCCAGGCAATTTGTGTTGTGGTGCACCACCTCTATCAGGGAAGAGACGAATTGCAGCACGCTTCTTGTAGATTCGTGGACAACTCTAAGCATATTTTTGTAATCCTCCAAGTTCCCTATAAAGTTAGAAAATATCTTCCTCCAGGAGGACGTGTCCACTTTTTCTTCTGCGGCTCTAGAAAGATTGCCTCTGTTGAGCAAGCCCCAATTTCCAAAATGCTCTGATGAACCTTTTCCTTGATGCCCAGGGCTAAGGAAGCGATCAAAAGAAAGAGGGGGGCAGTTCACCTGTTCTACGGAGAGCCAACTTAATTTTTTGAGGACTTTAGAAGGATTGCATGCTTCATTCCTAATCACAAACCAATTCTCTTTGGAATCTACCTCATTTGAGAGAGGATTGTGGATGGTTCTTGCTTCAAGAAACACTTCCATCCTTTCCCGGATCTTGTAACAACTTGCATTAATTTTGTTTGTGTGAAGCTGCATGGTGGAGGGGAGGGACTGACTCTTGCCTTCAATGGCATTTAAGTTTTTAAACTGCCTTCCTTCCATGAGGATCTTCATGCATCACTCCCAAATAGCATGAATCATGCCAGTTGTTCACTGATAGAGATGATCTATGGGAGGAGGGAATGCTGAGATAGATTTGGCATGCCCATTGTTTTCCCAAATGCGCTTAGCATTTCTTTTTCCTTCAAGGCCTATATTGGAAAAAAAAATTGCTCTATGGGGTCCATTTTTTAACCTTTGTTTGATTCTTGAAATTTGTTACTCCTTGATCGTTCTTGGAGCCTTGATTGGCAAGGTCATCATCCATGTTATTATTCTCTCTTCTTATGTGATAAAAGACCACTATGGCAGGCTTGGATATATGTAGAATATGATTTTGAATCCTTCCATAGTTTGAAGTGTTATCCTTATAGTGGTTGCACATTTTTTTAATCACTTGCTTGGAGTCGCCAAAAACATGTAGTTTAGGAATGTTAAGCTAAGAGACCATTTCCATACCTTGGAAGAGTGCAAGGCATTATGCTTTGTTGTTGGTTTTTATACCCTGGAACCAAGCATAAGTATTTATTATTTTCCCTCCAGTGTCAAATAAAATCCCTCTCGCACTAGCCACCCCACGACCAGTTTGAAGTATTATAAACCTTGTAAAGTTGAATTTTTCCATCTTTCTTGGCTCCTCACTATTTTCTTGGTTATTCTTTTTTCCTATCCTACTCGGTCTTTGGTCTGTGTCCTTTTTTCTTATCATTTTAACTTCTTAAGATAACCTTCTAGTTTATGGACTTGTTGCTTATTTTACTACTTCTCATTTTTCTTATACCTTTTGCTTGTGAGTAATTCTCCCTCCATATGTACCATTACTTGTCTTGCATCCTTATAGTTTTGGATTGTTTGTTATGATATGTGCTAGTTGTATGCCTTTTGTTTGAGTAATTCTCCCTCCATTTGTATCATTTCTTGCATTGCATCCTTACATAATTTTGGATTGTTTGTTATGACATGTACTATATTTATGCCTTTTGTTTGTGAGTAATTCCCCCTTCATTTGAATTGTTACTTGTATTGCATCCTTATATAACTTTGGATTGTTTGTTATGGCATGCTTCGGTGGTATCTAGAAGCTCTTTTATAAACAATCTATCTTCTTTATGTGCAATATTTTGAGTTTAATTAAGTCTTTAAGTATGGCATCATAATTTACTACACTTTCTCCTTTCAATTTTTTCATTTCCCTAAAATGTGCAAATGTCAAGGGATTTCCTTCTAGATAAGCATATACTTCCATGAATTGTGCAAGCACATCCTACCACGCACTAAATGATTTTTTTCCAACCTTTTTAATTCCATCATGGTGTTACTCCTCTCAATGTTCGATTAAGTATGGCTCATTTATTTGTGGATTCTATTCATCAGAAGCTTGCCATAATGATTATAGAGTAAATATATGATCATCACCATATGATGATGCATTAATTAATAGTGGTACTTTTTCATGTTTGCATGTCTTATCTAGGGTCAAATTTATTTGGTTAGAACTCCATTATTAGTTATTATATTCTGCTTTTTCTATCTAATTCCTTGATTTGGGTGTTCGTATTGCTACTCAAAGGATTCGATTTTTCTCAAGTGTTCAAACTCATTTTCTTGTTCTGATATTTTTTCATCTTGATCATCCTTGTGGTATGAATATTCTTGTTGCTTCCTTTTCATATTAACACCATATCCCTTACCCACTTAGATGTGGATTACCATGTATCAAGAACTTCCTTTGATCACCCAGATTCTACCATGGATAAAATCATTGCACCTATGATGGGATTACCCCCTTTAAGTGACATTGGAGTTCACTTGTTAGAAAAATTCATCTTGATGTCCAATGATATGATTCCTTAGTTGTGATTAAGGTGATTAATTTAAGGTAATTCCCCCAAATTTTTGCTTCCAAATTAGTTGCAACTACATAAACAATGTGAACTACTTAATACATCATCCATTCATTATAATAATCATAATTATCATAATAACAAACTATATGAATCGAAGTTATCTATTACTTATGCAAAACCAGAACAACATCAAATTAATTAAAGGTACACCTAACTTAATAATGAGAAAAAAATTCAACAGCTAAGGGAAAAACCTACTCTTAATAAATAACTTGATAATTGTCTTATTCTTGCTTATTATTGTTATTTGACAACTCATTTTCTTCTCCATAAGGATAATCATAGCATAACTTCTATATTTTATATCTACTTACGATTTTTATCTTACAACTTTTTATTTATGCATTCCAATCATTTTCCATATACCTAACTTAATAATGAGTAAAAAATTCAACAACTAAGGGAAAAACCTACTCTTAATAAATAACTTGATAATTGTCTTATTCTTGTTTATTATTGTCATTTGACAACTCATTTTCTTCTCCATAAACATAATCATAGCATAACTTCTATATTTTATATCTACTTACAATTTTTATCTTACAACTTTTTATTTATGCATTCCAATCATTTTCCATATTCAATTAGTTGACTAAACAAGCATTTACAACTTCTTATTTATGCATTCCAATCATTTGTTATATTCAATTAAATGACTAAGGAAGCATTTGCTCCTTACTTTGATTAAAATAATAATAATAATTAAAACAAAATTAAAAACTTTTATATAAAATATGGATATACAATTGCTTTCCATACAATATAAAATTATCCATTATCAATTAATCTTGGTATGGATTCTGGCTTCACTTACTAAATTCCTAAAAGATTCTACAACTTTACTTAAAGAATTATCATATGCATCTCCTTACTTAAAAGTAAAACTCATTATCCCAAATTACTCATTTGACTCAATATAAATGTTTTATCACAAAAGTATAGCATTGCAACTATCAACCTCATTTAACATGCATATGAAATTAAGTAAGTAGTAAAGTAATATTTTTTAAGCCCATGATTATCCATTAGCAAAATAAACTCTGTGTGTAGTAAATAATAACTCCAATATATCAATGTTTAGACATTGGCATAAAACTCTATATGGTAGATCAAATATTGATGATAACACCAAAATTAAAGCTGATGTAATTTCTTGTAATTAAACGAGTAAGCAAATTAATTATGATATTAATTTACTTAAATTAAAACTTGTTTCTAAATTTATAAACAACTTTTATTTTTTTTAAATTACGCTTAAATGCACCAAATATTTCTCCATGTTTGCATTCATATATATATAGACTCAAAATAAATAATATGTTTGTTTATACCATCTAAGATAGGTTCATCATCTTCATAAAAGTGGAGGCATCATTTGAAAGTCCAAAAACCACAACAATCTATTTATACAAGTTACCTTTAATTTTAAAATATAATTTTATTTATAGAAGCTATCTTTAATTTTTAAATTCAAATTTGATGATAGCCACTCTTTAAACCAGATTCTTAAAAAACTTAAGGACTTGCATATCATTTATTCTTGAAAATGGAAATCAATGCATTATTATACTTTTGGTAAGGGATCTTTCTGCATATAATCTCTCGCTCCTTCCTTTCTTGGGTGATAGAAGAAGTAGTGTGATACATGGATTCGTGTTTTTTTTACAAAACCCTTGCTTAAAAACTTTATTATATGATTTTTGAATGCAAATTAAAGGGCAACTTAAATGGATTGAGTTAATTAAGTTACCACCATGAAAGCATGAAGCATGAATATGTATGAAGCAAATAAAGCATGAATATGTATGAAGCAAATAAATGAATAAAATGTGTACAGAGTAATTTAGAATATAACAATGTTTATATTATTATGTAAATGTTATGTATAATGTTTTGCAAAAGAGAGATAAAAAAAAATATGTCAAGTTGATATGCTTCGTATCATATATATTAAATATATAAATATATTTCAGTTACAAAAGAGAGACATAAAAAAAAATATGTTAAATTGATATGCTTCGTATCATACATATTAAATATAAAAATGTATTTCAGTTATAAGAATGTATATTTAGTGATTCAAAGCATATCACTTTTATAATCATCAATGACTATTCATTTTCTCCATGTTCCACATGTTATTGTTGGCACACATATGTTGGACTTCCATGATTGTCGTAGTAATGGTTGGCATCCCTGGTTGTAGGAGCACATGATTGTTGTTGATGCATACATATGTAAGTTAGAACATGGAGCACATATTTCTTTATGGGACAACTATTACATGAGAGGATATATTCAATGATGATCCAACATAAAGTAAATATAAAAAACTCTACTCTTATCTTTTTCTTTTTTCTATTTTTTGCATGATTCTTCTTCTCTAAGAAAAATTACCACTCATCTTTTCCTCACTGAGAAAAATCCTAATACTATGTTTATTTTTAAAAACTTTTTATTGTATGACTTTAACTAATTTCTTAAAATTCTTGAATAAGAAAGTTAAATTGTACATAAATGAATTCATTAAGAGAAATTGATAGATAAGGTTATCTAAAAATATAAAATCTAGCTATATGAATAATAAAACATCAACTAGTGTCTCCAATCCATTTAGAAATTGAGATGGCCTAATTGGACCTAAAAATTATGCACTTCATCATGTAATTTTAAGCAATCTCTTAGAAACTCTTAGTGAATTCTTCATCTTTGCATTTTGGTCTCAATCTCTTAGAAACTCTTAGTGAATTCTTCATCTTTGTATTTTGGTCTCACATTGACATAGTCATTACACCACTTATGCACCCATCACTTTTACATGATGTTCCCATCTTTGCTTTAATTTTGTAACAAACGTATTGGTCTCACACCAACATATAGTCATTGCACAACTTAGGCGCACATCACTTTTACATGACGTTACAAACTTTGCTTTAATTTTGTAATAATGGTATTGCCAATAAGTTATACAAATTGAGCAATCCTTTATGCATTTGGTGTTTTCATTATGCATGGTTGTTCCATTGAGTAGACGATATATTACTAAATTGATATCAAGCATTTTTCTCTTAACTGACATTGTAAAATTGTGCATTGCTTAGTTCTATCGTTCGTTAGTAAATGTGCACTTTGTGTTAATGATTCATGTTAGTACTGTGGAATAGTTTTATTCTCACATGCTTCAAATTGTAGTCACTTCCCCACCTTCCTTTTAAGTATTTTTGTTTCAATGATTACACCACTTCATCTTCTTAACAAAATGTAACTTCGTTATTGATTATTGCTTTGTTGTAATGTGATTCTTTTTTACCAACCTTGATCTCTTGATCCTTTGCAATGGAACATCATACAACAAGAATTATGAAACTATAATTTCCCAAATTGTAATCAACATTAGCTTTATCCTTAGCCACTCAATGGATTTGATTTCTCTAATCATCTCTAAATTGTGAATAAAGAAGTTGATATAGAAAATAAACCTACCGAAAGAGAGAATTTGATGTAGAAAATAAACCTCCCAAAGAGAAAGCGCTTCTTAATTATGATATATTTAACTATGAGACAATGCACAATGTTGTTAACATTAATAACATAAAATAGGATTATTAAGGTCAAACTCTCACACTTGGTTTTCAATCTCTTAACTTTATCAACATCTTTTGAATGGGGATCACTTTATAGATAGTAAAAGTTTTGGTTTTATACAAGAAAGATGTAAAGTTCAAGTGTCTTTTTTCTTATGTTCGTTTTCAAAAATAATGTGTATTGTAGTTAAAAATGACAATATCTGTATCAAGGGGTTTTACAGACATTTTTATTGAAGTATTCTATTATTCATAATATTTTTAAATAGTTCTACAAAACTATTAGTAAAATTAAAAAAAAAAAACTTTCTAGTGAGTTAATAATGATACTATCTAACAACTATTCTAGTCATAATATATCTTGGCAAATAATACATACACACATATATATAAAAGAGAGAGAGTTATGGCCCACTCCAGCAACTATTTACCATTTCCATACAAATAAAGGAACTAAATGGTTTTAGGGAACTATTTACCATTTCCATGCAAATAGAGGAACCAAACGGTTCTAGTTCTTCATCAATGAGCTCCAACTAAGAGTGAGGAGGAAGGATGAACATCAAAGCAAGTAAGTTGACAAATTAAGAGAGGCAAGGAATGATGCACCCTATGGTACCCAAGGATTCTTCCAATTCCTTGCTTTTCTCCTAGAGAGTGCTTAGTTTAGTTTTTGCTTATGTCTCCCAAGTCCATAGGGGATGAATATGCATGTGGATCTCTTGTAATCCCACATAATTGACTCTTGACCTTTCAGAAACCCATGTGTCCAATGTATCCTTACAACCATGTGCCATAAGAGAGACATGAGAAGCTATATAGTAGGCATTCTCTATAGTCTTCTCGTAGTAACTCAACCCTTTCTATAGGTCCCTAGTTATGTATCCATGCAATCATGGCCACAAGATTGCACCATTGAAAACCCTGTGCAGGTAGCGCGATTGATAGAAGCCCCCTGTTGCCAAGGGCCCTCTATCATGAGGCTGTGGGTTCAACCCACCGTGTCCGCCAAGGTCAGGCCTCGCAGTTTGGTCCACCAGGGTGAGGCCCCTTCGGGTGGCTCCCCTACGAGTTATTACATAAAAAAATACACCATTGAAACTGGAAATGGAGATGAGGGACCTTTTTTTCCTAAAAACAAGTTGGAAAGCTCACTACGAGGTGACCCACAAAGTCCTTTTCCTCCCCTTATCTTCCTTCTATTATCAAGTGCACCCCCTATCTCTAAATCCAATTTAGAATAGTTTTAGAAGACTACTCGGTGGTGGAAATCGACAACCATTAGGAGGAGTAAACCAAGGAACAATCAAAGAAATCTACACTACATTGAGACTTCCCTCCCAAACTCTAAAAGGTAAATCGTAGGTGTGAGAATCACAATGCCAAGAAGCCACCCTAAGCCAATGAAGAGAATATTAACAATCCAAACAAAGGTCCTCTACAGATCCTCATGAAAGAGACAAATCATGGTGGGTGAGGATTCATAGGCATCTTGCTCATACCGCGTGCAAGTATTGCCTTAGCTTCTGCATTAGCTTGTTGTAACATCTCCTACGCTTTCTTCTGGATGTCACAAATTTGATCCTTGAACTTGAGTGCTTTCTCAACTTCTCGATGTCCATGGTCGGTGTCAGCCAAGGCAATCGACCAGTTGACTAAGTCGAGAGGCACCTAGGGTTGAAATCCATAACAAACTTCAAACATACTCTTGCATGTAGAGCTGTGATGTGCTCGATTGTAATACCCCTACCTTGCCTTAGTATTTATTGGCTTCAATGTAAATATTGTGTATATGCAATGTGTGTTTTCCCTAGTGTGGAGATCAAGGCCAAGGCCCCACTAGTGGATGCTTAAGGTTTGTTTGCATAGGCAAGTATTTGACATTTGAATATTCATGTGCTACTAAGCCATGAGATATGGTAATTGATGTAAATGTTTAATATTGCAATGAAATAATAAGGAAACTGACTAAGTGAGACAACTAATGAGAAGGGGATATGGTATCCACTAGGGAGAGGTGAGGGGGTTATAGGATGGGAACCCATGTTGTCACTTGTACAGGAGAAACCAATTTGATTCCCCATACTGACATGGAATTCGGTTACAGAAGGTGGGGAAAGAAGTTTGGTTGAGGAATGGGATTGGGAAATAAAACGGCCATGTGATCCGGGAGGTGGGTTCTTCCTATTCGCCCTTGAAGCATTCGATCACCTAGGAATCTGGGAACCCTGTTTTGGCTATGCCATGGTGAACCAGAACTTCATACTCATCACGAATGCAGAGCCAGCCGTGAAACATAGAAGGAAAATGTGATTTCTGTGTGAGCCAAAATTGCATAGCCAAATTCCATAGAAACCATGCATGAATGCATTATCTGTTGTTAGAACCTTTGAAATCAAACCCTGAGCAGAATTACAGAGTGTTAGCAGCTTGAGGAAGTCGTGGGAAGATTGGAATTTGCAGGCAGAGAGTCGAGTTGTAGGATAGAGCTTAGTCCACAATCCTGTGAAGATCCTAGCTTGTTTAATAGAGGTAGAAGGTCATATTTAGGGTTGGAATGCTTGATAAACCCAATGAAGGTTGTAATATCATAGAAATAGCAGTTGGACCCTTCTATGCCCACCCTGAATAGCACTCGAAGGGAAGGAGCCTTGAGGGACTGTGCAGCAGAGAAGAGGGCCTTCCTTGTGTTGGATGAGATAGATAATGTGGGTTCCATGTCTGTTGAGTGTTGAGATGCCTGTAGTTTTGTGGTTGAGCTCACTGGCTTAGAAATATCCTCCCTATTGCCCCTGTATGCTTGATAAAACCAACTGTAGGTTGGCTTAGCATTGAAGTGGACCTTGATTGTTAGAGAGCCTAGTTAACCCTCCTTAGTGGATACACAATCCAGCTCGAGGGTGGTCTCTCAGTTGAAAGAGTATAGGCTGGAAAAATACCTAAGGTTGGGTGGAACGTTGCTCTCACTTAGCCATTTTCTTAGGCAACTTCAAGATCCAAAGATAAGTGTTTATGTGGAGTGAATGTTGATATTTCATGTGATATATTATGCTTGTTTGTTCAATTTGTTGAATGGATGTTTATATGAATGTGAGCAATAGGTATACTATGTATAATCCTGAGTAGAAGGATGAGTTCAAGTTGTATGCCTCATTCATTTGCATGAGTGTAATGCATTATAAATCTTGCGTGTGGTAGATGTATTGGTTAGGCCTAGTTTCATGCACCTTGTGTATGGTTATGCTTGTCATGCCCTAGATTAATGAATGGATGAGTTCGTGAACTTTCTCATTAGGAGGATAGGTATAATTCTGGGTATGTTGGAATACTTCATTGTTTACATGAATGATATGCATGGATAACCCTTGCAGGTGGTTGATATGTTAACTAGCTTAGTTTATTAGATATATTTGTTTATGCATTGTGTTCACCCTTCAAAGGGATGGATGGAATTCACCCAATATTGGGGAAGAAAGGGGGTAACCCTGATGTGTTTCAAGACCCCTCTGTAGGTCAGGTGAAGGAAGAATTCATGGCAGGAAGGAGGCAGAAACCTAGCAGAAGGATATGTCACTTTGGTGGGGTTATCAACAGAATTTCAGTTGGGAAATTGGCATGTTTGGAGTGCTCGGATGGGGTGGGGATTACACCATTGGATAGATCTCTCCAAGATATTTCGAACGGTACCAACCTTGTCCCATTTGGACCAAGGATGAGGGAGTTATGCCCCTCAGAAGTTTTCCCTAGAAAGTTTTGCAAGAGTAGAGGAGGTGATTCCGCAGTTCCACATTTGCAATGCGGAATGTGGATTACGGACGTTGGAAAATAATGTTGGATTTAGAATTCCGCATTTCCCAGTTCCTCAATGCGGAATTGCGGAATACGGAAGGGGGAAAATATTTGAGAATTGGAATTGGACTTCTGCATTTCCGCATTCTGCAATGAAGATTGCGGAATGCGGAAGGAGGAATTTTCCAGAGGATTGAAATTGGGCTTCCGCATTCCCGCATTCTATAATGCAGATTGCAGAATGTGGGAGGATAAAATGTCGAAAGGATTATTTTGGGGATTCCGCATTCTGAATCCCGCAATGCGGATTGCGAATCGATGGTCATTGCAGTTGTGTGTAAAATGGATGAATTTGGAAGAAAAAAAAAGAAATAGAAGGGTCTCCCATGGCCTCTGAAGGCCACCAAGGAGGTCAGGGGACGTTATATCGATTATAGCTATGTTGTATGTACGAAATACTCTCATCCCATGTTCGACGATGTTGGTGATTGTACATGTGGAGCGGTTGTACTACCAGGCAATTCACAACTTCTATCTGTCCATCGGTCTGGGGATGGAACACAGTCGACATTGATAACTGTGTGTCAAGTTGTTGCCAAAGAATCTTCTAGAAAGTGCTTATAAATCTTGATTCACGGTCGGAAATGATTGAAGTCGGCAAGCCATAGTGTTTCCAGACATTCTCAAAGAAGAGTTGAGGAGTCTGTTGTGTGGTTATGGTCTTCTTGCAAGGAATAAGGATAGACATCTTGGAAAATCAATCTACCACTACCAGGATTGCATCATGTTGGTGTCGAGTAACAGAATATCCAATCAAATAGTCTAAGGAAATGGATTCCCATGGTCGATTAGGGACTGGAAAGGGTGTATACATACCTTGTCGTTAGTTTGGTGGCTTGGTGATGGCACAAACCACACACGACTTGATATACTTGTCGACATCCATCTTGAGTGAAGGCCAATAGAAGTACTTTTGGAGTACATCGAGTGTCTTTGTTACTCCAAAATGTCCTACAGTTTTGTTGTAGCGTGCATCCCAAATGAGCTTTTATCGGTACCCAAAGTTGTCCAAGATTGTATAACAAGTTGTACTTCACGTGGTAGTCAAGATCAATCAAATGACTTTTCTAGAGTTGTCAGTACACCATCAAGAAATAAACATCTTGTTCATATTTTCGTGGAAAAGTAATGTTGTCATATCCATGCATACTTAATACTATAATAAGTGAAGTAATCGGTGTTCGACTAAGGCAATCAGCTGTTGCATTGGCTTTGCCTTTCCGATGATTAATTACCAACTGAAACTGTTGTAGGTAACTAATCCACTTGACCTGTCTAGTCTTCTATAGCTTAGAATTGGATGGAGCAAACTGTAGGGGCTTATGGTGGATATGAACGACTGTTTCCTTGCCAAGGACACAATGTCTCCATTGCTTAAGAGCTTGCACAATGGCATAGAGCTCCTTTTCATATGTATACTTCCTAACAGTTTCATTGAAAGTATCTGAGTGGAATGTGACTGGGTGGTCAACCGCTTTGATTACGGTGCCCATAGAATAGTCGGATAAGTTGGTTTCAAATTCAAATGGCTGATGTAAGTCAAGTAGCACAAGTACTGGTGCAGTACAGATTTTGTGCTTGAGATGCTCAAAATCTTGATGTTGTGATGGTTTCCACTTGAAGATATTATTCCCACTTCATTTAGTCAGTTGAGTCAAAGGCCAAGCTATCTAATTCAATCCAAGTACGAATCATTGATAAAAATTCACCAAACCAATAAAAGTTCTTAGTTCATGAATGTTTTGAGGAATGGGCCAATATTTGAGAATCTATATCTTGTTTGGGTCAACGTGAATGCCTACAGAGTCCATAACATACCCCAAGTATTTGATGTTGTCCATCGCAAATGAACACTTTTCCAAATTCAAGTGGAGTCGATGTTGTCAGAGGGTGTCAAGGACTTATTGGAGGTGTTGAATATGTTCCTCCCATGATCTACTAAAAAATCAGGATGCCGTTGAGGTAGAGAATAACAAATTTTCCAACAAAAGATCAAAGAACGTCATCCATGTATTGCATGAAGGTTGCAGGTGCATTGGTTAAACCGAAAGGCATGAGTAACCATTCAAACAATCCTTCCTTGGTTTTGAAAGTCGTTTTCCATACATCAGAGGGCTCAATCAGAATCTGATGATATCCTGACTTGAGATCAAGTTTAGTGAAGAATTTAGCACCTTTCAGGCAATCAATCAATTCATCTATTCTTGGTAAAGGGTATCGATTCTTTACTGAAATCTTGTTGAGTTCCTTGTAGTCGATTCACATGCGCCAAGTCCCATCTTTCTTTGGAACAAGAAAACTGGACTTCCACAAGGAGAGGAACTGGGTAGGATATGGCCCTTGTCAATCAAATATTGGATCTGTCGACAAATCTCTTCATTCTCGATAATGGACCTCATGTAGATAGATGTGTTAAGTAATGAAGAACCATGAGTGAGTTCAATGGAGTGTTTTACCTGACAGTGTAAAGGTACTCTGTTTGGTTCTTTGAACACATTATGGTATTATTCAAGAATGTTGTCGATCTGTTGTTCCTGTCGAGGACTACAGTTGTCGGCGAGTCGACTAGTTGGTACAATCTTCCTAGAATGATGAGGCTTAATCATGATCAATGGGAATTTCTGAGCATGGTTGATTAAATTTTTAACCCGTTTAGCAGATACCATCTCAACTGTCGATGTCGGTCGCCGCTCTAGTATACCATACCATTGATCCCAAATTCTGGAAATCACCTTCTGCGGTCGTGACTAATAACTTCCATGTCGATTCCACAAATATGGATTTCCAAACAAAGCGTCAGCTACTGAGAGTGGTGCCACATCACAAAGTACTTCATCTTTGAAAGGCCTAATGTTGTAGGTGAGTTTTCATTGTCAGGTGATTCGAAGTTCTTGTCCATCCTTCATCCAACCGATGTTATAAGGTTGAGGATGTAACAAGACCAAGTTTCTTAACAAGATTTTCAGAAACAAAGTTCTTTTGGCTTCCATTATCCACAATCAGATGTAAAGTATTGTTATGAACCCATATCCACGTATGGAATAGGTGCTCTCATTCCTCCTCATCGATAATAGTCGAGGCAGTTGGAGTTGTCAATGTCAATGCTAGGAGAGTCAACGATTTCAGGTTGGATTCCACAATGACTATGTCATCCAAGTCATATGTAGACAGTTTTGCTAAGAATTTCTTCTGAGCTTTGAATTCAGACACATCATGCCACGATGAGTGGTGGTAATCACACCATTTCCCAGCAGGGGTTGTTTACTACGTTCCCTCTTATCTTTTTGATAAAGTCTCTTACCCTGATATTGCTTAGGTGGAGTCAAGTGAGATGGGAGTTTGGACTTGTCGGAGTCAGTTGACAACGGAGACTTCTTGTCGAATGACCATCCTCTTGGCTTAGTCGCGAAGCGTGCTTTTCCTTTATGCTTCGCTTCAAGGTTGCTAGCATAATGAAATGCATCCCAGAGCGTATTGAAATCAAGAACTCCATCTCCTATTGAATGTATGGGGACAATCCGTTGATGTACTTCGGAAAAAAAAAAAAAATTCTCCTCTTCTCGAACGCCAAGTCTACCCATAAGTAGGTAGAACTCATCAATATAACTCTACACAGACTGGTCTTTCCATTTCCTTATTTATTGTCACTTCTTATACTATTGTTCAATGCATTTGGGCAGGTAGAACTCCCTTCGAACATGCTCGAAAAATTTATCCCACGTTTCTATGGGGTTGTCTCCTTTCTCCATTTTTGTCGATAGATTCTCCCACCAACAGTGCACAGAAGTTGACATTTTCAAGGATGCAATGGTGATCTTCTCAGCTTCTGAGAGTTGATTCACAGAGAAATAGGATTCCAAGTGTTGTACCCAGTTGTCTACAGATTCTGAATCAATCTTTCCTTCTAGATTCAGTATATCCAAGTTCATATGTACCTTAGTGGTACCTTAAAAGGATTGGATTTGTCAAAGGCATTTCTCGTTGAATTGCTAGTTCAAGTCGAGCCAAATGAACTAGTGAGGCGAGCAAGAATCTCATTGAAATGCGCGTACATTTCATTTCGTTTTCGATCAAGTTCTTGCTCAATGAGTCGCTTTGTCTCTTCAGTTGCATGTTTATTGTCTCGGTTGAGTGTTGCGAGCTAGTAGATACTCAGAAGTCAAAGGTAGGATTTATCCGGATTGTTGGGTTTGTGAGCATGTTTGAACATGCATAAGTCAGGTAACTTCAGCAATAAGTGTCTCCACAAAAATTACACAAGGTCAAGCTCTGATACCAATGATCTGCGTCGCCCAGGATTTTGATGGGGGACAATAGGTTCGACTAAATGAGTCGAGATCTGTTACGGAAGAAGCAAATTAACTAAGTCAACAATCCAGAACATGAAAACAATTAGGAATATACACAGACAAAATGAAAGAATTTGGATAAAAAAAAATTCTATTATTTCTTCTCTATTCTTCTTCTCTATGTTACAATAATGTACAGACTTATATAGTGTTGAGAACGCTTGAGCTGCCTACCCGTTACGTTCAGTTACAAAAGCAGTTGTAGCAGTCTGAGAAGTGCAACCGTCACAGTCGACTAGAAGACAAAGGGGCAATCTGTCCTAGTCGGTCAGTTGTCGTCGATGCGCAATAGCCTTCATCGACGGAGCGTGCTGGAGTCATCGGTCTTCGACAAGTGGTGCTGAGAAGTCGTCGACTAGGACTAGGCCTACTAATCGAAACAAACCAATTGACTTTAGAGGTGGATCACCTATCGACCTCAATGTTGACTTTGAGCACATAGTATAAGGATACCTAGAATTTCCAAGTTATGGGGATCAACGTTCAAATTTGAACCCTTCCCAACCCTTCCAAAGGGTTCTAGCCCTTCCTAGAAGTGTAAAGTTAAAATTGTCCTTAAAAAAAAATTAAAATATGAATTTTACCCTTCCAATTAAGAACATAATTTATATCTACATTTCAAAAGAAGGGTAACATTTGAAATTACCCATCCATATAAATGTTGAAATTCCTATGCTATTAAATTCAACTTGTCATTCAAAATATTGGAAATATCATAAATTATAATCCCTTCGTCACTCACGTCATGCACTCACTACTCAACTGTGTAAGACATCAAGTGATCACTGATGACTACGAGGCACTAGTCACCGAGATTTGACTTTGACTCCCGATTCACTTCGGGCTTAGATCTAAGGTGTGACAATGTGTCAGTGACTACATCTCTAACAACAAGGAACCACTACTAGTCTACTACTAATCCCAAAACGATCCCAAAACTTTGTGTGTACTACCTATGTGAACCTAGCTACCATTATCCACTTGTTTTTCATCAAAATGAAATTCAAATGGCCAGTTTGATGAGTCCTCCTCTACAAGACTTCATTTCTTGCATGAATGTCACGTACTCATAGCAACTCTAAACAACACTCAATGGCATGCAACTAGGACCACAAACCGTGCAGAGGTCGATTTATGCATTGATATAGAGAGGTGGCATTGGGCACACGATATGGAGAAACAATGAGTTAGAAAAAACATTTGGACCAAAGCACCACAATGGTTATTAATAAACTTAAAAAAAAACAATTTTTGGCTCAGGAATAGTCTTCAATTTGATGGGTGGCATGATCATGATGTAATCTCCCTCTGTCCTTCCAAACATATGTGGTTTCTCACCACATTTGTCTTTGGCATGCTCCACCAAAATATGTATAAAAATTACATCTATTTACATCCTCTTCTCTTTAAATCATCATCTCATAGTCATAACTAGGGATTATTATGCATGCACATCCTCACCTTATAATATCAATTGGGTCAAGGTGCAAAGACAACCATAAAATATCAAATGTGTCAATACGCAAAGAGTAAGAGACAACATGATAAGTAAGTCTTATATTAAATTTACCATATAAGTCTTTAATTGACACTATCAACTGAGATTTGACACGTTGGACTCTTGTGATCTTCTTATCACTCCTTAGCAATGTGATTGTAAGGCACTCTTTGAAGGTGAAGTCCATAATTCTAAGTCTTCTTCCTCGTTCTCATGCCTTTTGGTAAGACAATAAGGCACCAATAAGGAGGGTAGTGGCTCGCATCAGCATTGAAAACAGTTTCGACATAGAGGTAGATACATTAATTATTTTCATTAAATAGCTTAAATTTCATGTTAGTGACTATGAATTCGTTGACTCGTGGATTGGTACAAAACACAACAAATTTTAGAGCTTCGAACTCTTAATTACTCACATCTAGAATTTTCTCAAATCGAACCATTAACAAACTTCTTTTAGTGTTCTGGTTTAATTTAAAAGGCATATTGTCAAGTCTGACTCAAACATGCAGCAAATTGCAAGGTTCAAATTGACTTAGGCTTGATTCCATTTCCCCTCCATCCGATACCTGTATGTTGTCACGACAAGTGTTGAACAACAAAATTTGATTCCCCGACCCCTATGATGCTAGCGTTGTTAACTTGCTTGGTATGAAGGATTTTTTTAAATGTTTTTTGAGCTATGTATTATTTTTTCTTAGGTGCCCAATGCCCATCATTCTTACATCTCTCAAATTTGAATGGTTGCCCTCTCTTTGATTTGAATTAAGTTTTTGGTTGGTTTTATATGTATTTTTTGGTTGTAGGTTTATTATAGCCTCGTTTTGCTTAATGGCTTCATTTTGTACATAGTTAACACTAAGTATTTTTCTCATGGTTCTAGTATTATTTTAAGACTATCTAGTTGCAGCTTCCTGCACTATGCATAAGATTATGCGGATGCCCCAATATGGTTATTGCATAGTCTAAGTAGTTTTTTTGTATAATGAAGTGTGCGCCAACCCAAAAAAATACAATAGAATAATTGTTATTTTAATGAATTGTAAAATCAATGTCACATATATATCAAATTAATGTGTTAAAATTAGCTTTTATTGAAAAGATACCATTTTTGGTAAGTCAATCAACACTACTCAGAAAACCAGAAAATCACCAAAGCCCTGAAGATCACCAATACCAAAGATGTTTACCACTTTTAGATCAGCAATACCAAAGATGTTTTTACCACTTTTAGGAGTGCTCAATTGTTTAAGTGATGAACTGCACTTCTTCCTTTATTTATATAGGTATTTAAATTAGCATTGTATAAACACATGCAAATAATATTAATTTTTTTTGTAAATTAATTCAAATAATAACACTACAAATCTGCGGACGAAGCAGTTACAGCTGTAAATCTCCCGCGTACCATATCGATACATATTCTGTACATCTATCACTCCAGCACGGGAGCTTGCCATGAAGGCAGATTTCAGGGAGATCCTCTCAGAACCAAAAAACCGAAAAATCAAATAGCCCAATCACAGAATTATGTATTTTGCCACTCCTCTGCATTTTACCTTTGTTGGAAGTTCAATACCTTGATACAGAAAGCAAACACAAATGCAAAGAAAACAGAAAACCCCACCAAGACAACTCCGACTACACCCAAGAAATCATGCTTGTATCCGAAGTAATCCTCCACGAATTTATTCAGTGGTTTTTGTCCCTCGCCCAATACGTCTATTGGGGTTGTAATGTCCCCATACTGTGAGGCAATGAGGCCATAGACAGTCCAAGCAACTGGGCATATCCAGTAGTACCAGATCCACCATTTGGGGATTTTCTGCATATCCATTTAAAAAACCGTCAGGAAAAGCTGATAACTTAAATGAACCAGTCATAACTAAGTTATCCTGTGGGATCTATTAAATAGGAGAAAGAAGCTTGCATACCGGTTTGGGAATGAAGAATCCTGAAAAGAGATTGAAAAGAGAATAGAACGCTGCAGCTACTATTGAGGCCACTTGGTGGTTTGGAGTAATGGAGACTGCCATCATCCCATAATAGGTGAAGTAGAGAAATGTCATGTAGTTCAGGAAGAAGAACCAGCTGAACTTCTTAGCTGTCCACTCGAAATGAACCATACTGTAAACGATTAGAGTGTACATAATTGTCTGGACGAAGATGTATGGAAGCTCAATCACCACCTGTTAAAACAATCATCAAAGAATAAATATGTAAATAGGAATCGGATCCAATTATAAGAATGGAAAAAGTCACAAAAAAATTCATATACATCAAAGGAGAAATGTATAGTTGCCAGAATCCAGCTTGATGTTGTTAATATAATGAACTCAGTTAGAACCTTCCAAGACCAACCCAAATCCCAAACCAGGAAAATGCCCATCCACAAAGCCAAATGGTAACCTTAGCATCGGGAATGCAAATAGGAGCTAGAGGGATGCTGGCATTTTAACCCCAAATCTTGCGTTTGGATTGGCAATGCTAAAGGCCCATATTGTGCTTTATGGGCCAATCGTTGGTACATGAAGAATTTCAATGTCTAGAATAAATGAAACAATGATATAGGACAAACCTGAGCCAGAGCGTAGGGCAATGCAGCGTACATTCCTGCAGCCCTTTCTCGGTAGAACACAGTTCTCTCTACTGCAACCACTGGCTGCACAGTTGAACAGTTGTTGACTCCTAAGAATATAACTGCTCCATACAAAGCCCCCGCAACGATAAAGAGATCATTGCTGCTATCCCTGATATGCAGTTAATCTATTTTTTAGTATCTGAGAAAAGTATATTTCATACAAAATAAGAGCATCAAACATTTTGGTGATTTCTCAATCCAAACAACTTAATGTTTTGGGCAGTAATCTGTCTTACAAAGTTAAATCTCAAATACATACCGTTTTGTGCCGACTTTCCAAAAGATCGTTCCAAAGAGCAGAGCACAGACTAATGTGAAGAAGTATCTAACAGCATTATAATCTGGACTTCGCCAGTAAGTCCACCACTGCTTCCACAAACAAGACTTGAACTGTCCAAGGAATGATTGTGAGTACTGGGTAGCAAAGTACAGATCCTTTGCTCCCGGAGAAGGAGTTTTGAGCTCGTTAACCAAGTCTCTGTTCCGCCTTTATTTGCAAGGAAAGGGATGAAATGTTAGAATGTGAGTTTGAAGTTGATATCTTTGTCTCTAGGAGACTTGTCGTAATGCTATCTATTATAAGCAGAAGGATTCTAGTGGTAAAATATGGATGACTTTAATGCTTACTTATGGAGGGAAGAGTTTCTGTAATGCTCTGCAAAGTCTATCCCCAAACGATGTTCGGCAGCAATAGAGCTAACTTCCAACATCCATGTAGCTGGGTTGTATTTATCTTTGATCGTTGGTACTCCTGGAATAGCCTGCAATTTATCATGATGAAAGTATGAAAATTAACTCACATTCAAGCAATAAAATAGCAGTGCTCTGTTCAAACTGTTCATTTTCTAATGACTGCAGGACTCTGCCAAGTGGTTACCTCAAAGTATTCAACAATCTTGTGAGAATTCCGGCCCAGTGGTCCGAAGTAAATGACTTGACCTCCTCTTTTCATCAACAATAGCTGAACCCATTATGGTAAGTCAGAAATCAACACCACTCCAAATAAACGATATAAGTTATCTTAGAATCTAGACCTTGGCTTACCTCATCAAAGGCTTCAAAGATGTCAATGCTAGGCTGATGAATGGTACAGACAACAGTCCTTCCAGTATCTACTGTATTACGAACAGTTCGCATGACAATTGCGGCTGCTCTAGCATCCAAACCAGAAGTGGGCTCATCCATGAAAATTATAGAAGGATTTGCAACAAGCTCTACAGCTATTGTTAGCCTTTTCCTTTGTTCAGTTGACAATCCAGTCACACCAGGCAGGCCTACCAGTGCATCCCTTAAATTGTCTAATTCCACAAGTTCCATGACCTCATCAACAAAGGCCTGCAAATTGAATCTTTTGCGAGTCAGTAAAATGACAATTTGGCAACATGTCAAATAAGAGAAACTGATTAGTTTTTGACTTACAACTTTGGTTTCTTTGTCAACATCCTTCGGAAGACGGAGAAATGCCGAATATAACAGTGATTCCCGGATTGTGACCTGTGGAGAATGTATATCATTCTGCTCACAGTAACCAGAAATCCGAGCAAAGGTTTCTTGATTTTTGGGAAATCCTGAGATCCGGATATCACCCTCAATATACCCTCCAGTCTTCCTTCCAGCTAAGACATCCATGAGAGTTGTCTTCCCTGCACCGCTGACCCCCATCAATGCTGTAAGAACACCAGGTGTGAATGCACCTGTAACATCTCGGAGCAATTGAAGTCTATCTTCAGTCACTCCTTGTTCCTTCATTTCCTGCAGATGAATCCAAGAGCAGTCAGCCAAACCTTTCAAGTAAGAGAATCCACAAAAATTGGCAATAGCAGGATAACGTAATAAACCAGTCTTATGGCTAAAGTTCCATACAGGGGGCATGTCAACAAAGTATTTGACATCTTCAAAAGACATGGCTAGTTGTTGAAATGGAAGTATCATTCCTCGCTTTGGATTATTGCTTGCTCGATTAGTTGATCGGCTGCTCATTTCTCTGATCTGCATTTCAGCTGCATAACCAAACAATGAAGAATTTGTTATAGAACTGAAAAACATGGAATTCATGTTCTATCTAATCCCTTTAAAGTTTAATCTGTTCAGCAAAATCTGTGCAAGAGATGGTTAACAGTTTTCTTACAAGCATTATTGGCATCTGTAGAGGATAGAGAACGTGGGAAAGATCCTTTTCTTCTTGACCTTGATGGTCTTGTATTGAGCTCTTGCTCTGTACCATTCTGTTGGGATTGCATTTCTTTAAAAGCTTCCTCAGAAATGACAGCTTGAGATTTCCCAAGAGCTACATACAAACAAATCCCATATCATTTCATATTGGAAAAGATTTGATAAAATAAAGATGAACAAAAAGAGAATGGAAGGTATGTGCAGTGAAGCAACTCACGACTCAGATATGCAAGAGCCAAGTTAAAAAGAACATTGAAGAGTAATGTAAAGCCCAACAAAGCAGCAGCTCCTATCCAAAACCAATATCCTTGTGGAAAGATGTTACGACGCTTCAGCGCAGTAAGGCCCAAATTCGTGGTATCATTTGCACTCTGAAGGCCAACATGGTTCCATGAAATTAGTCAATGTGATGCATGGGTGTATAAAACCTCTTCATAGCTAAAAATCCCATAGATAATTTTCATTGTTTCTATAAAATTTTAAGGAATTCTTAGTGGATTAAAAAGGTTGAAACTTTACAATTTTCCATCTAGGAGCAAGCATCTCATTCACAGAGATCGCATTCTCTGCATACATCAAAGGGGAGCACCAGTAGCCCCATATCCACCATTTTGGGATGCTATCTGCATTGGAAATCCATCAAGCTGTTAATTTGATTGTAAATTGATGCTTCATTGTCAAAAGGCCAAAATCTTATAATATGATTACTATGACAAAGTAACTTATTATATGTTTAGAGTGACAAAGTAACTTCCTACTTGTTTAACCTTCTTGTCTTGCATCAGTTCTTTTTTGGTCTCTTAGAAAGATTTTATGTCGATGAGATAGACAGGAAAAGAATGCTAACCTCTAGGAAGAATGAATCCTCCAAGCATGAAGATGATGAGAAGAGATAAAGCTCCTCCAGTGTTAGCTATGATCATTGTTCTGCAAACTCCTGCTATAAGGCGGAACAAGGATGATGCCATCTGATGAACTAGGAAGATGAGAAGAAATTGTCCAAAAAACCTGAAGGGAAAAAAGATTGGTGTCAGCTAGAAGGAAAGAATGCAATGAATATATTATGCTTAAATTACTAAGAATGGAGACAGACACGATAAACAATTTATTCATTGATAGTACCTGCTAGCTTCAGGGGCAAACCCAATGGTATAGTAAGTCATCACCACCCAAATACCAGCTTCCAACAAAGACATTGGAATTCTCAGTAGAAAAGTAGGAATAGTGAAAGCCCATGCAGGGTAAAAGAGAAGATCCCGCTGCTTGAAAAACACAGGGAGCCTGAAAATTGTCATGGACAATTCTGCAAATCCATTGAACATATTGGTGATGAGGCTGAAAAAAAGTGCTCCAAGGTACAGATTTGCATCCGTTGATGTTTTATGATGCATTTCAGTCCTCAAGAATACAGTGGATCCAATGAAGGCAACAATAATAATCTGCAAAGTGAAACGGTTCCAGTAAGATATTATTTAACCTTGTGGTGATTATTCTCATTTTAGATTAACATTTTGAAATAATATATGACTTATTTCAAATTAGACGAAATTCTAGAGTCTGAAGCATCTCACCTGTACAGTTTTGAAGATGTAAACAAAGGAATTCCGCTTGACAAGAAGCCATTCTTTCGCAAAACAGGCCTTGAAGATCTCTCTTTTGGGGACAGAGTTCTTATTGAACACCAAAGCTGCTTTGTGACTTCTGTTCTTACTATAAGGGACTGATAACTCATTTTCCAAATCCAAACCTGTGTTAAACTGCTTGAATCTAAATACAAATTCCTTGACAGATACATAGCGATAAGGCTGCCTATTGTCTGCCCAGTATTGTTCTTGATCCTTCTCAGATGTAACCTGTAACCATGGGATATTGGCGAGGAAATGTAAGTATAATGTACAATTTGAATTGGAAAGTACCACTTAGAAGGAATCAATAATTATTTTGAAATTTTATAACCTGAATACCTCTTGTAAGAAGTCTGCAGTGCCCTTTCTTTCAGGGCATTTAAATCCACAGCTTTCAAAAAATTCTACCACATTCTCCCTAGGTCCATGGTAGACAATCTGCCCCTCTGATAAGAGTATTATGTCATCAAAGAGATCAAATGCTTCCGGTGCTGGCTGTAACAAAGACATGAGAATTGTAGCATCCATGAGATGGGTGAACTGCTGCAGGCATTTAACTATCTGATATGTGGTAGAGCTGTCAAGCCCTGTTGAGATCTCATCCATGAAGAGAGTCTTGGTAGGTCCAACAATCATCTCCCCTGCAGAATGAACAATTTAAGAATTATTTTTAAAATGTAATGATTTTTGTGCTTAAATACACATCTCTAGTTTGTTCAGAAGAATTTTCTATATTATTAACAGGCATACCAGTTGTGACACGCTTCTTTTGCCCGCCAGAGATTCCTCTTTGCATGTCATCACCAACTATTGTATCTCCACAAATATCTAAGCCCAGAATCTGTTTAGGCACACAGATATTAAAGCAATGAAACCCTGCATCTCTTCTACTACCTATGCATCTATCTAAAGCTTTGAATTATAGCTAGATTGGCCTCAAATTGCATTTATAAATACCTTGAGGGTGTAGTCAGTTTGAAGGCTACTCTCCACACCTTCCATTGCTGTTGCCTGCAAAAAACAAGCAACTGTACAATTTCAGAACCAAATTGACCGTAACAAACACAGTGCCTAGTAACTCAGTAGAATCTATCAAGCTTTTCTCTGAGCATGTAAGTGGCACAATGCTTACTTTCATGAATAGGTCAATTTCTGCCTCTGGAAAAATTCCAGCTTGCTTCTCTCTCCTAGCAAGTTCCGCAAGCAGAGCTACATAAAAAATGCGCCACCAAACAAGCCATTCAATATAAAAGACACCTTGAGATTGTGATATAGAGCACTAATTAACCAGGTGGATTAAATTTTAATTAGATTTCTCACCGTATCTGTCACCAACACCCTGACATCTAGCAGAGAAATCAATTGTTTCTCTAACCGTCATTTCTCCAACATGCAAGTCATGCTGACTTATGTAAGCCGATGTTTTCTGAGGAACAAACTCGTTGAGTCTATGTCCGTTGTAAGTAATATCTCCCCTCACCTGATCATCCAAGAATTCTTAAGTAAATACCTTGTTCTATTGATGAAACATTATATAGCCTACCTGCATAATACTAAGCAAGGATAGGAAAAGGATTTAACCTTCAAACCAGTGTCCAATTTCCCAGCCAAAGCTAGCAGCAATGATGTCTTTCCAGACCCAGGGGGACCCAATAACAAAGCCATTCTGCATAATCAGTGCAATGATATGGTGTAAGCATTTATCATTGTTTCAAGAAAGACCTTTCAGGACCAACCTTTCTAGCTCAGGCAAGAAGACCTTTCAGAGTCCAGGGAGATTTAATGTATGCTAACAGTAATTGTATTATAATTTCTGTATATTATTGCAATTATATTATAAATGAATTCTTCCACAGGACGAGCCCATTACCGAGATGGTTTGAGTATTCCGCTAGCGTCTTTCAGAATTGTGAGGTTTGCCTTCTTGCTAAGTGACAGTCCCGTCATGCCTACCAAGGATTCGAACATGTTTATAACAGTATTCCACAGTGTAGGAAGAGCTCTGCTACCCACGTAACACTCTGCATCAACTGTCAAGTGTTCGAATCGGACTTCTACAGTTGGAAGCTGGATACCAACTCTGCAAACAATGTCAAAACAGAATTTATGTGAGCTCTGCATTGCAAAAGCCAGCTTCAATGAAAGTTTTCAATCAAATCACCATATGAGCTGTTGCTACATTGGAAATTGAAATTGAAAATCGGTACTTTTTTCTGTGGGTGTCAAATACACAAACAGATAACCTCACCTGTCAATACGATTCCTGAGCTTTATCAAGAACTTCTCGTTATCTTCTTCTGCGACCTTAAATATACGTTCAATGAAGGCCTGCTTCTCCATCATTCCGAGCTTCCGAACATCCACTTCAGTGTGAACCATCTTATTATTATTATCATCAATATTCGTCTGAGTATCCAGTACAAAAGTTTGCATGATACTGGTCCTCAGCCTATCATAGGTGGGCAGCTTCTCCAGAGCTGCCCATCTGAGAGCTTCTTCGTCATCATCTATCCTCTGTCTCTGTGACCGAGTGCTGGATCTGGCAAACATATCTTCAACCCCCCAACTCGATTTGCTGCCACTCCTCATACTCCTACTCATATTTCTGCTCGTCCTCTTCCCAGCCTCCCATATTTTCTCAACTCCATCCATGTTTGATTCCTCTAAAACCAACAATGCACAACTTCCTAGTGTAAATTGGGCAACTACAAGACTAAATTTGAGAACTCGAACGCTATTTTCTTCGTTATGATACAAGAGATAATGGATTGCAGGTTTCAGGTTAGATGAAGGCTACAAAGGCTATCTAGGACTACTTAGGAATGCTTACGAAACTAGAACTTACAAGTAATTATGGAGTTAGCCAGGCCATTAATGGCAGGGTGGTTATTTTGGACTGCTCAAGATACTGAACCAGACCAAAACAATTATGAAAATCCAACCTCTGAGTGATAATGGAGCTGGAAAAGGAACAGTTTGAAAACTTCTCTTCAGCGAGTGATAATACGTTATCATGCCTCTGGAGAGGCCACAAAATATCCTGAAGCACCCACCTGCGTTAGCTTTGGGCGACGCAGGATTTATGAAGAGGGGAAAGAGGAATATAGAGTTTATATAGTGATCACAGAATATCCATGGCAGTCAATGGTACGAAGATCCATGTGTAAAGGTTCTCAGAGAAAAGAAGGCGAATTGCTTGGTCTGGCTCACCAACCCTTGATCTCCACCCACTCTCCGCCACCGTGCCGGCATTGTTGACTGACCTCGTCATCATATCAGGGGGATTTATTATCTTAATCATGCACTTCTTTGACCGGGATAGACGCTGCAATTCTTCTTATTTCCTCTACTTTTCACAAAATTTGGGGGCGAATCCTTCACACGGTATACACCGAAAAAAAATAGCAAAGTTATCTACAGTATTATGTAGAGATGACGCGCAACATTCCTTCAAAATTTTAAATTGAAATCGTCAACGAAGTGGCAGGTATGTAAAGAAGAGATCAACCTATGGAGAGACTTTATTTGGCTCAGTCTGAAGATTTGGATCTTACACAAATAAAAATAATGTTTTTCTTAGGTGTATATATATTCATAAAAGTTGAATTAATGTCAATCAACGTTGAAATTTAAAAAACATTGGTGTTTTTTTAAGAATTGTTTAATATTTTATTATATTTGATAACAAAATGCATTATAATCAATATTTTGTCCATCAAATTCTTCTAATCCATATTATTATAATCAATGTACTATAATTGGTTTATAGGTGTCTTCTATTGACTTATTAAACACAAAGTTATATTCTAATTACTATAATTGGTTTATAGGTGTCTTCAATTGATTTATTAACACAAAGTTATATTCTAATTCTTGGTATTATAATGTGTATATGGGTATTTTATTGATATATTAAACACAAAATTATATTCCAATTCATAAAATAAACACAAAATTATACTCCAATTCATAAAATCTTTGTTTAGAAAGACAAAGGTTTTTTATCAATTAAAATAACTTGTATTGATTTTATTTATTATTTATTATTCTTTAATTATCATCAATTAAATCAATTAAGTAAAATAAGTAAGAGAAAGGATAAAAACTAATAACTTAATTTTTTAGATATTTCTCTTCTATGTTAAGTATCTCTTAACTTTTTTAAATATTTAGAAAAAATAGGATCCATTATTTCTCTTCTATGTCAATACTCCTACCACAAGTTTTACTTAAATTATATAATACATCAAATTATGTTTATTAAGATTATTATTGTATAGAAGATATTTTCTATAGTTGAATATGGAGGAAATGTGTAACATCAATATGACATGTGTTGACTATATATATTAAAAAATAAATAAATAAACTCTTTTAGATATTTAGAAGATCCATTATTTTTCCTCTCTTTTAACCTCATTTCTTGGCTTGTAAAATACTCCTTACACAACTTCTATTTGGAATATACAAGGTATCTAATTACTTTCATTGAAATTGGAGAGAGGATATTTTCTATAGTTGAATATGAAGGAAATGTGTAACATCAATATGGTATGTGTTGATCATATATTAGTATAGCTTCATCTTAAATTTAGATTTGTTAAACACTAAGCTATCAAAGTTCTTGAAATATATTTTTTTATCATTTAAGATGGATTTACATTTAATATATACACCATAACAATATCTACATGTAAATATCATATTTATAATATTTTTATTTATTTACATTTAATATATACACCATAACAATATCTACATGTAAATATCATATTTATAGTATTTTTATTTATTTGTAAATCTGTATCTCTCTTTTATCTTTCTATATAACAAATTGTATATTAGATATATATATCAAAGTTCATAAGATATTTTGATTTTATCTTTATCTTTTTATAAAGCAGTTTTTATATTAGGTGTATATATCATATTTTTATAAAGAGATTTTTATTTTGTTTGTATCTCTATTTTATTAACATTTAGTATTGTTGTTAATTTTATAAGCATTACATTTTTTGAAGTCAATATTATTAATGTGACAACATCTTTATCATAAATGTAAATGTATGTGAGTGGAAGACTCTTATTAAGTATTAACCACACTTTTTTTGCAACTAGGTTGTGTGCTTGACCTTTGGAAATGAAAAGGTTCTCAAATTTGATACTTAAACAAAAATGTTTACACTTATGTTGTTAGAGTTAGTGTGATGGAGATTTTGTAACATCATCATATATTAATTTGAAAGAAAAATATAATATCTATAACAAATAATAGTAATAGTAATTTGAGTTAACCAGATAGAAATAGAAATAAAAATATAAATAAAAATATATCTTGCATATATCAAAGGAGATACATGAGTTTTACACATTTTATAAAAATGCTTTATAAAGAAACAAAGGAAATAATCAAATTACACATATAGAATTATTATTTTATAAAGATTGGTTATATATATATATATATATATATATATATATATAAACTATTAATGTAAATATAAATATTTAATTACAATTAAAATCATATTAATCTATATTTATATCTTCAAAGAATTTGTATATCAAAGTATATGGTTTCTCTATATATTTTATAAATTTCATGTTAAGATTTTTTAAATAAATAAACATTATATTATATTAAAAATAAAATATAATTGAATCAATGACCAATCTTAGCATACTCTTATTATCCCAAAAGATTGCTCTAAACTATTTTTTATTTTTTATGGCATGAAATGGAATCTAAAGTGCATTAAAAAATTCACACTATATAAAAGTTAAAAATATGTTAAAAGAAGGCCTAAAAAGGTTACAAGTATATGGAGATTCAATGCTTATCATTAAGTGGATGAGAGGAAATTCACTACTTATTATTAAGTGAATGAGAGAAAATTCACTATTATAATTAAGTGGATGAGTGAGTAAAGTTAAATTTAAAATATATATTTAAAGATGTTTGTAGTTGAGTATATCAAAATGAAAAGTAAAATTTAATATATTTTTTAAAGATTTTTGATATAACAAATTAATTAAATTTCTAATTTTGAAAATCCAATTTATTTCAAAATATTTCTTTTACTTATATTTATAGGGAATTAAATAAGATGTACATCTATTCATATTTATAGGAAATTAAATATAAATACACATCCCTAAACTTTACAAAGAATGTCAACAATTTCATTAAAATCTCTCATGATGGATTAATGGTTTTTTGAAAATGAAGCATATCAAAATATGCATTATGATTTAATTTAAAAATTAAATATATATGAACATCTATAGCCTTTGGAAGGAATGTCAACAATTTCATCATTTATCATGATAGATTGGCAAGATTGGATTTTTGAAAATGATGCATATCAAAACATAAATTTTGGTTTAATTTATTTTATTTTGTTGGAATTTATTAATATTGATATATTCAACCTTGTATAAAATTTTGGAGCTAGAATAATATATATGGGAGTAGTAAGACTAGAAAGTTTAGTGTAAGAATGTCATAATAGAAAAAAAATATCAAAAGAGTATATTAATGATATAAAAATAATTGTTAGATTTGTGTTGTATTTTTTGTAGGTTTATAAAGCAAAAGGATTCGAATGGTGATTATCCCTAGGGTCAACCACCCTTCAAAGAAAAATTTAGATATGTTCTTTTATAATTTGTGTTTTTTGGCCCAAGGTTTTGGACTCATTGTAATTTGTAAATTACTTTTGGTTAGGGTTCAATTGTATAGAGTTTTGATGCTATACTATCTTATTGTAAATAGTGAATATGATATAATGAGATAAAGAGAAAACTCTCACTTAGGTTGGTTTTCCGGATACAAATTTCGAGAGTAAATCTTTGTGTAATGTGTGTGTCAATGTTATTTCTTGTGTTTTAGATTTTATTGATATTTTTTTCTATAGTAAAATAAACCATCATAAATTTATCTTAACCCATTTTTTTATGAATCAAAATATATTTGCCTCATTTTTATGGTGCTAAATAAATAAGCATTAAGATGAATTTATGCTAACTTTAATTTATTATCTTTACATACTTTCTATTAAAAATATATATAAAATATCACTAAATTGTAAAATACATTTAAAAATTCTAGATGATTAAATGCATCTTAATTTTAAATTATCTAAAAATTTAAAAAATATATATTAAACCATTAACACCTTAACATTAATAAAAAAACATTTGGTATTTATACCACCTATTAACATATACAATTTAAGATGAAAAAAGATACTTTCAATTCACAAAACTTTTAGTGAGAGGGAGTGTTTCGATTCTATCATTAGTATTATGTAGGTAGAATTTATAATTGTAATAAGTTATTAAATTGTTTTAATAGTTTTTATATATGTGGAATTTAAAAGGGTGTAGTCTAAATCAAAAAATCCAAAACTTATAAATATCTATTTTAAAGAAAATGTTAATTATGTTAATGGTTTTAACTATATTATATTTTTATTTTCTTAAATATTTATAAATCATTTTTATTATTATTATATTTTTAATATAAAATTTTACAAATTGTTTTCTTGTTTAAGGTTTAGTATTTAATATCTTCTCTTTACAAAATTCATATCCAAGCTTAATAATGTATGAGCATCTAGTCACAATCATTGATAGGGAGAGCTAGTAAATGAGTGATTGACAAAGGGATTATTGACATAATAAATGATTCATTGATAGGGTAGTCATCAACAAGTAGTTCATCAACCATAAAGTAGACTGTCAAGATGAAGGTGAGTGACAAGAAGGTCATCAACAAAGGAGGTTTTGACACTTCAGCATTGTTAATGTGATGAGTAACAGTAAGACGATGTCAATAGGATATCATTGTGAGCAGTAGTAAGACCGTGTTAATAGGATATCATTATGAGCAATATTAGGACCATGTCAATAGGATATCATTATTGAAAAAGAATGTATCAATGAAAAATGAGATGACACCAATAAACACAATTGAGTAGTTGCTAATATAGGAAGAATTGGACACCAATGTGGATATAGATAAACATAAAAGAAGAGTAATCACTATGTACACATGGAATGTAGTTGGGATATACAAGAACTAAATCACCTAGTAGAGAGGTATAAATATGCTAACGGTAGATGTTGTAGGTGTTTGTTAGCATAGTAGGAGAGCACCCATGAGAGTATATGAATAAGATAGGAGATAGGAGTACATGTAAAGAATTATAATAGGCATGTATGTTTCTAGTTGTGTTAGTGACATAGTTAACTTTTAAACTTTTGTCTAAATCTAATGATTAGTTATAAATTTTGTTGTCTCATAAACAAATTATTTTCGTGACTTTTTTACCACATTTCAAAAAAGTTGTTCACCTTGCAATCCCATAAAAATAGATATTATAAATTTTCAAACTCAATTAATTTGTTATTTAAATAAAATCTCAAACAACATTAATTACATCTCATCCTAATTTAATAAAAACATTAATTTCCTCTATAAATTCAAATTATTAGAATGGAGAATAAAAAATGAAGAGAATCACTCATTAAAAGTTATTTTATATATATCAACAACACACTCCTCAAAGAATATAACACCATCGCTTACTAAAACTATACTCTCAAAGCGTAACATTAAAATTTTATATATATCAACAACACACTCCTCAAAGAATATAACACCATCGCTTACTAAAACTATACTCTCAAAGCGTAACATTAAAAACTCAATGATTTGCTATAATTATTCTCATTTAACAACTTTATATGACATCATCATGATCATGGAAAGTGCATGTGAAAAGTTTATTCCAATATTACAAGGTGATGTGCAAATGTTAGGATTGAATTTGTCAAACTTCATATATACTCATGGTGTGTTCAAATATGATCCAATGATTATTATAAAAACATTTTCTCAAGGTTAAAATTTGCGTTGTTTTATTCTCCACCAAAGAAAGATTGTGTTGTTTTATTCTCCACCAACTCAAAACATATTATTGTATCACCCACCACAAATTATTTTAAAAAACTCATTTTCCTCTTTTTCTTCACCCATCATCATCATGTGATTATTATACACTTCCTTTCCTTACATATCATATGATTGTGATAAACGAGGGATGTAAACCCATATATTTTCATAAAAATAATATTTGAGTTAAGAAAGTACATTTACTAATTTTTCACTTTATATCATATATTTAGAATTATAAAGATTACCATGTTTTTAGGTATAATATACATAAGAGTTATTTAGATATAAGTTTCTAATTTAGTAATAGTAATCATAATGAGAATGAGAGTAAAAGTTGTTTTAAATATATTTATTTTGAGTGTGGGTTGAGTTGTGAGTTGTGAGTTGTGATTAAAAGGTAAATTGGTGGAAGTTTTTTATTAGTAGTTTAGGGTCGATTTTTAGAGCGGGGTGTTCTTAATATCTAAAAGTAGTAGTTTTTGGAGTGACATGTCCTAGGAATAATAAAATATAAATTCCGAACTATAACAAAAAAGAAAGAAGTTTTGTTATTTATATATAGGAGTAGTTTATTTATTCTAAGTTTTGAATTTTCGGATAGTTTTTGTTCGGAATCCATACTCAAAATATGTTCAAAACTTAGAATATATAAACTAATCCTTATATATATATATATAAGTTGCAAAGAGAATTGTTATTATTTCAATTTAAATTCAAATTTTATAATATTTTTTATAAAATATATATTAAATATAATATCATCATAAATAATAATAATAATTTTTAATTTAAATATAAAATAAAATAATAATAATTAATATTCATTAATTTTATATTTTAATTAAAATGAAAAAACAAAATAATGTTGAAATCAAGTTGGAGAATGAAATTAGAAATCCATATCTGAATTTGATGATGATGATGATGATGATGATGATGATGATGATGATGATGATGATGATGATGATGATGATGATGATGATGATGATGATGATGATGATGATGATGATGATGATGATGATGATGATGATGATGATGATGATGATGATGATGATGATGATGATGATGATGATGAAAAAATTAGAAATCCATATCTGAATTTGATGATGATGATGATGATGATGATGATGATGATGATGATGATGATGATGAAACTACTTGGCTTGCTTTAGAGTTTTATTTATTTGCTAAAAAAACTTGGAGATGAGCATTCCTAAATTGCTATAATTTTGATGAGGTAGAAGGTTGGCTAGGTTCGTATTGACAAAAAAATTGAGAAGTGCTTTTCATCAACACTCATAGTCTCACAAAGATGACAGATTCTTTTAGCCCATGGAGTTCCAGGAAAGGTCCAATGCCCTATTTCATTATGCAGAGCATGAGAGTTTGTTCTTATTTTAGCTATGTGGATCTTATTCTTTATGTTAGTTAAAACAAAAACATAATTTTGATATTCAAGATTAGGGTTAATGACCTCCTTGTAATATCTTAATTTTCTTTTATCCTCTAAATTTTCATCACGCCACAACTTCTCTTTGAATTTCAAAGTAATAATATTTTTAATATCATCTATATTTTGCAAAGTGACATTTTCATCAATCCCCCACATCTTTAACCAAGACGTGGCATCTTCATGCCAACCTTGTTTGAGCCTTAGGTGGTTTTGACTAGAATTTAAAGCAATTTTTGAAAGTCTATGGTCTCCCAAGTTATTTAATTTTTTCTTGTACATTAGGTACCTAGTCATAGCTATGTTCTCAATGGGGGAATGTAATGTCCCCATTTTGACCCCCTTTGTATTAAATCGTAAATGATGTAAATATTGTAATATAATCATGGTGAGGAGCTCAAGCCAAGGCCCCACCATTGATTTAGCGTTTCATGTATCGTCAATTAAAAATAGATGCCTATGGTTCTTGTACGAGATGGGCACAATGTAAATAAGACATCATGTAAATACGAATTTTAATGGAAAAACCCACAACTAGCTATGCAATGCAACAAAATGATGGGGCATGATTCTACAAGGAATAGGGAGGGGAAATAACCAAACCCTTGAGCCACTAGGGTCAGCCCATGTGTTAATAAGAAAACCCATGAACTCTTAACTATCCATTTTGTCTCATGCACCCAATCATTTAATTCTTCCAAAGATTGCTTGGGGCAGTTAATGTCTTGGGATTGGAGAAGTATGGCAGTCAGATTTCGTGCATGGGCAAGCCATCAACCTGAAAATCGTATTTTTGGCTTGCTGGGCAAGAAAACCCCCACGAAATGCTGCCTAAGGCAATTCCTCATCCATTACGTTCTTCCTCTCACACAGACTGAGCTCACTGGAATTTATCCTCACGTTTTTCACCATAACCCTGCGTTTTTCCATGCCCAGGAACTCGTTTTTGGTATTGTGCAACAGCTGGGGAAGGAGGGACGCGAATTGGGACTAAGGGAGAGGTCGTTTTTTCCCCTGGGGCATTTTTCTGGAATGGGTTTTGCTCTCCCAGTGGAATTTTCCAAGTGCCCATACGTTTTGAGTCTACCCACGTTTTTCTGAAGCTAGGAAACCCCATCTCATGCATCCCACTGTTGTAACGTTTTTCTCATGCTCAGCAAGTGTAGTTTTTGTTGTTATGTGCATCCTTGTTTGTTTGAACCTGTAAGCAAGAACCTTGGACTGGTAGTAGACAGAATTGGCTTGATAAACCTAGTAGAGGGAGTAACCTCTCAAGAAGATCAAGAGGGCTTTGGCTACTTTTCTATGCACACCCTGAGAGCACTAGAAAGGAAGGTATGGCTTGAGGGACTGTGTGGCAGTGAAGAGAATACTTCCTTGTGTTGGGTGTGTAGGCATTGTGAGTGCCAAGCTGAATAGATCTGGGAGGGGTATCCATAGCTCTGTGGTTGAGCATACTAGCTTAGAAATTCTTCCCTTCCATGTCCTAGTAGCCTGATAAACCCAATTGCAGATTGGCTTGGCTCATCTTGGTGTATGCTTGGCTCTGTGTGAGTTTGTTGTTCCCTGGTTCCTTGTAGAGATCATGCTCAGCTCGGGGGTGGCAGTTGTATCAAGAGGTTGATAAGTACAACTGTCCTATGGTTGGGTGGAACGTTGCAGTTGCATAGCCAGTTACTTGGGACTACTTTATTCAAGATAAGTATTCTCCTGTGTTAATCTTGCAATTGTTATTTGATGAATATCTTGAATGAATGATGGATGTGTAATTGAAATCAATTCCGCTGTGTATTCTTATAATTGTACACTTCCATATGTCTTTTATGTGAATGCTTAGATAGAAGTTCATGGGGCTAATTGCCCGGTTTAGCACCACGTCCTCTCCATCATGCTGGTATGATGGGAGGGGACATGACAGAAATGCCAACTTCAATCACGAGAATAGGATATGATGTATTGTTTTGAATTTTAAGATTGTAAGTTATACAGCGCTTATGGATTTGCTCAATCCTTCTCCAAGATTCTCTAGAGAGGTTGCATGCACAAACTTCATACCCATACAGGAGAATGGGAGTCACAAGAGTTTCAAAGAGGAATTTATTTTTATCCCACATCTCAAGGTTTGTCGACTTACAATTGTTTTCAAAACCAAAATAAGTTTTTGACCCTCCATTGATCATTTTCTCAACGTTGTAGTTCAAGTTAAGCTTGTGATGGAGATCAATCCCAAGCTATTTGTAGGAAGTCACTTCCTCCAAGTTGCTATTATCATACAAAAATGAGCGTAAGTGATCTTATTAGATTTTATCAACATAGCTTTGGTTTTGTCGATATTGACAACCATACCCATACCAAAGCAAGAATCCTTGAGAATTCTTAATTGCTTATCAAGATTAGAGGGAATAAAACACATTAAGTGATAAAATTGTTAATCATTATTTTAAATTTTATATGATATATATATTTATATTGTCTCAAAGCTTCTGGATTCACTGTGTAGATGTTTTAAATTCAACGTTTTGGGTGGACACTCCACCCATCTTCATGGAATCATAATGAAGTTGATTTAAGATAGAAAAGTTTAGACTTAATAAATAATAAGATGAAGGAATAGCTGTTGAAGATAAAAAAACCCCAAAAAGGGAATTTATACTCCAATAATGAAAAAGAGAAAATAAAATAAATAATATAAAAATTGGTTAAGAAAATGATGAAAAAGGAACATAATAAAAATATAAAAACGTAACAAATTGCGTTCAAAAAGGGAAAATATTTGTCAAATTGGTTTAAAAAAATAAATAATAATAATAATAATAATAATAATAATAATATGAAATGTTATGATAAAGTAAGGTTTTGAAATCAAATTTGAAGAAAAGTATAAAGGTGAAGATGGAAAGGAAGAAGGTATGATTAAATATCGAGAGAGATCTATTAAGGAAAACAACTAAAAATAATTAATTAATTAAAAAGTAATGGAATTAAGGTATAAAAGGAGAACAAAATAAAGGTTAAAAGGAAAAAAAGCGACGAGGAAAACCATTAAAGCCAAAAATGAGGGGAAATAAGAAATATAAACAAAACTTAGCATAAGATATATTTATATTTTTAAATATATTAAAAAATAAATATTATATTTTTTTTTTTGTAAAATCTTAAAGTAATTAATAAAAGAAATTATAGTATAATAAATAATGATAGAGGTGGTGATACTTTATATATTTAATAACAATTTTATTTTAAATGATGATATTGAGCACTTAAAATATAATAGAAAAAGAAACATTTTAAATCTTTTTATTAGGAAATAAATAATTATCTTGCTTTTATAATATTAGTGTTGTTTAACTTGTATATCAATTTAGCAATCTTAGTGGACCAATACAATTTTAAATGTATTGTCATGATATTAAGACTTCATATAATATTTTTAAAATATTTATTTTATTTTGTTATAATAGTAAAAATTATTATAACTTAGCAATCTTAGTGGACAAGTAAAATTTTAAATGTATTGTCATGATATTAAGACATTAAATAATATTTTTAAAATATTAATTTATTTTTATAATAGTAAATTGTTTTATAATATTCAAAACCATTTGCACCTCAAACGAGGATGGTATAAAGATTCTAGAGTTTGGTTAAATTATTGGTGCATCGATGAAAACGAACTTTTGCAGAATATCATTAATCAAAAATATTATTACTTCTAAGTTTAAACAGAAAATGTGGTGCGAGAAAGAATTAGAGATGAAAAGAAAATTAAGATGTACTATAAAGAGGTCATTAACCCTAATTTAGAAGTTCAGAAGTATCTCTCAGTTTTAACTAGCTCAAAGAAGAAAATTAATATAGCTAAGATAAGAACGAACTCCCATGAGCTCCATAGTGAAACATGTCGGTTAGTTCCTAAAACACCCTGGGCAGAAAGGATTTGCCATCTTTGTGAGTCTACAAGCATTAAGGATGAAACTCATTTTCTCTTAGAGTGTCCCGCTTACACCCACATTAGATCTCAATTTCATAATATTTGTTTTAATACAAACCTTTCTAACCTCCTAACTTGCGAAGACTATAGTGAGCTAGGAAAACTTATCTCCAAACTTTTTGAGCATAGGAATACAATTTCAAAACAAACCAAATAATCCTCTTTTTCCACTTTTCTTCAGGTCCGATAGACCAAGCTTGGTCTCAGGAGACGTTAATCATCATCATCATCACCATCATTATTAGTTGTTATTTGTAAGTATAATTTTATTATTATTATTTGATGATGATGATGATGATGATGATGATGGTCTTTAACATTCACTGAGACCAAATTTGGTCTATCAGACCTTAAGAGAAATGAAAAGAAAGAGATTACTTGATTTTCTTTAAAATACTATTCATGTGCTCAAAAAGCTTAAAGATGAGTGTCCCTAGCTCGGTGTAGTTTTGAGGAGATAGAAGGTTAGAAAGGTCAGTGCTGGAGCAAATATTTTGGAGCTAATATCCAATGTGGGCGAACCCAGGGAATTCTAAGAGAAAGTGATTTTCATCTTCAATGCACATAGACTCGCAAAGATGGCAAATCCTTTCATCCCAAGGCGTTTTAGGGATTGTCCAACGTCCAATTTCACTATGAATCTCATGATAGTTCGTTCTAATCTTGAAAATATTATTTTTTTCTTTGAGCTTGTTAAGATAGAAATATAATTTTGATCCTCAAGATTAGGGTTAATGATCTCTTTATAATATCATAATTTTCTTTTAACCTCTAAATCTTCCTTGCACCACATTTGCTCTTTGAGCATAGAATAAGTAATAATGTTTTTAATGTTATTTATATTTTGCAGAGTGGTAGTTTCTTCAATCCTCCAATACTTCAACTAGGACGTAGCGTCTTTAAGCCAACTCCGCTTGAGGCAAAGGTGGTGTTGGCTGGAGTTAAGAACAATTTTAGGAAGTTGGTCACCCCCTATATTGTTTAATTTGTGTTTGTACATTAGATATGTAATCATACCCATGCTTTCAATGGGAGAGAGCCTTGCTTCTAAGAGAAGAATAGGATAGGATGTGTGCTCTTAATTTTAAGATTATAAGTAATAAACTGTTTTTGGATTTGCTCAATTCTTCTCCATGATTCATTGGAAATGTTGCATCACCGAGCTTCATATGCATATAATATAATGAGAGTGACGAGTGTGATGGATAGATTTTCATTCTTCACAACCATATGTAGATTTTCATTCTTCTTACACACTAGGAAGCTTAACTTTAATGAGATCAAGAAAATCGAATTTACGACCTCTCCAACTTTAAGAAAGAGATTTGGCATTTGATTCATAACCACTTAAGTTAACCATCAAAACTAATTTTACATTAAAATTTATACAAATAAATATTTTAAAATCATATTACTTTTATTAAAATAAATATTTTAAAATCATATTACTTTTATTATTTATAATTAATACACATTTATTAAATTCCCTCTTATTATGATAACCCAATGAGTTATGGTAATATTAAACGGAAAATTTGATTTTCTCAGTATGTTTTTGAAAAAATCTGGCAGAAATTTTTAAAAATCTTAGTTATAACTCTTAAACTCTGAAATTTTGGGTGTCTTAGAGGTTTTTGATAGTGTTGAATACATTTCTACCATTCAAATCGTCATTAAAACACAGTTAGATTCAGATTTTGCAAAATAAAAAAACGTCGAATTCCTGTAAAAAGACCCTGCCCAAACCAAATCATCTAATTTTTAGACATATCCATATAATAATAATAATTCTCTTATAAAAAATGCATGTGAGAAGTGTGTCTCGACATAGGAGTGTAGGAAAATTGTTTATTTAATAATAATAATAATGATTGGAATAGTTTAAAACAGCATGCGTGGATAGGAAGAAAACCAGACAAATTCAATCCAACTTCTGTAGCCGACATATAAATACCAATGAGAAGGTTACGAGTGATGACGATTTGTTTTATTCTCCACCAACTTTCTATATCACCAACCCCACATTCCAAAACACCGTTGAAAACTTCAGCTTCCCCACGTTATGCATAATTTAGTGATGTAATTCTTTACGTAACCCCATATATTTATTTTTTTATTTAAGTATATTGACTATTGCTCACTTTAAATCATGAATATTCACATTATATATAGGCCTATAATCACGAATATTTACATGTTTTTGTTATTATGTACATTTAGAGTATTTTGGCATGTGGTCAACTCAAATTGATGAGATTCAAAGTCTTATGTTATGAAGAGGTGTTTGACTAACTTTAGATTTTGTTTAAATTTGAATTTCAAAATAAACTATATAACTTTATTTTTTCAATAATGTTCAATTTCTTTTGCATGTTATTTTAGTTATTTTGGTTTTAGTCTAAATAATTGATGATTTTGAATGTTTTTATGGTTCATTTTTTAATTGTTTTTTCCAAAATTTAGTAGGAGTTGTTGGAATTGTAAATATAAGCTATTCATATTATAGAATCTCGATGTAATAGTGGTATTTGAAGGCGACACTGAATCTATTTCTACAATTAAAAATAGTTTTTGAATAATGAAAAATCTCGATCTTGTCAAAGATTAAAATATCATTGGATTCCATCAATAATGACCAGAAAAGTCAAAATCATTTAATCTTTAGACAACTCCATTTTGGTTCAAGTGTTGCTTTGAACCTTAAGATCCATTAGGGTTTGTTAAGGTCAATGGGCTATGTGCTCGAGAGGCACATGGAATCTCTTTGCGAGGAGTTATTCTTCTCTCCTCAAATCTAAAATCTAACATTTTAAGTTATAAAACTCTAATAAAAATAGATCTAGCATCGAAATAAATTTATATGAGTGAAGCATTTGTGGGGGTTATTTATTCTATCAAAGTTCTATAGGACTAGTACCCACCCACATATTGTTGCAAACACTGTTGCACAAGCACAAGCATGTCATTTAGAGACATTAACATTGATGTGGTCATAATAACACCTCATTTTCATTGGCCCAATTGCACACCTATTGACAATGGATCTATTCATTGCAACACTACAACAAAACCCTATAATTAACATCCTTTTTAGCTTCCTTTTTTGTTTACATTTACATTTTTAGTGATTTTTTGTAGTTTTTATGAAAAAACGATGTTATTTCATGGGATGACATTGTTAACATAGATTTTCGTACAAGGAAGAACATCAAAATTAACCTTGACTTTAGCACCGGGACTCTTGAGTAACTAAATAAAGTGGAGGAATTTTATCAATTTTTTTAAGAAAGAAAAAGGGCTCAAAATAAGCCACTTATCTAAAACCTCATAAGTGTGAGGGTATTTCCATTATTTTAATAAAAACTTTTATTTTCCCTAGTAAAAAGCCTTCAAAACCTCCTTTTTCATTCTTTGTTTTTTTTTGTTTTCTCTCTCTCTCTCTTCTCTTCTCTTCTCCTCCCTTCTCCTTTTTCTCTTAGGTTTCCTCTCTTAAATTTCTTCCTTATCGAGGCTTGGGTTTTAGTTCATGGAGGAACCTCCTTAAGGAAGGTGATGGATTCAACCTTCCCTTCTCCTCCTTTCTTCCTCTTTTACTTTGTTTTTCCTATACGGATTTGCTAAATTTTAATGTGTTTTGTTATTGCAAATTAGGGTTTCATGCATAGAGACTAAGTTTTCATGGAAGAACCTTTGAAATGAAGGTAATGACTTCTCCCTTCCCTTCTCCTTCTTTCTTCCTTCCCATTTTACTTTGCTTTTACTTTGTTGATTTGCTAATGTTTATTGTTCTTTTGTTGTTGTGGGGTTTAGGGTTCCATGCATGGAGGCTAAGGTTTGATGGAGGAACTTCCATAAGGAAGGAAATGGATTCTCCCTCCCCACCTTCTCCTTCCTTACTCTTTTATTTTATTTTTCCTTTATTGATTTGTTGATGTTTATTGTTGTTTCGTTGTTGCAAGTTTAATAAAGAAAAAATGACATTTTGGGGGTTTTGTTTAATGGACAGATCTATTTCATGGGTGTGGCCTACGGAATAGCCTTACATTCCTATAAGAAGATACATGTTTAAAATCCTAGCACCCATATATTTCTTATTACTTGCTTTTCCATGTGTATTAAATGTTGACATTTATTTAAAATCTATATTATTCACTTGTTTGCATGTATAGGTTAGGCTAGCTTCAATTCAAATATGCATCTTTAATGACATCTTCTTGTGGGATTGTAGCTCAAGTAGAGTTCTTTCCTTTTGGAAAGTGATTTGTGTTCAAATCCAAACATTCCCTTACCATTTTCCATTTATGTTTTCATTTTTTACCATTTTTCGTTTCCGTTTCCATAAATTCTAATTTCTACTAGGTTAGTCTAGTTTCAGTTTAGTTTGCACCATTAATGATTGTTTTTTGTGGGATTGTAGCTCAAATAGGGTTCTTACCTCTTGGAAAATGATATAGGTTCAGATCCAACACTCCCTTGTTGGAATAGTTAACCTGTCTAGACCTTGGTTAAAACATTATTTCATGTTTCCTAGTGTTTAATACCATGTGAATTATTCATCCTAGTGCTTAATTTGTCAACCTAGGCCCACCTAGGTGCATTATTTTCCTAATTTATAATCTTTATCCTCAAGTGAACCCTCTTTATGCTTTTAAAGCAGCTTTTAAGAGTCTAAAGCAATAATATGCTTTTATCCTACTTTATTCATGCATTTATGAGATTAGATAGCTTTAGCTATGCTTTTCTCATGGATAAGGATAAGGTAGGGGAAATTTGGAAATATTGGAAAGTTTGATTGATTTTTCCTAACCTCCTTTGTAATGTCCCTTTTGAATAAAATTTCCCAATGTGCTCAAATTCACTAAATTTCAACTCTAGGTATATGTATACAACTGATTCCAAACTCCTCCAAATACTTTCAAACTTGGTGAGGAAGGTCATGAGGGGTCATGGGACACATTTACACATCTATCAGACATATAATAAACTAATATACCCAACCATGGTTTGAAATTTGCAAGGGAAGTAGTTTTGGGACAAGACTAGTCAATTTGGGAAGTGGAATCCCCCCTAGGTCTTGGAACAAAGCTATTCCAAACATTGTACAACCTTCTCTAATGATGGGTTTGAGAATTGGATCTGTTATTAGACATTAATTAAAGTATATTTTCAGCATTATCTGTGTTTTTGGGGTCGAATAGGTATCCAAGAGAACTCAGGGAATTTACTAGGAATTTTGAGGCTTAAACCCCCAAGGGTAGATGGATCCAAATAGCTCCAAATGATCTCAAATTGTACCTAAAGGTGTATGGATGATGTTAAAACATAATAAGGGTGTTTATAGGTTCCTTCTAACCTTCAAAATACTTTTGAAACTCACTTTGGAAATATGGTCAATGTAGGGAGTTTTACTAGCAAATTGTGGTTCAAATCCCCTTAGGGTAAATGACAAGTTAGATCTCCAAATGCAATAGAACCCTCTCGAAATTATGAATAGAGGATGGTGGAATATAAAGAACATAAATGGGCTCTCATATGCATCATCATTCAGCTTATAATATTTTCTACAACTCTCTCAAATCAGATATAGAATTGCTAGTTTCAACATAAGAGGAAATGGTAGGCAATCTTCACTAAATGTGATGAAACTCAACCAAATGCATCCAAATTCTTGTCTAATGAACATGAAACTCTTTGAACACATAAATGAAATTCCATTTATCATTAATCCATCATTCATTCACTTAACCATTCGAATTTATCAACATATCATTGACTTGCAACAAGGTAGTGGGGAAAATGGCATTGTTTGTTCATTAATGAGCAATTTTAAATAGTATTTCTTGGAATATAGACTTGTGGCTCTTCTGAGCATGAAATACAGAGCATATAAATCATATTACAAAATAATGGGGCATCATAAGCTCCCCCAAAGAGAATAGTATCTCACCAAAGGCGCAATTCCTCAAGGATCAAGAATATGCATAGAAAACTTGAAATGGTTGAAGAAGCAAGCTGAACTAGAAGTGACCATGATCTTCCCTGTAGATTACACTTGTAAGAAATGAATCCATTGAAGATCCAAATGAAAGGTCTGAATGGACTTTCCAATTACCAACTAGGATGGGAATCTTTCACCCTCGAAATTGGTGCTAAGGCAAGTAGAGTAGTACTCCACTAGCTCTTCTCTCCAAATGCAATTGCAAATTCTAAAAATGATCAAAAGCTGCCTTAATTCTTTGTTATTGACATTTATAAAGTTTCCAATCTCTCTATGGGTCGAATTCCTTCCAAGAGATGCATTCCAATTCAAGTTGGGAAGAGATTCCAAAGAATATCACTTGTACAACAATTCCTAGTCTCCCACTTCCACCAAATCACATGTGGAAGCATCTTAGCTTCCCTAACTCCCTTGAGCGCCCTATTGGAGGATATTTTTAGCCCTAACATGTCATATATGTCATATGTCAGCCATCAGGTTTGATTTGTGTCATAGGTGTCATAGCATCTTCATCATTGTTGTCATAGAAGCTAGGGAATCTAACCTAAGTGTCACAATTTCTCTAAGATGCCTCTTCCTCTTCCATGGGAGTTAATATTCCACTCCAATTCGACCTTTGATTATTCGTGCCATGAATAATACCTTTTGAAATCCCCCAAGTGTGTTACCCTTCACCTTGAATTCGAATTGGTGAGAGAATGATGCCAAGTGTAGTGGGGAAATCTAGCCACATGTGGGTCCCACAACCTCTTATGTGCCCTCATGATCCAATGCCACCTTATTTTCTATTATTATTATTTATTTGACCCATTTAATGTGCATTTGTAAGTCTAAGGTCACTTTAGGTCTTGTAGTTCCATCACTCCAACTTTTAATGCTTCCACCCCCAACCTAGGGAACTAGTAAGCTAGTGGAAATTTTCCTCCATGATATTTTGTGGGGATGGGGACATTACAAATTTGAATTGGGAATTTGCTCTAATGTGACCCACCTTTTCCATTTGGATCTAATTATACATTATAACTAACTTGGACATCATGCTTGGCAATTATTTTGACCTTCAGTACCAATTTGACAAACTATCACGAGTATGGCCAATTGGCTTAGGCCATTGTAATCCAATGCAAAATTTTGGGACATTACTTCCTTCCATCCTTTTATCCTGTAAAGCTTCTCATCAACTTATTTTTAGTCACTCACAACCTACCTAATCCAACTTGTCCAATTCGTGGCCATTTTCTATGAGTTGGAGAATGCTTTTTCCATAGACGGGGTTTTATTGCTAAATCTAAGCCTAAATTTAGTGAGCTACTCGAATTGTCTCTAGTGCATTCGAATTTCCTCTATTAGGTGTATTATTTATTGTACTCTCATTGTTCAATAATAGATTGATGGAGTTTTACTCAATTGAGTTTCTTTTCTCAAGAGTTTTATGCTCAATATTTTCTCCTTCTCTACATTCTTGCAAATTTAATTGTGAGGTTTCTTCAGTGAACTAGATTTAGGCTTTGACATATTTTCACATGGTATCAGAGCTAGCTAATTTAGTTTTTCTCTGATACTTCCTTTGAGCACCATAAGAAATGGAGGTTCCACACAAATATTGGGGCTATTGCCTTGAAACCATTGGATAAATCCTTTGGATTCTACCTAGGTGTGATGCACTCTCAAATGTGCTCAATGTCGAAGTAGAGATTGACCGTGCTTACTGAATTTCCTCCTAAGTTTTTTTTGCAAGTATTTTGTGCAGGTACAACTTCATGGATTCGAAATCAATTCCTCCTCTATCACCATTCAATTATGTTATGTAAATTGAAGATGGTTGCATATCTCGAGAGCCATGAGCTCTTTGATGTATCTATTGGAATTGTTGCAGAGCTAGAGTCCTTTGAAGAGAAATATGGTTGGCTGAATGATTGTGATAGAGCTTTTGGAGCCATGTGTTTGGAAATATCTCCAAACATGCGCTACCTTATTGATTCTACTAAATACGCAAAGGATCCATGGATAAATTTGGATAGATCTTTTGGCAAGCACAATGAGGAAGAGATAAGCCATATAGAGAATGAGCCTATTAGTGACACCTCCTCAAATTTTCTCACTGATTTCACTAATATCTTGACCTCAAACCTCTTTGAAGAATTTGTTCATGAATATGAAGAAGAAATTGCAAAAATTCCTTCAACATGTGTAGTTCATGTTGAAGATATTCTCCTTGATTTGAATGCTTCCTCTCATTGTCATGAAGCAGTAATTGAAGAGACTTCTTACGTGGCTCTAAAAGTTGATAAATCAGATCTGTCTCATTCATATGTGGCTGTTGATGATGAAGAAAGTTCAACTAATGGAGTTGCTAAATTTGTTGAAGATGATTCCAACTATTCACTATTCTCCTATCATTCTTCATATTTTGACCTTGAGAATGATAAACTAGTCATTGATGATCTTGTGCTTTCTTCACAAGTTGATGGTGTGCAATATGTTGATCTAATGGATGATTTGAAGGCTAGATCAGATCTCGAGAGTGCTCCATTTGCACTCATTGATTGTGTTCTCATGCCTTCTACCTATTCCTACACGATGACTAGCATCGGTTCTTAGAGTTGCACTGAAGATGGAGGAGACCACCATTTGCTTGGGATTGATTCTCAAGATGATTATGACTCATTTGGACCTGGTATTATCTTTTACAGTTCAATGGTCAAGTCTAATGAGTAGCTACATATGATCTCCTATGATACTTCTACTATTGAGGATCATATATTAGTTAGTGCTCTAGAAGAGCATCCTTCTTCTCATGAGTTTGCTGATGTGCAATTTTTGGTTCCTTGGATATTTTGGAAGCTAGATCAGTATTTGGAGATACTGCATATGCTCTCCTTGGTTCTGTGCTTCCTCGCTATTCCAAAATGGTCACATGCACACTTCCTCAAGATGCAAATGAAGTTGGAGACATTCTGCATTCGCTTGGACACTTGCTCCTCACACTTGGAGTTGATTTGAAGTCTAAGCCACCACCATCACATAATGGTTCATTTGGTTATGATCTAACCCATGTTGGTTGAAAGGAGATATCAAGGAACCATATACACATTCTTGGAGCTGATCCTACCTTATTTGGTTTGAATTAAAATTTCCAGGATGATCTTCATATTTTTGGATTTGTTCTCACCATGTTTGGTCTGAAGGACAAGTTTAGAGAGCTTCCAGATTCACTTGCATCCATTGGTGCAGAATTCAAGCACATGCCTTGGGAGCATGATCCTCTTCTACCAAGGAGGAATAGACCTCCACACATCTTCAACTCTGGAGAGTATCATTAAAAATTTTGGTAGGTTTCATGTCCATATTTTGAGGGAGGGTTTTGTTACCATGTGGTGTTCCATGTTTCCTATGTTTACATGGACATAAAAAATGTAATGGGGTGACCATAGGCCATAGTTTCTTGGGCCCTAATCATATTTTACTCACACTAAGTCAGGATTAAGGGGGCATGTTGGAATAGTTAACCCATCAAGACCTTGGTTAAAACATTATTTCGTGTTTCCTAGTGTTTAGTACCATGTTAATTATTCATCCTAGTGCTTAAGTTGTCAACCTAATCCCACCTAGGTGCATTATTTGCCTACTTTATGATGTTTATGCTCAAGTGCGCCCTCTTTCTACTTTTAAAGCAGCTTTTAAGTGTCTAAAGCAACAATTTGTTGTTATCTTGCTTTATTCATGCTTTTATGAGATTAGACAACTTTAGGTCTGCTTTTCTCATGGATAAGGATAAGGTAGGGGCACTTTGGTAATCTTGGCAAGTTTGCTTGCTTTTGCCTAACATCCTTCCATCCTTTTCTCCAGTAAAGCTTCTCATCAACTTATTTTTAGTCACTCATGGCCTACCTAAGCCAACTTGGCCAATTCATGGCCACTTTCTATGAGTTGGAGAATTCTTTTTCCATAGATGGGGTTTTATTGCTAAATCTAAGCCTAACTTTAGTGAGCTACTCAAATTACCTCTAGTGCATTCCCATTATCTTGGTTTTTGTACATTTGATATAAAAGGATTTTAAGCTCCCTGAGAAAACAACTATGTTTCATGTGAGAAATGACTATGAGAAGTTATTTGGATGCACATATCCACAATCCTAACTTAGACTAGAATTTGCTTTGTGACTTCGAAGAGAGGAATTAAGTAATTTAAATGCTCACGTTGATTACTTTTAAGGGTGCTATACAAGTGCAATGAACCGACATATTTGATTAATGGTGAGATGAAGGAGGATTTTTAGACTTCCAACCTTTTAAAAATCACCAAAATCACTTTATGGGTGCATGATGAAGAGGGTAGTTTAGTAAAGAAGAATATTTAAGTCCTTCATGTGGGTGCTTCAAGTAATGTGGATAACTTGAAATCACAATGATGTGAATAGATTGCAAAAACTTTGGAGAATTTAATAAAGATAAGTACTTGAAGTTGAGGTTCATTCTCCACCTAAACACTTTCCCAAGTGATGTGAGCAACTTTGAATGACAAACTACAACTTGAATGCAAATGTGATAAATGAGATATTTCACACTTCCATCATTTCTTGATTTGCAAAAATCACTTATGAGTACAAGAAAAGAGCATACTTAAGATGAAAAAACTTTCAGGCTTTTTTTTAAGAGGTGAAAGCATAAAAAACAATTCTTTGAAACAATTACTACACTTAAGATGTTGAAATGAAATTACTTAAATACAAATGATTACAAATGATTACAAGCAATACTTCATTAAACAAACTAGCTATTTCCTTTCAGGTTGAGCAACTAAATAATCAAATAAAGAAATGAATTATGGAAATTGATGAAGTAAACAACTATGAACTTAAGTGTAATGTAAAACAAAAAAACCATAAACATGGTAATTACTTATAAAGTGTGTTAATTGCTAAGCACTAACTAAGGTGCAATAACAAATCTCTAGTAGCTAATAATTCATTAAAAAATAAAAAATATTAAGGAAACTTCATAACATAACTACCTACTACTGAAAAAATGATTTCGAACCGAATCATGTGTCATCTTAGAGACAATCACACCATTCACATGCCTAGATAGAACAATTTGTGTGTGAAAGTGTGGCATGGTATTTACATAGAAATCCATGTGCTAACCGCGTGGAAATCAAAATCGTATTTGTGCGAGTCACACAATATAAAGGCAGACAAGCACATAAAATACAGAGTTTAAAAAAAATGTTTTTTAAAATTTATGCCCGTCCATGGGTGAAAATTGAAATTCTGAATAGAAAATAACTTAAGGAGTTAGAAACTATCATCAAAAATTGAAGTGGAATTGCTAATTTGTGGTGTGGGTTTTGTTGTATTTGTGAGGAAAGTCCTTGATTTAACTAGGTTGTGAGCTAAATAACATATAATTGTTAGTTGTGGGATAAGTTTAGAGTATTATAACATCAAATAAACAACAAGAACGAATACAAAGAATTAGATTAAGAATTGAATGACAAGAATGTTATTCAAAATATAAAAAATGGCTGGAAACAACAACACTCGTATATTAGTCCAATGAAAAAGCATGAACATGGGATATTACCTTGATAAGTGGTCTCCAACACTCTCCTTAGGATGGGTATTTTTCTTTCTTAAACATGCTCTCTAACTATGGTAAATGAAGAAACATCGGTCCTTTGATGAAACAACACAAGCAAGCTTGGGGATAATGGATAACAAAGATGAAAGAGAGATGATTGAACTCTAAGTTCATTCCTCAATCATAACCTTACAATTTTTTACCTTTTTCAAATGTAACCCCAAGGCTTTCTTTTTTTATAGGTAAAACCAGAGCTTTACTGACGAACTTGGTTCAATGTGAATGCTCCTCGTCCAAGTGGGATCCCATGTGCTTGATTAGCTTTTTAATGGTTGACTGGTTGCTCAATCAAATAAATAGTCAATTGAATGTTTGGTTTTGCTTTCCAGGGTGCTAAATAGCCATTAGGTAGCACGCTTATGTTGTTTTGTTGTAAAATGGTGATGTCTTCAATAATAGTTTCTTGAATGTTACATGTGTGGGAAATTGAGGTGATAACAAGCACTTAAGCATTTGAATGAGTAAGTTGGTATCTTGAAAACACAATCCCCTTCGCTTCTCTAATTTTTAGATAAAAGCTGTAATTAATTATTAGTAACTAATAACCCCATAAAGCTTGGTGGTTATGGATTTTGTGATCACCCATGGAATTACGCCTTAGTGAAAAGAGTCAAACCAACCCTTGTATATATTCCAAAGAAAACCTTGTGAGATTCCTCTCTATTTCTTGTAATATTTAAATGGAGGACAAGTTAACCGTGAGAGACATTAGTGGTTAGTAACGCCTAGGAACTTGATGAAATACATCAATTTGAATCTTTGCATATAAAGTACGCTACGTAAAGCAACGTACTCACCAAAGGTGGCATTTCCTGATTTCCTCTTCCTATTGCGAGTACCAATAATATGATAAAAAGCCAATGTGGAAGGCATGGGTGTTTTGACTTAACACTTCAGCAATGGCACGTTGTGCATTGCGATTATTATTTTGACCATTGCTTTTCCTTGACTTTGGTTGACTTTAACATAAGGTCAATGTGTAAGGGCTGGGCATCTCTATTTCAATTTTTATTAAAGTTATCATTTGCTTGGTGTTTCCTCTTCCTTTCGCCTTATGTCAATGTCATTGGGCATTAAGATTACTATTTGCTCACTTGGTCATCCTGACTTTTCACAATACTTTTGAGTAAAAAATAAAGAAAGATTGGCACATGCCATTTAATCATAAAGGCAAAAACTTATTGGTGAGACATCCTTGTGTTACAATACTACACGTGGGAATGAATATTTGATTTTGGGAACTACACGTGGGAATGAATATTTGATTTAGTGTGGGAATGAATATTTGATTTTGGGAATGAATATTTGATTTAGTGTGGGAATGAATATTTGATTTTGGGAATGAATATTTGATTTAGTCTTCTTTCCTTTTGAATTATTGCTTCACCTACCAAAGCTATGAGGTGGTTGTGAAGATTTGGATCTCGCTTCTATGCAATGCATATTTTATTTTTTATTCTTAGTCGACCTTTATCTGTAAAGGTAAGGGTGATTGTATGCAATATCTTCATCCAATCCCCACCCTTTATCCTTGAAGGTAGGGGTAATTTTATGCATATCTTCATCCAATCTTCACCCTTTATCCTTGAAAGGTACATGTTGAAGATAGCAATTTATTTTTCAAAGTTTTTTTGGCTTCAAAAGTACTCTTTGAAATATGATATTTTTCTATATCATCTTTGATAGGTCCAATGGCACTTAATTTTTCTTGGAGTTATGTTCATTTTCTATTTTACTGGCATTTAAGTTATCTAAATACTCATAAACTCATTAGCAATATGCTCTACACTTTAAACAAGTTTAATAGAACCATCCTCTCGTTCCTTTAGGAGATCTTCAACTTCTAGGGATTTCATAAACGTTTTGACTCAAAATGCTTAGGCGGGTCTCCTCTCTCTCACTTTCACTTTTCCATCTTCTATTGGAGATGATTCTACCTTCACATCTAGTTCTTCTACTTTGAAAACGTTGATTCAATGTTTTTTTAACATTTTCTTCTTCAACCTTTAACGTTAATTGGCATGTCTCTATAACATATCGAATTTTCATAATGTATATGGCCCTTCATATCTAAGGTCATTGATGTATATAGTAATAACCTCTTCACTTTCATCATTTTGTCCTAACATGATGTCAATCTATAAAAAAATAGGTGTAACCTTTCATCGTTTCAAGTTTTGTAGCATTCTAAATAAATTTAGGGAATACTATACAGGTAGGAATTTCCCTTTTAGCATAACAACCACCCTATTGCAAGTCTTAATTTTTTAGGGAAACAACATCACGTGAAACCCTCCATGTACTTCCTCTCATTTTGGGGATGGTATCACAGTTAGGTTGCAATTTTGACAGCCTAATCCATGAAGACATAGTGAGGCTTACAATATTTAAAAAGACAACCAACTTATTAATATATTTTTTAACAAAAGCATGTAATTTTTATATTAAAAAGTTGATGAAAACAACCAAAATGGATACAAATTTTAAATTCAAAAAGAAAACCAACTCATTGTCCAAAAAAGCTTTACCTTGCAACCTATCATCAACTTGTAGCCTCAAGATTGCTACAACAGTTACAAATATTGCAATACTACTATAAAATTTGACAAATTAGCCAAGCAAGAAAACACAAAAATAAGTCACGAGCAACCAAAAGTATAGTGTTGAAGCCACGCGAAATTCCCTCTATTATCCCCGAACTGATTGAGGGATCTTGAAATTTCGACTATATTGATAACCAACTAATGAATAGATTCCTCATACATAGTCTTGGAGCCTGCATTTCAGGTATCCCTAGTTTGACTACCAGCAAACATTTCATGGTGTAAATTGAAAATATTAGTCAATTTTTCCATTTGAGCACCCTAAACATAAACTTGACCCTCCAAATCATTAATTAACCGGTGATCTAACAAAGAAACATGAGTGGTTACCTTTCATATAGCAGACAAGACATCGTCTCGTTGAGAATTTGTCTTACGCGGGGTGGATTGCAGGTCCCATATACTCGCCTTCACATCTCGCATACCCTCTACCAGATCCGTCAGCTCGGCTGCAACTACATCCTCTTCCTTCATCCTGAATACAGATGTAGATTTCCAAACCCGAAACCACTCCAAAACACAACCCCAACCCTACAAGAGGTCAACAGGGAGGGGCTTGAAACCAACCAAAGTTAACATTGCCTGCCCAGAATCAATTGCCAACAAAAATCCTCCAGAGAAACTAATGTTAAATTTCCAAACCACGAGAAGAAAACCCCAACATCCCTCGAGCTAAGGAAATATCTCTAACAAAATCCCAAATACATCAGAGAGAAAGTCCAGAACCGCCATAAAATGAGAGCAAAGAGAAAACAACACCCCAACAAAGCCTCGCAAGACTTCACCCATGTGCGAGGTTAATGAATCCTTAATGACTAAGGTTCGAAGTTTGAAATGCTGACAAGTGGTGTCCATGTAAGGAGGGGAGCAATAAACCAAATATCCATATTCATAATTAAAACCTTAGGGAAGCCACCAATTAAGAAATCAGCCCCCATTTTGAATAAGAGCACCTTTACCTACGTTGGTAGCTTGATTGTCCAGTTGATCATCTACTGAGTTGTTAAGTCTTCGAAACATGCACCAAGTTTACTTCTTTTATTCGTTGTAGGAGATCAACAATACAAAATTGGAGCCTCCCACTGATCAGATCATCCAATGGAGTCTTTTTTTTATCTTGCAAGATTATAAGAAGAGAGTCCCCAACAACTAGGATGTTCGGAATTCCTAGGGAGACAATAAAATCTAGGCCCATAAGCATAGTATATCTTTCCGCCATGTTATTATTAGCTCTTCCCAAACCCCATTTATATGTTAAAACAATGTTTCCTCCGAGATTAAAAAAAAAAAAAAAATCCCACCTACTCATACCACTCCGATATTAATATATTTTTTTATTAGTCAATAATTTTTTTGTTATTGATCAATAATTTTTTATTATTTAAACTAAATTTTGAATTAATATAAAAAACTATTAAATATTAAAAAAAAACCTTGTCAATATCAACTCTATTCACAACATACAAAGGAGGATCCTAATTTGATAATCACGCTTCATAAGCATTCAAAAAGGTTTGTCAATATCAACACTGTTCACAATATACAAAGAAGGATCTACTTTGATAATCACGCTTCAAAAGCAATGAAAAGACAATTGCATCGCCAACTTTTTAACATACTAAATTCAAGATATAACGAACAATTATTTAAAAACCAATAAAGTTATTCAGAACACTGAACTCTTCTATTGAAATTTTATAGGTTGTCATGCAATACGATTTAATGATAATTGTTTAACAAACCGATAAAGTTATTAAGAACAATGAACTCTCTCTCAATAAAGTTATTAAGAACAATGAATCCTCTTATTGAAATTTTATATATGGTCATGCAATATGATTTGATGATAGATAAAAAACAAAAAAAACAAAAGGATAAGAGATTTTGATGAAATTAGAAATTTAGTTAAGGTTGATTAAATGTTATTATTAAAATTTAATTGTTGAAGTAAGAGTGCCTTTTTTATTAAAATAGTTAATGTTTATGTTGCAATTTAAATTTTAATAAGTAAAATTATTTTTATCATTAACACAAAGTGTAATTAGAATAACTTTATTATCATAAGTTAATGATTATATTCCTGAAATCTTTAACCTATATGTTTTTCATATAAATAAATATAAATTCATATCACATAAATAATATTGATTTTGTAAAGCAAACGGCAACTTAAAAAATGAATCATTTCAAATAAATTGGTGATTATTGTTCCACACAACCTTTTAAATAAACATTGAAATCACATGCTTACGTACAATCAACATTAAAAAATACATACATTGAGGCCATGAATACCATCCCATATGTGTTAAACTATATTTTCAAGTTTTGTTTTTCATAAAAAAAACCGTAACTATATTTCGAAAAACAAAGTTACATTCTTTAGTACCTTTCTAAGGTATATCTTTATGTTCTATTCATAAAGACTGGTCATTTACAATATAAATTCATCATAGATTCTCTGATTATAATTTTCTGTTTTATTTCATATTGTCTCAATCAAAAAGAAATCAAACAGAATAAAACTGTTTAATTCAAGGCTTCCATAGTATTGTTCAATGGACTCCATCTCTGTTAGCTCGTCCTTTCAATATCAAGTTTCAGCATAATCCTTTCAGGTTCATATCAACCTCAAGTTTACAAAAATGCCTTAGCTTTGCTTTTTGGTATCCATCACTATAAACTCATCCATTCAAATCAAGTATTCAACTAATCCTTGCAAGATCACATCTTCAAAACATGTACATTGGTCAATAAAAACCAAAAATAGAAATAAAGAAGCTGCTCTGGCTTCCTACCAAAAACAACAACCATTTCTCAACATTGTTCGAGAGAAACCTTTTCGTAGACAAGCTATTCCTCAAGAAAGGGGTGGTGAGTAGAATTCTGTATGATCCCATTTATGGATTCGCATAAGTGCCATACTCTATCCTATAATAGTATCCCTTCTAAAGCTAAAGCATATGATATAATGTTCCTTTCTTCGTAAACATGTTTGATAGAGACCCGTAAAACCTCTTTTAGTGTTTGTGCCTCCTGTAAGAGAGGTTCTAGAATAATATTGTGAATAACGTTTTCTCCATTAATCCAGTTTATTACTAAGAGGGAGTCACAAAAAATCTACAGAAAATCAATATTCTTTTCCACTGCCAGCAAAAGTAATAATCGTAAAGCACTAAGTTCAGCAAAATTGTTGGATCCTGAGTCCAGTCCAACCTAAACTTTATCCATTGTGTTTCAGAAAGGTAAAGTACTACCCCCCGCACCACAGACTAGTCCCTTGCCTTGCGATACTCCATCGAAAAAGGCCCATGGATTATCTCTGTCTATCTCTTCTTCCACCACATGTCTTATCCAAACCTTATTTTTAGCATGCAGGAAGTAATTAAGAATACCCAAGCTCTGATCAGCACATTGAAAAGGAGGGATAAACAATTCCTCAAAGCAACTTTTGTTTCTTGCTAGCCAAATTCCCCAGGCTACAATTAAAGGAAAAGCTCTATAATTTGCATAAGCTTGATTAGTGATCCATGTTTTTAAAAAATCCTCCACAAAAGTCCCATACCAAACCAAATCTAAGTTTAGGCTGTGTGCTAACTCTTTCCATCCAAATGCCGAATAAGAGCAGTCAACTATCAAATGATGATTAGTTTCTACCTCTACTTTGCATAAGTAACAATGCCCAGGGTCTGATCTATTTTTCCTCTGTAAGATATCCCATGTTAAAGCTTTATTTAGAATTAAAAACCACATAAAGAGATTTGCTTTTAACAGGAAGTTGAATCTCCATATAGGTTCCCGCCACCACTAGTCCCTTTCATCAACAATCATAAGATTATCATAACCAACTTTTGGTGTATAAAAACCTGTTGGTGCTCATACATCCAAGCCAATTTGTCTTCTTGCAACATGATTCTAATATTACTGTTAACAAGAATCAAGAGATAAGCATTCCATAGTCCTCTTTCATCTCCTTGAAAGCCTAAAGACTCTGCCTTCAACCAGCCTTGACCAAAAAATGTAGTAGCTGTATGGTCCACTATGCTACTTAAAAAGAAAAAACCCCTTTCTCTAAGATGAGTGATCATGTGAGTAGGTAGATAGTGTCTAGTCCCACTACCTCCCCAGGGATCTTCTCCCAAATGCAATTTTGACCCATTTCCGACCTTCCAGGTAAGACCTCTACCAATCACATAAAAGGATTTAACCGCAACTTTCCAGTTGTTAGATACATTGTCCGTGGATTTTGAAGGACTGTGAATCCAATCATCAATCAACAAAGGTAGAATGTATTTCTGAATGATAATATTTACCCAAAGTCCAGTTCCTGTAATTAGTCTCCAAATATTTTTGGTAGCCAAAGCATAAGCGATTTTTTCAGATATTTTGAATCTCTAGCCTCCCAAATTATTTGGAAGGGCTAATTATTTCCAATAAATCCATACCATTCCATACTTCTCTTTACTACCAGACTAAAGAAATCTGTAGCAAAGCTTTCTAATTTTGTCAAGGACCCCTTGAGGAATCCAAGTATTCATCCATTAGACCGGTATCGCTTCTAAAACTGCTTTTACCAAAATTACTTCGCCCCCTTTTGAAAGCGACCTGTAAGTCCAACTAGAGATTTTGTTCTCACATTTTGAAATTAACCAATCCCAATCCCTTATCCTGTAAGAGCAGGGCTTTAACCTGTAACCTAAATAATTAAGTCCATCCTCTAAAAAAAGTTCTTTTAAAGGGTAGCAGTGAAGTAAAGTAATCCATATCATTTTCTTCTATGCCATTTCCAAATAGGGTAGATTTTCCAATATCATATGTTTTATTTCAAATTTAAGATAGGTTTTAAGTTGCTTACAATGAAAAATAAATGCTATTTTAAAATTTTAAATGGGTACATTTATCTTTAGAATTTTAAAATACATGTTATGTTTTAAATTTGAGATATGTTTCAAGTTACTTATAATGAAAAATAAATGTTATTTTAAAATTTTGAATATATATATATATATATATATATATATATAATTTTAAAAATACATATTTTTGTATTTAAAAAATATCTACTTCCATATTTCCATCTATATTTTAGCAGTTAGATTTTTTTAATGTATTTTTCAAATTTGTATTAACATTCAATTTTATTAAAGCCACTTATTTGAAATGAACAAGTTATTTAAATAAAAACACTAATATAAAAAACAATTTGATGATTTTATATTATGTATTTTTTATGATTTTGTATTAAAAAAGTGATCATAAATATATTTTACACTTGGTTAAAGGTTATCAACCAATTAATTTATGATTAAATATCATGGTTTTGTAAGGAACTATCCATTAATGGTTGTCAAATAAAAGAAATAAATTTAAACACAAAATGGTTAGTAAATCTGAGTGTAGGACTCTTGGATGGGTGGCAACTGGAACGATAGTGGGATTAAATGGTGAAGTGATGAGGACAGGGCATCGGGTGGATTTCGATAGGGCATTGATCGCTCCAACTGTCAGGCGTAAATGCACGTTAACGGAACTCAAGGTGGCAATTTTTATTGATAAAATTTTGGATGTCTTTAAGATATCTTCTTAATCTTGAATTAGGCATTTTCTTTGTTTTGAACACCCTTAACTTTGTCAATGTATATATTTGTAAATTTCTCAGTATATATTGATTATAATCAACATATTATCACATATTGTATTCATTAATTTCTCATTATATACTGATTATAATCAACATATTATCACATATTGTATTCATTATATTTCAGTTAGATTTATATTAAACTCTAAATCAAAATTTATCTAAATTATAGTTTGTAAATTGCTTTCTTTTTATATAAAAAATGATCCATCCAAATTTAAAATGGATTTATAATGATGTAATTTTTTCACATGAAAAATAATCCATACACATTTAAAATAGATTTATGATAATGCAATTTTTTTATCTGTCGTTAAATTGTAAAACATTTCATTAGATGAAGTTATAATGATGTAATATTTTTATATGTTATTAAATTGTAAAACATCTCATTAAACTTGGATTTATAAGATGATGGTAAAGCCAACACTAAGGCTGGCCGGGGCTCGTGTCTTTACTCTTCTGCTGTTGTGCGGTTGTTAGCTTGGCAGAGATGGGGTTCCACGATTACGTTAAAAAGGAAAGTGATTGATAAAGCCATCTTTTTCTGGTACTTTGAGATTCCTAAAAATATCATGTTAAAGTATAACGTGACTGGTAAGCCGTTGTTAAGCAATTAATTTATTATTAAATCTTATGACTTTGTAAGTAACTCTTAATTGATGGTGTCAAATAAAAGAAATAAATTTAAATGGATAACAAATGTTATTTAATAAACATTTCCTTTTTCTTATCCACTTCTTAATTGAAACTTATTTAAATCTTAATAAAGATGCATTTGAGCATAACAAGATACCACGACCATGAAATGAATCCCCACTTTACACTTGTTACACTCAAGTTAATCTTGTTGATCCACACTTGTTACACTCAAGTTAATCTTATTGATCCACTCAAGGAAATCCAAAATTTCAGATAATATCTAGACACCTATCGGTGTAATTATGCTCAAATGCATCTTGATTAAGATTTAAATAAGCTTCAGTTAAGGGATGGTTAAGAAAATGGGTATGTTTATTAAATAGTATTTGTTTTTATGTTTATATTAATTAGTCTATTGTTTATGTTACTTTAATATTTATATTAATTATTTTAATGTTTAACTTTTGTTTAACAACTAGCCTTCTCCACAAAACTAAGTAGTTGGCTATACTTATTGGTGTTCACCGAAATGGATTTACGATGATATAATTTTTTTAATATGTTGTTAAGTTGGATTTACTTTCTTACTGTGTTGTTACTTCTAGAGTTCAACATGAAGGAGAAGTGTAATTTTGTACTAGATATAAAGTTGACATGTGACATTTTAATAAAATAATAGACTATAGGTTAAAGTAAATAAAAATAAGTAATAATAAAATATTAACCTAATAAATAAACATTTTACAATGTGGGCTCTAACTTAATTTAAAGTTCAAACCAAATAGACATATATTTCAATTAATTAAAACTAAAAATATTAGTAAGACTTGGATCATTCTTGTTATGAAATTCAGAGAGCTGAGCCATCATTAAACAAGGATTTACATGCTATGGATTTGAGCGGATAGATATTTACATACTAAATGAGTATAGATCCATCTTAACTCTCAATCTAGTGTCCATAGGGATCAAATCCATTTAGGTGCAAATTTTTTCTCAAATTTTGACTTGCACCTCACCCAAATTAATTAAAATGGATCTATACTGATTGATAAAGACATCTTTCTCTAGTCCTTTGCTATTGATATTTACATACTAAATGAGTATAGATCCATTTTAACTCTAAAGCCATCTTTATCTAGTCCTTTGAGATTGATATTTACATACTAAATGAGTATAAATCCATTTTAACTCTCAATCTGCCAAGTGTCCATAGGGATCAAATCCATTTAGGTGCAAACTTTTTCTCAAATTTTGACTTGCACCTCACCCAAATTAATTAAAATGGATATATACTGATTGATAAAGCCATCTTTCTCTAGTCCTTTGAGATTGATATTTGCATACTAAATGAGTATAGATCCATTTTAACTCTCAATCTACCAAGTGTCCATAGGATCAAATCCATTTAGGTGCAAACTTTTTCTCAAATTTTGACTTGCACCTCACAGAAATTAATTAAACTGGATCTATACTGATTGATAAAGCCATTTTTCTCTAGTCCTTTGATATTGATATTTACATACTAAATCAGTATAGATCCATTTTAACTCTCAATCTACCAAGTGTCCATAGGGATCAAATCCATTTAGGTGCAAACTTTTTCTAAAATTTTGACTTGTACCTCACCTAAATAATTAAAATGGATCTATACTGATTGATAAAGCCATATTTCTCTAGTCCTTTGAGATTGATATTTACATACTAAATGAGTATAGATCCATTTTAAGTCTCAATCTACCAAGTGTCTATAGGGATCAAATCCATTTAGGTGCAAACTTTTTCTCAAATTTTGACTTGCACCTCACCCAAATTAATTAAAATGGATCTATACATATTGATAAATCAATCTTTCTCTAGTCCTTTGAGATTGATATTTACATACTAAATGAATATAGATCCATTTTAATTCTCAATCTACTAAGTGTCCATAGGGATCAAATCTATTTAGGTGCAAACTTTTTCTCAAATTTTGACTTGCACCTCACCCAAATTAATTAAAATGGATCTATACTTATTGATAAAGCCATCTTTCTTTAATCCTTAGAGATTGATATTTACATACTAAATGAGTATAGATCCATTTTAACTCTCAATCTACCAGTGTCCATAAAGATCAAATTTATTTTGACAAACTTTTTCTTAAATTTTGACTTGCACCTCACCCAAATTAATTAAAATAAATCTATACTGATTGATGAAGCCATCTTTCTCTAATCCTTTGAGATTTCGGAAAAATATAATGTTAAACGTATAAAGTGATTGGTAAAACCATCCTTCTCGAAAAATATAATGTTAAAGTATAAAGTGATTGGTAAAACCATCCTTCTCTAGGCCTTTGAGATTCCAAAACTATCATGTTCAAAGTCGAAGTGCTGCAATAAATGGATACAAAGTTTAAAGCTATAAATTCCATAACAAGTTAACACACTACTAGATTCCAAAAAAACAGTTAACACAGTATAACTAGATTCCAAAAAAAACTAAAGTTCAAGTCCACCAAATTGACATAGTGCTTAGTCATGAATTCTATAACAAGTAAACACAGTGATTGGCAAGCACTAAAGTGCTGGTAAACTTCACTACAAATCAGTCATTTCATTAGTTGAAAAGACAAGATATAACTTTTAAAAGTGAGTCGGTTCAAGAATTGGTATGACCACTCTTCACAATCCACCCACCAACAAGCATATTCAGATAAAAAAATTGGGTTGAATTGGGTAAACCAGGCAACCAGATCTCTACTTTTGCTGAGGTCGTGCTGAGGTTTTCATGTAGACAGCGTACTGCTGGTAATTGGGTGTCCCAACAACAACAGGAAACAGGCAGAGAAAGAAGAAAAAGGAGGTGGCCTTCCTGCCCTACCAACTCCATCAGATCGGTTCCACCTCTGACTTTGCATTGTTTTTTCTGAAGTCATCTACAGAAATTGCAGGGACCAGCCAACAACCGGCCAGCAAAAAGCAGTGGAAACGTGCTTCTTGTTTGCTATGCTTTGTCAAACGCAAGTACAACACAAGTTGTTGGCTCGCTGACACTTTCAACAGGCGACCTAATCAAAATCTTGGATTTTGATAGGCTCTACTGGACCGTCTCAAAGATTACAAAACCCTAAATTTATAGATTTTCATAGGCTGTACTGGACCGTGTCAGAGATCACGAAACCCTAAATTTATAGATTTTCATAGGCTGTACTGGACTGTCTTTTGAGAGATTACGAAACCCTAAATTTATGGATTTTCGTTATTGGGACAAGTTGTTGGGTCGATTCCGCGTTTTGTCTTCTGTGTTGGTAGGACGTCGTCTTCAGCAGCAGTTTTAAGCTTCTTTCGGCCGTTAAATTATATCAATTTTCAAACAGTCAAGATTATCTAATTATGAATTCGTAAGAGATTATTGGATTGTTCATAAAAATATTGTTTTTCATTGTTGGTGGAGAAACCAGGTCTATGACTTCAAAAAATTATAGCTGTTCATTGTTGTTGGAGAAACCAAGTGGTAGCTTCTTTTTAGTTGGTTGATGTAAGGAAGGTGTGGAGTAAGCTGCTCCCTGCAATTACATCGATATCTATATATGTGTTTAGATATTATCTGAGATTTTGGACTTCATTCAATTTCAATGAATCAACAAAATTAACCTGATGTAACAAGTGTAGAGTAAGGATTCATTTCATGGTCGTAGTATCTTGTTATTTTAAAATGCATCTTGATTAACATTTAAATAAGTTTTAGTTTGGTGGTTAAGAAAATAAGTATGTTTATTAAATAATATTTGTTTTTATGTTTATATTAATTAGTTTAATGTTTAATTTTTATTTAACAACTAGCCATCTCCACAAAACTAAGTAGTTAGCTATACTTATCAGTGTTCACAAGCCACTTTACTTATAACTATGCTAATTGTTATTAATATGATAAACATCCGTAAAAATATATAGTTCACATATTATATACTAATCATGATCTGTCGTTGTTTATTTCAGTCTTCTTCAATTCAATTTTTGATTTGTCGTTGTTTAATTCAGTCAGTGTTCTTCATTATTCATTGAGAAATTGGAACTAATCAAACCTTTAACTCTTTGAATCAAAATTTCAAATCGATAAAAACTTCGATTCTGTGGTTGTCGCCGACTTGGCCTTGAAACATCGTACCAGATTTTGATGTGATCCATAGTTGACAATTTATACACCCAAATAAACGGAATCTTGTTGAATGTGTCTACACTATTAAGCATTCAGTCGATCGGCATTGAGCCGAGCCATCTCTTTTTTGGTTGTAATAGTTTGATATCTATATTAAGCATTAGCATTATCTTTATCTGAGCAAATTTCAACTTCTTAGTTTGAATAATGGCTAAGATATCATTTAGAGAGGATATTTGTTGTACACATGGATGGAGGAAGGAAAGTTTGAAAGCTTGTTTTCGGGTGTATATATTAATATGGTTGGATTGTTCTTCTTCTTATATATTATAAGATATTATATATATGTTTAGTAAAATGTTTGGGCAAATTTCAACGTGTTAGTTTCGATAATGACTAAAATATCATTGAGAAAGGATATTTGTTGTAGGCATTGATGGAGGATGGAAAGTGTGAAAGTGTAGTTTTGAGTGTATATATTGATATGGTATGGTTGGATTTGTTGTTATATATATATATATATATATAATTTTAATTTGTTAGTTTTAATTAAAATATTATTTAGAAAGGATATTTGTTGCAAGTATGAATGGAAATAGAAAGTTTGAAAATGTGTGTTTGAGTGTATGTATTAAAATGGTTAGATTGATTATCTATATATATATATATATATATATATGAACTTAAATGCCAATTATATATATAAATGAAAATGTAAATGTTAATATTTAACTTCACAATGTTTATGAATTTAAGTGTTAAGGAGTAACCACTTTCAAAGGGTTACCTACTTACCAACCAACTTATGGTCAATTTTTACAAGTAATTCATAATAATTCAAAGTTATCTAACATATATGGTAAAACCCTATAAATTTGTTATTAATATTAGTATAACTAAATGTAAGAAAATAATTTATTATTAATTTTATATGATGAAATATCTTTAAAGAATAACAATATTTGTGTATCCATTTTATTTGTTATTTAAATTCAAATTAAAATATCAAAGAAAAAATTATTAAAAAACTATGAATTTGTTATTAATGTTGATATAACTAAATTTAAGAAAAGTATTTATTATACTTAATATATTCTTAAAGAAGAGCAATACTTAGGTATCCATTTACATTGTCATTTAAATTCAAACCAAAGTATCAAAAACAAATGATTTCCCTAGGTAGATAGGCAGAAATGATGGACTTTAAGATTAAGATAATATTTTTGACTTTAAGATTAAGATAATATTTATTTTTTCAAACACTTTGTTATCCTAGTTTTGTTATAAGATTTGGGTTAATAATATATGTAATAAAATTGATCAAATTTAAATACTTTTATAATGTATAATTTGAAAATTAAATGCAATATTCCTTACCTCATTCTTTTAATTAATGTTACTTTTTCTTTTAACATTGATTTGATACCTAGAATATAATTATAAGTTGCTCAAATTGAGTAAGGAGACACTCTTTATTATTACATTAATACATTTTAGATAAGTGTAAATTAATGAGGGTCTCTCATGATGCATTTCTAGCAATGGAAAACTAAATATCCATGAGATTGGATAATTAGAAAATATACATGACATATTGCCATGTAGAAAAATGAATTAAATTTTTGTATATATCACTTTTATTTATTGAAATTTTATGTAACTATATGAATATTAAAGATAATGGTGATAGAGTGCAATGATAAGCCTTTTAACCTAAAAATATATAATTTCTTTATAAGATCAACCCCACCATTGGATTGTTATTTATGATAAAGTAGCCTACTAATTGAGTGCCTAAGGGAATACTAAGGGAGTGCCTAAGGGAATATGGTGTGGATAAATTGCAAAAATGGTGGATATAGGTCTTGGATTAATGTTGGGTTTCATTAGATATCTTCAAGTTAGATTGAAAATGAAGTTATTATAATTTTTTACTCATCTTTGTTGAGGGGGAGCTTGTGAAACTTAAATGAATAAAATGTGAAATGTAGTGCTTACATTTCTATCTCCCATAAACCCAGTGTAGAGACATCACATAACCTTAACCTCTCATGACAATACCTTTTATGTCATGCACCACTCTCTATTTACCCTAAATATTTCTATCCAAAAATGATGGACATAGGTTTTGGATTTATTTTTTTATTTTTTTTATGTTGTGTTTCATTGGATACTTTTAAGTTAGATTGAAAATGAAGTTATTATAATTTTTTACTCATCTTTATTGAAGAGGAGCTTGTGAAACTTAAATGAATAAAATGTGAAATACAGTGCTTACATTTTCATATCCCACAAACTCACTTTAAAGACATCAATACAGAAAAAGCACATAACCTTAACCTTTCACACACCTTTCACAACAATACATTTTATATCATTCACCACTCTCTATTTACCTTAAATATTACTGTTTCCAACCTCACAAATTAACAATTATTACTATTTCCAACCTCACAAATTAACCAATTAACAAATAAAAAATAAAAAAACAATGAATTGTTTGAGTTGGGAGGATGGCTAGGGTTTTTGGCGTTTCTGCAGGAAATACTGATTTTGACGGTTGAGCTGAAGAATATGTGGCCTTTGGCGACTTGGAGTCAAGCTGATTTGATGAATCAGCCTAGTACCAACCAAGCCTAAAAAAAGTGGGAAGCTACAGTTCAGTCGGAGGCTTCTATTCTTCAGTTCTGCTTGATTTTTCGGTATTTTCTGTATTGAATCAGGTTGATTTTATTGGTGTTAGGATTTGATGTGTATTTGGTCTTTTCCTTTTTTAGAATCTCCTCTATTCTAGGGAGCACTACTGCTATTTTTGGGGGTGGCTGCTTGGCAGCTGTCTTGTCCCTACTACGGGCTACTAACAGCTATGGTACGCTTTTTTCTTGGGCTTGATTCCTTTTATGATGACTTCGTGTCATTCTCAAAACCCTATTCTTTTGGAGTCTGCTCCGGTGTTGGGTGTTAGAGCAGACCGTATCGCTGGGGAGGATTCTCATCTGGGTAGTCTGTGTGGTTTGAAGGCTAAAAGGAGAAGACTTTTGAAAACCTACAAAGCGAAGAAAGATGTTTTCAGATATGACATTGATGCTGATTTTAATCTTGATCGGATTCGAACCCTAGCGGAGAAATCTTTGGTCGGCAGGCTCGAGTTCACTTCGGGATCCAAACTTGAAATCTCTGAGTGGGTTATTAAACATTGGGTTCCTATCACCGGTTTGGCTCCTCGCATCAATTTATTAGCTAACAGGTGGATACTTTTCACCTTCACGGAGGCGGCGCATTTGGATATGATTATGTCTTCATTTTGGGAGTTTAAGCGTGGTTCCTTGTACATCAAGCGATGGCATGTGAATTTCGACCCCCTCACTGAAATTCAAACCCTCCGTCATCTGTGGATGATTATTCCGGGTCTTCCTATAGAATTGTGGTCGGAGGAGGTCATTATGGGGCTTGCAAATTCAGTTGGGAGGTTCATTCGCTTTGATAAGCATAATCTATTTGGAATTGATCGTCGTTATGCAAAAGTTATGGTTGAGATTGATATGAAAGGAGGATTACCGGCTGAAATTGTGATTTCATGGGGAGCTAGGGTTTGGACTCAAACCCTGGATTACTTCAAGATCCTGTTCCGTTGCTTTTTGTGCCACAAATTGGGTCATGTTAGGGCTACTTTCCCTACCCGCCGAAGACATTCTCAAGCTTGTTCTGACTCGGAATCCTCTTCTCCAAAGACTGGACATCACAATTCATCTTGCGAGTTTTCGGGTAAGTCTTTGAATGAAACTCCATTAAATTTTCCTGATTTGTCTAAGGCTGAACTTGATTTTATCGAATCTTCTGAACTTCAACTCTCTAAACGCATCTCAAAAGGGGAAATTATGCTACGTCATGACCTTGTCACGGGGCTTCCTGTTAATAAGTCAGTGATTTCTTCGGCTGGTCTGAAAATTGGGCGTAAGCTCTTTGATGACCTATCGCCAAAGGAGCCTGGGTCTTTGCTCTCCCAGTCTGTCATGGCTGTTTTGAATGTCCCTAGTTCTGACCGACTCCCTTCCCCAAAAATTGTGGGGGTTTCTTCCCCTCCTACAGAACCCTTAGGGTCTGGTCCAGTTGCTGACGTGAATTGTTTAGCTGAAATTCCCCAGCAATCAGGTCATTTCAATGAGGAGAGTTTGGATAGGCCTCGGGTTAGGGCTGATTCTGATGTAGGTTCACAGTCATTGGAATTAGGTTTTTTACCTGTTAAAGACAACCATTTTTCAGGGAATGATGTAGATTTTCCTCCTCTAACTTCCTACACCATAAACCCTGGCAGTGGGTCTGTGGCTCTACCTCTTCAAACTCTGAATTTTAAAAATGTTACCATCAGGAGGAATAAAAAGAAGAAAAATGTTGATTCTCTTTGTACTGATTCATACACTCCTTTATCAAAGAGATTGGATGAGGCAGACAAGAAAATGATGGCTGATTCTATGGGGCTTAGAGCTTTGTCCCCCGGTGAACTTGTTCCTTGATGTCTTTTCTTTCACTGAATGTACGAGGATTAGGTAAGGCGTCTCGGGCACAGGCCTTATCTAATCTGCTTAAAGCTACTGAGCCTGCTATCTTGTTACTACAGGAGACCATGTGTGAATATAACTTGGCTATCCATAAACTATGTAAAATTCTTCCAAATTGGGAGGTCACGGCTGTTAGTTCTTGTGGTTTATCGGGGGGGCTTGCTGCTGCCTGGGATCCAAATGTATTTGATTTAAAAGCCTTTGTTACCCCGTGGGGCATTCTTTTGAAGGGGTTTTTTGAGGATGCCAGCATTCTCTTTCCATACTTAATTGCTATGCTCCTTACAAGGATCGACAGATCTTTTGGACATCTTTGCAGGGATCTGGTATTTTGAACTTTAATGATTTGATTATTGCTGGAGATTTAAATTTTACTTGCCATGCTGCATAGATCTGGGGGTCCTCTGCCAGGATGGACGAATTGGCAGATTTTTTCTCTCAGTTTCTTTTGGAAGCAGATCTTGTGGATGTGGTGCCACATAAGTTGGTTCCCACCTGGTCAAATGGTCGTTTCGGCAATGATGGTGTTCACAAACGCATTGATAGATTTCTGGTTAAATCAGATTTGCTGAGACTCTTTCAGAAGCATCGGTCCTGGGTTCATAACAACAAATTTTCTGATCACTGGCCCATCGTCTTACAGTTAGATGAATTTGCACGTCATCAGGGCTTGCCCTTAAAGTTCAACGCATCTTGGCTCAGTGATGATTCCTTTTGTTCCATGGTTCGATCATTTTGGATAAACTGTGAAGTATTTGATTCAAATCTGATACTGAACTTCTGTCTCAAATTAAAAGGGTTAAAAGAATGCTCAATTAAATGGATCAGGGATAAGAAGATAGCGGACAAACTTGAAATGGATCTGCTTGAAAGGAAACTTCAGACAACAATTGAGGCTAATATGAACAATTCCTTGACTTTTGAAGCTTTTGAAGTCATGAAACAGCTAGAACTGAAAAAAGAGGAATTACTCCTACAAGAAGAAAAAGAGTGGCGTCTCAAGAGCCGTGCAATTTGGGTTTCTCATGGTGACAAAAACACCAAGTTCTTTCATGCTTTTGCATCTGCCCGGCGAAGCTCGAAATTTATCTGGGAAATTAAGGATGGTATGGGTAATCAGATCAAGGGTCTTGATGGTCTCAAATCTGAAGCTGTTTCATTTTTTGGCAAAATTTATTGTGACCATGGTGAATGTTGTCTGACTGATCAGATTAATGTTGCATCTCTATTTCCTCGGTTTTTCAATGAACAGGAAGCTAACTGCCTTCAGGCAGAGATCACATTGGAAGAAATAGAACAGACTTTGAAAATTTTCAAAAAAGATAAAAGTCCAGGGCCTGATGGGTGGCCAGTGGAGCTGTACTTACATTTTTTTGATCTGATGGGTGGTGAATTGCTTGATCTGGTTAAATTTTCTAGAAACAGTGGAAGTATCACAGGGGGTCTAAGTTCCACTTTTGTCACTCTTATCCCGAAAAAAGATAAGCCTTTATCTTTTAGTGAATTTCGCCCGATAGCACTTTGCAATCTTTTATATAAACTTATTGCCAAAATTATAGCTGACAAATTGAAGCCTGTACTTTCCAAGCACATATCTGCTGAACAATTTGGATTTTTAGCAGGAAGGCAGATTCATGATGCAATTGGAATTTCACAAGAAATATTGCATAGCATCAAGATCCATAAGAAGAAAGCGCTCCTGCTTAAGATGGACCTGGAAAAAGCCTATGACAGGGTTAATTGGTCTTTTCTCAGAATGATCCTTATCAGAATTGGTGTTCCTGCACAATTTATCAAGTGGATTATGGCTTGTATTACCTCCACAAATATCTCAGTTCTTGTCGATGGTAGTCCTTCTGATTTCTTTAGCTGCTCCAGGGGGATTAGACAGGGTTGGCCATTATCTCCTCTCCTGTTTATTTTGATCATGGATGGCTTCAGTAGATTGGTTAACAATGCTATCATGAGTGGTCAGATCAAAGGTTTAAAGCTTACAAAGGATTGTGTGATTTCCCACATATTATTTGCTGATGATGTTCTTGTGGCCGGTGCTGACTCATTGGAAGAATGGACAAACTACAATCTCATCATTCGGACTTTCTGTAGAGCTTCTGGAATGTTAGTCAGTGCAGCCAAGTCAAATTTTTATCATTATGCTCTAAATGATGATCAGCTCAGAGCCTTACATTTGATCCTGCCATATAATTGCTGTCATATAAATCAAGGTTTTAAACATCTTGGATTTATCCTCAAGCCAAACAACTATCAAATTAAATATTGGCTATGGATCTTGAAGAAAGTAGAGGCTCGAATAACATAGTGGTCCTATAGATTCCTGTCCATCGGTGGTAAGCTCACCTTAGTAAAGTATGTTCTTTCCAGTATACTGGTTTACTGGTTTTCCTTACTTGAAGTGCCAGCTTTTATCATTAAGACACTTAAAAGGTACTTCTTCAACTTTCTTTGGTCTGGGACAATTAGCTGTGAAAAGATTCCAATGGTTGCTGCTGATACACTTGCTAGGCCTTACCGCTTCGGTGGTTGGGGCATCATAGACTTGGAAGCTTTCAATACTGCCCTTAGATTGAAAAGTGCTTGGAGGGGCATCTTTGGAAATACTCTTTGGTCTAAAATTATTCATAGCAAATACATAAAGATGGATATTTTCTGCTGGATTAGGAATCCAAAATTGACAGGCTGGAACTTTTCACCCATGTGGAGGGGGTTTATGAAAATATTTCATTGGATAAAGAATGATATTATATGGCAGGTAGGCTCTGGTAGTCAGATCAGGATTGGCATTGATCCGATTATTGGCTTGGAACATGATTTCTCTCTCCCTGATATTATTCCCCAGTATCTACATATTATTGGGCTTCCCACTCTAAATAAAATCTGCCATCGCAACTCTGGGAATATGTCTCATAAGTATTGGTTTTCTGCACATGATATTGGCCTTTCGGGTCACTTAGCGAGAATCTGGGAAGATTACACCAAGAAATTATGTTCTGCTGGAGTTTATTTGAACAATATGGCTGACAAATTGCTGTGGGGTGGCAATCCAGTAACTGGAAATGTCACAGCTCGTTCTGCATATTCCAGAATTATACAAGCTAAATTTATTTTTCCTCAAGATGGTGGTACAAGAGGATTTGGAAATGGGATATGCCTTTGAAACTAAAGTGTTTCACTTGGCTGCTGATTCAAAACAAGCTAAAAACATGGGATAACTTATGTAACAGGGGTTGGAGTGGACCCAACTGTTGCTATCTTTGTAGATCTGCTACTGAAACTAGACAGCATCTTTTTGTTCATTGTTCATTTTCTCGCAAAATATGGGATGTGGCATCTCATGATTTAAATGTTACGCAGTGCTGGGAAATTGGGAGTTTTGATCAGTGCTTTTTAAACTGGTTCAGACATGTTAAGCAGCACTTTTTTCTTGCTGTGTGTATTCCATGGGCCATATGGTATACTAGAAACAGTGCTATTTTTCAGAATACTCTGCCAGATCCTACTCAATGTAGCCTAATTGCTTTAAAGATGCTTTCTCTATGTAAGATTGATAAGCAAAAGTTGAAGACTGACAGAGTCAGTATTTTCAATCTCATAGTGGACCAGCCTGTTCTTTTCTTTGACGGAGCATCACAGTTGGGTATTTGTGCTGTTGGGGGCGTAATATATCTCAATGATTCTCATTTTTTCACTGTTAAGCTTAACTGTGGACCAGGTACAAACATGAAGGCTGAATTAATGGCACTCTGGTGCGTGCTAAGGGTTGTAAACATTTTTGGTTTGGTCAACTTAAAGGTATATGGTGATTCAAGGGTCACCATCAAATGGGCGGCTGGCGAATTTAAGCTCAATGTTCTGAATTTGAGACATTGGGCATCCAAGACTCTTCATGAAATCTCAAAACAACAAAGCATTAAGTTTGAACACATTTTTTGAGAACAAAATTCATTAGCTGACAAGCTCTCAAAGCATGCCCTGGCAGGTTTTGAAGGTCAATTGATATGGGAGGAATGGTGTGATAACAGTATGCTAGATTGTGGCACCTTTTTCTTTCTGGACTGATCACTTCTTTTTTTTTGTTTTCGGTTTATGTCATTTTGATGACCTGGTTTATGTATGCCATATGTTTTGTGACCTTTGCACATTCTCTGAGATTCGATGACATCCTGGTATGCTCATGTAGCGGTCTGTCTTGCAGACAATTTTTGTTGGAACAGTATATGATTCATTTGATATGAATCAAGAATCTTCTTTGTACTATTTGATTCACTTTGAATATTAATAGTAGTTTTTTTCTCTGGAAAAAAAATAAAAATAAAAAAACAAACAACTTTGACTCATTAAAACCATCATTCAAATGAGTGAAAATGCAATCTAGTTATAATCAAAGTGTTATTTATTCACTACTTAAAGAAACACTAAGTTAACAAATTTTACAAGAATATCATAAATACATCTACATATACATGAAAGAGATAATACCAAATATCCCATTGCATACACTAATGATCTATTCACAACTTGTCACCATAATGGTCTTTTAAATGTAATTCACATATATATAGAGAACAATTACTATGTTTTAAATATACTATTATACGCCCTCAACATATAATGGAATGACAAATCATGAATTATGTACAATTTTACAATTTCCCAATAAATAAGATAATCATTTTCTAATTAACCGGGAAAAGAAAATGAAAAAAAAAAATCTATTATATGAATGCGTTGCAATCCTCCAAGGAAAGAACACAATCCTCCATATATCTACTTTCACTCTCCTTATTGCCCTTGTACGGATTAATTCTATATCCCAAAAAAATGTAAATATGAAAATAATTATGAGTTTTGTTTTTCCTTAAACTTTAAAAATAATAGTTTTTTCAAACCTTGACATGTATTTTTCAAGGTACAACATGCAGGATTGTGTTTTTACCTTTAACCAATGTAGAACCATGTTGACCCTGGATCTATCAATCGTAAAAAGAGAACATAAGTTTTGAGTTATAATTTTTTTTTATCATATAAACTGGATCTAGGTTGGTTGTAGCTTCATCAACATAGTAGAACTTAGAACTCGGAACTTATTCATATATGGATATGTAAAATATAGTTTTGGTAAGTGTGTACTTATAGTGAGTCCTTAAAATTCAACAAGATAAATAGGTATAAAACCCTAATTAATAAGAAAAATGTATTATATAAATAAAAAGCAAGAGAAGCTTTTGTAGAGTCTCTAAGCTAAATCCTAAGAAACTCTAGAAGAAAATTTTAAATCGTAAAAATAAAGAAAACAATATGATTCCCTTGAGGGACTAGAATTCCTACCTTAGTTATGGATAACATTCAAACCCTTTCTATAGAGAATTAATTTTTTTTATTTATAAGACATATAGTTTGGGGTTAAGCAACTCACAAAAGGGAAAGATAAGGACATTGAAAGTTATCAAGAAAAAACCTTAAAAATTGGGGGGGCTATCATCATCTCTCGTGTCCACAAGCTCTTCAACTTAGCAATTAAGCAAGGTTTTCCTAAACCTTGGACCCAAAACCTCATTGTTCATGTTTTTAAAAGCAAGGATAAAAAAAATCCCTCTAGTTATATGACCATTATGATTAGTCCCATTTTAGCCATGTTCTATAGCATTATTCTGCAAAAAAAGATCAATGTATGGATAGAAATCCATAGAAAAAGAGCTAATGTATATACTTTGGATTTAGGAGCTATCATTCAATTGTAGACCACCTTGTTATGCTTAGGATCATTGTGCAAGAATGTTGCAATATTAAAACCAATCTCCCATGTTGTTTCATATAACTTTAGAAAAGCATTTGACAAAGTGATAGAACTAACCCTTGGAATATATTAGAAGAGCTATTGCCAAGTTTAGGAACACTGAAAGTTGGTCAAAATAAATTATTTATAATATAGGAGTTAAGCAAGCTTGTCCCCCATCCTATAACCTTTTTGGCATATATATTTACAATTTGGAGGGTTGTTTGGAAGAAGAAGGTTGTGCTGGCACAAATCTAGTTGGTATAGTCACAAATCATCTTCTTTATAGAAAATGCAAATTCTCAACTAAGTTCTCCATAAAAATCCATGATTGTTCCAAGAGAGGATCTAGAATGTCCCAAATTCCTATTTATTATTATATTTTTAGGCTCTATTCCTAATAATAATTTTTATATTCCTAATTATTACCTATTTTCCTTCTTTAGTGACTTTTTTTAGCATTTGAACTTCCTACCTTAATTTAACTTGATATTTTGGGATGAGGCCTTTATTTATAAATATCCTTGACCCATTTAAACTAGGAGTTTCACTGAGTATGGAATATTTACGGTCATTATAGCCTACCTTAACATGAATTAACCTATCTTTATGCTCAATTATTTTTCCTAGTCTCTTTGCTTCTATGAGACAAATTGTTTTAATTTGTAATTTGTCTTGTAGTTTTTTCTTGACTAGTAACTAGCTAGCTTGTCCTCTTCTTTCTCTTCTTTCAAACCAAGAATTATAAGGTTAAGGATATTTTGTTACACTCATGGTCTAACTCTATAGGATTAATCATTTCCTTTTTCATGGGTTTGATATCCAATTTACCCACTATTTAGAGCCAAATTGTTTAGTTTTTCTTCTAGCTCTTTAATCTTGTTCTTTATATTAATATTTTTTAGATTTTGACCTCTCATTCTTGGTTTAGTTATTTCTTTTATTCGATTTTCTTTAATATTTCTTGTAATATAATCTCCATTTTTATACAAATTATTCGCCAACAATATTATTTTATTGCATGTATATTTCTTAATATTTTCTTCAAAGGATGTGTTGTAGGAGTTACCAGTAACACATTGATCATAAGTATAAGCATACATTGACATATAATCATACATACATGAGAGAGTAACATAATATAGTAATGGGTACCTAAGAAACACGTATGTCTATTTACCAGATATGCCAAATATGTACAAAAAACATCTATCTATCCTTGGCTCACTGGCCTATTATATATTTGGTACATACAGTTATTCTGTTATAGTTTCATAACTATTCAGTTGGTTACTGTAACAAACACGATTAAATGAGCCGACTATATGCTAGTCGGTCAGGAGGACCTAGTCGGTCGGCCGATGAGGCTCCTCCAACATCTCCCCCACCCTAAAACATTTCTTCGTCTTGAAGAGACTTAGGAAGATGTAAAATTTGGAGACATAATTTACAATATAAATGGTACTAATTATGCTGCGACGTGGATGTTTGATCCAGAGGGGTGCATTCAACAAAAGATTCGGCAATTGCTGGAGTAGAAAGAGCAAGGCGGACTTGGAAGTCATCCCATTTGGATTAAATAGTCTTGATATTTGCTGTCAGGCTGGTTAATTATGAGAGTTGGAGAAGCTTGATCTGCATTGTTTCCCTCAAAATATTCTACATGTCAGAACCACAAGCTTGTATCTGAAGCTTGGCAGATCATATTAGGCAATAGATCCGCAGAGTGAGACAACTAAATTCTTCTTGATCTTGTTTTCCTTGCTAGATCCATTGATACTCATTTTGTCGGAGTTTTTCTTGATGCTTCTATTATAGTTTCATAAATTTTCAGTCGATTACCATAACAAACACGACTAAATGTGTCGACTATATGTTAGTCGTTCGGGAGGAACTAGTCGATTGGCTGACTAGGCTCCTCCAACATCTCCCCCACCCTCAAACATTTCTTTGTCCTGAAGAGACTTAGAAAGATGTAAAATTTGGAGACATAATTTACAATAAAAATGGTACTAATTCTATTGCGACATGGATGTTTGACCTGGAGGGGTGCATTTAACACAAGATTCAGCAATTGCTAGAGCAGAGAGAGCGAGGTGGACTTGGAAGTCATCTTATTTGGATAAAATACTCTTGATATTTGCTATCAAGTTGGTCAATTTTGAGAGCTGGATAAGCTTGGTTTGCATGATTTCCCTCAGAATATTCTGCATGTCGGAACCACAAGCTTGTATCCGAAGCTTGGCAGATCGAATTAGGAAATAGATCCACGAAGTGAGACGACTAACTTCTTCTTGAGATTGTTTTCCTTACTAAATCCATTGATACTCATTTCATCAGAGTTGTTCTTGTCGCTTTTGTTCCATATGGATATACTGTTCTAGTGCTTGAGGTGCTTCTGCAGTGGCTAACTGTTTCTGCTTATAAATTTCCAATATATTATTTTGTTGTTTTTGTATATATGTGTAGACTTTGCCATAATAGGAATACCAATTGTATAAGATGACAGAGGCATTAGTCGCTTGTGGTTCATATTCTTGTAACTTGGAATCATATTCTGTAAATGTTTTGAATTGTTCTGCAAGGAGGAAACCTATTTTATCTTGCTATCTCTGGAGTAGATATTCTTGAATGTTGTCATATTTCTCTAGGACAAATTCAAATCGAGATTTAGTTTTTTCAATCCGTTTCTCTGGTATATGTTCTAGCAACTGTCCAATACTTTGTTGTACTTTTTTGATGCAAGTAGTCGTTGTAGCTTTTTCTTCTTTCTTGATTACTTTAAGCTTTTTAGAGTCGTCCTTCCATCTTCTGTTACATTTTGTAGTGGCAACTTTAATAAGATTATCAAGCTCTTTTTCCCAAATTGTCAATGGTGAAAGGGTGATTGATTTTGTTTCCTGTCCTTTTGATGGCTTTATAGTGAAGGTGATCTTAGGATCCTTCTTACTTTTCTTGTCTTTCTTGGGTGTCTTATTGGGATATTTAGTAGATATTGAAGCAGTCAGTGGGGCAATAGATTTATATGTAGTGGATGCAGTTGTGGAAATAGATGTCAAGGTTGATACGGTTGACGGTGGCACTGACAACGATGGGTGTTTTGATGATGATGGTAGTGGTAGTGTCGATGGTAAAGATGACGAGGATGGTAAGGGAGATAGCGACGATAAGGTGGGTGATGATGGTAAAGGTAACGATTGTATAGGATATGATGGTAAAGGTGAAGACATCAGTAAGTTATCAATAGATGAAGTTGTCGATATTGTTGAAGTTGTAGTCAACTAATCGGTTATCTGATGATGAAATATCTAGGCAGCTTGTGGTCGTAAGGAAACCAGAAATTGTGTGGAAGTATTTGATTAAAAAGGTCGTTAAATTATTGTATAGAAGTTGCGAGACTCAAGGGTAAAAGTGGGACATTTTTAGTAGCTGGAGAGGAAGACGTGAAAGGCGATGATGAAGTGGTGACGACAGTTGAGTTAGCTAGAGCTAGCATGCGTACTGTTGCGGCAAGAGGGTTTGGAAGAGGTGTAGGTACATAGATGGATATATTTGATGAGATGGTTGAAGCTGTGCTTGTTCTCAATGGGGTAGACGTGGTTGGTTGTGAGGCAGGTGGTTGCATTACAGATTTTATGGAAGGTAGTTCACTTTTCCTAGAGTTTGAGATTTTATAACTGAGCTTACTAGATGGGTGGGGGGGGCTTGAATAAAGGTGGTGGATATCGTCATCGATGTATTGACGAAATTCAGGTGTATGTACAATTTGGTCAAATATAGGAGTCGTAACCTCTTGTTGGATTTCTTCTTCGACTCTAGCTGGTGAAAGGAATGGTGAGTCACTTGTTAAGTTGACTAGATCTTTTGGAGGTTTGGAAGTCTGTGCTTTCTTTTGTGGTGGTATCATTACTACAACATGAATTATTGTAGTAGCTGGTAATGCTCGCTTCTTTGGTTGGAAATATTTTTGAATCTCTTGGTCAATAGACACATTATTCCTTTTAGCTTCGATAAGTACATTCTGAGATTGTTCTCTAAAATCCTCAACATCATCATCTGTAGGCTCCAAAAAGAGCTTTCTTTTTTCTGGAAGTTTGCCTAGTTTCTTTACCTTTTAGGTTGCATTGGTACTCAAAGATCTTGGAAGTGTTTTTCAACTTGTTCTTTGAAACATGGTTCCTTGAAGTTGGGAGATTCTCCCTCCTTAATGAGTGGTTTTTCTTATTTTGTTTTAGTCGCATCATTTGGAGATTCAGTGACTGGCTATTTGCTTGTAGTGGAGACCGGTACAAGTGTTAAAGGGTTAGTTGGCTCTTCTTCTAGAAAGAATGTTGTGTTCTATAAGGAAAATTCTCTTTGTTCTTCAAGATCTCCTTCCAACAAGGGATCAATGAGGCTCATGTGGTGAGCTGTGGCCAAGGTCGGTATGGGGTGTACTGTATTCAACTGTTTTTCCATATCAGTGAATAAATATGGGATATTCGGATAGAAATCCAATTCTTGAGCATCTCCACCTATGCCTTGGTTGTACCATACTTTGTGTAGTCAAGGAAAAGTTCAATGTGTGCTTCCGGGGTAGGAAACAACGAACATGTTGTGGTAATCTGCATCTTGTGGATCTATTTTTTATATCTTGGAACCAGATTTCCAGATAAGTCTTTGCTCTGTTGACTTTGATTCTTAAATGATGGCTCGTTTCCTGCAAATACCTGAAATTTTGTCATAAGAGGTGGGAAAGTGCTAGAAAATTGTTTTTCTCTGACTGGGGTAATTTTTGCAATTACTGTCCAGATTAGTAACGACGAAAATTTGATGGCATGTGCTGAATCCTGACATTTTTCACAGTTTTCTTTCACTAGCTAAGCTAGATGGTTGGCCCAATTGAAAACTCTTGCATCAGTTGCAACCTGCTTTATAGCTTCCAACATGTCTAATCTCAAGTTAGATGGTCGACCTGATCTTGTTAAACATAAGGAGATAATAATAGCAGTCCATTTATATCTTCTATACTATACTCTTCTGATTATCAATCCTTCTGAATTATTTCCAACAAATGACCCTATAAACTCCTCCACTAAGGATTGGGCATTGTTGGTCATTGGGACTACTGGTGCTTTTCTTGAAAGGCCTATAATTGCACTAATGAGGGAATCTATGATAGGGATGGCCTCATCTATCCAAATTTTCCCATCATGGTATCTACTAACCATAAATTTTGTAATAATTTCCTTTAATCCGTTGAATGATGTTATTAGAGGTGCATTGAAATAATTTTGTATTGAGGCTATGCTGAGATTCTGGGAGGGTTCTATCCATTTGTTGTCTCGGATGCCCCATTCTCTGAACTTTGTGTAGTATCTTCCCCAATTGGGCTCATCGATCTTGGATTTTTTCATTATATGTATTCTAGCTTCCAGGGGTGTCATGGTGGCTTCTTCTTGTAGCATTTTAGCTTGCATCTCAACGGCTTTGGAATTTGTTCCTGTGGGGACTCCTTTTGTTTCCATGGCACATTTTTCCTCAAGGAGAGATAGCATAGAATCTTGGTGAATTGTTTTCTCTAGTTCGGGTGGTGTTGTGAAGTATGAGTATGAGTCTTCATGTGAATTTTTAGGTGTGGCAAGTTGTAGTGCTTTAAAGTGGGTGGGGTGAGCACATTAAATTCAAAATTTGCAGGTTACGTCTCGCTCGTGCATGTGGTGTAACTTCCCCGATAATTTTTCTTTGTGCATTGGGTGGTGCGCCTGGTAGTAATTATATTTGTTGGTACTCCCGTCGAGGTCTTTCTCTCTATAACTCCTATCGTCCGCCTTTAGTCATCTAGGTGATGTTTTAGTCGATCGTTTTCATGAGTATTTCCTTGTATCCTTGTACTTCAAGTCGTCACTGTAGTTAAGTTGGTTATTTTGATAGTGATTCCCTTTTACATTCTCATGCTTTGCCTCTTCCGCCCAATTTACTCCCATGTTTTCTATCTTGTGTCCACTCTTCTAAAGCAATCCATGTCTTAATGATTTTTATGCTATTTTTCTAGGTTAGTTGATGTAAGTGCTTTTTAATTATAATTGAAATTAGTTAGTTTTCCTAACTTTTAGAAACTTGGGACACGATGCTCGACTAGTGGCGATACAGACACTAATTAGTGTCATGACTCCTTTATAATTGATAATGTTTTAGTTGTGCGCCATTCACGACTTTTTTGAAGACGCGACCTTGAATGATTTTTATCCTTATTGACCCATTGTTGTTAATTTCTTCAACTATGTAGGGTCCTAATCATCCGGTCTTGAGATTTTTCAATTTTCCCTTTAGTCAACTATTGTAGAATAGTACTAGGTCGCCAATAGAGATGTCTTTGCTTTTGATGTTCTGGTCATGCCAAGCTTTTTGTTGTGCCTTTTAGACTTCTTGATGATGTATAGCAATCATTTTTCCATCTTCCAACTTTTGCAATGCCAATTATTCTATCTTGAGTCGCTTGAAGAATGTCGATATGCAAAAATTGAGCAATATATGGTTCTTGTTGTTTAAAGTGCAAAGGGATGACTGCTTCTTGTCTATATACTAGCTTAAATGGTGTTTGACCCGTTGATATTTTATATTTCGTTCTATATGCCCATAGTATGGTGAGTATTTTGTCGTCCTAGTCATCTTTGTCAATGTTGCAAATATTTGTTAATCCTTTAGTCAATGTTTTGTTAAATGACTTAACAACTCCATTCGAATGGGGGTGGTATCTTGTACTTCTATGATGATCTATCATGAATTCTATGGTTAACACATTGATAGTTTTATTAATAAAGTGCATTCCTTGATCACTGATGAGTGTTAGCGGTCACCCAAATATTGTGATTATATTTTCATAGATGAATCGGGATGCGCCTTTGCTAGTGCAGGCTTCGATTGGCTCTGCTTCGGACCATTTTGTTACATACTCTACTGCAATAATAATATATCGCTCCCCGGTCCGCTGCCCTAGTTTTGCAAAGGGTCCAACAAAATATATTTCAAATGTAAGGATGGGATTAACATATATTTATGGCATTTCATGTCATTTGAGTGGTCGACCCATTCTTTGGAATTTTTCGCACTTACTCACATGAGCTTTTCAATCCCAATGAAGGGATGGCCACCATAGTCGTGATTGTAATATTTTTATGTGGTAGTGTTGGCATGAAAATGTTCTCTCGTGGGTCTTGAATGTGCTTATTGTATGATGTCCTATCGTTCATGGTCAAGTGCGCATCAACGAAGTATGTCGTCGGGCCCTAGTTTTTCTAAATACCCATTGATTATTGTGCATGGTGTTGCTTTTATTGCTAATATTTTTTTCTTTTTAATTGATGTTCCTTGAGGTGCCCGACCTTACTGTAAAAATTGTGCAATATATGCTAATTCTTTTGGTACCGCTTCTACACTAAAAAGGTTAGACCTCTAGTAGTTTGTCATCGATGCCGACTAGTTCTTCTCCAGTTTCAATGTGCGACAAATGGTCGGGGCCGACATTCGACTTTCCAGGTCGAACTATAATTTTAAATTCAAATTATTGAAACAACAAGACTCAAGAGCCAATGACATATACGACCATGGTGAAGTGGTTTATTCACCAAGTATTTGAGATCTTGATGGTCTATATAAAATACAAATGGATTAGCCAATAGATAATGTTGGTATTTATGTAGTGCGAATATCATTCCCAATCCTTCTTGTTTAGTTGTTGAGTAGTTTCTTTCAATTTTATTTAGCTTCTGACTAGCGTATGCATTGGGGTAGTCGAGTCCGTTGTCTCAAGGTTGTGTTAATACCGCTCCAACTGCGATGCTTGATGCATCAATATGGACATGGAACTTCTTTGACCAATAAGGGAATTTAAGTATTGGAGCTTCAACTATTTTTATTTTAAGCAATTCGAATGATTCTTCACATTTTGAAGTCCATGAGAATTCAACCTGTATTCTAAGTAATTCTTCCAAGGGAAATGTAATGTCAGAATAATGTTGTATGAATTTTCTATAATATCTAGTATTTTCAAGAAAGATTCTTACTTTTTTAGGGTTTACTGGTGGTTGTTTTAAGTCCAAGCTGAATTTTATTTTAGCTAAGTCCACCTTTATGCCATCCTACACACAACATGGCCCAATAGTATTCCTATTGGTGGGGAAAATATGCATTTCTTTATATTTAAGGATAACTATATTTGTATGCACCTCTCTAGCGTTAAACAAAGACACTATACATGGCATTTGAGCATTTAGTATATGGTCCAGTCATTGAAGTAGACAACTATTGTTTTATATAAAAATTCTTGGAAGGATTTTATAACTATTCTGGAGAAAATAGATGGGGAATTATTTAGGCCAAATGGCATCACTCTGTAAGCAAACGACCCAAATTCACAGAAAAATGTAATTATTCGAGTCTTCTTTCGCAATGAGGAACTGGTTATAACCAGAAAATCCATCGGTGAACGAGTAACATTCGTTCCCACGACTTCATTGATGATCTCGTCGGTGAAGGGTTCAGGAGGGGTTTGTGAGAGTTACTTTATTGAGACCTCTGAATTCGACACAGATGCAGAGTCTTTTTGGGTTGTGCTTATTTGGTTGGACGACCATGGGGCTATCCCACTCAAATTGATCCACTCGGTATATTATCCATGCGTTTAACACGTTTTCAATTTCTCTCTTGACTATATATTTATGCTTGTTGGATAACTTGTATGGTCGTTTCTGGACAGGTTTAACATCAGGCATTATGTCAATTTTCTTCTCTCCCATTTCTTGTACCAATCCTTTCAAACCTTTGTAGTCTTGAGCAAATACATCCTGGTATTCTTTAAGTAGGTTAGTTATTTTCGTAGTTTGCTGTTTCGACCAATAGTCACCTATATTTGCCATTTTTGGTCATCTGTTGGTAGATATGTCTACTTCCTTTGTTTTAATTTCAACATCCATCCACTCAGGTTCTTTTGATTCATTAATTAGTCGTTCGCCTTCTTTAAATTCCATGGAAGTTGGGGGGAATTGTTTGTCATCATTTTCATTCTCCTTTCCTTTGGTAGAGATTTTAAAATTTGTTTTTACTAGATGAATTACTCATGGGTGATCTTTTCTCCATTGAAAAATTTTTCCCATAAGTATGCTCGTTCTCCATTTCTAGTCGGGTCGTCGCTTGATCCAATTGTTTCTTTTTAATGGAAATTGTTTTACATTCTAAGGTTGGTCGAATGCTCAGATCATTTTCTTGTTTTGTCGGTTTAACGAATTGGTGCAATTCTTGTATTGCATCGTTATGGAATTCTTCTCCAGGGGAGAAGGAGAAGTCTTTAATAAAAATTTCTTTAATATTTTCCCAGTTAAAGGTTTCTCCTCTTGCTTATTCCATTTTTTATCATTTGTTAGGCAGGTCCTCTAAGGTATTTGGAAACAAATGTGGAAAATTATTTCATCTCTGTATCCTGCTTGTTTCCATTCTTATTCACAATTTTCTATTTGGACGACAAGGTCTAGACCTTGTACAATTTTTTGAATTTCCAATTGATGCATTAATTTATATCCTCCAAATATTTCAATGAAATATGTTGATGCAGTCATCCAGGTCTGCAGTCATGACTAATGGGTGTCCCACCATTGAGATGCTTGTCCCATGAATGTTTTGACTAGACTTTGCAATCGTCCTTGTTCACTTATGGTTAGATACTTGTTCGACGTGAAGTACTGGCGACTCGCATTCCTTGAACCTCAAAGGGGTAAAATTTGTTGGTTCATTTTTCATTGGTATAAGGGATGGATATTATTTTTCTCTTTTTTCAAAGATCTTTGGGATGACAATTATTGTGAAGCATTGTCATTTTGGTTGACAAGGGATAACTTCGACCGTCCAACATTCTCTTGCATGTTTTTCGTAGTTTTCAATCTTTCAGTCGTATAGTTTCGAGTTAGATTTTTGTCCGACAAATAAGGGAGAACCTAAATGGAGTTTTCCAAATTCATTTGGTTCTATTGAATCTTCATTATCTTGCATGAATTGGTATAATTGTCTTATATCTCCATCATTATCATCTGGTTTCACCCATGGTTTTCCTTGAGATGGATTGATAGGTACTATGATCTTTTTGGATTCAAATTTCAATTTTATTCTATCTTTTTCTAAGGAAATATAATCTTTCATTTTTCGTCACCAGGGGCAACTGACTAAAGCTGGGAACGATTTGGTCCTTTCTTTGGGTTGATGATTTCAAACTTAATATGTGTGATAATACCCATAATTGTAGTATTAAATTTTTTCCAGACACCAATGGGTTCAATTAGTCCTTGGTTGGAAAGTTTAAGGTAGATGCTCGATTCTACTAGTCATGGCCGACACAAGCTTTCCCATGTCGACATCATCATTATATTGGCTTGCGACCCAAATTCGAGAATGACTTGTGAAATGCAGAACCCTTCGACTTAATAGATCATTTTTTCTTTCTGATTCAAACTGTAAAGAGTTTTGGTAGTCCTTTCGTTTGTTGACTTGTTTCAAATACTATGCATTAAATCAATTAATCATGTAACAAATTCTTCCATTTTTAAGAGTTGTAATAACTCATTAAGTGTTTTATTTTTGGATTCTACAGTGTTTTTGTTAGATGTGATTTCTGTAAATACTTCTGTAGCATTGTTAAATATTTCTTTTTGCTTCAGTGGGTTAGGATATTCATCTTCCTTTCCTTGTATTCTTGTGGCGCGGGGATTATCCCCTCCAGTCTTTGTACCTTGTCTAGTGATTATGTGCAAGTTTTTAGTATTCAATGCATCATGCTTAGGGACAATAGACAAAGAGATTAACATTCCTTTTATTATCAAGTGCTTCTAACATGATGGGGCACTCTTTTAAATTGTGCTCCCCTACACCACATTTTATACAAAATTTTAGGTCCGTTATGTCCTTCCATGGACAATTGGGACTCAAATGTTCTTCACTATAGCATACGAAGCAACGCAACTTTCCACAACTTGGTGGCCTGTATCCTTGATTTTTGTATCTTCCATGACCATTTTATCTACCTCGTTGGTTGTTCCCATTGTTGCACTGGTCGTTGTTGTGACCGTCCCAATTTTTATGCTCGAAAGTCTGTTTCTCGTACACTATATGATAAATTTATTTAGTCTTTAAGTTCTTAATACATTCTGCAGTTGAATGTTGTTTCAATTGACATATTATACACCATTTTGGTTTTATGTTGTCATCATTATAGGGGCAGTATGTCATTGAATGAGGTTCAAACCTTTCAAAAATGTTGCAAAATAACTTATTTGCATCGTGTGGAAATTTTCTAGTTTACGTTCTTCTGGAAATATTCTTGGATTTTCTTCAAGTTGTTTGATTTATCTCTGGTATACGTTTTGGTCGTCATGATATATTCTTTTTTCTCCGTAGGGGAAATTGTCTCTAGCACGGCCTTGTCTTGAGCACGTGGTACACCATAGACCGTTATTCCTCATAGTAATATGTTGAAGTTACCTGTGTATTGTTTCAATATTTTCTTCCAGTCGTCTTTCACTAGGTTCGGTCGAGTAGTCCGCATTCGACTTGAATCTTAGAGATTTCTTTAAGACATCATCATACATTGTGTACTCATGTAATATTAGTGGCATCTTGATTCAGGGTTGCAGACCTGCAAGGAAAAACTAGATTACGATAGCTTGGTCCATCTTTGAAGGCATCTGGTTGAGGAGATATTTGAATCTTCTGTCATATTCATGTACGGTTTCTCCTATTCGTTGCTTGATTTCTTTTAGTTTTTGTTCGTCTATATGCTTGGTATCATCGGATTTAAAAATATCTAGGAAGTTATCTTTTATTTGTTGTTTCATCTTGGGACCTTCTTCCATGAGATTCATGTATTGGGTGAAAGCTCTATTTTTTAGACCTACTGCAAACTATGCAATTTGTTGATTCTAATTATCGACGAGGTTAGCTTTCTAGAGTGCTTTGTATATAAACCAATGTTCCTTGGGATCACCACCCCATTTAAAGATAGGATTATTTCTAAGAATGCAGAGGAAACTGCTGATGTTGAGGCGAAAAAGATGAAATTGAGTGCATATCTATAAATAAGGAAAGTTCTTATATTGGACAACGTGATGCAGTAAATAGATCTTAATGAAGTGGGAATCAAAATTAGGGATGATAATGAAAACAAACCTTGCTAATTATTGTGCAAATTATACCTTTATTCATCCATAGAAAAACAAGAAATACTAGTTTCGTTTACTTATAGCGACCACTTTACTTATAGCTGTGCTAGTTGTTATTAATATGATAAACATCCGTAGAAATGTATGGTACACATATTATATACTAATCATGATCTGTCGTTGTTTATTTCAGTCTTCTTCAATTCAATTTTTGATTTGTCGTTGTTTAATTCAGTCAGTGTTCTTCATTATTCATTGAGAAATTGGAACTAATCAAACCTTTAACTCATTGAATCAAAATTTCAAATCGATAAAAACTTTGATTCAGTGGTTGTCGCCGACTTGGCCTTGAAACATCGTACCAGATTTTGATGTGATTCATAGTTGACAATGTATGCACCCAAATAAACGGAATCTGGTTGATTGTGTTTACACTATTAAGCATTCAGTCGATCGGCATTGAGCCGAGTCATTTTTTTTGGTTGAAATAGTTTGATATCTATATTAAGCATTATTAAGCATTATCTTTATCAAAGCAAATTTCAACTTCTTAGTTTGAATAATGGCTAAAATATCATTTAGAGAGGATATTTGTTGTACATATGGATGGAGAAAGGAAAGTTTGAAAGCTTGTTTTTGGGTGTATATATTAATATGGTTGGATTTGTTGTTGTTCTTATATATTATATTATATATAATATATGTTTAGTAAAATGTTTGGGCAAATTTCAACGTGTGTTAGTTTCGATAATGACTAAAATATCATTGAGAAAGGATATTTGTTGTACGCATTGATGGAGGATGGAAAGTGTGAAAGTGTAGTTTTGAGTGTATATATTAATATGGTATGGTTGGATTTGTTGTTATATATATATATTAAATTTTAACTTGTTAATTTTAATCAAAATATTATTTAGAAAGGATATTTGTTGTAAGTATGAATGGAAATAGAAAGTTTGAAAATGTGTTTTTGAGTAATGTATTAAAATGATTAGATTAATTATATATAATATATATGAATGAAAATGAAAATGTTAATGTTTGACTTCATAATGTTTATAAATTTAAGTATCAAGGAGTAAACACTTTCAAAGGGTTACCTACTTACCAACTAACTCATTGTCATTTTTACAAGTAATTCATAATAATTCAAAGTTATCCAACATATATGGTAAAACACTATGAATTTGTTATTAATATTGGTATAACTAAATGTAAGAAAATAATTTATTATTAATTTTATATGATGAGATATTTTTAAAGAATAACAATATTTGTGTATCCATTTTATTTGTTATTTAAATTCAAATCAAAATATCAAGGAAAAAATGATTAAAAAACTATGAATTTGTTATTAATGTTGATATAACTAAATTTAAGAAAAGTATTTATTATAATTAATATATTCTTAAAGAGGAGCAATACTTAGGTATCCATTTCAATTGTCATTTAAATTCAAACCAAAGTATCAAGAAAAAAATGATTTCCCTAGGTAGATAGGTAGAAATGATGGACTTTAAGATTAAGTTAAGATTTTTGACTTTAAGATTAAGATAATATTTATTTTTTCAAACACTTTGTTATCCTAGTTTTGTTATAAGATTTTGGTTAATACTATCTATCATAATAACTGTAATATAGTTGATCAAATTTAAATATTTTTATAATGTATAATTTGAAAATTAAATGTAATACTCCTTACCTCATTCTTTTAATTAATGTTGATTTTTCTTTTAAAATTGATTTAATACCTAGAATATAATTATAAGTTGCTCAAATTGAGCAATGACACTCTCTATTATTGCATTAATGCATTCGAGATAAGTGTACACTAATGAGGGTCTCTCATGATGCATTTCTAGCAATGGAAAACTAAATATCCATTAGATTGGATATTTAGAAAATATACATGACATCTTGCCATGTAGAAAAATGAATTAAATTTTTGTATATATAACTTTTATTTATTGGAATTTTATGTAACTATATGAATAAAATGAATAAAATGTGAAATGTAGTGCTTACATTTCTATCTCCCACAAACCCATTATAGAGACATCAATCTATCAAAAGAACATAACCTTAACCTCTCGTGACAATACATTTTATGTCATTCACCACTTTCTATTTACCCTAAATATTACTATCCAAAAATGGTGGACATAGGTTTTGGAAATTTATTTTTTATTTTTTATTTTTTTTATATTGAGTTTCATTGAATATTTTTTAGATTGAAAATGAAGTTATTATAATTGTTTACTCATCTTTATTGAGGGGGAGCTTGTGAAACTTAAATGAATAAAATGTGAAATATAGTGCTTACATTTTCATATCCCACAAGCCCACTTTAGAGACATTAATATAGCAAAAACACATAACCTTAACCTTTCACAACAATACATTTTATGTTATTCACTACTCATTATCAAATAAGTTAAAAGACAATCTAGTTATAATCAAAGTGTTATCTATTCATGACTTATTCATGACTTAAAGAAACACTAAGTTAACAACTTTTATTTGAAGATCATAAATACATCTACCTATGCAATAAGGAGATAATACTAAATATCCCATTCCATACACTAATGATAGATATTCACAATTTGTCACCATAATGGTCCTTTAAATGTAATTCATATAGAGAGAGAGAAAGATAGAACAATTACTATATTTTAAATATACTTTTATACACCCTCAACATATAATGGAATTGCATATCATGAACTATGTAAAATTTTACAATTTCCCAATAAATAGGATAATCATTTTCTAATTAATCGGGCAAAGAAAATGAACAAAAAACATATTACCTGAATGCATTGAAATTCTCCAAGGAAATATCACAATCCTCCATATATCTACTTGCACTCTTCTTACTACCCTTATACAGATTAATTCTATATCCCAATCCAAATAATTGCTCGGTGTGTTCTTGGGGGCAAGTGAGAGTCAAGTGTTGTCACCCGATTACTCGACTCCTCCGTCTAGGCTACTCCTAGTGAAGCCAAGGGGGGTGGTCCCTATAAAAATGAATCTATGGATTTTAAACTATGAAGGATAAAATACACATCTAGAAGTTAATGATGAAAATGGAAAATACTGAAACAAAGATACAATTGCAATTAAGTTTAAATATAACAACACCTAAGATTAAAATCGTTCACGACATTTAGTATATTTAACTTAACCATGATAACGCATAATGACCAATGCCAAGATTGTAAGTGTGATGCAGTTGTGTTGTGTCATGAAAGTATTGCAAAGTCAATGTTTCTAGTTTTAAAATTATTAGTGTGTATTAAAGGAATGGGTTTATTGGGGGTTTGCCCCAAAATAAACTTAACCTATCGAATTGAGTGCTATAGCGGTTTAACCAAGTGTCCAACAAGGCGAGGCATAACTTGCTTACAGTAGCCTTCTAACTCTATGGTGTCAACCCACGCAACCTTCCGAGTTCTTGAAATTCAACTTAATTGGATTTTCCTATTAATTAGTGCTTACCTTCCTTTCTGGTTGACCAACTGATTAGACTAAGCTGCAGCGGCCAAGAGCATACTCAGATTTTAAGCGTTGGTTTATTTTATTAAACGAGATGGATTTTCTCTTGGTTAGATCTACCTCCAAGAATCTCTTTTCCAGTCGAATTCCAATACTCGAGCAAGCTCTTTTAATGGCATTATACTTCGGGAAAGCAAGGACAAAATTACTCTGAAATCAGGAAATTGTTAAAAAATGAGAAAATCTAAGTCGTGAGAACTCTTGTGGCCCACTGTTGAAACAGATCCAACAAGTTAAATATTAATCCTATGTTTGTTTTATTAGTTGGAAAACTGAAAATAAAATAAAAGTAAAAATGTGGTCTTGAGTACACTTGTGATCCGCCGTTGAAACAGAACCAACAAGGTTAATTTTATTTTGTTTGTTTTATTAAAAGCAAAAAATAAAATCTAAACTAAAAAGCAAAACACAAAAAACGAGACAACATGGACCCCCCCTGGGGGGATGGGGGTGGGCGCTGGGTATCCCACTTGCTCTCGTTTAAAAATTATTTTACAATTCTTTTCGGAAGTACTTGCAGTCCCTTGAATATTTGGGAGTAACAAGTTTACAATAGTTTCAAAGGAAAAGAATCGAATTAAGAGGAGGGTTCCCAGAATGTTCTAGATGGCTCAAATCATCAAAATTTCGCCAACACGCCTCTCTACTCATTAAAAAAGAAGCTAAAAATGAAAAATAAATATTAGTAGAAAAGTGACCCAAATTACTTTAAGAGTGACTTTGGTTTTCCATCTGAAACTTGCAAAAAATATCTAAGTTAAACTAACAAAAAAACCACTCAAAATGAACCAAGAAAACAAACTAATAAGCTTGTTTCTTGGGATCTTTGCTTTCCCCTTTAGGGCATCCAATAAAAGAATCTGAAATTATCCAAATATAACTTTTAAACCACAAGCAAACTAGCCTAACAAGCCTTTAGATTTTATGATAAAATGAACTTGTAAAGGAAAATTTCTTTCACTAGATCTAGACAAAAATTTATGAACTTAGAACTCTAAGATCTAATGAGCAAAAATCAGATCTATTTTAAATGTTACAATAATTATAGATCTGAAAATAAAACACCAAAGTAACCAAGGAAAAGTTATGAGTTTGAAGCAGAGAGATAGAACCAGATAATGGAAAGGAAGTTGGGCGAATGGAGTCTTCTTGGTAGTGGGATTGAGAGGGACTAAGCTCCTTTTTGAAAGTACTTGAGAAGCAACAATGCTAGTGTTGATATATATGTAGCTTTGGAATGTATTTCATCTGTGTATTTTATATATATTTATTGTACCCTTATAAGAGATGTGTCATTCCTCTATAAGGAAGTGTCATCATGTGGATTGACAAGTGTCGCAAGTGTGTGTACTTGCCGATGGGTTATTAGACCACCATGTGGGGTCGGCCCTGAATTATATATATTATAATGTGGATGTACCTGGCTAGACAAGTCGGCCCCATAAGGTCACTAGGAAAAAAGGTTAGTATAAATAGAGATCAGAGATCTCTATTTTACTCATTCGGAAAAGTAACTCACTCTCACTCAGAAAGTGGCGCACTAGTGAGGAGGAGGATCATTTTCTACTAGGAGACTATCTCAGTGTATTTTGGTTGTACTTTGGTTGAGCCATTGCTCTCTCTATCTCTAAGGAAGTTGTGGGGTTTTTCACCTTAGGTTTTTCCCCACGGAAACTCTGTGTCTCTTGTCTCTCATGCTTTTGATTCTTGTGATTGTCATGCATTGATATACTGTATATGTTATTCTCTCAGTAAAGATCCTAGAGTATTGTGAATTAATGCTCAAAATTTAACATGGTATCAGAGCTAACCTGAGAAGAAGACATTTTATAGTGACGAAAACTTGAGTTTCTTGTTTATTGGGTTTCTCTCCACAGATTTTGGAAAAGAAGTATAGTAGATTGACTCTACTCATCAAGGCGCATCTATCTGTCCAGTCAGAATTCAATTCCGATCATTTTCAGATTTGGCCCTAAAAATTAGGGTTTCCACAAAAATAGGAATTTCTAAAATCTGAAGACATAGCTGGAAGCTCCTTGCAAAAATCGAATTTTAGAGCTTTGGATCGATATTTTTGGCTTGGTAGATCTTCGGGAAACTCAAACCCTAATTCAGGGCTCTCCCTAGTGAACCCGGGAGGACAAAAAGACAAATATGAAGGGTAAAGCTTTGCTGATCTCAAATTCTGAATGCACCAAGTTGATCAGTTCATCAAGGTGCATCTTTCTATCCTTTCAGAAATTTGAAATTCACATTTTGAATTTTTAGGGTTTTTCCGACAAACCCTAATCCGGGACAAGATCCAGTTTTCAGCATTTCAAGTGGTAAGATCTAAATCTTTTCTATTTCCATTTGAAGTACTATTTAAGATGTCTCACCACACCAAGTTTGAGGATAAGCTTGAAGGAGCTGATAACTTTCGAGCTTGGAAGTATAGGATTGGGTTAATCGTGGAAGAAAATGAGTTGGACTCATATGTGAAAGAAGACATCCCTATCCCAGAGGATGAAGAGGCCAAGGTATTGCATAAGAAGAACTTGGTCAAGGCAAAGAGAATCATTGCTGATTCCATTAAAGATCATCTCATACCCCATGTGTCCTCTCTAAAGACACCCAAGGAGATGTTTGACTCTTTGACCAAGCTATTTGAAGGGAAGACCATAAATTGGAAGATGACCCTGCGGAACCAACTGAAAGGAGTAAAGTTTCAGAATGGAGAAACCATTCAATCTTATTTTTCAAGGGTCTCCCAGATCAAGGAACAACTAGAAGCAGTGGATGAAATGGTGGAGAATGGTGAAGTGGTGATGACCACTCTAAATGGCCTACCGAGGTCATGGGATTCCTTTATCCAAGGAATTTGTGCAAGGAAGAATTTGATCTCCTTCAGTAGACTACGGGAAGAATGCTCACAAGAAGAAGCAAGGCTTGTGGCATGAGAAGAAAAGATGGGGAATGAAGATCAAGCTCTCACAGCTCACACCAAGAAAGGGAAGTCCAAGAGAGAGCCATCTCACTCCAAGAAATCTTCACATCACTTCAAAGAAAGAAGAATATGCTTCATCTGTAATGAGAAAGGACATATTGCCATAAATTGTCCCAAGAATAAGAAGGACAACAACAACTCCAACAAGAAGAAGAAGGGCAGCAAAAGAAGGTTTCATGCTCATGCTGCCGAGGATGATGAACCACCCAAGAAGAAGGCTAGGGTAGAAAGTGATGATAACTCATCAAGTGAAGAAGAGTATGCTATAATCTTTGCTCTCATAGGTACCATCTCCCATGGTTGTAATGATTGGTTGATTGATAGTGGGGCTTCCAAACACATGACTGGGTTTAAGGAATCTTTTGTGAATCTATCTGAACATGAATCACCCCATAAGGTGAAACTTGGGGATGATTATCAATACCCAATCAAAGGAAGTGGTGAAGCCTCCTACAACCTAGATTCTGGAAAATATTTGAAGATGAAAGAAGTTCTTTATGTACTTGGGCTCAAGAATAACTTACTCTCAATCTCTGCATTGGATGCAAAAGGTATGAGGGTTGCATTTGTGGATGGCCAAGTCCTAATGTGGCCAAAGGGAAAGACCATAGATGATGCAATAGTGATTGGAGAGCAAGAGGGAGGTTTGTATAAATTGAAGGGACAACCTGAACATGCCATGGTGCATGAATCCATGGAGCCAAGTGAACTTTGGCATAGAAGACTTGCTCATATGCACTATAGGGCACTTCCAATTGCAAGCAAGGCTGTAGAGGGTCTTCCTGAAATCAAGACCAAACATCAAGGTGTTTGCAAAGGATGTGCAAAAGGTAAGAACATTAAGAAGGCTTTCCCAAGCAGTGAAAGTAAGGCAAAAGACATCCTGGAAATCATCCACTCAGATGTATGTGGTCCTATGCCATCCAGTTCTCTAAGTGGGTATGTTTACTATGTCTCATTTATTGATGACTTCTCCAAGAAGACTTGGGTATACTTCTTGAAGAACAAAGATGAGGTGTTTGATAAGTTTAAGGAATTCAAAACCTTGATGGAGAATCAAACTGACAAGAAGATCAAAACATTCAGATCCGACAATGGAGGAGAATTCACCTCAGGTGACTTCAAGAAGCTTTGTAGTGATTCAGGGATTAAGAGGGAGTTGACTACTCCTTACAATCCAGAACAGAATGGAGTTGCAGAAAGGAAGAACAAAACAATCATGGAAGTAGCAAGAGCAATGCTCCATGACCATGATCTACCTATGCATCTATGGGCAGAAGCAGCTAGAATAGCTGTATATGTGCAGAACAGAACACCCCACAAGATATTGGACAACAAGACACCAGAAGAGGTCTTTTCTGGTAGGAAACCTGAAGTCAGCCATCTCAGAATATTTGGTTGTCCAGTATACACTCATGTTCCAAAAGAAAAGAGGACTAAACTAGATCCTTCAGGAAAGAAGGGTATCTTTGTGGGTTACAGTGAAAGCTCAAAGGCTTACAGAATATACTTTCCAGGGTTCAAGAAGATTTATGTCAACAGGGATGTAACATTTGATGAAAACTCAACATTCATCAAATCAAGGAAGGCACCTATTGAAGTTTATGAAGAACCTAAGGAAACCAGATTTCAAGACACTACCATGACTGAAGTAGTTCCAAAAGTTGTTCGTGAGTTTGAAGATCCACAAGAACCTGTAGATCCACCCCGTGAGGATAACTCTCACAAGAGGAAACATGCATAAGCTAGAGAGCTCATTCAAGATGCAAAAAGATTTGGCATTCCAGAAGAAGAACACAAAGCAAAGAAGAGAACCAGATCACATACTAGCTATGTTGCTTTACTCTGTGACATTATGAACAAAGAGCCTTCTAGTTATGAAGAAGCAGCGGAAAAGAAAGAATGGAAGGATACCATGGTTGAGGAAAACCAATCAATAATGAAGAATGATGTTTGGGATGTTGTCCCAAGACCTAAAGAGAAGTCTATTGTGACTTCCAAATGGATCTACAAAATCAAGCATGCTATAGATAGTAGTGTAGAGAAATACAAGGCAAGATTCGTAGCTCGTGGCTTCTCTCAGAAAGAGGGAATAGATTATGAAGAAACTTTTGCACCTGTAGCCAGGTATACTTCCATCAGAACAGTACTTGCCCTGGCTGCAGCAATGAGATGGAAAATACACGAAATGGATGTCAAGACTGCTTTCTTGAATGGTGTAATTGAAGAGGAAGTATATGTGGAACAACCACTCGGTTTTGAAATACATGACAGGGAGTCATATGTGTGCAGATTGAAGAAAGCCTTGTATGGATTGAAGCAAGCTCCCAGAATCTGGTATGGTAGGATGGACAGTTTCCTATCTAGTTTGGGCTTTACCAAGAGTAAAGCGGATTCCAACCTTTACTACAAGGTTGAGGAAGGGAATCCTTTGATTCTACTCCTGTATGTGGATGACTTATTTGTAACAGGAGATGACAGACTGATTGCAGATACTAAGAAGAAGCTTGCTACTGAATTCAATATGAAATATTTGGGAACGATGCACTATTTCCTAGGTATGGAGGTGTGGCAGAGTGCAGGTGGGATCTTCCTTGGTCAAGGGAAGTACATAGTAGATATCCTGAAAAGATTCGGGATGATGGATTGAAAGGCCATGGCCACACCTATGGCATCGAATCTGAAGCTTCTATGCGATGCTTCATCTGAGCCGGTTGATGTCTCTATGTATCATCAGATGATTATGTCCTTGATGTACTTGACGAACACGAGACAAGATATTTGCTTTGCTGTGAACACATTGAGCCAGTTCCTGACGGATCTCACCTGGTTGCTGTAAAGCATGTTCTGAGGTACCTGAAGGGTACAGTGGATTTTGGGCTCAAGTATGAAGCGAATCAAAAGTTTAACCTGCAGGGTTATGTTGATTCAGATTGGGCTGGCAGTGCTGCAGATAGGAAGAGCACATCTGGGTGCTGCTTCAGTATGGGATCAGGTGTGATCTCTTGGTTTAGCAGGAAGCAGTCCTGCGTAGCACTGAGTACAGCTGAGGCAGAGTATGTTGCAGCCTGTTTAGCTAGTTGTGAGGCAGTATGGCTACGGAAGCTACTGTCTGAGTTATTTGATCTCCCATTGGATGCTACTGGTATCTTCTGTGTTAACCAGAGTTGTGTGAAGCTGTCCGAGAATCCGGTGTTTCATGACAGGTCAAAACACATAGAGATCAAATATCACTATATCAGGGCTATGGTGCATAGAGGAGTTGTGAAGCTCCTGTATGTTGCGATGGACGAGCAGATTGCAGATGTGCTGACGAAGCCACTAGCCAGGGTGAAGTTCGAGTACTTCAGGGAGAGGCTTGGCGTTCTTCAGATTGATGACACTTCGAGGAAGAAGTGATGGACACATTTGCTGAAGCCATTCCAAGCATGTTGGAAGGAGGATCCTTCACATGGCTGTGGATGTAAGTGCTGGATGATGAGCATCAGGATGATGTTCTAGTTTCTGCTTAGTATGATCAGTTGGATCATTTATATGTATATGTATGTACGCTCATGTTGGATGCTGTATATGATCAGTTGGATCATTTATATGTATGTACGCATCATGTTGGATCCTGGATATGATCGGTTGGATCATTTGTATGTATATGCATCATGTTGGATGCTTGGACCATGTATTTGTATATGTATCAGGTGGATACATTGAATGATCAAGTAGATCATGTATATTGATATGTATCAGGTATGATCAGGTAGATCATGTATGTTGATGGATACATTATGTGGATCATGTATCTATGTATCAGGTGGATACACTATGTATGATGATATGTATCAGGTAGATACTTGGTGTGCATCAGATGGATGCATTGTATGATCAGGATGATCGTGGATGACGAGCTTCTCTAGATGACATGCAACAGGATGTTGCAGTGATGATGGTCAGGGTGATCATGTGTACATCAGGATGATGTATGATGAGTATCAGATGATACTCTATGGCCATGGAAAAGGTTGTCCAGGTAAGCATGTAATTTGTGCCCTGGGAGATTTGCAGATGGTCTTTCGAGGTTTTGCCTATGGCATGTAATTCGTACCCTTGGACATCTGGAAAATGCTCTTTCGAGGTTTTTCTTGGGAGGACATATAATTTGTGCCCTGGGAGATCTACAGATAGTCTTTCTAGGTTTTTCCTATGGCATGTAATTTGTGCCCTGGGATATCTGGCAGATGCTCTTTCGAGGTTTTGTCCTATGGCATGTAATTTGCTCCTGGGAGATCTGGACAGGATGAAAAAGGCCTCAGATGCTTCAACCAGGTTTTGCCATGACCACATGTAATTTGCTCCTGGGAGATCTGGACAGGATGAAAAAGGCCTCAGACGCTTCAGCCAGGTTTTGTGGTGTACCACATGTAATGTGCTCCTGGGAGATCCGACAGGTAGAGATGTGTGCTCGTAACAGCCTGGGATGCTTCAACCAGGTTTTATGGTGAGATCACATGTAATGTGCTCCTGGGAGATCCGACAGGTAGAGCCGTGTGCTCGTAATAGCCTGGGATGCTTCAGCCAGGTTTTGTGATGGGTCACATGTAATGTGCTCCTGGGAGATCCTACAGGTAGAGCTGTGTGCTCATAATAGCTTGGGATGCTGCAGCCAGGTTTTGTGACACACGTAATAAGTCTTGAGAATTCCACAGTATGGCCAGTGATGATGAAGACCTGCAGGTGGTGGGCCTACATCCAGTATGAAAAAGGACTGGCTCTGTAGAACTTCCTATGGCGAGTAGAGTCAGAGATTGGTTTAGATAGTAGCAACAGTGACGATGATGATGACGATGCATCGATGACGATGATCCCGAGAAGAAGACTTGTTTAGCATAACTGTGTCGAGAAATACCTTCCTAGTTAAGAGGGAGTGTTGATGTATATGCAACTTTGGAATGTATTTCATCTGTGTATTTTATATATATTTATTGTACCCTTATAAGAGATGTGTCATTCCTCTATAAGGAAGTGTCGTCATGTGGATTGACAAGTGTCGCAAGTGTGTGTACTTGCCGATGGGTTATTAGACCACCATGTGGGGTCGGCCCTGAATTATATATATTATAATGTGGATGTACCTAGCTAGACAAGTCAGCCCCATAAGGTCACTGGGCAACAAGGTTAGTATAAATAGAGATCGGAGATCTCTATTTTACTCATTCGGAAAAGTAACTCACTCTCACTCAGAAAGTGGCGCACTAGTGAGGAGGAGGATCATTTTCTATTAGGAGACTATCTCAATGTATTTTGGTTGTACTTTGGTTGAGCCATTGCTCTCTCTATCTCTGAGGAAGTTGTGGGGTTTTTCACCTTAGGGTTTTCCCCACGAAAACTCTGTGTCTCTTATCTCTCATGCTTTTGATTCTTGTGATTATCATGCATTGATATACTGTATATGTTATTCTCTCAGTAAAGATCCTAGAGTATTGTGAATTAATGCTCAAAATTTAACAGCTAGCACGCTTGCTACAACCTCCAACTTAGATAACCCGTGGAAACTCACAACAACTTGCACAAGAGAATCAAAATATCGATGCTTAACCACAAAAGAATTCTAAAAATTTGCTCATTCAAACAAGAATTTACAAATTTCAAAGCATCATATATAACCATCAATAAAAAGTAAATGATAAAATGTTACTTCTTACCCTACTAGAATGCACATTCCCTTCAAAGGTCGATGAAATTCCAACAATAAGCAAAGTTGCGAAATGACACAGTTTACCTCAATGGTTTAATGAGCCTCAAACATCTACACAATAGAAAATCACACAATGCAGTAGCCTCCAAATCCTTTCTTCTTATTCCAATACTAAAAATAATACAACAAATCAAGAGTACTAAAAATATTACAACAAATCAAGAGTAGAGGTTCCACCTTCTCCTCCTTTACAATGGGCAAGAGTTGATCCTTAAATAAGAATTTACATGCATGAGGGGGATGCATCAATCAAAGGAGGGCGAATTGGTGATGAGGTATTTGGACTCACGGTTGGAAGCAATGATTTAGGATCCACTCGAACTCAAACTAAAAGGGATTGCACCACCTCCCAATGAGGTTGGTGCATCCCTACCTTGTTTTTATCACACCAAATCATCAAAAGCCATATCATGATGATGCCCAAGCTTGGAGAGTGGCGCATCCCTAACTCAAAAGTCAAACTTTGAACTCCCACATAACTCCAAATGTGGCGCTTTAATCAAGTAACATTACCACCCTTTATATGGCATAAGATGCCAAATCATTTTGGCATATGTTAATTGCTTTTTTTTTATTTGGTGTCAATTTGTCTTACCGTTAGCATTTAAATGTTATTCAGTAGGCCCGATAAGAAAAAATGCTCCACATGATAATTTAATCATCTAAAACATAGGAATACTAGGTCCCGGGGTAAAGAGGTTGCCCTGAGCATGAAAATGAGCATCCAAACTTCAAATTCCGCTTCCGGATCACACTTTTATCACAATTTGAAAATTTCCAATTAAACCATTAAAAAATGGCCTAATTTTGCGGAAACATTTATTTTTCTAGGAATTGACTCAAACTCCTGGGGGACCTAGTACATGTCCATACGACTCATTATTGATGGCTAGCATGAAAAAATTACATAGACACTTAGGCTTTAATAACCTCCCAAGGTTTGACCACCATGGTGAATACTCCAACTTTGGAGGTGTGAGTGAAAAACTCAAGAATTATACGTCGTTGAAGCGCAACGCATAATTCCTAAGGAAAAAACACTCTAGGGTATCCCCTTGACAGATAAACCTAAGATAAGCCAAGTCTGTTACAAAAAATACCATGCTTAGACCAACTTATTACAATTTCCCATGGGGGTATGAACATGCAAAAAGTTTTAGAAAAGGCCCAATTATGGTCTGATGGACCTCAATATCGCTAAAAAATAACATGTAACATGTTCATCTTTGACACGCTCGCTTGAAATTCCAATTGAGTGCAACTCAAGTGGTAACACTCCCCAAAACCACCACAGTTGCTAACTCAAACCCCATGTAATACATACTTAGCCATAGGATTATCAATAGTAATTTTGCACATTGGATTGTTATCTTACAAGAGTTCGACCTTGAGTTTGTGATCCCTAAAACAAAGAAAGCATTGGCCCTAGTCGAGTTCATCACTGATCTCCCACCCACAGCCTCAGGCAAACCTGTTCATGACCACTTACCTAATGAACATCTCTTCCTCATATCTAGCGATGACCCATGGTATGGAGATATCCTAAACTATCTCTGTACTCAGAAGTTTGCCCCCACCTATCCCGCAATGACTGTCGACGTATCAGTCGTTAGGAACCAAGATACCTTCTCATAAGAGATGTCTTGTACCGTCATGGTGTCATCACCATCCTACGTCGTTGTTTAACACATGAGGAATTTGAACAAGTTCTTAACAATTATAATAGTGGAGCATGTGGAGGCCACCTCTCAGGTTTGGCCAACACCCAAAATGTTTTACGCGATGGTTATTTTTGTCCTTTAGTATTCAAGGATTGTGTCTACATAGTCAAAATATGTGTGAATTGTTAGGTATTTTCCTGCAAAACATGGTCACCACCTTCCCCTCTCCATCCAGTAATCACAACTGGCCCATTTTGCAAATGGGAAATTGATTTTATGGAGTGTCGTCGTACTTCGACGTATATCCGTCGACTACTTTACTAAGTGGGCAGAAGCCATGCCCACATTCAATTGCAAAGGCATCACTGTCGCACACTTATTCTTTAACCAAGTCATCTCATGCTTTGGTGTTCCCAAACAATTGGTATCTGATAATGGCACCCATTTCCATAAAGAGATGTTTGAGGAACTATCGCGGTTTTAGGATTTAAACACGAATTCTCAACATCCTACTACCCCCATGCAAACGTCCAAGTTGAAGTTGTGAACAAATTTCTCAAAACTATGCTCCAACGCACAATAAATAAGAACAAATCTAATTGGCATCACATGTTATTCCCAACTCTTTAGGATTATCGCACCTCAGTCAAGACCGCTACAGGATTTACTCCCTTCCATCTTTTCCATGGAGTAGAAGTTGTACTTCCCATAGAATGCCAAATCTCTACCCTCCAATATGTTGTGGAGTTGTTACCTGATACTCTTGCCCTCGAGAAAAGGTTGATTACTTTGGAACACCTCTATGAAGAATGTCGTGACTCACTTCAACAAAATGGGGCCATGAAGGTTCACTCCAAATCACACCATGACAGACATGCTCGACCTCGCACCTTCAGTGAGGGAGACTTTGTCCTTGTCTTCAACACCAAAAAAGACAACAAACTAGGACCTGGTAAATTCTTATCTAAATGGACATGTCCTTATGTCATTAAACAATATCTCCCAAAAGGAGCATATGTCTTAACCAACCTAGAAGGTATTACCCTCAATAGCCCCATCAATGGTTTGTACCTTAAACGCTTATACCCTTGATCAAGGGCACCATACAGGTGCACTATGCTTTGGTTTCCTATTTTCATCGTCAATACCTTTGTCATGTTATTTACTACACTTGGGTATGTGCATCATATGTGCAGGATTACGACCAAAACCCATAGGAGACCTCTTGTTTTTCCATTATAATAACAAGACTCCATCCCTTAGCGATAATGTCGGGATTCTATCACATGTATTATCTTGACACTAGCATATAGGCAACGTCGTTCCTCTATTTGCATTGCATTTACCCGATATTCTTGCTGATAACCATAGGATTTGTATCCGCAGTAATGATATGCCATCAATATCACTAATGCGGGTAGCATCCTTCCCCCATGGCTGTATGCACCACTGCATCCCAGTCATCATTTGACACCCATGATGTCGAACCCCACAAGCCCAAGGAATTTTATCATCTTTGAAATGATCAACCCATAGTTCATCATTTTATAGCTTTGCATTTACTCCCCCACCTTCAACAGTTAGTTCCATCAAATTCCTCGGCACGCGTTACTATTAAGAACCATAGTTGACCACTCATACCTCCATGTAGGGTTCAAAATTGAACATGTCACAGCACGTCAAAGGGCTCCCAGCACGTCCCAAAAGTGTTATAAAAAAATTGCACGTCAAAAAAAATTATAATTTTTAATTTTGACATTTTATGAAAAAATGCAATAATTATTTTAAAATTACATAAGAAGTGTTAAGTTTCAAACTGCTCGTCAAATATTTTTAATTCATTGTTCAATTCCTAATGTGCCGTTAGCATTAAATGTGTCATGAAATATCTCTCTAGGAAGAAGAAGGAAAATTAGTTTGGGAAGAGTGGATTGATGGTGCTCTACTCTTTAATGGATGTGCTCCTTTACTTGAAGACTAAGCTGATTTGGTTTCTTTGTTGAAACAATTTTTATGTTTCCTTGTTTTTAAGGTTTTTCATGTATAGCAGATATGTAGGATGCTCTTTCTTTGACTCCGATCTTTTGTTTTTTGGATCTTTTGTTTATCTGGAGGGTTAGGATTTTTGTCTGCATCATTCTTTTTCGAAGAAATGGTTATTTATGGCCATGACCAGAGTGTCTATGTAATATGGAAAAGAACTTTTTGATTTTACATAATAGAAAAAGTACAATTTTTTTCTCCTTGAAAAAAATTCCAGGATGGACGATGGCCATTGGCCATCTCTATTTGCAAGTATGCCCCTTGAAAAAATAAAAATAAAAAACTATTAAATACATTGTTACGAACTTATCTCCCACTATTCTCATATCTAATCTCAAAGTTTTGAGATTTATTTGTTTCTTGATTTCTTTAATACCAAAAGGACAAACTTGATAGGTTAGAGACCGAGCGAGCTTAATTTATTTTACTCAACGTCACATCTGAATTTACGAGTCTCCATTACTGATCATATCATAGTGATACATGATACAATTGGGTTTCCTTTTGTTCACATCAAATTGTTTAATTCATGATCTTCATGACAATTCTGAGCACGAAAATTTTTTAGTTGTAGTCTCGAATCCAGTCAGTTCAACAGTTGTACCTACATCCACTACAATTCTTTGTATAAATGGCATGCCCATGAAGAGGATCAAGCAGGCTTTGGGTTTGAAAATGATTCATTTCGCTGCTTGTTATTTTGTTAGTCTGAATAAAAATATTCTTCAGTTGTATTTATATCTACCTAAGTTACTTTCTATTGATCATACCATAGAACGAGTTATTTTCTCTCTATTAAATTATGAACGTGTAATGTATTGATGAAGGGTGTCGTATCACTTCAAGGAAATTCCTCGAGGCAACGTGTCCTGTCAAGACTCAATGCTCTACTCACCCGTTAAGATTAGTCTCTATCCCATCCACCATTACAAGAAAATAATGGTTGCATCGCGTCGTAATTTCCTTTATCAACCACAAAATAACTCACCATGATAGATTTTCATGACTTACTATACACACATTCATTTAACAAACCGGTTGTTCTTCAATTACTCGTTACATTTTCGTAGTAGGTGTTTCTTAGGGAATAGCCCATGCTTCTCACTAATGCTAATAAGAAGTCTTTTCCCACTTCTATAAATACATTTCAGCAACACTAAATCATCCCACCAGAAAACAATAAATCCAAATGTCACAAATTAAAAAATTGAAAATGGGTAAATGTTATATAAGAATGAATATCTTTTCCTTAGAAGGAATGTGTGGAAGATTCGAGAGTGCAGAGAGGGAGCTTATATGGAGCCATGTGTAATCGAAAAGGATATTTTGAATAAAATATCAAGTTGTAGAGTTTGGGACAAGGTACGGTCATCCAAATATGTGAGTGTTTATACAATATTATAAAGGTTCAAGTATAGATATTAGAAACCCGGATCTGGACTTCCATTTAATTTGAAGTAAAACTATTGGATAAATGGATGCATGGGTTGGAAGACAGGGTTTAAGCATACTTGGGGTTTTCACCATTAGTTCCACCACATAAAGGGTTACAAAGAATGATTTTATGAATTGGTATTGGTTAATTAAAAAGAAAAGAAAGGAAAATATGATTAGGTTCAGCTGCGCTAGATTCCTAAGTTGGGCATAAACTATTTACAAGCAAAGATTCATAAGTTGGACACAAATATTCTATTTAGCAATTTTTTAATGAAGTGTGTAATTAATTTATTATTGTCAAATGAAATGTGATTTTTTTTCAAGCTTTTCATCCTAGAAGTGTGACACGAATATATACCTTTCAAAGTGAAATTAAGACCCACCCTTCAAATTTGAACCCTGCGGCTCCATGATCACTCTACCCTTTGCAATATTCTTCGTACCATTACCCCCACCAAGACACCAATGGGACACCCATCCACGAAGTAACCAATTCTATCTAGTTATTCCCGCAGGAACACTCTGCATGGAATTGATTAATGCGGCACCCATCTTCGCGTTTGCAAAACAACCCTCACATCATCATAAAAAGGGTTCCTCGACCCACTCAAAACTATGGGAACTTCTCCCATCAACAAATTGATTCCCAAATACACTAAAAACCGTGGGAATCCCGCACATCATCAAATTGGTCCCCCTACACCCCAAAAAATGTGGGGACCCCACCAATTATTCTTTATGAACAAATTGTTCCCTAATCCATTCAAAATCGTGGGAACATCACTATTCTTTTGGTAGTAACCTAGTTGCCTTTGATTGATGTCGTTGAGTCACCCTATCCCCAGCATTATACGTTTTGTCAGTCACCATCATCCTCCGTGTTGTGTCCATAACAAACCTATTCTTCTGCAGTTTGTTTCCCTCTGTCACACTCTATTTTGTTATTTTGAAGAATGTTTCCGATCAGTAATCCCCCCCATGTTGACATCGATCACAGGAATTCATGAGCCTCATGCTTACCAGCTAGTCTTGTGTTAGGTATGTCAGTCCAATAGTTGGTTACAAAATGATCTTGGTTCTCAAGATAAGACCCATTCTTATCATGTACTTTAGCTCTTGTCGATGTCACATCACTACATTTTGAGAGTTGTAGTAGTTGCAGTCGTACCTTGGGATCCCTTTCAATCACTATAAGGGATTGCCTCGAAATAAGTAGGGAGAGCCCTTAGTGCTCCCTAACTTAGTGGTCTCTCCGATGCTCGACGCCAACACATCTATCACATCAGGGAGCATCATACAATTCGAAGGTAGAAGTGTTCACATTTATAAATCATGGTCACAACAGTTCATTGAGTTCCCCCACCCCTGTGGGCTCATCATGATTATCAACAATGCCACTTCTTCAACACCTATAACAAATTTTCCAGGTTTAGTTACTATTGCATGGATTGAATCCACCTTCATCCCTATGCCATCAGTATCTCGAGATGACCCCTCGTCTCTTCTTTTTGTTTCCGATTGTGGCAGACTTTCACGATCATGGGTATGCCCGCCTCATTTGTATAAAACACTATTCATTATTACGACTTCACTAGAAATCCTCCCCCTATGGGAGGAGCCTATTCGTCCACACACGTTGTGCAACTTTCAGAACAACAGAGAGCACAAGCAAGAAACAATTATGCATTATCGTCTCTACAATACCCTTTGAACCTCACACATCAGGGGGCATCTTGTAACGTGCAAATCTCGCACACATATGACATTTCTGCAATTTGCATGGTAAAGTGCCATCAACATATAGCATGTAGCCCACCAAAGTCACCTTCCTCAGATCCAAGAAGCAGCATGAGTCCACAAATGCACAAGATCAGTAAAAAATTACAATCGCGTGGGTACATATCTGTTAACTCGTGCTACCACGCATATAATCAAAATTGCACCTGCACGACCAACATGGATAATCCTTCGATATTCATGAGACTAACAGAAACAATGGGACCACAACAACCCACGGTGCATTGAAGGCTCATCAAAGCCCCATTTCCTCCAAGAATTTGAATTTGGCCTCCCCATGTACTTGGGTTCATTGAATGGCCCCCCTTTTGTGTACTTTGGGGCCAAATCATGGAGTTAATGAGTTCACACTTGGATGTAGTTGTTTCTTGGCCACTTCTTTTCCTATAAAAGGAATCCATGGGCATGCATCTAGAAGAGAGAAACCAAGATCATGGTTATGCTACTGGAATTGTGCTTGATCTCCCTTATAGCTCACCTCTTCCCTCTTGTTTAGCATTTTCCAAGCTCCTTTTCCACCTTCCTTCAATGACAAAGAGTTTTCTCATTTGTTCATTAAGCCACTCAACATCTAGTGTGGACTAAATAGGCCTCCATAAAGGTGATTGTTTGCCTCCATTAGAGCTCACATATCCTAAGGTGTTGTACATGCTTGACCATTGGGAAATACAAAGTGGTTTGGCATCTATTGGTTGTTGAATTTTGCATCTCTACCCCTTTTGTTCCTTGTTTTATTTCATTTTTATTTCCTTTGTTTATCTATTTCCACGAACAATTGCTTGCGGGATCACTTGGATCACCCACCCACCACAAAGGGGCACCTAATACTAAGGCCTTGTTGCATCCTACAAGGCCTTGCCCCTCACCAAGTGGGAAGGATTCACTCTTGTGCAATGTTTTCCACAACAAGTTCCTTATGAACACCCGAGGAGGAAAGATTCACCATACCCGGCCTAGAATTTTGCTCCTCTTTTTTCCTCCAAACCTTCGTGACCATCAATTTCTCACAGTCCCAAATAATATATCCATACCCATGACATCATCCACACTTAAATGGGATGTTCTAGTAGTCTAATAACTGAACGTGGTGCCTTCCTTCCCACACCAGATCCAAGGACTCAAAAATCCCTTTTCTGACATTGAGCTCCACTAAAATCCTAACTAGGGGGCACAGAGGGATTTCCAAGAAGTCGTTGTCCACCATAATCATTTTTCCCAGTTTATCACCAATAGCTTTGATAATAGAAACCAACCAAAACTACAATGGAATATTTGGCAATTTCACCCACACATGCGTGCTTCGAATAAATTCCTCCTTAGGATTAAACATAGGAGACCATGGTTTTAATGACAATAAGAAAGTATCCAGAAACCACTAGCCCTTCAAGATTAGATTCAAATCATTTAAGTTACGAAATAAGAATCCCTCTCAAAAGGAGATGAAAGGTTGGGTTGTATCCTAAGAGCAGAAACCATTTTCACCCATCCATTTACGAATACCCTTCGCCCTGAGAATTTATCGACTAGGATTTTTCCTACTAGATCCAGGATTTGATCAACTCGAAGGTCATCTCCCACTACCAGAGACACCCCTCCTCCTATGTTCTTAAGAACGATTTGTTTCTTCTTCCCTGCCCCGACACCAGAACTCGACCTCTTACCACCTTGCAGAGAGTCCAAGTCTAAGAAATTCCTAATAAACCCTTGACCACCAGAAAACACTTGACGTTATGATACCCTAGGCATTAAGCCTTCACCATGAACAACTTCTTCTATAGGCTTGGTACGAATACCATCAGTTTCATGCAAAATCACATGGGGGAAGAGAGTTAAAGATTTGTTTTCCTCCCAAGATTTCGGCATCCTCTAAGGTACCTTTAGATGGGGACGATTTAAATTTACCTTTCCGACTCTATTGTAAGGACCCACCTCCAAGATCACAAATGGTGCTTCCGGTCAACAGGTGATGTCAATCCCATCAAGCACCCCCTCGCTTTCCAGTCCAAACTTTTTCAGAGGTTTATGAGAAGTACCCACATGTAAGGTCGATGCGTCATCCAGTCTGTCAAAATCAGATCCACCGGGAATTTGATACTCAGAGGAGAGCAAAAAATTTAATCTTCTAATAGCTCGTCCTCCAAAATCTACTAGAGATTTATAGTTGTCCATTTAACCTTCTTTTATATATATATATATATATATATATATATATTATCAATATTACATAGCCATTATCATATATATGACAACTTTATATCACTTTGTAAATCTAGTGTCTTTAGAAACAAATTATAAAATAAAGTAGAGATGGATTTTGTTACTAAACCTCTTTCGTTAAGAATGTTTTCATAGATATATAATTTTTATATTTTTATATTTATACAGTATACTTTAATATTTTAATATTTACAACAACAAAATAGATATTTTATACAAGATAAAATAAATATTTTAATATTTTTAATTTTAAAAATATTTTACAAAATCTATTGAAATTTTGAAATTAATGAAAACTTTTACATGCTATATAATTGAATTCTAAACTCTAAATCAATAAAAAAATACTATCACAAAGTTTAACTTAAAAGAATATGAAATATCTTTATAAAAATCCGATATAAACTAATAATTTTTTTTCAAATCAACATAAACTAATGCTTTAAAAATACACTCATTCACTATTGATTCTACAACCCATGAGTTGAAACCTTAAAACTTGTTTGAAGACTCAAATTCAAAATAGGATGTTCACAAAAACCATGGTCAAAAGGATTACACGGTCACCTCTTACCAGATTTTGATGCGATTCATAGTTGACAAGACGCACCCAAATGAATGTGTCCGCACTAGTACCGCTACCTACATTTAGCCGACTTATCATTTCTTGATTGAGATGGTTTGATAAATATATTTTGGATTCCTCGAACCTAACTTCATTGTAGGTTCATGGTATTTTATGGGTGTGGAACAAAATCAAAAATAAACTTTGGTTCATACGTATTGGATGCACATTCACACATATCTTAGGAGCAATTTTAACATGTGTTAATTAATTTCAACATTGACTAAAATATAGTTTAGAGAGGATATTTGTTGACCACATGGATGGATCAAAGTTTGGAAATGATATTTTTGACATATAATTTGTTGGTGGAGTATGATGGGATGGTAAATTTGATTTTATATATATATAAAAGTTTGTGGTTTTATAATTTATTTATGTTTTAAAAGAGTGTTTGATTTCATACTTTATATAAACTTAAGTGTTAACAAATGAGTATACGGCAGAAGCTCGAAAATGGCGAAACTGGCTCTATATTTGCCGATGCGGGTCTACGGGTGGCCATTGATGTCTGATTTTGGATCGGTTCATCCCTGAGATTGCTGGTTTTTTACTTTTGTGGGAGTTGTAGGACGTGGGAGAACCAGTGGTCAATATTACTAAAAATGATGGGGTTGCTAGTTAGTGGCTATTGAATCCTCTCAAGTGTCAGGGATTTACTGGGTTTTCTCTTAGTGGAACAGGTTGGGTCCCCTTGCCTTGGTGGGGTTTACACAGTGTTGTTTTACACTGTCGGCGCACATTCTCTTACCCTAGTTTGTTGGGGTTTCTGTCGGTTTCTTCCTGGTTGTTTTGCTGGGGGTATTTTCTTCCCTATTCCTCTTTGATAGTGGTTTGCGGCTGCATATATGGGAGAAAGCTTGTCGGATATACATAATCCGTTACCTAACCAATTAACTGCCTTGGATTACTGGATTGAGGAGGTTGGTTTGTTCAAACCGGACGCGTTCTACAAGGAGATGCTTAAGGGAAAACAAGCTCTTGGGTCAGGTGAGGGGCATGTGTCCCCACGTGTCAAGCAGGCTACAAGGAAGGGACATCTGTCTCTGTCGGAGGCTACTGCTGGATTGGTTGGATTAGATCCCTCAGATCACAGCGTCCGGGGTTTGTCACGGCTGATGGTCGGGGGTTTTCACTCGGGTGTCTCTTGGTGTACTCGACGTCTTCAAGAGAAGTGGTGCTGCCATCTGGGTGAGGTTTGGCTTACATTGGGGTGAAATGTTGGCCTAGAGGATCTTGTGGAGTTCAATATGACTGTGTTGGTGGGTAAGTTCTCCTATTATGCTATGAATTGGAAAGACATTGTGGCTTGGGTTACACAGAAATGGAAACCGCTCCTAGGTTATACCCCGTAGGTCTTTGCTTTGGCTCGTGGTTGGTTCGGATTTAAATTTGAGATGGAGTCTCAAGCATCCCTAATACTGAGTAAACTCTGGTTATATGGGGTGGGTAGGTTGATGTTGCAAAAATGGCAAACGGATTTTGACCCGAAGAAAGCTACGGTGCGACTACGTCACCTATGGGTTCTCTTACCTAGTTTACCTTTGGCCTTATGGAATCGGGAAACTTTTGAGGCTATTGGTAACAGCTTGGGTCATTTTCTTCATGTGGAGGATGAGCTATTATTTGGTTTTGACCGACGGATGGATCGGTTGCTGGTGGAGGTGGATATTTCTTTGGGACTTATTGATGTCCTACATATCGCGTGGCACGGCCGCAAACTTGCTCAGGTTATTGACTACTAGGGAATTCCGTTTCGTTGCTCACACTGCAAGGAGGTTGGTCATTTATGGAGACAATGTAAGCGGGGTCCTTCCTTTGTCCGCCTGGCTAGGGTGGAGCCGTTTTGGTCTTCGGATGAGGGCAACGACAAGGAAATGGACGCAACCGGTGGACTTGATGGCTACTCCAACATGATTCATCCTCCCGATGGGCGGGCTTCTGGTTTATTGAGTAAGTTGGAAACCAACAACCCTCTTTTTTATCATTCTCTGAATGATTTGGAAGTATCTTTCATTAAAAATCTGAAATTAAATAATGGAAATGGTGGAAACTATGTGGGTCATCGTATTGTTTATCCTTTGCTATCAAAAACTCTGGTTCTGATAGTGATTCCCTTGGTATTACCGATGATCCTTCCCCTATATCTATTGACGCCTCTCCTGATGTGTCGCCGCCACAAAATATTCCTAGTGCGATTTCCCCTGTTGGGTCGGGTATTATTCCTCTTTCCCCTGCCACTACCATTTTGCTATCCTCGGATACTGAAATCCCGACGGAGTTACCCGAAATTGCCGTGGGTATGGGTACTATTTCTGCCGATTTGGAAAACTTGTCGGGGTCTATCGGCCCATCTCTGGGGGTATCAGATGTACAGTTGGAAATCACTTTACACATTCCCTCTTTTGCTGAGATGGTGAAGAAGACTCCTCTCCCTGTCTATTTTAAGAACCAGGTACTAGATGAGACTGTTCCGATTACAAAACCGGGGCCACCAGATTCCTTGTCCTGGTTGGATAGGACTCGAGTGGTTCCTGTGATTGATGGCACAATTTCATCAATGGGGACACAAATTGTTGCTAAGGGTGCCCGGGTGGGTGGTTTGGCTCCGGATTTCTCTCCACTAAAGACACGCAGTGCTAGGAAAAATAAGAAGGTCATCCTATGGAGGTGGATGACTCTACCCGTATCAATGGTACCCCCATCTCTCCTGATACCAGGGCTCTTAGAGGAATCAAAGCCCTTGCCAGGGGGCGTCAATGATTTTTTTCTCACTGAACATTTGGGGTGTGGGGGGCCTACCCAAGCAATTGGCCCTTAAGCGTGTTCTTCATATTATCAATCCTAATTTGGTCTTCCTCCAGGAAACAATGGTTTGTGGGGAGAAGGCTCGTTCCCTTTTTAACAAAATTAAACCTGGTTGGCTGATGTTACTGTTGATGCGGCTGGTCTTTCTGGTGGGATTTTGGCGGCCTGGAATCATAGGGTTTTGTTTTTGAATCGTTTCATTATTTATTTGGGCATACTCTTGACTGGATGCATCCGAAGCTCTGATAAAAATATCAATATTGTGAACTAGTTATGCCCCATTACTGTGATAGAGAGGCTTTCTGGGATTTGGCGTGCTTGAGCTACTTATTGGATTTGGAAAACTTGATACTTGTAGGAGATTTAAACTTTACTTGGGGTGCTGATGAATCTTGGGGCACCTCTACAAGAAGGGATCCTCTTGGGGATTATTTCAGGACACTTTTTTCCTCTCATTCCTTGATTGATGTGGAACCACGTCCACTGGCTCCTACCTGGTCTAATGGTAGGAAGGATGAGTATTTGATCTCTAAACGTATTGACCGCTTTCTTGTCTTGATGCCACTCCTAGGAATCCTTCAGAATTATAGGTCTTGGATTCATCAGATTCATATTAGCGACCACCTCCCTATCATTCTTCAATTTGACACTGAGATCTCCAACCGTTCATATCCCTTTAAGTTCAATTCTACCTAGTTGGCTGATCCGGATTTCACTGAACAAGTGCAATCACATTGGATACATTTGGATGTCTCTGGGGAATGATTTGCGATGGATAAGATGGCTGTGAAACTTAAATCCTTAAAGGGTTTTACAATCATTTGGGAAAGGAATAAATTGGCGGTTCTAGCAGCGGAACTCTCTGACCTGGAAATGGAGATTGGGGGCTTGTTGGAACAATCCTTGTTAAAAAGTCTTCCCCCTATGAGTAGGGATAGACTTGCTCTGTTGGAGGCAAGGAAGCTTAAGATCTTACTTATTCATGAGGAATCTAGCGATTAAAGAGTCGAGCGACCTGGCTCAAAGTTGGTGACTCGAATACAAATTTTTTTCACAGGCATGCGGACTTTCGCAGAATCCAGAATACTATTTGGGACCTAAATGATCACACTGGACGTCGGATTATGGGGGAGGATGACTTACAGCATGAGGCAATTTATCATTTCCAGGATTTATACCTTAATCCGAAAACTTCCTCTCTGAATGAACAATTCAAAATCATAAAGGAATATCCGTGGATGTTCAATGAAGTGGAGGGGGACTTGATTTTTGAGGAAGTCTCTTTATTGGAGGTGGAAAATACTATGCGTGGTTTTGCTAAGGATAAATCCCCGGGTCCAGATGGGTGGACGGTGGAACTTTTTACTTTCTTTTTTGACATTATGGGGGAGGAACTTAGGGCTATTGTGGATGAGTCCAGGAGATTGGGCCATGTTTCTGGGGCCTTAAATTCCACCTATCTAGCACTCATTCCTAAATATTCACATCCGAAGGACTTCAATGAGTTCAGACCGATTGCCCTCTGTAATTTGGTCTACAAGATTATTTCCAGGCGGATTAAGCCGGTCCTTTCGAAATTCATTTCACAGGAACAGTTCGGTTTTTTGGAGGGGAGGCAGATTTTGGACGCGGTGGGGGTGGCACAAGAGACTTTTGATAGCATTAAATAGAAATGGCTCGATGCTCTCATCCTTCAGTTAGATTTGGTGAAGGCTTATGATTGTGTGGACTGGACCTTCCTCAGATTGACACTCATTCAGATTGGTTTGCCCTGGAAGGTTATGAAATGGGTCATGGCTTGTGTCACATCGGTTAATTTAGTTGTTCTTATTAATGGAAAGCCAACGGATTTTTTCAAAGCATCCAGGGGCCTGCGCCAGGGATGTCCTATATTGCCACTGTTGTTTTTGTTGGTTATTGAGGGATTGAGTCTCTCCATTCACAAAGCAAAAGTTGATGGTTCTATTGTTGGTATTAGGGTGATTGCTGGTATTTCTATTACCCACACACTCTTTGTGGACAACATTATGCTCTTCGATCCGAGATTGTTGGATGAATGGATTCAGTATAAAAGGATACTGGACTTCTTCTGTTTAGTGTCTGGCATGTTGATAAGTTATAACAAATCCTATTTTTTGAAACACTCTTTGGATGGAAATGTGGAGAGAGCGATTGGTCTGGTGCTCCCTTTTGGTTTCAAGGATTTAGTGGGTGGCACGAGGTACCTTGGATATTTTATTAAGCCATCGAATTATCAGACACATGACTGGTCTTGGATCCTTAGGCGCTTTGATTTGCGGATCGATCATTGGAGTATGCATTTTCTATCATTGGGCGGCAGGCTTACGCTGGCTAAGTCTGTATTGCAGAATTTTGGGGGTCTACTGGTTTTATTTAAGTAAAATACCAAGGTCTATCATTCAGCTCCTTCGCAGAAAATTCTTTTGTTTCCTATGGTCTAGCAGGGTGGAAAAGGAAAAATTTTACTTAACAAAATGGGAAACTTTGGCTCGCCCCTGGGAATTGGGGGGTTGGAACGTGAAAATCTTGGATTATTTTATCTCGGCCTTACATGCAAAGAGTTTGTGGCGGGCTCTATTTGGTGACTCTGTTTGGGGTCTGATTATTCGGGCTAAGTATTTGAAGTCTGCTACGATGGCGGATTGGTTCCGCAAGGGTCCACCGAGATCTCTGGGTGTCTCAAATATCTGGAGTCATCTCTTGGGGGTTCTTTTAATATCATTGCGGAGTGGCTTACTTGGTTCCTTGGGAACGATCGGAGTATCAAATTAGGAGTAGACCCTATTTTGGGAGGATCTGCTACTTTTCTCCTTTCGAAGGAACTGATTATTCATCTGCGGGCACACGACTATTGTTCTTTGGCACATGCTTCGACCCATTGGAGGGCGACTAGTTATTCATGTATTACTGCTCAGCAATTGGGAATTGGGGGTGAACTGGGGGATGAATGGAATGCATACATCAGACCTCTCTATCAGGCTAATATTCATCTTTCTCAGACACTGGATCGTTTGGTTTGGTCATGGGATGTGGCTAAGGGTTCAGTATCTGCTGAGATTTCTTATGATTCACAGTTTGCCTCTCACCTTCCTCAGACTCTGTGGTGGCATCATGCTATATGGAAACTTGCACTTCCACTCAAGATCAAATGTTTTCTATGGTTGGCCTTATGCAACTAGATTCTTACATGGGATAATCTGTGTCACTATGGTTTCGTTGGTCCTAGTTGGTGTGCTTTATGATGTTTACATGAGGAAATGGTCAACCATTTATTCTGCAGGTGCAGTTTTATACAAAATATTTGGATTGCGATTTGCGCATCATTTGGGCTGCGGGCTATGTGGGGGTCTTCCACACTTGATGACTGTCTATGTATGTGTATTCAGGGGTCTGTTTCATGGGCTGAGCTTCCGGTATTTATGATTTGGGAAGTATGGAAGGCACGGAACCGTTGCATCTTTGAGAACTCTATCCCAAACTTGGACTGGATATGTGGTCGGACAATTGCGGCTTACATTGAATATATATCTCTCCCTGGTAATGCTGTGTGTAGATGCAATATGCGTGTGATTGATCCTGGTTGGCGGGTGGCTCCTCCGGTCCTGGTGTACCCCTGTGGTTTTTTTTATGGTGCTGCTATCAGGGGCCATGGTTTGTGTGGGGTGGGTGCGGTTTTATATCTTTCTAACTCTTGCCATTTTTGCGTCCACTTGAATATGGGGCTTGGTACCAATTCCCGTAGTGAGCTCTGTGCTCTCTGGCTCTTGTTACATTTTGCTCGACTTAAACAGGTTTCATCGATTGTGGTGTTGGGCGACTCTTTATCCATTATCTCCTGGGCCAAGGAGTGCGCTTCGCTCAATGTGATGCTCCTCTCCTATTGGTCGGATGCGGTCCGATCGTCTATCAAGGCTTTTGATCATATACATTTCACTCATGTTTTCCGGGAATATAATGAGGAGGCTGACCGTCTCTCAAAATTGGCTCTGACTTCTCAAGCGAGGGTCACCTGGTGGGAGGAATGGCGGGATGATCTCTTCATATTTCGAGTTACCATTGACATGCACTGGTTTTGATACTTCTGGTTCTGTTGTGTTATACTGTTATTTTGTGGTTTCTGCGGCTCTATTTTATATTATTTATGTGGCATATATCTTGTAGTTTGATAGCTATATCCAACATCTTGTTGGGATTTTGGACCATATGGTTGATATGCCTCTTGATTCTGGCTCTGTGGAGGGGAGCCAATGTCTTTTTGGTTTACCTGGTTTTGTTTACATGACCGGTGGGCTATTGGATCGGTGGACATGTGGCCTTGGATCCATGTTACTTGTCTCATACTTTATTTTGTAATTTGGTTTATTATCTATGATGTATTGGGATATTGGACTGATGATATGGGGCTATTGGTATAGGCTCTATGATATTGGTATGAACCTTTTATGTTGGGATGTTGCTCCCATGTTTATGTATTTTGGAATGTAAGAAACATTTACTATTTCGCATTATTAATAGTAAGTTAAATTTTTCATTGGAAAAAAACTAAGGTGTATACACTTTCAAAGTGATTATGGAAGGACAAGTTGCTATTGTAATGTCCACACTTAAGTTAAAGTTCACACACACACACACACACAAATTATGAACTTGTCATTAATATAGATAAAACTAAAATTAAAGTTTATCATCCAATTTTCTATGGTTATAACATTCTTAAATATGAACTTGTTATCAATATAGACAAAACTAAAATTAAATCTTATTATTTAATTATGTATGGTTATAACTTCTTTAAATATGGACAGTAGTATTTAGGTATCCATTTCATTTGTGATTTAAATTGGAATTAAAGTATTAAGAAAAGAATTGAGAAGAGAGAATCCATTATAGGTTGATGCGATTTGATAGAATTGGAACACATGTTAAAAGTTTTTTAATTCCCAATGTTTCAAACTACAAGGTGAGTCCCTCACTAGGGGATCGCCAACAACTTGAGATGGTTAATCATGATATCTGGGAGCGTTCAAAAATATTAATTATATGGTTTTTATTTCTTATGTCGGCTCTTATCATTAAATATTTTGTGGGATTTATTTAAAATGGGTTTCCAAGTGCCACTAAGTTTTAAACCATCATCCCTATTTAAGGTGTTGTTTTGCTTTTCTATTTCGATAGCTTCTTTCACTCTTGTTTTAAAATAATGGTCTTCTTTCTTGATTAATTTCGCATTTTCAATGCAAATGTGATGGGAGTAGTTGTGTTTGTGCTCTGTGTGGGCTAACTTGGAGGCCCTATAATATGTTATGTTTGAGGAATGTTCTTTTAATCGAACTTGAACCAGCCTTCATGTTTCCCCTACGTAGACCTTTCCACATGAGCAAGGGATTGAGTACAATCCTCTTTGTAATTTGGGGTCCACTGCATCTTTGACTGAGTCAACTATATTCTTTATCATGGTAAGTGGAGTGAAGGTTAGCAAGATATTTTGTTTTATTAAAATGTTAGCAATGCGATCAATTGTTCCCCTTATGTATGGTAATGAGATTTTTGGTATTTCTACTGCATTATGGGCTCGTCTTTTCTTATGGGTTTAGAGAATAGTCTCGTTGATAAGATTCCTCTCATATCCATTCATTACAAAGACTTTCCGAAGGTAGTCTAGTTCTTGTTTTAGGTGTTGGGAGTCTGATATTATTGAGGCCTTATGTGTGAGAGTTTCTATGACCCTATATTTTTGGCTTGGATGGTGGTGAGAGCTTGCATGTAGGTATCTGTCGGTATGAGTTTTATTCTTGTATACCTGATGCCCAAAGATTCCATCATCTTTCTTTGTGAGAAGGACGTCCAGAAAGGGCAATTGTTCGCCATTCTCTATCTCTATGGTGAATTTGATATGTTCTGAAAGACTATTGAGGTGCATTAGAAAATAATTGAGCTTCTCTCTTCCATGCCTCCATTTTGCAAAGACGTTGTCAACATATATTTTTCACTCCTCTAGAGTTAGGGGAAACGAGTTGAGGGCTTGAGTTTCGAAATGTTCCATGTATATTTTTTTCAATATCGTTTATAGTGGCGAGCCCATTGCAATGTACTAGGTTTGCTCGTATATAACCCTTCTATAGCTGAAATAAGTTGATTTCATACACAATTTTACCAAGTTTTGCGTCTCATAGTTCTTCAAGTATTTGATTATATCGATGGCCATCTACAAGGATCCTTGTATAGAGGGACACTATATTGAAGGTTTCTAGAATGTCTCCTTCCTTAAGTTCCTGGTTTTTAATCCATTGCACACATGATGTTGAGTCCTTAACATAAGAGTATGTGTTACCCGTTAAGGGTCTAAGTATCTTTGCCAAGTACTTGGTCAAGTGATAAGTTGGATAGCCTATAGTATTTACTATGGGCCTAAGTGGGATACCTTCCTTGTGAACCTTTGGTGCACCATAGATTCTTGGCATGATTGCACTACTTGGCGCACCATAGATTCTTGGCATGATTGCACGTAATGCAGGTCATGGGAAGTGGGAAGTGTGAGATTTATGCTTCTTTCGACCGTTAAATACCAATTTTGAAACAACCAAGTTTATCTAATTATGAATTCGTTAAGAGATTATTACACTGTTCAAAAAATATTGCTTGTCATTCCTGGTGGAGAAACCAAGTCATATCATCCTTTTGGTTGGTTGGTGACAGAGCCACTAAGATGTGGAGTAAGATGCTCTTTGTAACTGCTAATTGGGTAAGCATTGGTAGAAATTCAAAGTATGGTACAAATATTATATATTAATTATGATTTGTTGTTTTTTTCTAAGTCATTGTTATTCAATTCATTTTTTCTAAATCGTTGACAATTTGAAATTAATCAAAACTTAACTCTTTGAATCAAAATTTCTCATGGAAAAAAAAATCGAGATTGTTGTTGACTTGGTATTGAAACATCTTACCACATTTTGATGTGATTCATAGTTGACAATGTGCACCCAAACAAATAGATTTGTGTTGAATTTCATCCTTCTCAATATTTGATACGTCTAAGTTTAAGATGGATTTATGTTGGTTTTATATTTTATGAGTCTACATGAATTTTTTTAATCAAATTTTATTTTTAGTAACATTATGTTACTACTTTACTTTACAACGTTACAGCATATCTCCCATAACCTCCCTCATACTAGGTTGTAAACAACCTCGATACTTTCTATACAACTATCTGCAGAATTTAACAATCTACCGACAACTAAATCTAATAAAGGAATTTATTTTCCAAATTATATGATAACATCCTTAAAGAAAGGCAATACTTAGGCATCCATTTTAGTTGTCATTTAAATTGAAACCAAAGTATCAAAAGAAGAGAATTACTGGTCATTCATAAGCTTATATTTGTCTTGAAAGCATATGTAGAAATGAGGGTTGAGATAATAAAAATTCAAACACTTTGTTAACCTAGTTTTGTTGTGAACTTTGAGCTAATATTGTCTCCCATGATACTTGAAGTAAAATAGATCAAATCTAAAAACATTTCATAACATATAATTTGAAAATTAAATGCAATACTCCTTACCTCATTCTCTTTATTAATGCTCTTTGTTCTTCCAACATTTGCTCAAGTTGAACAATGATACACTCTTTCTTATAACATCAATATACTCCCAACCTTTACTCAAATTGAATAAGGAGACACTCTTTCTTATTGTATCAATATACTCCTAGTGAGTGCACACTAATGAGGGTCTCTCATTATGTATTTGCAGTGATGAAAAACTAAAAGTAGGTAGAGGGATATTTTGAGGTACTTGTGTAATGAATCTAAATAGGATGTCACAAGATGAAATGCAAAAAATTAAATTATGTTTTGCTATATATAACTTTTATTTATTTAAATTTTGTACAACTATATGAATATTGATGGTGATGATGATAAAGTGTGATGGTAAGCCTTTTGACCTAAAAAATATACTAGCAATTGCCCCAAAAGGTGCAAAGGAATGCCAATAGGAGCAATATATGGAAATTGGTAAGCAAGCATGGTCATTCTCCTTTAAATTAAAGTGCTAGGCATATGAAGTGCATGTTGATTAAAAAAGAAGGATGAAGGTAGGCACCTGAGTTGCATAACCTATAACACCTGGTTAAACATGTATATGAATATCAACATACTTAGTTGAAAATGTATTTTTACATTGAATGAATCATAACAATATTGAACATACACTTGCAATAAGTATATGTGTGTTCCAAAAGCTAAAATGCGAAGGTTAATGTATTAAGTAATTATTCTTATAAGAAAAATATCTATTTGATGTGATGTTTTAAGTCACAATGGAAATACATTAATCTTTTTTATACTTTTAAATAAATAAATAGTAAATCTCTATGTACCTTATAATGAAACGTCTACACAACTATTATAAGATAATCTTATGGGCCATATATTTTATAAAGTGAGACCGTGAAATATTTTCTAGTGCGTTATTTTGTCTTTATATACATCTCGTTGCTTAAAATTCAATTTAAATATTATATCTAATAACAATAAAATTTGATCAATGACTTTAAACATTGATAATTAGATCTGAAAACCTAAATGTGTTCATGAGTACATACTCACCAAGATAGTGTTAAATGGACCATGCTCATGATGTTATTTTTATACTTTGAGACTTGTTTTAAGAAAATATTAACACCCGGCTTACAACGAAAGGTATACACACAACTATTATAGTATAAGCTTATGGACCATAGAGTTTAAAAAGTGAGACCATGAAATATTTTCTAGTGCATTATTTTCTATTTATGCACACCTCATTGCTTAAAATTCAATTGACTATTATATTTAACAACAATCAAACCCAATCATTGACTTTTAAAAACATATGATAATTAGATATCAAATCCGTAAATGTGATCAAGAGTACCTACTTTCCAACATAGTATTAAATGGACCCTACTCATCAGTCTGTCCAACTTAGTAAAAAACCCCACTAAATGGGCCATGCTCATAATGTTTTTTTGTCATTTTCTTGGAGTTTGTCCAAATAGTCAATATCCCAACTAATGATGGACGGTGCTCATAATGTTAATTTTTGTCTCTTTGTTGGAGTTTGTCAAAATAGTCAAAAACCAACTAAATGGACCATGCTCACAATGTTATTTGTTCTCCTCTTCTCATAGTTTGTCCAAATAGTAAAAAACCAAACTAATAGCTTGTCAGTGTATTTTTCTTTATAGATCCCGCAAAAATGCCCTCACATTACTACTTACTAGGCACCAATGTCGTCATGCAATGAACACCAGGTATACCAACAATGATTTGGTCTAAAATTTACCATTTTCAAGCCATCACTCCGATTTAAACTCATGGTAATACTTACCACAGATGTTCTCCAGTGAGCCATGGAGTAGAAGAGGTAGAACATTGTTGACCCCTTCTTCACTCTTGTTCTATCTAGGGTGACATAGTTGTCCACAACCTCTAAGATCTATACCAGAAATGATGGGGACAATTAAGATTCTAATAACATGACCCGCAAATACTTCATATCTTGTAATTCATCCAAACTAAATGGGATGTTCAGTGTATCCTTGCTTTCCATTATGAATATTATGCAAGTAGCTCTCAAGTCTCATAATACATGCCATGGTTCATCTCAATATTTGATTGGACAAGTAGAGGGAAAACATTGTGACATCGACACCGCTAGTCATTTGTAGAATTACCACAATATGGAAATGTTGGTGACTACTTATTTGTGGAATAATTAAATCCCCTCATTGGTGAAAAAAGCTAAGCATTTGATTTCTCTTACAATCTATCGTTCTTGATTTTAAAAAATGATTAAGAGTAAAAAACATAAAGATTAATGAAAATAAAAATCTCATGCAAAATATAGACGTAAAATAAATAGAAAAACATACAATGAATTCATTAGAATTAAATTTGAAACATAATTAAATGTAATTGGTTAACAATAAAAACTAAAATTCATTCACCAGGTTATGGATGAAATCATAAGTAGCTAAATCATGATGATTGAATATTCATAAGTGGGCAGTGCAGATATCACAAGCCATGGTGAGAACATGGGTGCTCAATATAGCATGGAGTTACATGTCAACCGTAATCTCAAGAAAAAAGAAAGAAAGAAAATAAAGGGTAGTTCCAACCCACTTAAATAATTGTTGAAATGTAATATGATCTAGCTCTAGTTTCATGTTTGTTTAGCACATGAATGGCATGCTTAGGGTAGTGTTGATAGGCATGTTTTTATTTCACTAGGTTGGGGCATAACATGTGATGAGTTAATTGTAACTACCATAATGTTTGTAAGTAGTTTCCCAATTGGTGTGCAGGAGTGAGAGCCTTATTATGTGTATATGAAGGCACTTATGCAATAAAGTTGAGGCTTTATCTCTAGTACTGTGTACCTCTAGGTTGTGAATGAGGATTAGGCATTTATATTTGAGTTGACCCATTCTATATGGTTTTTTATCTTGTCCTAGTGTTAGTTCAAGTGATATCATCTTGGGGATGAGGCATATATTAATGTTTCATATTACAAAACTAGGTCACTTAGATGTCATAGACTAGGATGACTCAACATTGTGCATTCCATACTAGTTATTAGAAACATATCATATACATATAAGCTCTAAGCCTCTTCCATGCCAATAGATATTTTATTTTCCATATATGATTATCAAAACTGCATGGGTGTTAGATCAATAATTACATAAGGATAGTAAATCTGATTTCAAATTGAGTCATCTAATTGTCTTCTTCTGATAGGTATAAGGTATATGAATGACTATAAGAATTAAGAAATGATGCAAATCCTATGACTTGTGTACATATAAATAAGGGAAAATGCTATATTGTCTCAATATATTAATTATATCATAAAATTAGATTTAAAATAATAAATATTCTAACAATCAAGCAAACTTACAAAACCTCAAATCTAATTCATTAGCATATAACAAGTTAAGAAGTTCTCCCTAACTGATTTGCAATGGGATGAATTTCTTTGATTATTAAATATCTCTTATGTGAATATGTTTCCTAGAATTGGTCTGAATTCTATTAGTTATAATGGAATTTCAATAGTACAAATGTCTTTATTTATTTTTTCATGTTTACTTTATTGATTATAGAAAAAAGATTTTATAGTCATATAAACCATCTCAAGAATAAAAAAGTAGGTTATCATTGTGTTAATATTTACAAATAATAAAAGATTTTATATTTTATATAAATTATTTTAACACAACACAAGTTAATAGATTTCAAAGGATATTTTTTTATATTTTATATAAATTATTTTAACACACCACAAGTTAATAGATTTCAAAGGAGATTTATAATCATAGAAGCTACTTTAGTAAGCCATAACATAGGCTATGAATATGTTAATATTCATATATAATAAGAGGTTTCATATAAGATATTTCATGACTATCACAATAGAGGGGTCTTAGACTGTTGTTACATAGAGGATAGAAAATAAATTCTAACAAACAAGCATAAGCAACGTATAATTAATTGGTTATATAAATCTAAAATATATTTATCTAAATCTAAAATACATTTATCTTAAAATCAAAAGGTAAAAACTTTTTTGTTATAAGAGCATCAACATTTTCTTAACTCAATGATAAAATGTTCTCAATGTGACAACTGGGTTTTCGCTAATGACACAAACCATCTTTGAGTATGTATTTTGCTAGTCATTATGAAATATTTTTCGATAATCATTTAAGAAAGGTTTTGTGATCTAATAACAGGTCTGTAAAAGTAAAAAAATTTCTTGATAAACATTTAAAAACTTGTACTATGAAATTTTTAATCAGTTGGAACATATTTTTGGAACATATTTTTGCAGACCTATTTGGAAAACGCAATACACATAGGAACTTTTCTATACAATGTAGTTCTCACATAAAATTATTCCTACCATTATAAAAAGCTCTACATAAGTCTAAAATTGGAGGTGATACTTCAATAAAATTTTTTCTATCTAATCATAACATATGTAAGGATAGATGCTTTGTATGAGATTAAAGAAAATGCAGATATGAAAGTAGTTGCATATGCCACCATGGTAGGTAGTTCAAAAGGATTAACAATTTTAGGAATGCAATGATGTAGTTTGTAGAATTTGCTTGCAAACTTAGGAATTATCTTGCCATTATTCCTTCCTAAGACATTGAATCTCTCAAATAGTATATATTATCATTCTTGACCCCCATCATGTAGAGCACTAGGATTCATAGTTATGAAATTTAACTAATTTTTAAAACTAAAATTCTTTTTTTCTTAATCCAAAATTCAGATTTTGATCCAAATATAGTAATGAGTTGACGCACTTGCTTATCAAATATTTCCATAAGCTAACCTCTGAAATCCTCCTTTTCCACCATATGTGGTCTTGACATCCAAGAATTGGTGTTCAACCTCAATGTTAATTATGTCTGTGTGGATTCGATGGGATCAACCCATGTCCCCAACTATTAGTCTCTCTTCTCTCTAATTTTAATTTCTATCCATTTTTACAGTTTTGTTTATTGTGTAGCCTCGTTCAAATCCAACAATTAATGTTGGCCATGCCTCTACTTGTGCTTGGTTAAGACTATTACTACGAGTTCCACCTTCTTATTGTTGTTGTGGCCTATGATGTTTACCTTGTGATCTAGGTGGCTTCCTCTCTAGCTTGGAGGTGGAACTACGAGGTGTTGGTTTGTAGTTTGATGGGAGAGGCTTGTGCTCATGCCTAAGAGGAATCAAGAGAAGAACACTAGGATAATCATCAATTAAAAAAAAGAGTTTGATTTCTCTCAATTTAAATACATAGAAGAATTTACTCAACCCTCCCTGAAACCTTCATACTTATTTTTGGAGTTATTTGATTTGTTAGATTACTTCCTTTGGCTCATAGGATGAAGCCCCACTAAATTTCGGATTCTCATAGTTGTAGAAACTACACAATTTCAAGGAGAAGGGTGGAGGTTTCAATATTGTTTCCAGAAAAGCAACCTAGGCAGTTTGGTGTTGCTGGTAGAGTTCTACTATAGGGGAGTGTGTCCCAATCTGTTGGATATTACGCTAAATCTGCTAACAAGATGTCCATTAAGGTTGCATTCTACTAACTATAGTGAGTTAATTTCCACAGATAATATTCCAAAGTACAAATCGGAAATAAACTTGTAGAAATCATCCTTAATACAATAGTCATCTTGAAAGATGAACTCCCAAAATAAGGTTGTGTTGTTACTTCTCATAAAACAAAAATGTGGAGACCAAGCCACATTCATTATTGGTTCTATGGTTAAGCATTACTTGTGATTTGAATGCCATAAAATTCATCCTTATGTAATCATATTGCTTGTAGATAACAATATTATAGTATATATAATCAATAATAGGGACATCATCTCTATCATCATGAAGAGATTGAGTATATTCTATTTTCCTTTTCATTCCAGTAAATTTTTTATTGTTTCCTATTAGGTTATCTTCAACTCTTGTTTCTTGTAGTAAATAGTAGGCTCCAACTTCCTTATGATGATTGAAAATCATGAAAATGAAGCTACTTTTTCCCAAGAGTCAATTCCCCCCTTCTTTGGATTAGAAAAAATCCCCTTTTCTGCTCAAGTGGCATGATTCTATGATTCTGAAACTAAGTGATCGTTTATCCTAAGTTGTCTGTTAAGGATGGCATTTCTAAAACATAGATATGTATATATATTACTCTATAAATGTAATTGCTTCTTATTAATGGAAAACATGTTTGGTGTTTGTCAAGTTATTTTCAACTCTTGTTTCTTACAGTAAATAGTAAGCTGCAACTTTCTTATGATGATTGAACATCATGAATATGAAACTACTTTTCTCAAGATTCAATATCCCCTTTCTCTAGATTAGAACAAATCCCCTTGTCTACTCAAGTGGCATGACTCTATGCTTACTAAAATTGAATGAGCGATTAAATCAAGTTGTATATTGAGGATAGAATTTATAAAACAAAGATATATGTATATGTATTACTTTAGAAATGTAATGGCTTCCATGTAATGCCCTCATATTTATCCGAAGAGAATAAAAAAAAATATTTGCTCATGTTCTCTTATATACTTTTATTTTATGTTTATGTGGTGGATATGTAGAGAAGACAAGTTCTCTTTATAATAGCAATATATTTACCTTTATATGCATATTATGATCAAGCTTAGAGTTCGTACTTTATGCATTGAATTATAATCATATTTCATCTTGAAGGTATACAATATTATTTTTACATTGCCTGGTCACATATGCTTCTATGTATATAATGCATGTGTTTAACATAAATCATAGTTTAGAATTGACCGAGACATTAATAAATTATATGCCTCTATCGTGTACACATGAACATCCCTAGGTTAAAATGAGAACTTCTAATATAGGATGATATTTATAATCGGGAACTTATCTAGGGATTGCATTCAAGATTGGAAAAATGTTTGCAAATATATTTATAAATTGGTATTGGATCAACTCTCTGTTTGATAATTATATTAGAAGTATTCAAATCGTGGAGTAAAAGGTGGTCACACACTCTTATCTACTATTAGGTTTATTCAACAAAAATGATGGATCCAAATTCGGATTCAGTTCAAAAATATTAATAACAGTTGTGAATACTCCTTAAGTTTCTTACTCTGGAATCTACAATTCGCATTCTACTAGGGTTTGTGTTTTTGGGCTTCCTCGACTAGGGTTTGTTTTTCTCTATGCCCATTTCTGCGCCTTCGGCATCTGAGCTGGGGGCTCCTCCCTCATTGGATGAGCACTATCGTCTGGAAAACGAGAAGGATTCTTCAACTCTCCCCAAGGTCCCTCCTACTTCAAATTCTTGGTTTTTTAAAAGAGCTCTTGCACTGGAAGTCAATCTCTCCTCTGCCGCTTCCAAGCATAAGGTTGTAGCACTCTCAAAAAGAGTCTTGATAGGGAATTTTACTAGTTTGTGGACATCCCCAAAATCCATCAAAGTTTCGCTTAATAAGAACTGGAGACCCCTCATTAAAGGGGAAGTTATTCATAATTTTTGTGGCAAAGGCTTCTTTGTTTTCCTCTTCGAGTTTAAGGAAGACAAGGATTTGATATTTCGAAGCGTTCCATATTTCTTGGAGCCGAGAGGAATGTATCTGAACCAATGGAATGCCTCCTTCAACCCTGAGAAGGATATCCCATCGGTTGTACTAGTATGGGTCAAGCTTCCTCATTTACCTCTTCAATGCTAGGGGGATGAGGATTTGAGGGCGATAGGCAACTCTCTCGACAAATTCATCGACAAAGTTGAACCCCGCCCTCCTCTTTTCTCTTGTGCAAGAATCTGTCTGGAAGTGGACTTGGAAAAAGGACTTCCTGAGGAAATCAACCTCTCTATGGATGGATGGAACCACCTTCAGAAGGTATATTATGATAAGATTCCCTTCAAGTGTAAATTTTGCCACAAGTATGGTCACTTTGCTAAGTGCTTCCCCAAAAGGAAGGATCCAAATGGCGTTCAAGAGGAGGAAGGGGATTGGAATAAGGTTCCCAAAAAGAGAAGGAAGAAATCTCCTGTAGGAGAGCCCTCAGCAGCAGGCCCAAGCTCTCGAGCCCCCCCTCAGATGGGAAATAATCGTTTTCAAGTTCTGGAGGCTCAAGAGGTCGAAGGTGTAGAAGAAGGTGAAATTAGAGAGACACCAGCAGTTCAAGAAGGGAAGGAGCAACCAGTTTTGGAAGACATAACTCAGAAAGAAAATTATGCCCCTAGTCTTCCTGAGAAACTGTATTTTGAATTTAGATCAGAATTCCCTAGATCAGAGACTTCGGGCTCGGTTACCAGATCTAGGTCAAAAATCTCCCAGGAAGTGTCTTATGAATACCTTGAAGAAGACAAGGAAACTGCTGGGAAGAAGGGCATAAATCCAAACAGATCCCATAGAGAAGAACAAGCCGAAAAAGATAAGGCGGAAGGGAAGCAAACCTGCATTGATCAGCACTAAGGCCCTTAGGAAGGAACCGAGAAGTAAAGGAGCAGGTGAAGGTTAGGTCCAACCCCCTCATCAAGCAATAATGCGAATAGTATCCTCGAACTGCAGAGGTCTTGGAGGTAAGACAAAATCAGAAGCTATAAAACATCTAATTAGGAATGAAAATCTCTCCATTCTTTTGCTCCAGGAGACTAAGATGTCAGAAGAATATGCCGAGTATCGCATGAATAAAATATGTAATAATGGTGAAGGAGTCTCTATTGGATCCATAGGGAGCCCAGGAGGCATTTCCACATGGTGGGACAAGAAAAAATATAGGCTGATAGTGGAAAAGATACACAATAATTGGTTCTTAACCAAATTAGAAGACAGGGAGGATAACAGAAGGATTGGAATCCTAAACGTTTATGGCCCCACTCTCTACAACAAGAAGCAGGAATTTTGGATCTCTTTTGAGGAGCTTCGAAGGGAGAACCTCCATATTAACTCTATAGTGGCCGGTGATTTTAACACCACAATCTCTGGGGCGAAAAGGCGTCTCCTTGTAAGTAGTGAAAGTAGTAAGGTAAGAGTGTTCCTGTGTGTCATGTCTGGAATCATAAGTAATGGGAGAGATATGAGTAAAGATAATAGTAGAGGTAAGCCTTCCTTTGTCTCAGTGATTGGGTATGTAAGGAGGTAAATAAGAGGGGTTTCAAAGGTAAGAGACCCCTTCGGGGAACATCTTGAAGATCTATTGGCCTCCTGGAATCTCACTGATGTTAAACCAAGGAAAGGAATTTTCACTTGGAACAACCGAAGAATTGGTCCTGGGAATATAGCTGCCAGACTTGATAGATTTTTGTTAAATAGTTCCCTCCTTCTTTCCCCTCTCATTCCTTTAGCAAAAAATTTTCCTTCTGTAATTTTTGATCACAAACCTATCCTGCTGTCTTTCTAGCTACCTAATCTTGGACCTCTCCCCTTTAAATTTATTTCCACTTGGACTTCGGAGGAAAAGGTCTTTTCCCTGGTTTGGAATGCTTGGAATTGCTTTGTTCAAGGGTCCCTAGGCTTCATTTGGGATTCTAAGTTGCGTGCAGTTAAAAAAGATCTTAAAAACTGGGCCAAAAACAAGCCCTCGATGGGGTTTTTGAAGGAAGAGGCTCAACAACATCTTAAGGATCTCCAAGATAGTATGGAGACGGGGGAAGTTACAGATATTCTTATTAAAAGAGAACAAGAATTACAGGAGAAATTCCTTTAGCTGGAAAGGAAAAATGAGGAGGAATGGAGGATAAGATCCAGGTATCTCTGGCTCAAGGCTGGAGATCAAAACACCAAATACTTCCATAATCAGCACAAGGAAAGAACTACGAGGAACACAATCCTAGAGCTTGACACAGAAGAAGAAGAAGGAGTAATATCCTCCGGACCTTAGATTCAACAAGCAGTCTTCTCCCACTTCCAATCTCTATACCAGGAAGATCAAGACACAATAGAGCCGTTGTCGGACTCATTCTACTCAAAGATCCCTAAGCTGGTAAACGATAAATTAAATGAAAATTTGATCAAAAGTATATTTATGGAGGATGAATTCAAACGATCAATTTGGTCCTTGCGTCCAGACAAATCCCCCGGGCCGGACGAATTTCCAATCTGCTTCTATCATCGGTTCTAGCATATTATCAAAAGAGACCTTTGCATAATGATGAATTGCTCCATCAACAGAGACAAGCTGGGAGGAGACACCAACTCTTCCTCCATCGCCCTCATTCCCAAATAAAGGAAACCCTCCTCCCTGGACATGTATTGCTCCATCTCCCTTTGCAATGCTTCATATAAAATCCTAACAAAAATCATTTCAGGAAGGCTAAAGCCAATTTTGTCAAAGCTCATCTCGGGAAATCAATGAGGTTTCATGGCAGGAAAGAAGATCACGAACAACATTCATAGTCATGCAGGAGGCCATCCACTCTAGCTTCAAACAGAATGAAAAAGGAATGGCCATCAAGCTGGATTTGGAAAATGCATTTGATAGGGTAAGGCACTAGTTCCTCTTTTAGGTTCTTCATGCTTTTGGGTTCTCTTCTCATTTCATTAACTGGATCAAAGCATGCATTGGAGAACCTTGGATCTCCCCCCTTTGCAATGGAAGGCCAACTGGTTTTTTTAAGGCTTCCAGAGGTCTCCGTCAGGGGTGTCCCCTCTCCCCCTTTCTCTACATTATTGCAGTTGAAGCTCTTAGTAGGAAATGAAACAACTTTGTCATTTCTAGAGAGATTCCAGGGATTAATATTGTCAGAGGAGTGAGTCCTGTTAACCATTCTCAGTTCGTCGACGATACCATTCTTTTGGGGAAATCCACTCCTACTGTTTTCTACCCTTGTCTCCTCCACTCTTTCTGACTTCTTAACTATCTCAGGGGGGAATCAATAAGAGGAAGAGCTACATTTATTCTTGGAATTGCTCCAATAATATGAATTTGTTTCTCTCTAGAACCTTTGGTTTCAAAGTGGTGGGGAAATGGATCTCCTTTAAGCATCTAGGCATACTGATCTCTCTACAAGGAAAGACTGAAGGATGGCGTGACATTGTCATCAAAATAAAGAATAAAATCCATTCTTGGGGGGGGGGGAATGGCTGAACTTGGCTGGAAGGGAAATCCTCATCAAATCAGTACTCAATTCCATTCCTTTATATCTTTGCTCCATTTCCATTTCCCCTATGGGAATTATGGGTGAGATCAACAAAGAAATAAGGAAGTTTATTTGGTAGGGAGGATTAAATGAAGGAAAGAAATTCCATTTAATAAAGTGGGAAACTGTTAGAGCAGAGAAAATGAAAGGCGGGCTTTCCTTAAGAGAGCGTAGACTGAACAACATAGCTATGGGAGCCAAAATTTTGTGGAGATTGGTTACGCGGAAGAAAAACTGGTGGAAGGAAATTATTGTACAAAAATACATAAGAAAGAGAAGATTAAGGAGTACATAAAAGAATTTCTCTGGGGAGGGAACTAGGATTTGGAGTCTGTGCATGTCCTCAGTTCAAATCATAAGGGATCATTTATACTAGATCCCTAAGAGTGGGAAAATAATTTATATTTGGGAGGACAGTATCCTTGGCGCCCCTCCTTTGAAGTCCATGGAGTCTCTTATCGGGTTGCGACAATGGCTTAGGGAGAAGAGCATAGAAAAAATCCATGATTTATACACTTGGATGAGAACAGGAATTGGTCAAGGTGGGTTCCCCTCTCTCCCCCTATTGATCTGTGTGACAAATTGCAAGACCTTTACACTCTTCTAAATGGGAAGGCTCCTCTGAATTTAAGAGAAAAATATTCAAGAGGTTGGGGAGAAAAAGGATTCTACAGAGTAAAGGGCGGCTACAATATTCTGCTAGATATTCTTCCTGGGCCTATAAAGGATCGGAAATGGAAGAAATTTTGGCATCGTGATTTCCCTCCCAATATATGCTCCTTCTCTTGGCTCCTCACGCACCAGAAAATATTAACCTCAGAGAATCTACAGAAAATAGGAATCGCAAGCCCTAGCAGGTGTGTTCTTTTCCAAAATAAAAAATAAACAATGCAACATCTCTTCCTTTATTGTAGCTTCACTCTTCAAGTCTGTAATGAGATGGTTAAGGATCTCAACCTATGCATCTCTATTCTAAACAACATAAGCAATTTCTTCAATGGTTGGGGTCGCAAGTAGCCTAGAAACAAAAAATTCTTGGAAAAGCTCTAGAATGCTCTTCCTAAGTATATTAATTGGCAGATCTGGCTCACAAGGAATAAGTCTATTTTCGAAGACAAGAAGCCAGAGGTGGGAAAAACGGTGAGGATTGTTACGTCCCATATCAAAGAATTCATGGTTTGTCTGGGTTGGTCCCCCCCTTGGGACTCATTGTCTCCTTTTGAAGCTTTGTGGGTCTCCAACTTGTTGGCCTCGATCTATCTTTAGTCCAAACTTTCCAGGATCCCTCAATGGGATCTTGATGTGTCACCAATAGAATTCTCAGTCTGGAAGAATTCTCAATCCAGTTATCTTCTCTTCTTCGATGGAGCGTCCAAAGGAAATCCTGGGGTGGCAGGTGCGGGAGGGGTCATTTTCAACCCTGATGGACAAAGGGTATCTCAATTCACTTGGGCATTAGGTAGTCGAAACAATAATCAAGCTGAGTGGGAAACTCTTCTGCAAGGAATGGACATCATGAATTCGCTTAACATAGACTGCTTCAGCGTCTTGGGGGACTCCAATATTGTTATTCAAAAAATGATTAATATCCAGAAAGGACATTGCAAGAGGCTTAGTAGAATCCAGAAGCAAATAGTATTCATCAATGACATTTCTAGGATCCATTTTTTTCATATTTGCAGGCACAACAATTCGAAATAAAATCAGTTGGCAAATCATGGAACTAGACTCCAAGAAGGGATTAGGGTGGTCAATCAAGGCTCCAGCCTAGTTTTTTGGTCTCCATGTTTCTAAACCACTTTGTTTTGTGGGGGGGTCTCATTCACATCCCCCCTCCTTCCGCTTGGACATGTGGCTCTTCCCACTACCCTAGCCTTAATGACGAGCCTCGTCCACACTCGGGCATTAATAAGAGCAGGTGTAGGGGTATTTTGGTAGCACACGGAGTTATGACGAGTCCTCGAGGCCGCAGCTCGCACATATATTCCCCGACAGATGGATCCATCTTGCAACAGGTCATTTCAGGCATAGAAGAACTCACTTGAAATTCTCCTTTTGTTGGTGATATATTCTCTATTCCTGGGTTAACCTTTGTGCGCTTCAAGATGAATTTCGAACGAATGGCTTTAGAGCTCAAGGAGGTGAGAGGGGCGCACCAAGATATTAAGAAATACGCATGCAACACCTTTGAAGCCGCTCGGGCTGCTCTGGATGAGAGTAAGCTTATCGGACAAGATTTAATTAGGTTCGATATGAGCATGGAGGATGTCGAGTTGAATGCTCAATTTCAGGTGGGAGAGATGGAGGAGCTATAAAAGGATTTCAAGGGCATGAAACCGTCACAAGTTTCAAATTTTGAGGGACTTAAATAATTCCTCTTCTCCCTGAAATGCCAGTTGTTCGCCTGCTTGAAGGATAGCAATGATAGGATTGATGCTCAGTTGACCCAGCTAGAAATCTCTATGTAGGAAATGAAGGATGAATTGGGAAATCTCACTGAGTCGATGACCCCTGGGCACCAGCACGAAGAAAGCTCTCTCATGGAGGACAACTCGTAGACACTTGAAGGAATTCCTCCATAATAGTTTTAGGAATGTTTCTTTGTTTCTCCTTTTTGATGTCAAATGTTGTTTTTCCTCCTCTTATGTAATCAGTTCGTCTGGATATATCCAAAAAATAATTATAGCCATGAATAGAAAGGGAATACCACTCTCAGGACATCAGGGTCAATTCTGATTTTCTCGTAATAGTTTATTAGTAGTTTGTATGTTACGCCTCTCGACATGGAATTTTGTACCTGTACTTTTCTCCTTGCTTAATATATATATTACTTCTCGTTCTTGTTAAAAAAAAACCTATTAGGTTTATTCTATTATAAGTATGGGATCTTACCCCACTTATCTATTCGCTAGATTGGTAGGTCATGATAATCGTTCTTAAACTTAACACGATTATAAGAATTATGTAATGATTCCATCAATTCTAAGTTTTACAAGAGCATTCTCCTTTAGATACTTATCTTTTGCAATGACTCAAATGATATTTTAGTTGTTGCTTCTAAGGTAATTGAAGTTAGACTAGCGGTGATTGTACCCTCACTTCATGTGAGTAGTCTTCTTACCATGACAATTTTTTAATGAAATGGTTTGCAACATTCAAGGCATATTTAGGGTTTTAAATACCCTTATTCACCATTTCTACTGCTATTTTTATAAGGCTGACTTGGATTTTGTATTATTCCTGAATGGTATACAGTTTACTAAACTCTAATCTAAACCATCAAAAGAAGTTGGACATTCTTTTTTAGGAATTAGTGCCAAAAAAGTCAGATTAAGGTTACTCAGAAGCCAACCCGAGGTTTGGATTTCCTCTATTACCTTCAAAAGATATGATCTAAGCATATCGAAGAAACTAATGTAGAATTCAACCAACCATTCGTCGAGCCCCGAACTCCTTTCTTTTTTAAGAGAAAGAAAAACTCCATTCAGTTATTCTATTGTAACGTGTTTATAGAGGATTGCATTATCATCTTCATATATCAAATGTGGGAAAAGGGAGATGACCTTTAATGTCTCAACTAAATTTTCTCAAAATGACTTACCCCTAAATGAACCAAGTCCCAAAATCCATGTGCTTTGGTACCATCTAGTTTATGGATATCCCAAATTGTGTTAGTCTTCTTCTGCTTTTTGGAAAAAGCATGAAATGTTTTTGTATTATCATCCCCTAGCTCAATCTATGTTGCCTAACTTTTTCAGTCACCAATCATTTTCAATATCCACTAATAGTTTCCATTTTTTCCCCTTTCTCTTCCTCTAGTAATTTCATATTGTCAACCATATCTTCTGCAATAGAACCAAAATTAAAACTATCTGAGAAATGATATAGTTCCTACTCAACTTTTTCTAGTTTCTGGTCCCTTCTTCTATAGTTCTCTCCTACCAAGGATGAAGCTCTTTTTTAACCACTTTTAAGGATGCCATAAATTGATCACAGGTAGAGGAATCCTCCAATGAATCAATTGGAATCCAAGATTCTTTGACCAATTGAATGAACTCTTCATCTGATAACCTGGCATATATTAAAACTAAATGGATTACTTGGACAAGTATCCTCCACCTCCAGTTCCAAGACTATTAGAAAGTGATCCAAACAGCGAGTTGGGCACACCGAAGGCCTAATTTTGCTTATTTTCTGCATCAACAGGTCGACCTAAGTTTAAGAGGCTCTGCATCAACTATCCACTAGAATCTAGTCAGTGTAGAAAGTAATCAACTATTTGATTAACCCAAGTTGTATTCCCCATACTTCTCAGTTGTTAAGTGTAAAGTTCAGATTCCCCCCCATTATCAGATTGTCTGATTTCATAAACCGGAGTCTGAAAACCTTGTCCTAGAAGAATTATTTTTTTGCATAGGGCCCATATAAATTAAGGATATTGAGATGTTGATCCAAGATTTTAATAAATACTTTTGTACAAAGAGATGAATCAAAATAAAAATCATTTTTTAAGGTTAAATTATGATCCCAACCCATAATCATCCCCCATGAAAACCCATCAGATTCGATAAAAAGAAAGTCCCATGAGCTTAACATCCTTTTCAATTCAACAACTAAAGGAGCTCCTTTCCCCATAATATCTTAGATAAGTAAATATCAAGCGATATAGATCCATTTGTCTCTTTAGGGCCAACTTCTTGTCTTGCCCCTCCCAACCCTCTGATGTTAAGAGAAAGTATTTTCATGGGGAAACAAATTATTGGGCATGTCCCACTCTAAGGACCCCAAAGATTGAATTTTGTCTTCCTTTATTTATCTCCTTAACAACAAGCTCATGTGCCTTTTTTAGTGTTGATTTCCTTCTAGATTTAGATAGTCCTAAATCCTTTAATGAATCTATCCCCAAACCACTGAACTATAGGTTTTCATGGTTCTTAATTTCCTTACAAGGTCACAAGAGGTAAGGTCCTCCACCCCTACTTGAGGAATAAGTACAAGACCCAGTCTTCCCAACCCTTGAGTTAGAAGGAAAACAATGAGAGAGATTTAAGTCCCTAGAGAGATCCACCACCCCATCAAGAACACAAGGAATTTTATTGTTAAGGTGTTTCCCAGGAGGTTGTTTCATTGTCTCAATAGACAAGGGGACATCTTCCAAGAATTTACCCAAATTTAGAATACCTCTCTTCCCATTCACAAGATTCGCAAAGTCCACAAGGGAAGAAGGAGAACAAAACTTACCTAAGGCATGTGATACAATCCTAAACACTTCCTTTGATGAATCCTTTAGAGACATAGAAGGGTATTTCACTACTGATCGAAACTCATCACCACCAATCCCGCCACTAAAATGAGTCCTTGACTCTTCAATAAGAGGAATTGAGACATCACCTACAAGAATGTTTGCTTCCTGAACACAGGGAACAAAAATGGGAATTGTGTTGGAAGGGTTACCACATACCTTGTCCTAGACTCCAATATGGGAACATAGTTCCTTCTGAACACCTAAGGAGGAAAGGTTCACCGTACTCGACCCAGACTTTTGCTCATCTTTTTTCCTCCAAACCTTGCTAACCATCAATTTCTCATAATCCCAACTAATATATCCATACCCATGACATCATCTAGATTTGAATGGGGTGTTCAGGTAGTCTAATAACTTAACATGATGCCCTACTTCCCACACTTGATCTAGGGACTAAAAAATCCCTTTGCTGACATCGAGCCACACTAAAACCCTAACTAGGGGGTGCATAGGGATTTCCAAGAATCCATTGTCCACCATAATCATTTTACCCAATTTATCACCAATAGATATGATAGCATAAACTGATCAAAACTACATCGGAATATTTGACAGTTTCACCCACACAGGTGTGCTTCCAACAAATTCCTCCTTAGGATTAAACATAGGAGACCATTGTTTTAATGATAGAAAGGAAGTATCCAAGAACCACTATCCCTTCAATATTATATTCAAATCATTTGAGTTATGAAATAAGAACCCCTCTCGAAAGGATATGAAAGGTCGGGTTGTATCCTAAGAGCATAAACCAATTTTCACCCATCCATTTACAAATCTGCTCCAAACCTACCCGCTTCCCTAAGAATTTACCGACTAGGGTTTTTCCTACTAGATCTAATATTTGATCGACCTGAAGCTCATATCCCACTACCAGAGGCACCCCTCCTCCTCTATTCTAAAGAGCTATTTGTTCCTTCTTCCCTACCTTGACACTAGAACTTGGCCTATTACCACCTTGCAGAGAGACCAAGTCTAAGAAATTTCCCATAAACCCCCAAACACTAGGAAACACTTGAAATTTTGATACCCTAGGCATTGAGCCTTCACCATGAACAATTTATTCTATAGGCTTGGTTCGAATACCATTAGTTTTATGTAAAATCACATGGGGGGAGATAGTTAAAGCCTTGTCCACCTCCCAAGATTTCAACCTTCTCTGAGGCACCTTTACATGGGAATATTTAAATTTACCTTTTCGATTCTATCGTAAGGACCCACCTCCAAGGTAAAAAATGATGTCAATCCCATAAAGCACCCCCTCGCTTTCCCGTCCAAATTTTTTTGGATGTTTATGAGAAGTACTCACCCATAAGTTCAATGCGCCATCTAGTCTATCAGAGATAAGATCCACCAAAAATCTGATGCTCGAAGGAGAGCAAAAAATTTAATCTTATGAGAGGTGGTCCTCCGAGTAGTCCAATAGGGATTCGTAGTTATCCATCTAACCTTCTTATGTGTGTGTGTTGATTATCAATATTATATAGGCATTATCATATATGTGACAACTTTATATCACATTCCTTTATAAATCTAGTACCTTTAGAAACAACCATACAATAAACTCTAAAATAAAGATAATTTTTGTTAGTAAACATCACCCGATAAAAATGTTTATAAACTCTAAAATAAAGATAAATTTTGTTATTAAACATCATCCGATAAGAATTTTTATAGAAAATGTTACTATAATTGTAACTTCAAAAGATATTCACTTGTATTTTATATTGTTACTATTATTGTATTTTATTTGTACCTCCGATGAAGATATTTATTCCTCCGGTAGGGGATGTTATTATTACATTTGGTCATGTAAAGTCATTGAGGTAAATCCTCATTTGTAAGTCGGGGCAATAGTTCCCCCTAGAGTCAGTTGTATTAGGGTTATTGAGTCCCCTAGAGAAGTTGGCCCAGCCAGGTTTAGCTGGGGCCGACCTAGCAAGTGAAAAAGGTCAAGTGAAAGTAAAGTATAAATAGAGAGCTGGGATCTCTCATTTGAACACACACTCACTCACACAAGTTTGCATAAGTGAGAGAGAGAGAGAGGACAAGTTCGCATACGATAAAGAGAGAGGAGTTGTAGAAGAAAATCTTTGTTTTGAGGTTTTACTTTTTTGATATTGTATTGGTGACGATTCTATCTCTGAGGAAGTTGTGGGGTTTTATCCTTTATGTTTTCCTTGAGGAAAATATTTATGTCTATTGTGTTATGTTGTGCATGTCATTCTTTCAGTTAAGATCCTAGATGATATTGCTTAAAAGTAGAAAAAGTAACATGGTATCAGAGCTAACCTGAAAACAAGACATTGTGCAGCTATGGGAAGCTAGGTATTCTAAATTTTGGGTCTTCTCTCCACATATCATCAATGAAAACAAGATAGGATAACTCGCCCTAGGAGGCCGCATCTTTCCATTGAAGCAGAATTTGATTCCGAGAATTTTCATTTTTTTGGCCCATCATTACTGCCGAAGAAAAACTAGGGCATCAACAATTTTGGGTTTCTGTTCTCAGATTTGGAGAAGTGGTTACATTAGGAAACTCGCCTTGAGGAGGCACATCTATTTGTCCAATCAGAAGTTCCAAATCAAGTTTGGAAAATTAGGGTTTCTCTGAAAAACCCTAGGCCAGCCAACTCCAAAACTAGTTTGGGCATCTAAAAGTGGTAAGACCTAAAAGCCTTGTTATTTCCATTTCAATTTCTCATTAAATATGTCTCACCACACCAAGCTTGAGGATAAGATTGAAGGATCTGATAAATTCCGAGCATGGAAGTATAGGATTGCTCTTGTCCTTGAATCAAATGAATTGGACAAGTATGTGAATTAAGAGGTTCCAGTACCAAAGGGAGATGAGGATAAAGCCTTTCATAAAAATAACTTAGTTAAGTCCAAGATAATCATTACAGATTCCATTAAGGATCATCTCATCCCACATGTGTCATCTTTGAAGACACCTAAAGAGATGTTTGATGTTTTGACAAAGCTATTTGAAGGGAAGAATATAAATTGGAAGATGACCTTGAGGAACCAACTCAAGAATGTGAAGATTCAAAATGAAAAGACCATGCAGTATTACTTTACAAGGGTCTCTCGGATCAAGGAGCAGCTTGAAGTTGTGGGAGAAAAGGTAGAAGAAGGAGAAATTGTGATGACCACCTTGAATGGTCTCCCAAAATCATGGGACTCATTCATTCAAGGGATTTTTGCTAGAAATAAGTTAATCACATTCAATAGGCTATGGGAAGAATTCTCACAAGAAAAAGCTCTACTTGTGGCTCGAGAAGAGAATATGGGAGAAAATGATGATCAAGCTCTCACAACACACACTTGAAGGAATAATAACAAGAGGGAGCACCATCATCACAGTAAGAGGGAGAAACACCACCATCAAAGTTAGAGGGATAACTTTAGAAGATCCAGGATAGATCTATCTAATATTAGATGCTATACTTGTGATGAGAAGGGACACTACTCCAGCAATTGTCCCAGAAATAAAAGTGGCTCCCACAATAAGAAGAACAACAAGAAAATGCACCATGCTCACACTACAGAAGATGATGAACATCCAAGGAAGAGAGCCATAGAAGAAAGTGATGAATCTTCAAGTGACAAAGAGTATGTCCTGATATCAACACTCACGGGCACTGTCACACATGGGAGTAATGATTGGCTTGTAGATAGTGGAGCTTACAAGCATATGACGGGATATAAAGAATCCTTCATAAACTTGTCTAAGCATTAGTCACCTCACAAGGTGAAACTTGGGGCTAATTACAAATACCGCATAAAAGGAAGTGGAGAAGCTTCTTACAAGCTAGACTCTGGAAAATATTTGAAGATGAAGGATGTCCTATATATTCCAGAACTAAAGAAGAACCTTCTCTCCATATCAGCACTAGATGCAAAAGGTATTAGGGTTGCATTTGTTGATGGCCAAGTCCTAATGTGGCCAAAGGGAAAGACTATAGATGATGCAGTTGTGATCGGAGAGCAAGAGGGAGGTTTATACAAATTGAAGGGCCAACATAAACAAGCCTTGGTCCATGACTCCATGGAGCCATGTGAATTATGGCATAGAAGGCTTGCACATGTGCACTATAGAGCACTACCCATTGCAAGCAAAGTAGTTGAAGGACTTCCAGAAATCCAGTCGAAGCATGAAGGCATTTGCAAAAGATGTGCAAAGGGAAAGAACGTGAAGACGGAATTTCCAAGTAGAAAAAGCAAAGCAAAAGGAATATTGGAAATCATCCTCTCCGATGTATGCGGTCCTATGTCATCCAATTCATTGAGTGGGTATGTATATTATGTTTCATTTATTGATGATTTTTCCCGTAATACTTGGATATAATTCTTGAAGAGTAAAGCAAGTTCAAGGAATTCAAAGCCTTGATCGAGAATCACACTGAGAAAAGGATAAAGACCTTTCGCTTAGATAATGGTGGAGAGTTCACCTCGGAATATTTCAAGAACCTATGCAGAGAATCTAGGATTCAGAGGGAGTTGACCACTCCATACAATCCACAGCAGAATTGCGTTGTAGAAAGAAAGAATAGAACAATAATGGAAGCAGCAAGAGCAATGCTTCATGACCAGGATATTCCAATGCACCTATGGGTAGAAGTTGTGAGGAAAATGGTGTATGTACAGAACCATACTCCTCATAGAGTACTATCAACAAGACTCTAGAAGAAGTGTTGTCCGACGAGAAACCAAAAGTCAGCCATCTCAGGATATTTGGCTGCCCAGTGTACATACATACTCCAAAGGAGAAGAGGATGAAGCTAGATCCTTCAGGAAAGAAGGGTATATTCATAGGATACAGTGAAAGCTCGAAGGCCTACCAAATATATTTTCCAGGATTCATGAAGATCGACATCAGCAGAGATGTAACATTTGACAAAGATTCATCCTACAACAAATCCAGAAAGTTACCTAGTGAAGACACTGAAGAACCTGAAGTTCCCAGGATCAGAGATATAGTAATGGAAGAAGTGATTCTAGAAGATCACGAAGACCACGAGATGGAAGAACCAGAAGAACCTATAGATCCACCCTGTTAGAAGAAATCCCACAAGAGGAAACCAGCATGGGTACGAGAAGCAATACAAGGTGCACATAAGTATGGCACTCGAGAGGGGATGCACAGAGAAAGTAAGAGACTTGGGCCATACTCCAGCTATGTAGCCCTTTTGTATGACATCATTGACAAAGAACTTGCCAACTATGAGAAAGCGATAGAGAACAAAGAATGGAAGGATGCCATGGTCGAGGAGTACCAATCGATTATGAAGAATGATGTCTGGGAGGTAGTACCGAGACCAGAAGGGAAGTCTGTAGTGAATTCGAAGTGGATCTACAAGATCAAGCATGCTGCAGATGGAAGCATTGAGAAACACAAGGCGAGGTTTGTGTTACGTGGATTCTTCCAGAAGGAAGGCATAGATTATGAGGAGACATTTGCACCTGTAGCCAGATACACTTCCATCGGATCTGTACTTGCACTGGCTGCAATGATGGAATGGAAGGTACACCAGATGGATGTCAAGACAACGTTCTTGAATGGTGTAGTAGAAGAGGAAGTGTACGTGGAGCAACCACTCGGATTTGAGAAACATGATAGGAAGAATCATGTGTGCAAATTGAAGAAGGCCTTGTAGGGATTGAAACAGGCACCCATGACGTGGTACGACAGGATGGATAGTTTCCCGATGAGCTTAGGATTTACCAAGATTAAAGAAGATTCCAACCTTTACTACAAGGTTGAAGTGGGAAGTCCAGTGATACTTCTACTTTATGTAGATGACCTGTTTGTAATAGGGGAGGATGACCTCATTGCAAATACGAAGAGGAAGCTTGCTACAGAGTTCAAGATGAAGGACTTGGGTATGATGCACTATTTCCTAGGCATGGAGGTGTGGCAGAGTGTGGATGGAATATTCCTTGGACAAGGGAACTATGCAGTGGAGATTCTGAAGAGGTTCGAAATGATGTACTGCAAGGCTATGGCCACACCTATGGCATCGAAATTGAAGCTACTATGTGATCCTTCATCAGAGTCAGTTGATGGCATGATGTATCGTGAGATGATTGGTTCATTGATGTATCTGACGAACACGAGACCAGACATACGCATTGTTGTGAACACATTGAGCCAGTTCCTGACGGATCCGAGACATGTTCACTTGATTGCTGCAAAGCATATATTGAGGTACTTAAAAGGTACAATTGAATATGGGATCAAGTATGACATGAATCAAAATATTGACCTGCATGGTTATGTTGATTCAAATTGGGGTTATGTTGATTCGGATTGGGTAGGCAGTGCTGCGGATAGGAAGAGAAATTTGGGATGCTGCTTTAGTATGGGATCCAATATGATCTCCTTGTTTAGAAGGAAGCAGCCGTGCGTAGCACTGAGTACAGTCGAAGTAGAGTATGTTGCAGCTTGTTCGGCTAGTTGTGAGGCAGTATGGATTAGGAAGCTACTATATGATTTATTTGATATGCAGTTAGAGGAGACTTGTATATTCTGTGACAACGAGTTGTGTGAAGTTGTCTGAGAACCCGGTGTTCCATGACAAGTTGAAGCATATTGAGATCAAGTACCACTATATCAGGGATATGGTGCAAAGAGGAGCAGTGAAGCTCCAATATATTGCGACGGACGAGCAGATAGCCGATGCGTTGACCAAGCCACTAGCCAGAGTGAAGTTCAAATACTCCAGAGAGAAGCTTGGTGTTCTCTAGATCGAGGTTCCTTCCAAGAGGAAGTGATGAGTTGGGAAGACGTAGATGCACATGAGCCATTCTCGCATAAGTGGTAGGTTTGTGCCTCCTATGTTGGTAGATGTAAGGGCTGAGCCATTCTCACATAGTGGTAGGTTTGTGCCTCCTATGTTGGTAGATGTAAGGGTCGATCCATTCTCACATGGTGGTAGGTTTGTGCCTCACATGTTGGTAGATGTAAGGGATGAGCCATTCTCACAAGGTGGTAGGTTTGTGCCTCCAATGTTGGTGGATGTAAGGGCTGTGTCTCGCATGGTGGTAGGTTTGTGTCTCCCATGATGGTAAACGAGGTCTCATATGGTGGTAGGTCCGTGCCTCCCATACTGGAGATGTCCACCAGTCATAAGACACTATGTGTGCACCTAGGAAGGATCTTGCATGGTGGTAGGTTTGTGCCTCCCATGCTGGTAGACGCGGGTTGACCGTTGTGGGACATGTGATGTGCATCTGGGTTGTGCTCTGTGTGACAATGAGATGCTCTGAAGACAATAAGGAGACAATAGGAGATGCAGGTGTTTGCAGTGGCAATGTAATGACTATTCCTGAGGTGTACCTACTTGATGGCTTGCTCGCAGAGATGATGAATACCTACATGAGGGATAGGCCTACATCCAGCATGAAAAAGGGTTGGCTCTGTAGAACTTCCTATGATGAGTAGATTTGAGAGATTTCACCAATCAATGATTGACATGTTGAGGATTGCAGCAGTAGCGATAATAATGATCCAGTGTTGATGATGATGTTCCAACATTGAAGATGATCGAGCGATGAAGACTTGTGTCCAGATGTGTTAATGACTATGGCAAGAGAATACCTTCCTAGTTAAGAGGGAGTGTTAATGTAATTGTAAGTTCAGAAGATAATCACTTGTATTTTATATTGTTATTATAATTGTATTTTATTTGTACCTCCGACGAAGATGTTTATTCTTTCGTTCAGGGATGTCATTATTACATTTTTTCATGTAAAGTCATTGAGGTAAATCTTCCTTTGTAAGTCGGGGAAATAGTTCCCCCTAGAGTCAATTGTATTAGGGTTATTGAATCCCCTAGAGAAGTCGACCCAGGCAGGTTTAGCTGGGGATGACCTAGCAAGTGAAAAAGGTCAAGTGAAAGTAAAGTATAAATAGAGAGTTGTGCTCTCTCATTTGAACACACACTCACTCACACAAGTTCACATAAGTGACAAAGAGAGGACAAGTTCACATAGGATAAAGAGAGAGGAGCTGCAGAAAACCATCTTTGTTTTGGGGTTTTACTTTTGTGATATTGTATTGGTGACGATTCTATCTTTGAGGAAGTTGCGGGGTTTTCTCCTTTATGGTTTCCTCGAGGAAAATCTTTGTGTTTATTGTGTTATGTTGTGCATGTTATTCTTTCAATTAAGATCCTAGATAATATTGATTAAAAGTAGAAAAAACTAACAGAAAACACCGTATACATGATCTTTTATATTGTTATTAAACATCACCCGATAAGAATGTTTATAGAAAACATTATATACAACTTTTGTATTTTAATATTTACACAACAAAATAGATACCTTAGATACCTTTATATAAGGACAAAATAAATATTTTGATATTTTAATATTTTTTATTTTAGAAATATTTTAAAAAATTTATTGAAATTTTGGAATTAATGAAAACTTTTACATGTTATATATTTCTCGTCGGCATCTACATCATTAAGCTATAAAGTTGTTTAGAAGAAGCAGGTTGCTCTAGAACGACATTAGCTGGGATAGTCATTATCATTCTTCTATATGCTGTTGATATTGTTCTTTTGGCAAGGAGCCCCTTTGACCTTGATAATCAACTAAAGATCCTCAAGGACTTCTGCTCTAACATGGGTATGTCTGTTAACATCAACAAAACTAAAGTTATAATTATCAAGTCAAAGAAAGGCACCATTGATAATTTTGTTTATGACAATAACAACTTGGAGGAAGTGTCCTCCTACAAATATCTTGGATTGATATACATCACAAGCTCAATTGGAACTATAGCATTGAGAAAATGATAAACGGAGGGTGGAAAGCTTACTTTGGCCTAGAAAACAATTGTAAATAAGCAAATCTAGTGATTTGGGATAAAAAGAAGTTCCTTTTTGAAACTCTTGTCACTCCCGTTATCGTGTACAGTTGTGAAATTTGGGGTTGCATCATCTCTCTAGAATCCTGGAGAAATATCGAGCAAATTCAAAAGCATTTTATCACGTATAACCTCAAAATTAAGAGCAATACGCCATATCCTATTCTCCTTATAGAAGTGGGTATTCCCCCATCGAAAGCATCACTATGTCTAGATACCTGATGTACAAGAATGAGATAAATATCATGGAAGACTAGAGACTTCCTAAAATTGCTTTAAATTCTAGTCAAGGTCATCTTCGACTCAAGAGAGGATGGTATAAGGATGCCATGGTTTGGTTAAATCATTGAGGAATTGACGAAAATACCACTTTGCAAGGTATCTACAACCTCAAAAATACTATCACATCTAAGTTCAAAGCAAGAATATGGGTCGAGAAAAATTTAGAGGGTAAAATAAAGTTAAGATATTACAAGGAAGTCATTAATCCTAATCTGGAAAATCAAAAGTACCTCTCTGTCTTAACCAGTTCAAAGCAGATTAATATAGCTAAGATAAGAACGAACTCCCATGAGCTTCATAGAGAAACATGGTGATGGAAAATTCCTAAAACACCATGGGAGGAAAGGATTTGCCAGCTCTGTGAGTCTATGAGCGTTGAGGACGAATCTCACTTTCTTTTAGAGTGCCCTGTATACACCCACATTCGATCACAATTCATATTATGTGCTATAATTTTAATCTCCATGATCTTCTAACTAATAAAAACTATGGGGACCTAGGAACACTTCTTTCTCAACTTTTTAATCATATGAATCAAATTTTACAAAAACCCAAATAATATATTTCTCTTTTCTTAAGGTTTGATAAAACAAAGGGTCTCAATGGATGTTAATCATCATCATCATCATCATCATAACATTCAAAATTCCAAATCAATGAAAACTACTATCACAAGGTTAATAAAAATATTATAAACTTAAAAGAATTTGGAAGATCTACATAAAAATCCTATATGAACTAGACATTGAAAATTTTATTTAAAAAAAAAAATAATCTTATCAATTTTAAAGTGTAGTTTTAATATAAATTGTATAGCCACATTTAATTAATAATAAGTATAGATCTATCTTAAACCCTATCTATCGAGAGGGATCTAATTTTTTGTGGTGTAATTCTTTTTATCTTAAATTTTGTATATATAAAAAAAAGTTACACCTCACGATATTTGATCCCTCTTTGTGCGAGATAGATTTGGATTTAAGATTGATATATAGTAATTAATAATTAAATGTGGTCACACAAATTTTATTAAAATTACACTTTAAAATTGATAAAATTATTATTTTTGTAAAAATGAGTTAATATGGAGTTTTTTAATTACTTTTCATTTAGTTTTAATTTTTTATTTTATCAACTAACATGATTTTACTATTAATTATTTTTTATTTTTGACATAACATTACTTAAGCGATAACATCTCCCTCAACCTACTCCTCTAGACTAAAAAATATTTTTAATATTTTTAATTCAAAATATCTAATTTTATTAAAAATGAATGAAAATTATACGGTAGCCTCTTACCAAAAAACATTGTGAAAAGGATTATACGGTCGCCTCTTACCAATTTTGACAAACAAATATGTGTCCGCACTATTCGCGCAACTTCACCCACTCAATAGGAGTACCTTCATTTAGCCGACTTATCATTTCTTGATGGAGATGGTTTGATAAATATATTTTGGATTCCTCGAACCTAACTTATGGGTGTGGAACAAAATCAAAAATAAACTTTGGTCCATACTTGTTGGATGCACACAATGCATTCACACATATCTTAGGAGCAATTTTTAACATGTGTTAATTAATTTCAACATTGACTAAAATATAGTTTAGAGAGGATATTTGTTATATATATAGATGGATTAAAATTTGGAAGTTTATTTTTTTTTAGTATATAACGTAGTTGGTTGAATTTGTTGATGGAACATGATGAGGTGGTAAATTTGAATAAATTATATATATATAGGATTTGTTAGTGAAACATGATGGGATGGTAAATTTGAATTTACCATCCCATCATGTTCCATCAACAAATTTAACCAACCACATTACTTCTAAATTTTGATCCATCCATGTGTACAGAATATATATAATTTTGTGGTTTTGTAATTTATTTGTTTTAAAAGAGTGTTTAATTCCACACTCAGTCAACCAAGGAGTATACACTTTCAAAGTGATTATGGAAGAGGCCTAGTTGAGCTTTCACTACCTACCTATTGCAATGTCCACATTTAAAATTTTGATCCATCCATGTGTACAGAATATATATAATTTTGTGGTTTTGTAATTTATTTGTTTTAAAAGAGTGTTTAATTCCACACTCAGTCAACCAAGGAGTATACACTTTCAAAGTGATTATGGAAGAGGCCTAGTTGAGCTTTCACTACCTACCTATTGCAATGTCCACATATATATATATATATAGATATATATATATATATATATATATATAAACTTTTCATTAATATAAATAAAACTAAAATTAAATTTTATCACCTAATTTGATATGGTTATAAAATCCTTAAATATGAACAGTATTTAGGTATCCATTTAATTTCTCATTTAAATATGTGTCCGCACTATTCGCGCAACTTTATCCACTCAATAGGAGTACCTTCATTTAGCCGACTTATCATTTCTTGATGGAGATGGTTTGATAAATATATTTTGGATTTTAGTCTTCTCTGTTGGTAGGACGTCGTCTTCAGCAGCAGGAGGTTTTTTGGGCCGTTAAATACCAATTTTCAAACAACCAAGATTTTTTTAACTATGATCTCGTTCGAGATGATTGGATTGTTGATAAAAAAAATTGTTTGTCTATAACTGTTAATATTATAAGCATATGTAGAAATTCTACGTATGGTTCCCCACCTTTGCTCAAGTTAAACAAGTATATACTCTTTTGTATTGCATCAATATATTCCCCACCTTTGCTCAAGTTAAACAAGTATATACTCTTTTGTATTGCATCAATATACTTCTAGTGAGTGCACACTAATGAGGTTCTCTCAAGATGTATCTCAAGATGTATTTGCAATGATGAAAAACAAAAAAACAAAGGTATCCCTGTCCTTGGAAGGATATTTTGAGGTACTTGTGTAATGAATTTAAATAGGATGTAACAGGATGCAATGCAAAATATTGAATTTTAAGTTTTGGTATATATAACTTTTATTTATTGAAATTTTCTATAACTATATGAATATTGATGGTGATGGTGATAGAGTGTGATGATAAGTCTTAATATACCAACAATTTCCTTAGAAGGTGCAAGGAACACCAATAGAACCAACAGATGGAAATTGATAAGCAAGCACGACCATTCTCCTTTAAATTTAAGTTCTAGGCAAGTATGAATGATATGCCGATTAAAAATCAAGGATGAAGTTATAGGCACCTCAGTTGCATAATCTCTAACATCCGATTTAAATATATGGATATTGACATACTTAGTTGAAAATGTATTTGTACATTGAATGAATCATAACAATAATGAACCTACACTTGCAATACGTATATGTGTATTTCAAAGCTAAAATGTGAACGTTAATCTATTAAGTAATTATTCTTATACGAAAAATATCTACTTATGTGATGTTTTAAGTCACGATGGAAATACATTAATATTTTTTATGCTTTTAAATAAATAAACAATAAATCTCTATGTACCTTATAATGAAATGTCTACACAACTATTATAAGATGATCTTATGGACCATATATTTTACGAAGTGAGATTGTGAAATATTTTCTAGTGCATTATTTTGTCTTTATGTACACCTCATTGCTTAAAATTCAATTTAATATTATATTTAATAGCAATCAAATTTGATCAATAAATTTAAACATTGATGATTAGATATGAAAACCTAAATGTGTTCATGAGTACATACTCACCAAGATAGTGTTAAATGGACCATGCTCATCATGTTATTTTTTGTACTTTGAGACCTGTTTTAAGAAAATATTAGCACCCACCTTACAACGAAAGGTCTACACACAACTATTATTGTATAATCTTATGGACCATAGAGTTTAAAAAGTGAGACCGTGAAATATTTTCTAGTGCGTTATTTTCTATTTATGCACAACTCATTGCTTAAAATTCAATATACTATTATATTTAGCAACAATCAAAGCCAATCAATGAATTTAAACATATTTTAATTAGATATAAAATCCATAAATTTGTTCATGAGTACCTACTTGCCAACATAGTATTAAATGGACCCTACTCACAAGTTTGTCCAACTTGGTAAAAAATCCAACTAAATGGGCCATGCTCATAATGCTATTTTTTGTCATTTTCTTGGATTTTGTCCAAATAGTCAAGAGCCCAACTAATTATGGACCATGCTCATGATATTAATTTTTGTCTTTTTGTTGGAGTTTGTCAAAATAGTAAAAAACCCAACTAAATGGACCATGCTCACAATGTTATTTGTTCTCCTCTTGTCATAGTTTGTCCAAATAGTCAAAAACCAAACTAATAGCTTGTCAGTATATTTTTCTTTATAGATCCCACAAAAATTCCCTCACATTGGGTAGCTCTCTTCCTAGGCACCAATGTGGTCCTGCATTGAAGAACAAGTATACCAACTATGATTTGGTCTAAAATTTATTGTTTTTGAGCCATCACTCTGATCAATGAACTCATTGTAGATCCTTACCACATATGCTCTCCATGTGAGACATGGAGTAGAAGAGGTAGAACATTGTTGACCCCTCTTCACTCTTGTTCTATCTAGGGGGACATTGTTGTCCACAACCTCTAAGGACTATACCATAAATGACGGGGACAATTACATAGATTCTAACAACACGGCTTGCAAATAGTTCATCTCTTGTAATTCATCCAAACTAAATGGGGTGGTCAGTGTATCCTTGCTTTCCATTATGATTTTTATGCAAGTAGCTTTCAAGTCCTCATAATACATGGCATGGTTCATATCAATATTTGACTAGACACGTAGAGGGAAAACATTGTGACGTCGACACCGCTGGTCGTTTCTAGAATTATCACAATATGGAAGCGTTAGTGATTACTTCTTTCTGGAATAATTAAATCCTTTCATCTATGAACAAATCTAAGGATTTGATTTCTCTTACAATCTATCGTCCTTGATTTTAAAAAATGATTAAAACTTAAAAAAATATTAATGAAAATAAAAATATGAGACAAATATATAGATGTAAATAAATAGAAATACATACAATGAATTCATTAGAATTAAATTTGTAACATAATTAAATTTAATTGGTTAACAACAAAACTGAAATTCAATCACTAGGCTATGGATGAAATTGTAATTAGCTAAATTGTGATGATTGAAAATTCATAAGTGGGCAGTGCAGATCTCACAAGCCATGGTGAGAACATGGATGCTCAATATAGCATGGAGTTACATGTCAACCATAATCTCGAGAAAAAATAAAGAAACGAAAAGAAAGGGTAGTTCCAAAACACTTAAATAATTGTTGAAATGCAATATGATGTAGCTCTAGTTTCATGTTTGTTTAGTACTACCAATGGCATGGTTAGGGTAGTGTGGCCAGCCATGTTTTTATTTCACCAAGTTGGGGAATAACGTGTTATTAGTTGATTATAACTATCATAATGATTGTAATTAGTTTCCCAATTGGTGTGGAGGAGTGAGAGCCTTATGTTGTGTATATGAAGGCAGTTCTACAATAAAGTTGAGGCTTTTTCTCTAGTACTATGTGTACCTCGAGGTTGTGAATGAACATTAGTCATATATATTTAATTTAACCTATTCTATACATTTGTTCCTAGAATTAGCTCAAGTGATATCAACTTGGGGATGAGGCATATATTTATGTTTCATATTATAAAACTAGGTCACTTAAATGGCATAGTCTATTGGACAACTCAACATTGTGCACTACATACTGGTTGATAGAAACACCTCATATACATATAATATTTAAGAATCTTCCATGCCAATAGATCTTTTGTTTTCCATTTATGATTATCTAAAATGTATGGGTGTTAGATCAATAACAACATAAGGCTAGTAAATCTGATTTCAAATTGAGCCATCTAATTGTCTTCTTCTGATAGGTATAAGGTATATGAATGAGTATAGGAATTAAGAAGTGATGCAAATATTGTGACGTGTGTATATATAAATAAGGAAAAATGCTATATTATCTCATTATATTAGTTATATCATAAGGTTAGATTCAAAATAATAAGTCTTTTAACAATGAAGTAAACTTACAAAGCCTTAAATCTGATTCATTAGCATATAACATGTTATGAAGTTCTCCCTAACTGATTTGCAATGGGATGAATTTCTTTGACTATTACATATCTCTTATGTGAGTATGTTTCCTAGAATTGGTTTGAATTCTATTGATTATGGTGGAATTCAATAGTGTAAATGTCTTTATTTGTTTTTTCATGCTTAATTTTTTAATTATAGAAAAAAAATTATAGTTATATAAACTATTTCAAAAATCAACAAAATAGGTTATCATTGTGTTAATATCTACAAATAATAGAAGATTTTATATTTTATATAAATTATTTTAACACGCCACAAGATAATAGATTTCAAAGGATATTTATAGTCATAGAAGCTACTTCATTAAGCCACAACATAGGCTATGAGGTTGTTAATATTCATATATAGAAAGAGGTTTCATATAAGATATTTCATGACTATCACATTAGAGGGGTCTTAGACTGTTATTACATAGAGGATAGAGGATCAAGCCCAACAAACAAGCATAATCAACCTATAACCAATTTGTTATATAAATCGAAAATATATTTATCTAAATCTAAAATACATTTATCTTAAAACCATAAGGTACAAAATTTTGTGTTACAACTACAAGAGCACCAACGTTTTCTTAACCCAATGATAAGATGTTCTCAATGTCACAATTGGGTTTTCTCTAATTACACAAACCACCTTTGAGTATGTAGTTTGCTAGTCATTATGGAAATATTTTATGATAATCATTTAACAAAGGTTTTGTGATCTAATAGTTGGTATGCAAAAGTGAAAAATAATCCTAATAAATATCTAAAAACTTGTACTATGAAATCTCTAATCAATAGTTGAAACATATTTATATAGACCTATTTGGAAAAAGCAATACACATAGGGACTTTTCTATACAATGTAGCTCACATAAAATTATTCTCACCATTATAAAAAGCACTACATAAGAAAACTGGAGGTGCAAACTTCAATAATTTTTGCTCTATCTAATCATAACAGATGTAAGGATAGATGCTTTGTATGAGATTAAAGAAAATGCAAATATGAAAGTAGATGCATATGCCACCATGGTAGCTAGTTGGTATGGATTACCAATTTTAGGAATGCAATTATGTAGTTTGCAAAATTTGCTTACAAACTTAGGAACTATCTCGACATTATTCCTTCCTAGGGAATTGAATCTCTCAAATAGAATCTATTATCCTTCTTGACCCCCCATCATATAGAGAATTTGGATTCATTGTTATGAAATTTAGTTGATTTTAAATAATAAAATCATTTTTTTCTTAATCCAAAAATCAGATTTTGATCCAAATATAATAATGAGTTGACACACTTGCATATCAAATATTTCCATTAGCTGGCACAATTATATATCAAATATTTCCATTAGATAACTTTTTGAAATCCTCATTGTCTGGACCATATGTGGTATTGACATCCAAGAATTGGTGTTCAACCTCGATGTTAATTATGAATACGCGGGTTTGATGGCATCAACCCCTGTCTCCAACTATTAATCTCTCTTCTCTCTAATTTTAATTTCTATCCATTGTTACAGTCCTATTTATAATGTGGCCTCATTGAAATCCAAGAATCATTGTTGGCCATGCCTCTACTTGTGCTCGATTAAGACTCTTGCTACGAGTTCCACGTTCTTATTAATGTTGTGGCATATGATGTTTCCCCTGTGATCTGGGTGGCTTCCTCTCTAGCCTAGAGGTGGAACTTACATGAAAATATGAACCCAAAATCCGACGACATATATGTCTGATTTTCGACATCACACAGTCGACAATCCGACAAACCTTTCTTTTTTTAAATGTCAGTTCAACTTCGGTGGATATCCGACATCAACAAGCTCTCATCAGATATCCGACACTAAAATGTCGATTAACCAACACAAGAAGACGTCGGACTTTCCTTCCCATATCCAACATAACTTACATAGGGAAGGGTCAGATATCCAACCAAGAAGACGTCAGACTTTCCGTCGCATATACGACATAATTTACATAGGGAAGGGTCAAATATTCGACCAAGAAGACGCCGGGCTTTCCATCGTATATCCGACATAAATTACATAGGGAAGGGTTGGATATCCGATCAAGAATACATCGTATATCTAACCAAGAAGATGTCGGATAGCCTACAAAACTTACATACTCCTAAGTCGGATATCCGATGAAGGAGGCATCGAAATTCCGACCGATGTAAGCACAAATAGATGACAAATTTCGACAACATTTTCCATCGAGGGTATGGCAACATCGTCGGATTTACTGGAGTTATCATCGTATATGTGACGACATTGGGGAATTAAAAATAAATAGTAGTTCCAAATGGGGTTCACCTGGGACCAAGGTCCACAATCATGTCTTTTTTCTGTTAAATCTATTGGGTAGAGACTTGCCATATGATCTGTAAATGAGGTTCTTATAGCCCAATGGATTTTCCAATACTTATACTTTATGATAACATTGTGGTCTTTGTTATCAGACTTATGGAAATATATCAATATTCAAAATGACTATAAGGATTTTTTTCTTCGTGTAGTTCTAAGTGCAAATTGGGCCAGGTCTTTGTTACCAGACTTATGGAAAGATATCAATATTCAAAGTGACTATAAGGATTTTTTTCTTCGTGTAGTTCTAAGTGCAAACTGGGAAAACAACACTATATGCTCTACATATACAATTTTACTCAATTACAATTCAATTTCTTATTGATTAAATCCTTCTAATGGTTTTCGAATCACCTAGGATCCATGTATAGCTTATTGGTTTTCTTGTATTGGTATGAGATTTATCAATATCTTGTATTTTCCTTCAACCGATATGAAGAAAGAAGAAAGCATAAGAGAGGGTGTAATATTTCAATTGCTAAAAATATATTTTTCATAATTCACTAATAAAAATGCAATTTATACTACGATCATCATATTGTGCTAAAATTTTATAAAAAATCATTGAAACGAGTATGAGTGAGAGTATAAAAACCTGATTCCATAATGCATGAGTTCATGTTAAGGAAACAACTAATCACTGGAGGACTGAAATTCAATAATCCTATTAAAATTGTGGTCTTAAATTGGCAAAGATAAAACCTTGCTCCCTTTTGGTCTTAAAATTGTAGAGATAAAACTTGCAAGCAAGGATCAAGGGAAAAGGAAAATAAGTAAAGACTAAGCCTCCAAAGAATAAGATCTATAGATTCAATAGCTAAGCAAAATGTTGAAATAGAGACATAACCACCGAGCAATTTCACAAATATCATTATAAGAATATATGTGAACTATATACTAAAAAAAATGCCACTCCTACAAGTTAGTTTATATTAAAATAGTGATTCCCATATAGTTGTTATTAAGGTAATAATGGCCTTTTCAGTCTACCATATGAAGAAATTGTCATGACATAAGATATAAATTCCAACACTATACACCAATAAGGGAAATATACATACCAACAAATGCTCCATCCGGGCTCCAAATACATCGGTTCATTTACAAAATTGATTTCTTTGAAACATACCCGTAAACACATAACACGAAATGTGTTTGAGTCATCAAAATCACTATACTGCTAAGAATAACCTAATAGGAAAGCACTTTTGTTGTGAAAAATAAAGTATAAAGAATGTTTCTTCACCAAAATCACTTAAAGATAAAAATAAATATGATATTTACACCTACACAGAACCATTGTGCGACTAGGGAAATCCCAATATTTGAATGACTTGTGAGTTAACTTTTCACTTGATCCCATTTTCCAAATTCCAATATCACCAACATTAGTTCGAACTGAAAATATTCATCCAATTACTAGGTTTAGATATCATTTCATGATTAGAGTTCACTTAAAACAAAACTATAAATGAATAAATTAACTTTAAGATCCTAATAGAATACAAAATTATGGCAAATGAAATTGAGTATTACCTAATAGAGTTGTATGTTGTTGAGGATGAAAATTCATGCTAACAACATTTGAACCTTGGTTGAGGCTCAAAAGTGAAGAGTGAAGATGAGAGTGAAATAGAGTAGGGTAACCATCAAGAAGAAATATAATGCTAATACAAATGACATGGTTAGAACCCTTTAAAATCTCCCAAAAAATTAATAAAGAAACAAAAAAGAAATAATATTTACCTCCTTTTCTTCAAAAGAGGAAGAAGAGGAAGCAACAACATGCTTCTTCTAGAGAAGAGGGGAAATAGAAATTTTATGGCATCTCTTGAACTCTGGTTCCTTTGTGTCCCTTATTTTTTCCACTCTTACTATCATCATAGGGTTTTGATATCAAACTAATATAGAATGACCTTCAGAAGAAGTTCCAAGATCAATCCAAATGGCTATGGAGTCCTCAGCCATGGTCGTCTCTAGTTCCTTCTTCCACTTTGTGTCTTCTGTGTTGGAATCTTACCACCACAATACCATTTCCATTTTCAAGTATTGAAAAGTTGGCAACGTTTCCACAACAAATACCACAATGATGAAGTGCTCAAAAGTAGAGAGAGAAGATGGAATTGAACTAGGGATTTGCTTTCCAATTCTTCCAAGGAATCCATGTTTCTTCCATCCAATATGCCAGCTTAAATTGGTGATCAATTATGATGTCATGAAGGATTAGTACCTATGATAATCCCGTGGATCATCCAAATTTTCATGAGCTAAAATTTCAACAGGTTTCCATTTGCACTTTGACTAGTCAAAATATTGTGCTTGACCTTGAAAACAATGCTTGAAGATTTCATATCAAACTTGAAATTGTATGTACTAATATCAATATCTTGTAAAATATTGGGCTCTGTTTGAACAAATGCAATTCCTATATTCGAAATATTTTTTTCATTAATTAAAAAATCCAATTTTAAACTATGTCATACTTAAATAGTATATGATACATAAACATGAATTAGAGGATAGAAATTAGTTACAGAACGGGTTTACATTGCATTTCTTTCCAATTCGAATAGCATGCAATATGAATTTTTCTACCAATGGAAATTAATTCCAATGTGTTGAAAATTTAGCAGTACATTTGCATATATATGCAAATCAGAATAACATTGACTGATGCTCATTTGATTCTTAATTTTTTTCTATAATTAAAAATCGAACAAAAAGAATGTTCAAAAGTCTAAAATTAATTATACTAATACATTACAGGAAAAGCATCAAACACAAGTCTTGAACAACAAAATATCAATAATCACCCATTGCATTATTTTTTATTTATATAACTATATAATTATAAATATAAGCAATATATTTGAGAAACAACACATAATATGCTATGCCACTTTAAGAACACGCGACACCACTCTATTGAGTTTTGCACTACATAAATTCTATCTATTCCCATCCTAACACATCATAGAAATTAACTTTAAGCAAAATATTTTCTCCTGACTCCATATTACAAAGGAATTTATTTGCAACAAATCACTTCTATAAATAATGCAAGATTGCTTTCCAACAAAACTCACCCAAACAAGCTTAATTTTTTTGAATGACCCTCTAGTTGAACAACCTATACCCATTGAGTATCATTAAAGAAAACCATGAAATCTCCATCCTTCTACTTCCATATCTCCTGTGAATCCCAAAATTCATGACTCCAGAAAAAAATAGCATGTTCTACATATTTACAAAGAATATAATCATGATACCAATTGACTATCAAAAGAAAATGGTTAAATTTGGAAAAAGTTGCACTGTACCTTAGCAATAAGTCTTGTCTTGATTCACAACTCAAGATAAAAACGAGTTAGCATGTTCAGTTGTCCTGCATAGAACTAGATGCGATAATTTGGTTGCCTCCTCTCCTTGCAATTTTTCCAAGATATTTATGCAAATTATTAACCCCGTCCATTGTTTCCCCCCAATGATTGAAGCCAAAAGAAAATGAAGTTTCAAACTTCTGATATGCAAATTATTAACCCCAACCACCGTTTCCCCCCAACGATTGAATCCAAAAGAAAATGAAGTTTCGAACATATGATAGCCTACATTTTATATGTATTCCTTAGTCATCTTCTTTCATTGTGATCATGTCCCAAGTCCACAATGTCATTGTTTTTCTATGAAACAAATCTAGACATAGATGAAGACCCATATTATAGATATTCACAACAAATGAAAAAAAAAACATGACTTTTCATATTTGAATCAAGGAATGACATTAAGATAAGTTCATGTCAATTCTCACCCACTACTTGGTGACAATGTAAGACCTTTAAGGAAGTGGCTTGATCTTCTTGTGGGAACTTGTAAGTCACTATTTTGCCTACACTCTGTAACTAAACTTATAATGGTGTGGAATCTAGTGTTGACTGTGGTGTTGCTTATAACTGGTGTTGATTTCCTTGAGAATGCCATAAGCCTATTATTGTTGGAGCTATTTGATCGATTCAAAAAATTTAAATGCTTGGTTTTCTATTAGATGAGATGTAATATAATTACTCCTTTTATGACTTATCCAATAGAATTATTATGGTGGGACCCTTCTTACCTTGTTGAATTTTATTATTTTTGAAACTACATTTACCTCCTTTCTCTTAAAAATAAATGGAAAAGAAATTAACTTTCCCTCTTATAAAATCCCTCTAACTCTTCCCTTAATGGAAGAATTCTTAATATTTTGTTATAAAGGGTGATAGTTACAATAGTTTTCTTCCCAAAATGAAGTATAAATAGAGGTTCAGATGACATGAAAAGGATCCATTGGTTTAGAAGAGTTATGCTAAGAGAACCTATTTTAACACTGTAATTCATTTTCCACTATCCATACGTTGCTTTTTAATAATATTTGACATTTTCGTTGACGATATGGAATTCTTTAAATACTTGGGATTCCTTGGGTAGTTATGCACATTTTGTTGACTCAACATTGTAGGACCCCTCCTTTAGGGTCCCCTTGAACTGAACCTGAAACTTTAACAACTTCATACAAACAAACTAGCCATCATAGTTATTGGAAAAATAAAATAAAAAGCGTGAATAACTTAACAAAAATAAGCAAAACCTTAATCTGTCAACTCGATCCAGCTGGTCCATTGTCGCCTTCGTCTTCCGTAGGATCCCTCCAGCAAAGCTCTTTTAACCATTGGCGAAGCAACCGTTAGCTTCGCCACCCAACCATAGGCTCATGCTTTCAGTCGCATGGCCTCCCCCGAGCTTTGGGTCGTAAAGTTCACACACAATTATCAAGAAACCCAGCTTGGGTTTCCCCCTCACCAAGATTTCCAGCCAAACCCTCAATAACAGCAAGTCATGAGGTAACTCAATGTTACGATAGTCATCCAGGGTCTGGGTCCTTTACCAATCCCCAAAGTCTCCCTTTTAAAGGAAAATCCCCTGCGACACATGTCGCTTCATGCATAAATAATTATTTAATTAATTCTTTAATGAAAAACAACTCACCCATCCAAGTGTCAATTTCTCTAGGAGATGCACCAACATCCCTAAGTTTGCTCATGTTTGTCCCCTAGATATTTCACTTAACTCCTAGATTTGTGGTGTAGGTGGAGTTGACTAGGTGTCCATGCCTAGGATTCTATTTTGCTCCTAAATAAATATTTTTAATATTTTTAAGTAATCAGGAATATCCTTTCATGTGCAATGCCTAAATAACACTTAATATTATTTAAATGCCAAAGTAATCATTTATGTGCAAATGCCTAAAGTACTCAAATGCATTTCTAAGTAAAGTTCTAGGTGCAAAATTATACGTTTCAATGCAGTTAAGTTTAGCAATCAACTTTTACTAGGGACCCGGTGTCGCGCTGTTGGGCCTCTTTGTTCCTTAATTTAATTTCCCTGACATGGCACCACTCCGTCAAGTCCATTCATCCATAGTTTCCATTCCTCGGCAAGGCACCACATCGTTGGGTCCTTGCATTCACTCTTTCCGTTCTTGGCAGGGTACCGCACCGTCGGGCCCTTCTGCCGTCATCCTTCTGTTTTGACTTGCGGGAATATCATGTAGGGATTTCAGGAGCCGTTACCTTCCATCCTTCGTCTACACGCTATTAGGGACTAATAACATTGAGGAGTGAGTCCGTTCTCACTGCGCGCCCCCCAACTCGTACGTGACCAGCTCCGTCGTGGCCCACCTTGTATGCCCTCACGCTTTCCTCTTGAGCAAGCGGATCAGTGCTTATCTGCTCAAGCGTGGTATTCCGTCGGAAGTCGACATCATCGTCGCTCTCCCTGTGTGTGATTTACTCGTACTCTACGACCCTTCATATTCCTTTGTGTGTCCGTTGGTGAACCGTTTCACCTGTCGCTACACACATTTCTTACAAACGTAAATTAGTAGCACTGTCCTCAATAATCACAATTTGGTTTATAAATCTGTTGCTTCGTTAAGCATCTATAATTTACTTAATCATTACTCATTCGTCTAATCACATAATCAATTGCACAGCTAGTTGTTAAGCATCATTCATATGTATAGTTTTCATATCAAAGTTAATCGTTAAACAACATGAAAACATCCATTCACAATAACTACCCAAATGCACATATATCAATCAATCGTAATCATAAATACACTCAAAATAAAATCATAGGGTTATTTTATTAATGTTTCAAATAGTCGGGTGACTCAGCAGGTGCCCTCAATGTCTACAGTAGTCTAGGGGCACTACATACACCCCTACTTATTTAGAACTGTGTCTCGAAGTTCAAAATAAAAATGGAAAGCTATGACGCATCTTAGTTGCGTCCTCCCAAGTTGCAGAGCTAGGACTGTAACTATCCTACTGCACTTTGACTTGATCAATCAGGGCTAATCATTAAGCAAGAACTAATCAATCAATTATACCACTCCACATATATAATTTAATTCCTTAATTCATTTATCAATTATTGTCGTCATTCACATCTTCAGGTTTTCCTCAATATTTTAAGATATATCAAGGCTCAAGAAACCACTTTATCGAAGTTGTTCGGCTGGGTCACTCGACAGGTGCCCTTAAGGTCCACAGTCATTTTAGGGGCATTACAGGGCATTACATACACTGCCTCTTAAATAGAACTTCGCCCCGAAGTTAATTTTTTTTCTTGTACTTTCGACGCTAGGCTTTATCTTAATTTATATTCTCATCTTCTGTCATTCTATTCTATTTTTCTCCAACAATAAAGGCCCTAAGGACTAGTGGTTCTAATCATTAGTTTTCTTTTTCATCCAACATGGTTCCAATACATCCTCAAGAACTCAATCATAATTTCGTATAATATCATTCTGATAATACATTCAATAGTTGTCAGTCCGAACTAGATTTCATATATCTCTTATTCATTCACGAAGGTACGAAGGTACGAAGGTCTACGATGTCCAAATTATCAATAAATTGCATTATGTCGTGACCACCCAATAGTTTATCAAAACATAACAAATCTATGCAAGAATTCAAATCTATTTGGTTATCCTCCCTTCAAGACAACAAGGTAAACATCATAAAATATTCGGTAAGATATAATCACAGTTTTTTTTTTTTTTTAAATAAAAATAAGGAGAGATCCTCAAATTGTCCAAAATCAATTCCCATAAGATTACTTCCAAATACCTCTAAACATTTTAATAATGTTGGTTCTCAATAAGATAAGATTTCTAGGGTCGGAACTTAATGGCTTAGTCGAACATATTAAAATTTATCTTTTATTCTCTTCGTCGGTGTCATCATGTTCGGTTAATGACTTTATCACATCCTTACCCCATTTCATCATTTTTGTTGTCATAAGATCGCTTCGACAAGCTCGTAAAGTCACATTGTGTGCATTTTCTTAACCTCATCTGTTCCATCTTGAGCGCTAATTGTCGTTTCGTCAAGGTTTGATCATGACCTAAGGTTAGCTTCATTGCGTTCGGTTTATTATGCTAATTGTCTCCATACTTCATTTTACGAAAATTGTCTTCATAAATGGTTTTGTCATAATGCAAAATGCATGTCATTGAGTTCAACTCGTCCTACCAATCACATTGGTATCTCATTTTCAAATTTTAAGTTGGTTTCTCTTCGTCGACAATCCGTCAAAGTCTCATCAATCAGAGCATCTTGGTGTCTTACCATTTAAAATTTATCAATTTTCCGTCATTCAGTGAATGCACCGATTTTATCCATCCACTTGTTTTCCCATCATGGCTATGTAGGAAAAGGTTTTAAAATCTCCTTGGTCTTTGATCCTTTCTCCGAGTATATTTTCATTGAGATTCAAATTTATGTTATTGATATTATCTCTATTCAACAATTTCCTTCTTCTTCTTCTCCCCCTTTTTTTTGTTTTTTTGTTTAAACATTATCCTTCCTCATTCTAATAAGAAAGAACATGTACCAAACCTATAACACCAATTACATTTTGAAAGGAATACTAATGTAAACATAACATGATGTATTTAAATGAGAATGTGATCATAACACAAACTATACATTTCTAATTTCTCATGCATTTCAATTAATTATAATATAAATCTAATGCATTCAAATTTAATCCCATATCATATTTATTCCATATCTTATCATACTTATTCCATATCTTTTACATGCATCCAAATGGGTATAAAAACGTGTACCTAATCTTTAACTTCCAATACACTTCAATGGAATATTAACGTAAACATAACATTACTCTTAAGTTGTTAAACCATCCCACTACCAGTCGCAGGCCGATTTTGATGGTATAGCTAAAAGACATCCGTCGGTTTAACTACCATCTCGCACCATGTGTCCAATTGAAGAATGACCTTCAAAAGTTAAACGGTGCAAAAGTGACAGCTTGTAATAGTTGTCGAGGGGTGCGAACATAATGGAAACATCTACTAACAGGAGGATCATTTTTTTTTTTAAATAAGTAAACACTCTGGGGGAGTTCGGCGTTGATGAGATGTAGGTTTAGGTGGCCTTAATTCTGCACAACCACAGTTCACGGGGCTCAAGGAAATCGCTGAGGATGTCATTGAATAATCCTGTAACGGCTGTCACTAGCCTTGACAGAAGCGATTCCCTGCTAGATTTCTGATCCTAGACATCTAACGTTATTTGATTTATGAACTTAGCTAAATTTATTAGCTATAAGGTGCAAGATATATATATATATATATATATAATGTCTTTTGCACAAGATATCAAGCGGTATGGCAACTTCAATGAAGCTGTGAGAATGCTATCTGTCAGTAAGAACTTTGGTTTGACCGTCTAAGGGTTAATTATGTGTAGAAAGTTGACACTTGGTGGCACATCCTCTCCTGCACTAATAGAGCCATACTTCCATTTAGTATAAACAGATCTGGCATGCCGAGAACTTACAAAATCCCATCGTGGTAATGAAGCATTTTTGGACTAAATGCAGGTAACGTTAGGAAATTTATATTTGTGATAATAAATTCTTTTGTTGAAACTAAAAAAAAATAAAAAAAAAATAAAAAACGAGAATCAAGAACTCGTAAAGCTTAAATCATTGATCATTAGGCTTTACTTTCATTTACTGCCGAGACAATTTCTGTTTTTTTTTTTTTATAAAGTTAATCAAGCTTTTACACCAGTCAAAACAGACAGTTACTATAAACCATTCATATGATTCCTAAGATTCATATTTATCGAACAAGGATGCTTAAGAACGAGCCAAGAGGAGAATAATAATAATAATAAACAAATACATTCACTTTCGATTTTTAATAAATTTCAATTTAAGGGTGAATAATCCATCATTTTACGTACCCAACTCATCGTTGAGATTTTACGATAGACCTATGGTTCTCCCATCTCGTTTCTCAGGCCGTAGTTCGTTTCTGTATTAAATGTCTGTCACGTAATTGCGCCCAACCCAACCTGTGGTGGCTGCAATTTTTGAAATCGCCAGGGCTATCACATAAGTCAATAATGGATCTTGGTTGCAAATTGGGAGTTGCATTAGGATCTTTACACATGTCAATCAACCGGTTTTTTAGAGGATTGTGATTTGATTCTCTAGATCTATGCCGTATTAATAAAAAAAAAATCATAGGATTTACTCTAGATCTTTACTAGTTAATTCAAGACAGCTAGGAAATGGAATCCAAGACTCTATGACATAAAAAACAACTGAAGATTTGGGACTAATCTTTCGACAACGTCATAACACAGATTATTCTAGTGATCTTCGACCATCCAACTGTTCAACTCCATGGTCTATCACCAGGTCTGTCAGGTGAACACGTGGATAATCAATGCACATGCCGATCAGGTGGGAAACACGAACGGGTTTCCAGAGATCTCAGTCCATTCGTTGATTTAACAACGAACTTTCCTCTTAAATATGATGGATGATCACTATGATTTTAACACATTTAAACAAAACGTTTCCATCACCTGGATTCAGAATTATTAATAATGCACGATTCCCTACAAACAGTATTGTGATTTTGTGGTCAATCGCCACCACTATCCCTCTCAACACATAAATTTACATTTGCGCTCTATCTGCAAATAACCTAACATTAACTTATGCATAAACATACGCGTGCACTACCATTAGCTTATGTTATATTATATGCACAGCTAACCTTTTCCTTTCAGTATTTGGATAAAGTGAAGAAGGAACAAGGGAGATATTTTAACCCAAATTCTCCAGTTTTAAGCGGATAAATAACATATGCAAAATAGAAGTTCGGACTCTATACTTCCAGTAATTTATACAGTTAAAAATAAAATAATAATACTTCAGACAGAGACTCACAGGATGACTCTCAGAAAGGAAGAAGGATTCGATGTATTCAATTACACAAGCTTAGCGTGAAGTATATAATAATGAACATTAAAATTAACTAACCACTCAGGACCGGATCTGCGCTCACTCAGATCTTAGCATATATCATAATCAAATAAAAAACAAAGTGGGCAGCATAAGGAGCCGTTCCAAATTATTTCGTTCCCACACACCTTAGCAGAAGTCGCAGACAATCATCAAATTAAACAGCATTGTGCTCCTACTGATCTATCATAACTCTTGTCCAAATAATCTAACCAGTGAACAGTAAAACAGAAAGGGGTAGATCTGGAGCATCGTGCTCCCATAGATCTATTCGTAAGTGGGACACATCGAATCAAGCATCAAGTAGATGTATAAGGGGATTGAGTCACAAAGCATGACAGAGATCTGAGTGATTTAACTGGAAGATGTTAAGACATCGAAACCAACACCGCACAGAGTATCTCAGGAATTTCATCATTCAGAATTTGGAGGGCGTCGACCAATACCAAAACTCACCTAAAGAAAGAGATACAGGGTTTTTCTAATGCAGAGATCTCCACGACTTGAAAGGGAAGGCAGAATCCATAAGAAAAATAATTTAACAATACATTACAGAAAATTCGCTATTCGATCCGTAGGTATAGCGAAGCCATGGGATAATTTAACAATTCCTTGTGAAATTTTAAAAAAAATGACAGAGATCTTATTCAATCTAATTGTATGGCCACAGAGATTCATTACAAATATTCTGTAACATAAATCTAGAGTATGTGTGCGATCTCTTTAGTAAGCATAAATCTACTTCCAATGGATGTGGGCAAAAGTATAAATCGATCCATAAATTTCTAATATTCTAGCTAAATAAAACAGACACTTTCAGAAATAGTATTCAGTATTTTCACACGTTCTAGCTAAATAAAACACATATTTTCAGAAAAAGGCAATCATTATTTTCAAATATTCCAGAAACACTCATTTTCATAAAATAGTATTAGTACAGGGATCTAATATTTCACACGGGGATCTAATATTTCACATGGAAATGAAGATCTATAATCCATTAATAAAATAGAAAAATAGATATGTAAGATAACATGTAGAAGAACTTGTATGAGTAGCTGCTATGGTCGGAGGTGAAATTCCTCAATTGGTGTAGCTCGTATCTCGCCACCAGTGCCCTCAAGGGTCAACCTCGCTCTGATACCAAATGTAGGACCCCTCCTTTAGGGTCCCCTTGAACTGAACCTGAAACTTTAACAACTTCATACAAACAAACTAGCCATCATAGTTATTGGAAAAATAAAATAAAAAGCGTGAATAACTTAACAAAAATAAGCAAAACCTTAATCTGTCAACCCGATCCAGCTGGTCCATTGTCGCCTCCGTCTTCCGTAGGATCCCTCCAGCAAAGTTCGTTTAACCATTGGCGAAGCAACCGTTAGCTTCGCCACCCAACCATAGGCTCATGCTTTTAGTCGCATGGCCTCCCCCGAGCTTTGGGTCGTAAAGTTCACACACAATTCTCAAGAAACCTAGCTCTATTTTCCCCCCCACCAAGATTTCCAGCCAAACCCTCAATAGCAGCAAGTCATGAGGTAACTCAATATTATGATAGTCATCCAGGGTCTGGGTCCTTTACCCATCCCCAAAGTCTCCCTTTTAAAGGAAAATCCCCTGCGACACATGTCGCTTCATGCATAAATAATTATTTAATTAATTCTTTAATGAAAAACAACTCACCCATCCAAGTGTCAGTTTCTCTAGGAGATGCACCAACATCCCTAAGTTTGCTCATGTTTGTCCCCTAGATATTTCACTTAACTCCTAGATTTGTGGTGTAGGTGGAGTTGACTAGGTGTCCATGCCTAGGATTCCATTTTGCTCCTAAATAAATATTTTTAATATTTTTAAGTAATCAGGAATATCCTTTCATGTGCAATGCCTAAATAACACTTAATATTATTTAAATGCCAAAGTAATCATTTATGTGCAAATGCCTAAAGTACTCAAATGCATTTCTAAGTAAATTTCTAGGTGCAAAATTATACGTTTCAATGTAGTCAAGTTTAGCAATCAACTTTTACTAGGGACCCGGTGTCGCGTCGTTGGGCCTCCTTGTTCCTTAATTTAATTTCCCTGACATGGCACCACTCCGTCGAGTCCAGTCATCCATAGTTTCCATTCCTCGGCAAGGCACCACATCGTTGGGTCCTTGCATTCACTCTTTCCGTTCTCGGCAGGGTACCGCACCGTCGGGCCCTTCTGTCGTCATCCTTCCGTTTTGACTTACGGGAACTTCATGTAGGGATTTCAGGAGCCGTTACCTTCCATCCTTCGTCTACACGCTATTAGGGACTAATGGCGTTGAGGAGTGAGTCCGTTCTCACTGCATGCCCCCCAACTCGTACGTGACCAGCTCCATCGTGGCCCACCTCGTACGCCCTCACGCTTTCCTCTTGAGCAAGCGGATCAATGCTTATCTGCTCAAGCGTGGTATTCTGTCGGAAGTCGACAACGTCGTCGCTCTCCCTGTGTGTGATTTACTCGTACTCTACGACCCTTCATATTCCTTTGTGTGTTCTTTGGTGAACCGTTTCACCTGTCGCTACACACATTTCTTACAAACGTAAATTAGTAGCACTGTCCTCAATAATCACAATTTGGTTTATAAATCTGTTGCTTCATTAAGCATCTATAATTTACTTAATCATTACTCATTCGTCTAATCACATAATCAATTGCACAGCTAGTCGTTAAGCATCATTCATATGTACAGTTTTCATATCAAAGTTAATCGTTAAACAACATGAAATCATCCATTCACAATAACTACCCAAATGCACATATATCAATCAATCATAATCATAAATACACTCAAAATAAAATCACAGGGTTATTTTATTAATGTTTCAAATAGTCGGGTGACTCAGCAGGTGCCCTCAATGTCTACAGTAGTCTAGGGGCACTACATACACCCCTACTTATTTAGAACTGTGTCTCGAAGTTCAAAATAAAAATGGAAAGCTATGACGCATCTTAGTTGCGTCCTCCCAAGTTGCAGAGCTAGGACTGTAACTATCCTACTGCACTTTGACTTGATCAATTAGGGCTAATCATTAAGCAAGAACTAATCAATCAATTATACCACTCCACATATATAATTTAATTCCTTAATTCATTTATCAATTATTGTCGTCATTCACATCTTCAGGTTTTCCTCAATCTTTTAAGACATATCAAGGCTCAAGAAACCACTTTATCGAAGTTGTCCGACTGGGTCGCTCGACAGGTGCCCTTAAGGTCCACAGTCATTTTAGGGGCATTACACGGCATTACAAACATGGACCCAAGGGTTGAACATTCTTAAGGCCTTGGAGGACATTGAGGAGTTGGTTGCACATTGAGTTGGGTTTGGGTCCACTTGACATTGAACATAGAAGAAGGAAAGAATTGAGACACCTCCCACCTATAAGAAGAAGACTGAATCCTTGTGCAAAGGCATCATGAAGAAGTGACCAATAGGTGAACAAAGAATTTTGAGGTGCTAAGTCTAGGATTTTTCATAGTAAATGACCTTGGAACTGGAAATATATGCCAATACTTAGGACAATATCAAATATGACAATATTTAGGGTCATTCAATTCAATGAGTTGGTCCTATTGGTTGTGGAGCCAGATCTTCCAGTCTCGTAGATGATATTGTCTTAGTCGTGTACCCCAACTTTATATGATATGAAAAAGGACTATACACTCGTTCCCCAACCTTGGGGTTCAAGGGAGAAGCCTCCAAGAAACGTTTTTGGGATGTTTGTTGGCCAACAGTTTTGCGGCCCCCATGGTTTTGGGTATCCTGTGGTATTTTACCATTGTATTTCCCCTATAAAAGAAAGACATTGTAATACGACTAGGGTAAGATGTATTAGGTATTATGCATTGTAAAGATCTCTGAGATCATGAAGAGAGACTGTGAGACAGTGAAGAGGAAGTGCAACGGATGTGTTGCAGGTTGTGTCCCTTCATTTGCAATTTCAGTGTGGACGTAGCCCATCTTGGGTGAACCACGATATATTGGTGTCTCTCTTGTAATGTGTCTGTCTGATTATTTGCATTTCTGTTTATTGTTATTGCTCTGCGATCCTTTTTTCTAACAGGTCCATTTTAATGTCATTTTAGTTTCTTCATATTGTTGGTTTTGTTACTAAAGCATACGACCTTGATCACTTCCCTATATTGCATTGTTTACAAGGACATTTATACTTTGCCAATCTAATATATTGTAGGCACACTAATAACACTTAATTGTTATCTCAAGCATGATAAAGAGTTGTAATATTTGTTGAGAAATTGATCCTTTGAAGATCCATTTATTTGATTAGTAATTAACTATCACAAAGTCAGTGGACCCCTTGGGGAGAGAACACAGTAGAAATAATTTTACACTTGACCATCTAGACATAGTTGGATAAGATTGAACCATCATAATCATGCAATCTCTAGTATGGGAAAACTTATCTGGTTTTGGAAAGACTATATATTGTATAGGGTAGGTTTTATCGGTGATAAATGGACCTATTGTCGATAGGAGCACTAACGCAAAGAACTTAAACATGGTGAGATGATTTGTTTCGAGGACTTGGAGCTTGATGCGATGTCATGATTGATGGAGTTTGCAGAGACACATTTCTTGGGAACGTGATGTGATGATGTACTTGGATGTTCGCTTCTGTGATATGTATGATGAAGCGTCCAAATTTGATTGGAATTGACTTCTTCTAGATAAGGGGTTTATTGGGCTGAAATTTCCTTCTTGTTGTTTTGAAAGACAAGTATTTTGGTTGGTGAACCTGTGAGTGGTTATTTAATGGTGAAACCCTTGTGTGCTTGAGATGAGCACTTGCATGTGTGAAGGATTCGATGGGTTGAAACCTAGCCGATCTTGTTATCATAATAGTGTGGTCTCACTTATGCGGTCTCATTGAGATCCTCTTTGTTTCAAGAATAATTTAATATTCTCTATTGAATAGGGCCAACCACGTGAAGGTGGAATCTCTTATGGCCCCTACCCCGCCTCACATCACTTTCAATTCCCCATACCCAATGCATGTACTTGAAAAATAAAATTATGTGCAAACATGCGGATTTCATCATTAAAGAAACATTTACCATTCATTCAAAAAAAGGTAACATTCATTAAACCATTCATTGATTCAGTAGGAAAAAAAATATGCCATGACATTATATTATAAAAAATAAGTACACGGTGTTTCTTCAGTCACTTCTTTTTAGGTTTTTTGCTCTTGAAAAAATTAGCAAGAAAATAATCTTCTGGAACTTGTTGTTCAGTTCTTGGGGCTTCATCAACTTGTTGTGTTGTCTGCCTAGTAGAGTACTCACAACGGGGATGTTGCAGTAAGGGGTCCGGATTTGTTGCAATAATGTGAAAATGTTACATTGATATCTTCTGGTATTATAATGACAAATATTTTATTTAAAAAAAACATTACAAAGGTGTTTTTTCACCTGTTGTGGCAACATCATGTACTTTGTATTCCTGTCTAGGCTCATCCTATACAGTGTGACCCTCTACATGATCTATAGTTGAAACATGGAAAAGTGCAATTAATATTCACCATCTGCAATGAAATATTTAAAATTGTCGCATATGAATAAATTAATTACCAGGATTCGAAGCATTATCTTCGATTGGTTGTTCTCCATCCTCGGCATTAAGTGGATTGTTGCTTTCCTGCTCAAAACAAAGTCAAAAGTTTATGGAAAATATCTATAACGAATAGATTGCACAAGTAATAAATCTTCATTGAACTACATTTATTTTATATGCTTGTGCGCAAGGTGGATCACCAAAATACTGTGTTTTCCCAGACAAGCTTTTTCGATGTTCAACAACAGCTCCAAATTCATACTTGAAGCCAAGATTCAAGTATTCCTCAATGGGAACTTCCTTGAATAGGCCGGCCTACATATTTGCATAACGTCATGAATTTACCTTTTGCAGTGTAGTAAAACGGAAATAATTTGCAATTTATTATTTGGATGCAATATTGGTTTTTCAATACTTACAATTCATGCCACCAAATTCAAATAACCACCAGGCCCAAGCTTGTATTGACTAATTTTTTCTTGTCTTTCCTTTGTGGCCTTTGATGTGTCTGACAGCCTATGAAAGTGTTGAAATACGTTAGATGTTTCAAATTTGATCTAAAAATTAATAATAATAAGGTTTAGAATTACATTGTGGAAAGTATTGCATACCTCCCTGTGCCCGGTGGTAACTTTCCTTCTTTTCTCAGAGCCCTCTCCTTTCCATCTTCCACTAGGGATTTCCACTCTCTTGTTGGAATAAACAGAGGGCACTCATACCTAGGGTCCCTTTCTAGATGTACCCTATATTGGTCTTGGACAATCTTCATATGTTGTCCAGCCTTATTTAGGACCTCGGCTCGATTAAAGGTCTCGTTGTCGAACAATCCAACCAAGAGATTATTGAGATCATCTTTTAAATTTTTACTTTGTTTATCCCACTATCTGCGGATGGTTGGCCCAAATATCTCCAATGACAAATCATTTAGATGTTTATAAAAACATAATTTCCTTCAAAATGATCATGCCATCATTAGTTGAAAAGAAATGTTTCATCAGTATAATATTACAATAAAATTATAAACACTAACTTGAACAATGTATAAATACCTGGGATCTTCTCTATATTTATTGGAACAAGCTCTTCGTCCACCAAAAATGTGGTCTGTAGTGTACCCACGCTAGTGACACGGGAATATCTAGGAAATGATGCTTCAACAATATCAATACTAGCAGTCTCTGCATCTGGGGTGTCGTGGAACGTGTTTCTGACTGTTCAGTCGACAACAATGGCACATGAGATGCACATGGAGTCATTTTCTCATGTGACGACTCTCCACGAGCATCACTAGTGCCAACAATGCCTTAACCACTAGTGTGTTGGCGCAAAAAATCCTGGAAATTCAAACCATATTTTAGTTCACCATCATATACAATTAAAAATTATAAAATACTAAATGAATTTATATTCTGATTCAAGATTCCGCAACTTACTTTCAAGAAATGAGATCTCTTTACCAAAACATCAACCTTTGATATAATCTCATTTGTCTGCGACTGAATGAATAACATACAGAGGATATTCTCATTAATTTTTTTAAGGTCTTCTCTATCATCTTAATCGGGTCTAGAGAAGATCCAATGTCAGCATCGCACATCATCTCATCCACATCAAAATCTATTGATTGATCTGATGTTGGATCATACACTGAATCAGTGGTTTGCAACAAAAATATATAAAACATTATTGGCGTGAAAGCAATAGACTAAGTAAAAAAATATATGAAAAAAAATATCGATCATGATAGATTCCTAAAATTACAATTAGGTATACATGATGCCTCGATGTTGGTGTCATCTGATCTATAGCTGTGGAATTGCCCCGATCATCCCCATGCCAAAAAAATGTAGAAAACATTATCATAATGAATCCAATATACACACGAAAAAGACATAACAAAAAAAACATGATGCTCCATATTATATTTGTATAATTGCAATGAATTATACCTGCTTCCTCGAGGCTCATTTACTCATCTGATCAATGGTAGGAGACCTACCCCAATCTACTACTAGAGAGGTGCCCCGATCAACACCCTGCAACAAAAACATAGAAAAAATTATCTAAACGAAACCAAAATACTCATGGAAAAAACATAATAAGAAAACATATTGATGTATTTAAATTGTACAATTATAATCAAGTATACATGTTTCCACGATGTTGCTTTCATCTAATCAACAGTCGGGTGGTTTCCCCGATCAACACTGTGCAACAAATATATAGATAACATTATCTAAACGAATCAAATATACTCATGAAAAAACCCAACAATTTTTTTTCTTTTTCATATTAAATTTGTACAATTGCATCGATGTATACCTGCTACCTCGAGGCTAGTCTAGTCTCATCTGCTACTGGGGAGGTGCCCCGAACAACACCCTGCAACAAAAAAATAGAAAAAACTATCTAAACGAAAGCAAAATACTCACGGAAAAAATATAATAAGAAAACATATTGATGTATTTGAAATGTACAATTACAATCAGGTATACATGTTGCCCCAAGTTTGCTATCGTCTGATAAAAAGTAGGGTGGTTTCCCCAATCAACAATCTGCAACAAATATATAGATAACATTATCTAAACGAAACGAATATACTCATGAAAAAACACAACAAAAAAAATATTTTTTCATATTATATTTGTACAATTGCAAAGATGTATTCCTGCTGCCTCGAGGATGTGTATTCCTTTGACCAGCTGCTCGGGAGATGCCCTGATCATTACCCTGCGAAGTAAATGTAGAAAAATTTTGACGAAATTATAAAAACATACTAACGAAAAATTCATAAGATGTTAAATTAATTAATAAAAGGTTGGGTAAATTGTTAGATGTACCACTCCCATAGTAAGTGTGTTTGTATCTATTCGATTTAAATTGCAATTAATAAGCAACTTTTCCCCTGCAGCTATTGATTTAATGGCACATACAAAAACATGGTTTCCTTCACGCCCCTCAAATATGCAGTTGGGTTTCTTAATTGTAGACCCTGGTTGTGTACTGTTTATAAACCCTGCAATATTCCCTGTAGTCTTTGGCCTTCCGTCAATGTACAACGTTTCTCCTTTATTTTGATCATTGTCTTTTAGCTGTAAATAATTTGTTGGCAATCCATATCTCCTCATACTTCGTGTATATTGGACCAATCACATCCAATATTTGTAGTTGTAACAGGGTCCAGCATACTCCATGAATTCAGTACATCTGTCATAATCGACATTTATGCCATCCATTCAAAAAAACCCCAAACCATGTAATGACGATGGTGCAATTCGATATATCCTCTCGTTCACACAAAAATATGTGTTTAGTTGAGGAAGATCCTTGGGTACCCATTGTTTCACTAGATGTTTGTACCCATTTTTTATTTTGGATTCCTCGAACCTAACTTGATTGTAGGTTCATGCTATTTTATGGGTGTGGAACAAAAAAAAACAAAGCTTTGCTTCATACTTATTGAATGCACATTATGCATTCACATATCTTAGGAGCAATTTTGAACATGTGTTAATTAATTTCAAGATTGACTAAAATATAGTTTAGAGAGGATATTTGTTGACCACATGGATGGATCAAAGTTTGGAAATGATATTTTTGGCATATAATTTGGTTGGTTGGATTTGTTGGTGGAACATGATCTAGACAAAGTGCACTGGGGTTTATATATTTTTCTTTTAATTTTTCTAGAAAAATTATATTTATTATTATTTTTCGAAACTTACCAATGAATATTTAAGCCGCATTTTGCACACATGTGTGTGCGTGCACAAAATCTTTTGATTTTTTACATAATTTGCAAAACTAAAAATACCCTTTTAAAGAGGACGCGTTTATCTGGGGCTTGTGTATTTTTTCAAATATTTTGGATGTGTATTTTGAATGTTGTGGATTTATCTTTGAGCTCAATCGAATTTGTCGACATGGTTTTTTAGTGCAAGTTTTAGTAGAAATTTAAAAACAACACACATATGAAGATACAAATTCGTAAATTTTATATATCTGGATAGAGGATTCGTTGACGAATCCAATGGTATCAAGTCCGCTCATTCATGAGCATTTAATGACATGGTTTAACTCTGTGGAAGGCATACAAACATTCCATTCTGCATGGAAAAGGGATGTCGGCCTATTTTTTAAGCCCTCGATCGAGCTAAATACCTCGATCAAGGGTTTAACAACACCTCGATCGAGGGTTTAACAAGACCTCAATCAAGGTATTTTAAAACCCTCAATCGAGGGCCCAAAATGAGCCTTTTTATGTTTTTCAAAAGCTAGATCGAGCTTTTGTGAGCTTTTCAAAAGCTCGATCGAGCTTTTGTGAGCTTTTCAAAAGCTCGATCGATCTTTTGTGAGCTTTTCAAAAGCTCGATCGAGGTTTTGCGAGATTTTCAAAAGCTCGATCGAGGGTTTTAAAACCCTCGATCGAGGTATTTTAAAACCCTCGATTGAGCTTTTAAAACCCTCGATCGAGGTATTTTAAAACCCTCGATCGAGCTTTTAAAACCTCTATCAAGGGCTTGAAAATACCTCGATCGAGAGTTCAAAAAACAATTTTTTTAGCTTCCATCCGCCAAAAATGGTGAACCACCTACGTGGAATCACCCATATATATATATATACTCCATCATACTAGGTTGTAAACAACATCGCTACTTTCGGTACAACTATCTGTAGAATTTAACAATCTACCGACATTATCAAACATGTTCACTTCAATAATGAGTTTATCTAAATTGGAGATTCCCCATCCAATTCAAGTGGCATGAAGCAAGGTCAATTTTTGACCCCACAATGTTTATGGACTCAATGTCAATCATGGAGTAAATGTATTCAAAGTGTTTCTAACCAAATGTTCATCAACATATATACAATAACTATGAACTTGTAATTAATGTTGATATAACTAAAATTATTATAACTAAATCTAAGAAAGGAATTTGTTATCCATATTTATATGATGATAACATCCTTAAAGAAAGGAAATACTTAGGCATCCATTTCAATTGTCATTTAAATTGAAACCAAAGTATCAAAACAAGATAATTATTGGTCATTCATAAGCTTATATTTGTCTTGAAAGCATATGTAGAAATGATGAACTCTAGGATTGAGATAAAAAAAAAAATCAAACACTTTGTTAACCTAGTTTTGTTGTGAACTTTGAGCTAATATTGTCTCTCATGATACTTGAAGTAAAATATATCAAATCTAAAAACATTTCATAACATATAATTTGAAAATTAAATGCAATACTCCTTACCTCATTCTCTTTATTAATGCTCTATGTTCTTCCAACATTTGCTCGAGTTGAACAAGGATACACTCTTTATTATAGCATCAATATACTCCCAGCCTTTGCTCAACTTGAACAAGGAGACACTCTTTCTTATTGTATCAATAAACTCCTAGTGAGTGCAAACTAATGAGGGTCTCTCATTATGTATTTGCAGCGATGAAAAACTAAAAAGTAGGTAGAGGGATATTTTGAGGTACTTGTGTAATGAATCTAAATAGGATGTCACAAGATGCAATGCAAAAAATTGAATTAAGTTTTGGTATATATAACTTTTATTTATTTAAATTTTGTATAACTATATGAATATTGATTGTGATGATGATAAAGTGTGATGGTAAGCCTTTTCACCTAAAAAATATACTAGCAATTGCCCCAAAAGGTGCAAACGAACACCAATAGGACCAATAGATGGAAATTGGTAAGAAATAATGGTCATTCTCCTTTAAACTAAAGTGCCAGGCGTATGAAGTGTATGCTGGTAAAAAATCAAGGATGAAGGTAGGCACCTGAGTTGCATAACCTATAACACCTGGTTAAACATGTATATGGATATCAACATACTTAGTTGAAAATGTATTTATACATTGAATGAATCATAACAATATTGAACATATGCACTTGCAATAAGTATATGTGTATTTCAAAAGCTAAAATGCGAAGGCTAATGTATTAAGTAATTATTCTTATAAGAAAAATATCTATTTGTTGTGATGTTTTAAGTCACAATGGAAATACATTAATCTTTTTTATGCTTTTAAATAAATAAATAGTAAATCTCTATGTACCTTATAATGAAACGTCTACACAACTATTATAAGATAATCTTATGGGCCATGTATTTTATAAAGTGAGACCGTGAAATATTTTCTAGTGCGTTATTTTGTCTTTATATACACCTCGTTGCTTAAAATTCAATTTAAATATTATATCTAATAACAATCAAATTTTATCAATGACTTTAAACATTGATAATTAGATATGAAAACCTAAATGTGTTCATGAGTACATACTCACCAAGATAGTGTTAAATGGACCATGCTCATGATGTTATTTTTATACTTTGAGACTTGCTTTAAGAAAATATTAACACTCACCTTACAACGAAAGGTATACACACAACTATTATAGTATAAGCTTATGGACCATAGAGTTTAAAAAGTGAGACCATGAAATATTTTCTAGTGCGTTATTTTCTATTTATGCACACCTCATTGCTTAAAATTAAATTGACTATTATATTTAACAACAATCAAATCCAATGATTCAATGACTTTTAAAAACATATGATAATTAGATATCAAATCTGTAAATGTGTTCAAGAGTACCTACTTGCCAAGATAGTATTAAATGGGCCCTACTCACGAGTCTGTCCAACTTAGTCAAAAACCCCACTAAATGGGCCATGATCATAATGTTATTTTTTGTCATTTTCTTGGAGTTTGTCCAAATAGTCAAGAGCCCAACTAATGATGGACCATGCTCATAATGTTAATTTTTGTCTCTTTGTTGTAGTTTGTCAAAATAGTCAAAAACCAACTAAATGGACCATGCTCACAATGTTATTTGTTCTCCTCTTCTCATAGTTTGTCCAAATAGTAAAAAACCAAACTAATAGCTTGTCAGTATATTTTTCTTTATAGATCCCACAAAAATTCCCTCACATTGGGTAGCTCCCTTCCTAGGCACCAATGTGGTCCCGCATTGAACATCAGGTATACCAACTATGATTTGGTCTAAAATTTACCATTTTCAAGCCATCACTCTGATTTGAACTCATGGTAATCCTTACCATAGATGTTCTCCAGTGAGCCATGGAGTAGAAGAGGTAGAACATTGTTGACCCCTTATTCACTCTTGTTCTATGTAGGGTGACATAGTTGTCCACAACCTCTAATAAATATACCATAAATGATGGGGACAATTACATAGATTCTAATAACATGACCCGCAAATGGTTCATATCTTGTAATTCATCCAAACTAAATGGGATGGTCAGTGTATCCTTGCTTTCCAATATGAATATTATGCAAGTAGCTCTCAACTCTCATAATACATACCATGGTTCATCTCAATATTTGACTGGACAAGTAGAGGGAAAACATTGTGACATCAACACCGCTGTTCATTTGTAGAATTGGCACAATTAGGAAACGTTGGTGACTACTTATTTGTGGAATAATTAAATCCCCCCCATTGGTGAACAAAACTAAGTATTTGATTTCTCTTACAATCTATCGTTCTTGATTTTAAAAAAAATGATTAATGAAAATAAAAATTTCATGCAAAATATAGATGCAAAATAAATAGAAAAACATACAATGAATTCATTAGAATTAAATTTGAAACATAATTAAATTTAATTGGTTAACAATAAAAACTAAAATTCATTCACTGGGCTATGGATGAAATCATAAGTAGCTAAATCATGGTGATTGAAGATTCATAAGTGGGCAGTGTAGTTCTCACAAGCCATGGTGAGAACATGGGTGCTCAATATAGCATGGAGTTACATGTCAACTGTAATCTCAAGAAAAAAGAAAGAATGAAAAAGAAAGGGTAGTTCCAATCCACTTAAATAATTGTTAAAATGCAATATGATCTAGCTCTAGTTTCATGTTTGTTTAGCACTACCAATGGCATGCTTAGGGTAGTGTGGCTAGGCATGTTTTTATTTCACCAGGTTGGGGCATAACATGTGATTAGTTAATTGTAACTACCATAACGTTTGTAAGTAGTTTCCCAATTGGTGTGCAGGAGTGAGAGCCTTATGATGTGTATATGAAGGGAATTCTACATAAAGTTGAGGCTTTGTCTCTATAAGTACTGTGTACCTCTAGGTTGTGAATGAGCATTATTCATATATATTTGAGTTGACCCATTCTATATGGTTTTTTGTCTGTTAGCTCAAGTGATATCATCTTGGGGATAAGGCATATATTAATGTTTCATATTACAAAACTAGATCACTTAGATGGCATAGACTAGGATGACTCAACATTGTGCATTGCATACTAGTTATTAGAAACATATCATATACATATAAGCTCTAAGCCTCTTCCATGCCAATAAATATTTGATTTTACATATATGCTTGTCAAAACTGCATGGGTGTTAGATCAATAATTACATAAGGATAGAAAATCTGATTTCAAATTCAGCGATCTAATTATCTTCTTTTGATAGGTATAAGATATATGAATGACTATAGGAATTAAGAAGTGATGCAAATCCTATGACTTGTGTACATATAAACAAGGGAAAATGCTATAATATCTCATTACATTAGTTATTATATCATAAGGTTAGATTTAAAATAATAAATCTTTTAACAATAAAGCAAACTTACAAAACCTCAAATCTAATTCATTAGCATATAAGAAGTTAAGAAGTTGTCCCTAACTGATTTGCAATGGGATGAATTTATTTGATTATTAAATATCTCTTATGTAAGTATGTTTTCTATAATTGGTCTGAATTCTATTATTTATGGTGGAATTTCAATAGTACAAATGTTTTTATTTGTTTTTTCATGCTTACTTTATTGATTATAGAAAAAATATTTTATAGTCATACAAACCATCTCAAGATTAAAAAATAGGTTATCGTTGTGTTAATATCTACAAATAATAAAATATTTTATACTTTATATAAATGATTTTAACACATCACAAGTTAATAAATTTCAAAGGATATTTATAGTCATAGAAGCTACTTTAGTAAGGCACAACATAGGCTATGAGTCTGTTAATATTCATATACAACAAGAGGTTTCATATAAGATATTTCATGACTATCACAATAGAGGGGTTTTAGACTGTTCTTACATAAAGGATAGAAAATAAATTCTAACAAATAAGCATAATAAATGTATAACCAATTGGTTATATAAATCTAAAATATATTTATCGAAATCAAAAATACATTTATCTTAAAACTAAAATGTAAAAACTTTTGTGATAACTGGGTTTTCACTAATGACACAAACCACCTTTGAGTATGTAGTTTGCTAATCATTATGAAATATTTTCCGATAATCATTTAAGAAAGGTTTATGATCAAATAGGAGGTCTACAAAAGTAAAAACGTTTCTTGATAAACATTTAAAAACTTGTACTATGAAATCTTTAATCAACACTTGGAACATATTTTTGCAAACCTATTTGGAAAACGCAATACACATAGGAACTTTTCTATACAATGTAGCTCTCACATAAAATTATTCCTACCATTATAAAAAGCTCTACATAAGTCTAAATTTGGAGGTGATACTTCAATAATTTTTGCTCTATCTAATCATAACATATGTAAGGATAGATGCTTTGTATGATATTAAAGAAAATGGAGATATGAAACTAGTTTCATATGCCAGCATGGTAGCTAGTTAAGATGGATTAACAATTTTAGGAATGCAATGATGTAGTTTCCAGAATTTGCTTGAAAACTTAGGAACTATCTTGTCATTATTACTTCCTAAGGAATTGAATCTCTCAAATAGTATCTATTATCATTCTTGACCCCCCATCATGTTGACCTCCCATCATGTAGGGCACTTGGATTCATATTTATGAAATTTAACTAATTTTCAAAACTAAAATCCTTTTTTTCTTAATCCAAAATTCAGATTTTGAGCCAAATATAGTAATGAGTTGACACACTTGCTTATCAAATATTTCCATAAGCTAACCTTTGAAATCATCCTTGTCCACCATATGTGGTCTTGACATCCAAGAATTGGTGTCCAACCTCAATGTTAATTATGTCTGCATGGATTCGATGGGATCAACCCATGTCCCCAGTTATTAGTCTCTCTTCTCTTTAATTTTATTTTCTATTCATTTTTACGGTTTTTTATAATTGTGTGGCCTCGTTCAAATCCAACAATTAATGTTGTCCATGCCTCTACTTGTGCTCGGTTAAGACTCTTGCTACGAGTTCCACCTTCTTATTGTTGTTGTGGCCTATGATGTTTCCCTTGTGATCTGGGTGGCTTCCTCTCTGGCTTGGAGGTGGAACTATGAGGTGTTGGTTTGTAGTTTGATGGGAGAGGCTTGTGCTCATGCCTAAGAGGAATCAAGAGAAGAACACTAGGATAATAATCAATTAAAAAAAGAGTTTGATTTCTCTCAATTTAAATACATAGAATAATTTACTCAACCCTCCCTGAAACCTTCTTACTTATTTTTGGAGTTATTTGATTTGTTAGACTACTTCCTTTAGATCATAGGATGAAACCCCGCTAACTTTCAGATTCTCATAGTTGTAGAAACTACACAATTTCAAGGAGAAGGGTGGAGGTTTCAATGTTGTTGCCAGAAAAGCAACCTAGGTAGTTTGGTGTTGCTGGTAGAGTTCTACTATAGGGGAGTGTGTCCCAATCTGTTGGATATTACACTGAATCTGCTAACAAGATGTCCATTAAGGTTGCATTCTACTAACTATAGTGAGTTAATTTCCACAAATAATGTTCCAAAGGACAAATTGGAAAGAAACTTGTAGAGATCGTCCTTAATACAATAGTCATCTTGAAAGATGAACTCCCAAAATAAGGTTGTGTTGTTACTTCTCATAAACCAAAAATGTGGAGACCGGGCCACATTCATTGTTGGTCCTATGGTTAAGCATTACTTTTGATTTGAATGTCATAAAATTCATCCTTATGTAATCATATTGCTGGTAGATAACAAGATTATAGTATATATAATCGATAATAGGGACATCATCTTTATCATCATGAAGAGCTTGAGTATATTCTATTTTCCTTTTAATTCAAGTAAATTTTTTATCGTTTCCTATTAGGTTATCTTCAACTCTTGTTTCTTGCAGTAAATAGTAGGCTCCAACTTGCTTATAATGATTGAAAATCATGAAAATGAAGCTACTTTTTCCCAAGAGTGAATGTCCTCCTTCTTTGGCTTAGAAAAAATCCCCTTTTCTGCTCAAGTGGCATGATTCTATGATTCTGAAACTAAGTGATCGTTTATCCCAAGTTGTTTATTGAGGATGGCATTTCTAAAACATAGATATGTATATGTATTACTCTATAAATGTAATTGCTTCTTGTTGATGGAAAACATGTTTGGTGTTTGTCAAGTTATTTTCAACTCTTTTTTCTTACAATAAATAGCAAGCTTCAACTTTCTTATGATGATCTTATGATAATTGAACATTCTCTATATTAGAACAAATCCCCTTTTCTCAAGATTCAATGTCCCCTTTCTCTTTCTCTATATTAGAACAAATCCCCTTTTCTACTCAAGATGCTTACTGAGCTTACTGAAATTGAATGAGCGATTAACTCAAGTTGTATATTGAGGATAGAATTTATAAAACAGAGATATATGCATATGTATTACTTTAGAAATATAATTGCTTCCATGTAATGCCCTCTTTTCTCATATTTATCCAATGAGAAGAAAACAAAAACTTTATTTGCTTATGTTCTCTTATATACTTTTATTTTATGTTTATTTGGAGGATATGCAGAGAAGACAAGTTTCCTTTATAATAGCAATATATTTACCTTTATATTCATATTATGATCAAGCTTAGAGTTCGTACTTTATGCATTGACTTATAATCATATTTCATCTTGAAGGTTTAAAAGATTATTTTTACATTGCCGTGGTCACATATGCTTCTACTTATAATCATATTTCATCTTGAAGGTTTAAAAGATTATTTTTACATTGCCGTGGTCACATATGCTTCTATGTATATAATGCATGTGTTTAACATAAATCATATTTTTAGAATTGACGGAGACATTAATAAATTATATCGTGTACACATGAACATCCCCCCACACACAAAAATTCTGAACTTTTCATTAAGATAGATAAAACTAAAATTAAATTTTATAATCCAATTTTATATGGTTATAACATTCTTAAATATGAACTTGTTATCTTATCATCTAATGATCTAATTTTGTATGGTTATAACATCTTTAAATATGAACAGTGTTTATCTTATCATCTAATGATCTAATTTTGTATGGTTATAACATCTTTAAATATGAACAGTGTTTAGGTATCCATTTTATTTGTGATTTAAATTGGAATTAAAGTATCAAGAAAAGAATTGAGAAGAGAGATTCCATTATAGGTTGATGCAATTTAATAGAATTGGAATATATGTTAAATGGTTTTTAATTCCCAATGTTTCGGACTAAAAAGTCAGTCCATCATCAGGAGATCTCCAACAACTTGAGATGGTTAATCATGATATGTGGGAGCATTCAGAAATACTAATGATTTGGTTTTTATTTTGTATGTCAGCTCTTATCATTAAGTATCTTGTGGGATTTATTTAAAATGGGTTTCCAAGTGCCACTAAGTTTTAAACAATCATCCCTATTTAAGGTGTTGTTTTTCTTTTCTATTTCGATAGCTTCTTTCACTCTTGTTTTAAAATAATGGTCTTCTTTCTTCATTAATTTCGCATTTTCAATGCAGATGTGATGGGAGTAGTTGTGTTTGTGCTCTGTGAGGGCTAACTTGGAGGCCCAATCATATGCTATGTCTGAGGAATGTTCTTTTAATCGAACTTGAACCAGTCTTCATGTTTCCCCTACATAGACCTTTCCACATGAGCAAGGGATTGAGTACAATCCTCTTTGTAATTTTGGGTCCACTACATCTTTGACTGAGTCAACTATCTTCTTTATCGTGGTCAATGGAGAGAAGGTCAGCGAGATATTTTGTTTTCTTAAAATGTTAGCAATGCGATCAATTGTTCCCCTTATGTATGGTAATGAGATTTTTGGTATTTCTACTGCATTATGGGCTCGTCTTTTCTTATGGGTTTAGAGAATAGTATCGTTGATAATATTCCTCTCATATCCATTCATTACAAAGACTTTCCGAAGGTGGTCTAGTTCTTGTTTTAGGTGTTGGGAGTCTGATATTCTCGAGGCCATGTGTGCGAGATTTTTTATGACCCCAACTTTTTGGCTTGGATGGTGGTGAGAGCTTGCATGTAGGTATATGTCAGTATGAGTTTTCTTCTTGTATACCAGATGCCCAAAGCTTCCATCATCTTTCTTTGTGAGAAGGACGTCCAAAAAGGGAAATTGTTCGTCATTCTCTATCTCTATGGTGAATTTGATATGTTCTGAAACATTATTGAGGTGCAGTAGAAAATCATTGAGCTTCTCTCTTCCATGCCTCCATTTTGTAAAGATGACGTCAACATATCTTTTCCACTCCTCTAGAGTTAGGGGAAATGAGTTGAGGGCTTGAGTTTCGAAATGTTCCATGTATATGTTTGCCAATATCGTTGATAGTGACGATCCCAGTGCAATGTCCTAGGTTTTCTCATATATAACATTATGTTACTACTTTACTTTACAACATTACAACATCTCTCCCATAATATCCCTCATACTAGGTTGTAAACAACCTTGCTAGTTTTGGTACAACTATCTGCAGAATTTAACAATCTACTGACATTGGAAAACTCTAACATGTTCACTTCAATAAAGAGTTGATCTAAATTGGAGATTCCCCATCCAATTCAAATGGCATGAAGCAAGGTCAATTTTTGACCCCACAATGTTTATGGACTTAGTTTCAATCAAGGAGTAAATGTTTTCAAAGTGTTACTATCCAAATGTTCTTCAACATATATACAAGAACTATGAAATTATAATTAATGTTGATATAACCAAAATTATTATAGCTAAATCTAAGAAAGGAATTTATTGTCCAAATTTATATGATGATAACATCCTTAAAGAAAGGCAATACTTAGGCATCCATTTCATTTGTCATTTAAATTGAAACCAAATTATCAAAAGAAGAGAATTATTGGTCATTCATACGTTTATATTTGTCTTGAAAGCATAAGTAGAAATGATGAACTCTAGGATTGAGATAAAAAAAAAAATTCAAAAACTTTGTTAACGTAGTTTTGTTGTGAACTTTGAGCTAGTATTGTCTCTCATGATACTTGAATTAAAATAGATCAAATCTAAAATCATTTCATAATATATAATTTGAAAATTAACTGCAATACTCCTTACCTTATTCTCTTTATGAATGCTCTATGTTCTTCCAACATTTGCTCGAGTTGAATAAGGATACACTCTTTCTTATAGCATCAATATACTCCCAACCTTTGCTCAACTTGAACAAGGAGACACTCTTTCTTATTGTATCAATATACTCCTAGTGAGTGCACACTAATGAGGGTCTCTCATGATGTATTTGCAGCGATGAAAAACTAAAAAGTAGGTAGAGGGATATTTTGAGGTACTTGCATAATGGATCTAAATAGGATGTCACGAGATGCAATGCAAAAAATTGAATTAAGTTTTGGTATATATAACTTTTATTTATTCAAATTTTGTATAACTATATGAATATTGATGGTGATGATGATAAAGTGTAATGGTAAGCCTTTTGACCTAAAAAATATATACTAGCAATTGCCGCAAAAGCTGCAAAGGAATAACAATAGGACCAATAGATGGAAATTGGTAAGCAAGCATGGTCATTCTCCTTTAAATTAAAGTGCTAGGCGTATGAACTGTATGCTGAATAAAAATCAAGGATGAAGGTAGGCACCTGAGTTGCATAACCTATAACACACGATTAAACATGTATATGGATATCAACATACTTACTTGAAAATGTATTTATACATTGAATGAATCATAACAATATTGAACATAAACTTGCAATAAGCATATGTGTATTTCAAAAGCTAAAATGAGAAGGTTAATGTATTAAGTAATTATTCTTATAAGAAAAGTATCTATTTGATGCGATGTTTTAAGTCACAATGGAAATACATTAATCTTTTTTATGCTTTTAAATAAATAAATAGTAAATCTCTATGTACCTTATAATGAAACGTCTACACAACTATTATAAGATAATATTATGCACCATATAGTTTATAAAGTCAGACCATGAAATATTTTCTAGTGCGTTATTTTGTCTTTCTATACACCTCGTTGCTTCAAATTCAATTTAAATATTATATTTAATAACAATCAAATTTGATCAATGACTTTAAACATTGATAATTAGATATGAGAACCTAAATGTTTTCATGAGTACATACTCACCAAGATAGTGTTAAATGGACCATGCTCATATGTTATTTTTATACTTTGAGACTTGTTTTAAGAAGATATTAACACCCACCTTACAATGAAAGGTATACATAGAACTATTATAGTATAAGCTTATGGACCATAGAGTTTAAAAGGTGAGACCATGAAATATTTTCTAGTGCGATATTTCCTATGTATGCACACCTCATTGCTTAAAATTCAATTGACTATTATATTTAACAACAATCAAATCCAGTCATTGACTTTTAAAAACATATGATAATTAGATATCAAATCTGTCAATGTGTTCAAGAGTACCTACTTGCCAAGATAGTATTAAATGGGCCCTACTCATGAGTCTAGCCAACTTAGTCAAAAACCCCACTAAATGGGCCATGCTGATAATGTTATTTTTTGTCATTTTCTTGGAGTTTGTCTAAATAGTCAAGAACCCAACTAATGCTGGACCATGCTCATAATGTTAATTTTTGTCTCTTTGTTGTAGTTTGTCAAAATAGTCAAAAACCAACTAAATGGACCATGCTCACAATGTTATTTGTTCTCCTCTTCTCATAGTTTGTCCAAATAGTAAAAAACCAAACTAATAGCTTGTAAGTATATTTTTATTTATAGATCCCACAAAAATTCCCTCACATTGGGTAGCTCCCTTCCTAGGCACCAATGTGGTCCCGCATTGAACATCAGGTATACCAACTATGATTTGGTCTAAAATTTACCATTTTCAAGCCATCACTCTGATTTGAACTCATGGTAATCCTTACCACATATGTTCTCCAGTGAGCCATGGAGTAGAAGAGGTAGACTATTTTTTACCCCTTCTTCGCTCTTGTTCTATCTGGGGTGACATAGTTGTCCACAACCTCTAAGATCTATACCATAAATGATGGGGAAAATTACATAGATTCTAATAATACGACCCGCAAATAGTTCATATCTTGTAATTCATCCAAACTAAATGGGATGTTCAGTATATCCTTGCTTTCCATTATGAATATTATGCAAGTAGCTCTCAAGTCTCATAATACATGCCATGGTTCATCTCAATATTTGACTGGACAAGTAGAGGGAAAACATTGTGACATCGACACCGCTGGTCATTTGTAGAATTAGCACAATATGGAAACATTGGTGACTACTTATTTGTGGAATAATTAAATCCCCCCATTGGTGAACAAAGCTAAGCATTTGATTTCTCTTACAATCTATCATTGTTGATTTAAAAAAAATGATAAAGAGTAAAAAACATAAAGATTAATGAAAATAAAAATCTCATGCAAAACATAGATACAAAATAAATAGAAAAACATACAATGAATTCATTAGAATTAAATTTGAAACATAATTAAATTTAATTGGTTAACAGTAAAATCTAAAAATCATTCACCGGGCTATGGATGAAATCAGAAGTAGCTAAATCATGATGATTGAAGATTCATAAGTGGGTAGTGCAGATCTCACAAGCCATGGTGAGAACATGGGTGCTCAATATAGCACGGAGTTACATGTCAACCGCAATCTCAAGAAAAAAGAAAGAAATAAAAAGAAAGGGTAGTTCCAACCCACTTAAATAATTGTTGAAATGAAATATGATCTAGCTCTAGTTTCATGTTTGTTTAGCACTACCAATGGCATGCTTAGGGTAATGTGGCTATGCATGTTTTTATTTCACCAGATTGGGGCATAACATGTGATTAGTTAATTGTAACTACCATAATGTTTGTAAGTAGTTTCCCAATTGGTGTGTAGGAGTGAGAGCCTTATGATGTGTATGTGAAGGCACTTATGCAATAAAGTTGAGGCTTTGTCTCTAGTACTGTGTACCTCTAGGTTGTGAATGAGCATTAGTCATATATATTTGAGTTGAACCATTCTATATGGTTTTTTGTCTTGTCTTGGTGTTAGCTCAAGTGATATCAGCTTGGGGATGAGGCATATATTAATCTTTCATATTACAAAGCTAGGTCACTTAGATGGCATAGCCTAGGATGACTCAATATTGTGCATTGCATACTAGTTATTGGAAACATATCATATACATATAAGCTCTAAGCCTCTTCCATGCCAATAGATATTTGATTTTCCATATATGATTATCAAAGTTGCATGGGTGTTAGATCAATAATTACACTAAGGATAGTAAATCTGATTTCAAATTGAGACAAGTAATTGTCTTCTTCTGATAAGTATAAGGTATATGAATGACTATAGGAATTAAGAAGTGATGCAAATCCTATGACTTGTGTACATATAAATAAGGGAAAATGATATATTATCTCATTATATTAGTTATATCACAAGGTTATATTTAAAATAATAAATCTTCTAATAATAAAGCAAACTTACAAAACCTCAAATCTAATTAATTAGCATATTACAAGTTAAGGAGTTCTCCCTAACTGATTTGCAATGGGATGAATTTCTTTTATTATGTCCCCGAAGGGGATCATATATGGATCGTTAAAACCCTAATAATGTGGGCTAGAGTCTATGATAACCTATGAAGTTTTTGCATTGCCTATAGTTTAGACAAAGTTTGGAATATATTTTTTATAACTTCTAATTTTAGAAATTATTTTTCTTGAATTTTATTGGTTGCAGAACAAGAAGTCATCCTCATTTTTTGGTGCCCAGGAGGGGGCGACGAGCTGACGTAGGGTCCTGCAGAGGACAGACATGAAAGACTGCCATAATTTCTTTAAAAAAAAGGTATACCCTGGTTATCATTTAATGTTTCATAGCTAAATGTACCCTGGTTATCAAAGCATGTTTCAATATCTTGTCTATTACTGCCATTCGGTGCCCAGGGTGAAGGTGTATGAGGCTTCACTCATGCGCAACTCCAAATCCAACTCACAACAAATTAAAATAAACGATGTAGTGGCCATCTTCCATCTGGATACAACAGAATGGAGTGCAAGGCATGCAACATTTGTAGCGTTGGGACATAAGCTAGGTCAGATCGAGTTCTTCCACTGGATATTTGAAAACAATCTAATATGGGTGCCTCTATCGTGATATGTTATTTTAACTGCCACTAGAAGTACGCTCGCAAGGCTTATTCCTACCCAGCCATACCAAACAATCTCTTATCACAGTACAATACATAAATTATTTAGTAAAATCATAGAAAAGCATTATACTGCGCTTGATTTATTATTACTGTATCTCTTTATTTTTGGAGTGAAAGGCAATATTTCCTTTCATCTATTTTTTTTCCATGACCAGGACTAAATCTTGTGATTAGACCACTCGGCCAAACTGACACTTATACTAAATATGTGTTTTTTTTTCTTTTTTTTATCTACTTTAAGTAATATATTATATAATGCAAATGCAAGATGCAGGGAACATAGATTTCAATTTGTTTTGAATTGCTCGTTGAAAATAAAAAACCATTTTTATAAGTTGGAAGCGGCCTGAAAAATTATTAATAGCGAGCGAGTTTGTCGAGGGAAAAGCATAAATAGCATAGGGTTTAAGTAAAAATGAGATACTCGATGTGGTATACATTGATTACATTTTGGAAAGCCAAATTTTATGTTATTATTATTATGTTGATAAACGTTTATATTTTACATTGATAGGTGTTATAATAATATATATAGGTGGTAGAACAAGATTTATTATGTAGCAATGTATTTAGGTTATTATTATTAGACTATTTTGAAATTTGTATAAAAAACAAAAAAAATAGAGATGTCATAGTTAAAAATAAATAAAAGGAAACTCAAATGCAAAATATTATAATAATGGACATTTAGTATGGTTAGTATGGTTAGGTTGTTCTCCTTATAAGCCTGTGCTCCATTTATTACATTTATTCTCCCTATTAGCCTATGCTCCATTTATTACATGTATGTATTGCCCATACCCTATTAATTTGGGTCTACATTCTATATTTTTTTGCTCTAACTATAGTTTGTATATAGTTTGAAATATTTATTATATTAAATGAAATTATTAAAAACATTTTTTTTTAAATGTTATTGGTTGTAGGACCCTGACGTCATCCTCGTTTTTTGGTGCCCAGAAGGGGCGGTGAGCTGATGTCAGGTCCTGCATAGGGCGGTCTTGGGAAATGCTTTGCAGGTAATGAATGAATCACTTTTCATCTTGTCAGATTCCCATTTCTCTGCCACCTGGAATCGAGTTAAGTGCACTGACTATTGAGTTTCCCGGTTCCCGGTTCGATCTCAACAATTTTGGTCTGGAATGCAATTTTTATTTTTTTTCTCTTCGGCCACTAGAAGATTGATACTCTAGAGCTGAAGTCCAATTCCTTCCATGGAAATATGTTCTACAGTGGTTGAAATAGCATAAACTGTAGCAATGCCCTCCGAATTGTGGACTTGTCCAACAATAAGCTGCAAGGTCCCTATCTGGTGATCTCATGGGTTTCTGTAATAACATAGAGATGTCAAATCTCTCCATAAATGAGCTTATGGACCAATTGAGATAGTATAATTTGGTATGGGCTCTCTGACGCAAATGGATGTTTCACACAATAGCCTCACTAGGGATTTAGTAATGTCTTCTGCGTTTCGTAACTACAAGTGGCTGCAGACTTTGAATCTTTCATATAACAGAATAAGTTTGTTCAAAGTAGATGGATTGCAGGGATGCAGTGGATTGAAGTATCTGGATACCTCCTCCAACAACATGTTAGGGAAACTATCTGATTTTGGGGATTTCCCAAGCTTGACAACGCTGGATCTCTCCTCCAACTTATTATCAGGTGAGGTCCATCCATCTCTTGGTAACTGTAAATTGCTTAGAAGTTTAATTTTATTTGTTAATCAGTTGGTTGGAAACATACCCTCTTCATTAGGGATTGGTCTGCATAGCATTGAGAGCCTTCTGATATCTTATAACAAACTTGATGGTATTATACCACCAGAGATTGGTTCCACTTGCAAAACCCTCCAGGTCCTGGATTTGTCATACAATAAAATTTATGGTACAATACCATATTCTTTTTCTACTTGTTTGTCTTTGCATACCATGAATGTCATCAATAATGGACTTTCCAGTACCTTTCTTGATGATGTGATTTCTAGCATGGTGTCTTTGAAAAACTTGGTGATTTCATATAACAATATTCAAGGAGCTTTGCATGTTTCCATTATGAAATTCCCAAATTTGTAAGTTTTAGACTTTAGTTCAAATCATCTCAATGGTACAATCCCAATTCTTTTTGTAAATCGCCCTCTCTGCCTCCTCTGCAGAGGCTCTATCTGCAAGACAACATGTTGACGGCTTTATTCCATGTACAACTTGCAGACTGCACCCATATGAGGTCCCTTGATTTGAGTTTCAACTATCTTTTGGGGACTATTCCAGCATCGCCTGGGTTTCTTCGGTATCTTTAGGATTTGGTAATATGGTTGAACCATCTTGAGGGGGTAATTCTAGATGAGATTTCAAATAGCCAGAGCCTAGAGAATCTGATCCTTGTCAATAATTTCATCACAAGTACTATCCCCGCTAGTCTACAAAATTGTACCAATCTTGTATGGCTTTCTCTTTCAAGAAATAAGTTGACAGGCACTATCCCATCCTGGATTGGTCAGCTTGATAAGATTGTGATATTACAGCTGGGAACTAATTCTTTATCTGGTACCATTCCTCCAGAGCTTGGGGAATGTAAAAACTTGGTATAGTTAGATTTGAACAACAATAAGATGGAAGGAATTTTTGCACTCAAGAAAAATTTCGATCGGAAGCGTGTCAGGTAAAATGTATGCCTTTGTGAGGAATGAAGCGGGAAATGCTTGTAGAGGGGCTGGGGGTCTTGTATAGTTTGCAGGGATTCGTCCTAAACATATTTACAGAATGCCCTCGTTGCATTCTTGACAATGCACCCAAGTCTACATGGGAAGTACAATGTATCATTTTAAAGATAACGAGACCCTGATTTTTCTTGAGCTCTCATACAATTTCCTTTCAGGATCCATTCTTGAAGGAAATCATTCTTTGTATTACTTACAAGTATTGAATCTTGGGAATAATAATATCATTGGTAATATTCCATCTAGCTTGGGAGGTGATAAGCAAGTGGGCCTTTTAGATTTGTTTCAAGACAATTTACAAGGATTTATACCTCCATCATTATTCAGGCTATCTTTCATGGCATACCTCGATGTTTCCAACAATAATATCAGGGGTTTAATCCCTTTATCTCGTCAACTTTCAACATTTCCTCCTTCAACATATGAAAACAACTCAGGTCTATGTGGATTTCCTCTTCGTCCTTGTTCATCAAATGAAGGGACAAATTCTACAGACTCTGAGCATTCAAAGCCTCACAGAAAGAAGGCTTCCTTGGTAGCAAGTGTATCCACAGGGTTTCTCGCTTCATTTTTTGTGTAATATGCTTGATAGTGGTGGTAATTGAAAGCAGAAAGCACAAGAAATAGGAGTTACGAGAAGTATACATGGAAAGTTTTCCTAATTCAATGAATGGGAGCTGGAATATTACAGGTGTACTTGAACCACTAAGCATCATTGTTGCAACCTTTGAGAAACCACTTAGGAAGATTACTTTTGCTCATTTGCTTGAAGCTACAAATGGGTTCAATGCAAATAGTTTGATTGGATCGGGAGGATTTGGGGATGTGTATAAGGCCCAGCTGAAAGATGGAAATGTTGTGGCAATCAAGAAACTTTTTCAAGTGGACAAGGAGATCAAGAATTCACAGTAGAATAGAAACTATTGGTAAAGTCAAGCACCGAAATTTGGTTCCTCTGCTTGGCTACTGCAAAATTGGAGAAGAGAGACTACTATCTACGATTACATGTGTTGGAGAAGCTTGGAAGCTGTCTTACATAATAAAATGAAAGGAGGCATTAAACTTGATTGGTCTGTGAGGAAGAAGATTGCAATTGGGGAAACAAGAGGTTTGGATTTTCTTCACCATAGTTGCATCCCTCACATTATACATAAAGACATGAAATCAAGCAATGTCCTGATGGACGAAAATCTTGAAGTGAGGGTTTCAGATTTTGGAATGGAAAGGATTATGAATGCAATGGAAACCCATCTGAGTGTGAGCACACTTGCAGGCACACCTGGATATGTTCCTCCATAGTATTACCAGAGTTTTAGATGCACAACAAAGGCTGATGTTCAAAGCTATGGGGTAATCCCATTAGAGCTTCTCGCAGGGAAATAACCTATTGATTATGTAGACTTTGGAGATGGTAATATTGTTGGATGGGTCAAACAACATGACAAATTGAAAATCTCAGATGTTTTTGATCCAGACTTGATGAAAGATCCGGGCATGGAAGTGGAACTACTTCAACACATCATAATTGCTTGCGAACGCTTGGATGATTGTCCCTGGCGTAGACCTACTATGATTCAAGTATTGGCCATGTTTAGAGAGATTCAAAAGGATGATGAGGATACAGAGCTTGACAGCTTTTCACTGGTGGATGTCAATGTTGAAGAACTTCCTGATCAACAAGTCTTATCCCATGTTTCCTTCCCTACCATTGTTCACTCAATACACATATGTAAATGCAAAGAAATTTCTTGAAGGAAACCTCTTTTTTTGCTCCTCCCTAGAGTACCCAACAGTTGTTTCTTTCCTATGAGGATCAACAAGTATTTTCTTATCAAAATCAAATACATTGGCACATATTTGCACCTTAGTCCTACCAAATGTAGTTGATATTGAAGGAAGTTCCTAAGTCATTGTCAGTTGTTAGTCTCTCTCTTCTTAAGACTCTTAACTCTTTCAATGGACTATTCTCTCTTTGTTTACAGAGTGTGCACATCATTATGTTGCTTTTGGAATCGATATGGTTTGAATGCTAAGATTTGCTTCTCATGGAATAGCTCTCATCAATCTTGTAGAGTGTTTGATAGAGACTTTGGATTTTAATTATGACAATGGTTTCAGATTTGTGTTACTGTTTTGTCTTTCTCAAATCGCAGAGAAATTGATGGGTCCTATGGATTCTACCTTGAACAATGGAATTTATGCATTTGTTCATTTCGAATGTACAGGTAAATTAATGGAAATTATGGATTGAGACTCTAACAATATGAGATCTTCTAGTATTGTACTCATAACAATGCAGTAAAGTAGCTGTGAAATGTTATGGATGCTATTTATTATTGGGTGAGGGTGAAAGCTACGAGCCTGATGCGTAGATCTGAAATTACACAGAAAATTGAATGTAGAATTTCATAATGAATTATGACACTAAAACCATTGTAATATTTTTCCACTAATGTTTATTGTTTGAGGCTAGTATAGAGTAAATTTCATTTTTAAGGTTATTTTTCAGCAATTCAGCCAGCGATTTAAAGTTTGAATTGGAAAATGTCATAATAGATATAGTGTGTCAATTCTTTAGGCATGGTCCATAACCATAAGCATTGTCCTTTATATATGGTACTTGAATATTTAATGTACTTCATGTCACAAGTCCTATTTAAGTATCACATGTCCTATTTTATGTGGTATTTTTCTTTACTTTTTTTTCATGCATCCAGAGAAGAGTGGAGTGCACTTTAATTAAATATTTAATTTCTAAATACTTTTTTACATATCTGTGTGTTCAAAAAAGTGTAAATTAAATACATGTTACATTGAATTCTCTCTCTTTTAAAATATTTTATTATTATTATATATTTTTGTGTTTAAAAAGGTGAAAATTAAGCATATTTTAAAATAATTTGGTAAAGATTTTCTTTTATGTATTAATTTAAAAAAAATTCACATATAAATAAGCTTTCACAATTTTATTATAAAATCAATTGAAAAAAAATATAAATATAATTTTTTTTAAATAAATTTGTTTGACTTAGAATTACAATCTTCCCATCCAAATTTTAGTTTTTTCTTAAAATTAAAATCTTGAAATTAAGTAATGTATTCATGATTTTATTTGTATATTATCACTAACACAACATACTCCATACAAATAAGATTTTGTAGAAATTTTCATTTAAACTTTTAAACAAAAGTTTATGAAATATTTTAGGAATTAAATGTTTCAAATTAACTTTAATCAGTTTAATTCTAGAAATCGTACACCATTTATAAGTAATTGTGGAAATGTAAGTTATAGTAAAAGTTAAGGTTAATTATGTTAGAGTTTATTAATGTGAATTAAGAAAAGTTGAACTTGAGTATGCTTCCTCTTAATTATTAATGTCATCTTAATCAACCATGAAGTGGAAAAATCATTGAAGTTGGGGCTAAGGTCTTTGTTCATTTTTCATGCTCATCTACTTAATCAACCATGACAACACTCTTTAAAGACCAACAATGAAGTGGAAAAATAGTTATAATTTGGGTTAAGATACTTGTTCATTGTTCATGCTCATCTACATCAACCATGACAACACTCTTTAAAGGCCAACAATGAAGTGGAAAAATCATTGTAGTTGGGACTAAGGTCCTTATTCATTGTGCATGCTCATCTACTTAATCAACTATAACAACACTCTTTAAAGAATAAATATATTGTTTCATTTTATGAGTAAAGTTTCCCTTGTTTAATTAATGAAAATTATTGAGCAAAATAAATATTAAAATTTGAAATTGTGACAACAAATAAAAAACCTTGTACATTTTCTCTTTAGCAAGTTGTAATGCCATGCAATGAACAATGAACCATGAAATGGAAATGCCACTTTAGTATGAGATAACAATGAAATGGAAATGCCACTAGCTAAAACAATTATTAATGTCAACCAAGGGAAGAAAAAAAAGGTTACACTTTTCCTCTTCAACCTTTAGTTTTCCATATAATTGATAATGAGATGGAGATAGCATTTAAATATTTTTTATTTGTTTTGGAAAAATATTTATATGTTAGTTAAAATATTTAAGCTAATAATCGCATAAATTTTAGCAAAGACTTTCTAACATGATATTCAATAAACTATTGAGCTATTAGTCTTGATATACAAAGTATTGGTTGATTGAAAAATGAAAATTAAATTAATATAACGAGGATAATTAACTATTCAATAATTTATGTTAAATGAAGTAGAATAAACTATCAAACAAGTTACAACTCATAATAACTTTTAGAACTTGAATTAGTTTCAAGACACCCCCATGCTTTACCTAGTTTTCCTTATTCGATCCCCACACAACAAGTGAGACATAAGAAATAAGGGAAAGCACATAGCTTTGCACAAATAGCTCATTCTTTCGCTAATAGATTATTTTGGTTCCTCCTACATCATTTGTTCCCTCGCAATAGCAGGTGGCAATGTCAGGGACATTGCCACCTCGTGGCTCTTGTTATTAAATATATCTTATGTGAGTATGTTTCCTAGAATTGGTCTAAATTCTATTATTTATGGTGGAATTTGAATAGTGCAAATGTCTTTATTTGTTTTTTCATGCTTACTTTATTGATTATAGAAAAAAGATTTTATAGTCATATAAACCATCTCAAGAATAGAAAATACGTTATCATTGTGTTAATATCTACAAATAATAAATTATTTTATATTTTATATAAATTATTTTAACACACCACAAGTTAATAGATTTCAAAGGAGATTTATAGTCATAGAAGCTACTTTAGTAAGCCACAACATAGGCTATGAGTCTGTTAATATTCATATACAACAAGATGTTTCATATAAGATATTTCATGACTATCACAATAGAGGGGTCTTAGACTGTTCTTACATAGAGGATAGAAAATAAATTCTAACAAACAAGCATAATCAATGTATAACCAATTGGTTATATAAATCTAAACTATATTTATCTAAATCTAAACTATATTTATCTAAATCTAAAATACATTTATCTTAAAACCAAAAAGTAAAAAAAAAATTGTTACAAGAGCACCAACATTTTCTTAACCCAATGATAAGATGTTCTCAATGTGACAACTGGGTTTTCACTAATGACACAAACCACTAATGAGTATGTAGTTTGTTAGTCATTATGAAATATTTTCCGATAATCATTTAAGAAAGGTTTTGTGATCTAATAGTAGGTCTGCAAAAGTGAAAAAATTCCTTGATAATCATTTAAAAACTTGTACTATGAAATCTTTAATCAACAGTTGGAACATATTTTTACAGACCTATTTGGAAAAAGCAATACACATGGGAAATTTTCTATCCAGTGTAGCTCCCACATAAAATTCTTCCTACCATTATAAAAGCGCTACATAAGAAAATTGGAGGTGATACTTCAATAATTTTTGCTCTATCTAATCATAACATATGTAAGGATAGATGCTTTGTATGAGATTAAAGAAAATGCAAATATGAAAGTAGTTGTATATGCCACCATGGTAGCTAGTTCAGATGGATTAACAATTTTAGGAATGCAATGATGTAGTTTGTATAATTTGCTTGCAAACTTAGGAACTATCTTGACATTATTCCATCCTAAGGAATTGAATCTCTCAAATAGTATCTATTATCATGCTTGACCCCCATCATGTAGATCACTTGGATTCATAGTTATGAAATTTAACTAATTTTCAAAACTAAAATCATCTTTTCTTAATCCAAAATTCAGATTTTGATCCAAATATAGTAATGAGTTGACACACTTGCTTATCAAATATTTCCAGAAGCCAACCTTTGAAATCCTCCTTGTCCACCATATGTGGTCTTGACATCCAATAATTGGTGTTCAACCTCAATGTTAATTATGTCTGCGTGGATTCGATGGGATCAACTCATGTCCCCAGCTATTAGTCTCTCTTCTCTCTAATTTTAATTTCTATCCATTTTTACAGTTCTGTTTATTGTGTGGTCTCATTCAAATCCAACAATTAATGTTGGCCATGCCTCTACTTGTTCTCGGTTAAGACTCTTGCTACGATTTCCACCTTCTTATTGTTGTTGTGGCCTATGATGTTTCCCTTGTGATCCGGGTGGCTTCCTCTCTGGCTTGGAGGTGGAACTACGAGGTGTTGGATTGTAGTTTGATGGGAGAGGCTTGTGCTCATGCCTAAGAGGAATCAAGAGAAGAACACTAGGATAATCAACAATTAAAAAAAAAGTTTGATTTCTCTCAATTTAATGACATAGAAGAATTTACTGAACCCTCCCTGAAACCTTCTTACTTATTTTTGGAGTTATTTGATTTGTTAGACTACCTCCTTTGGCTCATAGGATGAAACCCCGCTAACTTTCAGATTCTCATAGTTGTAGAAACTACACAATTTCAAGGAGAAGGGTAGAGGTTTCAATGTTGTTGCCAGAAAAGCAACCTAGGCAATTTGGTGTTGCTGCTAGAGTTCTACTATAGGGGAGTGTGTCCCAATCTGTTGGATATTACACTGAATCTGCTAACAAGATGTCCATTAAGGTTACATTCTACTAACTATAGTTTGTTAATTTCCGAAAAAAATGTTCCAAAGGACAAATCAGAAAGAAACTTGCAAAAATCGTCCTTAATACAATAGTCATCTTGAAAGATGAACTCCCAAAATAAGGTTTTGTTGTTACTTCTCATAAACCAAAAATGTGGAGACTAGGCCACACTCATTGTTGGTCCTATGGTTAAGCATTACTTTTGATTTGAATGTCATAAAATTCATCCTTATGTAATCATATTGCTTGTAGATAACAAGATTATAGTATATATAATCGATAATAGGGACATCATCTCTATCATCATGAAGAGCTTGAGTATATTCTATTTTCCTTTTCATTCAAGTAAATTTTTTATTGTTTCCTCTTAGGTTATCTTCAACTCTTGTTTCTTGCAATAAATAGTAGGCTCCAACTTGCTTATGATGATTGAAAATCATGAAAACGAAGCTACTTTTTCCCAAGAGTCAATGTCCCCCTTCTTTGGCTTAGAAAAAATCTCCTTTTCTGCTCAAGTGGCATGATTCTATGATTCTGAAACTAAGTGATCGTTTATCCCAAGTTGTTTGTTGAGGATGACATTTCTAAAACATAGATATGTATATGTATTACTCTATAAATGTAATTGATTCTTGTTAATGGAAAATAGGTTTGGTATTTGTCAAGTTATTTTCAACTCTCGTTTCTTACAGTGAATAACAAGCTACAACTTTCTTCTGATAATTGAACATCATGAATATGGAACTATTTTTCTCAAGATTCAATACCCCCTTTCTCTAGATTAAAAAAAATCCCCTTGTCTACTTAAGTTGCATGACTCTATGCTTACTGAAATTGAATGAGCGATTAATTCAAATTGTATGTTGAGGATATAATTTATAAAACATAGATATATGTATATGTATTACTTTAGAAATGTAATTGGTTCCATGTAATGTCCTCATTTATCCAAAGAGAAGAAAAAAAAACTTTATTTGCTTATGTTCTCTTATATACTTTTATTTTATGTTTATAAAATAAAAAAAAACTTTATTTGCTTATGTTCTCTTATATACTTTTATTTTATGTTTATGTGATGGATATGTAGAGAAGACAAGTTCTCTTTATAATAGCAATATATTTACCTTTATATGCATATTATGATCAAGCTTAGTGTTTCTACATTATGCATCGACCTATAATCATATTTCATCTTGAAGGTATAAAAGATTATTTTTAGATTGCCCTTGTCACATAATGTGTTTAACGTAAATCATAGTTTTAGAATTGACTGAGGCATTATAATCTATATGCCTCTCTCGTGTACACATGAACATCCCTAGGTTAAAATGAGAACTTATATTTATAATCGGGAACTTATCTAGGGATTGCATTCACGATTGCTTATGTACATTTATGGGGAGTGAATAACCTTAGTCAATTTTAAGTTTTACAAGGTCCTAACTCTTAATCCTCTTGTTTTTAATAGTCGAAGATGGAAACCAATGACTCAAATGATATTTTAGTTGTTGCTTCTAAGGTAATTAAAGTCAGAATGGTGGTGATTGTACCCTTGCTTCACGTGAGTAGTCTTTTTACCATGACAATTTTTTAATGAAAGGGTTTGCAACATTCAAGGCATATTTAGGGTTTTAAATACTCTTATTCATCATTTGTATTGATAAAAATTGTATTGTTGTTTTTATCAGGTTGACTTGGATTATGTATTATTCATGAATGGGATACAGTTTACTAAGCTCTAAGATAAACCATCAAAAGAAGTTGGACATTCTTCTTTAGGAATTAGTGCCTGAAAATTCTGATTAAGGTGACTCGGAAGCCAACTCGAGGTTTGGTTTCCTCTATTACCTTCAGAAGATCCGATCCAAGTATATCGAAGAAACCAATGTAGAATTCCACCAACCATTCGTCGATCCCCATACTCCTTTTCTTTTTTAAGAGAAAGAAAAACTCCATTCAGTTATTCTATTGTGACAGGTTTATAGAGGATTGTATTATCATCTTCGTATATCAAACGTGGGAAAAGGGAGATGACCTTTAATGTCTCAACTAAATTTTCTCTTTTGGGCTCATGATATAGGTTCTCAAAATGACTTACCCCTAAATGAACCAACTCCCAAAATCCACGTGCTTTGGTACCATCCAGTTTATGGAGATCCCAAATTGTGTTAGTCTTCTTCTACTTTTTGGAAAAAGCATGAAATGTTTTTGTATTATCATCCCCTAGCTCAATCTATGTTACCTGACTTTTCAATCACCAATCATTTTCAATATCCACTAATAGTTTCCCTTTTTTTCCCTTTCTTTTCCTCCAGTACTTTCATATTGTCAACCATATCTTCTGCAATATAACCAAAATTAAAACTATCTAAGAAATGATCTAGATCCTACTCAACTTTTGCTAGTTTCTAGTCCCTTCTTCTATAGTTCCATCCTACCAAGGATGAAGCTCTTTTTTAACCACATTTAAGGATGCCATAAGTTGATCACAGGTAGAGGAATCCTCCAACGAATCAATTGGAATCCAAGATTCATTGACCAATTGAATGAACTCTTCTTCTACTAACCATCATGGATTAAAATTGAATGGATTACTTGGACAAGTATCTGTTAAATTTTCTGAATTTACTTCAATATGATCTAGGATCTTAATTAAGAGAACAACATGTACAGCATATCTACAACATATCAATCATGGAGACAATAATGCAAGCACACAAGAGACACAAAGATTTACTTGGGGAAAACCATAAAGGTGAAAAACCCCAATAACTTCCTCAGAGATAGATAGAGCAATGATACAACCAACCAAGAGAGATAGCCATAACCTAGCAGCAGATCCTCCTCCTCCATAAGTGCGCCACTCCTCCTTGAGTGCATGTGTGAGAAGTGAGTGAGCAAATAGAGTGCCTCCCGCACTCTATTTATACTTGACTTGACTTGCCTTTTTACCTAACTCATGTAGGCTCGAACTTAACCACATAACATAATGCTGAGTGGGCCGACCCCCAATAGGGTGGTCTAATAACCCTTTGACCCACATGGCCGACCCCCAATAGGGTGGTCTAATAACCCTTTGACCCACATGGCCGACCCCCAATAGGGTGGTCTAATAACCCTTTGACCCACATGACTTATACAGGGCCGACCCCAAACAAGGTGGTCTAATAACCCATCAAGTATAAGTTACGACACTCACAATATAAATTACGACACTTCCTTATAGAGGAATAATACCATCTCTATAGGAATACAATATACATATATGTGAAATACATTCCGAAGTTACATATACATCAACACTCCCTCTTAACTAGGAAGGTATTTCTCAGCATAGTTCTTCTAGCACAAGTCATCTTCTCTAGATCATCGTCACTGGATAATCATCATCGAGTCATCATCATCGTCACTGCTGCTGCTATCTCAATCAATCTCTGAATCTACTCGTCATAGGAAGTTCTACAGAGCCAGTCCTTTTTCATACTGGATGTAGGCCCACCACCTGCAGGTCTTCGTCATCACTGGCCATACTGTGGAATCCTCAGGACTTATTACGTGCGTCACAAAACCTCGAAAGAGCATCCCAGGATGTTACGGGTACACAACTCCAACCTATAGGATCTCCCAGGGTGCTATTACATGTGACCCCACCACAAAACCTCGAAAGAGCATCTCGGGATGTTACGGGTACACAACTCCAACCTGAAATCTCCCAGGGCACAAATTACATGTGGTCCACCACAAAACCCAGCAAGAGCATCTCAGGATGTTACGGGTACACAACTCCGACTTGAAATCTCCCAGGGCACAAATTACATGTGGTCATGGCAAAACCTCGCAAGAGCATCTCAGGATGTTACGGGTACACAACTCCGACCTGAAATCTCCCAGGGCCCAAATTACATGCCATAGGACAAAACCTCGCAATAGCATCTCAGGATGTTACGGGTACACAACTCCGACCTGAGATCTCCCAGGGCGCTATTACATGTCCTCCCAGAGCAATGTCTCGAAAGAGCATCCCAGGCTGTTATGGGTACACAACTCCGACCTATAGGATCTCCCAGACATGCTCATCTGCACTACCTGATCCACGGCCATAGAGTATCAACCTGATACTCACCATACATCATCCTGATGTACTCATGATCGTCCTGATCATCATCACTGCAACGTCCTGCTGCATGTCATCTGGAGCAACATCCTGAAGCTCATCATCCATGATCATCCTGATCATCCTGATCATCACTGCAACATCCTGCTACATGTCATCTAGAGCAACATCCTGAAGCTCATCATCCATGATCATCCTGATCATCAATGCATCCACCTGATGCATACCAAGTATCTACCTGATACATATCATCATACATGATCCACCTGATCATCAATGCATCCATCTGATGCATACCAAGTATCTACCTGATACATGATACATATCACCATACATGATCCACCTGATCATACAATGTATCCACCTGATACATATACAGATACATGGTCCAAGCATCCAACATGATGCACATACATAAATGATCCACCTGATCATATCCAGCATCCAACATGATGCATACATACATAAATGATCCAACTGATCATATCCAAGCAGAAACCAGAACATCATCCTGATGCCCATTATCCAGCGCTTACATCCACAGCCATGTGAAGGATCCTCCTTCCAACATGCTTGGAATGGCTTCAGCAAATGTGTCCATCACTTCTTCCTCGAAGTGTCCTCGATCTGAAGAACACCAAGCCTCTCTCTGAAGTACTCGAACTTCACTCTGGCTAGTGGCTTCGTCAACACATCTGCAATCTGCTCGCCCGTCGCAACATACAGGAGCTTCACAGCTCCTCTCTGCACCATATCTTTGATATAGTGATATTTGATCTCTATGTGTTTCGACCTGTCATGAAACACTGGGTTCTCGGACAGCTTCACACAACTCTGGTTATCACAGAAGATACCAGTAGCCTCCAACGGGAGATCAAATAACTCAGACAGTAGCTTCCGTAGCCATACTGCCTCACAACTAGCTGAACAGGCTGCAACATACTCTGCCTCAGCGCAGCACCCAGATGTGCTCTTCCTATCTGCAGCACTGCCAGCCCAATCTGAATCAACATAACCCTGTAGGTTAAACTTTTGATCTGCCTCATACCTGAGTCCATAATCCACTGTACCCTTCAGGTACCTCAGAACATGCTTTACATCAACTAGGTGAACACTCCTCGGATCCGTCAGGAACTGGCTCAAGTTGTTCACAGCAAAGCAAATGTCTGGTCTCGTGTTCGTCAGGTACATCAAGGACCCAATCATCTGACGATACAAAGAGACATCAACCGGCTCAGATGAAGCATCACATAGAAGCTTCAGATTTGATGCCATAGGTGTGGCCATGGCCTTGCAATCCATCATCCCGAACCTCTTTGGGATCTCTACTGCATACTTCCCTTGTCCAAGGAAGATTCTATCTGCACTCTACCACACCTCCATGCCAAAAACAAATAGTGCATCATCCCCAAGTTCTTCATCTCGAACTCGGTAGTAAGCTTCCGCTGCGTGTCGGCAATCAATCTATCTTCACCATACCAAGTTCTGCACATATATGATTTCCTATCATGTGTCTCAGAACCAAGTAGTTGCTCTACATACAGTTCTTCTTCAACTACACCATTCAAGGAAGCTGTCTTGAATCCATCTGGTGTATCTTCTATTTCATCAATTTTGTATTTTTCAATGCTGCCATCTGCAACATGCTTGATCTGATAGTTCTATTTGGAAGTCACAACAGACTTCCCTTTAGCTCTTGGGATCGCATCCCAAACAGCATTCTTCATGATCGACGGATCATGGCATTCCATTTCTTCATCCCAGATCCTGGGAACTTCAATATCTTCAATAGATATCTTTGTTGCTGGAACAAATGTTGTAGTCCTTTTGTAGGTGAAGATATACGGTCTTTCCTACAAAACAGGTTAAATTGCATGATTAGAAACATCTCATAATTTTCAGAACAAATTCTTACACATAAAGAAATATGTCATACAGTCATGCAATTATCTTAGCCAATGCTTTAATACAACATTTATCCATATCCTGTAACTTTCTAGATGCCTTCCAATCTCTACCAGAACATTGTTAAGAGTGTGCACAACTCCCAACATGTCAGCAAATAGGTTTCATTCTAGATAAGTAGCAATGGAATGGTGTACAGTGCCATAGGCCACTTACCCATGTATATTAGTAGTATACTGTTCATCAATGCAACTATTCTAATATGCACAATACATATCCTAAGTCTAGGAACATGAGCATATTGAACAATTTTATTTAAACAAACATATATGCAAGAAATGATAATTAAAATACTTATCTTTGTTTGTTCGTTGAGTGGACTCCCTCTGAGTCTTTGCTTTCTTGCAGGAGTTGCTGGAGTCCTAATCTGCAGTAGCTTCTTCTACAACTTTCTGTTGTGGAATGTAGAGAGATGGTCAACTCCCTCTGAATATCTACATCCTTTCATAAACCACTGGAGTGTACTCCCTCTTGATCTTTGCTTCTTGGATTACCTGTTCTTCAACTCATATTCATCCTTGGTCCCTATGCATGCTTGTTAGTATCATGATTGAGTTATCCTTGTGATCTCATATAAAATCATACATTCATTAGTATACTATTAAAACACAATAATCTCAAGCATGTATAGTTATGATCATTTCAAACAGAAATAATAAGCATTATCATTCAAGGTTTATGTAGGATTCTTATGGTTAGTCAAATCATAAGAAGCATAACATGTCTAAACCTATAATTACTCAAACCTATGACTCTTCAGGTGAATCATCACTCAAGATAAGAGATATAATATGCATAAAACCTGTGATTATTCGAACCTATACCTTCATGATTCTTCTAGTTAGTCATATCATCAATTATGGTAAGAAACATAATATGCATACAACCATGATTATTCAAACCTATGACTTCATGAATAATCATTAACAACAATAGTATAAAATCCTAACTCAAGGTAGGATTCTATCTTGATATAGGAAAAACATACCTGGATTAGTATGCTAGTTAGTTATGTCTAACATACTCACATGATATCTTCTTGTTCTTCTTCAATGACTTGTGCTAGTAACCTGTATATCTCATAGGTTAGCCATTATAAAACCAAGTTATACACACCTCGTAAATGGATCTTCTATGAGATCCATGACAATGGATGAGTCTTTATCCTCATGTCATCATGATCATATGTTCTTGAACTGGAACATGATTTGTCTTTCTTGGTGTACCTTTCATGTTAGTAGACAACATAAATCTCATACAACACCATAATGCATTAGTACAATCATAAGTGTCAACACCCTAACCAATGAATATCTTCTATCATGCATTCATAATTTTGTTAAGGTGATACGACAAATCTAAAATCAAAATTGTACTAACCGTAATAACATGAAGACAAACATACCATAAACTTAATCATGGACAAATATTGAAACATACCTCGATGAGTCATACCTGTCGAGATCGCTTGTAATCTTCTTATGTAAGGCCTTAGCCTCATCTCCCTCTGAAACAGGAACTTCTTCACTCATGCAGATGATCAATCCATCTTCTTCTAGGATTAACCCAATCCACTTGATTTGCAAGAACTGGACCTAGAGCTAGATATGGGTTTGTCAGAGAAACCCCAAAAATTCAAACTTTGAATTTCAAACTTCCGAAAGGATAGAAATATGCGCCTTGATGAGCTGATCAAACTGGTATATTCAGAATTTGAAAACTGCAAAGTTTCACTCCTCAATTTTGCCTTTGAAACTTCCGGATTCACTGGACGTGACCCTGAACTGGGGTTTGATGAAGCCCACTCTTTTGCCCCATCAAAAGGTTTGATCCAAAGCTCTAAGCTTCTATTTTTCTGAGGAGCTTCCAGCCGTGGTCACAGATTGCAAAAATTCCCATTTTTACAGAAGCCCTAGTTTTCCACTTTTCTGATCAAAGTCCTGAACTAGGGTTTGATCAAGCCCAGCCTTTTGCCCAACCAAAAATTCTGATCTTGGTCTCTAAATTTCTATTTTGATGAGTAGCATTCAGCCGTGGTCTCCGATTACAAAAATTCCAACTTTCTTCAAAGCCCTAAATTCCGGAAGCCATGAATGAAGGTACTCAAAAATAATTCTGTTTTGACAGAAATATGTACCTGATTGTTTCTGGTGTAACTCCAAACGTTTCAATCCACAGGGTCTGAAAAAGTTTCCTGAGATAGCCTGACCTGTTATCTTTCCATCCTGACAGGTCTGACCTCAATTGTATTCTCTGAGAGAGAGTTACGTCAAATGTTGCAACGTGACCTGTTTTGGGATAAAACAGAAGAGCAAACTTGTACGGCGTGCCACGTGTCACTGTTTGAACTTCGGCCTCTGAAAAAATTTCTTGAGATAGCTCGGCCTGTTATCGTTCCATCCTGATAGGTCTGACCTCAATTGGACTCTCTGAGAGAGAGTTATGCCAAGTGTCGCAACATGACCTGTTTATGGGATAATACAGGAGAGCGAACTTGTACGGAGTGCCACGTGTCACTGGTTCAACTTCGGCCTCTGAAAAAGTTTTCTGAGATATTACAGACTGTGTACTATGTATCACGTTTTACGAAATTTCATTTGGAGCTTCCTAGCCCAAGATATGACCGTTTTCCCAAGGTCACCTGATTTTGACTCAGATCTGGAAGAGGCAGAAACCCTATATTGTACAGATCATAAATCACAAAGTACAACAAATTAGAGGTTGTCCTTTGGACACAAGGTACCTGGAGATTTAATATTCGTCCTGTAACAATTTCAGATCCGAAAACTTTGCCAAAACGGATTTATAGCGAAAGTGCTACGATGACTGGTTTTTGCTATATCAAGCACTAACATCGTAAGTGCAACAAGTGTGATACATGCCATATCATGCCTTCTTTCAGGCTAGCTCTGATACCATGTTAAATTTTCTGAATTTAATTCAATATGATCTAGGATCTTAACTGAGAGAACAACATGTACATCATATCTACAGCATATCAATCATGGAGACAATAATGCAAGCACACAAGAGACACAAAGATTTACTTGGGGAAAACCATAAAGGTGAAAAACTCCAATAACTTCCTCAGAGATAGATAGAGCAATGATACAACCAACCAAGAGAGATAGCCATAACCTAGCAGCAGATCCTCCTCCTCCATAAGTGCGCCACTCCTCCTTGAGTGCATGTGTGAGAAGTGAGTGAGCAAATAGAGTGCCTCCCGCACTCTATTTATACTTGACTTGACTTGCCTTTTTACCTAACTCATGTAGTGATACAAACCATTACACCAAAACCTCGAGATGTTAGTGAAGGCCGCCCACCAGGATCTTAACATCCCACCATGCTCCGCAGTCCAGACTCTGGGCTGGATGTGCCCCCGTACGGTGGTGTCCCCTTTGCGCCGTACGAGCCCCGGGCGAACTCTGCAATGCCGGCGTTGCCACCCGCTCCGTGACTTGAACCTGGGTGGAGGCTCTGATACCAGATGATACGAACCATTACACCAAAACCTCGAGATGTTAGTGAAGGCCGCCCACCAGGATCTTAACATGTAGGCTCGAACTTAACCACATAACATAATGCTGAGTGGGCCGACCCCCAATAGGGTGGTCTAATAACCCTTTGACCCACATGGCCGACCCCCAATAGGGTGGTCTAATAACCCTTTGACCCACATGACTTATACAGGGCCGACCCCAAACAAGGTGGTCTAATAACCCATCAAGTATAAGTTACGACACTCACAATATAAATTACGACACTTCCTTATAGAGGAATAATACCATCTCTATAGGAATACAATATACATATATGTGAAATACATTCTGAAGTTACATATACATCAACAGTATCCTCCACCTCCAGTTCCAAGACTATTAGAAAGTGACCCAACCAGCGAGTTGGGCACACCCAAGACCTAATTTTGCTTATTTTTTGCATAAACAGGTCGGCCTAAGTTTAAGAGGCTCTACATCAACTATCCCACTAGTCTCTAGTCAGTGTAGAAAGTAATCAACTATTTGATTAAGCCAAGTTGTATTTCCCCATACTTCTCAGTTTTTAAGTGTACAGTTCAGATCCCCGCCCATTATCAAATTGTGTGATTTCATAAACCGGAGTCTAAAAACCTTCTCTTAGAAGAAATTTTTTTTTAATAGGGCCCATATAAATTAAGGATATTGAGATGTTGATCCAAGATTTTAATAAATACTTTTGTAGAAAGAGATGAATCAAAAGAAAAAGTATTTGTTAAGGTTAAATTATGATTCCAACCCATAATCACCCCCATGAAAACCCATCAGATTTGATAAAAATAAAGTCCCATGAGCTTAACATCCTTTTCAATTCATTAACTAAAGGAGCTCCTTTCCCCATAGTCTCTTGGATAAGTAAATATCAAGCGATCTAGATCCATTCTTCTCTTTATGGCCAACTTCTTGGCTTGCCCCTCCCAAACCTATGATGTTAAGAGAAAGTATTTTCATGGGGAAACAAATTATGGGGCATGTCCCACTCTAAGGACCCCAAAGATCGGCTTTTGTCTTCTTTTATTTATCTCCTTAACAACAAGCTCATGTGCCTTTTTTAGTGTTGAATTCCTTCTAGCTTTATATAGTCTTAAATGCTTTAATGAATCTATCCCCAAACCAATGAACTATAGGTTTTCAGGGTTCTTAATTTCCTTACGGGGTCACAAGAGGTAAGGGCCTCCACGCCTACTTGAGGAATAAGTACAAGATCGAGTCTGCCCAACCCCTGATTTAGAAGGGAAACAATGAGAGTGATTTGAGTCCTCGAGATATCCACTACCCCATCAAGAACACAAGGAAGTTCATTGTTAAGGTGTTTCCCAGGGGGTTGTTTCATTGTCTCAATAGACAAAGGTACATCTTCCAAGACCTTACCCAAATTCAGAATACCTCTCTTCCCATTCGCAAGATTCTCAAAGTCCACAAGGGAAGAAGGAGAAAAAGACTTAACTAAGGAAGGCGGTACAATCCTAGACACTGCCTTTGACGGATCCTTCAAAGATAGAGAAGGGGATTTCACTATTGACCAAAAATCATCACCACCAATCCCACCACTAAAATGAGCCCTTGACTCTTCAATAAGAGGAATTGGGACATCACCTACAATAATTTTTTCTTCTTGAACATAGGGAACAAAAATGGGAACTGTGTTGGAAGGGTTACCACATACCTTGTCCTTGACTCCAATATGGGAATGAAGTTCCTTCTGAACACCTAAGGAGGAAAGGTTCATCGTACTCGGCCCAAAATTTTGCCCATATTTTTTCCTCCAAACCTTCATAACTATCGTTTTCTCATAATCTTAACGAATATCCATACCCATGACATCATATAGATTTGAATGGGGTGTTTTGGTAGTCTAATAACTTAACACGATGCCTTCCTTCCCACACCTGATCTAGGGACTAAAAAATCCCTTCGCTGACATCGAGCTCCACTAAAACCCTAACTAGGGGGTGCATATGGATTTCCAAGAAGCCATTGTCCAGCATAATCATTTTACCCAATTTATCACCAATAGCTACGATAGCATAAACTGACCAAAACTACATCGAAATATTTGACAGTTTCACCCACACAAGTGTGCTTCCAACAAATTCCTCCTTAGGATTAAACAGAGGAGACCATTGTTTTAATCACAACAGGGAAGTATCCAGGAACCACTAGCCCTTCAAGATTATATTCAAATCATTTGAGTTATGAAATAAGAACCCCTCTCGAAAGGAGATGAAAGGTCGGGTTGTAGCCTAAGAGCATAAACCAATTTTCACCCATCCATTTATGAATTTGCTCCAAACCTACCCACCTCCCTGAGAATTTACCGACTAGGGTTTTTCCTACTAGATCTAAGATTTGATCGACCCGAAGGTCATATCCCACTGCTAGAAGCACCCCTACTCCTCTATTCTTAAGAACTATTTGTTCCTTCTTCCCTACCCCGACACTGGAACTCGGCCTCTTACCACCTTGCAGAAAGCCCAAGTCTAAGAAATTTCCAATAAACCCTCGACCACTAGGAAACACTTGACATTTCGATACCCTAGGCACTGATCCTTCACCATGAACAACTTATTCTACATGATTGGTACGAATACCATAAGTTTTATGTAAAATCACATGGGGGGAGAGAGTTAAAGCCTTGTCCACCTCCCAAGATTTCAACCTCCTCTGAGGTACCTTTACATGGGAATATTTAAATTTACCTTTTCGGCTCTATCGTAAGGACCCACCTCCAAGGTCACAAATGATGTCAATCCCATCAATCACCCCCTCGCTTTCCCATGCAAACTTTTTTGGATGCTTATGAGAGGTACCCACCCGTAAGGTCAATGCGCCATCCAGTCTATCAAAGATCTAACCCACCAGAAATCCGATGCTCAGAGGAGAGCAAAAAATGTAATCTTATGAGAGCTTGTCCTCCGAATAGTCCACTAGGGATTCGTAGTTATCCATCTAACCTTCTTATGTGTGTGTGTTGATTATCAATATTATATACGTGACAACTTTATATCACATTCCTTTGTAAATCTAGTACCTTTAGAAACAACCATACAATAAACTCTAAAATAAAGATAATTTTTGTTATTAAACATCACCCGATAAAAATGTTTATAAACTCTAAAATAAAGATAATTTTTGTTATTAAACATCACCCGATAAGAATGGTTATAGAAAACACCGTATACATGAACTTTTATATTGTTATTAAACATCACCCGATAAGAAAATTTATAGAAAACATTGTATACAACTTTTATATTTTAATATTTACAACATCAAAATAGATACCTTTATATAAGGTCAAAATAAATATTTTAATATTTTTTATTTTAGAAATATTTTAAAAAATTTATTGAAATTTTGGAATTAATGAAAACTTTTACATGTTATATATTTATCGTCATCATCTACATCATTAAGCTAGAAATTGTTTAGAAGAAGCAGGTTGCACTGGAACGACATTAGCTAGGATAGTCATTATCGTCCTTCTATATGTCGATGATATTGTTCTTTTGGCAAGGAGCCCCTTTGACCTTGATAATCAACTAAAGATCCTCAAGGACTTGTGCTCTAACATGGGTATGTCTGTTAACATCAACAAAACTAAAGTTATAATTATCAAGTCAAAGAAAGGCACTATTGCTAATTTTGTTTATGACAATAACAAGTTGGATGAAGTGTCCTCCTACAAATATCTCGTAATTGATATACATCACAAGCTCAATTGGAACTATAGCATTGAGAAAAGGATAAACGGAGGGTGGAAAGCTTACTTTGGCCTAGAAAACAATTGTAAATCAACAAATCTAGTGATTTGGGATAAAAAGAAGTTCCCTTTTTAAACTCTTGTCACTCCCATTATCTTGCACGGTTGTGAAGTTTGGGGTTGCAGCATCTCTCGAGAATCCTAGAGAAAGATCGAGCAAATTCAAAAGTGTTTTTATCACGTATAACCTCAAAATTAAGCGCAATATGCCATATCCTATTCTCCTTATAGAAGTGGGTCTCCCCCCCATCGAAAGCATCACTATGTCTAGATACCTAATGTACAAGAATACGATAAATAACATGGAAGACTAGAGACTTCCTAAAATTGCTTTAAATTCTAGTCAAGGTCATCTTCGGCTCAAGAGAGGATGGTATAAGGATGCCATGGCTTGGTTAAATCATTGAGGAATTGACGAAAATACGCTTTGCAAGACATCTACAACCTCAAAAATACTATCACATCTAAGTTCAAAGCAAGAATATGGGACAAGAAAAAATTAGAGGGTAAAAGAAAGTTAAGATATTACAAGGAAGTCATTAATCCTAATCTGGAAGATCAAATGTACCTCTCTATCTTAACCAGTTCAAAGAAGATTAATATAGCTAAGATAAAAACGAACTCCCATGATATTCATAGTGAAACATGGCGGTGGAAAATTCCTAAAACACCATGGGAAGAAAGGATTTGCCAGCTATGTGAGTCTATGAGCATTGAGGACGAATCTTACATTATTTTAGAGTGCCCTGCATACATGCACATTCGATCACAAATTCCTATTCTTTGCTATAATTTTAATCTCCATGAGCTTTTAACTTGTAAAAACTATGGGGACCTAGGAACGCTTCTTTCTCAACTTTTTAATCATATGAATTAAATTTTACAAAAACCCAAATAATATCATTCTCTTTTCTTAAGATTTGATAGAACAAAGAATCTCAAAAGATGTTAATCATTATCATCATAAAAACATTCAAAATTCCAAATCAATGAAAACTACTATCACAAGGTTCATTAAAATGTTATAAACTTAAAAGAATTTGGAAGATCTACATAAAAATCATATATGAACTAGACATTGAAAATTTTATTTTTACAAAAACAATAAATTTTATCAATTTTAAAGTGTAGTTTTAATATAAATTGTATAGCCACATTTAATTAATAATAAGTATAGATCTATCTTCAACCCGATAGAGGGATCTAATTTCTTGTGGTGTAATTTTTTTTATCTTAAATTTTATATATATAAAAAAAATTACACCTCAAGATATTTGATCCCTCATTGTGTTTGATAGATCTGGATTTAAGATTGATATATAGTGATCAATAATTAAATGTGGGCACACAATTTTTATTAAAATTACACTTTAAATTTGATAAAATTATTATTTTTGTAAAAATGAGTCAACATAAAGTTTTTTAATTACTTTTTATTTAGTTTTAATTTTTTATTTTACTAGCGAACATGAGTTTACTATTAATTTTTTTTAGTTTTGACATAATTACTTTACGTGATAACATCTCCCTCAACAAACTCCTCTCCCTGCAATAGACTAAAAAATATATTTAATATTTTTAATTCAAAATATCTAATTTTATTAAAAATGAATGAAAATTATACGGTCGCCTCTTACCAAAAAAACATTGTCAAAAGGATTATACAGTCGCCTCTTACCAATTTTGACAAACAAATATGTGTCCGCACTATTCGCGCAACTTCACCCACTCAATAGGAGTACCTTCATTTAGCCGACTTATCATTTCTTGATGGAGATGGTTTGATAAATATATTTTGGATTTTAGTCTTCTCTGTTGGTAGGACGTCGTCTTCAGCAGCAGGAGGTTTTTTGGGCCGTTAAATACCAATTTTCAAACAACCAAGATTTTTTTAACTATGATCTCGTTCGAGATGATTGGATTGTTGATAAAAAAAATTGTTTGTCTATAACTGTTAATATTATAAGCATATGTAGAAATTCTACGTATGGTTCCCCACCTTTGCTCAAGTTAAACAAGTATATACTCTTTTGTATTGCATCAATATATTGGTGGAACATGATGGGATGGTAAATTTAAATAAATTATATATATATATACATGGATTTGTTAGTGAAACATGATGGAGTGAATTTACTATCCCATCATGTTCCACCCACAAAAATATATATATATATATATATATATATTCCAATTTACCAACCCATCATGTTCCATCAACAAATCCAACCAACCACATTATATGCCAAAAAAAAAAATCACTTCCAAATTTTGATCCATCCACATATATATATAATTTTGTGGTTTTATAATTTATTTATGTTTTAAAAGAGTGTTTGATTCCACACTCAGTCAACCAAGGAGTATACACTTTCAAAGTGATTATGGAAGGCTTAGTTGAGCTTTCACTACCTACCTATTGCAATGTCCACATTTAATTCAAAGTCTATATATTTAATATACATAAAACTAAAATTAATTTTTATCATCTAATTTGGTATGGTTATAAAATCCTTAAAAACGGAGAGTACTTAGGTATCCATTTCATTTTTCATTTAAATTGGAATCAAAGTATCAAGAGGAGAATTATCTCTCATTCAAAAGCTTATGATTGTCTTGAAAACATATTTAGAAACACTGAAATCTAGGATTGAGATAAGATTTTTTTTCAAACACTTTGTAATTATTGTAGTTAGGTTATGAAGTTTGGTCATGTAGTGTCTCTCATGATACTTAGACTAAAATTGATTAAATCTAAAAACTTTTTATAATGTATAATTTGAAAATTAAATGCAAATTATGATCCTTACCATATTCTCTTGATTAACACTAGTTGTTCATCCAAACTTGATTTGATACTTGGAAAATAAATATAAGTTGCTCATGTTAAATAAGGATATAGTCTCTGTTATTGCATCAATACATTCCAGGTGAGTGCACACTAATGAGGGTCTCTCATGATGCGTTTGTAGCAATGGAAAACAAAAAAGTAAGTATCCCTTGGCTTCAAGGGTTATTTTGAGGTTCTTGCATAATGAGTCTAAATACGGTGTAAGTTGATGCAATGTAGAAAATTGAATCAATTATCTATATATATACATTTTTATTTAGAAATTTTGTATAACTATATGAATATTGATGGTGACGGTGATGGTGATGGAGTGTAATGATAAGCTTTTTGACCTTAAAAATATAAAATTTATTTCTGAAAATCAACTCCAATGTTAGGGTGATATTTATGATTTTAACTAGCATACCCTTGAAACTAGGGAAGGGAACATTAAGGGAATAGGGGGTGGATATATTGCAGAAAGGGGTGCATTGGAATTGTTTTTTGATATTAAGCTACATTGGATATTTTTATGTGTTTGAAAATGCAATCATTGTATTTTTTCACTCATCTTTGTTGGAGTTGTGAAATTTAAAGTAACAAAATGTGAAAATGTGCTTGCTTACATTTTTGTTTCCCATAATCCCTCTTAGTAAGGAACACCATAGTATAAGCACATGAATTCCCACAACTTGATACATTTTTTGTCATTCACCAATCTCTATTAACCCTAAATATTATTACTATCAACCTCACAAATCAAACCAATGCAAAATGAAAGAAACAATTAATTTTGACTCATTAAAGCCATCATTCATGCACTTCGAAAGGGGATTTAGTTATCATCAAGGTATTATGTCCTCATAACCTAAAGTAGACACTATGTTAACAATTTTTTACTTGAAGACCACAAATATCTCTACCTATACATGGAGAACATGGTTATAAATATGTTACTGTATACACATGTATCACCCTTTTTTTTCAAGGACAAAATTAGTTTGTGTTCATTAATTGATAAGCTTCTAGGATTAAAAAACCAACAATCTCTAAATATCATAAAATATCTCAAACCTACAAGCCTGTACAATCTAAAAATTAGGAAGTGGACTATCAATTTCATCAAAACTATTTTCTATGAGACTATAAGGATAGCTTCATTGAACCATTCCATCATAATAGTAATCAAGGAATACCACCAAACCAAATAAACCTAGATACGTCAAAATACCATTTTCCAAAAAGTAAAAACTTTTCAGAGTTCCTCTCACTGTAGAGTGAAGGGATAGACTCTATTGTCCAATACAACTATTACCTATATCGATTGTGCCTCTTATATCTCATAGAAGAGCTTCAATTGTGAGAGCTAGGGTAGGAAAATCCCAAAAGATCATTAGGTTCCATGTTCTTTTTCAAGAAGTGGCCATGATTTCCTAATGCATCTAAGGATACATCTACTTAAGATCTAATAGAAGGACATCTGAAGAAGAAGAAAGGATTGGAAACGGATGGAGAGACTTAACTTCTATCACTAGAAACCCAATCCTTGCATACAACAACTTTGGAACAATATAATTGTTCACAAACATAGAAATTGACGGAAAGAAAATAACATTCTCCGTCGTTTGTGAAAGTTCCCCAAGAGAGTTGTTGGTGAACAAATCAATGCCTAGGCTTATTATCGAACTGTGGACTAGAGAAAGGGAACATTGCCCCATCAAGCCTTGAATAGAATTAGCCCCACAAGGATAATTGATGAAAATGGATTTAATACGACCACTAACTACTCTCCAGCAAACATAGGAGGATCACAAAGAGTCGACAGGTCCTTTTCATGAGTTCTACCTTGATCATCCTCTCCCACTTAGTTGATGGTTATTTGATCATTCGCTTCAATGACCACCCCATATCTTGGATAAATCACCAATGATTCGGGACCCACTAACACTTGAGAAGAGTATGAACAAGATGGATTTTTTTACTGGAGTTGAGACTACCCTTTCTTCGATACGTTTCTTAAAACCTCCTTCTACTAATAAATCATTTTAATCATGGAATCTTTGGTTTATACACCTTTTTCCTTTAAATTGCCATTATCTACCATCTTCCCTTCAATATCAACAGTCATAGATCTTGATGCACCCTTAATGGACTAATATTTGCAAAATATCCATCATTCGATGGTTCTTTTTGAGAGCTTTCCACCCGACTTTAACCAAGTTGAGTGCTTTCAATTTTTTACTATTGAAGCCACATTTGTTTTGTCCACAATTTGTTAAGAAACTTACGAAACAAATGTCCATGAACTTTGCAAAATTTGATATTAAAAGAGGACTTTTTCATAATCCACCATTTGAAAGTAACATTGTTCACCCTCTCAAGAATAATCTCTTCCAAAATATCCCTTAGACAAACTCTTTTTACCCCTTATACAAATTGCTTATACATCCCAATCTTAAAAATTTGTAAATATGAAAGAAATACATGTTTTGTTTTTCCTTGGACCTTAAAAATAATAATGATTTTCCAAACCATAAAACAGGGCATGTATATTTCATAGGTACAATATGTAGGGGTTTGTTTATTAACTCAAATAACTATATTTTTATTTTTCAACATCACCCCATGGAGGATGTTTTAAAAAATCAGGAAATTGCATGCCTTTATAATAAAAAAAGTGTAAATTTTTTATAAGATATTAGTAGCACAACCACTTAACTTGTGACCTATCGGTACTTAACTTGTGGCTGGTGAACACCGATAAGTCACAAGTTAAGTGTCACTAATAAGTTATCTCTTACTTGTTATTATATATATATATAATTTGTTTAATTCAAATTTGGAACGACTGCCATAAAATCAATTGTACAGTACACTTGTCTCATCCTTGTGCAATTTAGGAAAAACATACACTCTTTTTTTTTTTCACACATAAATATATCTTACTATTAATAAAGCGAAATAGTAAATAGGAACATTACATCAGTACTACAAAGCATATAACATACTGTCAACATGAGCGCCAAAAGAAACGGCTCATGGACCCCAAAATATACTGGCATCTGACCACGTCACATCAACTCGGGATCCATACCATCCCATACAAATTGATAAAAACCACTCCCAGTTGTGTCAGAACACCAACTGAAAGTTCAAACTGAAACAGACCACATGTCTCAAAGTAACAAGATGTCAATACTTAAATACATAAAATATCAGCCCAAAATAATTCCAAAATAGCCAGAGGCCTGGACAACAAAGATCTAGAAAACCCATATAGCCGCATAAAACTAATCGGATCAAAAGTCCAACAAGAAGTTGGAGAAAAGATACTAAGTACCTGCACAAAAAATATATCCGCATAAATACATGTGAGAAAAGAGTACCAAAAAAGCCCAACCAGATCCAAACATAAGAGTCGGCTCCAAAGGAGGTCAATCAAGCCCTGAGAGTAAAGAAGGTCCTCGTGCCATTCCTCCCACAAAATACAGCCCAACGGAGAATGCAAAGCCCGCTTTGAAAGGCGATCCGCCACCGAATTAATCTCACGGAACACATGAGCAAAGTGAATATGCTGAAATTCACTTATATGTTGTCTAACAGCAGCCATCCATTTAGTGAGAATCAGTACATTCAGTGTGGAAGTTCCCTTGGCCCAAGAGATAATTGATGAAGAGTCGCCCATTACAACAATAGAGGAAACTTGTAAGCGCCGTGAAAAATATAAAAGGATCCAGAGAGCACAAAGTTCGCTGCGGGTATTAGTACCTGGGCCCAAATTTAAATGTAACAAGTATGAGACGGAGGTGTTTAGATGAAGCACCACACCCGCCCCACCACCCCCACCCACCCCATTCGCAGCTCCATCAAAGAAACTGCAAGGGTACATTAGAACAGGGGGGGCCAAGTGATAACCGGGCACCTTACCAGAAGTGACAATCTTGCCCCCAGAAAGTATAGAACCAGAATTATACTCCATAAACGAAGCAATGATACGTCCACTCAGCCAGTGCAGATTAATAGCAGTCCCCTAAAAAATGAGGTGATTACGCATCTTCCATAGCTCCCACATCATATAACAGGGAAGTTCGAGCCATTGAGCATATAGAGAATCGTTTGTCCATTTACCAAAACTGTCCAGTAAGGAAACCGAGTGCCAATCTACGTTGATCCCAATAGAATTGACAGTGAGCTTCCAGAGCTCCCTCTAGAAAGTACACGAAGAGAAAAGGTGGTCTACCGTTTCCTCGTGTGTACAACAAAGAGGACACCGGCCAGGTCCGTTGAAGCCGCGCCAACAGAGATTGTCCCAAGTAAGAATGCAGGTTCCCATAGCCAACCAGACAAAGCATTTAATCCTCAGAGGAATGGCCAGTTTCCAGATCAGGGAGTGCCACCAAACTGCCTTCGGTTTACAATCAGCAAATAATGAATCATAAGCAAGCTTTGACGAAACCATACCATGAGCAACATCCCACGACCAAACCAACCTGTCCGGAGAATCGCTGAGAAAGATGTTTTCCTGACGAAGAAACAAGGTAAAATCCGACCACTCTTTCCCCATATCCCCATAAATGCCAAGTTGACGGGCCGTGATCCACCCCCTATTATTAAACGCAGCAGCATGAGACAGGTAGAAAAGCCCACGAGAACGAAGATGCGCGAGGAGTTCAGGGGAGAAGTGAAACATGGGTGCAGTCCCCATGACAGGATCCAAACCAAGCCTGATCTCCCGGCCATTGCCAGGGATCCAAGAGAGCCATTTTGCCACAGCTGAGAACGCACCCATGAGCCCACACCAAATATTGGAGGTACCGTTTAATAAGTGCCTGTCGAGTCGGAACTAGGAAGAAACAGAAAACTTTTTGAGATATTTGGCCCGAGTGATGCAGCCCCATTTTGAGTCATTAAATAATACACGCCATAAGCTTTTCGCATGAAGAGCTGTAACAAACAATTCCAAATTCTTTATGTTCCAACCGCCAAGGCAATATGGTTTTTCCATGCACTTCCAGTTTATAAGATGGAATCTGTTCCTTTCACCCCCTCCAGACCAAATAAAACGAAAGAATTTTCTCCGCAGGATGTGCATAATAGAAGACGGGATTTTGCAGAGGGAGAACCAATATACTCCCAGGTTCTGGAGAACAGACTTAGCCAAAGTAATCCGGCCTCCCAGAGAAAGATATATCAAGCTCCAGTGGCTAATGCGAGAATCAAAGCACTTAACCAGCCATAGCCAGTCGTTAGTTCTATAATTGGCCGGTTTAAGGAAGAAGCCGAGATATTTGGTGCCACCAGTTAACTCATTAAATTGCAATGGAAGGAAGTCCCTGACATTATGTTCCACGTTTTCCTCCAGAGCATGTTTCAGGAAACATGATTTCATCATACTAATGAGCATACCAGTAACACAACAGAAGAGGTCAAGAATTCTCTTATACTGTAACCATTCAGCCAGAATGCCCAGCCCGAATAACATCACATCATCCACGAACAATGAATGTGTTACAGTAACACCAGCCGATATTTTGATACCAACAAGAGAACCCTCAGATTTAGCTTTATTAATTGAGAGACTCAGCCCCTCAATAATCAACAGGAATAAAAGGGGAGAAAGAGGGCACCCCTGACGGAGACCCCTGGATGCTTTGAAGAAATCCGTCGGCTGGCCATTTATAAGTACAGCATAGTTGACCGAGGAAACACAGGCCATAATCCACTTCATAACTTTCCACGGAAGACCAATTTGGATAAGAATCAATTTGAGGAAAGTCCAGTTAACGCGGTCGTAGGCTTTTACCAGATCAAGTTGAAGAATGAGAGCCTCCATCTTTTTCTGAGCTATAGAATGGAAGACCTCCTGGGCCACACCAACCGTGTCAAGTATCTGTCGCCCCTCCAGAAAGCCATATTGTTCCATAGAAATGAAAGTGGATAAGATCGGCTTGATACGCTGCGCAATTACCTTAGAAATGATCTTATAAACAATATTGCACAAAGCTATCGGCCTGAAGTCATCAAAGCTCTCTGGATGTGTGGATTTAGGAATCAGTGCCAGATAAGTGGTATTAAGTGCCCCGGAGACCAATCCCAAGGATCGTGATTCATCAACCGCATCCCTCAGGTCGTTTCCCATAACATCAAAAAAATGTATAATTAGCTCAACCGTCCACCCATCCGGCCCAGGAGATTTATCCTTTGCTAATACCCGAAGAGTGTCTTGTATATCAGAGCAAGTGATTTCCTCAAAAACTTTGTCTCCCTCCGCATCAGTGAACATCCGAGGATATTCCTTAATAAGTTTAAACTGTTCTGGGAGAGAAGTAGTTTTAGGATCAGAATAGTAATCAAGAAAATGGCGCGACGCCTCAGACTTTAAATCATCATCCCCACGAATCCGTCGCCCATCATGATCATTCAAGTCCCAAATGTTGTTTTGAATTCTGCGTCCATCAGCATAACGATGAAAAAATTTAGTATTATGATCTCCAGCCTTGAGCCAGAGGGCCCTACTCTTTAAACGCCAAGACTCCTCTTGGTTAAGTAGTATTTTAAGTTTTCTATCCTCCAGCAGAGCAAGGCGTGTACAATCAGCAGGCGAAATTCTCGCTCTCAGAGAATGGTCCCGTAGAACACCAATTTCAATTTCCAGAGCATGTAGTTCAGATGACTGTTCAGCTTTTTTGGCACGTTCCCACATAATAGTATAATCTTTAAGGGACCATAATTTGGCAGCCAGCCTGTCCATAGCCGACCGCTCACCCGAAACATCTGAATCTGCCCAAAGGGACCGGACACCATCATCAAAAGCGGAATCATTTAGCCAAACAGAATTGAATTTGAAAGGATATATCCGGTGCATAGCATCAATTTCAAATTGCAGAATGATAGGAGTATGGTCACTGATATGGGTACTCATGCACCAAGATCTGTATGTGTGAAATGATCTCAAAAGAGGCTCAGATAACAGATATCGGTCCAGCCGTTTTGAAATCAAATGCTCACCAAGCCGACTGTTTGACCACATTGGGGATAATGGCCTAGGTTCCACATCAATCAGAGAGTATGTAGAGAAAAGGTTTTTGAAGTAATTCCCCAGAGGATCCCGTCTAGCCGAATTGCCCCAGATTTCCTCAGCACCCCATGAAAAATTCAAGTCACCAGCGAGTATCAAATTGTCCAAGGCCAAGAGATGTCCCGAACAGGCCAGATTCTAGAAAGTTTCCCTGTTGGTGTAGGGCCCATAGCAATTAATGATATTTAAAACCTTATCAGAACCTCTGAAGCAACCAGTCAGTAGTATACCCAGAGAGGTGATGAACGAATCCAGTTTTAAGACCCCCGGGTTCCAAGCGGCAAGGAGGCCACCAGACAGGCCAGCCGTGTCCACCGTAGATAAACACCACCTCGGCTTCAATTTATTGAAGAAAATACAAGCTTTCTACCCACAAACCATAGTTTCTTGTAGGAGAACCAAATCGGGATTAACAATATGTAGGATTCTTTTGAGGGCCAGTTGTTTGGGCATGCCCCCCACACCCCTAATGTTTAAGGAGAGCAAAATCATTATCTACCTCTGGCAAGGGATTTGATTCCTCTAAGAGCCCTGGTGTCGGGGGAGATGGGGGATTTAAGAACTTCTTTGTCAGCGCCCCCCCGAGCGATGATCTTTGCATTTTTCCTGGCACTGCGGGTTTTTATGGGAGAGAAGTCGGCATCCAACCCACCGAGCCAAGCCCCCTTCGCAATATATTGCTCGCCCAATGTAGGTAAAATGGCAGAAGATGAGGTGTCAATCGGAGCCCCCTCAGGGAGTGTCGAAGACGAAGGGGCCGGCGGAGCAATCTTAGAATTGCTAGATGAAACCCCCCCACCAACAATCCGGTTATTTAAATACACCGGGAGAGAAGTTTTTTGAACCATTTCTGAATAAGAGGGGATGTGTATGATACGGTTCTGTGAGTCGTTCAAGGATGCCGAGGTCAAAATCCCGTCCACAAATGGCTCACGTTCAGTTTGGCATTGTAGTTTATCCGCCGGGGGGACAAAGGGAATGTTTGTGACCTCTACGGGTTCCAAAACAGACAGAGACTCCTCACATTCCGAGGAGAGAATGACAGTGGGGCTATGAGTATGTGCCGACACCACAGGCGAGATGGGGATAATGGACGAGGTCTCCAGGGAAGAATAGCAAATGGGATTAGGGGTATCAGTGATGTGGGGGTTATCCTCAGACAAAGCAGTAGGATCCGTTCCAGACTCAGATGCAGATGACAACTTTGGATACATGCGACTCAAATAATTACCATTATTTCCATTGTTAAGTTCCAAAGCATTGATAAATTTGACATCCATATCATTCAATGACTGATAAAATGAAGGATCATTGGATTGCAGCTTACCCATAAGACCGACAGCCGACGGCGTCACCCTGTTGGAATAACCGTCGAGCCCTCCATTCGAGTCCAAGTCCCTGTCGCTGGAATCTTCCGAGGGCCAAAAAGGGTCTGCCCCCACCGGGCGACCAGAAGAAAACCTCTGTGTGCATTGTCTCCAAAGGTGACCCACCTGCTTGCAATTTGAGCACCGGAAAGGTATGCCCCAATAATCAATGACCAGGTCCAACCGACGTCCCCTCCAATTGATATGAAGGACATCAATGAGACCCAGCGAAATGTCCACTTCCACCAAAAGCTGACCCATCCGTCGATCAAAACCTGTAAGATGATCATCCTCAACATGCAGAAACCGACCCAAACGATTTCCAATGGCTTCAAACGCACCCCGATTCCATAGCGCAAGCGGCATACCAGGAATGAGGACCCATAGATGCCGCAAACGCACAGTGGCAATATCAGGGTCGAAGTCAGTATACCACTTTTGTAGCATGAGGCTGCCAGCCCCATGAAGCCACAAGCGAGATAAAATATCTAAGCAATACGCTTCCTTCCAAAACTTGAAGCCGAACCATCCACGAGCAAGAGCAAAAACCCTCGGGGTGTAGCCCACAATGGGCTTCCATTTTTCGGTCACCCATGCCACAATATCCCTACGATCCATAGCAAAGTAGGAGAATTTCCCCACCAAAGCAGTCAAATTGTACTCAACGAGCTCCTCCAATCCCAAATCCCGTCCCATGGTTAACCAGGCCTCACCAGGACGACAGCTGAATTTTTCAGTGAGCCGATGAGCAACACGCAAGACCGGCCGAGAAATGCGTTCCTGAGCATGAGAAGCACCTCCCCGTATGCTTTCAACAGAGGGGTCGGAACCGGAAGATCTCCCAGGAGCCCCTGTAAACGGCAACTGGCCTTTTTTAGCACCAAGCCTGGCACGTGGAGTACGCTGTCGGCTACCCGAGGCAAGGTGTCGCTTGCCATAGAGCTTTTCCCTGAAAAATGTTGCGGGTTTGAAAGACCCTGCTTCCTCCAACCGATATTCCGAAGCAGTCATGGAAATTTCCACCGGACCTTGTGGATCCGCCACCTGGTCCCCCATTTCCAGGTGTAAACCCTATAAACAGTATTCCAATGATTCAAACCGAAACCGAAGCCAGATGTGGACCGTCCCGCACCCATCAGCAGACACCAAACCCCAGGGCAGCGGAAAACCCCACAAGTGTAATAATGTCCCAGAGAGAAGGCGCAATCAGAGCCCAGACACTTTGACAGGCTAGCAGAAGAGGAGAATCCCGTGAAAGCGAAAAACGTGAGTCCACCCACGAAAAACACAACCGACCACCAATGTCAAAATGATTTTTAATCATATAGCTCACCTGTCGGCCCACCGAAAAAACCCCCTCTAAACCGACAAGAAAAACGCCACCTCGCGGCAAGAAACGGGCCCAAAATAAACAAGTGAACGGTCCCTTGGAACAACAAAGGTAATGATAGAATGCCCAGAAAAAATGGATCGCCACCACAGAAACCGGGAGATTAACCGCCTAAATGGCCAAAACCCCACATAAACAGACACCTTCCACAACGAAAAACAAAGCCCGTAAAAGAAAAGGACATTCAATGGCTTACATGGAAATCTGGCACCATGATTTGTGAAGGGAAACCGACTGTATCGTCACAGCATTGCCAACGCACCGACATCGCCCAAGCACCGACATCGCCAACGCACCGACATCGCCCAAGCACCGACATCGCCAACGCACCGACCGTTTCTTTTTCTTCTGTGTGGTCCAACGCAAGATAAACATACACTCTAATAAACCACAAATTCTAAGATATAATATTTTTTTTTTCAATTGATTTAAAAGTTAAAAAAAATATACTCATTTTCAAATTATTAAACCCTCATACATTTAGTATTCCATTTACTTCAAACCTACCCACCACATAGTTATTGGTGAACAAGATTTCAAACCTACCAACCACATAGTTATTGGTGAACAAGATTTGGGTCTAGTGAAAGTGGTGGTCTGAGAGGAATAATTTTTTTTTCTTCACAGAAATGGCTTAGAAGTTTTCTATTAAAAAAACAACTAGAGATTACAAAATGGGGAGAAGGAAATTACTCCCAATGGAAAACAGAGTCCATGACTCTAAAATAATCCTTAATGTTAACCAGTGTTTATCAAGATAGAATAGAGCTATTACATATCACTTAAATTCCCATGACTCTGCGAATTAAAACACTAATCTTACTACCCGAGAATAGAAACAGACCTAATACATATGATTCTATAGCAAGAGTCTGCAAAAAGGCCTACTTATCATAGTGGTAACCAAAATAGGAAGTCCCGAAACCTAGAGAAGTTTAGGGCTTCTTGATCTGAACCTGGAGCTCTGGGAGTCTTGGAAGGCTGATAACCAGTTCTGCTGAGTCTTCTTTCACCTTACCACCTCCTGCCTTCCAAGCAGTGAAGAAATGTCCAATGTCATTCCTGAGTAGGTCCACTTTCTTCTCCACAGTCTTAATGCCACCATTGACATTACCAAAGCTGATATCAGTGTTTATGGCCGAGAGCACGTCTGATTTCTCTCCATGAGTGGCTGCCTTTTCTTGACAGACCTGAACCTCTACTAGCGTGATTTGGACGAGGGTGAAAAGGCTGGTAAGGGCCTTCTTTATCTCCACATTTTCGTAACGTAGCATACGAAGTTGTTCTTGTATCTCTTTGAATACTTTAGAGTAGTCCTTCATGTTTTCGCTACCTTCAGGGCTCAAGGGAGAGTTAAGGGTGCTGCGATCGTGCTGAGTTGCTGCAAGGTACCATTTTCCTTTGATTTCGAGAAAATCCAGATTACAAGAGACATTATCGGAGGGGCTTGACGTGCCTGGGATCACCTGGCAATCCTCCTGGTTCACAAGTACTTTCCTTAAGTCCTGATCCGTGGGGTTTCATGTTTCTTAATGGTCTTCCTGCACCTGAGGCATTGAGGTGAGAGCGAGCACTGAGTAATCGGAGAGTCGCCCATGCTGTAGAGAGCCGACGGTAACTTCTTCTTCACGGAGCAAGCCTTCAATGAGATGCAGATGTTGATGCTTCTATGATACGCATTGAGCGCGTTCCTACCTTCCTTTCAACGGTTATACACATGGATCGTTCTGTCAACGTAGCCCGAGGTCATTAATGAGACAGGATGGCGGTCATTCAAATCCATTTGAATTAAAGAACCTTTCAAGTTCGAGCAATTCTCAATTTCTTTGGGATAAGGGGATAAATGAGCTGGGAATCCATACTTTATTGTAGATCTTGTTATTGCTAACCATGGTGCTACAGTTGAGTCGAGCTCCCTCATTGGCCATCTCATCTGCGTGCTTGTTGAGCGCTCGAAGCACATACTTGAAGTCTATGGTTTTGAACTCCTTCGTGATGCAGTTAAGAAAAAGATGTGTTTTGCTGGTCGAATCCTTTTGATTCTTTGTGATCTTTCTAGCTTCATTGATGACCAGGAGTGAGTTTTCGAAGACTATCTACTCTTCGATGCCCTGAATCCTAACAGTTTCAAGTCCCTTTAAAAGGGCTAACCATTCAGCATTATTGTTAGTTTTCCTTCCAATCCCCATGCATAATCAGTCTTCTTGTTCCCTATGGAGTCATAGATCAGTCCTCCCGCACTTGCCAACCCAGAGAGAGGAATAATTTATTTATTAATGATGTCACATTGAAATTGAATTGTCGTAGGATTCATTATGTAGTTTATAATGTTTTTATCTGAACAAACTTGTTATATAATTAATATGGAATTGAAGGTGAGTGGTATTTATTTTATAATATATAATTAATATGAAACTGAAGGTGGGTGGTATTATTGAGGTTTCCAAAGTTAGGAGCTCAAAGGAAGTCAATTAGTGTATCTAGCATGATTGAAGTTAAGATCTAATGATGATGACAAAAGTATGAACAACATTTTTATGTTGTATGTGGACTTGTGTTATTATTTTATTATTTTATTAACTTTTTTCAAAGCTGAGCTTATCGTTTTATGATGTTATATCAAGTCCACACTTAGAAGAATCAATGCACTTAATGATGAAGGTTTGGGTGAAATTTGGTTTAACTAGCATTGGATTTGAATCAAAGGCTTCCTTCAAAGTAGATCAATATATTTTGGTACCCTAAATGGAGCATCCTCATTGTTCATATGCTAGCGGAATCAATCACAACCGTAAGATCAAATTGGGAGAATTTGTGTATCTGGAACTGACGTATCGGGGTTGAGGTTGCGAGTTTCTCTTTGAATGAAATTTATTAAGTGTTAAGTTTCTTTGATTAAGTTTAGGCTTTGGCCTTTGGAAAGTTTTTTTTAATAGTAATCCTGTTGAAAATCTTTGGATTTTTGGGAATATCTCTCTAAAGTTATTTTGTGTTTTTCAGAATATTATGTAAACTTTTAAAGTTGATATGTTTTTCTTGATATGAATATCGTTACACTATTTGATTCAGAATGAATAACAATACTATGCTTTTTTCAGCTGAAAAGAAGAAATTTATTAATAAGGAATTGTGAAGTCTTAAAAGAGTGTATGAAATTGAGAGTAGATAGAGTTTAAAATTTAGATTCTTTTATTTAGATAAATTAAAAGATATAATTTTTTCAAGTTTATATTGAATTAAGGTATAGGCTATTTCAACATTATTTAGCTTGTAACTATATTGTTTAACATATTGACCTAAAAGAAAAATATATATAAATAACATAGACAAAGCTAATCTTGACCAAATATATGCTCACAAGAATAGGCACACTCATCGTAGACAAAAAAATCACTAAGCATTTGGGGATCTTGGTCATGTTCGAGATGATATATCTATGAAAGAAGCACATAGGAGTTTGAGGCATATCCTCTGATTGGCCATCCAAATGTCCATTTTCTTAACTTTAGAATCCCCATTGTTCTTGCTAACTCTAAGTGAGGATGAACTCTCCATTACAAAATCCAGGTCTGGGATGTTAAGGTGCCTCAAACTCCACATAACCAATTTCACAAAGGTAGTTCTTATATATATATAAATTTACATCAAACGATGAGGCTACTCATAGTGCCTCAAACTCCACAAAACCATTGATTGCTTCTTTCTCAATTTTTTAATCATATGAATCAAATTTTACAAAAACCCAAATAATATCTTTTACTTTTCTTAAGGTTTGATAGACCAAAGGGTCTTGATGGATGTTAATCATCATCATCATCATCATCATAATAACATTCAAAATTCCAAATCAATGAAAACTACTATCACAAGGTTCATAAAGATGTTATAAACTTAAAAGAATTTGGAAGATCTACATAAAAATCCTATATGAACTAGGCATGTAAAATGTTATTTTTACAAAAATAATAATTTTATCAATTTTAAAGTGTAGTTTTAATCAAAATGGTATAACCACATTTAATTAATAATAAGTATATATCTATCTTAAACCCGGTTTATGAGAGAGATCTAATTTCTTATGGTGTAATTTTTTTTATCTTAATATATATATATATATATATATATTACACTTCAGGATATTTGATCAGTCTTTGTGCTTGATAGATTTTGATTTAAGATTGATCTATAGTGATTAATAATTAAACGCGGTCATACAATTTTTATTAAAATTACATTTTAAAATTGATAAAATTATTATTTTTGTAAAAATGAATCAACATGGAGTTTTTTAATTACTTTTCATTTAGTTTTAATTTTTTATTTTATCTACGGACATGATTTTACTATTGATTACTTTTTACTTTTGACATAACGTTTAGTTACGTGACAATATCTCCATCACTCTACTCCTCTCAATACAATAAACTAAAACAAATATTTAATATTTTTAATTCAAAATCTCTAATTTTAATAAAAATGGATTCCAAAACCATTCAAAATTCCACGTAACTGAAAACTTGAATCAAAATAGCATGTTCACAAAAAAAACATTGTCAAACGGATTATACGGTCGCCTCTTACCAAAAAAAACATTGTGAAAAGGATTATACGGTCGCCTCTTACGAATTTTGACAAACAAATATGTGTCCGCACTATTCGCGCAACTTCACCCACTCAATAGGAGTACCTTCATTTAGCCGACTTATCATTTCTTGATGGAGATGGTTTGATAAATATATTTTGGATTCCTCGAACCTAACTTATGGGTGTGGAACAAAATCAAAAATAAACTTTGGTCCATACTTGTTGGATGCACATAATGCATTCACACATATCTTAGGAGCAATTTTTAACATGTGTTAATTAATTTCAACATTGACTAAAATATAGTTTAGAGAGGATATTTGTTATATATATAGATGGATTAAAATTTGGAAGTTTATTTTTTTTTAGTATATAACGTAGTTGGTTGAATTTGTTGATGGAACATGATGAGGTGGTAAATTTGAATAAATTATATATATATAGGATTTGTTAGTGAAACATGATGGGATGGTAAATTTGAATTTACCATCCCATCATGTTCCATCAACAAATTTAACCAACCACATTACTTCTAAATTTTGATCCATCCATGTGTACAGAATATATATAATTTTGTGGTTTTGTAATTTATTTGTTTTAAAAGAGTGTTTAATTCCACACTCAGTCAACCAAGGAGTATACACTTTCAAAGTGATTATGGAAGGCCTAGTTGAGCTTTCACTACCTACCTATTGCAATGTCCACATTTAATTCAAAGTTCATATATATATATATATATATTCCACATTTAATTCAAATCATATATATATATATATATATATATATAAACTTTTCATTAATATAAATAAAATTAAAATTAAATTTTATCACCTAATTTGATATGGTTATAAAATCCTTAAATATGAACAGTATTTAGGTATCCATTTAATTTCTCATTTAAATTGGAATCGAAGCATCAAGAAGAGAATTATTGCTCATTCAAAAGCTTATGATGGTCTAGAAAACATATTTAGAAACACTGAAATCTAGGATTGAGATAATATTTTTTTTCAAACACTTTGTAATTAGTGTAGTTAGGTTATGAAGTTTGGTCATGTAGTGTCTCACATGATACTTAGACTAAAATTGATCAAATCTAAAAACTTTTTATAATGTATAATTTGAAAATTAAATGCAAATTATGATCCTTACCATATTGTCTTGATTAACACTAGTTGTTCATCCAACCTTTATTTGATACTTGGAAAATAAATATAAGTTGCTCATGTAAATAAGGATACAGTCTTTGTTATTGCATCAATACATTCTAGGTGAGTGCACACTAATGAGGGTCTCTCATGATGCGTTTGTAGCAATGGAAAACAAAAAATTAGGTATCCCTTGTCTTTAAGGGTTATTTTAAGGTTCTTGCATAACGAGTCTAAATACAATATAAGTCGATGCAATGTAAAAAATTGAATTAACTATATGTATATATAAATTTGTATTTAGAAATTTTGTATAACTATATGAATATTGATGGTGACGGTGATGGAGTGTAATGATAAGCATTTTGACCTAAAAAATATAAAATTTATTTATGAAGATCAACTCGAATGTTAAGGTGATATTTATGATTTTATCTAGCATACCCTTGAAACTAGGGAAGGGAACATTCAAGGGAATAGGGGGTGGATATATTGTAGAAAGGGAAGCATTGGAATTGTTTTTTGATATTAGGCTACATTGGATATTTTTATGTGTTTGAAAATGCAATCATTGTATTTTTTCACTCATCTTTTTTGAGGGGGGTTGTGAAATTTAAAGGAACAAAATGTGAAAATGTGTTTGCTTACATTTATGTCTCCCATAATCCCTCTCAGTAAGGAGCACCATAGTATAAGCACATGACTTCCCACAACTTGATACATTTTTTGTCATTCACCAATCTCTATTAACCCTAACTATTATTACTACCAACCTCACAAATCAAAGCAATGCAAAATGAAAGAAACCATTAATTTTGACTCATTAAAGCCAACATTCATACACTTTGAAAGGGGATTTAGCTATAATCACGGTATTATGTATTCATAACCTAAAGTAGACACTATGTTAACAATTTTTTACCTGAAGACCACAAATATCTCAACCTATACATGGAGAACATGGTTATAAATATGCCATTGTATACATAGGTATCGCCCTTTTTTTCAAGGACAAAATTAGTTTGTATTCATTAATTGATAAGCTTCTAGGATTAAAAAACCAACAATCTCCAAAGATCATAAAACATCTCAAACCTACAAGCCTGTACAATCTAAAAATCAGGAAGTGGACTATTAATTTCATCAAAAATATTTTCTATGAGACTATAAGGATAGCTTCATTGAACCATTCCATCATAATAGCAATTAAGGAATACCACCAAACCAAATAAACCGAGATAGGTCAAAACACCATTGTCCAAAAAGTAAAAACTTTTCAGAGTTTCTTTCACTATATCTAGTGAAGGGCTAGACTCTATTGTCCAATACAACTATTACCTATATCGATTGTGCCTCTTAGATTTTATCTTAGAAGAGCTTCAGTCATTAGAGCTAGGGTAGGAAAATCCAAAAAAGATAATTAGGGTCCATGTTCATTTTCAAGAAGTGGCCATGATTTCCTAATGCCTCTAAGGCTAAATCTACTTAAGATCTAATAGAAAGACATCTGAAGAAGAAGAAAGTATTGGAAACTGATGGAGAGACTTAACTTTTATCACTGGAAACCCAATCCTTGCATACAACAAATTTGGAACAATTGAATTGTTGACAAACATAGAAATTGATAGAAAGAAAATAACATTCTCCGTCATTTGTGAAAGTTCCCCAAGAGAGTTGTTGATCAATGTGCCTAGGCTCAATATCAAACCGTGGACTAGAAAAAGGGGACATTTCCTCATCAAGCCTTGAATAGAATTATCCCCACAAAGATAATTATTGAAAATGGATTTAATACAACCACTAACTACTCTCCAACAAACATAGGAGGATCACATAGAGTCGACATGTATTATTTCATGAGTTCTACCTTGATCATCCTCTCCCACTTAATTGATGGCTATTTGATCATTCGCTTCAATGACCACCCCATATCTTGGATAAAGCACCAATGATTAGGGACCCACTAACACTTGAGAAGAGTATGAGAAAGATGGATTTTTTTATTGGAGTTGAGACTACCCTTTCTTTGATACGTTTCTTAAAACCTCCTTACTAATAAACCATTTTAATCATGGAATCTTTGGTTTAGACCCCTTTTGCATTTAAAGTGTCATTATCTAACATCTTCCCTCCAATATCAACACTCACATATCCCGATGCACCCTTAATGGACTAATATTTGCAAAATATCCATCATTCGATGGTTCTTTTTGAGAGCTTTCCAAAGTTGAGTGCTTTCAATTTTTTACTATTGAAGCCACATTTGTTTTGTCCACAATTTTTTAAGAAACTTACGAAACAAATGTCCATGAACTCTACAAAATTTGATATTAAAAGTAACCTTATTCATCCTCTTAAGAACAATCTCTTCCAAAATATCCCTTTGACAAACTCTTCTTACCCCTTATACAAATTGCTTTTATATCTTAATCTTAAAAATTTGCAAAATTTGATATTAGAAATAACCTTGTTCATCCTCTTAAGAACAATCTCTTCCAAAATATCCCTTTGACAAACTCTTCTTACCCCTTATACAAATTGCTTTTATATCTTAATCTTAAAAATTTGTAAATATGAAATAAATACAGGTTTAATGTTTTTCCAAACCATAAAATAGGTCATGTATTTTTCATAAATACAATATGTAGGGGTGTGTTTATAAGCTCAAATAACTATATTTTTTTTATTTTTCAACATCACCCAAACCTTCATCGTTAAGTGCATTAATTCTTCTAAGTGTGAACTTCATATTGAATCTCATAAAACGATAAACTCAGCTTTGAAAAAAGTTAATGAAATTAAATAATAAAATAATAACACAAGTTCACATACAAAAGAAATAGAAATAGGTTAAGATTAAGTATTTATCCCTCACATCCGAGTGTTAAAAAGAGTGAGATTCTTGTTCTTCTGAGAATGAACCTGCTTAATAGGTTCGAAACTTATCAAATTGAAAATTTCTTTCCATAGACTCTTCTCACTCTTAATTATTGAACTGTGGATGGACTATAAACAACAATATTATTGTTAACAATTATATAAAAATCTATTCACATGGAAATAAATAAAGCATAAAGTGGTGAACAATTAAGTGTGCACTTCCTGTGGTCAATTAAACATGAAGTGTTAAATGTAGATGAAAGCGAAATGTATGATCTTATGTGTTAGTTTGTAAAAAATTACACAGTATATGGTATTGGATAAGTTGTATTTGGTTGTTATATAAGGGAGCGGTTTATTTATTCTATGTTTTCGATTTTATTTGGTAGGAATCCGGTAATTTGTTTTTTGGTAACATCCAAATTTTTACCTATTTAAATTGTGTTTTTGAATTCATAAATAGATTCAGCACCTTTGAATACCCCTGTGGCATCCAAATTATACAATTTTTATAGCTAATATTTGTGATTCTATTTTTTTAAAGATTTCCAACCATAACAAAAACAAAATAAAATTTAAAATATACTCAAAAAAGATTGAAAACATAGAATATTTAGACTACACTTTATATACGTTATGGCTTAACTTACTCTAAAAAGTGATAAACTCAACTTTAAACATCATAGGCTCAATAATAAATGTAACGAACTTCATAAATAGAAACCTATATACTAGATCATTATTGCGGATGATTAATGAGTTGTTCAAAATTTATCACGATCAATTTTTATATTTAAAGAGAGAACTCTCTTGGTTGAGGTTGCGAGTTTGTTTTTGAATGAAATTTATTAATAAAGAATTATGAAGTCTTCTTAAAAGAGTGTATGAGAGATTAAGAGTTGTAAGTTATATTTTGAAGGTGTTGATTGATACAATTTTAATTATAATATATATACATTAAAAGTTGTAAGAAGATTATTAGCAAAGAGTAGATAGAGTTTAAAATTTAGATTCTTTTATTTAGATAAATTAAAAGATATAATTTTTTCAACTTTATATGAATTAAGGTATAGGCTATTTCAACATTATTTAATTTGTATTTGTATTATTTAATATATTGATTTAAAAGAAAAATACATATAAATAATATAGACAAAGTTAATCTTGATCAAATATATGCTCACAAGAATAGGCACACTCATCATCTACAAAAAATCAATAGGCATTTGGGGATCTTGGTCATATTCGAGATGATGTAGATTCTATGAAAGAAGCACATAGTGTGGAGTTTGAGGCATATCCGACCATCTAAATGTCTCAACATTTTCTTAACTTAGAATCCCCATTGTTCTTGTTATTAACTCTAAGTGAGGGTTAACTCTCCATTACAAAATCCAGGTCTGGGATGTTAAGGTGCCTCAAACTCCACAGAACCAATCTCACAAAGGCAGTTCTTATATATATAAATTTACACCAAACGATGAGGCTACTCATAGTCCTATCCAAAAACCAAAGCATGAAAGGCTATGCCAAAACGAACGCAAAGAAGAAGAGACTAGTCCACTTACCCTTGTCAAAGATATTGTTGAGTCCGAATCGTCCAACAGAACGAGATCTAGAACTCTTTCTAAGAAAGACATTCCTCATAAATAAGAAAAAACAGGCCAATCCTCACATCGTCTTGACCAAAAACAGCCAGAGATCCATATAACATTGCTCTCCTCACAGTGTCAATATAATGTAGACCTCCAAAACCATCAAAATTTAAAATTATCCCACCTTCAAGTCTCATCTCCATAAAGACAAACATAAATTATCTTGAACAAAATTGCGAAACAAGTACGTAAAAACCTAATGAGCGCAAAGGAGAGAGAGGATATTTATATCCTCTCTCTCCTACCCCGCACTTTGACACATATTTAATTTTAACCACTTATTGTGATTGAAATATCATTATTTACTTGATTTGTTGAGATCAAAGAAGAGAAGTTTCAAAGTTTTCCATCTAATTGATGTCTTATATTTGTTACGTGGTATACACTATTGGATTTTAGTTGGAAGAGTAGTTGGGTCGATTCAGCGTTTTTGTTTTCTCTGCTGGTAGGCACGTCGTCTTCAGCAACAACTTTTAGGTTGTTTTGGGCGTAAAATACCAATTTTCAAACAACCAAGATTTTTTTAATTATGATCTTGTTAGAGATTATTGGATTGTGGATCAAAAATATTGTTTATCATTGTTGGTGGAGAAACAAAGTCATATCTTCCTTTTGGTGTCAAAGAAGGAAGATGTGGGGTATGCGACTCTCTATAACTGTTAATATCGTAAGCATACTTAGAAATTCTAAGTATGGTACAAATAATATTAATCATGATTTGTCGTATGTTTTAGTCTTTCATGTGATTCATAGTTGACAATATGCCCCTAAATAAATAGATTCGTGTTAAATGTGTCTACCCTATTTGCTGAATTTAACCGAGTCAACCAAATCATCATTTCTTGATTGACTCATAGTTTGATATTTATATTAAACATGAAGGCAAATTCTAATGTGTTATTTCACTCATGAGTTTATCTCGATTGCAGGTTCGGGTTCAAGTCAACTCTTAGAGAGCAAGGTTAATGTATGTCCCTACAATGTCTATGGACTTGGTTTCAATCTAGGAGTAAACTTTTTCAAAGGGTTATTAACTAAATGTTCTTTAATATATATACAAAAACATAGTTTATTTATTCTAAATTTTGGACTTTAGGGTAGGTTTTGATTGGAATCTAGTATTTTTTTTGTAAAATCCAAATTTCTACATGTTTAAATTGTATTTTTGAATCCATAAATAGATTCAGCACCCTCAAATACCTCCATGGCACCCAAATTATGCAATTTTCATAGCTAATATACGTGATTCTAAATTTTTTAAAGATTTCCACTCGTAATACGAACAAAATTAGACAAAACATATGCTCAAAAAAGGTTGAAAACGTAGAATATTTAGACTACACCTACAAAAAATTTGAACTTGTAGTTGATGTTAATATGATTAAAATTATGATAACTAAATTTAAGAAAGAAATTTATTTGATGTTAATATAATTAAAATTATAACCAAATCTAAGAAAGAAATTTATTGTGCAAATTTGTATGGTGATAATATCCTTAAAGAAAGGCATTACTTAGGCATTCATTTCAATTGTCATTTAAATTGATAACAAAGTATCAAGAAGAGAATTATTGGCCATTGGTAAGCTTATATTTGTCTTGAAAACATATGTAGAAATGATGAACTCTAAGATTGAGAAAATATTTTTTTCAAAGACTTTGTTATCTTAGTTTTGTTGTGAAGTTTGGGTTAGTATTGTTTCTTATGATTGGGTCGAGACGCCCTTTCTACAGCCCAAAGCAAATGAGATGTGTCACATTTGTCACATGTCGACTCAAAATTTAAATTGGCTAGATTGTAAGATACATTTATATAAATATACATTTTAAATAAATATTTTCATAAATAGTTACAAGAATAACTATTTTACTTCATAATCAATGAATGAACTCATTTTTTGCATATTTGTGGGGATTATGTGTTACTCTTTAGTACCCCAAATTGGAATAGTTGACACGTAGATGAATATATTGGATTATGTATTGTTAAGGAAATAATAGAATAATAAGTAAGATATTAGTTTTGTGATAATTGCAAATTAACCAATAATTAGGTAAATCGAAAGCATTTTACTTCACAATTAATTAATGAATCATGGATAATTTTAGGGGCTAAATTAAGGGGGTTTCAAAATTTTAGTGGGCTATTTTCTTATATGGAATGGTTTTTTTCAGCTATAATATATTTGCCCAATATTTATTAGAAAAAAACTAAATCCAAAACAAATAGCCTCCCATATATTAATGAGGAAAATGGAAAAAACTATTTCCGCCCTAGCAAAATCTCCCTCCAATTTATCTTTCGCCCCCTATTTCTAGAGAAAATCCAGTGAAATCATTCCTTAGCCCCCGATTTTCAGTAATGGAGGCTATCAAGGGTTACTTCGCCCTCCATTTTCCCTGTAATTTAGGCATACGGTTTCGTTCACTCGGATTTTTAGTCAATTTCTTGTTGATACCTTCTTTGAGCCCTCAGTTTCCAGTTTTGGAGGGAAAATCGGGGGCAATTTTGTCCTATATAAAGGATGTAGTGATTCATGGTTCATGCACATCGAATTGCACTTGCAGAGTGAATGTTTTGGTTTATGTGATTCCACTTTTCATTCTTAATGTTCTCAACATTTTAATCTTCATGCAACATCTCCATTTCAAAAAGATCAAATCTTAAAGGGGCATGCCACATATGCAATTTATCAGAGATTATAGACTTGCATCATGCTTTTCATCCAATAATTAACACGGTATGTTTTTTATCATGATTTTTATGCTTTTTATCCGCAGCTAAAATAGATTATTACACTGTAAATTTTCCTTTTATCATTATTTTTAACTTGGATGCTTTTTAAGGCATGCTGAATTCTATGACGCTCTTAATTCTTAGGGCTCATTCGGTGTGGTTAGGGTTTTAATCTATCCTAGGAGTATTGGTTTTGTGAAAGCATTATATAGCTCAGAAGATATGATTTATTTTATTCCTTGTCGTGTTTAAACCATTGACTATCGTTTATATGTTGTTAGTAGTTGCTACTATTGATGGAGAGATGCCACATGGTTTTTATATATTCAAACTAAATTTAAACCAGTAGTTCAAAATGTGTTTTTATTAGGATCTTGCTCTATAATTATTATTGGATCTTAGGCGTTCATGAAAGTGTGTATGTTCATTTTTTTGTCTGTTATTGTTGATGTTTGGGATGTTTGTAATATAAATGAATGCACATTGATTATAATGGTGGGGCTACAGTGGAATGGTCATTATTTTGGCACTGCCTTCTTGTAGAGTTTTCCAAAACATTGTGTAGATTCTTTTATTTGTATTGAGGAGTTCGTGACTAGTATATTTTTTTATTCGTATTTCCAAGTTCATCAATTTTATCTGTAACCTAAATTTGTTGGGTTTAGTATTTGTTTTATGGTATTTTGTTTTTTGTAAGGGTCATTCATAAGTAAAATGTTTTTTGGCGATTTGTTTTGTTGTGTAATTGCGATCATCATTTAGAAATGGATCTAGTTATGTATGACGAATATATGATTTAGTTGGAACATGATACTTCATTTCAATTATGATTATATATAATATGTACATGGCATATTTGACCTGAGATGTAGACATTCTGCTATTTGATATATTGTCTTTTGCATTCAATGAGGGTGCTAAAACAATTTTACCACATTTTGCATGCTTTCGAAAATTTCAAGGACATGGATATAGACACCACCTTAATTTATCTAAGAAAAAGTAGTCTTTAATGGAGTAGTTCTAATGATTTGAGTGATGATGCATTAACGTTCTTTCTATTCATGTTAGTGTGTGTTCTTATTTCTAATAACCATTGCAAGTTTCTAACTAAATCTAAAAATTCTAAATCAAATGACATAATTCAGATTTTGATTGTGAACAAAAGAAAGGAGAAAGTGGTATTCACATATATAAACATATAAGAAGGTTGTTTTTTTTCTTAGAGTGTAGCTTAAAAAATGGAGATTTGGAAAATAAGCTAATTAGGAATTCATACACTATATTAAAGTTGTGGGTCTCAATAAGACTTCACGTTGTAATAATGGTTCATGGGTTCCATAATCACTCCATAGTGTAAAGTGTTCGATTCTATTAGTTTGTTGGTCTATCAAGATTTGGGTCCCCACATGTCCGTTGGACCTGTACGAGGAAGGATAACAAGTGGATTCCCTACTTTCCTTGAATCTAGTTAGTGCAATTCTGTTTCACCAATACCTTCAGTTGTGAGTGACCGAATACTGCTTCTCAAATGTATAAATAAATCCCCCCTCTCCTCATTCATGCATTTGTTCATTCGAGAGTCTAGGAGTTGAGAGAGTATAAAGTTGATCTCTAGTCTATTCTCTTCTATTGCGCTACCTTAGTAATTTGTAGAATCAAAAGCTGGATCTTCCTAACAAAAGATTCACCAAGACATTACAAGGTTTTATAATTTAATGAAAAATTAGCCAAGTTTTTACAATATTTTATAATTCAATAAAATATTCGCCAAAATTTTACAATATCTTATAATTTAGTGAAAGATTCGCCAAGATTTTACAAGATTCTATAATAGAATGAAATATTAGCTAAAATATTATATATACATATTATATTATTGACAAAATAGCCTTCAAATTTTCCTATACATCAGGGAGATTTGCCCATTTATTATACATATAAATTTGGGGAGGGTTCTTAAAATTATCCTTGTAATGAATGCAACTTTTGTGTATTTGTAGGATTTATATGTTATAATTTACAACATGAAATAGTTAGCACTTGGAGAATTAAATTTGGATAAATAACTATTTTACTTCATAACCAATGAATGAATGAAATTTTTGCCTACAAAAGGATTGACGTTGTTATACTTTAGAACATGTAATAGTTTGCACTTCCACCATTAAATTTGGGTGAATAACTATTTTACTTCATAATTAATTAATTAATTTTTTGCTTATTTGTACTATTTATGTGTTAGCATTTACAACATTTACGACATGATTTGGAGTAGTTGGTGGTTAGATATTAGTTTTGGGTGAATATCTATTTTAATTAGTAATTAATTAATGCAACTTTGGCCTATTTGTAAGATATCCAAATTGGAATAGTAGGTGCTTGAATGATTATAACCTAAAATATATTATATTAAATGTATTTTTAAGTTGATAATATAACAATGAGTTAGATATTAGTTTTGTAATAATTGCATATTAATAAACCAACATAGATCCATTTTAATGCTCTATCAAGCGCTGAGTCCAGGGGATCAAATCCCTTGAGGTGCAAACCCCTTTTTAGAGTCATAAACTTCCTCAAGATATTTGATTCCTATCGGCCCTTGATAGAGTCAGAGTTAAGATGGATCTATGCTGGTACTTGAAATAAAATAGATCAAATCTAAAAACATTTTATAACATATACTTTGAACATTAAATGAAATACTCCTTACCTCATTCTCTTGATCAATTCTCTATATTCTTCCAACCTTTGCTCAATTTGAACAAGGATACACTATTTCTTATAGCATCAATATACTCCCAACCTTTGCTCAACTTGAACAAGGATACACTCTTTCCTATTGCATCAATATACTCATAATGAGTGCACACTAATGTGGTTCTTTCATGATGCATTTGCAACGATGAAAAACAAAAAAAAATAGGTATCCCTAGACTTGCAGGGATATTTTGAGGTACTTGTGTAATGAATCTCAATAGGATGTAACAAGATGTAATTCAAAAAAATTGAATTAAGCTTTGGTATATGTAACTTTTGTTTATTGAAATTTTGTATACTTATATGAATATTGATGGTGATGGTGATAGAGTGTGATGGTAAGCCTTTTGAACTAAAAAATATACTAGCAATTTCCCTGGAAGGTGCAAAGGAACACCAATAGGACCAACATATGGAAGCTGGTAAGCAAGCATGGCCATTCTCCTTTAAATTTAAGTTCTAGGCAAGTATGAATAATATGTCGATTAAAATTCAAGGATGAAGTTATAGGCACCTGAGTTGCATAATCTCTAACATCTGGTTTAAATATATGGATATTGACATACTTAGTTGAAAATGTATTTGTACATTGAATGAATCATAACAATATTAAACTTACACTTGCAATAAGTATATGGTATTCCAAAGCTAAAATGTGAAGGTTAATGTATTAAGTAATTATTCTTATAAGAAAAATATCTATTTGATGTTTTACGTCACGATGGGAATATATTAATCTTTTTTATGCTTTTAAATAAATAAAAAGTAAATATCTATGTACCTTATAATGAAAAGTCTACACAACTATTATAAGAAAATGTTATGGACCGTATATTTTATAAAGTGAGTCTGTGGAATATTTTCTAGTGCGTTATTTTTTCTTTATGTACACCTCATTTCTTAAAATTCAATTTAATATTATATTTAATAACAATCAAATTTCATCAATAAATTTAAACATTGATGATTAGATATGAAAACCTAAATGTGTTCATGAGTACATACTCACCAAGATAGTGCCAATGGACAATGCTCATGATGTTATTTTTTGTACTTTGAGACTTGTTTTAGAAAATATTAACACCCACCTTACAACGAAAGGTCTACACACAACTATTATAGTATAATCTTATGGACCATAGAGTTTAAAAAGTGAGACCGTGAAATATTTTCTAGTGCGTTACTTTATATTTATGCACAACTCATTGCTTAAAATTCATTATACGATTATATTTAACAACAATAAAATCCAATCAATGAATTTAAACATATGTTAATTAGATATCAAATCCATAAATGTGTTCAGAAGTACCTCAAAAGTACCTACTTTCCAACATAGTATTAAATGGACCCTACTCACGAGTTTGTCCAACTTAGTAAAAAACCCAACTAAATGGGCCATGCTCATAATGTTATTTTTTGTCATTTTCTTAGAGTTTGTCCAAATAGTCAAGAGCCCAACTGATGATGGACCGTGCTCATGATGTTAATTTTTGTCTTTTTGTTGAAGTTTGTCAAAATAGTAAAAGACCCAACCAAATGGACCATGCTCACAATGTTATTTGTTCTCCTCTTGTCTTAGTTTGTCCAAATAGTAAAAAACCAAACTAATAGCTTGCCAATATATTTTTCTTTATAGATCCCACAAAAATGCCCTCACATTGGGTATCTCCCTTCCTAGGCACCAATGTGGTCCTTCATTGAAGACCAAATATACCAACAATGATTTGGTCTAATTTTTTTTTTTTCGAGCCATCACTATGATTTGAACTCATGGTATCCTTACCACATATGCTCTCCATGTGAGCCATGGAGTAGAAGAGGTAGAACATTGTTGTCCCCTCTTCACTCTTTTTCTATATAGGGGGACATAGTTGTCCACAACCTCTAAGAGCTATACCAGAAATGATGGGGACAATTACATAGATTCTAGCAACACGACCCACAAATAGTTCATCTCTTGTAATTCATCCAAACTAAATGGGGTGGTCAGTGTATCCTTGCTTTCCATTATGATTATTATTCAAGTATCTCTCAAGTCCTCATAATACATGTCATGGATCATCTCAATATTTGACTAGACACATAGAGGGAAAACATTGTGACGTTGAAAACGTTGGTCATTTGTAGAATTAGCACACTATGGAAGCGTTGGCGACTACTTCTTTTTAGAATAATTAAATCCATTCATTGGTGAACAAATCTAAGGATTTGATTTCTCTTACAATCTATTGTTCTTGATTTTTAAAAATGATTAAGACTTTAAAAAAAGAAATATTAATGAAAATAAAAATCTCAGACAAATATATAGATGTAAATAAATAGAAAAAAATACATGAATTCATTATAATTGAATTTGAAACATAATTAAATTTAATTGGTTAACAACAAAAACCAAAATTCATTCACTAGGCTATGGATGAAATTGTAATTAGCTAAATTGTGATGATTGAAAATTCATAAGTGGGCAATGCAGATCTCACAAGCCATGGTGAGAACATGGATGCTCAATATAGCATGGAGTTACATGTCAACCATAATCTCGAGAAAAAAGAAAGAAACAAAAATAAAGGGTAGTTCCAACCCAGTTAAATAATTGTTGAAGTGCAATATGATCTAGTTATAGTTTCATGTTTGTTTAGCACTACCAATGGCATGCTTAGGGTAGTGTGGCCAGGCATGTTTTTATTTCAACAAGTTGGGGCATAACATGTTATAAGTTGATTTTAACTATCATAATTATTGTAAGTAGTTTCCCAATTGGTGTGCAGGAGTGAGAGCCTTATGATGTGTATATGAAGGCACTTCTACAATAAAGTTGAGGCTTTGTCTCTAGTACTATGTGTACCTCTAGGTTGTGAATACACATTAGTCATATATATTTAAGTTGACCTATTCTATACAGTTGTTTGTCTTGTCCTGGCATTAGCTCAAGTGATATCAACTTGGGGATGAGGCATATAATAATGTTTCATATTACAAAACTCGGTCACTTAAATGGCATAGATTATTGTACAACTCAACATTGTGCACTGCATTATGGTCCCTTCTTCTATAGTTCTCTCCTACCAAGGATGAAGCTCTTTTTTAACCACTTTTTAGGATGCCATAAATTGATCATAGGTAGAGGAATCCTTCAACGAATCAATTGGAATCCAAGATTCTTTGACCAATTGAATGAACTCTTCATCTTCTAACCATCATGGATTAAACTTGAATGAATTAATTGGACAAGTATCCTCCACCTCCAGTTCAAAAACTATTAGAAAGTGATCGAAACAGCAATTTGGGCACACCCAAGACCTAATTTTGCTTATGTTCTGCATCAACAGGTCAACCTAAGTTTAAGAGGATCTACATCAACTAGCCCACTAGATTCTATTCAGTGCAGACAGTAATCGACAATTTGATTAACCCAAGTTGTATTTCCACATACTTCTCAGTTGTTAAGTGTAAAGTTCAGATACCCCCCCCATTATCGGATTGTCTGGTTTCATAAACCGGAGTCTGAAAACCTTGTCCTAGAAGAATTATTTTTTTGCATAGGGCTTGTTATCACCTCTATCAGTGTTCCCGCCAGAAAAGGAAAGGGAACCCCCTACCGAAACCCCAGGCATGTCCATTAAATGCTTACACTAAAGGAAGAAGCGGAGAACCCAAAAAATGCCTAAGTGTCAATCAAATCCAAGCCAAACGATCAAGCCGTAGTGAAAAAAGATGAATAAATGGAGGTTTTCTGCGCTTAGGCGAGAGGGAACATTCTAGATCGAGCTAAGGAGATCGACGACGCAGGAAGGATTTCATCAGGAGAACTTGTGTGCCAGATAGAGCCCTGAAATCCAAAGTGGGGTTTCCACGTGTGATCGAAGATTAATGGATGAGGTGGGCCGCGGAATAATCAATGGTCTGCATAATATTTCGATGGGGAAAGAGCTCAAAAGTTAATGGCCAAAACATACGCGAAATTTTCATTCATTTCACCCTAATCTGATTTAACCCCACCATGGATCCGATTTGACGGTTCCAAGCGGTCACGAAAGTCCAAATCTGACGGCCCAAACAATTGCGAAAGGCGCATTTCCTCGACTGATCTTCCACTTTAAAAGAGAAGAGGAATGGTCAGGATTGAAAGGCGAAGGGAAGATCAATGATTGGAAAGCAATCCGCAACTCATCAGTTGGGAAGATTTCCAACGTTCCGACTTTCTGAACCCGCGTTGCGGATTGCAGAAGTTGGAACTGTATTTGTTTTCAAACGAGCGCAGTTAGGTTTCCGACTTCCGCAACCCACATTGCTGACTGTAGATCACAAAGGTGAAATTGTCGGGGTCCTTTCGACGGTTTCAGTTCTTGAGTCCCGTAGTGCGGACTGCGGATTGCGTAAGCGAAATTTGGCCGCATCCATTCGACGGTTCTAGTTCCCGAGTTCCACAGTGCGGACTGCGGATCACAAAAGTGAAATTTGGTTGAGTCCACTCGACAGGTCCGGTTCCCGAATCCTGCATTGCAGAATGCAGATTGCGATGGAATGAGTTTTCCAAAGGGATGGATGTGTATCCCCGATTTCTAAAACCCGTATTGCAGATTGCAGAAATCGGGATGGCATTTGTGGATCAAAGAATGAAGAACAAGACAAATTGTGGCCACGAAAAAACACAGAATTTCAAAGGGAAAAGGAACGAATGGGAGTCAATCTAGAAGCAGAAGAGAGACACAGCTTGGTTATCCATCCAAATCAGTCTAAAATACCCAAACCGAAGAGCAAATGAGTGGTTTTCCATGGCCTGAATGCACACTAAGAACGCACTGAAGTTTCCCCATCTGCGCATCTATCAGATCAAGAATCTGTTACAGTTTACCAGTTTAGTGAACGACCACACTTGGCCGAAGTGTTCTAGAAGCTTAGATATTTTGTAATCCTATACAAGCAGGGTCCGAATGAGGCACAAGGGTTGGAAATCAGGATTCAGAGAGATTAAAAGCTCTGCGCATGTATTGAACTCGACCTTTCAATTAATATGCAGACCTAATTCCGGAGTAGAGATTCTTTTCATGAGTGCTTTGATGTATGTTACTCTTGTGCATGTGTTCTTCATTAGTTTTTTCCATTAATTGTTTTCTTCTGTAGTATCTAGATCATGATTACATGGTCTGAAATTCATATTTTATGCTTCAGATGCATATGAGTAGATACTCCACCCTTTCTTCTTGAAGTTGTGGGTTAGAATTCATTCTTAAATGCTCTAACTTTGTGATGGAATTTGTTTCCTTTTCTGCTGATATATTCGACGTGAAAAATCCTCATTTACCTCGCCTCTACCTTTAAAATTGTGGTGCAAATATGTCATTTGTGACTAAAGAAGCCCTGAAGTTTGACTCCATGCCCAATGGTGCTCCTATCCTTGATCCCAACCAGCTGAAAAAGACCTAAAAATCCTTATCTGAAGGTCTAGCCACCACTTTGCAGATATAACCAGCTTAATCCAATAACATTCTGAGTGCTGAAAGAATTGTGAAAGAGAGAGCCCTCTCTGTGGTTGGAAGGCTAGTTTCCATCCACTAGAGATTGGTTTGAAACAGTTACCTCAAGATCCCTCCTGCTGCAACCTAGAAGAATATTGAGTGATAACATTCTGGCGACCATACTGGGGACTCGAAGGACTTCTTTCCTAGAACAAGAATTTCATAGCATCAAATTAGATCTCCGAGGGAAAACAGAGGATCAGATACATCAAGGTTGTGGCATTTTCCCTGGAGACTCCAACATTCAAATTGGCTAGTTTCTTGGAAGAATCTTGGCTTCCAGAAGTATACCTACCAGAATTCAGCCAGATCCTGAACTAGCAAAGTTTGTAACAGATACAGAGAAGATCATCAGGAAATCAAAGAAAGAACAAACAAGTATTTCCCCATTAACTAGTTATTTTTCTTTACCTAAAAAAGAGGCACAGTCTATAGAGACTGTCTCTTGGGATTTAAAGGCTGAGTAGTCCTCATTTCGGTCTAAATATGAATCATATCTAAAGGAAACCATGTTTGATCAAAGAAAATTCCAAACACACTGTCTGAGTGCCTTGTGGGAAAATTTACAAGTTAAAGAAGAAAACAGTGACCTATTTCTCTTCACTAACGCTGCTAGCAAAAATACCCAAGTCCTTATTACTCCTCCTACTATTCCAAACCATACTTTTGCAATACCTACTATTACTCCTTCTACTTCAAGAATTCCCCCTGCTCCTAGGCAAAATCTAAGAGCAATGGCTGCCATATTTTCCCCTTTGGCCCTCCCTGCCAATCTCCATGACCTACCTATGGGCTATGCCCAACGCCTCATGAGATTTGATGGGGAAGGAAATGGTTCTGCACAACACCATGTGGACCACTTTACTAATTTTATAGATCTGGAGGAGGTGGATGAAGATGATTTCAAGATGAGGTTATTTTCCCAGGGTCTTGCAAGAGAAGTAAAGAAGTGGTTCAAAACCTTTCCTAATGGAGGAATTGCTACCTACCAGAGGTTTGAAGAAGCTTTCCTAGCCATATGTCAGGATAAAAAGAACCCTCTCCAGATTCTCATTCAGTATGAAAACACAAAGAAAACTAATGTTGATACTGTCCAAGAATTCTCAGCTAGGTTCATGATAGTATACAATTCTATCGCCGTGGACATCAAACCTCTTGTGGGTGCAGCTAAGCTTCATTATGCCAATTGTTTTGACAGTGACTTTGCTCTCATGTTGAGAGAAAGGAGATCTGCTACCCTACTTGATATGCTAAAGGATGTTGTAGAAGTAGAAGCCAATCTGATGGCCTCTGGAAAAATGAAGCACTATTAGAGGAAATTTGGGTTAAAAATGGGCCTCCTAAGGAAAATTATAAGAAAATAATAAAATAATAGTAGAGAGAGAGTAAAAAAACTACTTTTTTGGATCGTATTTTCAACTTATCTCCTTGTACGTTTACTCAAATTTTAAGCGGGAGGACTCGATGGATGCCTAATTAAATTATGCATCCAACGAGTATCCATGTTGCATACTTTTAACAATATACACACCATGGAAAATTGAAAATACATTTAAAAACATGTTTCTAGTGAGAGAAAACACGTTTTTTAATGTATTTTCGATTTTTCATGGTGTGGATGTTGTTAAAAGTATGAAACATGGGTACTCGTTGGATGCATAATTTAATTATGCATCCAACGAGTCCTCCCGCTTGAAATTTGAGTAAACCTACAAGGAGATAAGTTGAAAATACGATCCAAAAAAGTAGTTTTTATTTTTTCCCTCCAATTTTTTTAGGTGCTCCCTTTTTTAATTTTAAAGCATTTTGATTGGCTAATACATGATGACATGGAATTTGTATTATTTTTGGAAGGCCCATTTTAAATTGAAATTTCCTCTAATTGGCATAAGTGAAGATGAGAGAAAAATACCTAATGAAGCATCCCAACCTTCCACATCCCAATCCATTGATACCAGGTTTGAGAAAATGATGAGAACTATGGAAAAACTGGTGGATAGTATATCCCTTGATAATAGGCCTCCTTCCAGAGAAAATCCAGAGCCTCAAGCTCGAAATAATAATTATAGGAGACCCTCTGCCCCACAGGGAATACCAAGGGATCCTAGAAATGTAGAAAATAAACCCATAAGACCACCTTTTGCCGAGAACCTAATAGCAGTAGAAGAGGAATATGGGCATCCTGAAGATCAAATCCACCTTCTTGATAAGATGCAACCCCAGTTCTATTTAACCAAAGAGGAGCATGACCAATCATCTCTACATTTAGATAGCATCCTAAAGGAATATGAATCTGAGCAATATCAAAAAGGGTTCTAGAATGCAATCTTTGAATTTCAAAGGAAACACAATCTGAGAAATAAGAAGGTAGCAGTAGACCAAGGAAAGTCCACTACTGACCCATCTACTTCTCAACAATAGAATAGAGAAACCCCCAGGAAGGGTGAGCCACAGAATGCTACCTCTGATAAGGCAGCTGAGAAAGGAGTAGAAGCTCCTAAAAAGGGCCCAAAAGGAAGGGATGAAAGTAATGTGAAAACCATGGAAAAGATTCATTCTACTTTCAGTCTAGAAAATAAAATTTCTAAAATAAAAATCTCCATTCCCTTAAATGAGTTGGTAAAAAAATCAGAGTATAAATATCAGATTCTGAGAGTAGTGAATGGATAAGAAGGAAAGCATCCTGATACTCTTAATTTGCAGGATGACAATCCCACCCTCATGTTTGGTCCCCATGTTGAAAGTGATCCAGAAGATGATGTTCCTCCTCTCTATATCAGTTTGAACATACATGATCATATATTACACAATGCTATGTTAGATTCTGGGGCCTCACATAACCTCATGCCAAGATAAATGGTGGAAATTCTAGGGTTAGAAATCACCATGCCTTATAAAGATTTGTTCTCCTTTGATTCTAGAAGATTCCAATGTTTAGGGTCGATTAAAGACATGGTTGTCTCACTAACTCAAACACCTCAAAAAATGTGATAATGGAGGTGGTAGTGGCTGATATTTCACCCAAATTTGGGATGTTGTTATCCAGATCTTGGGCATCTAAATTGAAAGGAACTCTACAGATGGACATGTCTTATGCCACCATCCTTGTTTTTGGAGAAAACAAAAGACTATACAGAGAGCATAGACTGTCCTATGTAGTAAGCAGCAAAATCAAGCCTGATCATCATCCCATATTTGTTGTAGACACTAATGTAGGCTCCTCAATTTTATGCTATGATCTTGATTTAGAAGAAAAAGGGGTGAAAGTTACCAATCTTCCTAAACCAAATGATGAATTTGATAGTGAGAAAGAGATACAATACATTGACAGCTCAACAAACATAGAAGGCAGTGGTCAGCAAATGGAAAAGGGCAGTGGTGAGGAATCATAATTAAGAATAGAAGCTATAGCCACAGTCCAAAAGGAAGATCACTGGGTTATGAGATTTTATGGGGTTGTGAACAAATAAGGGGTTGGGGAAAGAGTATGGATCATCCCCCCAGATGAAGAGAATAAATGCCCTAGGTTGCATTCCTTCAAATTGATGTTTGACTGCTCAAATAATGTGGCAGAATATGAAACCCTACTGTTGGGTCTGGGTGCACTCAAAGATCTGACAGCTAAAAATATCAAAGTCTATGGAGATGCATCACTGATAATCCAACAGGTGAATGGGATTTATGAAGCCAAGCATCCCAAAATGAGGGCTTGTAGGAATGTTGTGTGGGATATGTTGGACAATTTATTCACAGAACATAGTATTTCTTTCATTTCTAGAGAGCAGAACACAACAATAGACATTTTGGTCAGCTCTGCTAGAAAATTTCAAATCCTTGCTTATCCCACTAGGACCTACATGATAAATATAAAACAAAGACCTTTTGTCCCAGATAATACCAAGCATTGGAAAATATTTGAAGATGATGAACATATAAAGAAATTTCTGGAGATGACTGAAGAATTTGCCAATACCCATATTGATCAAGAAAACTGTGCAAGTGATGAATGGGAACCTGATCCACCACAGCTACTAAAAACTTTGGGAGATAAAGAGATCTTGCAGATAAAAAACAACTATGTTCCCAAAGGGTTGGTGCCATTGGAAAAGTTGTTTGATGAAAATTATGTTGCCAAAAATCATAAGGTTTCTCCAAACCACGGTGAAGTGGAAGATTGTAACATTGGGGATGATGAATAACCCAAAATTGTCAAACTATCCAAATCTCTAACCTCGAGCACTAAAAATGACTATGTGGATTTAATGAGAAATTTTTCTGATGTGTTTGCATGGTGCTATGAATACTTGAAAGAATATGACACTTCTATCATCTAGCACACCATACCAGTGAAGACTGGGGAAAAACCTCAGGAAGAAACTAAGAAGGATGAATCCTATATTGCTCCCTATGATAGAAAAAGAGGTGAGGAGACTGCATGAAGCCAAATTCATAGTCTCCTTAAGGTTTTCTAAATTGGTGGCCAACATAGTCCCAATGAGGAAGAAAAATGGTGAAATCAGACTGTGTATTAACTTCAGAAATATGAACAAGGTGTCCCTAAAGGACAATTATCCCTTGCCCAAAATGGACCATATCTTATAGAAGGTTGTAGGGGAAGCAAGAATGTCCATGCTGGATGGATTTTCAAGATACAATTAGGTGAAGGTACAACTAGAAGATCAAGACAAGACATCATTTACCACGCCTTGGGGGACCTTCATGTATGCAAAGATGCATTTTAGTCTATTGAATGTAGGATATACATTTCAAATAGTATGGATCATCCCCCCGGATGAAGAGAATAAATTCCCTAGGTTTCACTCCTTCAAATTGATGTTTGACTGCTCAAATAATGTGGCAGAATATGAAACCCTATTGTTGGGTCTGGGTGCACTCAAAGATCTGAGAGCTAAAATGATCAAAGTCTATGGAGATGCATAAATGATAATACAACAGGTGAATGGGATTTATGAAGACAAGCATCCCAAAATGAGGTCTTGTAGAAATGTTGTGTGGGATATGTTGGACAATTTCTTCAAATAACATAGTATTTCTTTCATTTCTAGAGAGAAAAACACAACAGTAGCCATTTTGGCCAGCTCTGCTAGAAAATTTCAACTCCCTGCTTATCCCACTAGGACCTACATGATAAATATAAAACATAGACCTTCTATCCCAGACAATACCAAGCATTGGAAAATATTTGAAGATGATGAAGAGATAAAGAAATTTCTGGAGATGACTGAAGAATTTTCCAATACCCATATTGATCAAGAAAACTATGCAAGTGATGAATGGGAACCTGATCCACCACAACTACTAAAAACTTTGGGAGATAAAGAGATCTTGCAAATAAAAAACAACTATATTCCCAAAGGGTTGGTGCCATTGGAAAAGATGTTTAATGAAAATGATGTTGCCAAAAATCATAAGGTTTCTCCAAACCATAGTGAAGTGGAATATTGTAACATTGGGGATGATGAATAACCCAAAATTGTCAAACTATCCAAATCTCTAACCCCGAGCACTAAAAATGACTATGCGGATTTAATGAGAAAGTTTTCTGATGTGTTTACATGGTGCTATGAAGACTTGAAATAATATGACACTTCTATCATCCAACACACCATACCAGTGAAGACTGGGGAAAAACCTCAAGAAGAAACTAAGAAGGATGAATCCTATGTTGCTCCCTCTGATATAAAAAGGGGTGAAGAGACTGTATGAAGCCAAAATCATAGTCTCCTTAAGGTTTTCTAAATGGGTGGCCAACATAGTCCCAGTGAGGAAGAAAAATGGTGAAATTAGACTATGTATTGACTTTAGAAATTCGAACAAGGTGTCCCTAAAGGACAACTATCCCTTGCCCAAAATGGACCATATCTTATAGAAGGTTGTAGGGGCAACAATAGTGTCCATGCTGGATGGATTTTTAGGATACAATCAGGTGAAGGTACAGCTAGAAGATCAAGACAAGACATCATTTACCATGCCTTGGGGGACCTTCATGTATGCAAAGATGCCTTTTGGTCTTTTGAATGCAGGAGATACATTTCAAAGAGTTATGGATATAGCTTTTGCAGAAGATAAAGACAAATTTGTGGTTGTCTACATGGATGAAATTACTGTATATTCGAAGTCTGATACATAACATTTGAAACATTTACATCAAGTGTTTTCCAAATGTAGAAAATTTGGGATCTCTTTGAACCCCAAGAAGTCAAACTTTTCCATGCAAGAAGGAAATCTGTAGGGTCATACAATATGTAAAGATGGTATCAAAATTGACCCAGACAAAGTTGACACAATACAAAAAATTGAACTCCCCAGGAGTAAAAAGGAGGTTCAATCTTTTATGGGCAAAGTAAATTTCTTAAGAAGGTTTATCCCCAATTTTGCAGAGATCATGAGGTCAATCACGAACATGCTTAAGAAGGATATTCATATCAGGTGCACTGTTGAATCCAAATAGGCATTTGGAGACATTAAAAAGGAAATTGTTGAAGCACCTGTGCTAATCAGTTCTAATTTCGACAATGAATTTCTTATGTTTTCTTTTTCCTCTGAGCATTCTATAGCTAGAGTGATTTTACAGAAAAATCAGGAAGGGGATGAGCATCCCATAGCTTTCTTCAGCAGATCTCTTAGAGATGTTGAGCTCAAATCAAACATCATGGAAAAGCAAGCATATGACATGATCAAAGATTTGAAATATTTTAGAGTTTATGTGTTGCATTCCCATGTTGTTGCTCATGTTCCTAATGCTGCTGTGAAAGATATATTGACACAACCTGATCCAGAGGGTAGAAGGGCTAAGTGGATAGTTGTTCTATTGTAGTATGACTTGGAGATCAAGCCTACAAATCTTTTCAAAGGATAGGGACTAGCCAGGCTCATGGCTGAGTCAAATTGGATTCATTAAGTGTGAACTTGTTTTCACACATGCTGGAAGAAACTGACCAAGACCCACTATTGCAGGTATCGAAAAAATTCTTACTATCTCCTTGGTACTCTGACATTGTTATTTTTTTGCAGAACTTACAGGAACCCCCTGATATGAGTAAGAGAAAATCTAGGTCAACAAAGATCAAGGCTGCATATTTTTGCATATTAAATGGAAATATCTATTGGAAAGACCCTGGAGGCATTTTGCCGAACTATATGATAGAGGATGAATCCAAGGGGACCCTGAAAGACTTTCACAAAGGTTTCTATGGGGGCCATCATTACTGGAAGGCCATTTTCAACAAGATTCTTAGGGCAGGGTTTTATTGGCCCACTATGTTCAAAGATGCATATAAAGAAATAACTATTTTCCATGAATGCTAGATCTTTGAAGGAAAAAGGAAGCTCTTATCCTTTCCCTTGAAACTAATCTCTGTAGAAGCCCTTTCCAACAATGGGGGCTAGACTTCATTGGTGAAATTTTCCCCAACTCCTCTGGAAAACAAAGGTGGATATTAACTGCCACAGATTATTTCACCAAGTGGATTGAAGAAATACCAACCAGGTAGGCCACAGACATGGTTATCATCAAATTTCTAGAGGAAAATATCATGTCCAGGTTCGACTTCCCTATTAAAATAATCACTGACAACACCCAAGATTTCAAATCCAAGAAAATGGTCAAATTCTGTGACAAATTCCACATAAAATTGGGTCATTCTACTACTTACTACCCCAAGGGAAATGGATTAGCTGAATCATCTAACAAAATCCTAGTTAGGACCATCAAGAAGCTGCTGCAAGAAAATAAAAGGGCTTGGCACACGAAGCTAACCTTTGCTCTGTAAGTTGATAGGATCACCTCTAAGAGATCCATTGGAACTTCTCCTTTCAAATTGGTTTATGGAATAGAGGTGATTTTGTCTAATTCCCTCAGAGGGCCTGCAATGAGGCTGCTACAAGAGAAAGAAGAAGACCCAAACCCTGAGCTAAGGAGATTTAACCAACTGATTGAGATACAGGAAATCGGACATAGAGTACATGTTGAATATATGTTGGCTCAAGAGAGGGTTAAGAAGTCTTTTGATGGAAATACCAAGGCCGATGATTTCCAAGTGGGAGATCTGGTCTTGAAATGGGATACCAGAAGATAATACCAAGACCAAAAGTTTGATAACCTCTGGTAGGGGCCCTATACCGTCATCGCTCACCATGGAAACAATGCTTTATCCTTACAAGACAAGGATGACGAACCTTTGGGAAACATACCCGTCAATGGGCGGTTTCTGAATCACTACCTCCAGTAAAAAACAAGTCTATTAACCCATCCTCACTATACATTAACATTTTTTTGAAGTTTTGGTTAGTTGTATTTCAGTTCTATTGTATGAAAAAGGAAAAAGAAAAAAGAGGCAAGTTGTTTATTGTTCTTGCTACCTCATAGGGAGGATAGCATCCCTGATTAGAGCCGTTGTTATCACCTCTATCGGTGTTCCTTCCAGTAAATGAAAGGGAACCCCCCTACCGAAACCCCAGGCATTCCCATTGACCGGTTACACAAAATGAAGAAGCAACGAACCCAAAAAATGGCTAAGTGTCAAGCAAATCCAAGCCAAATGATCAAGTCACAGTGAAAAAAGATGAAGAAAAGGAGGTTTTATGCGCTCAGGTGAGAGGGAACGGTCCATATCGAGCTAAGGAGATCGGCGATGGAGGAAGGATTTCGCTGGGCGAACTTGTGCACTGGATAAAGCCCTGGAATCCAAAGTGGGGGTTCCACATGTGATCGAAGATTAATGGACGAGGTGGGCCGCGAAATAATCAATGGTCCGCATAAGATTTCGCTGGGGAAAGAGCTCGAAAGTTAATGGCCAAAACTGATGCGAAATTTTGATTCATTTCACCCTAATCCAATTTAACCCCACCATGGATCCGATCTGACGGTTCCAAGCAGTCGCAAAAGTCTGGATCCGACGACCCAAAACAATTGCGGAAGGCACATTTGCTCGACTGATCTTCCGCTTTCAAAGAGAAGATGAACGGTTAGGATTGAAAGGACAAGGGAAGATCAACAACTGGGAAGTGATTTGAAACTCATCCACTGGGAAGATTTACGACATTTTGAATTTCCAAACCTGCGTTGCAGATTGCAGAAGTTGGAACGGTATTTGTTTTCAAATGGGCGCAGTTAGGTTTCCGACTTCCATAACTCGCATTGCGGATTACGGATCGGGGAGGAGAAATTTCTGGGATCCATTTGATGGTTCTGGTTCTCGAGTCCTATAGCGCGGACGGTGGATTGCAGAAGTCAAATTTGGCCGCATCCATTCGATGGTTCTGGTTCTTGAGTCCTGTAGTGTGGACTGCGGATCGCGAAAGCGAAATTTGGCCGTGTCCACTCGACAGGTCCGGTTCCCGAATTTTGCATTACATAATGTGGATTTCGGTGGCCCGAGTTCTGCAAAGGAATGGATGTGTATCCCCGATTTCTGAAACCCGCATTGTGGATTGCAGAAATCGGGACATCATTTGCTGATCAAAGAATGAAGAACAAGCCAAATTGTGGTTGCGAAAAAACAAAAAATTTCACTGGGAAAAGGCACGACTGGGAGTCGATATGGAAGCAGAAGAGAGACACAACCTAGTTATCCATCCAAATCAGTCTAAAATGGCCCAAACCGAAGAGAAAACAAGTGGTTTCCACGTTCTGAATGTGCACTGACAGTGCAATGAAATTTCCCCATTTGCGCATCTAACAGATCAAGAATTTGTTATAGTTTACCAGTTTAATGAACGGCCACACCTGGCCGAAGTGTTCTAGAAGCTTAGATATTTTGTAAGCCTACAAAGGCAGGGTACGAATGAGGCTCAAGGGTTGGAAATCGGGATTCAGAGAGATTAAAAGCTATGCACATGTTTTGAACTCGGCCTTTCAATTAATATGCAGACCTAATTCTGGAGCAGAGATTTTTGTGATGAGTGCTTTAATGTCTGTTACTCTTGTGCATGTGTTCTTCATTAGTTTTGTCCATTAATTGTTTTGTTATGCAGTATCTAGATCAAGATTGCATGGTCTAAAATTCATATTTTATGCTTCAGATGCATATGAGTAGATACTCCATCCTTTCTTCTTGAAGTTGCAGGTTAGAATTCATTCTTAAATGCTCTAACTCTGTGATGGAATTCGTTTCCTTTTATGCTGTCATCTGTTGATATCTTTGACGTGAAACAAACTCATCTACCTTGCCTCTGCCTATGAAATTGTGGTCCAAATCTTTCATTTGTGACTAAAGAATCCCTCAAGTTTGACTCCATTCCCAATGGTGCTCCTATCCTTGACCCCAACCAACAGAAAAATCCCTAAAAATCCTTATCTAAAGGTCTAGCCACCACTTTGCAGATATAACTAGCTTAAGCCAATAACATTCTGAGTGCTGGAAGAATTGTGAAAGAGAGAGCCCTCTCTGTGGTTGGAAATAGTAGTTTCCATCCACCAAAGCTTGGTTTGAAACAGTTACCTCAAGATCCATCTTACTGCAACCCAGAAGAATCTTGAGTGATAATACGGCCCATATAAATTAAGAATATTGAGATGTTGATCCAATATTTTAATAAATACTTTTGTACAAAGAGATGAATCAAAAGCAAAAGCATTTGTTAAGGTTAAATTATGATTCCAACCCATAATCACCCCCCATGAAAACCCATCACATTTGATAAAAATAAATTCCCATGAGCTTAACATCCTTTTCAATTCAACAACTAAAGGAGCTCCTTTCCCCATAGTTTCTTGGATAAGTAATCTAGATTCATTTGTCTCTTTAGGGACAACTTTTTTGCTTGCCCCTCCCAACCCTCTTATGTTAAGAGAAATTATTTTCATGGGGAAACAAATTCTGGGGCACGTCCCATTCTAAGGACCCCAAGGATTGGCTTTTGTCTTCCTTTATTTATCTCCTTAACAACAAGATCATGTGCCTTTTTTAGTGATGATTTCCTTCTAGCTTTAGATAGTCCTAAATCCTTTAATGAATCTATCCCCAAACCAATGAACAGTGGGTTTTCAGGGTTCTTAATTTCCTTATGGGGTCAGAATAGGTAAGTGCCTCCACCCCTACTTTAGGAATAAGTACAAGACCCAGTCTTCCCAACCCCTGAGTTAGAAGGGAAACAATGAGAGAGATTTGAGTCCCTCGAGAGATCCATTACCCCATCAAGAACACAAGGAAGTTCATTGTTAAGGTGTTTCCCAGGGGGTTGTTTCATTGTCTCAATAGACAAAGGGACATCTTCCAAGACCTTACCCAAATTCAGAATACCTCTCTTCCCATTCGCAAGATTCTCAAAGTCCACAAGGGAAGAAGGAGAACAAAACTTACCTAAGGCAGGCGATACAATCTTAGACACTCCCTTTGGAAGATCCTTCAAATATAGAGAAAGGGATTTCACTACTGACCAAAACTCATCACCACCAATCCCACCACTAAAATGAGCCCTTGACTCTTCAATAAGAGGAATTGAGACATCACCTACAAGAATGTTTATTGCTTGAACACATGGAACAAAAATGGGAACTGTTTTGGAAGGGTTACCACATACCTTGTCCTCAACTCCAATATGGGAACAAAGTTCCTTCTGAACAACTAAGGAGGAAATGTTCACCGTTCTTGGCCCAGACTTTTGCTCATTTTTTTTCCTCCAAACCTTCCTAACCATCAATTTCTCATAATCCCAACTAATATATCCATACCCATGACATCATATAGATTTCAATGGGGTGTTTTGGTAGTCTAATAACTTAACATGATGCCTTCCTTCCCACACCTGATTGAGGGACTAAAAAATCCCTTTGCTGACATTGAGCTCCACTAAAACCCTAACCAGGGGGTGAATAGGGATTTCCAAGAAGCCATTGTCGACCATAATCGTTTTACCCAATTTATCACCAATAGCTATGATAACATTTAAAACTGACCAAAACTACATCGAAAGATTTGATAGTTTCACCCACACAGGTGTGCTTCCAACAAATTCCTCCTTATGATTAAAGAGAGGAGACCATTGTTTTAATGACAACAAGGAAGTATCCAGGAACCACTATCCCTTCAAGATTATATTCAAATAATTTGAGTTGTGAAATAAGAACCCCTCTCGAAAGGAGATGAAGGGTCGGGTTGTAGCCTAAGAGCATAAACCAATTTTCACCATCCATTTACGAATCTGCTCCAAACCTACCTGCCACCCTAAGAATTTACAGACTAGGTTTTTTACTACTAGATCTAATATTTGATTGACCCGAAGGTCATATTCCACTACCAGAGGCACCTCTCCTCCTCTATTCTTAAGAACTATTTGTTCCTTCTTCCCTACCCCAGCACTGGAACTCAGCCCCTTACCACCTTCTAGAGAGCCCAAGTCTAAGAAATTTCCAATAAACCCTTGACCACTAAGAAAAAATTGACATTTTGATACCCTAGGCACGCAACCTTCACCATGAACAACTTCTTCTACAGGATTGGTACGAATACCATCATTTTTATGTAAAATCACATGGGGGGGGAGAGTTAAATCCCTGTCCACCTCCCAATATTTCAACCTCCTCTGAGGTACCTTTACATAGGAATATTTAAATTTACCTTTTCGTCTATATCGTAAGGACCCACCTCCAAGGTCACAAATTATGTCAATACCATCAAGCACCCCCTCTCTTTCCCGTACAAACTTTTATGGATGTTTATGAGAAGTACCCACCCGTAAGGTCAATGTGCCACCCATCCTATCAGAGACCAGGAACCACTATCCCTTCAAGATTATATTCAAATAATTTGAGTTATGAAATAAGAACCCCTCTCAAAAGGAGATGAAAGGTCGGGTTGTAGCCTAAGAGCATAAACCGATTTTCACCATCCATTTACGAATCTTCTCCAAACCTACCCATTGCCCTAAGAATTTACAGACTAGGGTTTTTCCTACTAGATCTAAGATTTGATCGACCCGAAGGTCATATCCCACTACTAGAGGCACCTCTACTCCTCTATTCTTAAGAACTATTTGTTCCTTCTTCCCTACCCTGACACTGGAACTCAGCCTCTTACCACCTTGTAGAGAGCCCAAGTCTAAGAAATTTCCAATAAACCCTTGACCACTAAGAAACACTTGACATTTTGATACCCTAGGCATTGAGCCTTCACCATGAACAACTTCTTCTACAAGCTTGGTACGAATACCATCAGTTTTATGTAAAATCACATGGGGGGATAGAATTAAAGCCATGTCCACCTCCCAAGATTTCAACCTCCTTTGAGGTACCTTTACATGGGAATATTTAAAGTTACCTTTTCGGCTCTATCGTAAGGACCCACCTCCAAGGTCACAAATTATGTCAATACCATCAAGCACCCCCTCGCTATCCCGTCCAACATTTTATGGATGTTTATGAGAAGTACCCACCTGTAAGGCCAATGTGCCATCCAGTCTATCAGAGATCATATCCACCAAAATTCCAATGCTCGAAGGAGAGAAAAAAATTTAATCTTATGTCCTCCGAGTAGTCCACTAGGGATTCGTAGTTATCCATCTAACCTTATTATGTGTGTGTGTGTGTGTGTGTGTTGATTATCAATATTATATAGGCATTATCATATATGTGACAACTTTATATCATATTCCTTTGTAAATCTAGTACCTTTAGAAACAACCATACAATAAACTCTAAAATAAAGATAATTTTTGTTGTTAAACATCATTCGATAAAAATGTTTATAAACTCTAAAATAAATATAATTTGTGTTATTAAACATCACCCGATAAGAATGTTTATAGAAAACACCATATACATGAACTTTTATATTGTTATTAAACATCACCCAATAAGAATGTTTATAGAAAACATTGTATACAACTTTTACATTTTAATATTTACAACAACAAAATAGATACCTTAGATAACTTTATATAAGGACAATAAATATTGTAATATTTTTTATTTTAGAAATATTTTAAAAAAATTATTGAAATTTTGGAATTAATGAAAACTCTTACTTGTTATATATTTCTCGTCGGCATCTACATTATTAAGTTAGAAAGTTGTTTAGAAGAAGCAGGTTGCACATGAATGACATTAGTTGGGATAGTCATTATCGTCCTTCTATCTTCTGATGATATTGTTCTTTTGGAAAGGATCCCCTTTGACCTTGATAATCAACTAAAGATCCTCAAGGACTTGTGCTCTAACATGGGTATGTCTGTTAACATCAACAAAACTAAAGTTATAATTATCAAGTCAAAGAAAGGCACTATTGCTAATTTTGTTTATGACAATAACAAATTGGAGGAAGTGTCCTCTTACAAATATCTCGGAATTGATATACATCACAAGCTCAATTGGAACTGTAGCATTGAGAAAAGGATAAACGGAGGGTGGAAAGCTTACTTTGGCCTAGAAAACAATTGTAAATCAACAAATCTAGTGATTTGGGATAAAAATAAGTTCTTTGTCAAAACTCTTGTTAGTCCCGTTAGCTTGTACGATTGTGAAGTTTGGGGTTGCAACATCTCTCGAGAATCCTGGTGAAAGATCGAGCAAATTCAAAAGCATTTTATCACGTATAACCTCAAAATTATGAGCAATACACCATATCCTATTCTCCTTATAGAAGTGGGTCTCCCCCCCATCGAAAGCATCACTATGTCTAGATACCTGATGCACAAGAATAAGATAAATAACATGGAAGACCAGATAATTCCTAAAATTGCTTTAAATTATAGTCAAGGTCATCTTCGACTCAAGAAAGGATGGTATATGGATGCCATGGCTTGGTTCAATCATTGAGGAATTGATGAAAATACCACTTTGCAAGATATCTACGACCTCAAAAATACTACCACATCTAAGTTCAAAGCAAGAATATGGGACGAGAAAAATTTAGAGGGTAAAAGAAAGTTAAGATATTACAAGGAAGTCGTTAATCCTAATCTGGAAGATCAAAAGTACCTCTCTGTCTTAACCAATTCAAAGAAGATTAATATAGCTAAGATAAGAACGAACTCTCATGAGCTTCATATCGAAACATGGCGATGGAAAATTCCTAAAACACCATGGGAGGAAAGGATTTTCCAACTCTGTGAGTGTATGAGCGTTGAGGACGAATCTCACTTTCTTTTAGAGTGCCTTGCATACACCCACATTCGATCACAAATTCGTATTATTTGCTATAATTTTAATCTCCATGATCTTCTAACTAGTAAAAAATATGGGTACCTAAGAACACTTCTTTCTCAACTTTTTAATCATTTGAATCAAATTTTACAAAAACCCAAATAATATCTTTCTCTTTTCCTAAGGTTTGATGAAACAAAGGGTCTCAATGGATGTTAATCATCATCATCATCATAGTAACATTCAAAATTCCAAATCAATGAAAACTACTATCACAAGGTTCATAAAAATGTTATAAACTTACAAGAATTTGGAAGATCTACATAAAAATCCTATATGAACTAGACATTGAAATTTTTACAAAAACAATAATTTTATCAATTTTAAAGTGTAGTTTTAATATAAATTGTATAACCACATTTAATTAATAATAAGTATAGATCGATATTAAACCCGATCTATTGAAAGGGATCTAATTTCTTGTGGTGTAATTTTTCTACAAAAAAAAATTACACATCAAGATATTTAATCCCTCTTTGTGCTTGATAGATCTGGATTTAAGATTGATATATAGTGATTAATAATTAAATGTGGTCACACAATTTTGATTAAAATTACACTTTAAAATTGATAAAATTATTATTTTTGTAAAAATGAGTTAACATGGAGTTTTTTAATTACTTTTTATTTAGTTTTAATTTTTTATTTTATCAGATAACATGATTTTACTATTAAATTACTTTTTACTTTTGATGTAATGTTATGTTACCTGACAACATCTGCCTCATCATACTCCTCTCGGTGCAATAGACTACCAGCATAGATCCATCTTAAACCCGTCTCTATCAAGCACCGAGAGGGATCCAATTTATTGAGGTGTATTTTTTTTTTAAAATTTAAACTCAAGAAATTTGATATCTCTTGATTGATAGACCTTGGTTTAAGTTTTAAGTTTTTATTTTATAAACGAACATCGATTTTTTAAATACTTTTCATAATATTTTATTTTATGAGCCAACATGGAATTTTTTTAAATACTTTCATTAAATTTTTATTTTATGAGCCGACATGAATTTATTAATGGCCGACATAATATAATTTATTACTTTTTACTCTTTTTTTGTAATGTTACAACATCTCCCTCATACTTGTGTGTAACGCTACATCCATACACGTTACAAGCTCTCCCCCATACTCGGCTGTAGAGCACCTCGTTTCACTCGGTGCAAAAACAAATATTTAATATTTTTAATTCAAAATATCTAATTTTATTAAAAATAAATAAAAATTATACTGTCGCCTCTTACCAAAAATACATTGTCAAAAGGATTATACGGTCGCCTATTACCAATTTTGACAAACAAATATGTGTCCGCACTATTCGCGCAACTTCACCCACTCAATAGGAGTACCTTCATTTAGCCGACTTATCAAGAATTCATTTAGCTGACTTATCATTTCTTGATGGAGATGGTTTGATAAATATATTTTGGATTCCTCGAACCTAGCTTCGTTGTAGGTTCATGGTATTGTATGGGTATAGAACGAAATAAAAAATAAACTTTGGTCCATACTTATTGGATGCACATTATGCATTCACACATATCTTAGGAGCAATTTTTAACATGTGTTAATTAATTTCAACATTGACTAAAATATAGTTTAAAGAGGATATTTGTTGTACACAGGGATGGATCAAAATTTGGAAGTGATTTTTGGGTGTATAATGTGGTTGGTTGAATTTGTTGGTGGAACATGATGGGATAGTAAATTTGAACAAGAGCCACGTGGTGGCAATGTCCCCGACATTGCCATTGCCACGTGTTGTTGCAATTTTGATATGAGAAAATTACTTTGGAAAATGGTTTTTTATTTTGATATGAGCTTGTCTTCATAACTTAGGAGTTGTCATAACTTAGGAGCCGTGCCATGAACTTAAATAGAATTCTTGTCAACAATTTGTTATTCAAAATAAATTTTAATTTAATTTCTCATTTCAACAACCAAGACTCCATTAGTACTCATATTCACCCATACCACTAGATGTAAATGGCTACACTAGTGTTGGTTTCCTCTCTATACACTCTTATTGTTACATTTTTTTTTGCGCATGTTTCCTTTGTGGTTTAGGGGATGTCATGGTCACATGTTTTCAATGTGATAAGAAGAGTTTTGTGGTCGATGTTATTCATAAAATACAAAACTATTGTTCACCCTCTTACTAGCACCTAAGTACATATACGCGTGCAAATTCATGTAGTTCAAGAGAGTTCATTTTTCTTTTATTCTTACTTGGTGTAGATGCTTAACGTCAAAATTTAAATAAGTATATAATACTAACTTAGCATCAACATTTAATTAAGTATATAGTGATGAAGTTATAATTTTGATATCTAAAAAACATTGACCGAAATGTATATTCCCAGCTCAAATAGTTATTATTAAAAATATGATAAACGTTAAGCAAAATTAATAGTTTTCCAAATTCGCAAATTTCTCAAATGTTGGTAATGGTGGATAATAAGTTGTCAGAAAATGAACTTGAATTCATTTGTGGTAATAGTGGATAAGAATTTGAAGCTGGCAACGACTTCTTTTCCTACAAGAGAGCACACCTGCATTCTTGGTAAGGTTTCCCACAATGGCTGAATGCTTTGGTGTGACACTATATGCGATTGCATAGGCTGAATATTTTCGTGATCCCGATCCTCTAAAATACGCAACATTCAACAACACATCATCTTCTGATCTCTAGTTCCACTTCTTCCATTCATTCTAGTTGGTGTTTTTCCAATTTGTTCCTTCCTTGGTGAAGGGATTTGCAAATTCCCTCTATCTATTTCCTTGACTCAAGATCACGGGGTTTGCACTTCCACTGATGGCATACATTTCCCACTCAATGTAGTCGTTATTAAGTACATGGAAGTATCCAAATTGGCACCTGTGTTCATTTAATTTATAATTTAATCTCTAAATAACAATACTAACAAACCATAGTCTTCCTTGACAACACAATGCAAAATGATAAGTCAAATTGTATCAATGAAATAATTATTAATTATTTACCTTGGCATTTGTTGCATGAGACCTTTGCAAAAATGGTTGAATCCAACCATTACCCGCATAATTCTCTCATCAGGGCAGCTATCACTGTTACCCAATAACATCACTGACAATACAAAAAGACTTATCTTATCATTGTCAATCTACAAGAAGACAAATAATTATCACATGGTGTGTGACTAAAATATCTAAGCGCACTTGGTTTTGTTGAGTGAAATAATTATTCGAAGTGGTGATATTGGTCGAGGACTATACTACGTTAATGAGACCATTTGCACAGTTAGACAAAAATATAAATATTACATATGCATAAAATTTAGAAGACATTCACATAAGTGTTACAAATAATCACAAACATGAACATAGAAGGGCTAAAACAAAATCTTTTACTAAGACATCTGAATATGCATAGTATATAAAATCCGACACTTCACACAGAAAAATCTATCAGATATTAATACTTAAATGGAGCATAATATTTTCTTCCGACCTGCATGAATCATTAACAAACAATTATGGAACCATGATTCCTTTTTCCATGTGGGAAAACACCTAGAAGATATAAAACACACTAACAAAACAATAAAGATAATGCAAACTTCAGCTCCTTAAGGAATTCAATCCATTTAACATTTTAAATAACAAAAGGTTTTCTAGTTGCATTAAACCAAAGTCTTACTTGTGAAAATCTGAGAAAAGAGCTTTACAAAAGTCTGTTGATCAATTCATTGTGCAAAGAAAGGTTTTGCGATGAGGAAACTTAGGATTTAGAAGGCCCTTGGGTGGAAATCATAGCGAGCACTACCAAGCACCGATTGTGATTATGTATGAATACACAGCACAAGATAGTATGGTTACAAAGGAACAAGTTGACCACACTATTACAACAGTAAAGTACAATGAGAAAGCTACATAAGAGCACAAAGATCCCATGATAGAGTGCTCCATGAGGATCATCGATAAATAGGTTTGGTTAGGGTCCCAAACTAACAACAATGGGACCACATAGGTCACCATAAAATATGGATCTAAAATCCAAAGTGGACACACTTTAGTCAAAGGTCGGCTCCTTTCAATGATCAACTCCCTTCTTGTGGCAAGGTGAGGTTACCAATTAACCTATAGTTCCAACATTGGCTTTGTGCAATATCAGTTTAATGCTTGCATTTGTTATTAATACTCTTTGTGTCCCTTTTTAAAGAAAATACCTTTGGGTTCAAGGCCATATCAACATGTTAGGTAAACTCAAATCCTTTTTAGGGTTAGAGGCCATATCAACATGTCAAATAAAACAAACATTTCTCCCTATTATTCAACTAAGCTTAATTAACCAACTACTATTGCTCTTTATGCGAATAATTTGATTATTATTAACAATATATAATAGTATGATTTATAATCACAAACACATTAAAAAACACCTTTGATATCACTAATTTAAGATTAGTACATCTTTTTCTCAATAAATAATCAAATACTAAAGAAAAAAATATTATCCGAATCAAAATCTGTCATTAATTTTAGAATGTGTGATTATAAAATTATTCATTCTTTTTAAAACAAATTTGTAATTAAATATTTAGGAATCAATTCAAGCAAATTTGTGAACTATTATTCCACTTAATATTTTAAATAAACTTTGACGTAACCATGCTACTTAATCAACATTAAAAATTACTTACCCATTAAATTTTATATTTATCTTATCATATCATGTTTCAAATTTGAGATATTTTGTAAGTTGTTTACAACTAATAATGAAATAATTTTTAAATTTGAAATATTTTGTAAATTTCTTATAACCAATAATAAAATATGTTTTAAATTTAAACTATTTTTATAAGTTGCTTATAACCAAAATATTTAGTAAGTTACTTACCACCAATAATAAATGTTTGTTAAATTTTTTAAATGATCCTTTATATTTTTAAATTTAAAAAATACATATTTTGTATGAAATATTTACTTCCTTATTTTTATAAATGATAATATCATTATGTGTATGATTCAAAATCAAACATTTATGTTATCAATTAATAGCTGATAATATCATCATTTGTATGATTCAAAATCAAACATCTATGTTATCAATTTCTTTACTTAATTATTTTTTTGAAAAAGAAAATAAATATGATTGGAGTAACTTGATCTTTTTGAATTGGGTCATGTAAAATAATAATGTTGTAGCCAATTCTTTGGTTAAATTTAAAAAATGAAAAGTCAATGATAATGCTATTATAATTAATGTCATTAGATATCAAATAAAAAGATGATTTTTTTAATTGAAATGTGTTTTTGTAAAAAAATTAAGAAAATAAAAATTGAAAAATATTTTTAAACTAAGAAAAAAATCATTAATGTAATAATTATCTTATAATTAAAATATTCACAATATTATTATTTCTTAATATTAAAATTGAAAAATTAAAACTTCTATTATTACTGAAGAACATTAAAATTAGAACTTGAACACTATTATTATTATACCTATTTATAAAGCTATTTGATATAAACAATTTTAAAAATTGAGAGTGGCATGGTTTTTAAAATAATGACATTAATTATTTTTCAAATAGTTTATGTAAAAAATAAGAAATACGCAGTGGTGGCCATTCCTGTGCAATATTTATCAAGAATCTGTTACTAATTAACCAACTAACTAATTAATTAATTAACTAATCAGGGTTTCAACCAATCCTCAATGGGAGTGCAGTTGTGTTTGTGACGAATTTTCCAATCCAAATCCTGGCAAGCCCGGGAACAGTAATTAACTGTCCCGCAAACCGAGCACCGCCAGAACTCTTGTTTCGTCGTTTCCGGCGGCCCACAGAATCGGTGAGAACATAGCCGGAGGCCAAAACCCGACAGCCAGAGTTTGAACCAGTCAACCAGAAACTTATTCACATGATGCAGTTCCGACGCGGGGACATTACACCCGAAATAGCTCAGGAGGGGGCATGTTGCGGCTTGAACGAAAGCCTGACTTCTGGCGGCATGATTTTTCCATCTGCTGCCGCCGTTGATGTTCTTGCGCTAGGGTTCAAAGGGCTGGATCTGGGTATCTTCTTGCGCTCTGAAGTAATTGGCTGGGAGTATTGAGGCGAGCTTGCGGGCGTTGGCTTAGACGAGGAAGCGCCTTCCTTTGGCTATGTTTTTCGTAACGCCATAACCGTCCTGGAGGCAGTGGCCGGGCACCATCAAGGCGTCCAAGTGGCTGAGAAATGCTGACCTAGCGCACAGAGCTACGCCGGCTTTGAGATCCATATCTTTCTTAGTGCCTTTGCTATCGTCGAACTGAATGATGGCGAGGAAGTATAGGGCTGCGACGTGTGAATAAATGGTGGCCTTGGCTATCAATGAGGGTTCGCTGCCTCGGTTTTCAAGACAATAGAATAGGATCTGCACATGAGCAAGGATTAATCATTCAAATAAGTATAAAAATCGATGAACGACGACGTAATCTTCTGAATCATAATGGTTACAGGAATTGTTTATCAATCAAGTAAATTGAAGTCACTTTTGTATAAACAAGATTAGACGCATTATCATCTTATTTAAATTAATTGTTACAGGAATCTATTTACCGACCAAGGATACGACGAAGAGAATCACGGATGATATACCTGTATAGGCATTACAGTTTCAATACATTCGAGATTAGGGTCGGTCCCATTTGCTACATCAACCATTTCTACCAGATCGACAAAATAAATAAATAAAAAATCAACCAGAAAACCCTAGATCCGACGAGGTTCGACCCCCTTTCTACAGTGTGTATTCTTATAAAAGAACCAAATACAAACGCACAGACCAAGAAAGGCCGACATCTCTTTATCCGAATGCAGTATATGAATACCAAAACTATTGGGTAGTAACAGAGATCGTTTTAAAGAAGAAAAAAATCCATATGTTACTCGGAAACCTCTTGTGGGATCCAGATATCTTCGCTTGACCTTAACCAGAAAGGAAAATACAGAGCCGAGTTTATTACTCAGAACGATGCACAAAATCCAGAATGATAGATATAAACCTTTTTAAAAATCATAGTAGTATTAACAGTATATTTATGCAAATGCCACGAAGGGCCAGTAGAAGGTCTCATTAAGCATCAATTATTATATTACAGTATCAAGAGCTATGAAACCAAATAAGCATTCAAATTACAAGTGGTTGAAATACCAGTTTCTAGGTCAACAAAAGAAAAGACTAAACCCTCCATTCCATAAATTTTCGTAGTAGCAACCCCTAGATTGTTTTTCCAAAGCAATACTGAAGAGATCAGTCGCAGTAGGAATACTTCTTACCCTTGTTTACCGGAATGGAACCATCCAGGAGTCTTCTTTACCAGTACCTGCAAGGGTTCGAAGTTTTAGTCCTTAAGACAAAAGCTAATAACTAACAAGGACTGAAACAGAGTTGGACATGAGAATTATATGCTTACCTGAGTATTTCACCGCCTCGGAGAAGTTAACAGGCTTAGTGGGATCTCCCTCATTAATGCTGGACCTCCGAATACAGGCCATCTCGGCAACCAGAACCAGAGTCGCAGAGCCATTTAGAACCAGGAGCAAAAGGGCGAATTTTCAGACAGGGTTACCAGGGTCGCTTTAGGATGGTCTTCTCGAATGTTGAGGAATCCAATTTGGGTTTAAGAGCTCCCTCAAATCACCCTGACATCATAACAGTTGTAGCATAAATTTTAACTTGTCCTAACAACTCATCACGTGGTAAGTACCGTTGAAAGTTCAGGATTCCAGTCCTCATCAACAACAAACTTAAATGCATAGTAGAGAGGATCCCGAGGGTGATACAGGGATAATAATACCTTTGTGCGATTTGTATTGTGAATATGACGCACCTCTCGCCGCCGAAACAGGAAGGGGTTATCGAGGTTGACATCATCAGCTGACATCCAATCAAAACTTAACAAATTAGCATTATTTCAAAAATTTATATAAATAATTTTTTTTTAACTATATACAAATAACCAAAAACTATAGAGTGGAGGAAAAATTTATAATCATAGGTACAAATTAATAGGGTTTGCATGATATATATATGATCCCCTTCGGGGACATAATAATTATATATATATATATAGATATATATATATATATATATATAGATATATGCATTTGTTGGTGAAACATGATGAGATTAAATTTACCATCACATCATGTTCCACTAACAAATCCACATATATAATTCATTTCAATTTACCATCCCATCATGTTCCATCAACAAATCCAACCAACCACATTATATGCCAAAAAAAAAATTCACTTCCAAATTTTGATCCATCCATGTGTACAACAAATATCCTCTCTAAACTATATTTTATGGGTGTGGAACAAAATCGTTAATAAACTTTGGTCCATACTTATTGGATGCACATTATGCATTCACACATATCTTAGGAGCAATTTTTAACATGTGTTAATTAATTCAAGATTGACTAAAATATAGTTTAGAGAGGATATTTGTTGTGCATATGGATGGATCAAAATTTGGAAGTGATTTTATTGGCATATATAATGTGGTCGATTGAATTTGTTGGTGGAATGTGATGGGATGGTAAATTTTAATAAATTTAATAAATTATATATATATGGATTTGTTAGTGAAATATGATGGGATTGAACTTACCATCCCATCATGTTCTACCAACAAATCCATATATATAATGCATTCCAATTTACCATCCCATCATGTTCCATCAACAAATCCAACCAACCACATTATGTGCCAAAAAAAAATTACTTCCAAATTTTAATCCATCCCCACACACACAGATATATATATATAATTTAGTGGTTTTATAATTTATTTATATTATAAAAGAATGTTTAATTCCACACTCAATAAATCAAGGAGTATACACTTTCAAAGTGATTATGGAAGGCCTAGTTGAGCTTTCACTACCTACCTATTGCAATGTCCACATTTAATTCAAAGTTTTTATATATATATATATATATATATATATATATATATATAAACTTGTCATTAATATAAATAAAACTAAAATTAAATTTTATCACCTAATTTGGTATGGTTATAAAATCCTTAAATATGGACAGTACTTAGGTATCCATTTCATTTGTCATTTAAATTGGAATCAAATTATTAAGAAGAGAATTATGGCTCATTCAAAAGCTTATGATTGTCTTGAAAACATACACTGAAATCTAGGATTGAGATAAGATTTTTTTTCAAACACTTTGTAATTATTGTAGTTAGGTTATGAAGTTTGGTCATGTAGTGTCTCTCATGATACTTAGACTAAATTTGATCAAATCTAAAAGCTTTTTATAATGTATAATTTTAAAATTAAATGAAAATTATGATCCTTACCAGATTCTCTTGATTAACACGAGTTGTTCATCCAACCTTGATTTGATACTTGGAAAATAAATATAAGTTGCTCATGTTAAGTAAGGATACAATCTCTGTTATTGCATCAATACATTCTAGGTGAGTGCACACTAATGAGGGTCTCTCATGATGCGTTTGTAGCAATGGAAGAAAAAAAAGTAGGTGTCCCTTGGCTTCAAGGGTTATTTTGAGGTTCTTGCATAATGAGTCTAAATATGGTGTAAGTCGATGCAATGTAGAAAATTGAATTAACTATCTGTATATATAATTTTTTATTTAGAAATTTTGTATAACTATATGAATATTGATGGTGATGGTGATGGAGTGTATTGATAAGCTTTTTGACCTTTAAAATATAAAATATATTTCTGAAAATCAACTCTAATGTTAGGGTGATATTTATGATTTTAACTAGCGTACCCTTGAAACTAGGGAAGGGGACATTCAAGGGTATAACGGGTGGATATACTAGGGAAGGGAACATTCAAGGGCATAACGGGTGGATATACTAGGGAAGGGAACATTCAAGGGAATAGGGGGTGGATATATTGTAGAAAGGGAGGCATTGGAATTGTTTTTGATATTAGGCTACATTGGATATTTTTATGTGTTTGAAAATGCAATCATTGTATTTTTTCACTCATTTTTGTTGAGGGCGGTTGTAAAATTTAAAGGAACAAAATGTGAAAAGGTGCTTGCTTACATTTTTGTCTCCCATAATCCCTCTCAGTAAGGAACGCCATAGTATAAGCACATGACTTCCCACAACTTGATACTTTTTTTTTCATTCACCAATCTCTATTAACCCTAAATATTATTACTACCAACCTCACAAATCAAACCAATGCAAAATGAAAGAAACAATTAATTCTAACTCATTACAACCAACATTCATACACTTCTAAAGGGGATTTAGATATCATCAAGGTATTATGTATTCATAACCTAAAGTAGACACTATGTTAACAATTTTTTACTTGAAGACCACAAATATCTCAACCTATACATGGACAACATGGTTATAAATATGTCACTGTATACACATGTATCACATTTTTCTTCAAGGACAAAATTAGTTTGTGTTCATTAATTGATAAGCTTCTAGGATTAAAAACCAATAATATCCAAAGATCATAAAATATCTCAAACCTACAATCCTGTATAATCTAAAAATTAGGAAGTGGACTATCAATTTCATCAAAACTATTTTCTATGAGACTATAAGGATAACTTCATTGAACCATTCCATCATAATAACAATCAAGGAATACCACCAAACCAAATAAACCTAGATAAGTCAAAAAACCATTGTCCAAAAAGTAAAAACTTTTCAAAGTTCCTCACACTATAGAGTGAAGGGATGGACTCTATTGTCCAATACAACTATTACCTATATCGATTGTGCCTCTTAGATCTCTTAGAAGAGCTTCAATTGTGAGAGCTAGGGTAGGAAAATCCCAAAAGATCATTAGGTTCCATGTTCTTTTTCAAGAAGTGGCCATGATTTCCTAATGCCTCTAAGGCTAAATCTACTTAAGATGTAATAGAAGGACATCTGAAGAAGAAGAAAGGATTGGAAACTGATGGAGAGACTTAACTTATAAAAATGGAAACCCAATCCTTGTATACAACAAATTTGGAACAATTGAATTGTTGACAAACATAGAAATTGATAGAAAGAAAATAACATTCTTCGTCGTTTGTGAAAGTTCCCCAAGAGAGTTGTTGATGTACAAATCAATGCCTAGGCTCAATATCGAACTGTGGACTAGAGAAAGGGGACATTGCCCCATCAAGCCTTGAATAGAATTAGCCCCACAAGGATAATTGATGAAAATGGATTTAATACGACCACTAACTACTCTCCAACAAACATAGGAGGATCACAAAGAGTCGACATGTCCTATTCATGAGTTCTACCTTGATCATCCTTTCCCACTTAATTGATGGTTATTTGATCATTCGATTCAATGACCACCCCATATCTTGGATAAATCACCAATGATTAGGGACCCACTAACACTTGACAAAAGTATGAAAAAGATGGATTTTTTTACTGGATTTGAGACTACCCTTTCTTCGATACGTTTCTTAAAATCTCCTTCTACTAATAAACCATTTTAATCATGGAATCTTTGGTTTATACACCTTTTTCCTTTAAATTGCCATTATCTACCATCTTCCCTTCAATATCAACAATCACAGATCTCGATGCCCCTTAATGAACTAATATTTGCAAAATATCCATCATTCGATGGTTCTTTTTGAGAGCTTTCCACCCCACTTGAACCAAGTTGAGCGTTTTCAATTTTTTACTATTGAAGCCACATTTGTTTTGTCCACAATTTGTTAAGAAACTTACGAAACAAATGTCCATGAACTTTGCAAAATTTGATATTAAAAGAGGACTTTTTCATAATCCACCATTTGAAAGTAACCTTGTTCACCCTCTCAAGAACAGTCTCTTCCAAAATATCCCTTAGACAAACTCTTCTTACCCCTTATACAAATTGCTTATATATCCCAATCTTAAAAATTAGTAAATATGAAAGAAATACAAGTTTTGTTTTTCCCTGGACATTAAAAATAATAATTATTTTCCAAACCATAAAACAAGGCATGCATTTTTCATAGGTACAATATGTAGGGGTGTGTTTATTAACTCAAACAACTATATTTTTTTATTTTTCAACATCACCACATGGATGATGTTTTAAAAAATCATGAAAATGCATGCCTTTATAATAAAAAAAGTGTTTAAAACTTTTATAAGATATTACTAGCACAACCACTTAACTTGTTGTAAGTGAACACTAATAAATCACAAATTAAGTGTTATGAACAAATTAAATGCCACTAAACTATCTCTTGTTATTATATATATATATATTTTTATGTTGTATGAACAAAAGTATGAACAACATTTCTATGTTGTATGTGGACTTGTGTTATTATTTTATTATTGAATTTTATTAAAACTTAATGATTTAACGAGCATTGGATTTGAATCAAATTTAACGAGCATTGAATTTGAATCAAAGACTTCCTTCAAAGTAGATCAATATATTTTGGTACCCTAAATGGAGGATCCCCATTGTTCATATGCTAGCGGAATCAATCACAACCGTAAGATCAAATTCGGAGAATTTGTGCTCGACATTTTCAATAATATAATAGAAATAAGATTTTAAATAATAATTGATATATTTATATTTATTTTTATGATACATTTTATTGATAAAATATGAGAATAATAAATATCAATAAATTGTTGTGTAAATTTTTTTTTTAATGTGTAAAAATTTTAAGATAAGAAAAATTTACATCTCAGAAAAAATTGAACATCTCGATGCTTAATAAATTTGGTTTAAGATGGATCTATGTTGATTATTAATAACTAAAATAAAATTGAACCTAAAACGTAAAATCTATCATCATGTAGTTCATCTATTAAATCATCAAATTATTCTTGTATTAAATCATCAAAGTTATTCATCCATTAAATCCTCAATGAAACACACATCATCAACAATATTATTGTTAAAAATTATATTAAAATCTAGTCACATGGAAATAAATAAAGCATAAAGTGGTGAACAATTGAGTGTGCACTTCATGTGGTCAATTAAATATGAAGTGTTAAATGTAATTAAATATGAAGTGTTAAATGTAGATGAAAGGGAAATGTATGATTTTATGGGTTAGTTTGTAAAAAATTATATAAGATATGGTATTGGATAAGTTGTATTTAGTTATTATACAAAGAAGCAGTAGTTTTTCATTTTATAATCCAAATTTCTATGTGTTTAAATTGTGTTTTTGAATCTATAAATAGATTTAGCACCTTTGAATACTCTCATGGTACCCAAATTATGCAATTTCTATAACTAATATTTGTGATTCTAAGATTTTTTAAAGATTTCCAACCAAAACACAAACAAAATAAAACGCAAAATATGTTCCAAAAAAATTAAAAACTTAAAATATTTAAACTACACTTTATATTAAGTTACAGCTTAAGTTACTTTGAAAAGTGATAAACTCAACTTTAAACATCATAGGCTGAATAATAAATGTAACGAAGTTCATAAATAGAAACTTATATACTAGATCATTATTGCGGATGATTAATGAGTTGTTCAAAATTTATCACGATCCATTTTTATATTGAAAGAGAAAACTCTTTTGGTTGAGGTTGCGAGTTTGTCTTTGAATGAAATTTATTAATAAGGAATTATGAAGGCTTAAAAGAGTGTAGGAGAGATTAAGAGTTGTAAGTTATATTTTGAAGGTGTTTATATATATATATATTAAAAATTGTTAGAAGATTATTAATAAAGAGTAGATAGAGTTTAAAATTTAGATTTTTTTATTTAGATAGATTAAAAGATATGAAGTTTTTCAACTTTATATTGAATTAAGGTATAGGCTATTTCAACACTACTTAATTTGTAACTGTATTGTTTAATATATTGACCTAAAAGAAAAATACATATAAATAATATAGACAAAGTTAATCTTGATTAAATATATGCTCACAAGAATAGGTACACCCATTGTCTACAAAAAATAATAGGCATTTGGGGATCTTGGTCATGTTCGAGATGATGCAGATTCTATGAAAGAAGCACATAGTGTGGAGTTTGAGGCATATCCTCTAATTGGCTATCTAAATGTCTCAACATTTTCTTAACTTTAGAATCCCCATTGTTCTTGTTATTAACTCTAAGTGAGGGTTAACTCTCCATTACAAAGTCCAGCTCTGGGATGTTAAGGTGCCTCAAACTCCACAGAACCAATCTCACAAAGGCAGTTCTTATATATATAAATTTACACCAAACGATGAGGCTACTCATAGTCCTATCCAAAAACCAAAGCATGAAAGGCTATGCCAAAATGAACGCAATGAAGAAGAGACCAGTCCACTTAGCCCTCTCAAAGATATTGTTGAGTCTGAATCGTCCAACAGAATGAGATCTAGAACTCTTTCCAAGAAAGACACTCCTCATGAAGAAGAAAAAACATGCCAATCTTCATATCGTTTTGACCAAAAACAGCCAGTGATCCCTATAACATTGCTCTCCTCACAATGTCAAGTATCAATATGATGTAGACCTCCAAAACCATCCAAATTTAAAATTATCCTATCTTCAAATCTCATCTCCATAAAGATAAACATAAATTATCCTGAACAAGATTGCCAAACAAGTGTGTAAAGACCTAACAAGCAAGGAGAGATAGGATATTTATATCCTCTCTCATACCCACCCTTTGACACATAATTGATGCCAACCACTTATTGTGATTGAAATATCATTATTTACTTGATTTGTTGAGATCAAATAAGAGAAGTTTCAAAGTTTTCCATCTAATTGATGTCTTAAATATTTGTTACGTGGTACACTATTGGATTTTGGTCTTCTCTGCTGGTAGGACGTCGTCTTCAGCAGCAGCTTTTAGGTTTTTTTGGGACGTTAAATACAAATTTTCAAACAACCAAGTTTTTTTAATTATGATCTCGTTAGAGATTATTGGATTGTTGATAAAAAAATATTGTTTGCCTATAACTGTTAATATTGTAAGCATATGTATAAATTCTACGTATGGTAGAAATATTATATATTAATCATGATTTAGTCAGTGATTTTGATGTGGTGTGATTCATAGTGGACAATATGCACCTAAATAAATAGATTCTTGTTAAATGTGTCTACACTATTCGAAGAATTTAACCGAGTGGATTAGCACTGAACCGAATCACCATTTAATTTGATATTTATGTTAAGCATGAGCAGGTCTATTATAGGCAAATTTTAATATATCTTTCATTGATGAGTTTATCTCGATTGCAGATTTCAGTTCAATTCAACTAGTATAAAGCAAGGTTAATGTTTGACCTCACAAGCTTTATGGGCTTAGTTTCAATCAAGGAGTAAACGTTTTCAAAGTGTTATTAACCAAATGTTCTTCAATATATATAAAGAAAATTATGAACTTGTCATTAATGTTGATATAATTAAAATTATGGAAAGGAATTTATCGTCATGTATGATGAGAGGCAATATTGAGGCATCCGTTCTAATTGTCATTCAAATTGAAACCAAAGTATCATTAAGAATTATTGGTTATTGATAAAACTTATATATTTTTATTGAACGTATATGTAGTAATGATGAAATGTAGAGTTGATAGAATCTCTTTTTTCAAACACTTTGTTATCCTAGTTTTGTTGTGAAGTTTGGGTTAAAATGATCTTCCAACCTTTGCTCAAGTTAAACCAGGATATACTTTTGCTCAAGTATACTCCCCAAGTTCTTATAGCATCAATATACTCCCCACCTTTGCTCAAGTTAAACAAGTATACACTCTTTTGTATTTCATCAATATACTCCTAGTGAGTGCACACTAATGAGTTTCTCTCAAGATGTATTTGCAATGATGAAAAACAAAAAAAAGTATCCATGTCCATTGGAAGGATATTTTGAGGTATTTGTATAATGAATCTAAATAGAATGTAACAAGATGTAATGTAAAATATTGAATTAAGTTTTGGTATATATAATTTTTATTTATTGAAATTTTGTATAATTATATGAATATTGATGGTGATAGAGTGTGATGCTAAGCCTTAATATACCAGTAATTGTCCTAGAAGGTGCAAATGAACACCAATAAAACCAACATATGGAAACTGGCAAGAAAGCACGACCATTCTCCTTTAAATTTAAGTTCTAGGCAAGTATTAATGATATGCCGATTAAAAATAAAAGATGAAGTTATATGCACCTCAGTTGCATAATCTCTAACATCTGGTTTAAATATATGGATATTGACATACTTAGTTGAAAATGTATTTGTACATTGAATGAATCATAACAATATTGAACCTACACTTCAATAAGTATATGTGTATTTCAAAACTAAAATGTGAAGGTTAATGTATTAAGTAATTAATAGATTATAAGAAAAATATTTATTTGATGTGATGTTTTAAGTCATGATGGAAATACATTAATCTTTTTTAGGCTTTTAAATAAATAAGCAATAAATTTCTATGTACCTTATAATGAAATCTCTACACAACTATTATGAGATAATCTTATAAACCATATATTTTATAGAGTGAGACCATGCCATATTTTTTAGTGCATTATTTTGTCTTTATGTATACCTCATTGCTTAAAATTCAATTTAATATTATATTTAATAACAATCAAACTTGATCAACAAACTTAAACATTGATGATTAGATATGAAAACCTAAATGTGTTCATGAGTACATACTCACCAAGATAGTGTTAAATGGGCCATTTTCATCATGTTATTTTTTGTACTTTGAGACTTCTTTTAAGAAAATATTAGCACCCACCTTACAACGAAAGGTATACACACAACTCATTATAGTATAATCTTATGGGCCATAGAGTTTAAAAAGTGAGACCATGAAATATTTTCTCGTGCATTATTTTCTATTTATGCACAACCAAGGAAATTTTTAGGGGCGAAATTTAGCCAATTTGCTATTTTTTGGACTTTTTTTCAAAAAATAAAGTCACTATTTGGTCATTTTTAGCCTCTATTATCGCCTATATTTACATAAAATATGTTTTTTTAGCATAATATTCGCCAAAATTTACAAGTTTCAGTAGTAAGTCGTATGTTTCATATTTAATATTCACCTACCAATATATATATATATGTTTTTTTCAATCCAAAATAATCGCCTAGAATACTATACTTAGGTATACTTTTATAATCCTTAAAAAATACCCTGTGCACAACTCATTGCCTAAAATTCAATATACTATTATATTTAGCAACAATCAAAGCCAATCAATGAATTTAAACATATTTTAATTAGATATCAAATCCATAAATGTGTTCATGAGCACCTATTTGCCAACATAGTATTAAATGGACCCTACTCACAAGTTTGTCCAACTTAGTAAAAAACCTAACTAAATGGGCCATGCTCATAACGTTATTTTTTTGTCATTTTCTTGAAGTTTGTCCAAATCTTCAAGAGCCCAACTAATGATGGACCATGCTCATGATATTAATTTTTGTCTTTTTGTTGGAGTTTGTCAAAATAGTAAAAAACCCAACTAAATGGACCATGCTCATAATGTTATTTGTTCTCCTCTTGTCATAGTTTGTCCAAATAGTCAAAAACCAAACTAATAGCTTGTTAGTATATTTTTCTTTATAGATCCCACAAAAATTCCCTCACATTGGGTAGCTCCATTCCTAGGCACCAATGTGGTTTTGCATTGAAGACCAAGTATACCAACTATGATTTGGTCTAAAATTTATTGTTTTTGAGCCATCACTCTGATCAGTGAACTCATGGTATTGTTACCACATATGCTCTCCATGTGAGACATGGAGTAGAAGAGGTAGAACATGTTTTACCCTTTGTTACTCTTGTTCTATCTAGGGGGACATAGTTGTCCACAACCTCTAAGAGCTATACCAGAAATGACGGAGACAATTACATAGATTCTAACAACACAGCCTGCAAATATCTCATCTATTGTAATTCATCCAAACTAAATGGGGTGGTCAGTGTATCCTTTCTTTCCATTATGATTATTATGCAAGTAGCTCTCAAGTCCTCATAATACATGCCATAGTTCATCTCAATATTTGACTAGACACGTAGAGGGAAAACATTGCGATGTCGACACCGCTGGTCGTTTCTAGAATTAGCACAATACTGAAGCATTAGTGACTACTTCTTTCTAGAATAATTAAATCCCTTCATCTATGAACAAATATAAGGATTTGATTTCTCTTACAATCTATCGTTCTTGATTTTAAAAAATATTGATTAAAACTTTAAAATAAATATTAATGAAAATAAAATATCAGACAAATATATAGATGTAAATAAATAGAAATACATACAATGAATTAATTAGAATTAAATTTGAAACATAATTAAATTTAATTGGTTAACAACAAAAACTAAAATTCATTCACTAGGCTATGGATGAAATTGTAATTAGCTAAATTGTGATGATTGAAAATTCATAAGTGGGCAGTGCAGATCTCACAAGCCATCATGAGAGCATGGAGTTACATGTCAACTATAATCTCGAGAAAAAAGAAAGAAACAAAAAGAAAGGGTAGTTCCAACCGACTTAAATAATTGTTGAAGTGCAATATGATCTAGATATAGTTTCATGTTTGTTTAGCACTACAAATGGCATGCTTAGGGTAGTGTGTCCAGGCATGTTTTTATTTCACCAGGTTGGGGCATAACATGTTATTAGTTGATTATAACTATCATAATGATTGTAATTAGTTTCCCAGTTGGTGTGCAGGAGTGAGAGCTTATGATATGTATATGAAAGCACTTCTACAATAAAGTTTAGGCTTTGTCTCTAGTACTATGTGTACCTCTAGGTTGTGAATGAACATTAGTCATATATATTTAAGTTGAACTATTCTATATGGTTGTTTGTCTTGTCCTGGAATTAGATCAAGTGATATCAACTTGGGATGAGGCATATATTAATGTTTCATATTACAAAACTAGGTCACTTAAATGGCATAGACTATTGGACAACTCAACATTGTGCGCTTCATACCGGTTAATAGAAACACCTCATATACATATAATCTCTAAGCCTCTTCAATGCCAAAAGATCTTTGGTTTTCCATATATGATTATCAAAATTGTATGGGTGTTAGATTAATAACAACATAAGGCTAGTCATAAGGCTAGGCTTTGTCTTCTTCTGATAGGTATAAGGTATATGAATGAGTATAGGAATTAAGAATTAATGCAAATCTTGTCACGTGTGTATAGATAAATAAGGGAAAATGCTATATTATCGTGATATTATCTCATTATATTAGTTATAACAGAAGGTTAGATTCAAAATAATAAATCTTCTAACAATGAAGTAAACTCACAAAGCCTCAAATCTGATTAAATCTGATTCATTAGCATATAACATGTTATGAAGTTCTCCCTAACCGATTTGCAATGGGATGAATTTCTTTGACTATTACATATCTCTTATGTGAGTATGTTTCTTAGAATTGGTTTGAATTCTATTGATTATGGTGGAATTCAATAGTGCAAATGCCTTTTATTTGTTTTTTCATGCTTACTTTTTTAATTATAGATTTTTTTTATAGTCATATAAACTATTTAAAAAATCAACAAAATAGTTTATCATTATGTTAATATCTAGAAATAATAGAAGATTTTATATTTTATATAAATTATTTTAACATGCCACAAGATAATAGATTTCAAAGGATATTTATAGTCATAGAAGCTACTTCAGTAAGCCACAACACATGCTATGAGGATGTTAATATTCATATATAGCATGAGGTTTCATATAAGATATTTCGTGATTATCACAATAGAGGGGTCTTAGACTGTTATTACATAGAGGATAGAGGATAAATCCCAACAAACAAGCATAATCAACCTATAACCAATTGGTTATATAAATCTAAAATATATTTATCTAAATCTAAAATACATTTATCTTAAAACCGTAAGGTGAAAAAAATTGTGTTACAACTACAAGAGCACCAACATTTTCTTAACCCAATGATAAGATGTTCTCAATGCCACAATTGGGTTTTCTCTAATGACACAAACCACCTTTGAGTATGTAGTTTGCTAGTCATTATGGAAATATTTTCTGATAATCATTTAAGAAAGGTTTTGTGATCTAATAGTAGGTATGCAAAAGTTAAAAAAAATCCTAATAAATATCTAAAAACTTGTACTATGAAATCTCTAATCAACAGTTGGAACATATTTATGTAGACCTATTTGGAAAAAGCAATACACATAGGGACTTTTCTATACAATGTAGCTCTCACATAAAATTATTCTCACCATTATAAAAAAGCACTACATAAGAAAACTGGAGGTGCAGACTTCAATAATTTTTGCTCTATCTAATCATAACAAATGTAAGGATAGATGATTTGTATGAGATTAAAGAAAATGCAGATATGAAAGTAGATGCATATGCCACCATGGTATCTAGTTGGTATGGATTAACAATTTTAGGAATGCAACGATGTAGTTTGCAAAATTTGGTAACAAACTTAGGAACTATCTCGACATTATTCCTTCATAGGGAATTGAATCTCTCAAATAGAATCTATTATCCTTCTTGACCCCCCATCATATAGAGAATTTGGATTCATAGATATGAATTTCAGCTGATTTTAAATAATAAAATCATTTTTTTCTTAATCCAAAATTCAGAGTTTCATCCAAATATAATAATGAGTTGACGCACTTGCTTATCAAATATTTCCATTAGCTGGAACATTTAGATATCAAATATTTACATTAGATAACCTTTTGAAATCCTCATTGTCTAGACCATATGTGGTATTGAGATCCAAGAATTGGTGTTCAACCTCGATGTTAATTACGACTACGTGGGTTTGATGGCATCAACCCATGTCGCCAACTATTAGTCTCTCTTCTCTCTAATTTTAATTTCTATCCATTGTTATAGTCCTGTTTATAATGTGGCCTCATTGAAATCCAACAATCATTGTTGGACATGCCTCTACTTGTGCTCGATGAAGACTCTTGCTACGAGTTCCACTTTCTTATTAATGTTGTGGCATATGATGTTTCCCCTGTGATCTGGGTGGCTTCCTCTCTAGCCTATAGGTGGAACTGCAAGGTGTTGGTCTGCAATTTGATGGAAGAGGCTTGTGCTCATGCCTAGGAGGAATCAAGAGAAGAACAATTGGATCGTCACAAATTTTAAAAAAAAGAGAGTTTTATTTCTCTAAATTGAAATACATAAAAGAATTTACTCAATCCTCCATGTAACCTTGTTGCTTCTTTTTGGAGTTATTCGATTTGTTGGACTATCTCCTTTGGCTCATAGGATAAAACCACGTCAACTTTTATATTGTTATAGTTTCAGAAACTACACAATTTCAAGGAGAAGGGTGGAGGTTTCAATGTTGCTTCTAGAAAAGCAACCTAGGCAATTTGGTGTTGCCGGTAGAGTTCTACTCTAGGGGTGTGTGTTCCAATTTGCTGGATATTACACCAAATCTGCTAACAAGATGTCCATTAAGTTTACTTTCTACTGACCGTAGTGATTTAATTTCCACAAATAATGTTCCAAAGGACAAATCATCCTTAATACACTAATCATCTTGAAAGATGAACTCACAAAATAAGGTTGTGTTGTTACTTCTCATAAACTAAAAATGTGGAGACTAGGCCAAATTCATTGTTGGTCCTATGGTTAAGCATTAATTTTGATCAATGTGAATGTCACAAAATTCATCCTTATGTAATCATATTTCTTGTAGATAACAAGATTAGTGTATATATAATTGATAATAGGGACCTCATCTCTATCATCATGAAGAGGTTGAGTATATTCTATTTTCTTTTTCATTAAAATAAATTTCTTATTGGTGCCTATAAGATTATTTTCAAGTCTTGTTGTTTGCAAGTAAATAGTAGGCTCCAACTTGTTTATGATTATTGAACATCATGAAGATGAAGCTAATTTTTCTCAAGAGCAATGTCCCCCTTCTTTGGATTAGAACAAATCCCTTTTTCTACTCAAGTGGCATGATTCTTTTGATTCTGAACCCGAGTGATCATTTAGCTCAAGTTGTCTGTTGAGGATGGAATTTCTAAAACATAGATATATGTATATGTATTACTCTATAAATGTATTTACTTCCAGTTGATGGAAAACATGTTTGGTGTTTGTTAGGTTATTTTCAACTCTTGTTTCTTGCAGTAAATAACAGGCTACAACTTGCTTATGATTATTGAACATCATGAATATGAAGCTACTTTTTCTCAAAATCCAATGTCCCTTTTCTCTAGATTAGAACAAATCCCCCTCTCTACACAAGTTGCATGATTCTATGCTTACTGAAATTAAGTGACCGATTAGCTCAAATTGTATATTAAAAATGGAATTTATAAAACAAAGATATATGTATATATATTACTTTAGAAATGTAATTGCTTCCATTTACTCTCCTCAAAATTTATTAACTTATGTTCTCTTATATACTTTTATTTTATGTGGCAGATATGTAGAGAAGACAAGTTCTCTTTATAATAGAAATATATTTACCTTTATATGCATGCTATGATCAAGCTTAGAGTTCCTACTTTATGCATTAGCTTATAATCATATTTCATTTTGAAGGTATAAGATATTATTTTTACATTGCCTTTGTCACACATGCTTCTATGTATATAATGCATGCATTTAACATAAATCACAGTTTTAGAATTGACCGAGACATTTATAAATTATATGCCTCTATCGTGTACACATGAACATCCCTAGGTTGAAATGAGAACTTCTTATATAGGATTATATTTATCATCGGGAACTTATCTAGGGATTGCATTCAAGATTGGAAAAATGTTTGCAAAATTATTTATAAATTGGTATGGATCAACTCTTTGTATGATAATCGTATTAGAAGTATTCAAATCGTGGAGTAAAAGGGGGTCACACCCTCTCATCTGCTATTAGGTTTATTCTATTATAAGTTTGAGGTCTTACCCCCACTTATTTATATGCTGGATTGGTAGGTTGTGATAATCATGCTTAAACTTAACATAATTATATAATGATTCCATCCTGATTACTTATGTATATTTATGGGGAGTGAGTATTACAAGGTCCTAGCTTTTAATCCTCTTGTTTTTAATAGTCAAAGATGGAAACAGATAAAGGGATTTCTCCTTTGGATACCTACCTGTGCAATGACTCAAATGATATTTTACGATTTTTATAAATCATCCTCATCTCTAGGTATCTATATACAAATATAATAATTATGTCCCCGACATCTAGTTTTTCATCTGGGGCTATTAAGCAGGGCTACTGGGGCTATTAAGCAGGGCTACTGTTCGTCAATGGAGGCTCTGGTTATGGTTGAAACCTTTGTTCTGCAAAAATCGGGCATTTTCGAAATTTTTTAGTTGCTATTTTTCTGTGGCCTGATTGGCGCCGTGCATGGTGACGTTTGCCTTGGCTCTTGCGCCCCAGGAGCCGGCGGCGGGATGGCGTCATGGTGTGTTAAATTTCGGCATGGTGGGTTGTCCTCGGTTTACAGTGTTCAGTTTTTCGAGGCCTATGGTTTTCGCCTGTTCCAGGTATGGGGTTTTGTCCTGGTTTTTCTTATGGCGGACAAGGGTTTACGGCTGGCTCGGCGTGTTTTCAGTGGCGTTTTCGCCTGTTGTCCGGACATTTGTGGGCTCGAGGTCTTTTAAGAGGGTTTCTTCTTGCGTGTTTCAGAGGGTTTGTACAAGGGCCGTTCTGGTTTTTCTTTATTTCGGTATGGCCATGGCCATCGTTGCTGGTTCATGCTTTTATAGCTTGCCAGCGTTCGGACGAGGGGGCGTTCTGATTTTTCTTATGCCGGAGGAGGGTTTACGGCTGGCTCGGGGTCTTTTCAGTAGCGTTTTCGCCTGTTGTCTGGACATTTGTGGGCACGGGGTCTTTTAAGAGGGGTTTCTTCTCGCGTCTTTCAGAGGGTTTGTACAGGAATGGGCTTCTGTGGGTTTCGTGAGGGCTTCGTCAAAGACTGGGCAGGGGGCCATTCTGATTTTTCTTTATTTCGGTATGGCCATGGCCATGGTGGCTGGTTCGTGCTTTTATAGCTTGCCAACGTTCGTATCTTCGCCTTTGATAGCGATTTCAACTTGTTTGGCTCTGTACTCTCTTTCGGCGGTTTCCGTTGCACATTTGGGGAGATCTGGTTGCTGTTGTGGTCGTCATTCACCGGGTTCATTTACAGTGTCTCATTTCCAGTTTTCCGTCTCTCGTGTCTTTCGTGGAAGCTCAACGACGGGTTGCTTGCACAGGTGCGTCTTTGCTGTTCGTTGCAGAGGTATGTCTTTGGTGTAGAACAGAAACCATGAACCGATTTTGCATTTTGTTGTTGATTTTTCTCGCTTGTGCTTCCGTAGCTGACTGAAAACTGCTTGCATTGCATTGGTGAATTATATTCTACTTGCCTATGGAACATTGGTCTCTGTTGCCCTGGATGGAGTTGTTATTTTTGTGGATGTCTTTTTACCTTGTTTGGCTCAGGAGGGGTTCATGTGTTTTGCTTTGGAAATGCTCGAATGAAATGTAGCATACTTGGTTTCCTTGTTTTATTTTTCTTGGTGTATTCACTATGAGAGATTGTATTCCGAGAAGGGAGATTGTGTCATAATTTGTATGAACATGAATGGGAATGGGGATGTCATCGGGGGTTGTTTTGCAAACTGTTTTGCCAGGGCTCTTTGATTTTTCTCACTTGTGCTTCCGTAGCTGACTGAAAACTGCTTGCATTGCATTGGTGAATTAGATTCTACTTGCCTATGGAACATTGGTCTCTGTTGCCCTGGATGGAGTTGTTATTTTTGTGGATGTCTTTTTACCTTGTTTGGCTCCGGAGGGGTTCATGTGTTTTGCTTTGGAAATGCTCGAATGAAATGTAGCATACTTGGTTTCCTTGTTTTATTTTTCTTGGTGTATTCACTATGAGAGATTGTATTCCGAAAAGAAGGCTCTAAACAGTGAACAGCAGAGTGAGCTCAAGTTTTAGCTCTTCGTTGGGTGGAAAAATCCGTACCATTCTAGTCCCTTAGGGTGAACATGTTGTGGTCAGCCGTAACCCTATCCTCTTGACTTATTACTACTAGTAGTAGCAAGATTGATCTATTTCAATTTTATGTTAGACATCTTGATATGACTTCTACATCTTTCATTATTTGCTTTAGTAGTTTCCGTAGCTGTTGTGTGGAAAGATGACCTTGTTTGGAAATTAGCTTGTAATTTATAGCCTCTTTAATAGATTAAAATAAGAGACAGAAAGATTTGTTAGCAGGATCTGTAAGCCTTTAAAGACTAATCTAGGAGTGGTATTAAAAGTGTTTAGCTAGCCCATTGACTGTGCAATATTGCTTTAGTCTTCTATTTTATATGCATTAAGCCTTGGGTCGTAGCTTGGGGAATTTTGTATATTGTATTAATGTAAAGCTTAATGCCAATGTAGCCAATGGCTTGGGATAAACCATATTCAGCAGTATGCATAAGATAAAAATTGTTTTGATAAGAATGTGGAAAAATCAGAATTTGCATGTCAGTTTTGTATTCCTATTCAGTTTTTCTCTTTTTCATCCTTCTTTGTTTATTCATACATGGTCACGGTTTAAAATTTTGGATAAGTTTTATAAATTTTGAATTATATTGAGTCTTCTCTCTTGAAAGTATATGAAAGCCTAAGTGCAGTGTACACCTATGAAACTGATGTGAAATACCACAAAGAATCCATAACATGGAATAGTTTTATAAAAACTTGTTATAAATTTCAAGCTCCTTCATGAATCGTTTGCAGAGAACAGGACCCTGTAGGTGCTGCATTAGAGTGATCTGCATGTAATCCTGAATGAATGTATCCTTAACAAATTGAGTCCTTGCGGTTGTTAGTGCAGCATCCAGAAATAAACTCAAGTAGTTCAGGGATCCTTTTTAATCCAGGATTAAATTTTTTGTGTTGGGTATCCAGGTTTAAGGAGTAATGCATTAGGGCTTCAGTCAGGGAACCTCCTTCTAAAATCTGGGTGGTTTTGAGAGAATAAAGCACTGTTGAAGCATTATATTATATTGGATTGGTGCACTGAGAATAAATTGTTCTCTTCTAAAATGAAGCATTTATTCCTAATTTTGGTTAGGCTTCCTTTAGGAACCTTCACAATGACCATCCAATATACTAGGATGCTTTCCAATACAGACTTAATTAGAACCAACCTATCCCCTCGAGAAAGTCACCTATTGACCCATACTGATACTCTGGCTTCAATTGTTTTATATAACCAAGTCCAATATTCAAAATCATAGTGGTTTTGGTTTAATATTAAAGCCAATATATTTAATCCCTTTCTCCAGGTACTTAACTAAGAAATAAAACATTTCCCCCCAAAAATATGATTCCTCCTCCAAAATTCCCTTAGTGGAGATTGGAGACTTTGACAAGTTTATTTCCATGCTAGTTGCTCTACGGTATTTCTGCAAAGTTTACTTGATCTTTCTCAATTCCCAAGAATCCCCATGTCCTAATATCAATATATCATCTACAAACAAAAGGTTTGTAATCACCCCTGAATTTGAGATTTTAATTCGTTTCAAATCCCTCTTCTCTTTTGTCTCCTTGATCAACAAGTTGATCCCTTATGCTACTAGTATGAAAAGGAAAGGAGACAAAGCACAATCTCATCGTATCCCTTATGTTGATCTAAATAACTAAGATGTTGAACCATTGATCAACACCATGAAGGAGGCCAACTGAATGCTTCCCATCATCTAATTTATGGTTGCAAATTCATCCTCATTTGCGTTAATATAAATCTGATATACATATCCATCTCATCTTGTGATATGCTTTGGCTAAATCAACCTTAAGCACAAGTGCTTGCTTTTTTTCCATCTTTATTGTATGAAATTATTCTTGCACTATAGTCACCATGTCATGAATCTGTCAGTGGAATAGGAAGTTGAATTTCTCCTCAGAAATGAAATCTTGCTCCATTTCAGGGTGTTTGGTTGGACCTCTTTAATTCTTAATGTTAACTTAAATTTTAACATTAAATTAAAGTAGGACCTCTATTTCAGGATGTTTGGTTGGATCAATCCCACTAGACCTCACATGGAGAAATTATATTTCGGATGCTTTTCAGCATTCAGTGTACTTAGCAGCATTTGTATTGTGAAAATTGTTGTCTTCTTGGTCTAGGAAAACTTCTGCAAATTGAATACATGGTACAGAGCACCTCAAATAAGTGATATAGTCTGTTTGTTGTCAGAGATAAGGCTAGTTCCAGGCGAAAAAAATTGTTGGAATGGTACCCAGATAGCTAATATTTCTATAGTCATAGTGGCTATAGTTTCAGCTTTAGGTTCCAATATAAAAATGCCAGAAGCTGGTAATTCGGATATTTTGTCTACTGGAATAGTTAGTGGCAATGTGAAGTCCAATCATACTATAAAAATTATTGGTATGAAAAGGATTTATGTAAGTATTGGTGGTTTTCAAACTTAGACAAAAAAATCCAATGGAATCCTTCAATTACAATAATAACAAAAAAGTTTAAGAGAGGAAGAATCCTCTCTCTTTCACTCACAAAGAGATTTGTTCCAAGAAGAAAAATTTCTTCTTGGTCTAGGAAAATTTATGCAAATTGATCACATGGTACAGAGCACCTCAAATAAGTGATGTAGTCTCTTTGTTGTCAGAGATAAGGCTAGTTGCAGGGAAAAAAAATTGTTGGAATGGTACCCAGATAGCTAATATTCCCGTAGTCATAGTGGCTATAATTGAAATCCTGGTGCAATAATTGACATGCTTCACTGATTCTCGAGCTTGTATAGGTTTTAAATAACTTGGACAGTCCAGCTCCATATTGCTTGAATCTAAATCAGTCTTTTTTCTGACTGTTATTACGGAAAAGTGGACAATTTCCGAGTCTGATTTTTGTACAAGTTATCTAGTGCCTTATTGGTGCCTTGGAACGGCCACCTGCTTATGTACTTATCAGGCCTAATGCTGATGCAGACATTAAGATGCAGAAAAAGGCTTTATTATGTTATTGCCACTGGGCTTTTCTCATCAGTTTTTGATGTAAGAATTTCTATCAACATAGAATATGTCAAAGACTGAATGGCAAGAAATTCAGGAGTGTTCTCTTGCAAACACTGTCTATGTTGTTTAATACCTATACAAGCTGGAGAATCACTGAAACATGTCAATTATTCCATCAGCATTTCAATTTCCATTTGCCAAAGTTTGTTATTTGCCAAGAATACTGTTACAAGAAACATGAACCTTAAGAAACCCTTAGATGCAGTGATGGTGGTATTGACAAACTGCTACTTTATTTAAGGGGAAATTAATGAAATATCCAATTTGAAATAGCTTCTCCTTTAGATGAAACCAAATTAGCTTATTGCTAGGTTACCATAGACTGCATCGTTGAGCTTGGCTATGCTCGAGTGATCTAAAGTTTGTTACACCAATCTAGATGTATACTTTTTTGGACTGTGTGGACAGGGGTTTGACACCAAGGCAAAGGTTAATGGCCTGTAGTCATGGCAATAACCATAGTAAAGGGATGAGATGCCGACTGTATGATTCTGAACCACAATTTGGGTTATCTTGTTATTACAAATGGTCTTTTGTTATCAGATTTTGATGTAAGAATTTCTACCAACATAGGATATGTCAGAGACTGAATGGCAAAAAAATTATGATCAGCAATGGAAATTGAAATGGTGGTAATTGGAACCTCCTTCTAAAATCTGGGTGGTTTTGAGAGAATAAACCACTGTTGAAGCATTATATTATATTTGGGTTGGTGCACTGAGAATAAATTGTTCTCTTCTAAGATGAAGCATTTATTCCTAATTTTGGTTAGGATTCCTTTAGGAACCTTCACAATGACCATCCAATATACTAGGATGCTTTCCAATACAGACTTAATTAGAACCAATCTATCCCCTCGAGAAAGTCACCTATTGACCCATACTGATACTCTGGCTTCAATTGTTTTATATAACCAAGTCCAATATTCAAAATCATAGTGGTTTTGGTTTAATATTAAAGCCAATATATTTAATCCCTTTCTCCAGGTACTTAACTAAGAAATAAAACATTTCCCCCCAAAAATATGATTCCTCCTCCAAAATTCCCTTAGTGGAGATTGGAGACTTTGACAAGTTTATCTCCATGCTAGTTGCTCTACGGTATTTCTGCAAAGTTTACTTGATCTTTCTCAATTCCCAAGAATCCCCATGTCCTAATATCAATATATCATCTACAAACAAAAGGTTTGTAATCACCCCTGAATTTGAGATTTTAATTCGTTTCAAATCCCCCTTCTCTTTTGTCTCCTTGATCAACAAGTTGATCCCTTATGCTACTAGTATGAAAAGGAAAGGAGACAAAGCACAATCTCATCGTATCCCTTATGTTGATCTAAATAACTAAGATGTTGAACCATTGATCAACACCATGAAGGAGGCCAACTGAATGCTTCCCATCATCTAATTTATGGTTGCAAATTCATCCTCATTTGTGTTGAGATATTGTAACTTCAAAGAATATTATATTTGTACTTTATTATTCCGGAGATGTTTCATTCCTCCGTGAAGATCTTATTGTATATCCGGAGATGTTTATTCCTCCGTCGGAATGTGGTAACTCGGGTTATTAGACTTCCCTAGTGGGGGTCGGCCCTGTATATGTTATGTGGGTCAAAGGGTTATTAGACCACCCTAGAGGGGTCGGCCCAGTCAGTTGTAGTGGGGTATTTAACCCATTGGTTAAATACGAGCCTACGTGTACCTTTGTAAAATACATGTCAGTGTAGTGTATAAATAGAGGAGGTGTGTTCCTCATTTGACACACACACTCACTTGAGGATAGCGCACTTGTGGAGGAGAGGTCTGCTATTGTGGAGGAGGAGATCATGTCTCAGGGTTTCATCTTTTTATATTGCTGGTCATCTATATTGAGGAAGCTTTGCTGGGTTTTCTACCCCATGAGGGTTTCCCAGGATAAATCTCTGTCTCTTGTGTTTATGCTATGCTTGTTGTTTCTTCAGTGATCCTGTATATGCTATTATTGAGAAATGGAATGTAATGCTGCTATTTTCTGTCTTAGCATATTGAATCTTAACATGGTATCAGAGCTAACCTGAAGGAAGACAAGGTATGGCACTTACGACACTTGCTTTACTTACGACAATTTGAAGGTTAGGGTTTTACATAGCAAAAAACAGTCATCGTGGAACTTTCGCTATAAATCCATTTTGGAGAAGGTCCAGGGTCTGAAAAGTTTACAGGTCGAAGATAACATCCCCAGGTACCTTGTGTCCAAAGGGCATCCTCATATTCGTTGTACTTTGTGATTTATGATCTGTACAATATAGGGTTTCTGCCTCTTCCAGATCTGAGTCAAAATCAGGTGACCTTGGGAAAAAGGTCATATCTTGGGCTAGGAAGCTCCAAATGAAATTTCGTAAAAAGTAACAGGTAGTACACAGTCTATACTATCTCAGAAAACTTTTTCAGAGGCCAAAGTTGAACCAGTGACACGTGGCGCTCCGTACAAGTTCTCTCTCCTGTATTATCCCATAAATAGGTCATGTTGCGACACTTCGCATAACTCTCTCTCAGAGAGTTCAATTGAGGTCAGAACTGTCAGGATGGAAATATAACAGGCCAAGATACCTCAAGAAATGTTTTCAGAGGCCGAAGTTCAAACAATGACACGAGGGACGCCGTACAAGTTCGCTCTTCTGTTTTATCCCAAAACAAGTCACGTTGCGACATTTCACATAACTCTCTCTCAGAGAATCCAATTGAGGTCAGACCTGTCAGGATGGAAAGATAACAGGTTAGGATATCTCAAAAAACTTTTTTAGACCCTATGGATTGAAAAGTTTGGAGTTACACCAGAAACAATCAGGTACATATTTCAGTCAAAACAGAATTATTTTTGAGTACCTTCATTCATGGCTTCCGGAATTTAGGGCTTTGAAGAAAGTTGGAATTTTTGTAAACGGAGACCACGGCTGAATGATACTCATAAAAATAGAAATTTAGAGACTAATATCAGATTTTTTGGTTGGGCAGAAGGCCGGGCTTGATCAAACCCTAGTTCGGGACTTTGATCAGAAAAGTGGAAAATTAGGGCTTCTGTAAAAATGGGAATTTTTGAAATCTGTGACCATGGCTGGAAGCTCCTCAGAAAAATAGAAGCTTAGAGCTTTGGATAAAACATTTTGATTGGGAAGAAGAGTGGGATTCATCAAACCCCAGTTCAGGGTCACGTCCATTGAATCCAGAAGTTCCAAAGGCAAAATTGAGGAGTGAAACTTTGCAGTTTTCAAATTCTGAATATATCAGTTTGATCAGCTCATCAAGGCGCATATTTCTATCCTTTCGGAAGTTTGAAATTCAAAGTTTGATTTTTTGGGGTTTCTCTGACAAACCAATATCCAGCTCTAGGTCTAGTTCTTGCAAATCAAGTGGATAGGGTTAATCCTAGAAGAAGATGGATTGGTCACCTGCATAAGTGAAGGAGTTTTTGTTTCAGAGGGAGATGAGGCTAAAGCTTTACATAAGGAGATTACAAGCAATCTCGACAGGTATGACTCATCGAGGTATGTTTTGAGATTTGTTCATGATTAAGTTTATGGTATGTTTGTCTTCATGTTATTACGGTTAGTACAATCTTGATTTTAGATTTGTTGTATCACCTTAACAAAATTATGAATGCATGATAGAAGATATTCATTGGTTAGGGTGTTGACACTTATGATTGTACTAATGCATTATGATGTTGTGTGAGGTTGATGTTGTCTGCTAACAAGATACAGGTACATCACAAAAGACAAATCAGGTTCCATGACCATGAAAACATGAAGACAAAGACTCATCCATAATCTTTGTTCTACTTACGAGGTATGTATGACTTTGTTATATTATGCTTAACCTATGATACATGCAGGTTCTAGCTCAAGATCTCTAAATCATTGAAGAGAATGTTTAGGTATGTTGTACATAACCAAGTAGGTATACTAATCTAGGTATGTTTCCCATGAATCTTACCTTGTGTTAGGATCTCTTATATAAGTATACTTGGAATGATTGGTTATGCTTATTCATAAAGTTAGCAATCAAGGGATTATTCATATTATATCTTTTATCTTGATTGATGATATGCATGAGTAAAAGAAGACTTCCCTGAAATCTTGAATACTAATGTTTATTAACTATAATCATGACTATACATTTTCAAGATTATTTAGAACTATAATGTTTTGATAACATTTAGAACATACTAATGGGTGTATGTTTGTGTATGAGATCATGAGGATGACACTTGAACATGCACAGTGGTACAGAATGAATAGAAGTTCAAAAGACATACAGAAGATCAAGCGGGAGGCAACCACACAAACATAAAAGATAAGTATTTGAGTTGTTATTTGAAATAGTAAATGATATTGCCTGTAATAGGTTGTATGCATATTTGTATTCCTAGAATATATGATGCTGAGTGTAAACATTCATAGAGCATTGAACAGTATACTACTAATATGCATATGATTGGTAAGTTGGACAAACATTCCATTGTTGCTTGTCTAGAATGAAACCTCTTTGCTGACATGCTGAGAGCTATGCACACTCTCGATAGTATGTTCTGATAGAGATGGAAGGCATCTAGATAGCCACTGTATGCATACAGGATATGGGAAAGTGTTGTGCCAAAGTATTGGTCAAAATAGTTGCATAACTATGTAAATGATATCTGTATGCATAATAGGTTATCATGTCAATATGATTTGATGATTATGAAGTATTACTAATCATGTACATAATTTTGATTTGTAGGAAAGATCATGATGAATGATGAACACTGAACAAGCGATGGATGTTAAAAAAAAAAAAAAAAAAAAAAAAGATTTTCAAATCAAACACACTATAGAAGGCTTGTGGCTAGAAGATTCTCTTAGAAAGAAGAAGAGAATCATGATGAGATGTTTGCTCCAAGTGGCTAGATAAGACCATTCGCTTAATGGTGTAATTAAAGAAGAAGTGTGAATCAGGTTCTGTATGGGTTCCCAGGATCGATAGTAATTGATGAGAATACATGTGAGGATTGCATCATCCTTGGACTTTCAGTCCTAAAGAGAGCCATAGACGTAAGGTCTCCGAGAATGAAGTCCTCGGTGGACTTGAGGGGATTGGATCATCCCTGGACTTTCAGTCCTAAAGAGAGCCGTAGACATGAGGTCTCCGAGAATGAATTCCTTGGTGGACTTGAGGGGATTGGATCATCCCTGGACTTTCAGTCATAAAGAGAGCCGTAGACGTAAGGTCTCCGAGAATGAAGTCCTCGGTGGACTTGAGGGGATTGGATCATCCCTGGACTTTCAGTCCTAAAGAGAGCCGTAGACGTATGTCTTCGTGAATGAAGTTCTTGGTGAACATGTGAGGGGATTGGATCATCCCTGGAATTCAGTCCTAAAGAAGAGCCGTAGACGTATGTCTTCGAGAATGAAGTCCTTGGTGGACGGTTGAGGATTAAGTCATCCTTGGACGTAGGTCCTAAATGTACGGTTGAGGATTAAGTCATCCTTGGACGTAGGTCCTAAATGTACGGTTGAGGATTAAGTCATCCTTGGACGTGGTCCTAAATGTACGGTGGAGGATTAAGTCATCCTTGGACGTAGGTCCTAAATGTACGGTGGAGGATTAAGTCATCCTTGGACGTAGGTCCTAAATGTACGGTTGAGGATTAAGTCATCCTTGGACGTGGTCCTAAATGTACGGTTGAGGATTAAGTCATCCTTGGACGTAGGTCCTAAATGTACGGTTGAGGATTAAGTCATCCTTGGACGTAGGTCCTAAATGTACGGTTGAGGATTAAGTCATCCTTGGACGTAGGTCCTAAATGTACGGTTGAGGATTAAGTCATCCTTGGACGTTGGTCCTAAATGTACGGTTGTGGATTAAATCATCCTTGGACAGTAAATCCAGTAATTCCGAAAGGAAGGATAGTCCTAAATGAATTGAGTGGATTAAATCATCCTTGGACAGTAAATCCAGTAATTCCGAAAGGAAGGATAGTCCTAAATGAATTGAGTGGATTAAATCATCCTTGGACAGTAAATCCAGTAATTCCGAAAGGAAGGATAGTCCTAAATGAATTGAGTGGATTAAATCATCCTTGGACAGTAAATCCAGTAATTCCGAAAGGAAGGATAGTCCTAAATGAATTGAGTGGATTAAGTCATCCTTGGACAGTAAATCCAATAATTCTGAAAGGAAGGATAGTCCTAAATGAATTGAGTGGATTAAATCATCCTTGGACAGTAAATCCAGTAATTCCGAAAGGAAGGATAGTCCTAAATGAATTGAATGGATTAAATCATCCTTGGACAGTAAATCCAGTAATTTTGAAAGGAAGGATAGTCCTAAATGAGATTGAGTGGAATAATCATCCTGTAAATAGATTGGGATTGCCTCATCCCTAGACATGGTGAGATGTCTTAAACTGATAAGGACTAATCATCCTATAAATAGATTGGGATTGCCTCGTCCCTAGACATGGTGAGATGTCTTAAAGTGATAAGGACTAATCATCCTGTAAATAGATTGGGATTGCCTCGTCCCTAGACATGGTGAGATGTCTTAAGTGATAAGGACTAATCATCCAGTAAATAGATTGGGATTGCCTCGTCCCTAGACGTGGTGAGGTGTCTTAAAGTGATAAGGATTGATCATCCTGTAAGTTGATCTGGATTGCATCATCCATGGACATGAGAGTTGTCTTAAACTGAGAGGGACTGATCATCCCGTAAGCGGATCAGGATTGTATCATCCTTGGACCTATGTCCTAAAGTGAGAGGGATTGATCATCCCGTAATTGGATCTTGTGTGTTGCAGGGTATGCTGCTATTGTGTATACTTGTATTGATGAGGATACTTGTATTGATGATGTGTATACTTGTATTGATGAGGATACTTGTATTGATGATGTGTATACTTGTATTGATGAGGATACTTGTATTGATGAGGATACTTGTATTAATGATATTTATACTTGTATTGATGATGTTGTTGATCATGATGATCTAGATGACGATGTTATTGATCGTGATGATCTAGATGACGATGCTGCTGATCGTGATGATCTAGATGACGATGCTGCTGATCGTGATGATCTAGATGACGATGTTGTTGATCGTGTGATGACGATGCTGATGATTGTGTGATGACGATGCTGATGATTGTGTGATGACGATGCTAATGATCGTGTGATGACGATGCTGATGATCATGTGATGACGATGCTGATGATCGTGTGATGACGATGCTGATGATCGTGTGATGACGATGCTGATGATCGTGAGATGATGATGATGATGATCGTGCGATGACGATGCTGATGATCGTGAGATGACGATGCTGATGATCGTGCGATGACGATGTTGATGATCGTGAGATGACGATGCTGATGATCGTGTGATGACGATAATCGTGAGGATCCAGATGATGATATTGTTGTAGCTGTTCAAGTGCTACAGAAGATAAAGACTCAATACTGAAGATGTCGATGTTCCAGTATTGAAGATGTTCCAGTAACTGCTTAAGTTACTGATGATGTTGAGAAAGCTTCCAATGATTTATAGATGTATCATGTATGATGTTTATGACTCCTTGCTCGTGCAGATGTTGTTATAATATCCTTCTCGTTAAGGGGGAGTGTTGAGATATTGTAACTTCAAAGAATATTATATTTGTACTTTATTATTCCGGAGATGTTTCATTCCTCCGTGAAGATCTTATTGTATATCCGGAGATGTTTATTCCTCCGTCGGAATGTGGTAACTCGGGTTATTAGACTTCCCTAGTGGGGGTCGGCCCTGTATATGTTATGTGGGTCAAAGGGTTATTAGACCACCCTAGAGGGGTCGGCCCAGTCAGTTGTAGTGGGGTATTTAACCCATTGGTTAAATACGAGCCTACGTGTACCTTTGTAAAATACATGTCAGTGTAGTGTATAAATAGAGGAGGTGTGTTCCTCATTTGACACACACACTCACTTGAGGATAGCGCACTTGTGGAGGAGAGGTCTGTTATTGTGGAGGAGGAGATCATGTCTCAGGGTTTCATATTTTTATATTGCTGGTCATCTATATTGAGGAAGCTTTGCTGGGTTTTCTACCCCATGAGGGTTTCCCAGGATAAATCTCTGTCTCTTGTGTTTATGCTATGCTTGTTGTTTCTTCAGTGATCCTGTATATGCTATTATTGAGAAATGGAATGTAATGCTGCTATTTTCTGTCTTAGCATATTGAATCTTAACAATTTGCGTTAATATAAATCTGATATACATATCCATCTCATCTTGTCATATGCTTTGGCTAAATCAACCTTGAGCACAACTGCTTGCTTTTTTTCTATCTTTATTGTATGAAATTATTCTTGCACTATAGGCACCGTGTCATGAATCTGTCAGTGGAATAGGAAGTTGAATTTCTCCTCAGAAATGAAACCTTGCTCCATTTCAGGGTGTTTGGTTGGACCTCTTTAATTCTTAATGTTAACTTAAATTTTAACATTAAATTAAAGTAGGACCTCTATTTCAGGATGTTTGGTTGGATCAATCCCACTAGACCTCACATGGAGAAATTATATTTCGGATGCTTTTCAGCATTCAGTGTACTTAGCAGCATTTATATTGTGAAAATTGTTGTCTTCTTGGTCTAGAAAAACTTCTGCAAATTGAATACATGGTACAGAGCACCTCAAATAAGTGATGTAGTCTGTTTGTTGTCAGAGATAAGGCTAGTTCCGGGGAAAAAAAATTGTTCGAATGGTACCCAGATAGCTAATATTTCTATAGTCATAGTGGCTATAGTTTTAGCTTTAGGTTCCAATATAAAAATGCCAGAAGCTGGTAATTCGGATATTTTGTCTACTGGAATAGTTAGTGGCAATGTGAAGTCCAATCATACTATAAAAATTGTTGGTATGAAAAGGATTTATGTAAGTATCAGTGGTTTTCAAACTTAGACAAAAAAATCCAATGGAATCCTTCAATTACAATAATAACAAAAAAGTTTAAGAGAGGAAGAATCCTCTGTCTTTCACTCACAAAGAGATTTGTTCCAAGAAGAAAAATTTCTTCTTGGTGTAGGAAAATTTCTGCAAATTGATCACATGGAACAGAGCACCTCAAATAAGTGATGTAGTCTCTTTGTTGTCAGAGATAAGACTAGTTGCAGGGAAAAAAAATTGTTGGAATGGTACCCAGATAGCTAATATTCCCATAGTCATAGTGGCTATAATTGAAATCCTGGTGGAATAATTGACATGCTTCACTGATTCTCGAGCTTGTATAGGTTTTAAACAACTTGGACAGTCCAGCTCCATATTGCTTGAATCTAAATCAGTCTTTTTTCTGACTGTTATTACGGAAAAGTGGACAATTTCCGAGTCTGATTTTTGTACAAGTTATCTAGTGCCTTATTGGTGCCTTGGAACGGCCACCTGCTTATGTACTTATCAGGCCTAATGCTGATGCAGACATTAAGATGCAGAAAAAGGCTTTATTATGTTATTGCCACTGGGCTTTTCTCATCAGTTTCTGATGTAAGAATTTCTATCAACATAGAATATGTCAAAGACTGAATGGCAAGAAATTCAGGAGTGTTCTCTTGCAAACACTGTCTATGTTGTTTAATAACTCTACAAGCTGGAGAATCACTGAAACATGTCAATTATTCCATCAGCATTTCAATTTCCATTTGCCAAAGTTTGTTATTTGCCAAGAATACTGTTACAAGAAACATGAACCTTAAGAAACCCTTAGATGCAGTGATGGTGATATTGACAAACTGCTGCTTTATTTAAGGGAAAATTAATGAAATATCCAATTTGAAATAGCTTCTCCTTTAGATGAAACCAAATCAGCTTATTGCTAGGTTACCATAGACTGCATCGGTGACCTTGGCTATGCTCGAGTGATCTAAAGTTTGTTACACCAATCTAGATGTATACTTTTTTGGACTGTGTGGACAGGGGTTTGACACCAAGGCAAAGGTTAATGGCCTGTAGTCATGGCAATAACCATAGTAAAGGCATGAGATGCCGACTGTATGATTCTGAACCACAATTTGGCTTATCTTGTTATTACAAATGGTCTTTTGTTATCAGATTTTGATGTAAGAATTTCTACCAACATAGGATATGTCAGAGACTGAATGGCAAAAAAATTATGATCAGCAATGGAAATTGAAATGGTGGTAGAATAATTGACATGTTTCACTCATTCTGCATCTTGTATAGGTATTAAGCAACCTAAACAATCCAGCTCCATATTGCTTGAATCTAAATCAGTTTTTCTTCTCATTGTTATTACAGAAAAGTGGACAATTTCTGAGTCTGATTTTTGTACGAGTTATCTAGTGCCCTATTTGTGTAGTTTCTTATTTTAAGAGCTTTTATAATGATTTTCTGCTAATATAGATGCTTGGCTGTTCTTTTCATTCCAGTATAAGCTATTTTCTTCATGACTTGGTATTTTCTATGATCTGCTATCTTCTTCGTTACTTGAGTCTTGCTATGATCTGTTTTTGATGGCTTTCAAGATGATTCTCTGCTAAACTGCATGTGTTGGTCCTTTGGATTACAGCATAATTTATTTTTACTTTTTATTTTTTGAGTTCTTGTAATGATCATTTTTTCAATGGCTTTGACGAAGATGTTTTGATCTCTTTCACTAAAATGAGTTCTTCATTCATTGAAATGCTTTCATGCATAATCACTAAGAAGGTTACACTAACAGAAATATGAACCCAAATTACACTTCCTAATTGAATGCATCTAGCTTCTTTAATAAGCCATTTGCAGCATCGAAATGCTTTCATGCATAATCACTAGGAGGGTTACACTAATAGAAATATGAACCCAAATTACACTTCCTAATTAAATGCATCTAGCTTCTTTAATAAGGCATTTGCAGCTAGATTTTTCTTACTCTTTTTGCACAAAATGTCAAAATAAAAAACCTAGATTTGCTCACCTGTTTTTGTTGTTTTGACGAAAGATATTTGGGGGTTAAGAAATACTTTAGATTTTGTGTTATGTTCTGATGAGAAATTTATCTCCCAACAACTACTACTTCCATTTGACCAAGGCATGCACTATTGCCAACATCTTTTCGTCGTATGTAGATTTTATTTGCTCATTCAGTTGTAAGTTTTGACTCTCAAAGGCAATGAGATGTTTATCATTTATGAGCATAACTCTTACACATGTCTCTGAAACATAGTATTCATACAGACATGTTTTTGTGACAGCTGGATCTGTCAAGACCGGAGTCAATGTCATTAAGATTTTCAACTATTCAAAATACTCTTTAGCTTTTTTATGCCATATGAAGGCATCACTTTTAAATAATGATGTTAATAGTGCCACAATTTTTGGGTAGATTTACAGACAGGCACTTACAGGTGTATTTGCTTATCCTTGGATAATTGGTAGAGTTATTATAGGTGACTTCTTTTCACAAAAAGCAGAAAAAAATATAGAAGTGGTACTGATCTAAACCCTTTGAAAAACACCATTTTAAATAAATTCCTAACAAAAATATCTATTGAATTGTTTTCCAACATAGCTTTGATTGCAAGTGGCTATGCAAAAGACACTGTTTTCTTTGGTTGATTGCTTGCAAGTGTCACAAACACTGTGACTTATTTTTGTTTATTTCCAAATTTGCATTTTCCATGCAGGTTTTTGTTCCTGTGTTTGTTCTTCTCATGGAGAACATTGAACGTGATCAATGTTCTAGCATAGGAGCAAGATCTCTTCCGATTATACGAGGGGCATTCGATTGTATTGATGTTGCTTTGTCAACAAACCACTTGTTTCGTTTGCAAGCTTTTCATTATCGAAATGGAGATTGTCTCTTTGATGCCTTTGCTGTGCTCTTGCATTTTCGGTACACGTCCTTGGAGATAAGAGAAGGAACCATAAACCATTTTCGTTTGCGTCTAGCTGCAAATGATCCAGCCGCAATTTCTTCTCTGAATTTGGAATTGGATCCTTTATACTTGTCTCAATTGCATGGGATAGAGGATAGAGATCTTTACTTGGAACGGATGTCCCAAACTGCATCTCAACCGGATGCAAAGAATGTTTATGGCCTTTGGGGTGATATCTTCTGCATAAAATGGTTTGCAAATTGGTTAAATGTACCTGTTGCTATATGGTCATTGACAAGCAAAAGGAAATATCTTCATTTCAATCCTTCTTGTGCTGGATATTGCTACAATATTCTATTCCATGATCACACCCCAGCTGCTGGACACTTCGAACCTTTGCTTTCATACAAATTGCCAGGACCCGACTATGCTATTTTGCATAGACGATCAGATACTTCTTTTGTTGATTCTTGTCAAGATATCTTTCTCGAGTGCCATCGCTTAAGAGAGAGTCTATTGCAACAAGGATTCCAATTAATCTCTCGAATTGATGGCCACTGTTGTGATTCATTATTTGAATCAATTTCAAAATTGACAAACACATTTGATAGTGCAAGCCTTAGAAAAACAATAGCGCAAACTTTTTTCAATTGCATGCTTTCAAATGATGCAAGAGCCTTTCGTTGTCTAGAAACATTTCTTCAGATTAAGACAGTGCAAGAAAATCAACTTGTTTCTAGTTGGCAAACCTTTGTAGTGAATTTGGCAGAGCCTTATACAATTGGCCATGTCAATGATGGCCATTTCACAATTCAATGGTTGTGCGAGGTTTTGGAAATCAACATATTTCTTTTGAACATACACTCTTACAAAGTCGAAAACCGATTCTTCTCAACAAATACATCGTCAAAGATCTATTTTCTTCTTCATCATGAAATTGACAAATGCCATTCGCATTTTCATCCCTTGTCCCAAACAAGCATTCAAAGAAATTCTCCAATATTGTCAAATGCCATGACTAGCAACCTCCCTATCAATGCAATGATGAAAACAACTGACATTTGCCATCATTCAGCTCTTTGCAATGTCATTGAACAAGAACATTCTCCTGATCTTTGCAAAGAACATTCTAAAATAGAAACAAACAAAAGAAAAAAAACTTGTTCCACGAAAAAAACATTGCAAAAAAAAACAAGACTCTTTTGCATTGACCCAGAAATTTCAATTGTGATGGAAAAATGCCTGGAGAAAGATTCCATTATGAAACGGCAAAATCCCATTGGCCCGTTCAAGAACATACATGCCATGAAAAAACAAATGCATCTAGAAGCACTTCAGTCTCTTCAAAAGCAAAAGGCATATGAGAAAGCAAAAAAAGCACTTAAACAATACTCGAAAAATATCCAAGATACCCCTATTCATGCATGCTCTGTCTGTAAACGCTTGCACTTTAAAAGGGATGTTTGCTATATCAATGAAGACACTTTCTATGCATTGAAATGTCTTCCTTGGAATACTATGCCTTCTTCAATTGCATTGTACAATTACATATGCAGATATTGCAAAAAGAGTATTTCAAATTCAGAAACACCATTGTTTGCAACACCACTTAACATTTGTTGCAACACTTCATTGCCTCATGTAGACAAATTGACTTCGCTTGAAGAGCGGCTTGTGTCACCAAGAATTGCTTTTGCTCAGATTCGGCAACTAGGCTATAAACGAGCTCAAGTAGGCTTGACAGGAACAATCATCAATGTGCCTGCATCTCTAGACAAAGTACAAAGAGCATTGCCTAGGAGCCTAGAAGAGGGCAAGACCATTGCAGTTATGCTTAAGCGAAAACTAGAATACAAAAATGCATTTTCTTCTGGAAATGTTAGGCCAAATATTATCATGCAAGCATTGAAAACCCTTTGTGACATGGATCTTTACAAAATGGAGAATGTACATATCAATTCAGATTGGGAAGAAACATTCCATGAGTTGTTGACAAAGCAAGAATCTAATGAACTATCAATATCAGAATCAAATGATTTAGATGAACCTTTTACAAAGTTAGGAGAAAGCGATGAAGATACACATGACCAATTCATAGAACCAGTTACAGAGACATTGGTACATGGATATGGAGAAACCCATCTAATAGATGATTTGGCCACCAAAATCATTGAGCTTGCACCTTCTGAAAACTATCGACCCCTAGGAATTTTCCAAGATCGGTTCTCTGAAGAACTTAATTTCCCTACACTTTTCTTTGGATGCAGCCGCCCCAATGACATATACAAACTCTTTCGACACCAACAAATCTTCCAATGGGAGCTTCAACATGAAAGCACACATTTTGAAGCACATACCACAAATATATTCTTTAAAGCAGTGAAAGTGTTAATAGGTCAAATCTCTAGCACTGCTTGGATATCTATTCGCATAGGGGAGTTAAAAGGGAAAAAACTAAAAGCCAAAGATGTGAAATGCAAAGACAACCTTCTTAAGATAATGAAATCCCCAATTGCATATCGTTCACTAAAAGCAGTCCGAACATCTCCTGACTATTTTGACAACATGAAAAAAAATCTTTTCGCAATGATACGTCAACTAGGGCCACCAACCTTTTTTGTAAGCTTTTCTACTGCTGAACATCTTTGGAAACCTTTGTGTGATGCTTTGCACACGCTAGAGAAAAAAGACAGAGAAAATTGCGATGAACTTCTTGCTGATGATGATATTGATAATTTGATAAGAAAACATCCTGTGCTTTGTAGCCGTTACTATAAACACAAAATGAATGCACTCAAGTCCTTGATCTTGAAAAACAAATACTTTTTTGGTGAAGTAAATGATTTTTTCTTTACAACTGAATTTCAACAAAGAGGAAATGAGCATGAACATGGGCTTCTTTGGATTGAAAATGCACCTGTCTTTGGCAATAATAGCAATGATGAAATAAGTTCTTTTGTCGATTGCTACATTTCAACAGACTCCTCATTGCTTGAAGAAGACTTAATCAAAATTCAAACTCATAAACATACAAGAACATGTAAAAAACATAGACGCTCTGCATGTAGGTTTCGATTCCCGATGTTCCCTATTGATGTTACAATGGTTTTAGAACCTCTAGAAACTAAATCAGATGCCTTAACTGGAATGGAAAAAAAAAAAAAAAAAAAAAAAAAAAAAAAAAAAAAAAAAAAAAAAAAAAAAAAAAAAAAAAAAAAAACTCCTTTCTTTTGCTCTTGAATCTAAAGAATATCCAAAGAACATGACATTTGATTCATTCTTGCAAGAACTACATTTAAACAAGGACGAGTACATTGAACTAGTGCGAATTGAGCAACCGACATTGCTATTAAAAAGAGACCCTTCAGATATTTGGATAAACTGTTTTGCAAAAGGAATTCCAAGTTTGTGGCAAGCAAATACAGATGCCCAATTCATCTTAGATGCATATGCAACTGCAACATACGTAAGCTCATACATAACGAAATTAGACAGGCCTATGACAACGGTTTTGAAAAAAATCAAAGAAGAGTCTGTTTTAAACAATTGTAATGAACTAGAAACAATTCGTAGGCTTGGAAACACTTTTCTGAACATGCAACAGATGTCTGTTAGACAAGCAGTACATATTGTGCTTTCCTTACCTCTACATTCATCTTCAAGAACGACACTTTTTATCAACACTGCTCCAGATGATAAAAAAACTGTTGTCTTAAAAAAACCATCTCTACTAGAAAAGGAGCATGATGATTCTGAAGACATCATTTGCCCGTCGATTATAGACAGGTACATTGAACGCCCAACAAATCTAGAACATGTATCTTTAGCTGAATACGCTTCTTCCTATTGCCTAGTTCATGGAAAAACAATAAAAAAAAACAAACAATCTATCATTCGATACATTCATTACAATCAAGAAAAAGATCCTGAAAATTTTGCCCGTGAAAGGCTATTGCTCTTTGTGCCTCACAGAAATCTTTCCAATTTGTTGGACCACCCCCTTCAAACATGGACAGAGGCAAAAGAAAAACACAAAGAACAAATAGAAAATGTTGAAGGAAAAATTATGGCAAAATCAATTTCAAAATGGGGGTGATATTGACATTGCAAAAGACAAAGTTGAAACACATTTTCAAATACCTCTAGATTTTGCAAAAGATACCAATGATGGACTCAAATTGGATGGTGTTGAAAAGTATGACATGGGTGATGATCTTCTCTGTAGAAGAAAGAATCGACTGTTTGAAACACCAAAGACATTTAGCATAGCAAAAAAACCATTTCTCCGTGATAAAGACGAATACTTTGCGATTAGACGTAGTTTAAACAATGAGCAATAGTCCATTGTGAAAGAAATTATTACTAGCAAAAAAAACAATCCTACAAAACCAATTCATATCTTCCTTACAGGAAGTGCAGGAACAGGAAAAAACACATACTGCAAAGGCCCTTTATGATGCTCTTGTCTTTTTCTATGAAAAAGAGCTTGGTAGCAACCCCTTGAAAAGAAAAGGTCTTATTGTTGCATTCATTGGAAAAGCAGCATACAATGTAGATGGGATTACTGTCCACTCTGCTTTTAAGCTTCCTTTGGGTTCCTCGATCTTGATCCCATTAAGCTCAAACACACTAGATCTTTTGAGCAAAGACTATGAACAAGTTCACGTTCTATTAATTGATGAAGTTTCTTTGATAGGTTCACGAATGCTACATAACATAGATAAACGTCTTCGTGAGATCATGCATACTCCGACAAAACCATTTGGAAATCTAGATGTCATCTTTTGCGGCGATTTCTGCCAAGCAGAACCTGTTCATGATTCTTGGATTTTTGACTTCCCAAGTTTCAATAATCAAAAATTCCCTTATAGTTTTTGGAATGACTCTATACAATACTATGAGTTAAAAACCGTTGTCAGACAAAAAGACGAAACTTTTATATCGGTCTTGAATAGAATCAGAACAGGAAAACAAACATTTGACGATATACAATATTTGAATAAAAAATGCTACAGACAAGCACCAGTTGATCCATCGTTTCCATTTCTTTATTATTGCAACAAAGATGTTCAACAACATAACTCAAAGATGTTGGCCCTTGTTAATACAGAAGCATTTACAATTGCTGCTCAAGACACGAAAATTGATCAAATCGATAACATAGCTAATGTACATAAGAAAATTCATTTCCCATCTACAATTACTCTAAAAAAACATGCTTATCGAAATAGTAGGTGGGAACTATTCAATTGAAGATGGCCTTGTCAATGGTGTTGAAGGCATCTTCAAACATTATAGTCAAGCAACAACAGACATTTTATGGATTCAATTTTCAGATCCAAAGATTGGAGCAATTGCACGAGCATCTATGCAGCATCTTTACACTGATTCCATCCTATGTACTTGGACACCTATAAAAAGAGTTACAACACAAATTTCTCTTGGAAAGAGAAAGAACTACATCCGAGTACAATTCCCAGTTCAATTAGCATGTGCTCGAACAATTCATAGAGCACAAGGTCTTACACTTGAAAAATTGGCGTTTGATCCAAAAGGAGTCACAAAACATGGTCTTGTTTACACTGCACTGTCACGTGTAAAGAGCATTGAATGTCTCTATCTTGTAAACAAATTACAGGAAATTTTTTTTTCTGTTTCATCAAAAGTAGTTGCAGAATTGAATAGATTAAAGAAAGAGGCTTCTTTGCAATTTCAATATGGACTTAAGTCGTTTCCAAATACTAAGCACATGTTGATTTCTTCACTTAACACACGAAGTCTGCTTTCACACATTGATGATGTTGCAAATGACTTTGAACTTATGCAATCAGACATTCTTTGTTTACAAGAAACACACATGAATTTGCCACCTACTACTGCAGCATTTGGAAACCAAAACAATTGCATTGCAACACAATCAGTTCATGGCCTTCTGACAGTTGTCAATAAGACGATTCCTATTATGGAAACAATTTTTGTTAACGAGTCATCAGTCGAGGCAATTGTCACTTACATTAGACTTCCTGAGAACAATCTCTGGCTTGTCAATATTTATAGCAAACCAAATAATCTTGTTGACAACATTATTCATGTCTTGGACTCTGTTATGTTACAAAACAAGAAGAAAATGCTAACCATAATAACTGGTGACTTTAACATTGACATGTACAAAGAAACAATATCGAAAAGGAGATTGGAACTTTTTATGCAGAGTAAATGCCTAAAGTTAAAAACAAACATAGCTACAACAGAATATGGTTCTATGATTGACCATTTTTGGACAAACATAGATATTGACATGCTTTCATTTACCATTTCTGATGCATATTGGTCAAATCATTTTATTACTATCTTATCAGTACCTGCAACTTGCATATAGTCTTTCTCATTTGTTTCTGTTTTTTACATGTGCATATTCTGATGCCATTGATTTTGTTTTGCTTCTGTACAGTTTGTTGCCAACACTTCCTTTGTTTCTTACAAATGCATTTTCTTTTATATTAGCAAATTTGGAATCAGGATCATTTTCTTGCTGAAATAATGTCCCTGTCATCCTTTACCGCCACAACAAACCAATTTAAAAAATATTTGTCTTTTTCTTTTGACAGTGATCAGTTCCATACAAATCTTTTTTATAAATGAAAACCCACTTTGAAAAGCACTTGATACTATAATCTAGTGCACTTTTCACCTCATATATACATCGTTCTAATGCAATGCTCCTAGCATCGGAGGAAAAAAAGCAAAACAACAAAGCTTTAGAAAGTATTTAACAAAGCAATGAAACCATATCGCTGAAAAAAAAAACAAAAGTCTCTTCATGGAACAAAGCATATACTAATATTTATGTTCCTGGCTTTGCTAGATTTCATTGATCTTTTTTTCCTATTCAATAAATGCAATATTAAAACATTATAAGCTTCGTTTATGTCTTACAACAGTATTCTTTTTTTCTTGCTATGCAAAAGTCTAATTTGCAAAGTTTCTGCAACCAACTTTTTTTTTACCTTTGTCATTAGTGAAACTGTTATAGTCCATTTCATATTTGCTGCTTGCAGATGACATTATTATGATTGCTGATCAATAACATGACTTCCTTTCTTATTGAAAAGGGAATTACCATTTCAAATGAAAAGCATGAAAAGCTGAAAAAACAAAAAAAAAAAGACAAGAAAAAAATTCACTGTCATCATTTTTTGTTGTTTTATCTTTGTTGTTTTTTGTCTTTTTTTTAGATGCTTTTGTATTTGAAATATATTCTTGAATATTTTAATATGCTCTCAGTCTTGATTGAATCTGCAAATTGAAAAAAAAAATACAGCATTTCAAAAAAACAACTAATCAGAAACAATATTCTCAACCAAGAAGACAACCTAGCTATGTCTTCGACATCAGACAGTCCACGAATAGAAAGAAATGTTTCTTGCTCGCAAGATGTTCCAGAGACTATTGCAATGGAAACATTGTCACAGCCTTCAGAAAATGCAACAGCAAGTAGTCCTAAGAGGTAATGTTCCTATCCAACAGCTTTTTTCATTCACTATTCTTGACCACATTGTTTCATCTTCTACCTAACACAAATATCAATGTTTGGATCAAGCATCTAGTTCAGCTCCTGTACTAATTTCATTTTAGTGTATTCGATTCAAAATCCAACATTGAATGAAAGACTAATCCATTTGTTGTTTCACTTTTTGATATTTTTAAATGTGCACAGATTAAAGCAAATGGCAGTTGAACCATCATCCATAATACAGCTATGTACTGCAACACATAAACATGTATTTGAGGGGGATGTTTTGGTTGTCTATGGACCTGCACAAAATCGTAACCAAAACTCTCCTGTGAAGACAAAGATTCTACATGCAGATCTTGTTGACAAAAATGGATTGATGACAATGACGGTTACAATTAATGATAGTTTGATAAATCGCTTTGGCAGTTTCTTTTTGCCTGGCAAAAGTGTCAGAATTTCTGGTTTTGAACTGAAAAAGAAAGGTCAATATGACCGAGGAGATGCCATAAATACAATAGCAATATTGCCAACAACTGTCATAGAGACAATTGAACAAGTATGCAAAATGCATTGCCTTCCACCAGATACAACAATCAATGAGCTGGTTACTTCGGATGAGACATATGTCGTTGGCTCTGTCGCAGTCATAGTTGTTGCCTGTGAATACAACAATAAACAATTGGACTTCTACATAAGAGATGGTGAAACTACAAATGACTATGCAACTGTAAAGTGCATTCTCTTTAAACAATTTTTTTTCACTATATTTCTTTTCATTTTTTACGTTTTTTGTTTGCTGATCCATCTACTGCTAGATGCATATACAAAAAAAAAAAAAAGTAGAACCAATAACAAAAAACATTTGTCTATTCCGATCCCCTGTTCACTAATTCTTCTTCAGCTATTCATGCTCAGTTTCAGGTTAATGAGAGCTACACAAATTTCTTCCTCCGAGTGCAACAACAACTTGCACTTGATGAACCGCCTCTGTATCTAATAAAAAATATTGTAAGGCCAGGTGCAAAAGGAACTCATCTTATGAAGAGTTCACAAGCAACATTTATAGATCCCCTAAATGATGAATTCGCAATACAAAGTTTACTTCCAATTATTGAAGCTAAAACACAGGTGAGATATGAAGAACGTCTCCTGTACTGTGACTTGAAATGTTTTTTTGTCATTTCATTATCAATTAAGCAATTTCTTTATATGTAGTTTCAGCAGTTTCACAGTTATTAAAAGAGATTTTATTCTTTCTTAAATCTTCACTCTGTTGCATTACTGATATCAAAGTTTATTGCTTCTGATATAAAGAAAATATAGACTTTTTACTTGTCAAAATGTATTTTTTACAGTTCCAGATTTAGTGTTGCAATTAAGAGCAACATAACTCATTACAATGATATCTTTTCAAACATCATGTTGCAAAACCTGCATTTGCAAACTTCTTTTCATAACTTCGTTTCTGTGCTTTTTCCTAGCATGGCCTTCATATCAAAACATGCTGTCTGCAATGTTTTTTTATGTTTTCTGTTTCCTTGGCTACAACAGGTATATGGAACATTGAAAGAAAAAAATGTTTTTGCACCACCCTACCACTGCATTTGCACACAGTGTAAACTGCCAATGATACAAAGCACTGTTTTTTCTACATTTTGCAATCGTGAAACATCAACTACTTATGAACATATATTGCAATGCAAACTAGAGACCGAAGAAGGGATTATTGAATGTACCCTTCGAGGTACACAGTTAAAAGAATGTTGTCCCGATGTTGTGGCTGTTTCTTATGAACAATACTCTAATAGTGTTTCCTCAGCCATTTACAATCTTCGTAAATTGAAGCAACAAGGGCTTTACACATTGGCAATGAACAACAGAATTGTCAAAGTCAAAAAATTTTGAATAAAAGGTATGATCATAATTTTCCTTTTTCCCCAAAAACTTTGAACAATTTTTCCCTTGTTTCAGCCTGTTTTTTATAAAATATACACAATATTAAATAATTTTTCTTTTCCCATTCACACAAATCTTGCATCCTAATCATGTTCATTGGTTATATACTTGTCAGTTGCCCCATTTATTGTCTAATCAACAATAGCCTTCAAGAACTTTCCCAAGATCCAATTTTAATATATCTGGAGTTCACTTTTGTTACTGTGTTCATTTGTTTGAACATTGCAGAAAGCAATGAACCTAATAAAACCAGAGGAGGCATCCCTAGTATAAGAGCTACCCTTCATTGCAGAGAATCATCTCTCATTTAGAGGATCCAAAGTATCATGCTTAAGTAGTTATCTGATGCAAATAGAACATTCGTCAATGTATTCTGCACATATATTTTGGCACATATCCCCCTCATCTTAAGACAATATTTAGGCTTCTCATCTTCTTTCAGAGACTAGAACAAATGAAAGATTCCTCATCGCATGATAGGTACCCCTTTTTGGCACTGTGCTCCTTTAAATTACTTGCATCCTAACATTAGTCAACTTGGTGACATTGAATTGTTTTTTAGGCATATCATTCTTGGAATCAGTAGGCATTTCAATTGATTGCTTCTATGCCTACCTGATATTCCTTGATGGCCTACCCCATGCCCTCCCTTGAAACGAGAAGACCTGATACATGCAACAGCTCTATCTTAGTGTTTTGCACTGCACTGCTTAGGCTCTTGAACTGCAACATGGCCATTTACTCTGATCATTTCCTCCAGATTTTGTCAAGTTTATTTTTGAGGCTAACTACTTCCAGTTTCATTTTCTACATGTGCATTGTTTTTCCCTACACCAACTTTGGCTGTGGTCACACCAATTGTAATTAGACTCAGATAACAATCTCCTTAAAGCAAAACAGGTTTCCAAGCTTTTCTCTTTGTGTGGAACACTTTATTAAGTGCCTAGTTTATTATAAGATTAAGGAAAGGTTTCATTTTCTCTACAGGTGCTCCGACAAATTCTCATTGACATTTTTAATATCCCTTCACTAAAAATTCTCTTTTTTTTTTTTTTATGTTAGACCAGTCTTTACTTTCACAAAGTTTATTTTAGACCTCTTTTTGGACTACATAGATGATCTCCTCTCACCTAGGTTGAGGAAAGGAGACTAAACAACCGTCAATTTACATGGAAAACATTAGGTCTGTCCAACATTGTTCTACACCAAATAGGCTTTACATCATGCCATTGACAGCGCATACAAGCACAAAATCCAGTTAGAGGCATCACCACTATAGCAGGGTCTATTTTCCCATAGATGTTAAGAGTGCTCCTTTTTAGGCCAAGCACCAGAGCGCATTATTTGGCAAGTTCTTGTTCTTGACATTTTCCAACTGATACATCTGACGAGATATGCTAATTCAGAAATATTCCCCTCCTCTTGAGACAGCCACATCTTATTCTCAGTCTATATTCCTTTATTGACTTTTCTTCATTCTGTAGGATCTAATTTGCAAAGATCTAATGTTCTTGCAAAAAAAAAAAAATTACTAAAATAGGACTGTATTCGATTAGTTGCTTTGCCCTTTTAATAACATAGTTGAAACTGGACTCCTTTCATTGCACACAACTTTGCACTTTCCACTGCAATATCTATATTTATAGACAAAAAACATGTTTCCCAAATCCTGTTCACTTTTAATAGATTTTTTGCTTTTCCAACGGTTCATTGTCAATCACAAAGCTCTTGCAGTTGCTCTAGCCCTGTTTTTTTTTTGACATTTTGTCCATTCCAATGGCCAATGTATGGAAAAGAAAAAAAGACATAGAAATATAACAGTTAACAGGATTTATTTTTCATTTAAATCAGCATTTGCTACATATGTTATCTTCATATCTGCTTTTATATTCTCTCCATAATTGCTCATAATAATGTACGGCGCATATGCAGGAATGATAGAAAGTCACACGCTACTACAACATACCTTATGTTGTCACTGCTGCAGATCTTGGCAAAGGGTGACCTGTTTTAGCTTTTGATACAAAGTGCATATGCAATGACTTGAACAAATCTATGTTCTCATTATATATTTTGTAAATTTATATGCTTTTAAAACCTTTTACATATTTATAAACTTAATGCAACTGAAACAACTTCTGTTAAAATATTGCTAAATTGTTTTTTTCTCTACCTCTTTTGTGCTTATAGAACTGTTAATTTTGGTCATCTAACTGCTTTGTTTTTTCTTTATCTAATGATTTTGCTCTGAGATTTTGGATTTCGTTTATTATTATTGAATGTGATTTTGCAATTCAAATTTTTGCAATGTATTCTGAAAAATGGCATGCAATGGCCAAACTTTGCCTCTATATCAAAAGTATATATTACTCAATGCCAGTTAAATAGGAATTATTTCATGAATTTACACTTGCGATTATGAGTTAGGATAGTGAATTTACCCTTGTCATTATGATTATGAATTTACCCTTGTAACTTGACACAAATACTAAATCTTCGATAACTTCACTCTATGAAAAAGGCTAGTCATCTAGTCTAAGGTACATTTCTATCATTTTTTCTTGCTTATTAATTCTCAGCTTTAACTAGATAAATCAGAACAAAATCAATATAGATCGTTCTTTGGATTTTTGGGGAGAGTGAAGATTGTACTTTGTTAAGAAGCTCAAATTATGAATAAAGCTATTAGCAAGCTGACAATGCATACAAGCCTAATTACAGTGCACACAAAAACAACCGTAGGTTGTGAAAGTTTGACTGTAACATAGCAGTTTGAAAGTTTAATAGAAATTGTTCACCATTTGCTTCCTCAATCATAGGTTATGGAAATTTGAGTGTAACGAAGCAATTCCAAAGTTTAGTATCATAGATTATGGTAAGCTGATAGCTTTTGGTGTTCTGATTCTAGTTCACTGACTTTCATACATACTAAGCATTAGAATATGTAATTTTATCGGGATTAACGTTCTGATATAGATTGGCAATTGCCACCAGTTAACTGTGCTGATATAACCTCTGCAAGCTTCATATCGAGATTTATTTGCATCTACCTTTTCATGGTGCTTGACTGAAAGAATGCGAAATATGTCAGTAGACATTAATGATTTCTAAGCAAATGCTAGAGAACCATTTTCTGAGAAACTAACATTCATAGATGACATAAGTGTATCTATATAGCAGCTTATTTGACAAAAACTATTTTTCTTGTGGCCTGGCAAAAGCAAGGGTACTATTAAGCAAATCTTCAGGTATCATAGTTACTGTTTCTGAATACTCTAAATCTGTTATAGTTTCCCAAAGTTTGATTAGCTGGTTTGTTAGGTCTGTTTGCATGTGACATATTGACTTAATCTTCATGCAGGACTGTTATTGTTGCCAATAATGTCTCCCAGCTAAACAAAGAGATAAATACACCTGTTTTTACTAGTGATTATATCAAAAACATGAAGAAAATAGCAAATAGACAGCATACATTTGGTCTGCTAGCAAAGTCACCGTCTCCATCAATATGTGAGCATACATGGATAAAGAAAACTGTTATTTTGCAGCTACTAAGGGAAGTGGAAAAGAACCTTAAGAATGGAACTCACTTAAGACAATAAATAACTGAAACCCATTTTTTGTCTACAATTTTTTGTGTTAAGATTATTGAGTTCATGCTATTCAGTTTGCCTCATTTACAGTGACATCAAAATGATCATGATTGGTGATCCTTCTGTGGCTAAGTCCCAAATGTTGAAACCTATTATGAAAATTGCTCCTTTACCAATTTCAATCACGAGCCGAGGATACTCTAGTGCAGATTTGAGAGCAGCTGTTACCTCTGACCAAGAGACTGGTAAATATTTTCTGCGTGCATTTTTATCATTACATTTTCTGGTAAATAATGATTTGAAGTCCTTAACTAACTCCCTGTAAACAATTCAGATGAACGCCAATTAGAAGCTAGAGCAATGCTTTTGGCCGACCATGATGTTGTTTGTATTCATGAATTTGATAAGATGACTGATCAAGATCGCATGTCCATTGACAAGATTATGGAACAACAGACAACAACAATTGCTAAAGCTGGCATTCGTGCATCACTTAATGCACACTGTGGTATGGATACTGCTGCAAACCCTGTATATGGTACAGTAAGTCTTTTCCACATTTTTAATGCCCAATAACAACAATTGCATAAATGCATTGAATTTTCAAGCTATTTTCCTTTTTCTCCACAAGGTATCATTCACCACTTGATATTGTTGACTGAGATATTGTGTTGTATATAATTTGGTTGCATTCCATGGTAACTGTGTTTCTCAATATGTTTTGGGCTAACATTCTTTTAATAATTTTCTTTGCATGTTTGGTTATGGCAACTTCTTATAAACATATCTGCTTTTGCTATCAATAGTACTACACTTTGCTTACTAATCACCACTTACTATGAATAATTCCTTGCTATTTGGCAGGGTTTTAGTCTGCTGGTTTCAAATAATGTTATCACATAGGTTTAAGCATTTTTGACACTACAAGGATGTTATTTGTCAGCAAAGGCTATGTTATTTTTTCTCCAATCTGTGTTAAAATAAATCTTTCATTTGTGCAGATCAAGTGGGAAATTTCTACCATGAAATTGATCAAGCATCAAAATGTCATACGGTTACATGAGGTAAAAATTGATCATGGACTTATGGCTTCTGTTAGTAAGGAATGACAAACTTGACATTGGCAAATAATTACATGCTTCATGGTGCCAATATCCACAATCCCACTTTCTTTGATTGGAAAATAATCAGTTAAAATTGCATCTTTATTCCCCATGTCCCTTACACATCATAGTGACAAGTTTTCTATTTTTCTTAGCCATAGATCACTGGATGTTAAAAGTCTTCTAAGCAAAGGTTTGGTGTTGTTGGAAATGGACCCCTTAGAGTATCAAATGGGGATTTCATGTTATTATTCCATGCATAGAATCTTTTGTTTTAGGGCAGATGTGAGAATTAGTCTGTTCATGCAATAGTACAGTTTGTAATGGGTTATCCGTTACACTAAAGAATTAAAACTGACCTGTGTTGTCGTTATCTGGTATTTTCAGGTCATGGCTAGTAAAACAAAAATCTATATTGTACTTGATCTCCTAACTGAAGGCGAGCTTTTTGATAAAATTCTAACAGGCATCAGAGATCACTTCCAAATTTCAATCATAATTGCTTAATTCAATTTTCAACCATCGACAGCTGCAAATTGCCTTATATCTTGGTTCAGTTATGGTTTCTTGCTTAGATTATCAACCATCAAGAGCTATGCAGCTCTTCAAGCACTTGGTAGCCATCTGTCTTTTGACAAATATGTTTTGGATTTGTTGTTTGGATGTGATTTAAATAACTAGGATATCCACTGTTTTATGTTCCTGCTGTTAAAAGCTCATTTCTTTTGAAATGGCAGCTTAACCATGGAAGATTAAAAGAAGATGAAGCAAGAAAATACTTCCAGCAACTCATCAATGCTGTCGACTACTGCCATAGTAGCGGTGTGTCCCATAGAGACTTGAAGGTAACATGTGACCTCGAAATCAGTTAATATCCTACTCATTCTCAATTCATCTTTATCTATTGAAACCAACTATAAAACCTCGACTTCCTTTGTAAGATCTCTCAATAGACAATATCATGTTCTGGCTTTTGCAGCCAGAAAATCTGCTTCTAGATGCCCATCGAAATCTCAAAGTTTCTGATTTTGGTTTGAGTGCCCTGCCTCAGCAAATTAGGGTAAGCATGTGGCTAGCAAACACTCAAATTTGACCATTGGATGTACTGTATCTTTTTATTTGACATTATTGATCTGTACTTTTAAGCTTTACAGAAAAGTGAAATATGAATTTTTACTTGTGATGTTTACAACATGACTGCAAAGTAAATTGCGTGTATTTCATAAAATTGACAATTGTTGAAGCTGCAGTGTTTCCAAAGATAAAATTTATTATCCTGTGAAAACTGAAGAATTGGCTTTCAGTCTATATCATATGATGCTTTCTTATTGCATACCGATAACTATCTTTAATTTTAAATTTTTGGCTTTCAGATTCATTTTATGCAGGAAATGAAAAATGCACTTTGTATTTATTGCAGCTCTCCCATTATTTGTTGATAAGAATATTTGGTCATCCATTGTTTAGTTATTGTTCTTCTGAGTGGCATGTAACTTCAGAAATTACATTATCAAAAACTATTTAAAAGTATAGATTTTTCTTTGTAGTATATTATGATTGATAAAGGTTATGGATGGGTTTTGCTGCATTCTGAAAAGTAAATGTAAATAGATGATCTTCTTAATCTGTTTAATTGCAGGAGGATGGGTTACTTCATACTACTTGTGGAACACCAAATTATGTTGCTCCTGAGGTATTGTCAATTTTTTTTCACATTAATTGCCAAATAAAATAGGGCATTCAAGTTACCCTGTTTGACTGCATGGCAGTTTTGTTAGCATCAGACTCTAAATTTAGATCTGTCGCCTTGTTTTATGGAGGTCATCAATGATAAAGGTTATGATGGTGCAACTTCAGACTTGTGGTGCAGGTTACTTGCCTTTTGACAAGACAAATCTTCTGACACTATATAAAAAAGTAAGAAGGCCAGATCAATGTAAAGATACATCCTTTTGCTGTATTTACTTCTCTTTTTAGCATTTATGAAAAAAACCTCAATGACCGATATGATAGTATTCAACTGTAGATTCATAGAGCCGATTTCACCTGTCCTTCATTCTTTTCTTCTAGTGCAAAAAAACTGATTTCAAGGATTTTGGATCCAAAACCAAGACAGTAAGTGAACTGGTATTGACTTGTATTCCATAATGTGCAAGATATGTTCAGCTTGTCCACTGGATTAGCTTCACTGTTTTTATATCCATCTCATACTTGCTAGCAGAAGAATTTGAAAAGATTAAAAAATCATGAATTTTTGACTGAGCAAAGAGATTGCACTTATTTTTGAAATGAGCTTTTGAATAAACTGACATGCACATTAATATCTTCTGTTGGCAGTGTATTACAGAACCTCAGATTTTAGAGAATGATTGGTTTAAGAAAGGCTACAAGCTGTCCAAGTTCCAAGAAGACAAGGAAATAAGACTGCATGATGTGGATGCTGTTTTTAATGACTTGGAGGTAAGATTTTGTATGTGAAATGTTATTTTTCAATTTCTGACTATTCAACAAACAATGACTAAGTTTTTGCTACTTCTTATAATCAGGACCATCTTGTCTTTTAGAAAAGAAAGATACACAGTCTGTGTTGATGAATGCATTTGAACTTATCTCTATGTCACAAGATCTCAACCATGGCAATTTGTTTGAACAGCATATGGTATGTTATATTTGCAACTGAAACCTCATATTCAAAATATTAGCTTCTGAAGAACTATTCTTTGAAAGCATTTTTGGTGAATGCATGCCTTGTATAGGACAGTAATTATATTCTTTTCCATCTGTCACACCATTCTGTCTGTCCCATGCTTGACTGCTTGTGATTGATTCAATCGTTGTTAGGCAATAGGAATGACCTGCTAACCACAAAAGTCAAGTAGCTTGTTCTTTGATACTGTATATAGGTATATAGCATGTTTGAGATATTTGCAAAAGAAATCTGTCGCCAATATTGATAAATGTTTAGAACTTCAAGTTGTGCGCGCTTCTACAGTTTTATCCACTTCTCTTTCATTAATACTTGGAGAATTCACTGATGTGGTTGATGGAAATGTCCTCTTGCTATTAGAACCTTGTTAAGCAAGAGACAAGGTTCATATCCAAACGCCCTGCCAAAGAAATGATATCAAACATTGAAGCTGCTGCCGGACCTCTTGAATTTACTGTGAAAACAAAAAATTATAAGGTGAAAATAATCTCATAGACATGAAGTTCCCTGATTAGCATATGGAACTCTTAACTCCATTCTCGTTTATGTCAGTTTTAGACGTACCTATCTGTTTAGAACTTGTTTCTCGCTTTCTTTAGATTTTCTTTTAGGTCTGGCTACATTTAAATTGAACGTATTTTGATCTAAGTTCTAATACCTATTATTTCACCTGCTTTCAGATGAAGCTGCAAGGTGCCGAGACTCGAAAGAAGGGGCACTTATCAATAACAGAGGTAGTAATATGTTTGATAAATTTATGCACACTGCATTCAAGGACACTACTGCATATCATATACAAATCCTATAACTTCAAAAATCCCTCTCTTGGCCCTTTGAGTATGAGCTGGTATTTTTTCAGGTATTTGAAGTAGCTCCTTCTCTTTTCAAGGTCGAGGTTTGTAAATCCGGAGGTGACATGTTGGAATTCCACAAGGTTGCAACGCATTTCTTTCATATATGCCCCTACTGAATAAGTATTTGAGTGTTCATAGTAAACTTCACTGATATTTAAATTCATTTCCTTGGGTTGCTTGATCCTTCAGTATAATCTATTTTATATTGCTTTGATTTTTTACTCATGGTGGATGCATATTTTTTTTCTACTGCAGTTTTAGAAAAATCTTTCATCTGGGCTAAAGGACATTGTCTGGAAGTCTAAAGCTGTCATGGAGGAGAACAAATAAACCTGATCGTTATTTGTATCAAAAAATCCCATGGGCCAATAAATATGGAGATTGTACAGAGTTCAGGGATTCATTATGCTTGCTTATACATTCGTTGTACATGATTGATTAGCTAAGTGATACAGTCTCCTTCTTTGCAGGATGTGAAGTAGTCCTGCAAGATATTGATTATTGATATGAAGACAGATTAGTTGTGGAGTAATGCCATTATATACAACTTTTGCTTTAATGTTAAACATAATATGATCAAGATTCCTAGAATGTATTATGGATCATTAATGGAGTTGTTCAGTTAGATGATGAAAACCAACATGAGAATATTCTTCCTGTTAAAAAATGCACTTCTAAATCTATCATACACTATACAGTGTCGACTATCAATCTTCTTATTATTTCTCCTTCCTTGTGCTTATGTATCATTGTATTATAAGAATCTGAAAACACTTGTATGTCTTGTTCTATGGATAATGTTCCAGTGTAACTCTGTTCAATCAGAATTTGGCACCAAATTGTATAGAGGCAATAAAATCTGATAGTCGCAAATATATTTGGAAATATGTTGGATTGTTTTTCGCACCAAATTCTATAGAGGCAATAAAATCTAATAGTCGCAAATATATTTGAAAATATGTTGGATTGTTAATGGAGGGTCTTCGATTATTTAGGTGAATTAGAAATCAAATGTATGGTCTATGGCAGGATGGCGTCCTGTTTTTATATTATTCCAACTTCTGATAAAGTTTGTAGATAAGTTAAGTATATTAATATCCAATAAATGATCAAAAATCAAATACAAAAGTGTTGGTACAAAGTGGGAGTGATATGTCTAATTTCTGTAATATGTTATTTGATTTATGTAGATATCAGACTTAATGGGGTTTTTGTATGTTTTTATAATTCCTATTTTTTAACTTGTTAAATGGATTGTGCATATTCGCAAGGTTGTGAACTGTTTCTGGTTGTGTACAAGAAACAGGGCCCATATATTATTTAGTTCCAATGTGTTGAAAATAATGCATTTTAAAAATTTATTAGAGCAAATTTGCAAGAAACAAATGAAATACTAGCTGTCTAGATTTTGTTCTATACGACTTTATGAATCTTCTCCAAATTATTTATAATCTTTGGTGACTGGTAGGCTATGATGCTTATGACTAACAAATGCAATGACTGGACTGCATTTGTTACAGCTGAAACTAAATCTCCAAATGATGATAGTAGCAAAGAGCCACCTGCTGTTCAGATAGTGTCTTCCACAAGCACTAGTAATACAGGAAGCAATCCATCGACTCCCAAAGTAGGAGATGAATTGAAAGTTGCATCCCAGTTGAGGAAATTCACCTTTAATGATTTGAAGTCTGCAACAAGAAATTTCAGGCCAGAAAGTCTTCTTGGTGAAGGTGGTTTTGGTTGTGTTTTCAAAGGTTGGATAGAAGAGAATGGCACTGCTCCTGTCAAGCCTGGTACTGGTCTCACTGTAGCAGTAAAAACACTCAACCACGACGGGCTGCAAGGTCATAAGGAATGGCTGGTAAGAGATTTATTAAACCTTCAAAGGTCCGATGGTGCAGAATGCATTCTTTTAAGCTGGGTTTGGGATTTGGATTTATCTGAGGTTAAAACTGGTGGGTTTATGTATGTTAGTTTTATTAGTTAATGATATAATCAAACACATAGATTTGGTCATGAATGTTAGTTTTACTAGTTAAGATAATAAATGCTAGTTACAATAATGATATAATCAATTAGGGTATTGTATGAACCTCAATGAAAAATCCGTTGGGTGTATAATGTAGGTTAGGTCATGCACATGCAATTTTGGATTTGTTGTTGAAAGTGAATTGTGTCCTGCAATGTGTGGTTATCTATGTTACTTTGGTAAATTAATGAGGTGTACTTTCAATTTGTTATCTCCGCCTTTAGGTTTGGAATCTTGAGAAGATCACTATCACTACTACAATACAAGTATGTAGCATTGCTTATTTGTGTTTCCACAAGCCATTTTATGATTTTCATTTTCATTTTTTATTTTTTTTTGGAGCGCGTCAAGATTTTGTCACATGTATTTACGTCAAATTTATGACACTAAAAATATTGAAAAATGTTATTTATGTTTTGTATTGTTACTACATCAACTACTGTCATTTTTAATTGTTTAAGTGTCACTAAAATATATCATGCATTCTGGCCATTGTAATGGTATCATGTTGTGTATAAATAGTGTCTCATATATAAATACATAATGCTGTATAAACATCATATTTGTATAAACGTCATATTAGTGTTGTAAATATTATATTCTATAAAAATACTATATGATATGAAATTATTGTCATGTTTGCACATAAGTTTGATGTCAATCTTTTAGGGAGTTCCAATTGATCATTGACAAAAGTAAAGTTTGCAAAACCTAATGCAAGGAACAATACAATCACCTTCAAGGAAAAATCATAATTTGATGTGAAGAATCATAAGTTAACTATGAAGGGAATAATATAAAACAAGATGTTGCAAACATTTATTTTTGGCATTTGTTCATTCCTTTCATGATTTCGGATTTTATAGGGGAATATTTTTGTTGAAAAATCCTGCTCATATACACAGAGAGTTGTTGAAAGCACAGTAAAATTTAAATTTGTTCACTTCTTTCATCAAATAGGCCATGAAGGTCATATGCTTATCATTATCATGATATCTAAAAAAAAGTGAGTACTTTAGGCCAAAAAAATCGCTTTTATCACTTAATGACAATTTCATATACAGTTGCCAATGCCCCCACTAGCAATGTCGGGGACATCGCCACCTTGTGGCTCTTGTTTTTTCTTTTATTGAGAGGTTTAGAGATATTTACTTATTTAGTAAATTCATTTTCAATCTATGTTTGGTATAGATTGGTTGAGTAACTCAATTATAAATTAATTCACATTTCCCAAGTTTCTACGTTTGTCTCTATAGATTATCTAGAAGGTAAAGAATTAAACTTTACTATGGTGATGTTCGACTAATTATCATGTACATATATATACTTATAATGTATATGCTTGAACATGTATAGAATGGATGTAGTGTTTTTTTTAAGTCTTCTTTGCAACTAAAATAATTTGTCTTTCCTTTTTCTATGTGGGCATAAGTAATCATTTTATAAAGAATATGTGAATATAAGTTCCTATCTGTAACAACCAAAGTATTTTGTATTTCTTTTTTATTTGTGGGATAAGTATTTTGTATTTCTTTTTTCTTTGTAGGATAAGTATTTTGTATTTCTTTTTTCTTTGTGGGCATAAGTTATCGTTTTATATAGAATATGTGAATATAAACTTCCATCTCTCTAATTTACAAGAAAATAATATATACAATAACCTTTTATGTATACACAAATAATAACTCTAGTAGTATTTCTCATATGATTTAATATTTAACAAATGAAGAAGCATTTACTTGCAGTATGGAAGCTATAATCACAAGACAGATTTCAACGTCTTTATATATATATATATTCACTATAATTAATACACTATATATATTAAACTTTAAATACATGAAATAATAATACTTGGAATAATACTAAATGATGATTGTAGACTTGTTGTGATTGCTTTGGAAAAACAACTAGATGAGCCACGAGTCACCCAACCTGAGTTATTTCAAGTAGATGAATTTTGTCTCTTGGAATGACCCCCCAAGCCAATTTTATACCATTGATATAAGAAATTTAATTGTCATGTCGCCAAATCACCTTCAACCCTGTCATCCTTTTTCTCTTTTATCAATCCTCGACCAAATCTTTTCGTTGTAGATGCCTAACACAACACTTGTGTGCTCAGAGTATCATGACATAATTTTCTTGCTTCTTGATAGCTTCCTATCATCTACAAAGTCTCCCCCCCCAAATTAGTAGTCGAGCCTTGGGCGCTTTAGAATCTCTCTTTCCTACCATGATAAACCATTCCCTAGATTTATGGGACAAGGATCACAATCTAGTAGTTTTTGTCTCCTCACAATTTTTTAAGGTTTATAGGTGTTATTTATTCTTGTGACACTTGGTCAATCCATGTATCCATATCTTGGAATTTTTCCCATTCTCCCAATAGTAGCAAACTATCTTTCCTTGTGGCTCCCTCAATTGAAATTAAATTAAGAGGAAAAATATCTTTTCTTTTAACTTGATAAGTCTACACCACGATACTTATGGTGATTTTTTATCAGCATGTTCAATTCAAAATTCAAATGTCATGCTTACGGAAATAATTAACAAGGATGACTATGGATATCACATCACCTCTCCCATAAAACAACACACCATCCTCGGTGTTCTTTGCACTCTTCCGTTATGGAATAGGTCCATGGATATGCCTCTTTCATGGTGCCTTCCATTTCCCAACTGGAATCCTCAGGGGTGAAGTGATTCCATTTCACTTTTACCAGAGCATTGTTTCGATTATGAAGCAATTTTTATCTCCTATCGATTATACGTGAGGTTCTCACTAGAAATTCCCTTCTACTTCCACCTGGATATCATTTCGATCAATGCCATGTTTAGTATCATGTACATATTTTTTAAGTACAGAGGCATGAAATATACGATGCACTTTATTACTAGCTGGTAAGGGTAAGCTACTGGTCCTATTTTTGACAGTATTTGGAAGGGGCCATAGAATCTAGGTGCCAATTTTGTTTACTTTCCCAATTTCAAGGAAATTTTCTTGGTCTTGTTAAATATATAGCATTAGGAGACATTCTCCAAACCAATATTGTGTAGTCAAGATTGATCCTCCCGTATAGAGGTGAGCACTTTGACTTCCTTTCGTGTAAAGGTTATTCCTCTCGTATAGAGGTAATTGATCAAAGTAATGATGTTGAAAAGTCTTGTTGGACAAGGCTTTGAACTTGTGTGTATCAAGTCATGATTATCATGTGAACCTTCTGTATAAAGGTATCCATGAGATGGACCTCCCATATAGAGGTGAACCTTCCATATAAAGGTATCCATGAGATGGACCTCCTGTATAGAGGTGGAACTTCTGTATAAAGGTCATGTTTTACTTGTCAAAAGCATGTAATGTTGTGTGATATATTATTAAACATGATCACCTGATTGCTATTAAGTCTCCTTTAGATATTGATCACCTCTAAAGTGAATTAGTTTAGCATATGATCATTTGGTCCAGAATAATATAATATGATCACAACATCCGATAATTCTTCTTAGTATAATGTAATGTGATGGATAATTAAAGTTAGCACATATTGACCATGCAGTAAGAGATAAAGAAATAAAAGATAAAGCATAGAGATCAAGAGAATTCAAAATTGCCCATGCATACACTTCATCTAATTAAAGAGAACTCGAATTATTAAAGCTTCAGTTAAGTATCAATGCTTTAGTTAAAGCATCAATTAAAGATATGTCTCAGTTAACTAAAGAACTCACAATGGTCACTTCAAGTAAATCAATCAACATGATTTCAGTTAACTAAGTGTTAAATAAAAGGGACTAGTTAACTAAAGTATTTACACTTTAGTTAAACTAAAAGACAACACTTTAGTTAAAGAGAATATCTAGTTAAATAAGTGTTATTGCATGACGACACTTATGTTAAACTAAAATATGACACATGAGTTGTGGCAATTGCATGTCAATACTTAAGTTAGCCACCTAACTAAGTGAGAAAGCTTTCAGTTAAGAGGTGAGTTCATCATAAGTGACAACTCAGTGAGATGAAGCACTGCATGAGAAGTGGGGCGCACCACTCCATGCAATTAATCCATCTAGTTTGAGGGTGAGTTTATCCTAAAGTTAGAAGTTAAAAATAGAAGAGAAGAATGTATAAATATGATATACAATATTGTTGAATTCAGTGTGAAGCGAATTCTCTTCTCCATTGAAGGCAAGGCGCTTCTCTTTGTGCAGGGTATTGTTCATGCTGGGAACACATCCGATTGATCTCTCTTCTCTATTGCTTATGTATCTTCACCAAGAAGTTTGGTGATCTCTTATCTTCTGAAAACAATATGATATGTTGTAAAATAAAGCATTCTCGGCTATCCATTATATTATACTAAGACGAATTGTTGGGGTTTTTGTTCTCATAATTTTGAGGATTTTCCCCAGGGTATATCTTGTGTTATGGTTGTATGAATTTCATGGATTGAATTGTCTCATTGATTCAAATCTCTACATCTAAAAGAATTAAAGATCAAAGCTCAACAAAATTTTAACATGGTATCAGATCTTAGGGCGTGAAGGAGCTCATTTTTTCATGCCAGCTAGAGCCTACATAGATCCAGAGATGTTGAGCACAATATTTGAAGACTATGGCATCAGTCTTTGTATGACCAGAAGGCCTTCTTGAGGAAACCTCAAAATTCAACACTTCGAAGGCTAGTGTTATCGGACAATCCACTCGAGTGGACGCGAGCCGGATCTCCCTAGCTCAAAGTGAGTCTAGAACAAATAGAACAGACTACAAGTGCTTTTCCTAGATCTACTTAAGGACCAAGTACTAGATGTCTTACATTTTTTACTACGAAATCCTTTCTCCCGAATTTTGCTCCACGCCCCACGGTCGTTAGATCCAAGCTGCAAGACCTGTCAAGACAAAGAAACAAGAGAAACTAGTAAAAGACATCTATACAATAAGCGATCTAAGTAAACATTTAAGCAGGTAAACTACTCAATATCATTGCACACGAGAACAATATTGGTGGAAAGAATTTGTATTAATACAAATAGAGGAGTACATGATAGAGATATAGAACTACGACCAAGACTTAACGTACTAGCCCTTCTCCGACCAAGCCAATTACCATATCCTTCCAAGGAAGTATGAGTTCTCCAATAGGTGAGTGGAGATGTTCTAAGAGAGATTTCACCAGCATGTAGATACCATAGTCTTCCTCCCTTTGGGATGGGAGTGAGCTTCACTTATATAGGACTAAGTGGATAGGGTATGGATATGATAGGTTGAGAGATGGTAGGAGAGAGATAGGGGATCCTCCCAAAGAGTTAGGGGTCGAGTACCAGCTCCCCTGGAGGTCAGGGATAAGCCCCTAAACGAGCAAGTTTCGAGAAGGATCTTGAATAAGCTATTTTTTCCCATTAACTGACCTCGTCGCACCCTGCAGTGGAGCAAGCTGCGACGTCGCATGTTGCTAGTGTGCAACCTGCGACGACCCTTCAAAACCTAGCACCATGGAGTGCAAATCCTCCCAGGATGATTACTTAGTCTAGGTATCTTCAGGGGTGTATACACTGAATCTGATGATGAGTAGATTTTTGGTGTAACAGAATGCCCCCCAAAGCATGAAGCTGTTCAAGATGTACAGGTGAAGTGCTTTGAAAGAAGTAATGGCAATAGGCTCGATGGACGAAGGAAACTGCTGCAGTACAACTGACTCTGAATTGGCAATCTCATATGAAGTATAGCATGGCTGCCGACCAATACATTGCAGATCCATGGTAGTAATGATCGACTGAACACAATCATGGCTACTAGACACAAGCGTAGATCCATGATGAGATGATAACACAACCACGACCAATGCAAAAGTGGATCCATATAATATGACTCAATACAAACTCCATCGCAACCTGGGTAAAACATGACTCCCCAGGGTCTTCAAGCTGAACCCGCGATGATACGAATCTATCCATGTGATTACAAATGTCTTGACGTCGAACATGGTAGAAACCATTTGATTATCGGCCATTGATGTAAACCGTTAACAAGTGCGAGGGAGATCACCATTGATGTCAATGATTCCCAAGGTATCACAGTACATATCATCAAGCGTGAATAAATGATTTGAAGTCAAATGCGAGATGAAATCTTTCAATCAAGAGTCAATGATGTAAACTCATGATGAAAGCAAGGTAACCTGCCATTGAGGCATGCAGGGCCAAGGTACTTGGTTGGTTTCTAGATTCAATCCTCGGATGATGTGTTGAATTCGACAAGGATGAATCCATCGAAGGAGGGCCATGATGAATCCCCCATCAATCGACACGAAACATGACAAAATATGTGTGGAGTGGATCGGATGGTACAGTAACATCCAAGACTGACTCAGAGTAGACCGACGTGATGACAGGTATACTTGACTGCAGATGAAAAATGATAGACGTGTTCTTGAACATGGGCATGGCATGACTTGGCAGTATTGACATAATGAGAATGACGCAAAATTCTAATGCAACTGATGATGGAAGCTTTCTCCGAATGACTCAGAGGAGTAACAGGACTCAGAAAGTAAGCGGGGACTCATAGACAAACAGATGACCCAAGTACTGTATGCGAATGCAGATGAGTGCCATGTTCAAGAATGACTATATACTGCCACTAAGGTATGTAACACAAACACTTTCCTTTTTCCCCATCATGAATGATGAGTGCCTCATGTGTTTTTTATGAGCTTGATGAGGGTAACCAGATGCTTGGTATAGCTCATCTCATAGATGAGTCCAATCCCAAATATTTTCCAAACCTAGGATAGGAGGGGTTCGTCCCATGATGGTCCCTTCAATGTGAAAATTTTAATGAGTCCATAGAAGGTACACTCGATCGTCATTTCATGTTTAGAGAGTCTGAAAAGAACTAAAGAAGACTCCAACGGTCCTTTTTCGTAAAGTTAGCCTCATCGCTCGAAAAAGGGTAAAACAATGCGGGAGAGGACTCTTCCAGTCATGTTTGGCTTGAGTATACCTTTTTCGGACCAGGGGGCACTAATTACGAAAAAGGGGTAAACTATCACCAGAAAGACGACCATTCAAATACTTTAACAAGCGTGAACGCGACAAGTTCGCTTGGAAATCTTTTCATTTTTCGAGAGCCTGAAAAGAGCTTAATGGTAGACTCCGAGGGGTGTCCTTTTCCGTGGAAGTTTAACGAGCCCGAAAAAGTGATAAATCATAACTCGGTACTTGCTCTCATGGTTTCGTGAGTACGAGAACAAACGAAGAGTAAACTCATCCTCATGTAATAATTACAACTAACCAAAGATAATAATGACAAAACATTCAAAGGGGTGTTCATACCTGTAGTTACCGTTGGTGATGTGAGAAACGACACAAAAGACCACTTTACGACTCCTGTACACTAGAGAAAGTGTCAAATAGCCCCAAATATAATGACAAACGGTCAAAACTATAGTAAATGGCCCAAAAGCATCAAAATATTTGAAAATGAATATTCCATTCTATTTATAAATAGAAATATGGGCCAAAAATAGAAAACATTGTTTCAATTGCCAATTTGGGTGGAGAAGTACCAATTTGGAGCCAAAACTTCCTTTGCCGATTTCGGGAGCTACGATCCGCCATTTCACCAACCGTCCGGATTAGGTAGGCCTAAACTTCATCCAACAACTTTCCAGTGGTTTAGTTTTTGCTTTTAGGTCCATTTTTTGGGTTTTTGATGGTGTTATGGAGGGCTTCATGCACCCTCGGATCGTCTCAGGTTACCCTTTCGGGACCTGTGATGAGACCGAGTCGTCGCAAGCCTCGAATGCGAGAAGTGCGACGTCATCTCACTGTACCTAAATGTAGAGTGCGACGGCGGAGAATCACAATCCAAAAATAAAAAAGAATTCAAAAAATGAACTTCTGAGGTTTGAAGCAGGACCTAACAGTGTTAAAATGTCCTTCTTGGTAGGTTACCAGATAGCCAACATGGTATTGAAGTGGCGAGAGAGAGAACATGAAGTAGAAGATGAACAAGCTGCGAATGATCCACAATGCCTGGATGCTTTGAGAAACTGCGGGTTACTGAAGTTCTTTGAGATCCAAGGGATGAGATCCCAAATCCCACTACTGACACACATGCTCCAGAGTTGGGATGCGGCCCAACAGTACTTTGTGATTGGTGAGCATATCCTCACGATAGACATTGAGGATATCTACTTTCTTACCGGTTTGTCCCGAAGAGGGGACGCTGTACATCTTACTGGAACACGGGCTAGTGACCACACAGTTGAGGACATGGTGTCGCAGCATTGTGTCGCTACTTCTCGGCCTTCCAGTGGGAAGATTCTCATCAAGGATGTGGTGAGCCACCCACTACGTACCATACTGCTGACTATTACTAGAGCGGCGGGTAGCCAAGCCCCACACACGGCTACTCGGACCCATATGCTTTATGCGGAGGACTGTATGTCCCCCATGGTTTTCAACTGGTGCGAGGGTCTCCTCGCAAACCTCCGAGCTCAGCTGACCAAGTGTCGACGGGGAGAGCTCAAGCAGTTTGGTTATGGGTTGATCGTGGTATCATTCCTCTTAGAACAGATTCCTCTTCTACATCCGTAGTTTCTACTTGATGATAGGGAGCCCAGGGATCCCCATATGCTCAGATGGGATAAGGTCATGACCCGTCATGGTGGCGGGCCCATCATTAGCTTTGGTCCCAAGTTTTTCAGTTGGCTAGAGGGCTAGTTACTTATGGTCGAGGACTTTCCATACAGTGGCACGAACTTCCGATAGGATCCCAACTTGGTGCTGTCGAGGGTGCAGCATGGGGTGACATAGGTGAGAACAAAACTACCCTTGTAATTTTAGTTTTGTATATTATATCATTTTTTTTTATGTAGTGCTGACAAGTACGTAATATGTGTGTTCAGATGTGGGTCCCGTACGGCCGGTGGGTCTCTCCCTTCTAGCGAGGAGAGATAGAGGCAGGGAGGCAGTCGTTCCTGCAGGTGCTCATGCTGCCATCGAGGAGATGGAGGAGGTGTACAGGAACCTATCCCATCTGACCGTGGAGGTATCGGAGCCAGCTATTGATGATTTACCGAGGCCCATGAAGAGATTTGGGGTTGGAGCATCCGTGCACTTCAACGCCTTACTCCGCAAGGTGGCTCGGACTGTAGATTGCTTCCTCACCCAGCGACAACGTGCCGTTCGTGCTAGGGGTGGTGTACGGGTCAGGTGTTAGGCCTGATGACACTATTGTACTTGTACTGAGAGCTTAAAGGCCTCATATTTTGTACTACTGAAAGCTATGATGCCTCAGATTTTTGTAGAGACTCACTGAAAGCCATCGTGCTTTAGATTTTGTACCAACACTACTTTTTGAGCGATATATATATATATATATATATATATACAGACATTATCGGCAATTTATACATTATGTGTTTTTAAAATGATTATTGATGTGATCTTGTTTACATGTTTGCTTCTACACATTACATTATTTACATGTTATGAATGCTTTTACATATTATGAATATTATGTGTGTGTAATGTACCAATCCAAAATGAAGTTGGCCATCGAGTCAACAACTGTGTTTAATTCTCATGGAATGTGCAGGTATTGAATGGATTCAAATGACCTTTCCAGGAGACGTACTCGTCTGAAGAGACGGAGTAAGGTGGGATCACGAATGGCATACACCCGGTTCAGATGGAAAACCACTAATTGAGAATCCATGTGGATGACAATGTGGTTCATACCCAAGGAAATGGTGTTAGTTAGGGTTTCGATTACTGCATGATACTCTGCGGCATTTTTGGTCGCAAACCCTAGGCAACTTCCTCCTGAGCTAATGAACTCACCTGTTGGGGAATATAGTACCCAGGCTGCCGAAGAAAGGTTATGAGTATGCCGGCTGGCGCCATCCGCGAATCCATAGCACGTTGCCATCTGCACATGCAGACAGAACATGGTATAAGAAGCGGAAACAAGATCAAAAGACACTCGAAAAAGAAATGCGTCACACCACACAAAAACACGCCATGTACAATATATACAAGCAAGTCTATGCATGAGAGATCAAGCATAGTATCTCTTCAGGTAAAGTCCATTGTGGGGTTCACCCAAAGAGATTCCGTCATAGTCTTCAAGCTCGTAAGCACCTTTTTCCAACACATATTTTATAACGTAAGGTCCATGCCACATGGACTCGAACTTCCCTGCTCCTAGTTTGTCGTGCTTCTGGTCATAAGTGAGAACCAGGTCACCCTCGTTAAAGATACAAGGTTCAACTGATTTTTCGTATTGGGCTTTGATGCGTTTCTTATGTGCTTCATTAGCAAGAGTGGCATCTCGGCGGGACTCATCCAGTTTTGCTAAGTGCAAGAGATGTTCTTCCTCGGCAGTAGTGTTAGGAAAAAGTTCAACAGCGAGTTGTAGAGACGACGCACTCTATAGGTAGGACAACCTCCAATCCATATACCAATTGGAAAGGAGTGAAGCTTGTGGCGGTTTTGATGGAAGTTCGGTAGGCCCATAACGCTGAAAAGAGCATGTTGTGCCAATTGGACTTATATGTCCCAACCATCCTTTGGACCATAGTTTTCAAGACCTTGTTAATGGCCTCAACCTGTCCATTGGATTACGGGTAGTAGGGTGTTGAATTTTCATGGAGAAAACCCAACATGTTGCTCAATTCATCAACCATATGGCTCTGAAAATGGGAACCATGATCGGTAACAATTGCCTGAGGAACTCCGAACCGCCCTATTACATGGTTGAACATGAAGAGTGCGGCGGTTTTGCCGTCGTTCTGGTATGTAGGCATAGCTTCGGCCCACTTTGTGAAGTAATCCACAGCTATAATGATGTAACTATGCCCCTCGATCGAGCTAGGCTTACAATGCATAAAGTCAATGCCCCATTTTGCAAATGGGCCAACAGCAATAACCGGATGTAACGGGACAGGATGAGTGCGCTTCTTCGTATGGAAGTGTTGGCAAGGAGGACATTTTTTTATGGCCTCAATACAATCTTTGAAGATAGTAGGCTAGAAATATCCTGCGCACAAAATCTTCTGGGCAATAGCCATCCCAGAGAGGTGACCGCCACATGCCCTAGCGTGACAGTCATTCAGAATGCGTTCGGCCTCATCGTGAGTTAGACAACGTCGAAGAATTGAATCGACGCCACGACGATACAAAGTATCATTGATGATTAAATAATACTTTGCATGGTGACGTATCTTACGACGGTCATCGCGAGAGAGATGAGGGTCGAAGCATTGGGTTTGAAGATATAACAGGATATCTCCATACCACAGATCAATCGTACTGATGAGAAACAATGATTCATCCAAAAAGGAGTCATTGTGCTCAACTTCTGCATCAGGATGGGGAAGGTCGCAAATAAGCTCGGCAAACACCAAAGACTTCTTAGACTTAGCTTTCTCGAAAAGAATATCAAATTCTTGCAGTATCACAATCCAGTGTGAATACTTTCCCCCAAGCACCTGACGTGTCAGTACGTGGTACATGGGGTTCGAGTCGGTGATGATAGTGGTGGTGTGGAGCAATATGTAGTGCCGGAAGTTCTGGACGGCGATGACCGCCGCGAATGCGAGTTTTTCGACATGTGAATATCTAGTTTCAGTGTCGGCTAGACCCTTACTTGCATAGTATATTACATGTTCCTGGGTGGTTTGATCCTCCTGTACCAAAACCATGGCGATAGTGGTATCAGAAGAGGCGAGATATAAGATGTAATCTCGATAATAATTAGGCGGTTGGAGCACGGGGGCATGCGTGATGGCATGTTTGATACTGTCAAATGATTTTTGAGCTTGGTCGTCCCAAATGAAAGGGACATCCTTCTTGAGCAATCTCATATACCCCTAAGTCTTCTCCAAGAAATTGAAAACAAAACGTCTTAAATAAGTCACCTTCCCTTGGAGACTTTGAAGTTCCGTCACATCAGTTGGGGGTGGTAGGTTGATGATGACCTCCACCTTTAAGTAATCAATGTGGATTCCATCCTTCGAAATGATAAATCCTAAGAGGCGTCCGGACTCAACGCAAAAGATACACTTATGAGGATTCAGACGGATATTGTACCGTCTGCATCTGAGGAAAATGGCCGTCAGATGATCAATGTGGAACTCGCGCTGCTTTGATTGAGCGGGGGGATCGTCCAGATAAGGTTCCACAAAGTCCTTAATATCATGGAAGGCGTATGACATAGCCTGCTGGAACGTGGCGCTAGCATTTTTAAGACCAAATGGGAGTTTGCGGTATGCAGATGTACCCCATGGGCAGATGAAAGCCGTCTTATGTTGGTCGGCTGGGTTGATCTCAATCTGGTTGTAACCAGAGAAGATGACGCTTCCGGCATAATTGTCGATGATCTGGTCGATGAAGGGGCTCGGGTAATTGTCTTTTGGGCAAGCCTGGTTAAGGTCCTGATAATCAACACAGATGTGAATGGTGCCCTTATTTTTGTTCATAGGAATGACGTTTGAGACCCAATCCGTCAATGGGATAGGATAAATAAAACCATCCTTTAAGAGCTTTTCAATTTCTACCTTAATTGCCGCAGTCTTCCTGGGGTGTACCGGTCACAACTTTTGGCACACAGGTTTGATGTCGGGATAGGTTTTTATTTCATGATAAACAATCACGGGGTCTATCCTAGGCATCTCCTCATAGGACCAAGAAAATACGTCTCAAAATTGCTTGAACAAGGTCGTGCTAATAGCGATTTCTTCAGGGGAACACTTCCGGCCTATACGAATGTGTTCCACTGTACCTGGTTTCACCGAGATGTCTACCGGGGTGGTTGGCTCAATGTTGGCCAAGTTGCCCTCCATGTCCATAAGACATGTAAGGATGGGGGAATGAGGGGATGGGTATATATCTAGTGAAAAGAGGGTATGGATGTTGTCCTCTATGTACTCCAAAGGAGGAAGAAAAGATGACCTATGGTGGAGATCATCCCACGGACTATCGTCAATATTCATTACTTCCATGATGGACTCGTCTGAATGAAAAGTCCAAAGTAAGAGATCAGGTAGAGATGACGTCCATCGTAGAGAACAAGATGGAGAGGCCATGGTTAAATGGTCCTCGGGTGCTAATTGGATAGCCTCGTAAATACATTCAGCGGGTGAAAGAGGCATCATATCTCCAAGCAGGTGTGTTGTGGCTTCATCCGGTACAAGCCAAGCATCGTTTGAGTGAGATAAAATCTCTGTGGAGATCATGTTCACCGTAGCAACATGATAAGGGGGGTCCGCGGCTGGAAAAATGCCCATGAGAGATGAATCTTTCAAAAGGCCAACCCCTACACTCTCATACTGTTTTGACACCTGTCCAATGGAAGGAACATGGTCACCAGGATGAGTAGTAGCATCTGGTGTACACAAATCTAATTATTCGATAGTAACAATCCATCCTTGGTGGGGGAATTTTACTATGCGGAAGACTGAAGAGGCTACCGCCTGCATGGTGTAAAACCAATTGCGACCAAGCAAGAGATTATAATCTAACGTGGCCAATACCACTTCCATGTTAATGGTTGCGGTCTTTCCACCCGACTCAACTGCAAGAGCTTGTAAGATCCCATGAGGTTGAAATCCATGCCTGTCGAATGCTTTCAACATGGTAGGAGAATGATTCAATTCAGGGGAGCCGATGGCTCTCCAACGGGCGATCGACATGATAGAAGTGGAGGCACCTTCATCTAAAAGGGTACGATGGACAATCTTCTCAGCAATGTTCGCAGAAACTTGGAATGCGAGCTGGTGTGAGAGCCTCGACTTAAGGTTGTCAAGTCGGAACATGATGGTATTCGAGGAATTGGGGTCGACTGCACTGATGGATGCAAGGAGAGTTTTGCGTTGATTAGGACAATTCTGCAAAAATTCCAGGGTAGACATGGTGCAAGGAGCTTGTGCCAATTCCTCCACGATATTGTAATTTTGAGCTGCCAAAGCATTAGGATTGAAAACAGCTTTTCAAATCGTGCTTTTGGGTGGTCACAATATCGAATCCAAGGAGGGCTTCTCAATGGTGAGAGAAGTTGATGGTACAGTGACATCATTTAAGGAGTCGAAATATTTTTCAGTATTACTTCCAGTGGATTCCTTCGAAGGGACCGGTTCGTAAGATCACGAGTGAGTATTCAAATTGATCATCTCGTTACGTAGCATGAGAACATGCATGGTATTGGATGGTTCCCCCTGGGATGGGGGGGGTTGAGTAATCATCTATTGCTTCTGAGTAGGAAATGGATCATTGAGGACTACAAGAGTTGGTTTGCCCCAAAGAAACTTTTGCACTTCGTCTCTATGGGGGCACTCTTTGGAGAAATGGTCATCTCCACACAGTAAATAAGGATACTTTAGTTTCCGTTTCTGCTTGGTATCGCCAGGAATGCTCTTTTGTTCCTGCTGGGTAGAAGACTTTTTGGGTTTCCCTTTGTTCTTATTTTTGCCGTTAAAATTATGAGATGAAGCTGATTGAACAGAATTCACCTCTTTAGTTATAGCAGGAGTGGTCAACTTGGTGGTGTTGTGGCCAGCCTGAGCCGGTAAGGGGGAAGACCCTTGAAGGTTGGATGATCCAACAGTACTAGAGGCAGGTTGGGTGTTAAGGGAGCCAATGATTCCATTGGTTTGGAGTCCCTTATGTGGTTTCGCGGGGTCATTAACATCACGGGGTGCGTCAGGTAGAATATTAAACAGAGTGCCAGATTGAGTGTAGACCAGGTCTAGCAAATGGGCACTCACGATGGCTTGTTCTTCGGTGACAGCACCTCGCATGGCGACATCTTTTGCTATGGTGGGAATGAGCAATTTTGTAAACCAGTTTGCTAGGAGCTGATCTGGAATGGGAGCTTTAATAAGACATTGTCTCCTTCGCCACTCATGGATATGATCGGAAATATGAGTGGCGGTATTCTGATGGAGCAAGGTTAAAATCTCAGTACCAGTCTCGTACCGTATAGGCAGCTGGAAATGCGTCAAAAAGTTCATAGCAAGAGAGCTGAAATCAGGAAAAGAGTGGGGTGGCAACTTGATGTACCACTTGGCAGCCGAACTAGTGAGAGTCCTTTGAAACAATCTAAGACGAATAGAATCGTCCATTAAGGAATTAGATGAACACCATAAGTGGTATGTCATCACGTGGTTTTTAGGGTCTTCACCTGACTTGCCGTCAAACTTGGGGATATTAGACGGAAGTTTCACCAGAATCGGTGGCCAGTTAGATCCATGGTAAATAGGATCGTTGGTTAAACGGGATAGGTCAGGAAAGTCCAAAGTAGCCAGGAAGGGCAGCTGTGGATTAGGCTGCGCATATTGATAATACGGATAAGGCATGTAGGGACCAGATTGACCGTAAGGTGTACCAGGATGAAACTGACCATAGGGGGGTGTGCCGCCCGGACTGTAAGGAGGTCCGCCACCATAAGGTGGTCCATTCCAATAAGGTGGGGGTCCGCCTCCACCACCGGGAGGAGGTGGAGGTCGACCGCCACCATCGGGAGGAAGTGGGGGTCCATAACCATAATAAGGTGGCCCACCACCACCTCCGCCTGGAGGGGGTGGTGGACCACTTCCACTACCAGAAGGATGGGGCCCCCCACCACCTCCGCCACAGGAAGGGTTAGGGTCTCCACCACCACCTCCATCGGAAGGGTTAGGGTCTCCACCACCACCACCACCACCATAGTAATTCGGTCCTCCACCACCTCCACCTGGAGGGGGTCGTGGACCACCTCCACCGCCCGAAGGGAAATGTCCTCCTCCACCATGATAGGGTGGTCCCTCGCCACCTCTTCCTGGAGGAGGTGGTGGACCATTTCCGACACCACTGGAAGGGTGGGGGATGTTTTAGGTAAAGTGAGGTGGGCCTCCACAAAGGTTAGGTGGGGGTCGGCCGATCGGGGGTGGTGGTATTTGAGGGAGAGTCGGTTGGGTTCTATGGTGCAACACAGGCTCTTGCCCCCATAGAGTGTATGGTGCGTTTCCGGGATTAGATTGACCTGGCGCAGGGTTGATGGAACCTGGATATGCTTGACTCCATGAGGGTTGAGTTACATTTGACGGCCCCCCAACATGGGATAATCCCATGGTGGACGGTCTAGCGGGTTGGGAAGGTCCAACGGAAGGCCCGTTGGGGATTCCACCGCCTACGTTCTGGTTAGGAAACAGGGGTTGCCCCCCAGCCACAACAGGTTGACCACTATTCACAAGTTGAACCAACATAGGTTGTTGACTGGCTACTGTAGTAATAAAATTACCAATAAGATAATTCAGAGGAATGGAAAACCCTCCCCTCTAATTTTGAGGTGGGGGAGGAACTGGTAAAGTAACTGCGGTAGTGACAGGTGTGTTGGACTGTTGTCCTTCCACAGGTTGGTTCACTTGAGGTGCAAGACTGGACTCTTGCGAGGGTTGACCAGTCCTGTTAGTGGTTTCATGGTGGGGTGGTTCAGGTGATCCAAAAGATATTGGATGAACCGGGATGGGTTGGTCGTCAAATCTTATTTGGAAATGGCGATTCTGAAGCTCTTTAGAGTGTTGTTCGAGACTTTTTCTTCAAAGCTCATCTCCTTTAATACGTAACTGTTCCACACGTTCATGAATGGGGCCGAAAATCTTGGCAGGGTCAGGCCTATAGTAAGGCCTAGAGAACTCTGGAGTAGTCCAGTTAGGTGGGGATGAGATGGAAAAATGAGCCACTGGGTAGTTTGTAGAAGATGTTCAGTAAGCTGCTAAAGGACCAACAGTTGCAGTAGGGTCGCCTTGGGGTTAGTTTATCCATTCCAATGATCCAGGTTCTCCCGGGAAAATGGGAGAAATGTCTTGTGAAGTGGGGGTATGTGCTTCTTCATCCTGTGGGGGATGAGAGGCAGGTGAATCTGGTGGAAACAAAAGTCCTCCAACATTCAAAGTGGGGTTTTCCACTTCAGTAACTACGACCGCGTTACGCTGATCCATTCTTACCCTCAAAATAACCTCTAGATTAAGGGGATATTCGGGTGATAAGTTCAAGATCCTACGGGATCTTCTCCAGGGAAAATCTGCCAGAGTATCAGGAAAATCAGCCGGGAAGGCCGAAACAATGTTTCTCCTAAGGGTATGCTAAAAGAAAAGAAGTCCAAAAAAACCTACTCAAACTAAGGCTACAAGAAAACTTATGTGACTGAGTGGATTCAAAATTCTGGAACCTCACGGGATTATCAAGGCATCGCAAACCATGATATACTGCAGGGTCCAACAATATGATGTGACAAGGAGGATCGGGACCGTACCCTTGTCTGCATACCCGATTACTTGGACAGTACGCGCGTGCTAATCTCCCCGAGTGCTATTCTCGGTGTATTTCTTTTCCAAGACAGCCAAATGGTTAACTCGGTTGGTTTCAGGAATCCTAATGGTGTCTCCCGATATACGCAAGGTACGTGGGAGCTCAAATCCATAGTGGTGCTATCTAATGCACAACCGTTCGGCAAGAGACCTTTCGATATACGTGTCGAGTACGTGATACACCCTTCGATATATGCCAAGTACGGATTATGGTACTTGGTGGGTACGTGAAGGAGCTCGATATACCGATGTACATGGTAGACTACAATACCCCCGAGATATAGTGTTGGAAAATAATGACAGCTGCCACGCTTAACGACGTCGGAACACGTCTCTAACTTACACACAAGTTGCTAAAATTTTTACCTAGTTCTACCGTTAATTTTATCTCGGACGGTTAGGTGAATGCATGAGGTGAGTACATAATCGGAAGCATAATGCAATTCCTAGCTACATGCACGAAATATTATTTTCTTTCAATGAATTCTAGCTATGGGAAGGAGAAAGCTTTTTTCCAATGGTATTGCCAAAACAAACTCAATGCAACACAATTCCCAATTCAAACAAATTTGACAATGAAAGTATTCTTTTCCTTTTTCAACAAAATATAAAAGAACACAACACTACTAAACCAAATCAAAACAACTTTTTTCTTTTCTTTTTCTTTTCAAATCAAAATGACACTAAATGGTGAAAAGAGAGAATTCTGAAATGAAATATGCAAGTTTTTCAATTTCACTTTTATTGATCTAAAAGCAACAAGAAAAAATGCATCTATCTTTCCTTAGCATGGAATCAATTTTGCAAAAATCGAAGTGTTCTTTGAGCCTTTCAAGAAAATTAGCGATTCATAATTCAAGAAAAACACAATAGATCGTACATTCATTCAACTTTTCCAAAACATAAACAAGAATTTTCCAATGCACGACAATCTTTCTTCAATAATTTTTTTTTTTTTTTTGAGAAACAATGGGAAAGAAGCACTTTTAATTTTTCAATGGATGCATCAAAGAGTAAACTTGATAACAACTGAGCTTTCAGATCTAAATGACTGAAAAGAAAACACTACGTGCAGCACTCATACATTCAGAAAACTCAAGAAAAGAGAAGCACTCAACCAAGCTGAAAGACACACTTAACTCAAAATCAAGCAGCAACAAGCAAACTAAGCAAGCAAAGCTCAAAACAAATGTAAATGAGGTCTGGAGGGTGATCCAATGCAATGATCAGATCAGGTATGGAAGGAAGGGAATGCAAGAGTGAATGGATGAAGGTGGAGGAGACAAGAGTATCCACCACTACCGGTCTTCAAGATTGTCCAAAACGGAACCCAAAATCAATCCAAATGAAACCAAACTCTCAAAACACAAATCATAAATGTGATCCCTGGCTAGATCTTGCAGTACAGAGAGAGTTCATACAACAAACCAAAGTTCAAACTGTCAAATGAGGGAAGGGATGCCAGTATGCCAACTTTTGACAGATCGACGCACTTTTCCCTTACACACAGTGCAACGTCGTAGTTTTCCTTCACGGGAGGTGCGACGATGTCGCAGTATACCAATGCAAAGGATGCGATGGGTGACTAACAGGTGAAGAACAGAGACTCAGAAAGACACAATGTCGCTCTGTCTCCACTACTCAGGTGTGACAGGAGAGGTCTAGATTCAAAAATGAATCATATCTCTTAGCAATGAACCATGGAATGGTTTGGGAATGAGTTGTATAAACTCAGAGGAAGTAGATCAGAGTCTTCAACGTGAAGATCTGACAGTGAAATCAACCCTAAGAAGTAAATGGCAAAAAATGATAAAAGAGGCTTATGTCAAGCAATCAACTGAAAATGACTCTTAGATTAACAACTACTGACCAAATATCAATACTCCCCAGTATGGTCGCCAGATTTGTTATCGGACAATCCACTCGAGCGGATGCGAGCCGGATCTCCCTATCTCAAAGTGAGTCTAGAACAAATAGAACATACTACAAGTGCATTTCCTAGATCTACTTAAGGACCAAGTACTAGATGTCTTACCTTTTTACTACGCAATCCTTTCTCCCGAATGCTACTCCACGCCCCACGGTCGTCAGATCCAAGCTAAAAGACCTGTCAAGACAAAGAAACAAGAGAAACCAGTAAAATACATCTATACAATAAGCGATCTAAGTCAACAGTTAAGCAGGTAAACTACTCAATATCATTGCACACGAGAACAATATTGGTGGAAAGCATTTGTATTACTGCAAATAGAGGAGTACATGATAGAGATATAGAACTACGACCAAGACTTAATGTAGTAGCCCTTCTCCGACCAAGCCAATTACCATATACTTCCAAGGAAGTATGAGTTCTCCAATAGGTGAGTGGAGATGTTCTAAGAGAGATTTCACCAGCATGTAGATACCATAGTCTTTGTCCCTTTGGGATGGGAGTGAACTTCACTTATATAGGACTAAGTGGATAGGGTATGGATAGGATAGGTTGAGAGATGGTAGGAGAGAGATAGGGGATCCTCCCAAAGAGTTAGGGGTCGAGTACCAGCTCCCCTAGAGGTCAGGGATAAGCCCCTAAATGAGCAAGTTTCAAGAAGGATCTCGAATAAGCTATTTTTGCCCATTAACTGACCTCGTCGCACCCTGCAGTGGAGCAAGCTGCGATGTCACATGTTGCTAGTGTGGAACCTGCGACGACCCTTCAAAACCTAGCACCATGGGGTGCAAATCCTCCCAGGATGATTACTTAGTCCAGGTATCTTCAGGGGTGTATACATTGAATCTGATGATGAGTAGATTTTGGGTGTAACAACTAGGATTCTCAACATCTTAGAGGAACATGACTTGGATGGCTATGTATCCATTGTAGTGGAGGAGCCTACATCTAATGTAGGGCACATCAACTTCAAGAAGAATCAAGATAAGGCTAAACAGATCATCTATGATTCGGTAAAAGATAACTTGATGCCCACGATCACACCGTTGAACAATGCAAAAGAATGTTATGATACAATGACTAATCTATATGAGAAGAAGGCCCCAAGTCAAAAGAGGGAATTGAAGAATAAGCTTCAGAACTTAAAGATGGATATGGATGAGACAGTGGCCTCCTTATTCTCCAAGATATCTCAGGTAAGAGATCATCTTTCTAGTATTGGAGTAGTGGTGGATGAAGATGATCTCATCCAAACCGATATTGATGGTCTCCCATCCTCATGGGAGACATTCTTGGCTGCGGTAAATGGCTGATAGGTACAACCTAACTTCAAAAGGTTGTGGCATGAATGCCTCCAAGAGGAGGGGCGAATCTAGAGCAAGTCAGTGTGCATCAAAGAAGAAAATCTTTCCCTCATGGCAAGAATGAAGAAAGGAAAGAAACCCTTCTTCCAAAAGAATTTCTCTCATTCAAAGAAGAAGGAGTTCAACAAAGGATTTGACAATTCAAAATCTAGATGCTTCAATTGCAACAAGAAAGGCCATTTCTCAAGAGATTGTAGAGCAATGCGGAAAGGAAAGTTTCATGCTTCTACTGCCATAGAAGATGAAATCACTCAAAAGAATGCATCCGAAGAAAATGAGACAAGAAGGGAGTATTATCTTGTGTCATCCCTTTAGGGATCTGTCATCACAAATGTGGACACATGGTTGATTGACAGTGGTGCATCCAAACATATGACTGGTTACAAGAGTACCATCACCGATCTAAAAGAGAAAGAATTCACATGCATGGTAGATTTGGGGGACAACTCAACTTATTCGATCCAAGGAGTTGGATCCACCTCATTCCAATTGAGCACCGATGATATTCTACATGTGGAGGACATTCTATATGTTCTAGGATTGAAGAAGAACCCCATATCAGTATCGGTTCTTGAAGACAAAGGCTTCCAAGTTATCTTCATGGATAACAAAGCAATTTTATGGCTGAAGAACAAAATCCTAGAATCTACTGCTGTGATTGGAGTTCGAGAGGGAGGACTCTACAAGGTGCCCGGGAAGTAAATTCAAGCTATGATTCACCACACTATCATTCCATGCGAGCTATGGAACCAAAGGCTTGGACACCTAAACTACAAAGCGCTACCAGGACTTCAAAAGATGGTAAAAGGTATGCCCATATTTGATTTTGAGCATGATAGTGTATGTCGGGGTTGTGCACTTGGGATGAATGTTAAGAAAAAAAATTTCTAGCAGTTCTACTAGATCTAAAGGGGTTTTAGATTTAAGACATTCTGATGTATGTGGTCCCATGTCATCCCCCTCCCTGAGTGGCTTCTTATATTATGTACTTTTCATAGATGATTTTTCTAGGAAGTCATGGATTTATTTCATGAAAGCTAAAAGTGAAACTCTTAGCAAATTTAAAGAGTTTAAAGCCCTAGTTGAAAGTCAGACAGAAAATCACATCCTTGCATTAAGGTCTGATAATGTAGGTGAATTTCATGCACATGCATTTAATGTGCTATGTAGTGATGTAGGAATATATAGACAATTAACAATACCATACAACCCTCAGCAAAATGGGGTTGTCGAAAGAAAGAATAGAACTATATGTGAGGTTGCAAAAGCCATGATGCATGATCAAGATATGTATACCTCATTCTGGAAAGAAGCCACCTGTACAGCTGTGTACATCCAAAATAGAATCCCACATGCTATTCTAAATGAGAAGACACCAGAAGAAGTGTGTAATGTCCCCTCCTATCATACCAGCATGATAGAGAGGATCATGATGCTAAAACCAGGCATCTAGCCCATGAACTTACTAAGTAAGCATTCAGCTAACATATGGAAATGCATAATAGAAGAAAAACACAACGGAAGTAATATTAATTTCACATTCATCATACATTCCAGATTTTTCATGTCATTCCTCAATTAAGCAATATCAAATCATCAATGAGAATACTTATCTTAAACCAAGTAGCCCCTGAACAACCAGCTACGCTTCTGCAACGTTCCACCCAACCGTAGGCCAGTGTGCTCCTCAATATCTCAGCACCACTGCCACCCCCGAGCTGGGCATGATCTCCACAAGGAAAAAGGGGAAAGCAGGCTCTCACATAGCCAAAGGTATACTAGAATCAGCCAAGCCAATCAGCGGTTGGGTTTCTCAGGCTGTTAAGAGATGGATGCATATAACATCAAAAGCATAAGTGTTGGGCATGAGAAAAACGCTTATACAGTGAAGTTCCCAACAGTGGATTTCTGCCAGTTTTAGAAAAACGTGGGCAACCAAAAACGAAAAGGAGGAAGTGGGAAATCAATCCCAGGAAAGCAGAATCGTTTTCAGAAAAATGCTCATGGGCATTTCGTGGGCAGAAACGGCCTCCATAACCCCAAAAATCGTGGCTCTCTTCTCCCAGCCACTGAGCTAACAAAAAACGAGTTTGCAGACATGGAATAATGCAGGAAATGGTGAAAAACGTGAAGGATAAAACCCCAACAAGCTCAGACTGCGTGAGAGGATGAATGCCATGGGTGAAGAATGGCTTTGGGCACACTTTCGTGGGGGTTTTCTCGCCCAGCATACCAAAACTTGATTCCCCAGGTTGTTGTCTTGCCCATACCCAAAAATTCACAACCATACCTCTCCCATCCCAAGGCATTAATTGTCTCAACCAATTCTTGGAAGAATTAAATGATTGGGTGCATGAGACCAAATGGGTAGTTGAGAGTTTATGGGTTTCCTCAATGAAATGGCTTAACACCATGGCTCAAGGGTTTGGTTATTTTCCCTCCCTATTCCTTGTAAAGATCATGCCCCCATCTCTTTGTTGCGTTGCGTAGCTGGTTGTGGGTTTTTCATTAAAATTGCATATTTACATGATCTCTAATTTTACATTGTGCACAGCTAGCACAAGAACTCTATGCATCTATTCTAATTGTCGATACATAGAACGATAAATGAATGGTGGGGCCTTGGCCTTGAGCTCCTCACCATGACTAAATAACAATATTTACATCATTCACAATATTAATGCAATAGGGTCAAGGTGGGGACATTACATTCCCCTCCCCTTGGAATAACACCTTCCTCGGTGTTCCAACACTTCGGAAATAAATACCCACTTTACATATGTCCAAAATTCACAAAATGTGGTAGGTTTGTCCTGCATTTCACCCTCTACTTGGGTTTTTCAAGACTAAGTCCTCTAGCTTCCCCAGGCTTCTCCTGCTAGCTTTGGTCTTCCAGCTCTTCAGGTGGGCATTGCTCTAGAGCAATCCCTTTCCTTTATTCACCTTCTAGCTGATCCACGAGTCTAGAATTTCATGGATGCCATCCTTCTTGTTGTCCCAGCAACTATCTTAGGAAGACTTCCAGCCAAAACAAATAGCTTTTGGCCTGCTTCCAGGATCAATGTGCACAACTGGCTCTTGCTTTTCTCACTGGAAATCATTTGGCTAGTAACAGCTGCAACAATGGCTTTCAAGGTCTCTCCTGTGAGACTTATCATGGCAATTCCTGTTAGGACAAGCATAACACAATGTTAAAATTAGTCAATTATTTGCCTAATTGACATGGAACGTCCATGCTTTATTCATGGGACTTCCATACTTTCATGCTTTCCCAACATACACATGAACTCATTCATGTTCATCCTTTCACAAGAAATTTACGATTTCAACATTCGCAATTCATCTCAAGCAATTAAACACAATCTATTTTCAGCCATGATATGCACTCAATAATCTTTTGTTTCATAAATGCATCAATCAAAAGGAAAGAGAAGAGTAGGGGTTTCTCCCTCTTAGTCTTATTCTATTATGGAGCTACACCATCGCTGTGGTTTCATGCTCCTTAGTCTCTTTCACTTCAATGTGAATGCTTTGACTTTCCTTTCTTGGCTATGACACTTAGTGTCTAAGGTCTGCATATGGATTTTCAGCTAGGGCACCCTTCCCATTATTGCCTACAGAACCTTGGGTTGCTAGGATCCACTTGTATCCACTAGCACCATCTTTCATTACTACTCATACTGAGCTCTTTAGGATGGTCACATGTCCACATGCATCTTTAGGATGCCTTCATAGTCCTTGCTTCCAGCAATACCTACACTCAAACATTGAATCAATTCACATGTTTAGTTCATTTTCATAGGGTTTTTCTCTAAACAAGAGTTTAGGAAATCATAACCAGATCATATACACACGTATATTCATAAGCAAGAAGCTGCAAGGTAACGAAATACTTATCTATATTGGATGTCTTCACTTTATTCCACGGGATCCTTCTCTGCTTTACAAGCCTTGGATTTCCCGTGAACACAATAACGAATGTTGGGCCAGCACATAGGCTACTCCACAATCATTCGAATCGGCAATTCCAATCCAGTACGCCAACTGGATTTATCAATCACTTCCTTTAGCATTATGCTAGGCCAGTGCTCCGACTGGTTTTATCAATTGTTTAAGGGGTGTTGGGCCATTGTACACGCTGCTTTACCATACCAAGTAGTTAATGCCCAACTAGTCACTCTCTGGACTTATCAAGAACTTTATAGCGTTCAACCAGCTACTCCTAGATTTCTTAATAATTTATATCGCCCACTCATTGACTCTCTGGATTTACCAGCAATTTATAGTCTTTCAGGGTCTTGCCTTCCTGCAATGACCAAGGTTTCCAACAAAGAAACAATAGTGTATCAGCTTAGCTGTTAGAAGACTTATACCTGAAATATTCGTTATTCCAAACAGGACATAAATGAAAACGAATACTTATCTGTATTGTGCATTTCCCCTCTGGTCCACAGGATCCTACTTCGCTTTGCAAGCCTTGGGATCGCCTATGGACTTGGATACAGTTAATACTTAACCAGTACGCCTCCCCATCGACTGGATTTACCAAGCATTTGGTGGTGCCCAACCAGTCCCATACCTGGTTGGCCCTCTCCAGTGCCGAGCCAGCACATTCGTCTGGGTCATCGACCAATGGAAGGATACTGCGCCACCTGACCAGTATAGGTCAAGGTTCTACTATGGAGCCATAGGTATCTCAGGGTTTTCAGTCAGTCCTTGGCGCCCGCCCTCCCACTGTTGACCCAATAGAGATCTCAGGGTTTTCAGTCAGTCCTCGGCGCCCGCCCTCCCACTGCTGACCCAATAGGCATCTCAGGGTTTTCAGTCAGTCCTAGGCGCCCGCCCTCTCACTGCTGACCCAATAGAGATTTCATGCCTTTACCAATGTCACCACACTTCCTTGTATCATCTGACCATTATAGGTCAAGGCTCTACTATGGAGCCATAGGCATCTCAGGGTTTTCAGTCAGTCCTCGGCGCCCGCCCTCCCACTGCTGACCCAATAGAGATTTCATGACTTTACCAATGTCACCACACCTTCTTGCACTATAACCCTTCACACACATCAACTCTTGGTTTATACAAGGATGCCACTCCTTCCCTTGTGCAAATCGGTGGTTCTTTTAGGAAATTTATAGGTGACTTTCTTGACTGCAGGTTAACATGACCCCTACTCACACAAGGATGATACCTTCTCTTATTACACAGCTCTTCGGGCCTTTCCATCCCTTCTGGTAATATTTCACGTGAGCATAGAAAGGTTTCCAATTCCCATACAGTCTCCTTGCGTACCCTTCTTCACTTTGCCCTTTAATTGTGCAGTATCAATCTACATCTGTGTAGGCTGACAACACAAGAAGGATAAGCAAGCTCATCAGTATTGCTGTTCAATTCTTAACCACATTCCATATCATTCACTGCCAAGTATTGAAACACCAGGAATGCGTCCATTCCCTTAGGGTGTAGTCAATATTGAAAACCCTATCATGACCCAGCACCAGAAAATGTGTGCACCCCCTTTCCGATGTGCGCCATGTAGGCCCTAATCATACTCAAGCAGTCTGTAATGATATAAATAAGATAGAGCATGCTCTGCATATTAACCCTAATAATTTAGACATGCATGTTCTTGTCTAGGGTCATAGAATACTCATTTATTTCGCATATGTGTCTCACATGCCTTCTGGGCATAGCTTTACCGTTTCACTTTCGTGGTTTACCAACGTGCGGTTTGACTGAGACATTATCAATGGCGTTTCACCCGAAACCCATTTCCAAAGCATGGAATCCTTCCCATCTAGTTTGGCTTCTGCAGGCCATCACACATGACCTTCCTGCAATGTGTCATCCTGGCACACTTTATCAAATAGCTAAACAATTAGCAACATTTAGCAATAAGCTTCAAACATGATTGTTCCATAACCAATCAATAACATTAATAATTAAATTCAATATGAGTTTACAATTCTGTCTCCTACAGAAATTGATTTGCTTAGCAATGAGTCTCTCCTCATATCGTTTGGCTCTTGTAAGTGGTATCACTCTGCCCATTATGGTTTCACCCTTGCTACCATACCTGAACATCCACCTACATCATGTCCTCCTGACACAATTCTATATAAGCCAAACAATCATTAGCAATTATAAGCAAATTCTCAAATCTGAAATTTGTAACTCTGTTTTCCTACAGAAATTAGATTTGCAACTATTTAAACCAGACAATTTTCAGATTCGTTTCATGCGTAAATTTACAACCATGAGGACCTTCTCATAACCTTTGGCCTTGCACATGGTAGATCCCGGTCTTTACTATGGACTTATCCTTATTGCCATACGCAAAACTTTTCTACCTGAAAACTGAAACTTCAATCAGTCAAACACGTTGTGAGTATCCACGCACATAATTATTCATTGTCATAACAGTCACTGAAGTGATCTCAGAATTATAATACTCAATAATTCAAACACCTTCAGCTGTTTAACATTCGAAATGCAATGGAATATATATACATTTCTATATATGCATCATTATCACAATAGAATTTCAAGACATAGTCACATTATCCATGCAACTTAAATAAATCGTATATACTCATTATTTCACATTCGTATCATTCATACAACTCTGTCCTTCCACAGAGAATTCTAGCAGCCCATCGATCATGATTTGGCTCTTCATGTACTTACTATTCTGCATTACCATAATCAGGACCACCAGTCCTCACTTGCTTTGGTTATTAGGCACATAACCAACATACACATGGCATGATATAAATTCATATGAATGCATTGAGATTTCTAAATAGTCATAGGGTGTAAGGATCATTTCCTTCACTTACCCACACCTCACCAAGCTTGGTAGGTTAACAGTCCCAATCGGTATTCAATATCACATGCAACTAACTCATCATAGCTCAAACATGGTTGAAGAGATCTTACCAAATCCTCTTTCAATCATTCATGCAATTTGGCACCAATAATCATTACCTGCATGGTTACCATTAAAATCGCCTGATGTTACCTGGTCAGTTGGCCGGTTGCTCAGTCTTTTTTTCAACTTTATGATCATAGATTTGTTGCACCATCCTTTCTGCATAAGGTTGTTGGCTTCATGCAACAACATCCTTAGCACATTTAACCATGCTCTTTGTTATCTTTGGTCCTACAACCAATACCAACATCAATAGTGATTATCAACCACAATATTCTCCATTAGTGGTTCATTGCATATGCAGACTTCATTATTCTACCAATATGCAATGTCACATTTATGCACAAGCATTTCTATATGCACTATGCAATGTTTGTTAAGATGCCATCTAGTGCATATACATTTATGTAATCCTTTACATTTTTAACATTTTTATGCCATATGACAATTTCATAATTATAAGTATGATAACAAACAGAGGTTTAAGAAATTCTTCCCTTTTCGATCCCTCATGGTAACATGGAACTCCTCTTCCATATCATGCAATTGTAGAAATTGCCCATATTGACAACAAAATTTGTTTGTCAAAAAAGCCCCTGGCACTCTTCTGCACTAAATGTCTATGATATATGTAGACCTCATTCAAACTCTGGTCATGCATCATTGTTCCCTGCTGGACAAGCTTTCCAATGCCTGTCTTCATGATCCATTCCGACATCAGGTGCGGGAACTGCATCTCTTCAAAAATGACAACTTTCACTCCAATTCTGCACATTTTACACAGTTGCATTTTGGTTCAGAATGCCAACTTTAGCCACCTATGGAAGAAAATCTATGAGGAATCACAAAAACTTATCTATCGGGTGAAGTTAGTCCATATAGCAAGGAACACTCAGCAATTCACGGATTTCAATTCCGATGCACCATTCATCTTCTATGAATTTCTGGGTTTTACTACTTCTCACTTTTCACATTTTTCCAAAATTCCAAATTTTGGGCCAAAAATGGCTATCTCCCAAACGGTGCATTTCTGGGAAATCTTCGTCTAACGAAAACTGTCCGTCTTAACGAGAATATGAAATGTCTAGTTCAGTAAAATTTTTGATTCCCACATCTAGGGTCACTTTTACTGCCCACAAGCTTTTCAAAATCCCGAAAAAGTGGCCCGGAACAGTGCTTTTTGGCCCTCTTGCTCACCCCGACTCCACATCCTTTGGAGTTTGGCTCCAAGATTCTGAACTTAACATCGTGCCCGCTTCATGGCCGCGCTTGATCAATTTCAGCTCAAACCGACCTTCCGTCAAGCCTCGGGACTCCGTCCTTCAAAAGTCACTATTATTCATTTTCTGTCAAATCGGGGTGTAATGGGCTAGGGGTCTTCACTGGTTCTTTCATGGCCCTCGTCAATGGCCTCCGAGCCCCACAGGAATCATGCCATTCTGAGCCCGGATGCTCCATCTATCCAGAAATTGAGTTTTTTCGGGCTGGTTCGCCGATCGCTCCCGCAATTACGGGGTGATTCACCAAACGCTCCCGTAATTGCGGAGCCATTCAACAAAGGCTCCCGCAGTTGCGAAGCCATTCGGCGAATGCTCCCACAATTGCGGAGCCATTCGGCGAATGCTCCCGCAATTGTGGAGCCATTCGGCGAAGGCTTCTATTGCAGAGCCATTCGACGAAGGCTTCTGTTGCGGAGCCATTCGGCGAATGCTCCCGCAGTTGCGGAGCCATTCGCGGAATGCTTCCGCAATTTCGGAAAGGTTTGCCGAATGCTTCCGGAATTTCGGGGCGATTTGGTGAAGTCTTCCGCAAATTTTGGAATGATTCGCCGAAGTCTTCCGCAATTTCAAAACGACTCACCGAACTCTTCTGCATTGCGGAACGATTCGCCGAAGTCTTCTGCAAATTTCGGAACGACTCGCCGAAGTCTTCCGTAAATTTCGAAACGACTCGCCGAACTCTTCCCCAATTTCGGAAGAGAACTCCTTCCACAATTTCGGAAGAGAATTCCTTCCGCAATTTTGAGGCAATTCGCCGAATGCTTCCGCAGTTTTGGAAGATATTCGGGAATTCTTTCCGAAACAGTCTTAAACGAAATTTTTTTTCAAAGACACTTAGGAAAAATTTAAAAACTTTCTTTTCTTATGACTGCAATTGGATTTGGCCCATAGAGGCCCAATGCTGCAACCAGCAGCTCTGATACCAAATGTAATGTCCCCTCCTATCATACCAGCATGATAGAGAGGATCATGATGCTAAAACCGGGCATCTAGCCCATGAACTTACTAAGTAAGCATTCAGCTAACATATGGAAATGGATAATAGAAGAAAAACACAATGGAAGTAATATTAATTTCACATTCATCATACATTCCAGATTTTTCATGTCATTCCTCAATTAAGCAATATCAAATCATCAATGAGAATACTTATCTTAAACCAAGTAGCTCCTGAACAACCAGCTACGCTTCTGCAATGTTCCACCCAACCGTAGGCCAGTGTGCTCCTCAATCTCTCAGCACCACTGCCACCCCCCGAGCTGGGCATGATCTCCACAAGGAAAAAGGGGAAAGTAGGCTCTCACATAGCCAAAGGTATACCAGAATCAACCAAGCCAATCAGCGGTTGGGTTTCTCAGGCTGTTAAGAGATGGATGCATATAACATCAAAAGCATAAGTGTTGGGCATGAGAAAAATGCTTCTACAGTGAAGTTCCCAACAGTGGATTTCTGCCAGTTCCAGAAAAACGTGGGCAACCAAAAACGAAAAGGAGGAAGTGGGAAATCAATCCCAGGAAAGCAGAATCATTTTTAGAAAAATTCTCATGGGCATTTCGTGGGCAGAAACGGCCTCCATAACCCCAAAAATCGTGGCTCTCTTCTCCCAACCACTGAGCTAACCAAAAACGAGTTTGCAGACATGGAATAATACAGGAAATGGTGAAAAACGTGAAGGATAAAACCCCAACAAGCTCAGACTGCATGAGAGGATGAATGCCATGGGTGAAGAATGGCTTTGGGCACAATTTCATGGGGGTTTTCTCGCCCAGCATACCAAAACTCGATTCCCCAGGTTGTTGTCTTTCCCATACCCGAAAATTGACAGCCATACCTCTCCCATCCCAAGGCATTAATTGTCTCAACCAATTCTTGGAAGAATTAAATGATTGGGTGCATGAGACCAAATGGGTAGTTGAGAGTTTATGGGTTTCCTCAATGAAATGGCTTAACACCATGGCTCAAGGGTTTGGTTATTTTCCCTCCCTATTCCTTGTAAAGATCATGCCCCCATCTCTTTGTTGCGTTGCGTAGCTGGTTGTGGGTTTTTCATTAAAATTGCATATTTACATGATCTCCGATTTTACATTGTGCACAGCTAGCACAAGAACTCTATGCATCTATTCTAATTGCCGATACATAGAACGATAAATCAATGGCGGGGCCTTGGCGTTGAGCTCCTCACCATGACTAAATAACAATATTTACATCATTCACAATATTAATGCAATAGGGTCAAGGTGGGGACATTACAAAGTGCTTACCGGTGAGAAGCCAAACATCTCACACTTGAGGATCTTCGGGATCCCAATATACGTTCATGTACTGAAAGAAAAGAGAACAAATATGGAGCCTTTTGGAAAGAAATGAGCCTTTGTGGGTTATAACAAGTCATCCAAAGCATATCGAATATATGTATATGGTGAGAGACACATTGAAGTCAGCCGAGATGTTACCTTCCATGAGGAAGCTACTTTCAAAAGATCGAAAGAGATTCAATGTGATTTAGAGATGGAAGATCTTGAGTCTGATTCCCCCCCCTTCAAAGTTAGAGAGGGAGAAACTAGAAGATGCCTTAGATTCTATAGCTCCTGAAGAACCAGTAGAATTGGCTGAGAGGTCACCTGATGAACCTCTCGCTAAAAGAAGATCTGCTTGGTGTGGAGACATCTTACAAAATGCAGAGAAACACAGAGCACCAGCAAGCTCATCCAGAGAGCACAAGCAACCTGACAAATATTCAAGGTATGTTGCACTAATGAGTCACATCAGTGATTCAGAACCATCCTCATATGAAGAATCTCCAAAGAATCAAGTTTGGAAAGATGCAATGACATAAGAGTACAAGTGTAATGTCCCCATTCAAATAAATATCAAAAAGAAAAAATTCCACCAATCTACTAGTTTTCTAGGTTGGGGTGGAAACATTAGATTTGGAATAAGGGAACTATAAAACCCCAAATGGACATTAGCTTTACCAAATATATTAAATGGGGAATAATTAAATAGTTAATATAGGAAAATAAGGTGGCACTTGTTCATGAGGGCACATTGGAGGTTTGGGACCCACTTAAGCAAGATTCCCCATGCCTCATGGCATTCCACTCTCACCCATTCGAATCATAGGTGGAGTCCACATTATTGGGGGAGCTAGAAGGTCAATATACTTGGAATGACTCAATGAAGTTCGAATTGGAGTGGAAGAGTAACTCCCATGGAAGAGGAAGGGGCATTTGAGAGAAATTGAGACACTTGGGATAGATTCCCTAGCTTCTATGACAACAATGATGAAGATGCTATGACACTTATGACACAAATCAGACCTGATTGATGAAATATGACATATATGACATGTCATGGCTAAAACTATCCTCCAAGAGGGCGCACAAGGGAGTTAGGGCAGCCAAAGATTCATCCATTCGAATTGAGTGAAGGAGGAAGCTAGGAATGGAGGGACAAGTGGCACACATCGGAATCTCTTCCCAATTCGAGTTGGAATGAAGCTCATGGATGGAATTCAAGATAAGTAGGTCTTTGGAATTTTATAAAAGTAAAGAAAAAATAAGGAGAGTGGCTTTTAATCATTTCTCATTTTGCATATTGGAGAGCATATCTTGTCCATGCTTATGGAGTGTTTACTCTACTTGCCTTAGTACCAATTTCGAGCGTGAAAGATTTCCATCCTAATTGGAAATTGGAGATGCCATTCAGAACTTTCATTTGGAGCTACAATGGATTCATTTGTTTCAGGTTTAAGCTACAGGGTTTCTCGTGACATTCTCATCCTCAACTTGCTTCCATACCTTGCTCACTTTTCTCTTCATATTTTGGCTCTTGGAGGAAGGGCACACTTGGTGAGATGATTTTCTCTTTGGGAGATATATTATGGCCCCATTAATTTTTAATATGTTGTATTTAATCTGTATTTTCTGCTCAGAATATCCTCAGGTCTAAATACCAATTGAAACTATGTCAAAATACTAAACAATGTGTAAATGGTGCCATTTTCCTCATGTCTTGTTATGAAAGCTTCAAGTTGCTTTATTTAGAATTGTATCAACTTGTATGTATGATTTTTATGATGTATGGAGAGTAATTAATGTCTTGAAGAAGTTTCATATATATTTCATAAGCATTTGGAACATAAATCTCGAATTTCATGGCAAATGGTGAAGTTTCCTATCCTCTCCCCCTATGTGAAGACATGTCCACAAACCTTTGATTTATGGGAGTTGAATAAGCCTATATAAACTGATTGATGATGAATTTTGGAGCCCATTGAATTAATTTAATAGTACCATGTACCTGTTCTTAAATTTGGGAAGGTAGTACAACATTTGGAAAGCCATCTTTGTTCCCTAGCCTTGGGGGTTTTGAACCTCGATTTGACTAGTAAATTTTCCTATCTTTCCTTGATGGTAAATGAATGTTGCAGAAGTATTTTGAGAGTTTCCAGACACCTATCAGCCTCAATTTTATGTCTTAATACCTTTAAAATACCTTCATACCCAATTCAGAAGCATTTGGAGCCATTTGGAAGCATTGGAGTCATAACTAGTATAAGGGTCGAATTGGCCAAAAATTGCAATTTTCTCATTTTTTTCCAAATTTCTTAAAAAGGGACACTACAAGTGGTATCAGATCATGGTTCTTGCACCTGATGTGGATGACCATTTATGAGGACAAGAAGCCAAATAAATCATCCCCCGCCCTTAGAAACTGAAACTGAAAGTGCTTTTGGGGAAGAGGAAGAAGAAGGAGAAGAGGTGTATTATGTTGGGACTATGGCTAAGGATGAGAAAGGAAATTCTGATATGGAGGAGAAAGAGGAGTTTAAGAAATTCATGAAACCTTTTTTTGAATATATCACAAGGAATATAATGCAAGGATTCGAATTGATGGCTAGTCAAATTGGTAGCAAATTGGCCACATGAGGCACTAGTAGTTCCTCTAGTGAGGAAAATGAGACAGTGGGTTGAAGCATTTTCTAAAGAAAAGGGCCTCATAATCGAGCTCATGAGTTTTAGAGATAAACAAGGGATACCACACTATTGAAGCCCTGGGTATGGTAATGCTGGAATTTTTTCCAAGGAAAACAACAGAGGGTGAAATCCCAATCTGAAAGGATTCAAACAACTATGCGCAAGAGCAGTTCTATCCCTAGACTGTTTGGTGTGGTTGACTCCCATGGATACTAGGCCTCCACTAGCACTTATGTGAATTGATCCTGGTGGATATTTCTTCCTGTGAGGGAAGATAAAAAAATGTTTTCTATGTCTAAGGGTGAGTAGTGTTTTCTTAAGGAAAATCTAGGTAAGTTAGATCTAAATTAAGAAATATGTTTTGATGTGCAGAACAATCAGATCTGGAATTTGGTTAAATGTTTCACCAAAAACTAGACATATGAATTGGATTTTTACTAACCAACTTTAGACAAAATGAACAATAACAATTGAATGATCTTATCCAAAGAATTAAGCACATGTGAGACTGTTCTGTTATGCCCTACTAATTGACAAACTAGCAGTAATGAAATTAAAATTCTTTTTCATTTGCAGAAATAGATAAAATGAATTCAACAAATAAATTTGTTCAACACACAATAACATCTAAATTGTAATTTCAAATAAATCCAACCTACAAATCGAATGCATTCACTAAATTGCAAAGATAAAACAGAGTTGATTTAGTAACCAAGGTGAAAAAATAAAAAATTATCAAAGAAATTTGACTAATTATACAAAGAATATGAAAAAGAGAAACTGAGTGTGATTCATTAAGCTTGCAAGAAATTACAATGTCTCAATAGAAACATAGCATCTCCAGTTCTTCTCTGGTGATTTCTCCCCCCCGCCCCTATGATATATCTACCCTTTAAATAATGATTACATTGAATTACGTAGGATAGATCCCCCATAAGACAAGGATTTTCAAAATATTTCTAATCTAAGAATGGCCAAGGGAAATTCGCCACTTGTCCCATACATCTAACAATTCTTCCACATCCGGATATTTGGCCAATTTGAGTGCCAATTGAGTGTTACATGTAAATGACTCAATCTCATTTTTCTTGATCTTATGCCATGCACGTAGGAAAAGGTGGATCTTTATTCCTTGACTGATGGGTTTCTTGATCAATTCTTCAACCTATGAAATATGAATGTACCCCAGCTGTTGAATCTGCTACTTGGACTGTGCACATCTATTATCAACCTACTCGATTTTTAGCTTGGGTGGATAGGCCTTTTCGATGGGATCCATGGTCGAAAAATGTAGCATGACCATTATGTTATTGGCAGCATACCATCTCCTACCACACACTGCTTGCGCTTTCTGGATTGTTTCCTCAACTGATTCACAAGCATGTCCCAATGTACCTAAAGAGATTCTAATTCTTTTGAACTTGAAATTGTCCAAAACAGGAACATCTTCAGGCTTGTCCTTGATGTATCTCTGCCAATCACTAACATCTTCTATAGATTTGGTTGCTTCTTCCCTTCTATCATTATGTTGTTCCAAAATAGCAGAATGCCGCTCAAAGACATTGTGTGTCTCATGTATGTCATTCAGGGATTCAAATAGTTCAATCAAGAGTTCCTTGTGATCTTTATTTATTTTAAGGGCTAACTCCTTGAACTCTTCCTTGGAAAATCTAGAGGAGGGAACCGATGCCATAGTCACTGAATCCTTCAGTTGTTGCTCAAGTAATGTGATCTTCTCAGCATAGCCAATGTTCAACACTTGTGCTTGCTGTAGCTGCTGTTGGAGAGATTCATTATGTGCCTACAAGTCTCTCAGCTGAGTGTCATGCTCATTTATCAACTCTTGAAGTTGAGATTCATATTCTTCCTTGGCTTTAGATTGCTCCTTCCCGAGCTTCTGTAGTTCCTGTTGTTTGGCCTCAATCTCTTTGTTCAATGAAGTAAGAAAATCATAATTGGCCCCTGCAAAGGCTCCCATTGCAGCAGCAGTTTCAAGGGCCTCTTGCTGCACATATTTGGATGTCTTCTTCCATATGACCTGATTGGGAACAGGGCCCTGGATGACAGTCCCTTCCCTTTGTCTTTTAGCTCCTCTTTTCACCACGACCTTCTCAGATTTGCTGTAGAAGTATTCTCCCAAAGAAACTATAGCATCCTCCCCAAAGTCTGCCACTATGTCCACTGTTGATGTTGATATACCAGAAGTTGAAACTAAAGGTGGATTCTAGGAAACAACAGAAGTTGGGATTAGGATGTTGATTTGGGTGGTGGAGATGGTGGGTGAAATTATTTTTGAAACTGATGGTAAGGAAAATGAAGTGGAAAGTGGAGAGATGACCTTTGGGAGTGAAATAGAGATATGAATTACAGGTGGCTATACAGGTGTGGTGGGAAGTTGGTTTTCAACATCTTGTGTAGTTGCAACATAAATTGGGGTCATAACTGGCTCTTGTGAAGTCACCACAGGGGTTAGCAGTGGTTAAGTTGTTCTGATTATAGGAGTTATGAGATCAGAGAACGAGATGGAAGATGAAATGATTGGGATATCTAATGATATAGGGGATGTTGCATCTATGGCAATGGTAACATATGGTAAATGAAAATCAGGGACAAAGGTATCAACATTCATATCTTCCAAGGGGTCAGAAGAAACTAAAGTGACATAAATAACTTCAGGAAAAATATCAGAAAATGTGACAAAACATGAAAATTTAGAGGGAAGAGTTTCCTCATCCTCATCATTTTCTTCTATGTGAAGCATGGTTACCTTGGGCACAAGCTTTTCAACCTTTTTCTTCTTTGGTGGAGTGGTTGTAGCAATAGTTTGAGTTTCCACAACTGAAGTTAGTGCTGCCAATTATGTTTTCATCTCAGCAGCTGACTGAATCAAAGCATTGATATTTTCCAAAGGCCTGGGCCGCGACATGTCTTCAATGGGGGCTTTTCCCTTATCATCAGCATGGTAGGTCAGCATCAATGGAGTCTTTTCTTTATGGGATTCTTTTTCTTCCCTATCTTTCTGAACTTTATCATCAAGTGACAATTCCATTTTTCTGTACTTCAAGACCTTAGTCTTGATTTCTTGCTGATACAGAAAGATGAAACTTTGTTCTTCCTTAGAAGTAGTTTTGTTCATGACTTCAACAAAAGAGTCAACATCCTGGTAGATAGAATCATCTGGTTCAGTCTGGTGGGCATATTCATTCTTCATGTGCTTCTGTGCAAAATGATTAACCAGAAATGCATTGGGATCATGCATCGTCTTTGGATATTTCCCAAGCTTAAGAGCAATAGCTTTCTTTCCAAGTAGCCCAACATGAGTTGAATTCTGAACTGTCAAAGGCCCAAGATGAAGTGGGAACTTGGGCCACCCTCTTCTTTTGGCTCTTGTGAGTTTGGGAAAGACACCATCAATGACAGTATGAAAATAAATCTCTTCCAACAATAGTCTTTCTGGCACAATTCTCGGTAACATATGTGCAGTGTTTCCACCCCAAATTCTGACATAAGAAAAGTACTCTCCTATGTACCAGTCCCCCATAGTAGAGACCAATACCTTAGCATATTCATAGAAAGTGGGAGCATTTCCTTAAAAATAATCAGATTAATTGTACCAATAAAATGATCAAAAATATCATATATCATAGGCATGAAATTGCCTTCCCATAATGCAGAGCAGTAGATATGCACAGGAGGTGCAAACAAGGTCCAGTTCCATCCCATGGAAGGAAACTGAAAAGCATCACAGAAGATATCCATGATGTATGTTGAGTAAAAGAATGGAGGCCTTCTGGAGGAAGGAGTCTTCTGGTATTTCTCAATAGCTGACTTAGTCTCCACTGATAGGATTTGAGCCCAGTTAAAGGACTCCCCTGTAGTGAGTACATGGTGAGCAAGGGGTGCCCATTCAACCTTGAATGCAAAACAATCTGGTAACCCATATAATCTGCAAAGCATGGCTTCCAGTAAGGAGAATGACTCTTTGAACTAGGAGATAGGGTAGGATTTAATAGCCTTGGGCGTAAATCTTTCCAGGTTATTCATCCAAGACTTAAGCATCTCATCAAAGTTGAATCGGGTTCTGGTAGTGTCTAGGAATTTGGCATTGAGAAACTAGTATGGTGGTCTCAGGGCATAAGCCCTAGCGAATGCTTCAGGCTGAAAGGAAGTTAACTGTGCCCCAAAATTGTCATTGAAAGAACGGTCCTGAGGGCTAGTATGATCTATAATCCATTTAATGGCATTGGTATAAGGCATAAGGGTTGGTCTGGCCGTAATGGCATGTAATTGGGAATGGCTAATGTTCTTGTAAAAGGACTGGTTTTGTTGGATTTCTAAAAGGTCATCATTGTCGAAGATGGAATATATATAGGACCAATCCAGGTGAAGAGTTTCAGACACTCTTCCACTCGTATCAGAAAGAATACCATTGTTTGGGTCTTTGTTTTTGAGCTCCCTTAAGGCAGTTTTCGAACGGCTAATTCTCGACATGTTTGGGAAAAGTTTGAAGAAATCTAATAAATAAGAAAAAACGATTAATATGGATGATTTAAACCTTAAATTATTAAAAAAACCATAACAAAAGTGTCGGGAAACCAACCTAAGCTGAAGATGAATGCAAATTGGGAGAACTGGTAAGAAATCCGCAGTAAATTCTTCGCCTATGTGGAATTTGTAAATTCAAAAATGGTAGAAATTTGGAATATTTAAGCAACAGTGAAATAAATCTAGATCGTAGAATTCAAAGGAAATTAACAACTAAGATTAAAAGATGAAAAGCATAAAAGAAATTGCGGGATCAACTTTTGCGAAATTTTGATTAAGGCTTCCGCAATGCAGGTTGCGGGTTGCGGAAGTGCGAGTTTGGACATAAATAATTTTAATGTTTCCGCAATCTGCAATCCGTAATTGGATAATGAAGCGGTATTTAAATAAAAAAAGTCAATCTTTCCGCAATCCGCAATGCAAGTTGCAGGTTGCGGAAGTGCAATTTTAATTCGTTTATTATGGTTTCCGCAATCCGCAATGCGGGTTGCGGAAACATAAATGTTTATTCATAATGACAAATTGTTTTTCGCATTTCAAAATTTGCCGGTTGCGGAAAGGAAAATTTTGTTTTATTGAAATCTTAAATGACTTCCGCATTCCGCAATCCGCAATGCGGGTTGCGGAAACAAAAGTTTATTTTCTGAAAAATTATGACTTTCGCAATCCGCATTGCGGTTTGTGGATCGAAGGTTGCGGAAATGACGTAATTTGAAGAAAAACAAGTTTTCCGCAATTTTCAAAACGCACAAAGGAAAGCTTTTCTTAGCAAATTTTATTCAATCCAAAGCATGGGAATAAGAAAAGACAAAGATAACAATAAAAAAATACCCCAAAAATGAGTAAAGGAATCCCAAATTACCTTCAAAAATAGTATTGGGGCTCCCATTTTTATCAATAAAAATGGGATCTGTTATGCCTACAACAAATGTTGACTGGCTGGGCGAAGCAGTTATCTCTGTGAATGTAATCCTCAACTTTAAGGAAAATACATGTCAGAATAAAAGAATGTCTTAGCCTGCAAATTACAAAATGTTTTCACAAAAACACAACCAAACATCAGAGTTGATTTCAGATAATTGATATGTCCCCATCCGAAATCAATGAATGATGATGTCCATTTTGAAAGGAAGCCTAGTAGTAAGAAGGTAATCCTTGAACATTATGCAAACATAGGAGGACAGTTTGTGATAAGCCTTAGAACAAACTTACAGCTATTCCATATCACCAAATCATGAGTCACCTTGAATTATTAACCATTTATTTATTATATGTACAGATGCATTACTCCAAATATATATACATTTTTTTATTTTTTTATTTTTAAATAAAAATGTGCAAATAATACTTTGTTGAAACAAGGACATTGCCTTGACTTGGTGATCAGATTTTGGCGATGCCACTCACAAACCTCATCTGGAAACTGAACAAGATAGCTCTGTAAGGAGACTCCTTGTCTTTTATATTTTAACACTAAAATCAATTATCATGGCTTGGTAACCATATAGAAATAATTCCAGTCCAAAATAAAGTTCATGATCATGTAGGGATGGCTTGTAATAAGACCCCCCTATCCTTGAATGCAACAAGCTGTCTTATGAAAAAGAAACAAAATTGCTTGAAGTGTAAATTACAAGACACTACCATGGCTTGGTGACCATATTCTAGTAATGTTACTCACTGATGTTTGTGGATCATGAATGGACCGACTTGTAATAGGATCTTCCACCTTCTAGCAGCAGCTGGAAGCCACCTCCCTAGCTTGGTGACCAGATGTGGATATGTCATTCTACTGAACACCTATGAACGTAATGGGATGGCTTGTGATAAGACCCCCCATCTTGCAATATACAATTATTAAAATGCATTTAATATTAGGATGATCATGATGGGATCCAGTACAACTAAAAGTAGAACATGCTATAAAGATTTGTTGCCAATCACTAATGGAACATAAGGTAGGAAGACCCAGTCACTTCTATAACTTCAATTCACAAAATGAAACATTGATAAGATGGTGATTTAGGTTGGAAAGAATCAATTAAATATTTGCAAAAGATTGGCTGTTACATTTCATGAAAAGACATCCTTAGATACAGACTGGTAAAGTAAATCTGACATGGCCACCCTAAAACTTCAAACTGTATTGATCTGGGATGAACAGATCAACAACCTATGCCAAATGTGTTGACATTATTATGATTCAAAAGAAAAAAGAAAAAAGAAAAAAGGAAAACAAACAAAGCAAAGAAAGAAAAGAAAAACAAACCACACCTATCTACAGATAAGCCAAATTCTCCTCTAAACAAAATACCTCTTGAGCAGCTGAACATTCACTGGATAGGTTTCAGAGACACCTTCCAGTGTTTGTAACCGGACAGTACTAGGACCAAGATTTTACTGTAATAATGAATGGTCCTAGCCATAAGCGTTGAAATTTGGTATAATCATTCTTATCTTTATGCTGTTTATCCCATTTTAACACCAAATATCCCACTGTGAAATCCCTATCAGTTGAGGACTTCTCATCAAACCATCTCTTTACTAATTATTGGTTCTGATATAGCTTATTTTTGGATTTTCCCTATCTTCTTACAACTTAAGTAATGTGTCAATCCTTTGCTGGAGTGGAGAAGAATCATCGTCTTGTATTGAATGAGCTAATTGTAATGAAGGGACCATAAGATTAGATGGTAAGATGGCCTCCTTACCGTAAACCAAATAGTAAGGGGAGTTTCCAATGGAGACTTTTGGGGTCACACGGTCTGCCCAAAGAGCATTGTACAGTTGGGTGTGCCAATTCTTATGATGGGTGTCCACATTCTTCTTTAATATGTTGATCATATTTTTATTGGAAGACTCAGCCAACCCATTTCCTTGTGGATAATAGTTGGAAGAATATTTAAGTTTGATCCCTTTTTCAAGGGCATACTGGGTAAGGTCGATAGAGGAGAAATAGGAAGCATTGTCAAAAACCAAAAGCTTGAGTGCACCAAACCTAGTGACTATATGACTCTCGAGAAAGGATATCATTGAGTTCGTGTTGGCTAGCCTGAGAGGAACTGCCTCTACCCACCTAGTAAAGTAGTCTGTGGCTTTTAGGATGTATCTATGTTGCAAGGAGGAGGCAGGGGTAATAGGACCAATAAAATCCAGGCCCCATTGTTGAAATGGAAACTGGGCTGTGACTGGCTGAAGGGGAAATGAGGGATTCTTGACTTTTCTAGCACATTTTTGACATGCTTCATATTTCTTGGAAAAATAATATGCATCTCTGAATAAATTTGGCCAGTAATAGCCTACTCTCGGGATCTTATGGGCAGTAGTTTCCCCTGAGAAGTGTCCAACAAAATGTTGTCAGTTTCAATTTTTTCCAAACATCTAAGAAACACACCATCATAGTTTTTCCTAAAAAGCACACCATCAATAAATTGATACGGTGCAACCTTTAGTCTTAAAGCCCTATGCTTTTTAAAACCAAGGGTTTCAGGAGCAAACCCATGTGTTAGAAAAAACTTGATGTCATCATACCATTCAGACGTTGGTGTTGTAATAACATTTACATAAGCTTGTGATGTACTTTCTTCCTGATTCCACTCAAGTTGTTGTTGTACATGGTCGTTGGACTGAGCAATAAGTAAGCACAAACCTTGTCCTTTTACAATTTTTGCAGATCTGATCTCAAGGTCGTATTCCTAGAGAGCTGTCATCCAGTGAGTGCGTTTTTCACCCAGCTCCTTTTGGATCAGAACATTCCCGATGGCTGCATAAGGGACAATAACCTTAGTTCGAGATTTCAAAAGATACGGTCTAAAGTGTTTTACCGATTTGTAGACCGCATAGGCCTGTTTATCAATTTGGGAATAATTTAGTTCAACCCCTTTAAACGTGCAGCTCATGAATGAGATAGGAATCTCAATATCATCAGGATGTTTTTGCGTGAGAATAGCTGCATATGAGAAATCAATAGCAAATGTATATAAAATAAATTCTTTAGTGAAATCGAGAGACATTAAAGCAGGAGCTTCTGCGATAGCTTTCCAAATTTCAGCGAAGGCATTTCTCTGGTCATCGGACCATTTGAATTGTGCATCTTTTTTAATCAGCTGTTGTAAAGGTTTGACAATTTGTGCAAAATTAGGAACAAATATTCTAACAAAATTAATCTTCCCTAAGAACGACTGCATGGATTTTCTAGAGCTGGGAAGTCCGATCTTAGCAATGGAATCTGTCCTCTCTGGGTCAATAATCATGTCGTGTTTTGAAATGATGAAACCCAATAGCTTACCTTCAGTGACCACGAATATGGATTTCTTCGGATTCAATGAAATCCCATATTTTCTACACCGCTTGAATACCTGTTTAAGAGCAAACAAATGTTCATGCCTCTTTTTAGAATAAATTGTAATGTCATCAAGATAAAAAAAAACAGAATTATGCATTAACCCCCTGAAAGCTATGTCCATAGCTCTCTGTAAAGTGGCACCTGCATTTATCAATCCAAAAGGCATTTTTCTGTAAGCAAATGTTCCCCAATAGAGAACCTACGAAAATGTGATCTATGGGGGAACAGGATAATTATCTTTCTCATATTCTTTATTAAGCTTCCTGAAATCTACACACAATCTAATTTCCCCATTCTTCTTCCAAATAGGGACTAAATTTGCAATCCATTGTGTGTGTCTAACTGGGAATACAATTCTTGCTGCTAATAGTTTCTTGAGCTCTTTTTTAACAGATCGTTCTAAGCTGGGATGCATCTTTCTCAATTTCTATTGGTAAGGTTTGACATCATGTTTCATGGGTATGCTGTGATGCATGATATGGGTATCAAAGGTCTTGAGCTCATCATATGTCCAGGCGAACACATCTTTGAACTCTCTGCATAATTTAATGAAATCTTTCCTCTCCTCAGGAGAGCAGTCAATCCCTAAATTGATTAACCGAGGATTTTGATCGATTCCCAGGTTGACAGGTTCATAGTTCAGAGATGAGCTTTGTGTTTTGCAGTTTGGTTTATGTTTGAATTTGTCTTGCAGATCATAGTACTTTTCCAAATTAATGACTGACTTGGGAATGAGATTAGAAGGGAAGTTAGGGTCAGATAAAGATTTCTCATGATCAGCCTCATCTATTGCTACATCTTGGAAAGCATCTTGGGCTATGAGGAAATCTAAGATCTGTTGATCATCATCAAAAAGTTTCCAACTAGTTACATTGTCAGGGATAGAATGTATGTACACTAACTCAATAGAGAAAGTATCATGAGACAAACCTTCTGGAGGAATCAATATGGAGGCAGTATTGGCTAACAAATCTGCGTCAGAGTTTTGGGACCTGGGGACTGACTTAATATTGAATGCATTAAAAGAATTAGTCAGATCCTTTACAAGCTTCTGATAATTAATCAACTGGGGAGAGATACAGTGAATCTTATTCCTTACCTGTTTCACAATAATTTCGGAATCCCCGTAGCATTCTATTACCTGAGCGCCCAGATCAATTGCCTTCCTGAGTCCCTGAACTAGAGCCTCATATTCAACAATATTGTTGGTGCACTCAAATTCTAGTTTACAGGAAATCATTATTTTGGTCCCCTTTGGGTCTATTAAGACACATCATGCACCATCTCCGTCTTTGGATCTTGATCCATCAAAGAACAAATTCCATGCATTTGAATCTATCCTAAAATTAGTATTCACATTATAGACATTATTTACAATGGAACCAGAGAATGAGACAGAATTAAAATTAACAAGTTGGGATTGATTATGAACATTCTCAACAGGTGATGAATCTACAGGTAAATCCCCGAAAAATGTGTCAAAAGTGTAGTGTTCTATGTGTGAGCTAATATAAGCAGCAGGCTCACTGCAATCATTCAAATCAGTTACAGTTTGTTTCAGGTATGGCTCTTTGCTGATTTTGATTCTATTAGGTCTTCCATTATGAGGAAACCACAAATGGGACCAGTTAGTATCAAAATAACCTTTAATATTTTTTGACCAATCCCTACTTAGCCACATTCCATATGCCTCGGGGATATCAGCCACAACTATGTCAATGGTTTGGTGGATTCTTGGATCAACGGACAGTGTCAGAAGGACATTTTTCAACTCTCCCACTACCCTAACCCTTGATCGGTCAAGTTGAACTATTTGGGTAGGGAAAGGTTCCCATGATGCATTCAGCTTCTTGCAAACAGACAAAGGCATCACATTATATGAAGCACCCGAGTCTATCATGTAGTTATGAACATTCCTATTGAAAATTTTGAAGGTGAGAAAGAAAGGAGGCATTTGCATTCCTCCAGGATTTTGGCTACCAGATTTAGAATATGTCTCTAAGTTGTTGTTTTGAAATTCCCTAGGTTTATTCACAATCATGATTTTAGGCAGACTGTCTCTCATGGCAAGGATTTTCAAAATTTCAAAAAGAGATATGTTATCCTTTACCCTTTTCAAGTCATTAATTAAACTATATTCAGTCTCAGGAATGATAGTCTCTTTTTTTGTTACTGCTTTGCCTCTATTTGGGGTAGGTGTAGAAGTGGAAGCTTCCTGAGTAGACTAGCCTTTGCTTCTTGTATTATAAGGATGTTGGACATTAAAAACAATATTAGGCTCATCTTCCTCTTCAGCCATCGGGAGTTCTGAAAAGTAGCTGATAGTGTTGACCTGGTGGTCGTCTTCTTCATCTGGTGGTTCAGGATCCTGATTGTATTTTGGATTTTCATCAAGGTGGTCAGGAGGATTATGGGATTCAGAAACCAAAGCTTTAAAAATAGAATAAATTTCATCAGAATTTAACCCCTCATCGGGATTAGGTGGAATCTGGTTCTAAGGGGGTTGGTAAGGCCTCCTAAAAGGTGGTCTTACGAATCCCCTGTTGTTGGTTTGATTTTCAGTGTTGGTCTTTTTCAAGTCCACCATTTCATTGGATATCTTCAGAAGAAATTTTTTCATATCATTCATTTCAAAAGGATCCTTTTTTTGGACAGTGGGCTTAGGAGGATTCTCTTGTTTCTTGCGGGAGGTAGAAGGTTGTTCAGATTGAATGTCGGGATTATCTTTTAAACAAAACATGTCCTTTTCTACCTGGATGGCTTCAGGGAAAGCCTCTTGCAAGTTATCTTTATGTGCTCTTTTGACCCACATGGCTATGGGGATAGGAAGACCTTTAATGTAATATGCAACCAACAATTCTTTTGCAGGAAGAGAAGTAGTGGGGATTCTATTTTTTAAGTAGGAGAATCTTTGGTTGTAATATTTAACCCTTTCTTTTCCCTTAATTTTCATTGAGGACAGATCAATGACCAGATCCTCAGAGGTTTTATCATCTCCAAATTTTTGGATAAAGAGGATTTCAAAATCATTCCAAGAAGAGATGGATCGAGCTTCCAAGGACAAATACCAAGTAGATGCTTTCCCTTCAAAGGTATAAGGGAACAACCTACAGACTACATCTTCATGTATGACACTTCTGAGCCTTATAACTTGCATGAAGGTCTTAATATGGTCTAGTGCAGGTGATTTATCATCTGGCTTGAATTTAGGAAGCCACTTTTCTGGGTTTTTTGGAAGTCTATGTTGTTCGCCAACAATGAATACAGCATCCTGGTCTAGCCAAGGTTTGTTCTGGCCTTCTGCCATTGGTATATCTTATGAAGAAGAACTTGAGGATGAATCACTGTCTGATGATTCCTCAAATGAGGATGATGATGAAGAAGTATGTGTTGGTGGTGGTACACCTAATGCAACATTGGGTTGTGGGATATGCTGATCTTGATTTGTTTCTCAAAATAATGAATCGATCTGGAAGTCAGGAAACAATTCCTGTCGAGCTGTGTTCAGATTATCTATGTTTTGATTATCGGAATTTTGATTGTCGATGACAATCCAAGAATTACTAGTTTGTTGTTGTTGGGATAATATTTGTCTCAGGTTTCGATTTTCTTCAATTCTCTGTTCAACCCGAGCAATGCTATCATGTGTACTTTTTCTTAATTTCTCAAGGGTAAGAGGTCCTCTAGTAGGTGATACAAAAATAATTTGAGGCCTTAGTGTTTCTTGTCTTGTTACAGGAGTAGCAGGTATTACAGTTGGATCTTGAACTGGTTGTTCCGTAGATGTGGATGCTTGTGTTTGGCTCCTGGTAACAATCGGTGTTCTTGCTGGAGGAGGTTTACTAGTGTTTTGTTTAGGCATGACGGATCATGGCCCTCCTTCTAGCGCCATTTGTTGAAGCTCTGAGTATGTTAATGCTGGAATGTTTTCCAAGGAAAACAACAGAGTGTGACAGCCCAATCTGAAAGGCTTCAAACAACTCTGGGCAAGAGCAGTTCTATCCCCAGACTATTTGGTGTGGTTGACTCCCACGGATATTAGGCCTCCGCAGGCACTTATGTGAATTGATCTTGGTGGATCTGTATTCCTGTGAGGGAAGATCAAAAAGGTGTTCTATGTCTAAGGGTGAGTAGTGTTTGCTTAAGGAAAATCTAGGTAAGTTAGATCTAAATTAAGAAATATGTTTTGATGTGCAGAACAATCGGATCTGGAATTTGGTTAAATGTTTCACCAACAAATAGACATATGAATTGGATTTATATTAACTAGCTTAAAAAAATGAACAATAACAATTGAATGATCTTATCGAAAGAATTAAGCACATGTGAGACTGTTTCGTTATGCCCTGCTAATTGACAAACTAGCAGTAATGAAATTAAAACTATTTATCATTTGCAGAAATAGATAAAATGAATTAAACAAATAAATTCATTCAACACACAATAGCATCTAAATTGTAAGTTCAAATAAATCCAACCTACAAATCGAATGCATTCACTAAATTGCAAAGATAAAATTGAGTTGATTTAGTAACCAAGGTGAAAAAATCAGAAATTATCAAATAAATTTGACTAATTATACAAAGAAGATGACAAAGAGAAATTGATTGTGATTCATTAAGCTTGCAAGAAATTACAATGTCTCAATAGAAGCAGAGCGTCTCCAGTTCTTCTCTGGTGATTTCTCCCCCCACCCCTATGAGATCTCTACCCTTTAAATAATGATTACATTGAATTACGTAGGATAGATTCCCCATAAGACAGGGATTTTAAAAATATTTCTAATCTAAGAATGGCCAAGGGAAATTCGCTACTTGGCCCATACATCTAACAATTCTTCCACATCCAGATATTTGGCCAATTCGAGTGCCAATTGAGTGTTACATGTAAACGAATCAATCTCATTTTTCTTGATCTTATGCCATGCACGTAGGAAAAAGTGGATCTTTATTCCTTGACTGATGGGTTTCTTTATCAATTCTTCAACCTATGAAATCTAAATGTACTCCAACTATTGAATTTGGTCCTTGCACTGTGCACATCTATTATCAACCTGCTCGATTGTCAGCTTGGGTGGACAGGCCTTTTCGATGGGATCCATGGTCATAAAATATAGCATGACCATTATGTTATCAGCAGCATACCATCTCCTGCCACACACTGCTTATGCTTTCTAGATTGTTTCCTCGACTGATTCAAAAGCATGTTCCCATGCACCTAAAGAGATTCTAATTCTTTTGAACTTGAAATTGTCCAAAACAGGAATGTCTTCAGACTTGTCCTTGATGTATCTCTGTGAATCACTAACATGTTCTATAGCTTTGGTTGCTTCTTCCCTTCTATCATTATGCTGTTCTAGAATAAGATAATGCCGCTCAAAGACATTGTGTGTCTCTTGTATGTCATTCAAGGATTCAAATAGTTCAGTCAAGAGTTCCTTGTGATCTTCATTTATTTTAAGGGCTAACTCCTTGAACTCTTCCTTGGAAAATATTCTCAGCATAGCCAATGTTCAACACTTGTGCTTGCTGTAGCTGTTGCTGGAGAGATTCATTTTGTTCCTGCAGGTCTCTCAACTGACTGTCATGCTCATTTCTCAACTCTTGAAGTTGAGATTCATGTTGTTCCTTGGCTTCAAATTGCTCCTGCCTAAGCTTCTGTAGTTCTTGTTGTTTGGCCTCAATCTCTTTGTTCAAAGAAGTAACAGAATCATAATTAGCCCCTGCAAAGGATCCCATTGCAGCAATAGTTTCAAGGGTCTCTTGCTGCAGATCTGTGGATGTCTTCTTCCATATGACCTGATTGGGAACAGGGCCTTGGATGACAGTCCCTTCCCTTTGTCTTTTAGCTCCTCTTTTCACCATGGCCTTCTCAAATTTGCTATAGAAGTATTCTCCCAAAGAAACTACAACATCCTCCCCAAATTCCGCCACTATGTCCACTGTTGATGTTGATATACCAGAAGTTGAAACCAAATTTGGAGTCTGGAAAACAACAAAAGTTGGGATTGGGATGTTGATTTGGGTGGCAGAGATGGAGGGTGAAATGATGTTTGAAACTGATGGTATGGAAAATGAAGTGGAAGGTGGAGAGATGACCTCTAGGAGTGAAACATAGATAGGAATCACTGGTGGCTCTACAGGTGTGGTGGGAAGTTGGTTTTCAACATCCTTTGTAGGTGCAACAGAAATTGGGATCATAACTGGCTCTTGTGAAGTCACCACAGGGTTAGTAGTGGTTCAGTTGTTGTGAGTATAGGATTTATGAGATCAGAGAATGGGATGGAAGATGAAATGATTGGGATATCTAATGATATATAGGGTATGTTGCAGCTATGTCAATGGTAACCTCTAGTAAATGAAAATCAAGGACAGAGGTATCAACATTCATATCTTCCAAGGGGTCAGAAGAGACTGAAGTGACATAAATAACTTTAGGAAAAATATCAGGAAAGGTGACAGAACATGAAAATTTAGAGGGAAGAGTTTCCTCATCCTCATCATTGTCTTCTATGTGAAGCATGGTTACCTTGGGCACAGGATTTTCAACCTTTTGCTTCTTTGGTGGAGTGGCTGCAACAATAGTTTGAGTTTCCACAACTGAAGCTAGTGTTGCTAATTCTTTTTTCATCTTGATAGCTGACTGAATCAGAGCATTGAGATTTTCCAAAGGCCTGGGTTGGGATGTATCTTCAATAGGGGCTTGAGTCCCTTGTCATCAGCCTAGTAGATCAGCATCAATGGAGTCTTTTCTTTCTGGGATTCTTTTTCTGCCATGTCTCTCTGAACTTTATCATCAAGTGACAATTCCATTTTTCTGTACTTCAAGACCTTAGTCCTAATAATTAGTGAAGAGGAAGATACAGTGGGATATTTTGATGGAGCCTACGAAAATGAGACAGGAACCTGCGGGTTGGGAGGAGTGCTGAGCATTTCAAAGAATATCGTTATTATTTTCAAAGCCAACGGGGGAACTGGTACAAACAACCGAGTTGAAGGGCTTACTTTTAGGGTTTTTTTACATTTTGCTAGAGACGAACAGGTGACTGTAATGAATATTTATGGAGATTCGTAAATATGGACCAATCACATGAGAAAGGTTTATAGCATTGGGAATCTGAACCTTAAAAATATTGGCCAAAACCTGGAAAGTTTAGCTTCCTCGTTTGGCAACATTACTTTTCAGCATGTTTACAAGGAACAAAACATGGAAGCAGGAGGCTTATCAAAAGAAGGTTTGGAAATCGAGGCGGCAGGAGTATGCTTGATAACCTCTAACATAAATGGTATACAGGATCACAAGAGGAAAATCCTTGATTACTACATGGAAGGATGAATCCAACTTCCTCTCCTTTAATTTTTGTCTTTTTTGTATTTTGAGACGACTGGAAGTCTAAGTGATTGATGATTAAAGCTTGAAAGCTGATGAATGTATGAACTAGTTTACTAGTTTGCATAATTATGAAAAAAGCTAGAACGTTGAAGAATGTAAGGCATTTGCAAAATCTTCCGTGCATACGCTTCTGAGGAATGTATTCTCCCTTTTCGCTATGAATAAGAAAAGTATGATTTTTTTTATTTTATTTTTTGGTGGAAAAAAATATTTTGAATACATTAAGTATTTAACTCGAAAGATTCATATATTTTAAATAAATTAAGTAATTAAAAATTAAATATCATTTTCAAATTTGAAATAAAATTTTCACAATTTTGTTTTTATTAAATAATATATATTTGAAGTTTTCAAATTTCTATAGATTTTTATTATTGTTTTAAAATAATAAATATTTCTAAAATAAATATATACAAAATTTAAGAACTTAGTTTCCGAAACTCATTTCTCTCTTTCCAAATATCCATGGGGGCTTCACTAGCAAGGAAATATCATGTCACGTCCATTCATATTGGGGGTTTGAATACTCTTAAAAACACCAAAAATATATTGCTCCATATTAAGGGGTCAAGGGGGGTTTATAATTTGCAATAGTAATATAAATATTGGGGGTTATTTTATTTGGGTGGGTTGAGGAATAACCTCCAAATCATGGGATGGATTCATACCTCCAAATCATGGGCTCAATTCATACCCACCTAAAACTTATAGACCCTCCATTTTTATTTGATATTGCTTGTCATCCTAAGTTTTGCATAAATCAAATAATAGCGTACCAATGATAATAATGATGGAAGTCTCTTTGGATTCCTAGCCTTGAGAAATCCTCATTTAATAGCTTATTTAGGCTTGGTTTGAATTGATGTTATATAGTTTTTCATCTTTAAGTTAAGATATGTAGCTAATCAGGAGTTCCAGTGTTGAACGATTGTATTATATTTTTCCTAAGCATTCGAGTAAAAGATCTAACTCTTTATTTTTTAGGTTGGGGTTTAGGTGGGTATTGAGATTCAATCAAACCTTGCACCATGACAACCAAGAAAAGTAAGATCAATATTTCTTGGGTCACTGGATCCAAGATGTTTGTTTCGATAGGAAGGTAGGGGAGTCCATCCACGAAAGGGATTCAATTTTTCATTTTTATGGAGTTTAATTTATTAAGCTTATAGAAAACATGATTTCACTATGGCTATACTTGTATTTACATGATATAAAATTGGTAGATTGGCAGATTGTGGTGTGAAACATTTGTAATTCTCATATTTCTAAGCGTTGCACTAACTAGTGGACTATTAGTCTTTTGCATTCTTTGTTATGTTGATCTCTTGACTAGGGTTCCTTTTACACATTTTTCCTTCCCGGGTACTATTCTTTTGGGTCTTCCACTATCCAATGCTACAAATTGGCGAGTCACCCCTGCAATCCTAGTGGGATGATTATTAGCATTATAGTATTATTTTATTTAACATCTTGTTTGCTTATACCAAGATGTGTTAGGGATCCTATTTGTTACAACTTGATAATATGATATAAAGTGGGTATTAAAAATGGGTTGAAAAAATGGATACCTACAATATTTGGTGAAACTAGGGGTTTTCTTAATTGGAATAGCATATTAGGAGGGGGGTTCAACAATACAATTTTACGAGGAATTTTCCATTATTTAGTGAAATTAGGGATATTCTTTAATATCATGCGAACGATCGTGCTATGTAACACGTTCATTGAGTGAACCTCCCGTGCAAATATCTTTTATTCTTTAAATTAAATTATTAAATTAAAATGATTTTATAATTTTAAAACATAATAACAAAGATAAAATTCTTAATGATCTTATTTTATATTTAAGTTATTTGATTTTGGTTTTTTTCTAAAACATAATAATATTTTAAAATCGTTAAACATTTTCAATGATTTTATAATGGTTTTTGTTTACTATGTTTTTATTATTTTTATAAAGACTTTTTATATCATTTTAAACTATTAGATGCAATAATATTTAGTTATTTTTCTTTTTTTTTTCTAAAATATGTGTATTTTATTGAGTAATTGATAATAAGTAATATTGTGTTTGTTGTTGTTTCCAATGACTTTTATTAAAACAGATATGAATCCAATGATATAGATGTTTTTGTCATTTGATATTATTGAGAGATGATATTTGTTTGGCTTCCATGGTTTACATTGCTATAGTTTATAATAGTATGTACATCATGGGATGTTGTTTTATTAATCCTTTTTTCTTCTTTATATATGTAATTCATCTTTAATAAAAGCATTTAGATTTATTTTTTCCAAAATAATGAAGAGAATTATTTCATTAGTGTATATCTAAATGAAAAAGGGCATATATATAGTTTTTTTAATGTCATTTTGGAATTTCAAATACACAATTGATTACATAGTTGGATCCATGCTTTTGTTATTTTTACATATTAAAAATTCTCATATAACCAATTATTTTGTGATGAATGTATTTTGTGATGAATGTATTTATAAAGGCATTAAAAAATATAGAGCCTATATGGGTTGGTGATTGGGGTTTCTTTTTATTATTAACAAAGGTAGATGATAAAAAATATGACGGGGTGGCTTTAAGGCATATATATAATAGAAAGCACTCAAAATTATCATATTTGTAGTAGCCTGGACAAGGTGTCGAGGAAAATAGATGTTCTTGGTGACAAGCTTACACCTCTTAGGGTCCCAATATTCTATAAAGGTAAAATGTATTGGTTTTGTTTAGATAGAGATTATGAATAGTGCCCTTCATATGCGTACACAATATGTTGGTTTGATGTTTTTGAAAATCAATGGGGTATGTCATTTGTATCATTTGTTGACATCAAACATCGTGTATCAAATTCTCAAAATAGTATAAAAATATAAAGAAAGAGTAACTCAATGCCTTAAGAACGAAATAAGGAGATGAATAAGAAGCCTCCTCGAGGGGAAACCTCCTTATACAATGTATCTAATACGCAATACAAGATTATATGATCCTAAAACTATGTTTCCTTGGTATATATATAAGAGACAAAGGGTACAGTTATAATTCTAGTTGACCATACAATTACAATTAAAGTCCTAGCCAACCAATAAAGACACTTTACTATAATAATAGAATGTAGTGTTACACGGTATATAGGGCTTAGCATGTCCCTCACCTTGAAATGAGTGTTCATGTCCTCGACACTTGATTAACTTTGAATGTTTTTGCATGAAGAAATCATCTTCCCATGTCGCCTCTTCTACTTTGGTAGGTTCTTCCACTAGTCTTGATGAGGTACTCAATAATTGCTCGAATTGGGCAATTGCTTGATCCTTGTGTCAATGATTGTTTTAGGTTTTAGTATTGATTTCCCTTCTTCATCAATCTTTAGTAAAATAGTCTGGACTGGGTTCTTGTCACCAATTACATTTTTTAGGCAAGAAACATGGAAGACTAGATGTACATGTGAAGATGGAGGCAATTCCAATTTGTAAGCCATACTTCCAATTGTCTCCACCGCCTTACAAGGGCCATAGTACCTGCATGCTAATTTAGTGTCCTTCTTTTTCCACTTGAAGGACATTTATTTGTATGGTTGTAAGGCCAAAAAATATCCAATCACCTACTTCAAATTCTTTTTTGTATGATGTTGATCTACTTGTTGTTTCATCCTATTATAGCCAAGTTATCTATCAATAGTTGGAGAACCTCTATTGGTGCTCTATGTGGCCCTCCACTACTTGAACCATAGCTTTCTCTTGCAAGAATGAAATGATGGAAGGAAGATGATAGCCATAAAGTGTCACCATAAATGGTGACATTTTTTATGAAGTATTGAATGATATGTTGCACTACCATTTTGCTAAGGGAAACCACTTGAGTCATTGAGATTGATTATCAGATGCAAAGCAATGAATATACTCTTCTAGGCATTTATTCACAATCTCAGTTTTCCCATTAGATTGAGGGTGGGAAGAGGAGTTGTACTTTAAGGCCTTGAATAGGGCTCATTAGCCCGATAACCTTAATTTAGGGTCGAATTCCTTGGATTTCTCTTCCAACCACAGTTAAGGCCTCGATACCCATTCCCGATGCACAAAACATTGTAACAATATGCATATCTCACTTGAAGGATAATGATCTCATAAAGGATACGTTAAGTGGTTTATGGCATTGTTTATGGCCCTTGATCTCTAAAGCATTCATGTGGGGATTAATGACATTACTTTCCTCCCTTACCATGGCTAATGCCTTAAGACCCATCCCTAGTGCACAAGACCTCATATTAGTACCCATATTCCAATTGGAGGTCAAAGATCACCTTAAAAAAATCTATGTTGTGTTTCGATGTGATAAAGTCCATGACCAATGAACTTTAGAAATTCATTTATGGTGTAAGGCCTTTTTTTTCTTCCCTTGACTATGGTCAAGGCCCTGAAACCCCTTCCTACTATGAAAAAACTCTTAATCATATGTGCATGCCAATGATCCACTTTAAAGAGGTAAAGAGGAAGTCTAAAGATACATTCTTCCAACATGAAGATTATTATTATGAATAAAGTACATTCTTCCAACATGAAGACTATTATTATGAATAAAGTTAATGGTAAAAATTAATAATCGATTAATTATCTTTATAATAATAAATTAATTATTAATATAAATGCTAGCTACAATAACTTGACCAAATTTGAACTTAGGTTATAATATTTTGAGCTTAATTCTTTATAATAATCCTACGGTATAGATAGCTTAACTAATTTGAAGACATTTAAAATGAGTTTGATGACGTCTCTCTGCTGCATGAAATGTGATGTCATCGTGTTGAATCTTAATGGCGGGTGATAACTGGCTCTTAAATCGTCTCGGTATTTTGTTGATGGAAAAATTACCGATGAGGCACAGTTCCATTCTTTTTGGTTATTTTTTTGGAATTTCAACGATCTAAGTCATCTTAAAATAGGCCAAAACCTCTAAAATAGAGTTCCATAGCATAGTTCCACAGTAAATGAAATGAGGTGGAGCTACGATTCCACCAGTTTTTATAACCAAATTTAAGAAACAAATAACCAAAAAAAAGAAAGCGATTTGAATGACAGTTATCACGCAAATCTTAATAGTACAATGTACCACCGAGGAAATGTTTTCAATAAGTTAGTGACGTTAACATGCTGAATGTAATGTGACGTCGTCAGGAAATGTTTTCAATTACGTCACGTCAATATGATGAATGCAATGTTACGTCATCACGAAACGTTTTCAACCAGTTAATGACGTCAATATGTTGAATGTAATGTGGAGTCGTTTGGAAGCTTCGAAGAAAGAGACGTACATACTATATTTTTTATAATATGGCCGTCCATTACATCTTTACTTCTTTAAGCTTACTTAATTGTCACCAAATTTTCGTTTGTATATACATTTCTCAAAACCCTTAATGTTTGTATGTTCTAAGGTGATCAAACACATTATCTCCATTAACATTTCAATGGGAGCTTCTAGAATCAGTCAAAAACGTCATTAACATAATAATAATCTCCCATGAGATGAGAAGTGAGAATCTCGAGAAGTTTGGATGTTCTAAGGTGATCAAACACATTATCTTCATTAACATTTCAATGGGAGCTTCTAGAATCAGTCAAGGACGTTGTTAACATAATAATAATCTCTCATGATAAGTGAGAATCTTGAAAAAATTTGACGAGAGATGATATACAATAATGTTTTTTTTGTTTTTTGGAAATAATTTAAAATATTTAGTATTGGTCTTTGTAATTGGGGTGTTTAGGGGTATTTGAAGGCGTTGAATTCATTCCTATAATCAAAATTGCAATTAAACAATAAAAACTGCAATTTCAACCAAAATCTCATCGTCGAATTCATATAAAAATAACTAAAAAAGTGCAAATCGTAAAATATTTAACTCACTCCTTTATAGAGCTACCCATCAAAGAGTTGCATTATTATGTGTATAGGTGTTCTATTTGAATTTCTAGCACATTTAATACTTGATTAACGACTGATGTCCCTACTTCCTTCTCCATGTTCATTTAAAATTATCTATTGATCAGAGTAATTTTTGGGGGCGAAATTTCGCCAATTCGCTATTTTGGATTTTTTTTTCAAAATATAAATTCGCTATTTGGTCATTTTTAGTCTCCAATATCGCCTATATTTACATAAAATATGTTTTTTTGTCATAATATTCGCCAATATTTACACATTTCAATAGTAAATTGCATGTTTCATATTTAATATTCGCCTACCTATCTATATACATGTTTTTTTCAATCCAAAATAATTGCCTATGATACTATACTTAAGTATAATATTAGAATCCTTAAAAAATACCCTGCTATGGATGGCATTTCATTGGGTAAATGTTGATTGCTTGTTAATGAAGGATTAACATGGTAATGTAATCTATGTTGACCTTGTATTAACTTGTGTCACCCATTTATTAATCTATCTCTACCATGTATTAACATGCGTAGTATGTTAACCTATGTCTGCCACATATTGTTCAAACAAATGGGTGCAAAGATAACTTACGTGACTATCTGTTATGAATGAACAATTGGCATGTTAAAGAGTTGTGGATGCTACTACTAGTATTATGATTAAACACAACTGTCCAAGGAATGTAGATAGCATGAAACTAAGCATTTTTACATGTCAAAGCATATCCATCCCCAAATGACAATGGCATATATTGAACTATTGCAATATTATAGGTTCTATATTGATAGAAGAAGAAGAATAAACTACGAGATAAGGGATGCTTACCAATAAGGATGCTCACTATCAGAGTAAACTCACAAAGAAGGGATGCTTGTGCACAAAAATTATAGAAAAAGGACACTTGTTATATTAAAAATTAAATATATTTTTGTAAATTGTTATTTTAATATATAAAGAAACCTTGTATTCTACAACTTTCTCATAAATATTCAAGCAAAGAAATGTTCTTATATAAGCTATTATAGATAAGTCAACATTCAATACCACTACTCCACCACCAAAGACCCAACTTATTTTTAATTTCCAGTTTATACTCTTTAAAAACCCTTTCATGTAATGTTCCTTTGTAGCTCAGTCTTATTTTATCCCTTTTTCTCTTAGAGAACCATTATACCTCTTACATATATTATCCATGTATTTGCTATATTGAAATATATGCTCGATTGAGATTTAATCGTAGAAAGTTCTACCTTGTTTAACGTTGCTTTAATGCTCTAATGCTTTCTCTTTGGTTCCCTTGTATAGGATGGCTGGCACAATTTTTTCTCCCATATGCTCTGTGACTGCCACAAAAGAAAAATTAAAAATAATCTTGTAAATCAAGCCGACACTGGAACAATAAAAAAAGAAGATGAGAATTCAGTGCGTTAAACCCTTGTGCAATATTCTTTCATTGATTTCTGGAAACCATTTCGAAGACCCTTCTGCAATTGCAATATAAAAAGACACTTAAGGGGTGGGCTCGGGGCTGCATCCAAAGTATGTTGAAATTGGTCAGGTAAACCACTACTAGAATCAAAACTTATAATAGTTTGACATAGGAATAGCTGTAACATTTTTTCTAACAACTACCAAAGTTCTGCTTGTACTGAGTTGACGTTTCAAGCAATATATTTGTTATAGATTCCAAAAAAGCCAGAGCATTGTCAACTAATACATTAATAACAACAGACTCTATGCAATTAGAGCAGAGTCTAATTCGATGGACATTATTGTTTGAATGGTTTAAATTTGTTTATGTAAGATATTGTATCCATAGATGAGAAGCCCTCATGAAACATGGGTTGGGGCAATGTGTTTTCCATAAATGTTATCTAGAAGTTCTACTATCGTGTTAATCCTCATATTTAATAATTGTTCAGTTTTCACTTTTGTTATTTTACATCCATCCAACAATTAGCATAGATATTATTTTACAGCCATCCAATAATTAGCATAGATACAACGACCCCTGGTCGTGAAAGCTCCATATATAAAATTCAATATTTTTTAATTCTTGAAACCTTCATCTCTTGCACAACAAAAAATGCTAACCTAGTCCAAATCTATAAAAAGGTGAAAGCCCCATATATAAAATTCAATATTTTTTAATTCTTGAAACCTTCATCTCTTGCACAACAAAAAAAATGTTAACAGTGTTTGATATATATTTCAAAAAGGTGAAAATTCCATATATAAAATACAATATTTTTTAATTTTTGAAACCTTCACCTCTTGCAAAACAAAAAGTGTTTCAATGTTGGATCTAGTTTTAGTTTATTGATTTCTAAGCTCAGAAATGTTGTTTCAATGTTGGATCTAGTTCTAGTTTATTGATTTCTAAGCTCAGAAATGTATACAACTCCATTCATTGTTTATTTATTTTTATTTTACCGTTGAGAGGAATAATGCAAATACATGTTTTTTTAATATAGGATTTCTTAGTCTGGGGTGGCAGGTGCGGGTGGGATACTCTTTGATCCTGGAGGAAATAAAGTTGCATCCTTCTCTTGGGGACTAGGTAGCAAAACAAATAATGAGGCAGAATGGCTAGCTCTCATTTTCTCTATAGATATGGCCTCCAACTTCAGCATTGACACTCTCAGAATCTACGGAGACTCCAGACATGTCATTCAAATTATGCGAAGAGGGTCTGCCCCACCTGGCTCAAAATCCCACAGATATATGCAAAGAATTAAATCCAACGCTCTTCTCTCAAAGGCCTCTTTTTTCCACATCCGTCGAGAGAACAATAGGCTTGTGGATTTAGCGGCTAATAAAGGAATTTTGCTCGAAATTGGGCAAGTGAAGGATCTCACTGGAGCTTTGGGGTATCATTAAATTCCTTAAGTCTAAATGCTAAGGATTAATAAACCCATTGTATTTCTTAAGGTTGGGTCCATGGTCTCGAGGGTCCACCTTCTCCCTTGCTCAAACTTTGGATATGTATCTTCCCCCCCCTCCGTAGCTTCAACCACACGCCTCCCTGGTCGCCCTTCCACATGTCACCTCGCTCCCACCTGCGCTGTCAGCTCCCACGAGCCAATATTTACTCCCCCACCCGTTCCTTCCTTCTCCTCCTCTGCGATGGCTTGTCCTCCCCACTTACCCGATGCTCTGAGTCGCCTCTCCCTCTGCGAACTTGAATCTCCTTCCCCCCGTCATCTGTTGTTGCCGGCGTATAACATTGAAATAATGCAGACTGTGTTGGCGGCCATAGCCGCCCTGAGTAGAACTATGGTGGACATTAAGCTTGCTGTTCGAAACACCTACGATGCCGTTTGCTCCAGCGTCAAACAAAATGCAGAGATGGCCTCGGATATTACTCACGCGGTCTCCCAGCTCTCTTGTCAGGATTCCAGGATAGACGACCTGGAGAGGAACTTGTTTGAATTAATGGGGAAAGTGGACATGCTGCAGGAAGACATGGTCGTTCTTACAGGGAAAACTCAGGGAAGCTGGGTGCACGAAACCCCCACGGTCAACCAGGAAATGGTGGACGCAACCTCTGCCCAGTTAAAGAATTATGGCTAGTTTGCAGCATAGCTCAGGTTCCAAAATTTTGTATCTATTTTGTCAATGCATTTCTGCATAATCCTCAACAGACAATTTGTCAAGGTTTATTCCAGCTCCATTTTGGATAGTTATAGAAAGACAAAACTCAGAATATGCAATGTAATGTTGTTAGGAATCACAGTTATAGTCTTTCCAGACATTTCCTGCTCTGTTAGAAATCTTTTGAAAGCATGTAATGAATAGCTGCGCACAACTTTTATAAATACAATCTATTTCCCTGTTACTGTTAAAAAAAAAATATAGGATTTCTTAATATTTACATAGTGCGGTATGAAGAAGTCGTGGCCGAGACAGTTGGGAAGTGCAAATCCTTGGACGGTTAAATATTAGTATTTGTCTCGTTCGCAATAATTTTATATTGTATCATACTCTTTGCGATGCATCCATACATGGTATCATATTCTTGTCCAAGCATCATCATTTTACCCCTTCTTTCTATCATTGTTTTAAAGGCTTGTATTTTGACTACTTAGATTTATATTGTTGCTTCGATGGTGTGCATTTATACTGCCTTGATGGTACATGTTGGAAGACTTTGAGGCCAGTGGGAGAACCAACCTAAAACTAAAAACACGCACTCCATCCAACCATGACATATATTCATAATTTTAAAACGCATACCCTTGGCCAACACTGAAACCAAGACCTCTTTTCACTGTCAAAACTATGTCAAAGGCACTTTTATATTAACCTGTATCAATTTGCAAACACATATAAAGACCACCTACTTGTTTTTATGACATGGTTACAATTTGATTGGAGGGAGCTCTTTTGTTTTATGGTTTTTTAAGGCATGGTTTTAAATTTATTTTTAAGATTTTGTTGGGCCAAAATGAAAAAATAATGAATTGTTAAATACAATAATTGCAACTATCACTCAATTGTTGATGGGCAGCCAAATGTCTCTCTTCATGGGCAACGTATAAATTTCTCTCTTTTATGGGTAGCTTATAAATTTCTTTGTATATTTTCACTAGTACAGTCACAAATTTTCTTGGCATTGTTTTTAAATACTTGTTTCCACTCTACTCTAGATCTAGGTTCTGGTGTACTAGATAATTCACTTAAAAACTTGCTTTTTTTATGTCAATAGAAAACAAAAAACTAAAGACAGGGACTTGTTGCTATGAAACTCTCCTTGTTATCTTAAGAATCTCACACAAAAGGTTCATATATTTTGAAGTTAAGAAGTTAAAATATCATATTCAAATTCAGAAATAAATTTCTCACGATTTTGTTTTTATTAAATAATACATATGTGAAGTTTCCAAATTTTTATAGATTTTTTTTAATTTCAAAATAATAAATGTTTTTCGAATGAACAGATCCTAAACTTAAGAGCTTAGTTTCGAAGATTCATTTCTCTTCCTCAAATTATTTTTAATTCTTTAAATTAAATTATTAATTTAAAATGATTTTATGGTTTTGAAACATATTGACAAAGATAGTCCATTGGATGTAGCTTGGGTGGTTGGGGAATGATTGTTACCCTCCCCACCTAGGCTCAATTCTTGTAAGTACCAGGATGCTCTTGTTGAGACCCTATGTATTAACTATGTAATGATTGAGTGGATTATGTAATTTTGTCCATACCTTAATTCTACGGAATAGTAGATGTTGACATTTCTCTCGGTGAATGTAGCGCTTGACAACAATGAAGTACCAGTTAAAAAAAACATAATGAAAAAAATAAAATTCATAATGATCCTATTTTATATTTTTAAATTATTTGATTTTGGATTTTTTCTAAACATAATGAGAGAGGGAGGGAGAGAGGGATTGGCAAATAATGAGAGAGAGAGAAGGGGGGGGAGAGAGATAGTTAGAGAGAGGGGGGAGAGATAGTGAGAGAGTGATATGGAGAGATGGAGAGAGAAAGAGAGAGGGGGAGGGTGGGAAAAAGAGCGAGAGAGGTAGTGAAAGAAGGGGAGGGTGTAGCAAGGGAGCGGTTGTGTGTGTGTGTGTGTGTGTGTGTGAGAGAGAGAGAGAGAGAGAGAGGAGAGGAGAGTGGTTGTGTGTGTGAGATAGAGAGGGAGAGAGTGATTGAGAGATAGAGAGAGAGTGATAGAAGGGGAGAGAGAGTGATTGAGAGAGAGAGAGAGAGAGAGTGATTGAGAGAGAGAGAAAGAGTGATAGACTGGGAGAGAGATAGTGAGAGAGAGAGTGATTGAGAGAGAGAGGGAGAGAGAAAGAGAGAGAGGAAAGGAGACATATGGATAAGCAAGGAGGGTGGGAAAAAGAGCGAGAGAGGTAGTTAAAGAAGGGGAGGGGGTAGCAAGGGGGTGGTTGTGGGAGAGAGTGAGTGAGTGAAGGAGAGAGAGAGAGGGGGGGAGATAATAAGAGAGAGAGTGATTGAGAGAGAGAGAGAGGGAGGGAGGGAAGGAGATAGATAGATAAGCAGGGAGGGTGGGAAAAAGAGTAAGAGATGTAGTGAAAAAAGGGGAGGGGGTAGCAAGGGAGTGGTTGTGGGGGGGGGGGGTGGTGGAGAGAGAGAGGTGGGGGGGGATTGGAAAATAATGAGAGAGAGAGAGAGAGAGAGAGAGAGAGAGAGAGAGAGAGAGATGGTGATATAGTGATAGAGATATAGAGAGTGATTGAGAGACAAAGAGAGAGATAGTGAGATAGTGAGAGAGATAGAGGAAATGAGAGACATAGAGAGAGAGAGAGAGTGATAGAGGGTGAGAGAGATAGTGAGAGAAAGAGTGTGATTGAGAGAGAGAGTGGAAGGGATTGGAAAAGAATGAGGGATGGGGGAAGAGAGAGAGGGGGGGGGGATATAGTGAGAGAGAGAGTGATTGAGAAAGAGAGGGAAAGAGAAAGAGAGAGAGGGAGGGAAGGAGAGAGATGGATAAACAAGCAGTGTGGGAAGCGAAGCAAGAGAGGTAGTGAAAGAAGTGGAGGGGGTAGAAAGGGAAGGGTTGTGGGGAGAGAGAGAGAGAGAGAGTGATAGAGGGGGGAGAGTTAGTGAGAGAGAGAGAGTGATTGAGAGAGAGAGAGGGATTGGAAAATAATGAGAGAGAGAGAGTGAGTGATTGAGAGACAAAGAGAGAGTGATAGAGGGGGGGAGATATAGTGAGAGAGAAAGTGATTAAGAGAGAGAGAGATAATGAGAGAGAGTGTGTGTGATGGAGGTGGAGAGAGATAGTGAGAGAGAGAGAGGGATTGAAAGAGAGGGAGGGAGAGAGAAAGAGAGAGAGGGAGGGAATGAGATAGATGGATAAGCATGGAGGGTGGGAAAAAGAGCGAGATAGGTAGTGAAAGAAGGGGAGGGGGTAGCAAGGGAGTGGTTGTGAGAGAGAGAGAGAGAGAGAAGGATATAGATGGATAAGCACAGAGGGTGGGAAAAAGAGAGAGAGTGGTAGTGAAAGAAGGGGAGGGGGTAGCAAGGGAGTGGTTGTGGGAGAGAGAGAGAGAGAGAGAGAGAGAGAGAGAGAGAGAGAGAGAGAGGATTGAAAAATAATGAGGGAGGGGGTAGAGTGAGAAAGAGAGATAGTGTGAGAGAGAGAGAGTGATTGAGAGACAGAGACAGAGAGTGGTAGAGGAGAGAGAGAGAGAGAGAGAGAGAGAGAGAGTGATTGAGATAGAGAGGGGGATAGAGAAAGAGATATAGGGAGGGAAGGAAACAAATGGATAAGTAGGTAGATATGGAGAGACAGTGAGAGAGAGATAGTGATAGAGGGAGAGAGAGAGATATTGTGAGAGAGAATGATTGATATATATATATATATATAATGAGAGAGTGAAAGAGAGAGTTATTGAGAGATAGAGAGAGAGAGAGAGTGATAGAGGGGAGAGATAGTGAGAGAGAGAGAGAGAGAGAGGGATAGAGAGGGAGAGTGGAAGGGATTGGAAAAGAATAAGAGAGAGAGATAGTGTGAGAGAGAGTGATTGAGAGAGAGAGGGAGAGAGAGTTGTTGTTGTAAATGTAACTTCTAAATATATTCTTTTGTATATTATTATTATATTATTATTGTACATTTATTGTACCTCCATCGGAGATGTTTTTCGTCCATTCAGGGATTTCATTATTGTATTTGGTCATGCAAGAATATCAAGGTAAAACCTCCATTGTAAGTTGTGGAAATAGTTCCCCAAAAGATAAATGTAAAATGTATTTTTGAGTCTCCCTAGGACAAGTCGGCCTAGTCAGTTAAGGAAGTCATCCCCAATGGGGAATTAGGCCAGACACACAAAAAGTATATGATAGAGAGGCTCACTCTCTCATGTTATCATCACAGTCACTCAAGCAAGTTTGCACCAAGTGAGAGAGAAGACAAGTTCGCTAGAGAAGAAAGAGGGAAGCTGCAGAAGACATATTATCTTTGGGTTTTCTATCTTGTTTGATATTGTACTTACTAACAAATCTATTATTGAGGAAGTTGCGGGGTTTTCTCCTTTACGGTTTCCCCGAGGAAATTTCTTATGTTCTTGTGTATTGTTGTGCTTGTCTATCTTTCAGTTTAAATATCTAACATAATTGAATTAAAGTGCAAACTCTAACATGGTATCAGAGCCACTCTAAAAGAAGGAACTGTGCAGCAGTAGGAAACTAGGGCTTCCTATTTCAAGGTCTTATGTCCACAAATCATCAAGAAAAGGGGGTTAGGATAAATCGCCCTAGGAGGGGACATCTTTTGGAGGAAGCAGAATCCAGTTTGGAGAAGTTTCATTTTTGACCTAGTCACTAAGGGCGGGAGAAACTAGGGCATCAATTTTTTGGAGCTTCCATCCACTAATTCGGAAGAAATATTACACTGGACAACTCGCCTTGAGGAGGCACATCTTTCTATCCAAGCAAAAGTTCAAGATTCCAAGTTTGGAAAATTAGGGTTTCTCTGTCAAACCCTAGGTCGGCCAGCTCTAGAACTAGGTTGGGAATCTCAAATTGGTAAAATCTAATTCATTGTTATTTCCATTTTAGGTTCTCATATCAAAATGACAAATCATACCAAGCTTGAGGATAATATTGAAGGAGATGATAACTTCCGAGCATGGAAGTATATAATTTCTCTTGTCCTAGAAGAGAATGACTTAGAAAAGTATGTCAATGAGGAGGTTCCAGAACCAGAGGAAGAAGAGGCAAAAGCAATTCACAGGAAGAAAATGATTAAAGCTAAAAGGATCATTGCAAAACCCATCAAATCACCTCATCCCTCATGTATCATCCTTGAAGACTCCCAAGGAGATGTTCGATGCTTTGAAAAATATATATGAAGGAAAGAACATCGACCGAAAGATAAATTTAAGGAACCAACTCAAGAATGTGAAGATTCAACACTCAGAGACTATGCAATCCTACTTCACAAGAGTCTCTCAGATCAAGGAACAAATTGAAGCAATTGGAGACAATGTTAAAGAAGGAGAGATTGTGATGACTACCTTGAATGGTATCCCAAGATCATGGGACTCATTCATTCAAGGAATATGTTCAAGAAAGAAGCTAATTACATTCAACAAATTATGGGGGCTAATAGAAAGAGAAGAAAAGATGGGGGCTAATGATGACCAAGCCCTAATTGCTCATTCTAAGAAGAATCAACACAAAAGGGAGGACCAACATCACAAGAAGTCCAGAAGATCCATAGGAATCATGGACCCAGAAGAGACCTCTCCAGTATTAGGTGCTTCACATGTGACGAGAAAGGACACTACTCGAGATACTATCCCATAAACCAAGGATCCTCCAGGAGAACTAACAAGAAGAGGCATCATTCTCACACTGTTGAAGATGATGGAATAGTAAGGAATGAAACTAGAGAAGAAGGTGTTAGGATATTTAGACACTTAGGAGTTAGTTAAGATCAAATTGTGTAATATATTCGTTAGGGATAATGTGTTTCTTTAGTATGCATTTGTAAATACTTAATCCGACGGGAACAATATGTTCCCGGCATAGAGTGATCCGACGCCTCAACTTCTCTTAGACCAAACCTAACCTTGATCCGTGGCTTAACACCCGATTGGTCCATGATCTCTGTTTAAAGAGCATGGAGGTTCATTGTTTAGTTGATCGATTATGAGAAGCTCATTTGTAACTTTCTTTCTTTGCATAATAAATTGTCATGTAGAAGCTATTTGGCCAGGGCCGTGGAGTGATTCCCTCAAGAGGGTTTAAACCACGTCAAAACATCGGTGTGTTGATCTGTGATGTATTTGTGTGAAGTGGTTTCTCTTGGTGTTCGGTCCTTTAGTAGTACTCAGTGTACTCGAACATGGTATCAGAGCTTTTATGAAGAGCCACTTCCGATTATGATCTAGATCTTGAATTGTTGTTGCCGAAACTCGAAAGGGTTTCTAGTTCTGGTATTTCTGTGCATTTTTGGGCTGTGGGAGGTGTTCCATTGCGTCCGAAGCGCCATTTCCATTAGGAAATAGTTTTCGCTTGATCGAAAATGGTTCCCGGTTTCTCCAGAAATGCGTATTTCACCAAATCCGAAGGTATAGTGTTACAGTGACGCATTTTTTTTATTTTCTGCTTTAAAAGAAAAAAAAATCATATTTTATCATTTTTCACTGTTAGATTTTTTTTGGGTTCGGATTGTTGCTTTCCCTGTCTGCGTATGCTCTTTACCGTGCACCTTGAGCGTGTTAGGATATTCCTATACTCCATCCTAGTCCTTCTAACATTTCTGTCATTTTCAGTCCTGCATGCAAAATTAGGGTTTGCATGCAATTAGGGTTTGCAGCACCAGCACCTAGCCCTCAGCAAACTAGCCCCAGGAGCTTCTCTCAGATTAGTCTTAGCTCTCCTAGAGCTTAGTGCGCCCTCTTTTCAGTTATTGCATGAGAAGGGCGCCTTTCTTCATCTGTCAGTCCAGTTTAGTTCAGTTATCTTCAGTTCTTCCTTGATTTAAGGATTAACTGACTCCTAACTGACCTTATCACTCTTTTGGACCTCCAGTGTGACTAGATAGACTATTTTGACTCCAGTTAGCTCCATGAGCGCCCCCCACTGAGTCTCCTTCACTATATCAGTGCTTCCATGTGCCAGTTACACCAACCACACTCAGTTAGACTCAGTTTGACTCCTGGTTGATCACTACTTGTGCATTGATGACTTCACTGATGATGAGAGAGACTCCTAGTTTGGCACTGATGACTCTCCACTGATTATGGATCTGTGCATGAAGGATAATTCGAATTACACCTAGTGAATTCGAATCCTCATACTCAGCAGTGTATATTTACCCGGTTACTATTCTGATTAATGTAATGTGTGTAATTATTCTGCCTCTATTGGATCTATGTTCTATTGCTTCTCTCTTCTTCCTTAATTCCTTAATTATTTCACTGTGAGGTTTACATCATCTCTTTGGATCTTATGTGGGAAATTTCACATGGTATCAGAGCCTTGAGAGTATATTCTACCTCCATTCTTGAGAGTTTTTTGCAGGTATTTTGAAGTTCCAGCAGTTGCAGCAGCAGACTCAGTAGCTTTCTATTTGCACTTGTTCAAGCAATCAAGATGAGCAATTCGAATGCTCATTCTTCTATACTTCTCACTCCTTTCAATTATTTCGAATGGAAGAGGAAGATGATAATACTCTTGCAATCAAGATGGTTTACTAGAATAGTTGAGGAAAAAGATGCCGTACCACATCAAGCTGAAAAGAGAGTCAAGCACCTAAACAAAATGGATGAAGCCTTTGGATTCATATGCCTTCATATATCTGATGATCTATTGTTTCATACTAATGGATTGAAGTCTCCATATGATTTATGGATAAAATTGAGGAGTCTTTTTGGCAAACAAGATGAACTGAGAGGCTACATTCTTGAGAATGAATTGGTTCCCCTTCAACCTAGCAATTTCGAGAGCATCCAAGATTTCTTCTCCAAATTTCAAAATTTGGTTTTGCATTGCAAGCAATGTGGCATCACTAAAAGTGATGAGCAATTGATACTCTCTATATTGAGCAAACTTGGATCTCAATTTTCTGTCTTTGTATCTACCTTTCATTCTGTTCGAATGTCCATCCCTGGATGGAAGTTTCCGACCTTAAGTAACTTCATTGAAGCTCTCACTCAAGAAGAGAACAAACTGTTTCAAATGGGTGCCATCAAAACCTCCAGAGATCTAGCTCTTTTAGCTGGTGAATCAAGTGGAGCGAATGCAAAAGGGGGACAAAAAGGCAAAGGAAAGAAACCTTCAAGATCCAAGAATGACAAACAAAAGAGACCAAATTGTACCTACTGCAAGAGAGGAAACCATCTTGAGCATGCCTGCATGCATAAGAAGATTGATCTTCTAACCAAGCTTCTTGAACAAAACCAAATTGTTGTTCCAAAAGAAGCAAAGATGTCTGATTCTGGAAGTGGATCTGATGATTGTCATGCATTGATGGCTGGTTTTTCAAAGACAAAAGCTCTCCTCATAGATTCTGGAGCTTCCAACCACATGATGGCATAAGAAGAATCCTTCTCCTCTTTGGATCTCCAAGATGGGCCTACCATTCACATGGGAGACAACTCTTAGATTTCTGCCAAAGGTTTGGGTACGGTTCATATGGAGCATGGTAAGTTCAAAAATGTTTTATTTGTTCATTCTCTTACAGCTAATTTGTTATCAGTATATCAAATGACTCATATAGGATCTCCAAAACAAGTAATTTTTGGTCCAGACACAGTAGAGATTACAGAAATCTCCACTGGAAAGGTTATAGCGAATGGGATTGCTAATCATGCCTCAAAGGCATATGAGTTCTCCCACTTCATGCCCTTCTCTCCAACTATCCCTTCAGATTCTGATGAAGATCAGAGTGACTTATCTTCTAGTGACTCCTATTCTAGTGAGGAAGAAGATCAAGATTTTGATGTTGAGATCATGGTTCAAGAAGATTCAGAACCAACACCTATTCTTAGTCCAGATCCAAGAGAAATATGTTCTCACACAGTCCTTGTTACTACTAAGAACACAGTTGATGATTTATTTGCTTACAGAACTACTAGACTTCAGCAGCATGCTAACCTTGCATTGTGCCATCCACCTCTCCATGAGAGATACAGCATGATGATGGGGTTTACTCTTCCATTCTTTGGGAAAACTCATCATGATACATTCGCTCCAGTGACAAAAGGTTCCTGAAAGACTTGCTACATTCAGCACATTCTCTAGCACTTGCATTCGCACTTTACAGAGGATTAGCTTACCAAGTCTCTTTGCAAAGTTTTCACTGATGAAAGCTTGCTTCTTTTCTGCTTAGAGTAATGGCTCCTTGAGTTATTCAAAAATATAAAACAAAAAAAAAAAAAGGAAAAAGAAAAATTGAGGCAGTATTTTTTTATCATTTCATTGATTGTATGGGTGACCTTTGGTCCTAGTTACCAGGGCCCAGGATGGATTAAGGGGGGGTGTTAGGATATTCCTATACTCCATCCTAGTCCTTCTAACATTTCTGTCATTTTCAGTCCTGCATGCAATTAGGGTTTGCATGCAATTAGGGTTTGCAGCACCAGCACCTAGCCCTCGGAAAACTAGCCCCAGGAGCTTCTCTCGGATCAGTCTTAGCTCTCCTAGAGCTTAGTGCGCCCTCTTTTTAGTTATTGCATGAGAAGGGCGCCTTTCTTCATCTGTCAGTCCAGTTTAGTTCAGTTATCTTCAGTTCTTCCTTGATTTAAGGATTAACTGACTCCTAACTGACCTTATCACTCTTTTGGACCTCCAGTGTGACTAGATAGACTGTTTTGACTCCAGTTAGCTCCATGAGCGCCCCCCACTGAGTCTCCTTCACTATATCAGTGCTTCCATGTGCCAGTTACACCAACCACACTCAATTAGACTCAGTTTGACTCCCGGTTGATCACTACTTGTGCATTGATGACTTCACTGATGATGAGATAGACTCCTAGTTTGGCACTGATGACTCTCCACTGATTATGGATCTGTGCATGAAGGATAATTCGAATTACACCTAGTGAATTCGAATCCTCATACTCAGCATTGTAAATTTCCCCAGTTACTATTCTGATTAATGTAATGTGTGTAATTATTCTGCCTCTATTGGATCTATGTTCTATTGCTTCTCTCTTCTTCCTTAATTCCTTAATTCTTTCACTGCGAGGTTTACATCATCTCTTTGGATCTTATGTGGGCAATTTCACAGAGCGAACTTGGTAAATCAGAAACAGAAAGGGAAAGGGTTTTTCTCGGCTGTGTATGCTCTTTGCCGTGCACCTTACGTGATCTCGGCAAATCAGAAACAGAGAGAAAACGTAGACTTTTCGGGCAAGCTAACGAGATCTAACTCCACCAGTGTGGAAAAGTTTTTTTTGTTTTGATTTATGGTGTGTTTTGTAAGAAAAAGGTGAAACACGCAAATCAAGCAAGAAGAGTATAAAAAAAATAAAAATAAAAACCCCTTCCTCATTCCCATATTTTACATACCTTTTAATCTAGCTCACTTGGTTCAAAGTTGCTTTATTCCTTAATAGGTCTTGAGTTCAAGTATTAGGAAGTTACTTTTAAAAGAAAAAGTGCATGTAATTTCTATTTTCAAGTTACCTTATTGTAAAAGTGCATCTCACTTAAATAATAAAAAAAATACAAATACAAGTGAGTCACTTAAGTTCCTTTTTATTGCTGCACTATTTAAAGTAAATCATTGTAAAAGTGAAAACACTTATTTTATAAAAGTGATTCACTTAAAGCAACTTTATTATAAAGTGATTGTCAAAGGTTTATCTTGGGAAGAGGGGGGTCCTTTTTTTTAGCTGGTCATTTTGTATTTGCCACGTCACTATTGGAGACATCTTCAAGAGTTTCTTTGTTCAAGTATAACTTCATCATAGAAAGTCAGTTTTCAGTGCCGTTTTTTTTTAAACCGCCTATTTTTTCGAACTCTTCGCATCCATACTATTGGTTTCTGCTTTTACAACCATTAATTTACAAATATGGTCACCCCTTGTGATATTCTACTTAACAGTTTCAACTATTTCTCATGGAAATCTCGTATGGAGGATGTTCTACGAAGTAGGGGACTTTTCAGAATTACCTCAGGGAAAGAAATAGAACCCACTGATGATAATAAGAAAATAAAATGGGAAAATAGATCTGACGAAGCTCGTGGATTGATTAGGATGTCAATCTCTACTGATTTACGATTCCACATATCTGGAATTGATGAATATGATGCTACTTGGGACAAGTTGGAATCTGTGTTTGGTAAACACAATGAAATTCGAGGTCACCAACTCGAAAATGAGTTGATTTCTTTAAATCCAAGTGACTTTTCATGCATTCAAGATTATTTATCTAAGTATAAAACTCTTAAACTCTTATGTGCAGAATGTAAGCTTAAGAGGGAAGACAAATAATGCATTTATCATATTCTTTCCAAACTTGGACCTGCATATTCTGTTTTTGTATCTACATTTTACTCCATGAAATAATCATTGAATGCAGCTAGCTATCAAGAGCCTAGTCTTGAATCCTTTTGTGATTCCTTGATTAGAGAGCAAGATAAACTCATTCATCTTGGAATAATCAACAATGCAGATACATCTGGGAAAGCCTTATTGTCTCGACAGAAAGAAAAGTCCAAGCCTCCCAAGAAACAAAAATTTCGTAATAATAAGTCAAACAAGGGTCCCAAACTCTTTCAGTCAGCTCCTTCTTTAAAAAATGACAAAGGATCCAAGCCAAAAGGCAAGAAGACTGAGCGTCATTGCAACTATTGCGGGAAAGATAATCATGATGAATCTAAGTGTTTCAAGAAGATGGCAGCCTTGGAAGCAGCAATGAAGAAGCACCACATCAACCTAGATTCACCTTCAGAATATGCCTCTCATGGACATGCACTTTGTGCTTCTGGTTATTCTTATAATGCATCTTCTTATTCTACTTCAAATGAATGGCTCATTGATTCTGGAGCATCTTATCACATGGCTAAGGATCAAGCCATCTTTTCTACTATGCATGAATGTAACACCAAACAAATATTTGTTGGTGATGATAGATCTCTAAGTGTTGTAGGAGCTGGAACAGTTCCAGTAGATAATGGTCATTTTAGTGATGTACTATGTGTTCCAAGAATTTCCTGCAATTTGTTATTAGTCTATCAGATCACTCATTCTGGTGAAGGTAAAACTGTGACTTTTACACCTCACCAAGTTGTAATCAAGGATTTTAAAGATCCTCAACAGGTACTAGCTACTGGAATTGTTGATGATATTACCAGGTTGTACAAGTTTAACAACTTTGGGTCATCACCTTTCCCTTTAGTTTTTGTTGCTCATAGTGATAACTTGAGCAAACTTTGGCATGAGCGATTTGGTCACTTAAATTATCGCTCATTGCAACAACTATGTAAAGATAATATGGTGATAGGTCTTCCGATGGTATCTTGCAGGGATGGTGTTTGTTCCGATTGTGTACTCGGAAAACATCATCGGGATAGTTTTGACAAACGTGCCTCTTGGCACGCCTCGGTTCCCTTGGAGCTTGTGCATAGTGACTTGTGTGGTCCTCTTCTATCTGCTTCCTTTCTTGGTTTCAAATATTTCTTAAATTTCATTGATGATTACACCAGATGCACTTGGGTTTATTTTCTAAAACTTAAGAGCGAAGTATTTAACATGTTCTTGGCCTACAAGGCCCTTGTTGAAAAACAATCTAGTCATCAAATTATTAAGTTAAGATCTAACAATGGAGGAGAATATGTTAACAAAAAGTTCACTACTTTCTGCACAGAACAAGGCATCCAACAACAACACACTGTTCCATATACACCACAACAAAATGGTGTAGCTGAGCGGAAGAACTGCACTTTAAAAGAAATGGCTAATTGTATGATCCAATCTAAGGGACTAAGTCTTCAATTTTGGGCTGAAGCCATTAATTGTGCAAATTACATAGTTAATCACACCCCCACTAAAGCATTACAAGGTATAACACCGGAAGAAGCATGGAGTAAAACTAAACCTGATGTAAGTCACTTCCGTGTATTTGGTAGTGAAGCATGGGCTCACATTCCGGATGAAAAACGGAAAGCATTGCAGCCTAAAAATGAAAAGTGCATATTTGTTGGATATTCTGAAGATGTAAAAGGTTATAGACTTCTTCAACCAAATTGTCATGATATAATCATTAGAAGAGATGTTAAATTTGATGAAAATCTCTTGGCCTGTGAGCCTAACTCGGCGATTGTGCCGTCTTTGGCCTGCGAGCCTGATTCAGCGTTTGTGACTTCTTCTTCTTCTTCCAACTTCCTTGACAGGTTTCCAACTCCAATTTCTGATGATGACAGTGAGGATGAAAATCCACCTCCGCCTGCTCATGTTCCTCTAGTTGCACCAACAAAAGTGCTTCCTCGATGGGTCCATTCAACATGTGAAGCAGCTGGTGATCTTGCCGGTGATCCTAGAGATCAACGTCGAACACATTCTCAGTTTCAGCAATCCTCTTCTCTTTTGGCTCAAGTTTCCGAGAATCATGATCCATAAACTTTTGCAGAAGCTTCAGGGAATCCAGATTGGGATGCAGCCATGGATGAAGAATATCGTTCCTTAATGGCGAATGATACTTGGGATCTTGTATCTCTTCCAAAAGGAAGAAAACTTGTCAGATGTAAATGGGTCTACAGAGCTAAGTATGCATCAGATGGAAGTGTTGAAAGACTTAAGGCAAGGTTAGTTGCCAAAGGTTTTTCCCAAGTTGAAGGGATTGACTACAATGAAACCTTTGCTCCCGTCGCAAAAATGAACTCCATCCGCCTTGTTCTTTCCCTTGCAGCCTTACACAACTAGGAAGTCCATCAAATGGATGTTAAGTCTTCCTTCTTACATGGTGATTTACAGGAGGAAATTTACATGGAACAACCTCCTGGCTATGTTCAGAATAACTCTAGCCTTGTCTTCCACCTTAAGAAATCCTTATATGGCCTTAAGCAAGCTCCTAGAGCTTGGTATGCCAAAATGGATAACTTTCTCCTTGACACTGGTTTTTCTAGATGCCATTCTGACCCCAATGTCTATACCAAGAAAGTAGGAAACGATCTCATCATACTTGTTCTATATGTTGATGACCTTATTCTTACTGGTAGTGACCCTAAGCTTATAAGCCATGTGAAATCCAGTCTTAAACAAAATTTTGAAATGTCAGACTTAGGACATTTGCATTATTTTCTTGGTCTCCAAGTCCTGCAAACCAAAGAAGAAATATTTCTTTTTCAGTCTAAGTATGCTTGTGACCTTCTTCGTTGCTTTCACATGGAAGATTGTACACCAGCCCCTTCTCCCTTCCATTCTGGAGTCAAACTTTCTGCCACTTGTACTTCACCTGAAGTCGATGCCACCTTATATCGTCAGCTTGTTGGTAGTCTCTTCTACTTGACTCATTCCCGTCCTGACCTTTCCTTTGTTGTTGGTCATGTTGCCCGTTATATGCAGACACCTCATGAAAGTCACTGGAAAGCAGCTAAAAGAATACTTCGATATATTCAAGGTACAGTTCAGTTTTGGATTCATTACAGTATAGGGGGGAAACCTTTGTTGGTTGGTTTCACTGATTCAGATTGGGTCGGTGATCCTGATGATCGAAAGTCTACTGCAGGTTATGTTTTCAGTCTGGGATCTGGACCTATCACGTGGGCTTGTAAAAAACAACAAGCTCTTGCTCTTTCTTCAGTAGAAGCAGAATATCGAGCCGCAGTTAATGCCATTCAGGAAGCTTTATGGCTTCGATAGATCCTTTCAGAGTTTGGATTCGAGCAGCAGCAGCCTACTCCACTTTGGTGCGACAATCAAAGTGCCATCAAGCTTTCCAAAGATCCAGTTCTACATTAATGCAGCAAACACATTGAGCTACATATGCACTTCATCAGAAATCTTGTTCATGATCATGTTCTTGAAGTGCTCTTTTTCCCTACAGATGATCAAGTTGCAGACATCTTCACCAAGTCTCTTACAGAAGCGAAGTTTTCTAAACTTCGATCTATGTTAGGAGTTCAGGAACTTGTCATTAAGGGGGGATAGGCTCTAATGCCTCCTTCCTTCTTCTAATAGTGTCACTTTTGTAAATCCTTCAATCCTATCCCAAGTTGTTCTTAAGGGGGGATGTTAGGATATTTAGACACTTAGGAGTTATTTAAGATCAACTTGTGTAATACATCTGTTAGGGATAGTGTGTTTCTTTAGTATGCATTAGTATGCATTTGTAAATACTTAATCTGACGGTCACTATATGTTCTCGACATAGAGTGATCCGACGGCTCAACTTCTCTTAGATCAAACCTAACCTTGATCCGTGGCTTAACACCCGATTGCTCCATGATCTCTATTTAAAGAGCATGGAGGGTCATTGTTTAGTTGATCGATTATGAGAAGCTCATTTGTAACTTTCTTTCTTTGCATAATAAATTGTCCCGTAGAAGCTATTTGGCTGGGGCCGTGGAGTGTTTCCGTCAAGAGGGTTTAAACCACGTCAAAACATCAGTGTGTTGATCTGTGATCTGTTTGTGTGAAGTGGTTGCTCTTGGTGTTCGGTCCTTTGGTAGTACCTTGTGTACCCGAACAGAAGGGATTATTCTTCAAGTGATGAAGAATATGTTTTGATTTCAACTCTTACAGGTACAATCACCCATGGAATCAATGATTGGCTTGTGGATAGTGGAGCATCCAAGCACATGACAGGATACAAAGAATCTTTCATCAATCTATGAGAACATGAGTCACCCTACAAGGTGAAAATTGGGGATGATTATCAATATCCCATCAAAGGAAGTGGAGAAGCCTCCTACAAACTAGATTATGGAAAATCAATAAAGATGAAAGATGTTCTCTATGTACCAGGTTTGAAGAAAAATATTCTCTCCATCTCATCCTTAGATGCTAAAGGAATTCAGGTTGCATTTGTTGATGGCCAAGTTCTAATGTGGCTAAGAGGAAAAACAATAAATGATGCAACAGTAATTGGAGAGCAAGAGGGAGGCCTGTACAAGTTGAAAGGACAACCAGAACAAGACTTGGTCCATGAATCCATGGAACCAAGGGAATTATGGCACAGAAGGCTTGCACATGTGCACTATAGATCACTACCAATTGCAAGCAAATCAGTTTCAGGTCTACCAGAAATTCAAACAAACCATGAAGGCATTTTGAAGGGATGTGCACAAGGGAAGAATGTGAAGATGCCATTTCCTAGCAGTGAAAGAAAAACAAAAGGAATCTTGGAGATAATTCACTCAAATGTGTGTGGCCCCATGTCTTCCAACTCATTAAGCGGGTATGTATACTATGTTTCTTTCATAGATGACTTTTCTCGTAAGACATGGATTTATTTCTTGAAAGGAAAAGATGAAGTGTTTAGCAAATTCAAGTAATTCAAAGCCTTGGTTGAAAATTGTACTGATAGGAATATCAAGACTTTACAATCAGACAATGGCGGAGAATTCACCTCAGAAGAATTCAAGGACATTTGCAGGGAATCCAGGACAAAATGGCGTTGCAGAACGTAAGAACATAACAATAATGGAAGTAGCAAAGGAAATGCTCCATGATCAATACCTTCCAATGCACTTGTGGGTAGAAGCAGCAAGAAAAGCTATGTATGTACAAAACCATACACCTCACCATGTATTAAACAACAAGCCTCTAGAAGAAGCTTTATTAGGAGAGAAACCGGAAGCCAGCCATCTCAGAATATTTGGTTGCCCTATGTACATACACATCCCAAAAGAAAAGAGAACAAAATTAGATCCTTCAGGAAAGAAGAGGATATCCGTGGGATACAGTGACACATCAAAAGCTTACCAAATATACTTCCCAGGATTCAAGAAGATCGAAATCAGCAAAGACGTAACTTTTGATGAATACTTAGCCTACAACAAATCAAGGAAAATACCCACTGAGGAAATTGAAGAACCTGAAGTTCCCAAAACCATAGACACAATTATGGAGGAGACAATCCAAGAATATCAAGAAGACCACGACATAACAGAACTACAAGAAACTATAGATCCACCTCATGAGAAGAACTCCCACAAGAGAAGACTAACATGGGAACGCGAAGCAATACAAGATGCAGAGAAGTATGGTGCTCCATATGGGACACTTACATAAAATAAGAGACCCAGACCATACTCCATTTATGTGGCCCTACTATGCGACATCATTGATAAAGAACCTTCCAACTATGACGAAGCAACATAAAAGAAGGAATGGAAGGATGCCATGATCGAAGAGTACCAGTCGATTATGAAGAATGATGACTGGGAGATAGTTACGAGACCAAAAGGGAAGTTTGTTGTGACTTCAAAATGGATCTACAAGATCAAGCATGTTGCGGATGGTAGCATCGAAAAACACAAGGAAATATTTGTGGCACCTGGCTTCTCCCAGAAATAAGGCATAGACTATGAGGATACATTTGCACCTGTAGCAAGATACACTTCCATCATGTATATACTTGCCTTAGATGCAATAATGAAATGGAAGGTACAACAGATGGACGTCAAGAAAACATTGATCTTGAATGGTGTAGTCGAAGAGAAATTGTATATGGAGCAGCCACTGGGATTTGAGACACATAACAGACAGACTCATGTGTGCAAGCTGAAGAAATCCTTGTATATTGGTTTGAAACAGGCACCCATGACATGGTACGGCAGGATGGACAACTTTTTTATGAGCTTAGGATTTACCAAAATTAAAGTAGACTCCAACCTCTACTTCAAGGTTGGGGGCGGAAGACCTATGATATTACTAATATATGTAGATGACATGTTTGTAACAGGGGGGGGATGAGCTCATTGCAGATACAAAAAGAAATGTTGGTGCGGATTTTGAGATGAAGGACCTGGGAATGATGCACTACTTCTTAGGTATGGAGGTGTGGCAGAGTCCAGATGGAATTTTCGTTGGTCTAGGAAAGTATGCAGTGGATATTCTGAAGAGGTTCGGAATGATGGACTGCATGGAAATGGCCACACCAATGGCATCAAACTTGAAGCTACTATGTGATGCTTCTTCAGAGACAGTTGATGCCACGATGTACATGAATATGATTGGTTTGTTAATGTTCTTGACGAACATGAGACCAGACATATGCTTTGCTGTGAACACCCTGAGTCAGTTCCTGACAGATCCGATACATGTTCACCTGATTGCTGCAAAGCATGTATTGAGGTACCTAAAGGGTACAATTGAGTATGGGCTCAAATATGCGATGAATCAGAATATTAAACTACATGGTTATGTTGATTCATATTGGGCAGGCAGTTTCACAAACATGAAGAGCACTTCAGGATGTTGCTTCAGTTTGGAATCCGGTATGATCTCTTGGTTAAGCAGGAAGCAGTCATGTGTGGAACTGAGTACAACCGAAGAAGAGTATGTTACAGCTTGTTCATCTAGTTGTGAGGTAGTATGGCTTCAGAAGCTACTGTCATATTTGTTTGATATCAATCTAGAGGCAACTTGTATCATTTGTGACAACCAAAGTTGTGTGAAGTTGTCTGAGAGCTCGATGTTGAGATCAAGTACCACTATATCTAGGATATGGTGCAGAGAGGAGTAGTGAAGCTCCAAATTCTGGCGACAGATGAGCAAATAGCTGATGTGTTGAAAAATCCATTAGCAAAGGTGAATTTCAAGTACTTCAAAGATAAGCTTGGTGTTATCCATATCGATGTTCCTCGAAAGAGGGAGTGATGTGACATGGCCGGAAGACGTAGGTGCACCAAGGTTGTATCTTACATGATGGAAGACGCAGTTAGTCTACAAGTAAAGATGTAATGCATCTGGTATGCTCCTAGGCTGTATCCACATGTTTGAATATGTTGATGGTCCATGGGTCATAAAGCATCTGGGATGCGCTTGGGTTGTATCTTACATGGTGGAATACGCAGGTGGTCCGAAAGGACGTAATGCATCTGGGATGCTCCTGGGTTGTATCCACATGTTTGAAGATGCAGATTGACCGAGAGAATCATAATACATCTAGGTTGTATCCACGGTTTGGAAGACGCAGATGTTCTTGGGATGTATCCACTGGGTGGAAGATGAAGGTTGACTAAGAGAGAGACGTACTACATCTGGGATGTACCCACTGGGTGGAAGATGCAGGTTAACTAAGAGAGAGACGCAATACATCTGGGTTGTATCCACTGGGTGGAAGATGCAGAGGTTCCTGGGTGGAAGACGCAGAGGTTCCTGGGTTGTATCCACTGGGTGGAAGACGCAGAAGTTCCTGGGTTGTATCCATTGGGTGGAAGACGCAAGTTGTCTGGTGGACTGATATATGCACCTGGGTTGCTCTCTGCATAAGATGATGAAATGATCCAGGTACGATGATATGATAGTAGGAGACGCACGTGATTGTTGTGGCAGTTTAATATGTGTTCATGGGTTGTACCTACTTGATGGATTGCTCGTAGAGATGATGAAGACCTAGATGAGAGCTAGGCCTACATCCAACATGAAAAAGGGCTGGCTCTATAGAACTTCTCATGACGGGTAGATTCGAGAGATGTCACTAGTCAATGATCAACAAAATGAGAATTGTTGCAGCAGTGATGATGATCATCCATTGATGATGATGATCCAATGATGATGATGTTTCCCAGAGTTTGTGTCCAGCTGTGATGATCACTGTGTCGAGAGAATACCTTCCTAGTTAAGAGGGAGTGTTGTTGTAAATGTAACTTCGGAATATATTCTTTTGTATATTATTACAATACCTTTATTATACCTCCATCGGATATGTTTTTCATCCGTTCGGGGATGTGATTATTGTATTTGGTCATGCAAGAATATCGAGGTAAAACCTCCATTATAAGTCGGGGCAATAGTTCCCCAAAAGATAAATGTAAAATGTATTTTTGAGTCTCCCTGGGATAGGTCGGCCCAGTTAGTTAAGGAAGTCGGCCCCAATGGGGAATTAGGTCAGTCTCACATAAAGTATAAATAGAGAGGCTCACTCTCTCATTTGATCATTACAATCACTCAAGCAAGTTTGCACCAAGTGAGAGAGAAGACAAGTTCACTAGAGAAGAAAGAGGGAAGTTGCAGAAGACATCTTATATTTGGGTTTTCTATCTTGTTTGATATTGTACTTAGTGATGAATCTATTGTCAAGGAAGTTGTGGGGTTTTCTCCTTTACGGTTTCCCCGAGGAAACTTCTTGTGTTCTTGTGTATTGATGTGCTTGTCTATCTTTCAGTTTAAAGATCTAACACAATTGAATTAAAGTGCAAACTCTAACAGGAGGGAGAGTGGAAGGGATTGGAAAAGAATGATAGAGAGAGAGAGAGAGAGAGAGAGTCATAGTGGGGGAGAGAGATAGTGAGAGAGTGATTGAGAGAGGGAGGGAGAGAGAGAGAGAGAGAGAGAGGGAGGGAGGGAGGGAGGGAAGGAGAAAGATGGATAAGAAGGGAGGGTGGGAAACAAAGTGAGAGAGGTAGTGAAAGAAGGGGAGGGAGTAGAAAGGGAGTGGTTGTGGGAGAGAGTGAGTGAGTGAAGGAGGGAGAGAGAGAGGGGGGGATAGTGAGAGAGAGAGTGATTGAGTGAGAGAGGGAGAGATAAAGAGAGATGGGGAGGGAAGGAGACAGATGGATAAGCAAGGAGGGAGGGAAAAAGAGTGAGATAGGTAGTGAAAGAAGGGGATCGAGTAGCAAGGGAGTGGTTGTGGGTGGGAGAGAGAGAGAGAGAGAGAGAGAGAGTGAGAGAGAGAGAAATAATGATTGAGAGACATAGAAAGAGTGATAGAGGGGGAGAGAGATAGTGTGAGAGAGAGTGGTTGAGTGAGAGATAGATATATAGTGAGAGCGATTTATTGAGAGATAGAGAGAGAGAGAGATAGATAGAGGGGGAGAGAGATAGTGAGAGAGAGAGAGAGAGCGAGCGAGAGAGAGAGAGAGAGTGATTGAGAGAGAGAGGGGGAGAGAGAGGGAGAGTGGAAGGGAGTGGTAAAGAATGTGTGAGAGAGAGAGAGTGATTGAGAGAGAGAGAGAGTGGTACAGGGGGATATAGATAGTGAGAGAGAGAGTGATTGAGAGAGAGAGGGAGAGAGAAAGAGAGAGAGGGAGGGAATGAGATGGATGGATAAGTAGGGAGGGTAGGAAACAAAGCGAGAGAGGTAGTGAAAAAAAGGGAGGGGGTAGCAGGGGAGTGATGGTGAGAGAGAGGGGGGTATTGGAAAAGAGAGAGAGAGAGAGAGAGAGAGAGAGAGAGAGAGAGAGAGAGAGTTATTGAGAGACAAAGAGAGAGAGAGAGAGAGAGAGTGATAGAGGGGGGATATTTAGTGAGAGAGAGAGATTGGAAAATAAAGAGAGAGAGAGAGAGAGAGTGATTGAGAGAGAGAATGAGAGAGGGAGATAGAGATAGCGAGAGAGAGTGATTGATAGAGAGAGATTAATTGAGGGGGAGAGATATAGTAAGAGAGAGTGATTGAGGGAGATTGAGAGGGAGAGAGAAAGAGAGGGAGGGAGGGAAGGAGATAGATGGATAAGCAAGGAGGGTGGGAAAAATAGCAAGAGATGGAGTGAAAGAAGGGGAGGGCGTAGCAAGGGTAGAGGGGGTGATATAAGGGGAGAGATTTATTGAGAGAGAGAGAGAGAGAGAGAGAGAGAGAGAGAGGGAGAGAAAGATAGAGAGAGAGTGATTGATAGAGAGAGAGGGATAGAGAGAGAGAGAGGGATAGAGAGAGAGTGTGTGATTGAGAGAGATAGAGAGAGCGAGAGTGAGATAAAGATATAGATGGATGGAAGGAAATAGATGGTTAAGCAAGTAGGGTCAGAAAAAGAGAAGGATAAATAGTGAAAGAAGGGGACGGGGTAGAAAGGGAGTGGTTGAGAGAGAGAGAGAGAGTGATGGATTGGAAAGGAGAGAGAGAGAGAGAGAGAGAGAGAGAGAGAGAGAGAGAGAGGGGGGGGGGGGAGAGAGATAGTGATAGAGAGAGAGGAAATGTGTAAGAGAGAAGGAGACTAAGGGATGAGAGAGAGAGGGATGGAGAGGGAGCAAAGTACGGAGGGAGAGATGAGGGAGGCTGAGAGGGATAACAAGGGAGGCACAAAGGGTGTGGCATTATGAATAGTTTCCTACCATGTATTGATATTCACTCCTTCATACATTGGTCTAGGGTTAATGACTGGCCGAAGGACTATAATAATACTTGTTAGGGAAGAGCGCCATGTACAAGCCATCAAACCACCACATATGATCCTATATACATTACTTCCATTATATATAGGAAGTTTATTAAATTATGTTTCATTCTTATTACTCTCAACCTATCGAAAATATGTATTATTTTAAGGTATCAATAAATCATTTGTGTTATAACGTACATGCGTTATAGCGCATGGGAGATTTGTATGTGTATAAAACGCACATGCGATATAACTCATATGCGTTATAGTGCAATGTGTTTTGTATGTTTTATAGAATGCATATGCAATATAACGTATTTGCATTGTTGAACGCATATGTGTTATATCACATATGTGTTTTATAATGCATATGCATTATTTTAAATTTCAAATTTAGGCAGGAGTGACTGGTTTGGATTTTGGTTCGGACTAATGAACCTATTGGCTAGGACAAAAAAAATAGGGCTATTAGCTTTCCTCCAAAACTCTCTCCAATTGCTTGATTTCAATGATGCTTTTGACTATTCAAAACATAATAACTTTTTATAAAATTATAGAAATTTGTAGAGTAGACTCTACAGATTCTAAATATATATTTTTTTCAAATAAATGTTTATTTTTTCCATTTCTTATTAAATTTTGAAGTGACAGGTGTCATGATTCCAAAATACAACGCTTTGTTGTTTTTGCTATAACTTTTGAGTGCCTTCACCATTTCTCAAACAAATTATATGGTGCACTAGAAGAAAGAGAGCTATATACACTCATATAAAAAAAATTAAAATTTCATTAAGTTATGCCCCTAAAGTGTTGCACGTGCACACATTGTCCTTTTTCCAGGGCTGTCTAACTTGAAAAGATCATAAAAAATAAAAACATCATGAATCATTTTGGAAAAATAGTTTTGCACTAGTACAAGATGTCCTCTACATATGTACAAAATTCTATGCAAAAATATTAGCATTAAGTTCACATAGTGATGCACGTGCATAGACATATATGTTATATTGTGCTGAAAATTCAAAAAACCCGATTTTAGAAAAGCAAATTTTAGAAATAACTACACAAAATTTCAAAAAGTAAAATTTATATATTCTGAAAGCTTATTCGATTTCCAATATATTGTCTTTTTACATTGTCATAAAATTCGTTATGCAAGTACCTCTAATTGCCTCTTGAAACCAGAGGTTCCCTGTCTTTTTAGATTTACGTGGCAACTAAAGTGTCTTTAAAGGAGCACATGATTGAGCATAAACCCATTTGTTTTTGTTTCTTATGACATTTTAACTAAAACGGATATGAATCCAATGATATGGATGTTTTTGTCATTTCATATTATTGGGATGATATTTGTTTGGCTTCCATTGTTTGCATTGCTATAGTTTATAACAATATGTAAATGATGGGATGTTGTTTTATGAACCCTTTTTTCCTTTATAAATGCAATTAATCTTCAACAAAAGATTTTGGATTTATTTTTTCCATATCAAATAATGAAGAGAGTTGCTTCATTGGTGCATACCTAAATGAAAAAGGGCACATATATCGTTTTGGTGTGTCATTCTTAAATTCCAAATACATAATTGACTACGTAGTTGGATCCATGCTTTTGTTATCTTTACCTATTGAAAATTCACATATAGCCAATTATTTTGTAGTGAATCCATTTATAAAGGCATTCAATTATATAGAGTCTGCATGGGTTGGTGATTGGGGTTTATTTTCACTATTAACAAAGGTCGATGATAAAGAATATGAGTGGATTGATTTGAGGCATATTTATAATAGAATGCACTCAAAACTATATATTTGTAGTAGCCTTGACAAGCTGTGGAGGAAAAAAGACTATATATTTGTAGTAGCCTTGACAAGGTGTGGAGGAAAAAAGATTTTCCTTATGGCAAGCTTACACCTTCTAGGGTCACAATCTTCTATAAAGGTAAAATGTATTGGTTGTGTTTAGACAAAGATTATGAAGAGTGTTCTTCATATAAGTACACTATATATTGGTTGGATGTTTTTGAAAATCAATCAGGTATGTCATTTGTACCATTTGTTGGCATTAGACGTTATGCACCAAATTCTCAAAATAGCATAAAAATATGAAGAAAGAGTAACCCATGCCTTGAGAATGAAATAAAGAGATGAATAAGAAGCCTCTTCGAGGGGGAACCTCCTTATACAATGTATCAAATGCAAAATACAAGAACATGTGATCATAAAACTAAGTCTCCTTGGTATATATAGGAGACAAATGGTACACTTATAATTCTATCCGACCATACAATTACAATGAAAGTCCTAGCCAACCAATAAACACAATCTACTATAATAATAGACATGTAATCCCACAATATATTTGTCTTAACATGCCCCTCACCTTGAAAGGAGCATTGTCCTCAACACTTGATTAAATTTGAATGTTTCTGCATGAAGAAATCATCTTCCCATGTCACCTCTTCTATTGGCAAGTTCTTTTGCTAGTATTGACAAGGTACTCAATAATTGTTTGATTTGGCAATTGTTTGATCCTCGTGTCAATGATTGTTCCAGGTTTTACTATCAATTTCCCTTCTTCACCAATCTCTAGTAAAATAGTCTGGACTGGGATATTGTCACGAATTACCTTTTCTAGGCAAGAAACATGGAATACTGGATGTACACGTGAATATGGAGACACTTTGAATTTATAAGCCATACTTCCAATCGTATGCAACACCTTATGGGGACGATAGTACTTGCATGCTAATTTAGTATCCTTCTTTTGTTGCTTGAAGGGCACATGTTTGTATGGTTGTACAGCCTAAAAAATAACCAATCCCCCACTTCAAATTTATTTTCTCAATGATGTTGATATGCTTGTTGTTTCATCCTATTATAGCCAAGTTATCTATCAATAGGTTGAGAACCTCTTATTGGTGCTCTGTGTGATCCTCCACTACTTGAACCTTAGCTTTCGCTTGCAAGGATGAAGTGATGGAAGCAAGATGATAGCCATAAAGTGCCATAAATGGTGACATTTTTTATGAAGTATGGAAAGATGTATTGTACTGCCATTTTCTAAGGGAACCCATTTTGCTAAGGCCTCGATACCCATCCTTGATGCACAAAACATTGTAACAATACATATATCTCACTCGAAGGATAACAATCTTGTAAAGGATACATTATGTGGTTTTATGACATTGTTTATGGCCCTTGATATCTAAAACATTCATGTAGGGCCTAATGGCATAATTACCTCCCTTACCATGGCCAATGCCTTAAGGCCCATCCCTAGTGCGTAAGACCTCATATTGTTACCCATATTCCACTTGGAGGCCAAAGATCATCTTAAAAGGATATATGTTGTGGTTTGATGTGATGGTGTTCATGGTCAATGAGCCCTGAAGATCTATTTATGGTGTAAGGCCTTTGTTTTCCTCCCTTGACATAGTCAAGGCCCTGAGACCACTCCCTACCATTAAAAAATTCTTAATCGTATGTGCATGCCAATGATCCACTTTTAAAGAGGAAGAAGAGTTTTTACAATCTAAAGATACATTCTTTATATTAATAAATTAATTATTAATATAAATGCTAGCCACAATAACTTGACCAAATTTGAACTTGGGTTATAATACTTTGAGCTTAAGTATTTATAATGATCCTACGGTATAGATAGCTTAACTAATTGGAAGACATTTTAAATGAGTTTGATGACGTCTCTCTACTGCATGGAATGTGATGTCATCGTGTTGAATCGTAATAGTACAATGTACCACCGTGGAAATGTTTTCAATACGTTAGTGACGTTAACATGCTGAATGTAATGTGACGTCGTCAGGAAATGTCTTCAATGACGTCAACATGTTGAATGTAATGTTACGTCATCACCAAACGTGTTTTCAATACGTTAGTGACGTTAACATGCTGAATGTAATGTGACGTCGTCAGGAAATGTCTTCAATGACGTCAACATGTTGAATGTAATGTTACGTCATCACCAAACGTTTTCATTACGTTAATGTGGCGTCGTCAACGTGTGAAGAAGCTTCGAATAGAGTGACGTTTTTTTCAATTTTTTTACGCTGACCCTGCTATTCACCCCTGTGAATCAAGGGTAGCCCCAGGCCCCCCGCAGGAATGGAAAGCCGGACCTCTGGCCCCCACCCACCAGAGGTACCGTTATACCAAACCATCGGGCCTTATGGCCGTTCATTTATACGTAAATACGTGAAGAAGCTTAATTGTCACGAAATTTTCTTTTGTATATACATTTCTCAACACCCTTAATGTTTGTATGTTCTAAGGTGATCAAACACATTACCTCCATTAACATAACATTTCAATGGAGCTTCTAGAATCAGTCAAGAACGTCATTAACATAATAACAATCTCTCATGAGATGAGAAGTGGGATTCTTCACATGAAAGATGACATATGACAAGTTGGTAGCTTTTTTTTAAGGAAATAAGCTAGACATTCTAAAATTGGTCTCCATAATTGAGGTGTCTAAGGGTATTTGAAGGTGTTGAATCCATTCGTACAATCAAAATTGCAATTTGAACAATGAAAATCGCACTTTCAAAACAAATCTTATTGTCGAATTTTGGCAAAAATAACTAGAAAACTGCAAATAAAAAAATGTTTAATTTACTCCTTTATAGAACTACCCATCAAAGAGCTGCATTATTATGTTTATAGGTGTCCTATTTGAATTTCCAACACATTTAATACTTGATTAACGAGTGAGGGCGCTTTTTCCTTCTTCATGTTCATCTAAAATGATCTATGGATGGCATTTCATTGGGTAAATGTTGATTGCTTGTTAATGAAGGATTAACATGGTAATGTAATCTATGTTCACCTTGTATTAACTTGTGTCTCCCCTTTATTAACCTATCCCTACCATGTATAGTATGTTAACCTATGTCTGCCACATATTCTTCAAACAAATGGGTGTAGAGATAACTTATGCAAGTCTCTGTTATGGATGAACAATTGACATGTTAAAAAGTTAATGGATGCTACTGCTAGTACTATGATTAAACATAATTGGAATGAATGTAGATAACATGAACCTAAACATTTTTACAAGTCAAAGCATATCCATCCCCAAATGATAATGACACATATCGAACTATTGCAATATTATAGAATCTATGTTGATAGAAGAAGAATAATGAACTACGAGATGAGGGAGGCTTACCAACAAGGATGCTCACTGTGAGAGGAAACTCACAAAGAAGAGATGCATATTGTGCATAAAAGTTATAGAAGAGGAGTAGTTGTATAGAAAATTAAATATGTTTTTGTAAATTGTTATTTTAGTGTATGAAGAAACCTTATAATGTACACCTTTCTCATAAATATTGAAACAAAGAGATATTCTTATATAAGCTATTGTGGATAAGTCAACATTCAATACCAAACCTTGAGCCATGAATACCATACTTTAATAAAAGCCTCTTGATACCACTACTCCACCACCAAAGACCCGACTTATTTTTAATTTCCAATTTATATTCTTTAAAAACCCTTTTATATAATTTTTCTCTGGAGCCCGGTCTTATTTTATCCCTTTTTCTTTTATAAAACCATTGTTAATATTTTTTTCTCTTTCTACCTCTTGTATATATTATCCATGTATTTGCTATATTAAAATATATGCTCGCTTGTAGGCAACATGGTCTACATCTTATATTGTTCTATAATTTAATATTTTAATTACACTTAAACTATCTTTCCATAGATATTAGTTTTTATTTTCTCATAGCTATTCAAATCATACTACTTGATATCTATTATTATGTCCCCGAAGGGTATCATATATATATCGTGAAATCCCTATTAATTTGGTCTACTTACTGTAAATTTTATCTACAATATAGTTTGAACTATAGTTTTGAATATATTGTATTAAACTGTATTTTTAAAAATGGGATTTTTCCAATCCTCATTGGTTCCAGGAGAATGATGTATTCCTCGTTTTTCCCTTCCCGGAAGGTGGCTGCGGAATGACATCATCCTCATTTAATTTCTGCATTCACAGAGTCTGCAGTGCAGTGCAGTGCAGTGTTGCAGGTCTATTTCGCCATCTGTACCTAAAACCTTGGTGCATTAATTTGTCGGCTTATTTTTGTCTGAGGTTGGCAGAGGATATTATTAAACACGCAACCAACTGTCTGCATTTTTCACGGTGAGGTGCATCGAGCTAGCATCGAACGACATTGGAAAAGGGTTATGACCGCTGTAAACCCTTGTTCGTTGAGTGAGGTTGGAATTTGCCGTAAACCCTGAATCTATGGTAGTGGTATGCTCAATCCATTTGCTATTTCTTTCATTGTTTCGTATCTTGTGACTGCCATTTGTGATGAATGTCTAATTCATTAGAAATTCTAGGATGAGGATTCCTCCGGTGTTTTCCAAAGTGGTTGGCTATAGAGCGCAAGGCATATGCCTTGTGCGCTCTATACGGTAGTTCTCTATGTCAAAATGATGAAGAAAATTATGCCATATTTTATCAATGCAAGACCTTACAAGAATGTCCTAAAACAAGTCCAAACTACTTATTAGACTAAATCCTGAGAAACACTATAAATGCTTAACACATAAAAATCAGAGTTCAGAGAAATGAGATATGAATTAGGTTTGAACTGCATGAACTTGATTATCATCATCAGCACTGCCATTTCGTTCCTGCTACCCCTTCCCCAATTAGAAAAGTAATCACCTTCAACTGCTTCGGCTAAGCTAAGCGATTTTAGCCAGTTACCTAAATAGAAATGCGATTTCTCAAACCAACTCATTTTGCTCCGAACCCTGATAAATGAAGATTCACTTTATATAAAAAATGCATCTGAGAAAGTTTTTAGGTTTACAAGGCCAGCATAGCTTTTAGATCTTTAGGGTATTTCCTAGTGGCACGACTGGATGGATGGTCAATTTGACAATTGGTGCTTTTCCCTTTATCACAATTCTCTTTTTGAAATTGCATTTGTCTTCTTGTTTACAACTTAGTGGTATTCATTTTGTGGCTTTTGCATTATATTTTATAGCAATGGTTTCTGATACCGAAAGGCATCATACTTCACAAAATTACGAGGTTCACAAAAAAACGTATTCACTCTCCAATCTATAATATAAATGGGCTATCAATTTTGGGCCGTTATAGGTTTTACTAAATGACTATGTAACCTGTATCTGTTCTACCTTATGCACAAATGTTTATTTCAAATTTTACAAGGTGTATTTTAACATCCGCCCAGACAAGCGGAGCTTACCAGATTGTAATAGCAGTAAGTTCTATGATTTAAGATCTCTGTAATTATCCAACAGTAACCCTGGGAAGTGAAGTGTTGAAATGAATGCCTTATGCAAAATTGACTGAATGTCTCCTGCTATTATTTATTGGCTATGCAGGACAACTGTAATGTAACAGGAAAAGCAATCAGCAAAATCTGGGAACCATCAAATCTTCTAACCTCTGCACAGAGATTATTGAATATACAAATCCAACAGAAACAATAGTCTGTAACTTGGCATCTATTGCACTGCCTAGATTTGTCAGAGAAAAGGTATATTTGCCAATTACATCCTTGTTGTGGGGCTTAATTTAATTAAAGATTGGAGCTAACTCATTCTATTCATTCAGGGCATGAGCTTTCAGTCTCAACCCTCTAAGCTAGTTGGTAGCAGAGGTTGGAGGAATCGTTACTTTGATTTTGATAAATTAGCAAAGGTTGGTCTTGTTATTCTCCTTTTAGAAAGTGATGTTTTAAACATTCAAGTCTTTAGAAGTTGTCTCCAATGTGTCGAGTTTTTGTTTGTTTGCAAGTAAAGGAATCTAACATTGCATTGTTGAACCAGGTGACATCAACAATTACTATCAACCTCAATAAGATAATCGATGTAAAACTTTTATCCTGTGGAAACTGCAAAACTGTCAAATATGCGACATAGGCCAATTGGTATAGTTGTTCTGGGTCTTGCTGACACCTTTATATTGCTTGGAATGCCATTTGAATCAGAAGAGTTCAGGGGGTAAAGATTAGTGCAATGTCTCTTTGATTGTGTATAGAAATTTTTGTTTGATCTGAATATCTCTAATATTGAATATTGCATGCAGGCTCAAAAGTTGAATAAGGATATTTTTGAAGCAATTTATTATCATAGCCTGAAAGCATTTGTTGAGCTTGCTATTAAGGAAGGCCCATATGAAACCTACTTTGGGAGTCCTGTGAGTAAGGTTAGTCTATAAAAACAAGCTTGCAGTGCTTATCAGTGATTTGAGGGCTGATGCAAACTACTTTTAAGGGAGAAGGTTCCCCAATTTTATGAAAGTAATAGTATTGTCTTTGTTTTGAATGATACAGGGAATACTTCAACTAGACATGTGGGGTGTAAAACCTTCTGATCGTTGGGATTGGGCTATGCTAAGGGACATGATAGAAAAGCATGGCGTGAGAAACTCTCTTCTTGTTGCTCCTATGCCAGCTACATCAACTAGTCAAATTCTTGGGAACAATGAGTGCTTTGAACCTTATACATCAAATATTTATAGCAGAAGAGTGTTGAGGTAACTATTTTATGGGATTCCCATGTTCTCTTTGAGAATTATTTAAAGCTGTTTGTTTTGTATGTATTTTTTTCAATGTCTGCCTTTTCTAATTCCAATACCTAAAATAACTTATTATTTTGAACAGTGGTGAATTCGTGGTGGTGAACAAACATCTTCTTCATGATTTAACTGACATGGGGCTATGGTCTCCTGCTTTGAAGAATGAGGTCATTTATCACAATGGTTTAGTTCAAAATATCAATGAGATTCCAGAGGAACTTAAGGCTATTTACAGGTTTAACAATATTCAACTATTTCAGGCTTATTATATGCCTGGTAAAATATCCAATGTATCTAACTGTCATCTTCATTGTTTAAACAGGACTGTATGGGAGATTAAACAGCGGACACTTGTGGACATGGCAGCTGGTCGTGGCTATTCTATAGATCAGAGCCAAAGCCTTAATATTCACATGGACCAGCCTAAATTTGGAAAGCTTACTTCTCTGCATTTTTATGCTTGGTCAAAGGTACTGCATCAATTTACTTCCTAGTCTCCCTGCTACTATCTTGATTCTTTTCACTAACACTGATGTGCTCAACACATTCTTAACATACCTTCATTTTTTAGAGATTGGATGTGTCATGATAATGAACAGGGCTTGAAAACTGGAATGTATTATTTACATACACGGGCTGCAGCGGATGCAATCAAGTTTACTATGGATGCAACTACCATAAAGGTATGTCTGGAGTAACAATGCTCGATTTTAAATCATTGTAGATTTTTTTTAATAGATACCATTACTGGCATCTAAGTTGGATAATTTCCTTTTTAGCTTAGGGACCTTGTTTTGATTCTAAATGCAAAGTGATTTGATGCATATAGCAGGAGTGTATCAAACCTGTGCCTAAAGATGTAGAAAAAAAGCTAGCTCAAATGGCATGTTCATTGGAGAATAAAGATGAATGTCTTGCTTGTGGAAGTTGATTGACTACTGAGAAGGCTTGTTGCTGATTCTGAGTATAGCCTCAAAATCTGGGCTTTGTTTACGCGAAGTCTTTATTGCTTTGTAAATCCGCTATTTATGGATGTTGTACACTATTTATCCCTTTTCTATAATATATTATTCAGCCCTTGAGTGAACAATGTATATCAGGAAAATCTCATTCTAGTATCCATTTTATCTACTTCCTTCCAACGTTCTGGTTAAAACAACCTGCACTGCATAAGCTGTGCTAAGCTCTTACAATGCAATGAGCAATTATAATACAATGAACATATTTTGGTGCACCATTTAATGTTAGGCAAATGAAAATCATTTTTTACTTTTGAACTGTGTTCTAAACTTAATAGAAAGAATTTTGCATTTCTCTTTGGTTAATATTGTTTATCATCATGGAAGAGATAGAGATGGTGCCTTATGTTTGATTTTTCATTTTTGACTTTTGAGTTATATTCTAAACTTGATAGAAAGAATTTTGCAAAAACATTTTGCCTTTGGTTCATATCCCTACCAGCAGGGAAGAGATGGAGATTTTATGCCTGATATTATTATCCAAATATGTTTTTTTATTGTTTGTTAATACCCTGCCATGATTAAACCAACCCTCTTGGTACCCTACATATATGAATAAAGAACAAATGCGTAAGGTTGATGGTGATTTATCCTTTCCTTTGGATATCTGTGCTTGATATTGGAGTTGGTCATTTAATATGGTAAATGAAACTTATTTGGTGTCTATTTATAAATTGGTTTTCATGAAAGTAAGTGTTAAGTGTAGAACTCTTTTACATGACTTTGTTAGTAATTTACGAGTAAAGGTTAATTTTGTCTAATACTGTTTTATATCATATTCTTTGCTTTATCACACATCATTGTTTGTATAATTCGAAATAGTACATTGGTCATTACGAGTGTGAATGAATTTGATTCTTAAAGATTGTAAATTAATTTGGTAATTTAAAATAATATATATAATTATTCATTTAAGATTGGACATTTTGGTGGAGTTTACAGTTTAAAAGAATAGATTAAATTAAAGAAGCGTGTTAGGTGAAGAATTTAGAGATTTGTTGGGGAACGATGTTGAATTTAGCTATTTGTGGAAAAGAAAATCCCAAGTGATTGATGTTTTAACAATTAAATCAAAGAAAGGGTAAATAAAAGGGGATTTATTTGCACGAATAAGTTTTGATCGAGATAAGTTCCTCACTTGAATGGGCATAACACTGGAAATACTGGGAAGAAGAAGCTATTGATCTGGCAGAGTGTTGTGGAATGAAGGAGCTTTGTGATTTCCCACAGTGGGAGACAGTTTTTGAAGCTCTGTTAGACTCTAGACGGCATGGGAAGCATCATCAAAACGAAAAGATATATATGGAAAACAATGAAAACGCTAGTGGGAGGGTCAAAGGAAACACGAGTTAAATTTAATTAAACATTACGGGGAATGTTAGAAATCAAAGGCTATATGATTGAATTTGAAGTCCCTCATAAATTACTTAAGTAAGATATTAGCTGATATTGTTCATAATATCAAAGACGATACTTAACTAACATGTCATAAAAAAATGACATATAATATGGAATATTATAACTTTTAAGAATATATAAATGGAATACGGTTTAATATTATGAATCTATCTTATTATTATAATTTTATTAATAATGTAGATCATTATTAATATATTAATATAATAAAGCTAGAAATATTAATATTATATTAGATAGTTATTCTTAAAAATATATTATTAATATAATAATATTATTATATTACGAGCTAATAATAAATTCCTCTATTTTCAAAATTATGAATTAATTGTATTACTTAAATTTAGCTATACATAAACTTGATCATCGGATCAGATATATGTATTGATACATATTTTTCTTGATGATATTGCTAGTTGAAGGCAGTTTTGTTTAAGGGTGGCATTTGATTTTGATGTTGTATTTATTTTATGAAGAAGCTTATACTTTTTACATTATTGTTTCTACATCACTAAACAATCTATAAATTCAAAGGCTCGGTCATTCAATTTGTGGCCAATTCAAAATTGTATATTGATTTTTATATAATAGAATAAGTAGATTCCAATGAAAAAGAAAAGCTAATACCTATGTATAAATAGCCTTTTAATATTAAGATTAACTCTTCAAAAAGTTGTTGGGAAATCACATAATCACGTGTCATTGTTATGTAAGCCAAAGGTTGAAGATTCTATATTTTTTTCTAGCGATTGTTAGAGAAGGATCTCTTTCATGTCTCTAGGGGTTATGATAAATTATTGAGAGTTTAGGGTTTGAATCAAGATGTGTCATTTGTGAGGTTCAATGTTGATCTTGAATTTGTTTTCACAAGATATATTACCTACATAAATCTTATTTTGAGTCTGATATTGATACTAGTGATTGGAAAAACATTTCCATGGTTGGAAACTAGGCCTCTTTGCTATTGCATACTTTACAATAGATTCTATATATATGATGATAATTCATCGATATTAAAAGAAACAATACATAACCATGACTTCTAGAGCCTGTGATTTAAAATGTACTTAATGCGAGACACTTGCATGGCTTCATAGATGGTGGCCAAACAATTACTGATATCTATGTCTTGTTAGTTAATCAAGTTTTCTATTCCATTGCAACCACTGATATCTATGTCTTGATAGTTGATCAAGTTTCCTACATTATTAAGTTAGCACAATTTTTTTAGTATGGTTATGCCTTAGTTATGTTTATGTGTACTAAAATGTATTAATGTGCGTAGCATACTTAGGGTATAACAACAAGAACATTGTACCTAACAAATTTGATTCTCATGTGATCTAATGATAGCTATGGCATTATATATGTTTTTTAATTTATGTAAAAGCATATATCATATTTTCAAGTATATATCATATTCTCTCCTAGTCAATTGAGTGTAGATTGGGTGGTTGGGAGGAATGTTGTTATCCTCCCCACCTAGGTTAAAATCTAGCTTTGTGACACTTGCTCCTTGGGAGCCGACTTTGATTATGTAATGATTGTAACTCTAAAATACCTTGATTCTCTGGAATATCAGGTATTGGCATTCTCCCGATGGATGTATCCCTCTACAAACGGTGAACCATCATTTAAAAATATATCATATTCTCTCTTAATTCTTTTAATACATTTAAGTATTAAGCCTCTCAAATCCCTAAAATACAACACGATATGGAGTGCAATTACATATGTTCTATTATCATTTTCAGAATTGAATCACTAAATAGAATCACAAAATAGAATCAGATTGGTTACTAGAAGCAACATTGCAATCTTTATTTGCAGATGGATATTTTGTGATACTAAAGAACCATTATTTCGATGGTGCTATTTGTTCCGATAGTGTTATTTGTTCAATCCTTTCACGCCAATTACAAAAAACTAGCAACTAACCCAGGTGGCAATGTCGGGGACATTGCCACCTCGTGGATCTCGTTAAATATGATATGATAAATGGATCTACGCAAGCTATGGTTTTATTTATAAACAAAACACTAAATTTACTTATTCTGAAATTCACATAAACTCTTTTTCTTTTCAATCAAAACTCTTCTTTTTGCTATGAGTTTCCATGTGTATTATCAACAAAGTATGCTATTATCTTCATAGTATTACTCAAAAGGTTCATATATTTTGAATGCATTAAGTAATTATAAATTAAGAAGTTAAAATATTATATTCAAAAATAAAATAAAATTCTTACGATTTTGTTTTTATTAAATAAATATATGTGAAGTTTTTAAACTTTTATAGATTTTTTTTTTAAATTTAAAATAATAAATGTTTTTCAAATGAATATAATCGAAAGTTAAGAGCTTAATTTCGAAGATTCATATTTCTTCTTCAAGTTATTTTTTATTCTTTAAATTAAATTATTAAAGTTAAATGATTTTATGGTTTTGAAACATAGTGACAAAGATAGTTCATTGGATGTAGCTTGGGTGGTCGGGGAATGATTGCTACGCTCCCCACCCAGGCTCAACTCTTGTAAGTGCCATGATGCTCTTGTTGAGCCCCTATGTATTGACTATGTAATGATTGAGTAGATTATGTAATTTTGACCATACTTTAATTCTTCGGAATAGTAGATGTTGAAATTTCTCTTGGTGAATTTAGCCCGACAACATTGAAGTAACAGATAAAAAAACATAATGAAAAAATTAAAATTGTATTTTTAAATTATTTGATTTTGGATTTTTTCTAAACATAGAGAGAGAGAGAGAGAGAGAGAGAGAGAGAGAGAGGCAAATAGTGTGTGAGAGAGAGAGATTGGAAAATAATGAGAGAGAGAGAGAGAGAGTGAGAGAGTGATTGAGAGAGAGAGAGAGAGAGAGAGAGAGATGGGGGGGGGAGATAATGTGTGAAAGAGAGAGGGGGGGAGAGAGAGAAAGAGAGAGAGGGAGGGTGGGAAAAAGAGCGAGAGTGGTAGTGAAAGAAGGGGAGGGGTTAGCAAGGGATTAGTTGTGTGTGTGTGTGTGTGTGAGAGAGAGAGAGAGAGAGAGAGAGAGAGGAGAGAGATAGTGATTGTGAGAGAGAGGGAGAAAGAGAGTGAGAGTGATAGAGGGTTGTCTAACTTCAAAAAATCATAAAAAATGAAAACATCATGAATAATTCTGGAAAAATAGTTTTGCACTAGTACAAGATGCCCTCTACATATTTACAAAACTCTATGGAAAAATACTAGCATTTAGTTCACATAGTGATGCACGCGCACAGACATATATGTTATATTGTGCATAAAAAAAAAAAACGATTTTAGAAAAACAATTTTTAGAAACTACACAAAATTTCAAAAAGTAAAATTTATATATTCTGAAAGCTTATTCGATTTCCTATGTATTGTCTTTTTACATTGTCATAAAATTCATTATGCAAGTACCTCTAATTTCCTCTTGAAGCCATAGGTTCCCTGTTTTTTCAGATTTAACCACTTATACTATGAAACGAGAACTTTATACTATGAACGAGAACTCTATCCATGAAAACGATGATTTTTGCAAAAAAACACCGAAAACACCCCCCAAATAAAAAAGTGTTGATACCAGTATACATGTTTTTTTGTCAGAGTAAAAAATAGAGCCATGACCTAAACATCCCATACTATTGTTTACAATAACTTTAAAATCAACCCCTAAATTGAAATTTTTTTTTTTTTTTTCCTTTAAGAGATAAATTACAACTTTTTTAAAACTTGCATATTAAACAAAAAAAAATTCATAAATAATTTCACCACTATAACCAATTAAAAACTATATAATAAAAAAATTATAATAAAAACTATATAATAAAATAATTATAAATTTAAAAATTAAACCTAAACTATATAATAAAAAAATTAAAAAAAAAATTAAACCTTCCCCTAACCCCCCTAAACTATATAATAAAAACATTTAAAAAAATGAAACTACCCAACTACCCCCTAAACCTTCACCCTATAAAAACTATATAATAAAAAAATTATAATAAAAACTATATAATAAAAAAAATATAAAATATAAAATTAAACCTAAACTATATAATTAAAAAACTAAAAAAAAAAATTAAACTTACCCCTAAACCCCCCCTAAAATATATAATAAAAACATTTAAAAAAAAATTAAACTACCCAACTACTCCCTAAACCTTGACCCTCCTACTGCCCCCCTCCCTTCCCCCTCCTTGCGCCACCCCTCCCTTCCTCCTCATCTCGCGGCCCCCCTTCCCCCTCCTCCCCCTCTTCCTCCTCCCTCATCCTCCCGCTGACCCTCCCTTCCTCCTCCTCCCGCCGCCCTCCCTTCCTCCTCCTCCCCGCCCCTCCCTTCCTCCTCCTCCCCGCCCTCCTTTCCTCCCTCCTCCTCCCATTGCCCCTCCCTTCCTCCTCCTCCCGCGGCTCCCTTCCCCCCTCCTCCTCCTCCCTTCTCCCTCTTCGCCCTCCTCCCCGCCATCCCTTCCTCCTTCTCCTGCGGTCCCTCCCTTCCTCCTCCTCCCACGACCCCCTCCCGCTGCCCCTCCCTTCCCCCTCCTCCTCCTCCCTCCTCCCTCCTCCCCTTCCTCCCTTCTCCGTGCTCCTCTTCCCGCAAAGCTCTCCACTCACTTGGGCGCCAAAGGGCCACCCCTGAATGGTTAGGGGGTAGTTTAGGGGTAGTTTATTTTATTTTTAATAATATATAGTTTAGGGGTAGTTTAATTTTTTATTTTAAAATTTTTTATTATATAGTTTAGGGGTAGGTTTAAATGTTTTTTTTTAAATTTTTTTAATATATGGTATAGTATTTAGGGGTACTTTAATTTTTTTTAATAATATATAGTTTAGGGGTAATTTAATTTTTTATCTTAAATTTTTTTATTATATAGTTTAGGGGTAGGTTTTAAATGTTTTTTTTTTAAATTTTTTTAATATATGGTATAGTTTTTAGGGGTAGTTTATTTTTTTTTAATAATATATAGTTTAGGGGAAGTTTAATTTTTTATTTTAAATTTTATTATTATATAGTTTAGGGGTAGGTTTAAATGTTTTTTATTTTATTTTAATATATGGTATAGTTTTTCTTTAATTTATGTGAATTGTCACTTTTCGGAAAATAATATGAAATAGTATACTTTTTATATAAAAAAATATTTGAAAATTCATTGAAAATGGTTTTAAATGTCTTTATTTTCTGGATTCTTTTACAATTTTCTCAATAAAAATGTCTTATTTTGAACATAAAAATGTCTTGTTTTATAGAAAAAATTGCAAAATGTATATGTTTTTCATTATAAATTGCTTATAAAAGTATGTTATTTTGTTAAATTTCTAAAAACAGAGTTAAAAATATAATTTAAAAAAAAATTACGACAAAGAAAATTCAAAGGCCCCAAAAAATGCCTCAAAATGAAAATGTGTGATACTGATATCAACCCTTTTTGAAACAGAGGTAAAAATAGCAACTAAAATTACAAAAGAGAAAAACGAGAACTGTATCGAATTCTCGTTTCATAGTATAAGTGGTTATTTATGTGGCAACTAAAGTGTCTTTAAAGGAGCACATGATTGTGCATCAACCTGTTTGTTTTTGTTTCTTATGACTTTTTACTAAAACGGATATGAATCCAATGATATGGATGTTTTTGTCATTTCCTATTATTGAGATGATATTTGTTTGGATTCCATTGTTTGCATAGATATAGTTTATAACAATATGTAAATGATGGGATGTTGTTTTATGAACCCTTTTTTCCTTTATGAATGCAATTAATCTTCAAATCATGATTAATTTTTATTTTTTCCATATCAAATAATGAAGAGAGTTGCTTCATTGGTGCATACCTAAATGAAAAAGGGCACATATATTGTTTTGGTGTGTCATTCTTAAATTCCAAATACACAATTGACTACGTAGTTGGATCCATGCTTTTGTTAACTTTACCGGTTGAAAATTCACATATAGCCAATTATTTTGTAGTGAATCCATTTATAAAGGCATTCAATTATATAGAGTCTGTATGGGTTGGTGATTGGGATTTATTTTCAATATTAACAAAGGTCGATGATACAGAATATGAGTGGATGGATTTGAGGCATATTTATAATAAAATGCACTCAAAATTATATATTTGTAGTAGCCTTGACAAGGTGTGGAGGAAAACAAATTTTCCTTATGGCAAGAGTACACCTCCTAGGGTCCCAATCTTCTATAAAGGTAAAATGTATTGGTTGTGTTTAGAGATAGATTATGAAGAGTGTTCTTTATATGAGTACACTATATATTGGTTGGATGTTTTTGAAAATAAATGGGGTATGTCATTTGTACCATTTGGCACCAAATTCTCAAAATAGCATAAAAATATAAAGAAAGAGTAACCCAATGCCTTGAGAATGAAATAAAGAGATGAATAAGAAGCCTCTTCAAGGGACGACCTCTTTATACAATGTATCAAATGCAAAAGACAAGAGCATATGATCATAAAACTAAGTTTCCTTGGTAAATATATATATATATATATATATATATATATATATATATATATATAGGAGACAAAGGGTACAAATATAATTCTAGCCATCCATATATATATATATATATATATATATATATATAGGAGACAAAGGGTACAAATATAATTCTAGCCAACCATACAATTTCAATGAAAGCCCTAGCCAACCAATAAATACAATCTACTATAATAATAGAAATGCAATCCCACAATATATTTGTCTTAACATGTCCCTCACCTTGAAAGGAGCGTTGTCCTTGAAACTTTATTAACTTTGAATGTTTCTGCATGAAGAAATCATCTTCCCATGCCACCTCTTCTATTGGCAATTTCTTCTGCTAGTATTGACGAGGTACTCAATAATTGCTTGATTTGGCAATTGTTTGATCCTTGTGTCAATGATTGTTCCATCTTTTAGTATCATTTTCCCTTCTTCACCAATCTCTAGTAAAATAGTCTGGACTTGGATCTTGTCACCAATTACCTTTTCTAGGAAAGAAACATGGAAGATTGGATGTACACGTGAAGATGGAGACAATTCGAATTTCTAAGCCATACTTCCAATTGTCTGCAACACCTTATAGGGACAATGAGTACTTGCATGTTAATTTAGTGTCCTTCTTTTGTTGCTTGAAGGACATATGTTTGTATGGTTGTATAACCTCAAAAATAACCAATCCCCCGCTTCAAATTTATTTTCTCAATGATGTTGATCTTGCTGTTTCATCCTATTATAGCCAAGTTATCTATCAATAGGTTGAGAACCTCTTATTGGTGCTCTGTGTGACCCTCCACTACTTGAACCTTAGCTTTCTCTTGCAAGGATGAAATGATGGAAGCAAGATGATAGCCATAAAGTGCCATCAATGGTGACATTTTTTATGAAGTATGGAAAGATGTATTGTACTACCATTTTGTAAGGGAACCCATTTTTCTAAGGCCTCGATACCCATCCTTGATGCACAAAACATTGTAACAATACATATATCTCACTCGAAGGATAACGATCTCGTAAAGGATACGTTATGTGGTTTTGTGGCATTGTTTATGGCCCTTGATATCTAAAGCATTCATGTAGGGCCTAATGGCATAATTTCCTCCCTTGCCATGGCCAATGCCTTAATACCCATCCCTAGTGCGTAAGACCTCATATTGTTACCCATATTCCACTTGGAGGCCAAAGATCACCTTAAAAGGATATATGTTGTGGTTTGATGTGATTATATTCATGGTTGATAAGGCCTGGAGATCTATTTATGGTGTAAGGCCTTTGTTTTCCTCCCTTGACTATGTCAAGGCCCTAAGACTCCTCCCAACCATGAAAAACTCTTAATTGTGTGTGCATGCCAATGATCCACTTTAAAAAGTTAAAGAGGGAGAAGAGATTTTACCATCTAATGAAACATTCTTCCAACATGAAGACTATTGTTATGAATAAAGATAATGGTAAAAATAATAATGGATTAATTATCTTTATAATAATAAATAAATTATTAATATAAATGCTAGCTACAATAACTTGACCAAATTTGAACTTGGGTTATAATACTTTGATCTTAATTGTTTATAATGATCCTACGGTATAGATAGCTTAACTAATTTGAAGACATTTTAAATGATTTTGATGAAGTCTCTCTGCTGCATGAAATGTGATGTCATCATGTTGAATCTTAATAGTCCAATGTACCACCCAGGAAATGTTTTCAATAAGTTAGTGATGTTAACATGGTGAATGTAATGTGACGTCGTCAGGAAATGTCTTCCATAACGTCAATATGATGAATGTAATGTTACGTCATCACGAAATTTTTTCAATACGTTAATGACGTCAATATGCTGAATGTAATGTGGTGTTGTCACCTCGTGAACAGGGTTGGAATTTGACAGGCATTTTTCCCGTCATAGGGCATTTTGCCCGTTATTTACGGCCAAAACTTTTGCCAAGCCGTCGAGTTAAACGGGCAAGTAATTAGCAATAACGTATTTTTGATGTTCAATTTTTTTTATAAAACGTGATTATTTTTGGTTAGTAAGGTGTTAATAACATAGAGGTAATGTGATGGTAACCGTGATGGACCAACGAGCAGACCCCTTTTGCTTTAACATGAACCCTTCATAGTTAGTACCTTCCCAAATAGTCGCTTCACATTAAATGTGAATCACCTACCCATGTGATTGCGAACCTTACAATAATTAGGCATTGCAGAAGCAGCGCCTTAGAATACTAATACTACTCTATGAAGACGAGCAAAGCACTTGATATCGAGTTTCATTCTATTCCTAATCATTTTCCACGTTGGGGGTTCATGTCCTTTGTGCGCTTGAAAACATACAAAGCAGCAGACAGTCTTCGAATGTTATGCGTTCTGAGAGGCTTGGCAATGCCTACAACAGTGCGTAGCGTCACATGGAAATGACGAGTACCTCGTCCGATATTACGTCCCTCACCCCCAATATCGTAGGCCCGCCACATTCTCCCCTCGATTTCCTCTTCTGCTACATGTTTACGATCACAGTCATGGTCATCTGCACGGCAACACCGGGCAACCTCCAAGTGTGTGTTTTTGTCTGCAGCAGATAACAGACCTAAAACCAGGCAAGATTTAATTTATCGCCATATGGGGGTTCCTTTCCTTGCATGGTCCAGTTTCATAACAGAAAAATGCTCTGAGCTGAGCTTTCAGCAATCTCGGCTAAAGCTAAAACCGAGTCGTATTGCTTGGAATCTTCATGACCTAGTGGAAGGTCGAGTTAATTAGCTTTATAATTAATGTGGTTAAATTCTCAAATGGAAATGGGTGGGTGAGTGAATCAACATGAGCCTCTTAGCAATGGGTACCATACTTGCTGTGCTGATCATGACCATGCATCCAAGGAATGGCATGATATGTTGCAGGTGACTGAAGGCGAGGATGTAAACTCATATAGCTTATGCATTTGTATGGCTGTGCCCTCAAAGGACAGTACTCAAGCTTTGACACTCTACACCAAAACATTTGGATCGACAGGGAGGTCAGTCAATTATTTAGTTTAAATGGTATTAAATTAAAGCATTTGAGTATTTTTTGTAGTGGCTTACAAATACAGTCAAGTTGAAAATAATCTTGTAACTGCAACTATAGTGAAATCGAATAAAAGCTTTTTTATGTTTTTACCTTATTTGTTTTAGTTTTCAGTAAAAAATCTCTCTTTTATAACAATTAAAAAGTGCCAAAATAGTTATATTCGGAGGCTAGAAAGAAAAATATCCTCGCAAAGCAATAATTGTTTATTATTTTAAGTCATCTTGATCTATCGGTGTATCTCTCCATGTCCCGACCTGCATAACAAAGCTGTGTGGGGCCACTATTGAAGCCAAGTAGAACACTGTGGGCGTGAAATAGGCTCTAAACGTTGAACATGAGATCCCATGTGTGGAGAATGGCTTTTGGTTGCGTTTTAAGAAAAAAACAATTTAACCGAAGGTAGTTTTATTGAAGGGTAATTTTTTCAACAAAACGTTAAGTGACGAGGAAGATTAAAGTTCAAACGTCAAAAAAATTTAGCTTGAAGGGCAAAGATGAAATGAAATTCCAAACTTGCTCGTGAAGAAGCATCGAATAGAGTGACGTAAAGACTGACGTAAATACTATATTTATGATATGGCCGTTCATTTATACATCTTTAATTGTTTAAGCTTGCTTAATTGTCACAAAATTTTCGTTTGTATATAAATTTCTCAAAACCCTTAATGTTTGTATGTTCTAAGGTGATCAAACACATTACCTCCATTAACATTTCAATGGGAGCTTCTAGAATCAGTCAAGAACGTCATTAACATAATAATAATCTCCCATGAGATGAGAAGTGGTATTCTTCAGATGAAAGATGACATACGACAAGTTGGTAACTTTTTTTTAAGGAAAGAAGCTAAACATTCTATTGTTGACCTCCATAATTGAGGTGCCTAAGGGTATTTGAAGGTGTTGAATCCATTCGTACAATCAAAATTGCAATTTGAACAATGAAAATCGCACTTTCAACACAAATCTTATTGTCGAATTCTGACAAAAATAACTGGAAAACAACAAATCACAAAATGTTTAATTTACTCCTTTATAGAACTACCCATCAAAGAGCTGCATTATTATGTTTATAGGTGTCCTATTTGAATTTCTAACACATTTAATACTTGATTAACGATTGAGGGCACTTTTTCCTTCTTCATGTTTGTCTAAAATGATCTATGGATGGCATTTCATTGGGTAAATGTTGGTTGCTTGTTAATGAAGGATTACCATGGTAATGTAATCTATGTTGATCTTGTATTAACTTGTGTCTTCCCTTTATTAAACTATCCCTACCATGTATTAACATGTGTAGTATGTTAACCTATGTTTGCCACATATTCTTCAAACAAATGGGTGCAAAGATAACTTAAGCGACTCTCTGTTATGGATGAACAATTGACATGTTAAAAAGTTAATGGATGCTACTGCTAGTACTACAATTAAACATACCTGGAATGAATGTAGATAACATGAACCTAAACATTGTTACAAGTCAAAGCATATCCATCCCCAAATGATAATGACATATATTGAACTATTGCAATATTATAGGATCTATGTTGATAGAAGAAGAATAATAAACTATGAGATGAGGGAGGCTTACCAACAAGGATGCTCACTGTCAGAGGAAACTCACAAAGAAGAGATACTTGTTGTGCATAAAAGTTATAGAAAAGGAGCACTTGTATAGAAAATTAGGTATGTTTTTGTAAATTGTTATTTTAGTGTATAGAGAAACATCATAGTGTACAACTTTCTCATAAATATTCAAACAAAGAGATGTTCTTATATAAACTATTGTGGATTATAAATCAACATTCAATACCAAACCTTGAGCCATAATACCATACTTTAATAAAAACCTCTTGATACCACAACTCCACCACTAAAGACCCAACTTATTTTTAATTTCCAATTTATATTATTTAAAAACCCTTTCATATAATTTTTCTCTGTAACCCAATCTTATTTTATCCCTTTTTCTCTTAGAAAACCGTCGTTAATCTTTTTTTCTCTTTTTGCCTCTTACATATATTATCCATGTATCTGCTATATTGAAATATATGCTCGCTTGTAGGCAACGTGGTCTACATCTTATATTGTTTTATAATTTAATACTTTAATTACAATTAAACTATCTTTCCATATCTATTAGTTTTTATTTTCTCATAGCTATTCAAATCATACTACTTGATTATTAATTAATCATTAAATATGATATGATAAATGCATCTAAGCCAGCTGTGGTTTTATTTATAAACAAAACACTAAATTTGCTTATTCGGAAATTCACATGAACTCTTCTTCTTTTCAATCAAAACCAACTCTTCTTTTTGTTATGAGTTTCCATGTGTATTATCATCAAAGTGTGTTATTATCTTCATAGTCTTACTCAAAAGGTTCATATATTTTGAATGCATTAAGTAATTAGAAATTAAGAAGTTAAAATATTATATTCAAAAATAAAATAAAATTCTCACGATTTTGTTTTTATTAAATAATATATATTTGAAGTTTCTAAACTTTTATAGATCTTTCTTTTTTAATTTCAAAATAATAAATGTTTTTTGAATGAATATAATCGGAACTTAAGAGCTTAATTTCGAAGATTCATTTCTCTTCCTCAAGTTATTTTTATTCTTTAAATTAAATTATTAAAGTTAAAATGATTTTATAGTTTTGAAACATAGTGACAAAGATAGTTCATTGGATATAGTTTGGGTGATTGGGGAATGATTGTTACTCTCCCCAAATAGGCTCAATTCTTGTAAGTGACTATGTAATGATTGAGTAGATTATGTAATTTTGACCATACTTTAATTATCCGGAATAGTAGATGTTGACATTTCTCTTGGTGAATGTAGCCCGACAACATTGAAGTAACAGATAAAAAAACAAAATGACAAAATTAAAATTCTATTTTTAAATTATTTGATTTTGGATTTTTTATAAACATATTGAGAGAGAGAGAGGGGGGGGGGGGGGGATTGTCACGTCCCCTCCAGTGGATCCAATTCAAGGTAGGGAACATGATGCCAAATTCTAGGGCTCTTACAAAAACTCATCCCATTTCATCAAATTCATATGAATAAAAACACATGTGCAGGTGTATAACTCAAATAAACACAACATAAGCAGGATCCACTACATGCATATCCAACATGCATTGCTCTTCCTAAACATAACAGTCAATAATGAAATAACATGCAGAGTTTAATACACATAAATAGTACTCATTTTGATGTAATGTTGTTCCAACAACTAGCTATGTCGCTGCACACGTTCCACCCAACCATAGGTCTCTGCCCAGCCTGTATTCTTTCAGCACTCTGAGACCACCCCTGAGCTGGGCATGATTTCTACAAGGAAAAGGGGACATTCAAGCTCAGGAACAACCAAACAAACATTGCATCTAAGCCAAGCCAGTCCACAGCTGGGTTTATCAGGCTAAATTTGAACCCTCTTCATTTCTGGGTGCTTGCACTCAAGCTCATGCCAAAGCAATGGATACCCATAACCCATACCCCAACATACTCTACCTACACATAGAAAAACTCAATCATTGGGCATGGATACGCGTTTTTTAACAATGGGATTTACAAACAAGATGGCCATGGGTTTTCCCCAAATCATTTCAAGCCAAAAACGGATTGTGGGATGGGGAAAAACATTCACAAGGAGGAAAACGATTTCTCCCCCAAATATCTAAGCATTCAGCAGCCAAAACGGTCTCTATAGAACCCCCAATTCGATTTCCCTTCTTCCCCACTGGTATATAACACAAAAACACCCTTATCCCAGCTGAGAATGAAGGAAAGCACATAATTTCGATGGGGAAAAACGCCCAGCCAGCTCCGAACTCGTGAGAGAGATAAACTGGTTCATGGATAATGGCTCGGGGAGCAATTCATGGCTCTTTTCTTGCCCAAGAAGCCAAACACGATTTTCTATGCAGGGTGGCTTGCCCATACTCGAATTTGGACAGCCATACCTCCCATTCCCCAAGCATTAACTACCTCAACCAACTCTTGGGAGAAATGAATGATTGGGTACAAAAGTCAACATGGGTAGTTGAGGGTTTTATGGGTTCTCTCATTGACACTTGGCTTGACTTGATTGGATCCAAGGGTTTGAATGTTTCCCTCCCAATTTCTTGTAAAATCATGCCCCAATCTCTTGTTGCATTGCATAGCTAGTTGTGGGTATTTTATTAAAATGCATATTTACATGACATTTGAAATTCCAGTGTTCTTGGCTAGCACGCAAACCATATGCATCACTAAATCGATGGTGGGGCCTTGGCCTTGAGCTCCTCACCATGATTTTATAACAATATTACATCATTTACATTTTAATGCAATGGGGTCAAACTCGGGATATGACACAAATAGTCAGAGAGAGAGAGAGATTGGCAAATAATGAGAGAGAGAGGGGGAGAGAGAGAGAGAGATGGGGGGGATATAATGAGAGAGAGAGGGGGGAGAGAGAAAGCGAGAGGGGGAGGTGGGAAAAAGAGCGAGAGTGGTAGTGAAAGACGGGGAGGGGGTAGCAAGGGAGTAGTTGTGTGTGCGCGCGCGCGCGTGTGTGTGTGTGTGTGTGTGTGAGAGAGAGAGAGAGAGAGAGAGAGAGAGGGTTGTCTAACTTCAAAAAATCATAAAAAATGAAAACACCATGAATAATTTTGGAAAAATAGTTTTGCACTAGTACAAGATGTCCTCTACATATGTACAAAATTCTATGCAAAAATACTAGCATTTGGTTCACATAGTGATGCACGCGCATAGACATATATGTTATATTGTGCTGGGCCAATAAAAAAAAAAAAAAAAAACCAAACCGATTTTAGAAATTTTTTTTAGAAACAACTACACAAAATTTCAAAAAGTAAAATTTATATATTCTGAAAGCTTATTCGATTTCCTACATATTGTCTTTTTACATTGTCATAAAATTCATTATGCAAGTACCTCTAATTGCCTCTTGAAGCCAGAGGTTCCCTGTTTTTTAAGATTTATGTGGCAATTAAAGTGTCCTTAAAGGAGCACATGATTGTGCATCAACCTGTTTGTTTTTGTTTCTTATGACTTTTTACTAAAATGGATATGAATCCAATGATATGGATGTTTTTGTCATTTCATATTATTGAGATTATATTTGTTTGGATTCCATTGTTTGCATTGCTATAGTTTGTAACAATATGTAGATGATGGGATGTTTGTTTTATAAACCCTTTTTTCCTTTATGAATGCAATTAATCTTCAAATAATGATTAATTTTTCTTTTTTCCATATCAAATAATGAAGAGAGTTGCTTCATTGGTGCATACCTAAATGAAAAAGGGCACATATATCGATTTGGTGTGTCATTCTTAAATTCCAAATACACAATTGACTACATAGTTGGATCCATGCTTTTGTTATCTTTACCTATGAAAATTCACATATAGCCAATTATTTTGTAGTGAATCCATTTATAAAGGCATTCAATTATATAGAGTCTGTATGGGTTGGTGATTGGGGTTTATTTTCACTATTAACAAAGGTCAATGATAAAGAATATGAATGGATGGATTTGAGGCATATTTATAATAAAATGCACTCAAAATTATATATTTGTAGTAGCCTTGACAAGGTGTGGAGGAAAATAGATTTTCCTTATGGCAAGCTTACACCTCCTAGGGTCCCAATCTTCTATAAAGGTAAAATGTATTGGTTGTGTTTAGACATAGATTATGAAGAGTGTTCTTCATATGAGTACACTATATATTCATTGGATGTTTTTGAAAATAAATGGGGTATGTCATTTGTACCATTTGGCACCAAATTCTCAAAATAGCATAAAAATATAAAGAGTAACCCAATGCCTTGAGAATGAAATAAAGAGATGAATAGGAATCCTCTTTGAGGGGAAACCTCTCTCTCTCTCTCTCTCACACACACACACACACAGACATATATATATATAGATAGGAGACAAAGGGTACAATTATAATTCTAGCCGACCATAGAATTACAATGAAAGTCCTAGCCAACCAATAAAGACAATCTACTATAATAATAGAAATGTAATCCCACAATATATTTGTCTTAACATGTCCCTCACCTTGAAAGGAGCGTTGTCCTTGAAACTTGATTAACTTTGAATGTTTATGCATGAAGAAATCATCTTCCCATGTCGCCTCTTCTATTGGCAAGTTCTTCTGCTAGTATTGATGAGGTACTCAATAATTGCTTGATTTGGCAATTGTTTGATCCTTGTGTCAATGATTATTCCAGGTTTTAGTATCAATTTCCCTACTTCACCAATCTCTAGTAAAATAGTCTGGACTTGGATCGTGTCACCAATTACCTTTTCTAGTCAAGAAACATTGATTGGATGTACACGTGAAGATGGAGACAATTCGAATTTCTAAGGCATACTTCCAATCGTCTGCAACACCTTATATGGACAATAGTACTTGCATGCTAATTTAGTGTCCTTTTGATGCTTGAAGGACATATGTTTGTATCGTTGTACAACCTCAAAAATAACCAATCCCCCACTTCAAATTTATTTTCTCAATGATGTTGATCTGCTGGTTGTTTCATCCTATTATAGCCAAGTTATTTATCAATAGGTTGAGAACCTCTTATTGGTGCTCTGTGTGACCCTCCACTACTTGAACCTTAGCTTTCTCTTGCAAGGATGAAATGATGGAAGCAATATGATAGCCATAAAGTGCCATAAATGGTGACATTTTTTATGAAGTATGGAAAGATGTATCGTACCACCATTTTTTAAGGGAACCCATTTTGCTAAGGCCTCGATACCCATCCTTGATGCACAAAACATTGTAACAATACATATATCTCACTCGAAGGATAACGATCTCGTAAAGGATACGTTATGTTGTTTTATGGCATTGTTTATGGCCCTTGATATCTAAAGCATTCATGTAGGGCCTAATGGCATAGTTTCCTCCCTTACCATGGCTAATGCCTTAAGACCCATCCCTAGTGCATAAGACCTCATATTGTTACCCATATTCCACTTGGAGGCCAAAGATCACCTTAAAAGTGTATATGTTGTGGTTTGATGTGATGATGTTCATGGTCAATGAGCCTTGGGGATCTATTTATGGTATAAGGCCTTTGTTTTCCTCCCTTGACTATGTCAAGGCCCCGAGACCCTCCTTACCATGAAAAAACTATTAATGGTATATACATGCCAATAATTGTCACGAAATTTTCATTTGTATATACATTTCTCAAAACCATTAATGTTTGTATGTTCTAAGGTGATCAAACACATTACCTCCCTTAACATTTCAATGGGAGCTTCTAGAATCAGTCAAGGATGCCATTAACATAATAATCCCCTATGAGAAGAGAAGTGGGATTCTTCAGATGAAAGATGACATACAACAAGTGGTAGCTTTTTTTCAAGGAAATAAGCCAAACATTCTACTATTGACCTCCATAATTGAGGTGCCTAAGGGTATTTGAAAGCGTTGAATTCATTCGTACAATCAAAATTGTAATTTGATCAATGAAAATCGTACTTTCAGCACAAATCTTATCATCGTATTCTGGCAAAAAATAACTGGAAAACTGCAAATCGTAAAATGTTTAATTTACTCCTTTATAGAACTACCCATCAAAGAGATGCATTATTATGTTTACAGGTGTCCTATTTGAATAACTAACACATTTAATACTTGATTAATGATTGAGGGCCCATTTTCCTTTTTCTTGTTCGTCTAAAATGATCTATGGAAGGCATTTCATTGGGTAAATGTTGATTGCTTGTTAATGAAGGATTAACATGGTAATGCAATCTATGTTGACCTTGTATTAACGTGTGTCTCCCCTTTATTAACCTATCCCTACCATGTGTTAAAACATGTGTAGTATGTTAACCTATGTCTGCCACATATTCTTCAAACAAATGGGTGCAGATAACTTAAGCGACTCTCTGTTATGGATGAACAATTGACATGTTAAAAAGTTAATGGATGCTACTTCTAGTACTACGATTAAACATAACTGGAATGAATTTAGATAACATGAACCTAAACATTTTTACAAGTCAAAGCATATCCATCCCCAAATGATAATGACATATATCGAACTATTGCAATATTATAGGATCTATGTTGATAGAAGAAGAAGAATAAACTACGAGATGAGGGAGGCTTACCAACAAGGATGCTCACTGTCACAGGAAACACACAAAGAAGAGATGCTTGTTGTGCATAAATGTTATAAAAAAGGAGCACTTGTATCGAAAATTAGGTATGTTTTGTAAATTGTTATTTTAGTGTATAAAGAAACCTTATAGTGTACAACTTTCTCATAAATATTCAAATAAAGGGATGTTCTTATATAAGCTATTGTGGATAAGTCAACATTCAATACCAAACCTTGAGCCATGAATACCATACTTTAATAAAAACCTCTTAATACCATTACTCCACCACCAAAGACCCAACTTATTTTTAATTTCCAATTTATATTCTTTAAAAACCCTTTCATATAATTTTTCTCTATAACCTCGTCTTATTTTATCCCCTTTTCTCTTAGAAAACCATTGTTAATCTTTTTTTTCTCTTTCTACCTCTTACACATATTATCCATGTATTTTCTATATTGAAATATATGATAGCTTGTAGGCAACATGGTCTACATCTTATATTGTTCTATAATTTAATACTTTAATTACACTTAAACTATCTTTCCATATATATTAGTTTTTATTTTCTCATAGCTATTCAAATCATACTACTTAATTATTAATTATTAAATATGATAGGATAAATAGATGTAAGCGAGCTATGGTTTTATTTATAAACAAAACACTAAATTTGCTTAATCGGAAATTCACATAAACTCTTCTTCTTTTCAATCAAAACCAACTCTTCTTTTATTATAAGTTTCCATGTATATTATCATCAAAAAGTATGTTATTATCTTCATAGTCTTACTCAAAAGATTCATATATTTTGAATGCATTAAGTAATTAGAAGTTAAGAAGTTCAAAAATAAAATAAAATTCTCACGATTTTGTTTTTATTAAATAACATATTTTAAGTTTCTAAGCTTTTATAGATTTTTCTTTTAAATTTCAAAATAATAAATCTTTCTCAAATGAACATATTCGAAACTTAAGAGCTTAATTTCGAAGATATATTTCTCTTCCTCAAGTTATTTTTTATTCTTTAAATTAAATTATTAAAGTTAAATTGATTTTACGGTTTTGAAACATGGTGACAAAGATATTTCATTGGATGTAGCTTGGGTGGTTGGGAAATGATTGTTACCCTCCCCACCCAAGCTCAATTCTTGTAAGTGTCATGATTCTCTTGTTGAGCCCCTATGTATTCACTATGTAACGATTGAGTGGATTATGTAATTCTATAAAAGGAGGAGGGCGCGCCACATTCACATCTTTTGACAGTTTATGTATTGTGTATAAGTAAGCTCAAGCTTCTCTAGGCTTTGGTGATGTACTCTTAGCCACCTGTTGGAGATGTGCCCCATAGTTATTGTTCGAGTCTTTTGCACATGATCTAGTGCAGCCATTGATGACCAAATTGTAGATCTAATCCATCTCTATGATTACATCCTCTCTTCTTTCTCTCTTCTGAGGCATTCTTCTCCCTTAGTGAGTGAATCCATTGATTATTCTATTTTGTATGTATTTTCCCAAGGAGGAGCGCATTTAATGAGAGATTGCTGCTACCATTACAGTCATTTAATTCCTATGTACTCTTATGCAAGTTAATAGTACCAAGATGCTTTTGATTCTGTAACTGAGGTGTTATTTTTAATGATTTACTCACCCTATGCTCGTTATAGTGTTTTAATTGCTAATTTTCCAGAAATTGCAATATACGGAATTTTGTAAAATAATTTTCCTTTTTGTAAGTCGTTGTAGGTGTTCATTTTCCTATAGAATCCATCCTAAGTCAAAAATCATAGTTTCGCAACCTTCTATGACTATTTGCATTCATATTTCTCAAGACTGGCTCATTGGGCATTTAGAATTTACTAGTTTTGTAGTAGTTTTAATTAAAAGTTATTGGGATGCTCAATTTTTGTTCTGTCAGTCATGTTAGGTTCCTAAGACATTTTTGAAGACCATCCAAGCCTCTTATTTAGAATTTGTATCCCTATCATCCTATTTGGGAGATCCTGGAAACAAACTAGTTGAGCAGTCTAACATAACGCTCTTTCTCCTTTTCCCCCCAAACTCAGTTAAATATTCCCTAAACCTAAATAAATCTTGTCCAAAATTATATTAAGGGGTTTAATTTCTAATATCCTCACTATGGTTGATGTCAAGTGTAAGTGAACAAGTTTAGTATGCATATGCTGGTGTGCCCAGGAAGCCTTGTAGTAGACTTTAGCGGAGCTGTTGTTGAAACATAAATGCCCCAGTACCTTGTGCATAGAACTATGAATATGGCCTTGATGCTATTGTTCTGGATATTGCACACTCCCCGGCACATTTTTCATATTTGAAACTGTCATTCTATCAAGCTATGGGTGGGTTAATCAATGACCTAGACTAGTTTCTTCTTCACTAGTTTTGAGAACTAGTTTTTGGCATGCAATTTTCTAATTTTAAAGTTTGAAATTGAGTTGATATCCTCTAAGATCAGATCAGGGATATTAAAGTGGTACCAGAGCTCTTTCCTTGGCTTAGCCTGTGGAAAGTAACTCTCAGTGGAAGATATCTTAGATTTATTTTCAAGTTTCAATTGTGGAAATAGTTGCAGTCATGGAAGATGAAGGCTTTCGGGAAGAAGAAATGGTTTTCATTGATGGAGGTTTACCAAGAGATGAGGACCAATGGGATGAACCACTGATGGATCATCCTAAGAAATATTTGGCAGAGATGATATCTGCAATTGAAAACTTGCCCCGCCACTACTGGGAGTACCTAGCTTTGGGAGAAGAGATTAGTAAGGCCATTTCTTTCAAAGATTACTTTTATTGTATATTTGGATTTGAGCTCAAGGATGAATATTTGGATTCAATAGAGAGCAACAATCCACCCATAAAGGAACCAAATTGTTCTGCTTCTATGAGTAAAGAAGAAGAAGAAGAAACCAAAGGTGAAGATTCAACAAAGCCATATGCATCTTCAAGCATTATGAGATTATTTGGGTTTTCTTCAAGAATATCTTCCAAAGGTTGTAAGCATGAATAAGCCACCACCAGTTCTACTAAGGATCAGCAAACTATGGATCAGAGAGTAGCTACTAATGGGTGCCAAGAAGAGGCATCTACTAATGGTTTCTCAAGTTCTGAAGAAGCATCTACTAATGGATGTTGTGATGAGGTGCCTACTAATGGGTGCCTAAGTTTTGAGGAGACATCTTCTAATGGATTTCCATCTCTCTATGTTGGTGACATAGAGATACCACTTGATGAGGTTGTTGCAAGTACAAGTTCCCCTAATACTGAAGAAGATGAAGTCCTTACAGTCGAGGAAGAAGTCCCAAGATTGATCTCACTATCACCACATGAGATTCAAGAAGTTGATCCATTGGTAGATGAGGAGGAGGTTCATTCGCAACCTTCTCCTTTTGAAAGACCATTCAAGATGAGTGAAAGAAATATCAAGGAGGCCTTACACACTCTCCATGACACACATGTTTTAGTCTCACAGTATTTCTAGAGAGCTGCTTCATTAGAAGATTCATCTTTCCTTAAAGCCATGGAGAAGATTCAGAGAGCAGTGTCTACAATCCAAGGTAATTTTTCACACATGCTTTCCAACATAGATTAATTGCATGAGCTTGTTCATATGTTGCATGGAGCATCCTTGATGAGGAGATTTGCAAACTAAATGATGAATTGATGGCCACCCAATATTCTTTGAGAAGTACTCAAAGTTCCCTCTTGGAATATAAGATGGAGATAGAGCAACTTCACCAAGAGTTGTAGAGATCGCACAATCCTGCCTACATTCTAGTCATCCCTTCACTTTCAGTTGATGACATTTAGATTTATATGGAGGAACCTCATGAGATGGTGGTTCATGAGTTCCATGATGACATGCATGTGCTTGAGGAATTTTTAGATGCAGATGAATAGTTCCAGGCACATGCAGTTCCTTAGAGCGAAACTGAGCTTCTTCCTAGAGTGAGTCATTCCTCCATTGAGGATCATAAGAGCTCATGTTTGATGGACCAGCCTTGGATGGAGTTGATGCATCCATTAGCTTAATGGATGATGGTTTGTAGAGATGATATGTTGCTCCATGATCCTACATCAGACCCTTCTACTTCTTCCATGTCATTTGGGGATGAATTTTGGGTCAAGAATTTCTTTTTGACGGTGCCTGAAGAGGAGCAGAAGGCCCCCACATTCGCTCCAGTTGATTTAATGATGGCGTCAGCACGGCGTCAGTTGCTACCCAGTAGTTGCAAAAGAATCTCATGCCTATCTTTGATGCCACCTCACATAAAGGTGCATATGGTTCCCATTTGACTTCATTGAGTGAGACATATTATGATTACATGTATACTTTGACCAGTGGTAGAGATTTGAGCCATTGGGAGTCTTCACATGGGGAAGCACCTTGCTTTCCATTTGGACCATTAGATTGGAGTGTCTCTTATTTTCTTATTTGGGAGAAAAGACACATGAGATATATTCTTGCTTGCATCTATGGAGAATTCCTTGATAAATTTTACACTTTCTGTGAGCAACATGGGCATCCATGGAATTTTGATGATGCCTACCCTTTTGGTGATTGGACATGGGACTTTCACCCTTGTCATTTGAACAACAATGTTTTGATCGTTGGAACTTGTGTGCATTGGGAAAATGAAGTACAATCCGATTTGCATGTGCTTGGGGAGTTTGGATTTAAGCAAGATGGTGACCAAGCACCTGTTCATTGCCAGAGAGATTATGAGTTGCCTCATGAAGGAAGTTGCATAGTTTTGGAGGAGGCACATGATCTCAGTCCGGTTGGGCCAACCACAAAGTTGATGGATAATTGTTTCCAAGAATTGGTTCATTGTCCTTCACCCCACATACATATGGCAACCAACACACGTAGGGATGAAGCTTGGGTAAATAGAATTTTCCTATGGGTTCTACATGAGGAGCAGGAGGCTCCCACATATTCCATTGATGAATTCAATGTCAAGCCATGTGGCCTGACAAGTGCACCATTCCCTTTCTAGTTTGATGAGAAGCAGTAGATGCATCTATCTGATGTCTCCATCATGCATAGTAGTGCATTCAATTGGAGTGTTTGTTCATCCATTGATTGGGTGAATGGATACATATTGGAGCTAAGCACCCCCAATGGTGAGTTTTATGTCTGCATGAGTGGAAAGTTGAATGACACATCATACATCTTTTATGAGAAGTTGCATGGGCATCTATGGTTTCAAGATGATGCCTTAAAGACATGGGATTGTCACCTATGTTAATTGGCTATCAGTGATGTGAGTCTCTATGCTAGTTTTCACAATATAGAACATAAGGATTTTCATACTTTGTTGGAGGGATTCACAGAGGTTCGATTTTGCACTGGAAGTGATGAACTTCCAGCTCGGTGGAGTGATCTAGACATCCTCCATGATGATATATTCTTCCTTTTGATCCTAATGTTTGGAAGAATGCAACTGACACAGTGGGACCCTGGAATTCTTTGGAATGATAGTTTTCCACAAGTAACAGTGCCACTGGGAGACATGCAGCACAGATAGTGGGACCTGGGCATTCTTCTCAGCTTTCTTAGCTGGGTTGAAAACTTTGTTGAAGAAGAATCAGTCTTTGGGAGAGTGACTATAATCAGAATGGTGCAGCAGAAACATGGTGGACCATTTGTTGGAGTTGGAGTTGGTTTCTTGATTGAGGACAAGCAAGATTGGGAGGGGAGGGCTTCCATGTTCCCATTTTTCCAACACCAAGTAGAAGCCAATGTCACATCAAAACCCCATGAATCCTAGTGAAAGTCAATTAATTAATCAATAAGGGGGTGACATTACTTAGGAAATTAAATTATTAACTAGGACTAATTTAGCCTATGGTTGTTTTAATTAATTAACATGAAGGAGATGTAATTATTATTTTGTATTTAATTATTAATTACATGTGATGATGAGTTGGATGATGACAAGGGAGCATGAGGAGATAAGGTTAGCCTTATGAGTTGTCACACCAAAGAGGAAAGCGTTAGAAAATCAAAGCAAAGCAAAAAGGAAACTGGAAGAAAGCATGCACAAAACAAGGTGTTAGAAAAAAGAAGGAAACTGACAAAAGTAGTGCATAAAGCAAGAAAGTGTACACAACAAGCAAGTGAGGAAAAGAACAAAAATCTAGCCAGTTGTAAAAAGAAGGAAACATCCAGAAAAGATAGGAGGATGCCATTTCCAAAAGAGAACAAAAGCTAGTTAGTGGAAAAGCAAGAAAGTGCCAAATTAGTCAAGGAAGGCACATTGGATGAGGCCAAGGAGGTTAACTTGCTCAACAAGTCACCTAGTCTATAAAAGTAGGAGGGTGCACCACATTCACATCTTTTAACAGTTTATGTATTGTGTATGAGTAAGCTCAAGCTTCTCTAGGCTTTGGTGATGCACCCTTAGCCACCTATTGGAGATGTGCACCACAGTTCATGTTCGAGTATTCTGCACATGATCCAGTGTAGCCATTGATGACCAATTTGTAGATTTGATCCAGCTCTATGATTACATCATCTCTTCTTTGTCTCTTCTAAAGCATTCTTCTCCCTTAGTGAGTGAATGGATTGATTATTCTATATTGTATGTGATTTTCCAAGGAGGAGCGCATTTAATGAGAGATTGTTGCTAACATTACAGTCATTTAATTATTAATGATTTACTCACCCTATGCTCATTACAGTGTTTTAATTGACTAGTTTTCCAGGAATTGCAATATACAGAGTTCTGTAAAATAATTTTCCTTTCTGTAAGTTGTTGTAGGTGTTAATTTTTTTTTAGAATCCATTGCAAGCCAAAAATCATAGTTTCTCAACCTTCTATGAATTTTTGTATTCAGATTTCTCAAGACTAGCTCATTGGGCATTTAGAATTTACTAGTTTTGCAGTAGTTTTAATTAAAAGTTCTTGGGATGCTCAATTTTTGTTCTGTCAGTCATGTTAGGTTCCTAATAAATTTTTGAAGACCATCCAAGCCTCTTCCTGAGAATTCATATCCCTCTCATCATGTTTGGGAGATCTTGGAAACAAACTAGTTGAGCAGTCCACCATAGCGCTCTTTCTCCTTTCTCCCCAAAAATCAGTCAAATATTCTCTAAACCTCAGTAAATATTATCCATAATTATATTAAGGGGGTTAATGTATGATATCCTCATTCTGGTTGATGTCAAGTGTAAGTGAATGAGTTTAATATGCATATGCTAGTGTGCCCAAAAAGCCGTGGAGTAGACTTCATCGAAGTTGTTGTTGAAACATAAATGGCCCCAGTACCTTGTGCATAGAAATCTGAATCTGTCCTTGATGTTGTTGTCCTAGCTACTGCACAGGCTCCCCGGTACATTTTGCAGATCCGAAAGTTTCCTTCTATCAAGATCTGGGTGGGTTAATCAGTGATATGGACTAATTTCTTCTTCACTAGTTTTGAGAACTAGTTTTTGTCATGCAATTTTCTGATTTTATTTAGTTTGAAATTGAGTTGATATCCTTTGAGATCATATCGGGGATATTAAATGTCAACATTTCCAATTCCTATCAAATTAAGAGGGGATTCTAAGTTATTGTATTTGTCCTCCAACTTGAGCTTAAGAAAGAATGTTTGAACATATGGTTCTTATTGTATAGTTGACTTCATACACATGAGAGGGAGTTGGCCATGATGGGGTTCGAATGAGATGGAGTGTTGAATGACCACCTATCTTAGGCACATGGGAGTTGACTGTATCTACTTTGAGCACTAAGATACATATTATGTGTATGGTGAAAGGGTGTGGTCCCATACATTGCATGTTTCATTTATCTACCTAAAGTATATATAAACAATCTTACAAATCGGTCTATCATAATCTATATTATGATCAATTATCATTGTGTTTAAGTGTTGAACAATGTCTATTGACAACACCACTTCTCTTTGATTCTTTGTTAATCACTTATGTTATATTTCATCTATTCTAACAATACTCTTATCCATGCAAAAACTTATTGTTTTATTTTTCTAGAACTAGCTTCTTCTTATCATGATGAGGGAAATGCACCTAGATTTATTAGTTTAAGGGAACCATTGACACCATTCAATTCAATTTCCTTCATCTTAGATGTCATAAGTGGGGGTATCTATTCCACATAAATTGATTGAGACTTGAACTTGGCCCTAATTGTGATTGTGTGCCATAGTAATGATTCACAAACATGAGCATCACATTTTATAGAACTTGAACCCCAATGGGGGGTGTACGATCTACTTAAGCACAAGCATGTTGCTTGGTAGGACTTGAACCCTTGTGGAGGTTATATTAGCTACATGAGCATGAGCATGTAAATTTGTAGGAATTGAACCCTAGTGGGTGTTATGTTAGCTACTTGAGCACGAGCATGTAAATTTGTAATAATTAAACCCTAGTGGGGGTTATTTCAGATACCTAAGCACAAGCATGTAACTTGGTAGGACTTGAACCTTGATGGGAGCTATATTAACTACCCTTTTTCACCAACCTAGCAAACCACTGATGATTTTATTGTGATCTTTGCAATAATATATTATTGTATTATATGGAAGAATGTGATCTTTCATCTTTATGTCTTTCTAGTTTGTTTAACCCATGATATTTGCATGAGTTGTGGGACATGCTCACTTAAAAGTTTACAATTAAATTTTCCATTTTTTTCTAATTATGTCTCGAGGATATTACATTTGCATTGCAACAACGAATTGTGAAGGTGGAAGCAAGTAAGATTACAATGTGATTTGTTCTTATCATTGTTTCATTAAATTTCGACATAGTGCAATCCTAAGTTCCTTAAGATGCATTGTAACATTTATTTATATTTGTGTTCTCAAGTGAAATGTTGAGTTGGTTAAGAACGCAAATGACACATTATTTCTTGAAAAGGTTGGTTTTCTCCTAATTAAATTACTCGAGCATGTATGCACTTTCCCAATGTGATGCTAACTTGTATTCTTTCTTTCTTGTTCAAAAATTTATTGAAATAGTTTACACAACTACTACTAGCCCACTGAAATACCTACACTAAAATTATGGTATTCATTGAGATGTGAACATTCGTTGTGATTCCAACATGTCCTAATATCGTGTTCACTAAATGTGGTCTTTCTTTATAGTTCATCCTCTCATTGCCAACTTAAAATTTCAATCTTTATAAGATGTAGCACCTTTTAAGCTCACTATTTTTTTAAAATCCCCTTTATGACCATCTTTGGATGGCCTTAATCTAGTTTAAATGCATTTTATTTGGTCCAATGCAACCAAGGAGCATAATGTTTAACTTGGAAACTTGTATATGCATATATTGCCTAACATTTTCCTAACCGGATAACCAGATACTTCTTGATTTTAGTCTCCACAATTTATCCTCTACCTTGTGTGCTTTAACTAAGTTAGCATCAATCTCTCTTTATGTGCCTTGGATTTGTTTAGTGAGCCCTTATTCCTCAGTTTGAAATTCGAATTCTTCTATTTTTAGTTTCTATTATGGTCTTTTGTATGTTCTTTTACCCGCTCTTACATCACACATTTTAGTCTCTTGATTTTTTGTTCCTAGGTGAATGATGTTGAACCTCGGGCCACAACAGAGGAGTTTTTAACCATATTTTTTAAGCATGGTTATGAGAACCATGTCAGCTTGTATGAGGATGGCATATGTACTAAATCTTAACAATTTGACACATATAAGTTGATTTATGATTTGAGAGGGAGATATAGATTATCAACAAGCTAATAAAAACTACATCATTGAAAAATGATATTTCCTTAAGTGTCCTCTTCAAATAACATTGGTTAGTACCAAGAAGACAAATCTTTCTCAATTTCTTAGAGAATGACTATTCTTAATTAACATTCTTAAACTATCTTATTTATCCTAGATCCTAATCCCCCACATTATATGAAAATACCTTCATTACTTGCTTTAGAATTTAGAGCTAGGTCCATATTCTTGCACTGGATTTCTCTTGGCTCCAGTACTTCATGACTCTATGATTTCTTGTGGATCTAGACTTGAGACACTAACCCTATTTGTGTTCCTTACAAGGATTTATTTCATGGAGTACCTACTATTGACTTTGTTTCCTTTGTACCTATTATTGGCTTTGCTATCTTTTTCTTCAAACATTTTCACATGCATTCATTTGATCCTCTAACTTTCCTTGCACCACATATTGTGATTAGAATTTGATTCAATATTTGACAAAATTATCATAGTTGTGGCATTTGTTGCAAGTGAATGGCATGATAATGGCTCATAATCTAGTAACTGGAATTGAATCCAATCATGTGAATCTAGTTGGCTAGATTGTAGTAGATTGTTCTCGACATCAACTCCTACGCAAAGTCAATCATATGCATAGTATTATTAATTTAATGTGTTAAACCTTCTGGAGTTTCATTGTGTAGTAATTTAGAAACGATGGACGTCTTTCATTTCAAAACACGTCAATCATTTCTAAACTACTCCATAAAGTTAACGCAATGTGGAAACATTCATGCTCAGATTATTATTTTAACCAAAACAATTATAGATTATATAAAAAGGGACTTTACAACAAGTTTATACAACTAGAGTTTTTGGGTCAAAAACTATAAATTACTGGGGTCTATCTAAACCTTTTCGTCTTCCTCAAAAAATTACTACTCCTAATACTACAAATTTTAATATACTATCATAATAAAAGCTTACTTTTATTCTTGCAATGCAAAAACCTAGATTAAAATAAAAGTGTAAAGCCACTGGAAAAAATCTACTAATTTTCAAATGTCTTCAGCTTCATCGATTTCCATAAGCTTGATGACTTGAAGAACAATATCCTCATGACTTGAAGAACAATATCCTCCTCGATTGCATGCTTGGAGGCCACTAAAGTATTGGGGCTTCTAGCTGAACTGGAAATGATCTAGGTGAAAATATTGTGCTCGGAATCTAATCTTTCAATTTGAGTATTTCATAGGTTCAACCTCGTCTCCAAATCCAATCCCGGGTTCAAATCCCGGCAACGGAATAGAAATGGAATAGAAATGCTAGTTTTGCTTTCAACAACCAGAATAAACAGTTTCTCATTTAAATATTCAACGACCAGAATAAACATCACTGAATACTTAAAGGTGACCAGAATAAAATCACTGAATACTTAAAGGTTGGTATGGCTGAACCAACAGTTTCTTTCATTCAAATATTCAACAACCAGAATAAAATAACAGTTTCTTTCATCCAATATTTGAAGAAAATTCTCATAAAATATAGGAAAGAATTTTCACACTACTCTTGGTTGGGCATTGTTTTTCTGCAAGCATCAATTTCAAGGGTTAAATATATATATATAGATTAAGAAATAGTACTTTTTTATATTATCAAAAAAGGTTCAGGTGAACTGGTAGATCTTTTGTTAGACTGAGCAGAGTAGTTTATATGTTTTTTTGAGCTGTAAACAAAATTTATTGCAAAAAAGTTACATTCTTTTATATTCTAACTATATAACAAAAAGCTCGAGATTCGAAAAAAAATACTTAACAACAAAATGCATTTACACTTCCTATAACATCATTGACAGAAGGATGAGTCCTGAGTTTCTGAAAACATTGGAGATTATTCTGCCTTCAAGGAAAAATGAGGAGGATAGGCTTCCTCAACATCATTCTTCTAATCATTAACTTCGTTCTTCTCATCATCAACTGTAGCTCCAATATTTGCCAAACCTGCTGGATCAATTGCCATCAAAGGATTAAAGGTTTGATCTTTAACACAGTCCTGAACTGTGCTTTGCAACACTTTGATATCTTGTTCTTGAGCCTTCAATTTTTCTTTCCAGTATTCAATTTCAATCTTTATTTTTGTCAATTTCATTCTCAAATCTTTGTTTTTATTAATTTCATTCTCAAATCTTTGTTATTATCAATTTCATTCTCATGTGATTAATTTGAGCTTCCAGGTAATCATGCTTAATGTTAACTAACAGCTGGTCCCTGGCATATTACTTTTGCCAAACTTTTTGTCTTTTCACCAAAGTGTGAATATCAATATCTCTGTCTCTCTTCTTCTGGTTATGAATATTCTCAGGCTTTTTCTCAAATTTATCCTTAGTGCCAATTTCTTGATCCATTGCTTGTCATCATGAATATTTTCAGCCTTTTTCTCAAATTTATCCTTACTGCCAATTTCTTGATCCATTGCTTGTAAAATAAAAACTACCGACTGATAAAACTCTCCAAAACATAGAGCAAATTCTTCCAGGGTTATAAAATTTGAAAACCAACCGGGACGGACCAAGTAGGCCCCAATCAACACTATCTCGTAATAAAATCTCAAGAGGCTAGGTGCAAAAACTTCCAGAATTATAAAATTTGATTATAGACCCTAGCTTAGGAGGACAGCAATATGACCAACTATATCCTTATTATTCTATTTATTCTCTACACTCTAGCTGTTGTTACTACCAGCCTAGATCCAAATTCTAGGCTTTATCAAGCTCTGAGAGGGATCAAATCTTTTGAAGTGCAAACCTCTCCTTGAATAACTCCTTCAGTACAATACCTAAGGCACCTAATCCTAAGCTCTAAAGTCTCTAGTTTAAGTCTCATATTTATTTTTTTATTCTTTTTTGTTTATGGCATTTTATTACTAGACAAACACTCTAAAGTCTCATATTTACTTTTTACTTTGTATTAAAAATAAAAAGTAAAGTATCTAAATAAGATACATAACCTCAAAATAATTCTCAGTTATATAGCATTCCAAGGGTGGAAATACCAGACAACACAATTGGTGACGAGGATGAGATCGCTGAGATGACATTCGACATCAATATTTTCACAAAATATTTCATAAAACAAGCTACTGAAGAGGCACTCAACTATTAACCCAACAACTTGGACTGCTGCTTGACCAGGAAGTATCAACACTATCACCAGGCTTCACGAAGAAATGATAGTCACGAACATCGCTCCTTGTCTCACTTTCACATTGCACCAACTTTCAAAACAATTCTCAGGTTGTCTATGAAAAGAATGTCAATTCCAATACAGAGCATACCATACGTTGAAATCACCCAGGAAAATCAAAATTGATAGAACATCTAGAATCATCCATAATTTCCTCGGCAATTCGGCACTGATTTCCTCGTACCAGATTCATCATATTGCCTATCAGATTCACGTAGGTGATTGCTTGTTCCTGCCTCTTCTCATGCTTAAGCTCTCCATCAAATGATCAATCCAAATATCAATAATTCTCATTGATACAAAATAATCTTAGCTTTTGATTAGCATTCAAATGCATTAGTTTCACCTACCACCTGGAGTCTGAAGCTCGTGTTCCAATATCAGCAATAAAGAGCCTCTTCTTTGGGTTTTTAACCTCTATAAAGTTGTGGGATATGACAAAAACCTGCTTCTTCCCCGCAGATCCTTTGTTTGCCCTGATCCAAATTAATGCCACATTTGCGTATCTATCAGTTTGAGTGTACATGATAAATCTTTGCATTTTCAAATTCTGAGAGCAATTGTAAGATTTTCCTTATTATTCTAGATAGAGGGCCATCTGTTGGCATCTTTTTGGAGATTATGTACGAATAACTATCTTTGAATTTTTCACTATAATCATTTGCCTCATGTTACTATGTAATGTTATTATGTATTACTTGTAATAGACCTTGCCAAAGAGCCAGGGCTTTTGCTTGGTTATTTGAGATTTCTCCCAATTCTCATGAATAGTATTGCTTCACTTTTCCTTCCTAGTCAAGGCTTACTAACCTTGGATTATTCTTTGATACCTGTCAAAGGACAATATATGATATTTTTGTTTCTTGATCCATTATCCAAATTTAACGACTTTACTATAAAAAACCAAATTACCTTTTTCTTTCCCCTTAGCTTTGCCCATGGTTGCTTTTCTATGTATACTCTAAAAAAATTATGTAACCATAGCTTTTCTTCAATATCTAAATCAGTGTTTCTTTATTTGACTTGTCCTTACCTTTTCTTTATAATGAAAACTAATTTCATAAAAATAAACGTACTCCTTTCAAATTGCTTCTTGCATCATGGTCCAAGCAAAGAACTTGCTACTTGTCCCTCCTTATTCCTTTTATTTTTTAATATATAATCATTCATATTCAACCAAATCTTCCATATAATGAAAAAAGCAGGAGCTTTCCATTCCTATTTTAGCATAGGCTTATTGATAATAAAAAATCACTTTTAAATTCATTATAAATACAAATTTTTATTATTATTTTTATTTTTTAAAAATATAAAAGATTGTGTAAATATCAAAAGTGGCCTTAATAGTTCTATTTAAAAAATATCCATTAATATTAAATAGACTATAACTATATTTAACTTTAATGTAATTATCTTAATTCAATTCATTAAGAGTTAGTAATTAAAATTTCAAGGATTCTAAGAACCACTATAACTATAGGATACATGTGAATGTTTACTCTTAAAGACATTCCATGATTTCCTTGAGAGTTAGTAATTAAAATTTCAAGGATTCTAAGCACCACGATAACTATAGGATACATGTAAATGTTTACTCTTAAAGACATTCCATGATTTGTTTAGTAATAAAAACTTTGTATTTTTGTTTAAATTATATAATATGATTTGTGTACCTTCTTCTTAAATGTGGCAACTACTTTAACAACTGATATTGTAGCTTGCCACAGTGTTAAGAGTGGTGCAGACTATACAATTTTATCTTCTTCTTCTGGTATGGAAACAAAAAATGCGAAATATATTCTACTTGTTACAGGGTTAGATGAAGACTTTATCCATCAGCTCCAAGCTAGTTTGCCTTATGTTGTTGACTCCTTGGAAAATGGTCTCACTTATCTTGGAACAAACAACCGCAGTGAACTTCTGGCATTAATCGGACTGTTGACTTTTGCACGTTCTAAGGATGTCAACACTCTTCTGATGATGGGAGACTCCAATATCAATATTCAGTGGGCCAATAATGCTGGCAGTCTAAATGTTTTAGAACACTCCTGGTGGAAAACGAAGGCAAGATCTCTGATTTCAGCCTTCCAACACATATCTTTTTACCATGTGTTTCACACCTTCAACTCTGCTGCAGATTCACTATCAAAATGTTCTCTGGGATGCGAGGAAGGGAAAAGAATTTACGTAGAATTTTTTGATAGCCATCTCACAGCTCAAGGCGACCTTCCTTTTTTAGTATTAGCTAGTATGCACCGTGTTCGTAAGAAGTATGAGGCCGAATAGTTACATATATGTTGGTCTTTTACTATATCTTTTTGGTTTATATTTGTTGCCTTGGGGATAAATTGGACTGTATCGGGCATAACTGTATTGAAACCCTGTTACAGGCCTCTAAGATCGATATTTAAATAGCCTGGAGGAGTTTGTAAGTGATATATGCATCTGAGGTTGATAGATTATAGTATGAAGGGATTGAAAGTTTTTCAGACAATATATGAATACTTTGATTTATAATGAATATCAAGTGTAGCTATCTATTCGTGGAAAAAATAATTATCAGCCTTGGCATGGGTTGCAACTCGAAAGTTAAAAGGAGTTTTGAGGGTAAATATTTTCCAGAGTTCATGTATGAATTCCTTAGTGGGATTTAATACAATAGCTGAATCACTATTCCACTTGTTAATTTTCTTTCTCTACAAGGAGATTGTACACTCTGTATTAAAAGCTCAATACTGAGACAATACTATCAGTCTTGTCATCTTTCCTCAAGAGTGCAATCATCTAGCGAGTTTCTTAGGCTTATTGAGTCATTTCAAAATTGTGTTTGGTAGGGTTTGGGGAGAGGGTCTCTGCTCTATGTGTTGGAATCGGGTTTGAACTTGAACCATGTTTAAATGCATTTGACATTGTTGTTTTTTCGAAGGATATCTCCTCGTCTTAGTAGAGTGAAAAGAAGAATAATCTGAAACTAGGGACAGTCGGGGAACTCAATTGAAGGATAGTTCTTATGCCTCAACAACATTTGGATTCATTTTTCTTCCGGCTAAAGGTTTCTCCGCATAAAACCTAAGAGAAGAGCTATCCAACTTCACAAATCTCCAAGTAATAGATTACAATAGGCTTAAAGATATTTTCCTGTAAATTCAATCATTTACTTTGTTCATACAATTCTATTTACTAACATACCTGTTGATCCCTTGAAAATCGTAGAATCAATCAGCAAGGGATTCTCCCCGGTAAGCAAGCCCAATTAGATCGCTCACTGTTTGGTGTGGGGAATCCATCGGCCCAGCTACCATATAAGACTTAAAGATTCGTTTCCTTTCACCGGTTGCGGCCCGAGCCACCGTTTATGTATTTTATGTTTAAAGATGATATGCAAGTGCTCTATCTAAATGCATGCAATTAAAACAAATCTGATCTAAAATTATCTAAGCTAATTAATCTATCCGTCCAGGGAGCAAAACTGAAATATGAGTAATAGACTGGAAATACACCCAAGAATCTCACAGGTAGCTGTTTAATAACATAGATGCATTTGCAGCTGAAAGTAAAAGATATCAAAGATAGCTTTGACAGAATTAAAACATTCCATTACTCATTTAACATAGAATATTTGCACAAGAAATGAGAGCATTCATAACACAGAATTAATTCAGAATAGTCTGGAACGATCTCATAGTATATGTATGAAAGATGCAGAAATAATTCAGTAGATATCCAACATATCCCAAGCAAAACTCACTGCTAGCTTTTCCTAGGCAAAATAGGTCCTTCTTTATTAATGTAGCAAAATAATTCACATATAGAACAAGTCAGTCCCTTCACCTGCCAAAAGTCCTTCTCTTCAATTCTCTTCTTCTATTTATAACTTTTACAAAATTTGTCTCTTCTCATACCCTAACCCTAGGGAAATAGAAAAGTTTGTCTTCTAGTGCCTAAATGAGACAAAAGTAATTTCCAGCTATTTTTTAAACATTTATACAATATAACAGTCTCCAGCTGTCTTTTCTAATTTTACAATAAAAACAAATTTAATTCCCAGCTAGTCCTGCTGACTCAGCTGGCCTTTCTACTTCAGCTGACCCGTCCACTTCAGCAGGTTTGTCCACTTCAACAATGTAGCTAGTCCATTGGATGATTTCTTGTAAGATAAAATTGCCCCGCGCAGAAATCATCATCTTCAATGATATTTCATGCTTACGCCAATCTAATTTAATGTTAGCTGCTCTTGCTACTGTTTCCTGGGCGGTGTCTTCCATAAAATAAGCATGGATAGAAGTCTACCCAATAGAACGGTGGAGGTCTTCCGGTGTCTGGACATCTATCTTCCTCAAGTATGTTATTTCTGAATCCAGGTCTCCCTACAGGTCTGACAAATGTTGCGCTCTGTCAGGAAAATCATCTATGGTTTGAGACAAAACCATATGATATTTCTCGTGGGTATCCCGGACCTTCGAGTAGAAGTCGATACATTTCCCGATATTTTTCTAGACTCCAATAATTATCTTTGTACCACAGTCTCTACAAAATTCAAGGAGTCCTATATCCAGATCTGAATCATCTGCGAACTTGATAGGTAGGTGCCCTGGGAATCCCGATTTCCCTTTTCTCCACTCAAGCTGTCTATTGATTTCTTCTAAGTTGCGTACATACTTGCTCTTGAGTCTTGACGTATTAGCTTCAATTACCTTCATCCTTGCAATCATTCCCTTTACCTTACACACCTCCTACGTGATCAGCTCTAGTGATTGATGAACTTTCTTCAGCATATCGCATGCTTACTCATGGAATGCGGTTAGATCTTGTTTCTTCTCATTTGCATCCTTTAATTGCTCTAACAGTTGATCCTTTTCCTTTGTCATCCTTTTGAACTGAGGCTTGTAGAACTTGATCTGCTGCTTGTTGTTGGATTCATGCTATTCCAACTGTTGTATGCGGGCTTCTAACCCTTTCTTTTTGCCTTCTACGATTGCTAGTTGCACATCTAGAGCATTCTTTTCCTCCTCAAGATTCTGGGTCTGCGAAGATATCTCTTCCTTTTCGTCTTGAAGCTCGCTATATTTCCTATTCAACTCATTTCCCTGGTGCACCTCATTCAAAAGATTATCTTTAACCTTGAAGCAGGTGTCCTTGTATTTTCTGACCTCTTCCACTAGCAGATTTACATTATCGACACTTGCTTGAGCTGAAGCCACATTGCATGCTGCCGTGAACTGAGGATCGTTGTTGGTCCCTTGAAAAAGTGGAACTTGAGTTATTCTGACTTCTTCTCGGTCGTCTCCAGTTTTCATCCTCTTTTTCGATCTACTCATGATAGCTTTCATCCTTGAATTGAAAAAGATGGAATCCATCTTTGAAACTAGGCATTGCTTCGAGGGGTTGTATGGGGTGATAGGGATTTCTTGAGCTGAGACAAGTCCTTCAAAAGTTGTCGTTAATGCATCTAAGTCCATATCTTTTGTTCCTAAGCCCCCTTGATCCACATCTTCTTTGGGCTTCTCTGCCTCTTCTTTCTGCCTCTGTAGTTCTACTACTTCCTTTTTCGCTTTCTCCCTTATTTGTCGTATCTTTTGAGCCTCTTCCCTGTTTATTTTCTCAGCTTCTTCCTTTTTAATTCTCTCATCATGTTCTTTCTTCATCTTTGCAGCTTGCTTTTGCTAAATTCTAGCAGCTTCTGCTTGTTTCTGCTGCTTTTCTTCTTCTTCTTTTTGAAGCCTTTCTGCTTCTTCTTCTTGGAGTCTATCTGCCTCCTCTTTTTTCTTCTTCTCGGCCTCCTGTAGTTGCGCTACAATTGCCTCTTGGCGCTGCTTCTCCTCCTATTCCTTTTGCATTAACCCAACAGGTTTGGAACTAGAACTGGCTCTACCTTTAGGGCGGTAGCGTTTTCCCAACTCGGTCATATTTTTGGCACTTTGAAAGAATTCTTCATCTTTGTCAAAAAGGTGCATGTACTCAAAAGTGACCTTGAGTTTATTACAGTGAGCAGCAACATTTCCTTCAGGGTCATTCTTCCTAAAGATCTTTGTTCCAAAATGGAAGGCCTCTAAGTCCTGAGCAAACTCTATGCCATCCTTTACCTTGGGGAGCTGATATGCTCCAATGGTGAATGGCATCGGCGGGTATGCAGCCTTCTTCTTATCACTGAGCATTCTATTAACTCCATCAATAAAGATTTGCCTTACAACGTCTTTATGCACAATGTAATCTGTGGCATATCAGGGCAACAGGGATGGGGCACGACTCCCTCCATACATTCTAAAGTATGTCCCTTCCATAGAGAAGTAGTAATATCTGAATGTTTCTATGATTGGCATAGCATTCTTGGATAGGCAGTTTGGTTCTTCCTTAAAGAGTAGTTGATATAGGGGCATGATGAACTTTTCACAGATTTGAGTATAGTAGCTTGCATACTTGTGTGCCCACATTATCTGATAAGCTACATGGAGGGGAGACTCTTTTCTCTTCCAGATGCATCCCAGATCAAGGAAAGGGTGCTTGACGAGTAAGCAGTCCACCAAATAAGAGGACATGAAGAAATAGGCCTTGTTTTGGGTCAGTCCTCCCTGGGCAGTGGTTATATGTGAAGCCATGTAATCCGAGATAATATCATCCCAGTTGAATATTGCACCCTGAGTGGCCACATGGGACATCACCGGCACCAAACTGAGTTTATATATGTTTCCATTGGGTATGCCGAAAACTCGACTCAACATCAGGGCGATGAGCCTCTATGGAGTCCTTAGAAGATGGCTCTCATACTCTCCATTGTTTCTTTGCCTTATTTGCCTCATAACAATTGTCATCTTTCTTGCATACTCCAAAGGGTCTATCTTCAGCCCGGTTATCCATTCATCATTCAGTAGGGTCTTAGGGTATGGTAGTTTGTATGCTGCCGTGATATGTTCTGGTGCAAAATATGCAAGACTCATCCTGTCAATATCTGTGATGAATTTGGTGTCAGTATTCTCCTGGGGTAGGATCCAACCAATGACCTCAGAATATGGGAACAACTCAAGGCGGGTTGTTGCTTTGTGGAGACTAGACTTCTTTATGTTCTTGTAAACCATTAGTTCTTCCAGGGAAGTTTTGGTCTTCTATAGTTCTGTAGAGCTCGCCCCATTGATATTATGGGGAAGCTCCTGTGATAGCTTTTGTGTCGCTGAACATCATCTCAAGTGAGGTGTCTACGAGGATTTCCACGTCTGAGTCTGACTTAGCTAACTTGGCTTTCTTTCTGAAAGATCGCCTATGCATATTAGTCCTATGATGACAATGAAAGGACAAATGAGGGATTTCTTTGTTTGTGAGCAATACAGTGTTCCTATTCATGATATTAAAGTAGAACTTGAATTGACATGAATGTTAGATTCCAATTACAAATGGCCATTTAGGTTGAAAATGATGAGGACAAACAAAAAGAATCATCCATGCGATAGTTTAAAGAGTGCGATTTAAACATAAAACGAGTGTCGCTAGCTGTCATTTAACATTATCGTATCATTATCAATGAGTAAGCAAGTTCCGTCAGCATCATTTTAGAATTTCAAAAGGTGAAATGTTTATGTCATGGAATAAGACAATGTTTCAAACAAAACCATTCATCGCAAGTTTATCTTTTAAGCAACCAATTAAAAGTGAGGATGAAGTCTTCTCAAGAAAATGGAAACAACCACACAAGCAACTAAAAATTAACCGATATGGAAAGAAGCAAATGTGTATGTGCACGTGGAGAAGCAACGTAAAGTGGTTATGGTGCAACTCTTCTTGGTCCAAAATGACTCGACTGAGATAACAGACGATGTGTTAGTCGGGGCTCGGGCGAAGTCTATTGACAGTACGCCTACCATGCTAAAGACATGGATCTTCCTAGTGGGTACAGGGTTCCAAAATGACAAAAAATGGAGTAAAAGGCAGCGACGGACCATGCCTGACCATGCAACTCACTCTGACAGGGATACCAGGTACGGGTAAAACCAGCCGGGAAGAAAGTGCCTTTTTAGTGCTATGAAAGACAACACGGGCCTGGCTTTAAAAGAAACCAATAAACAGTTTTACAGCCACAACTGAGTGCTAAAATGAGGTTCCAAATGGAAAAAGCAAACGAGATGGGCTCAAGGACCTACCTGTCAGCACTGGAGAGGCTTGCTGTGGAAAAATGCATGAGCTTGATTGGCGACAAACTGGTGCTTCCAATGACGCAAAACGGTGCTTCTCTAACAATGCAAAAGGTGGGGAAAAGACCACCAACTCCATTATATATATATATATGCCGAGCACTAAATGCACATGGATTGGCAGTTGGGTTTTTTAATGTGCATGGGGCTCAATGAAACAACCAATAAATTTGCATGGAGCAAAATTAAAAACTCCACCTACACACCCTTCTGTTTTCCCAAAAAAGACTGCGTCGATGGTCAGCGATTTAAATCTAACTCCTGTGCAACGATCGACGACTTAACCCTAACTCCTGCGCAACAATCGACGACTTAACCCTAACTCATGTGCAATGATCGATCGAAACGAGCTTAAAAGCTGCAACGAGGGGAGGAACAAGACTCTTGGAAAAGCGACGGTCGAGGATGATAAGTTTACTTCCAGCGCAAAGGTCGGCGAGGGTAATCTCACCTCTGACACAACAGTCGGCGAGGTTGAAATTACAAAATACGCCCGGGAAATGCGACGCGACTCTACGAAGGGATAAAAAAAAAAACTTCAACCAGTCGACCAAGTTAGTGTCGAGCAATGCGATTGTTCGGCGGAGATAAGCTCACTTTCGACGCAAAGGTCGGTGCAAATAACGTTAAACTCTGTGACCAAAACACAAGACAAAGTCCTTTTAGAAGCGATCGATCGGCGAAAGATGAGACAAAAACATGCACAACGGTCGGCGAAGTTAGACCTAAAACCTGCGCAACGGTCGACGAAGGTAAAGATAAATACTGCGACTGGTTGGTGAAAATAGGCATAAAAGCTGCGACTAGCCTTGTGGGAAAAAACTTGAAAAATTGCCTTAGTCACAAAAACAACTTCTTTTGGAGGAAAGGAAAGGGACAACTTAGAAGGTCACAAACAAACTTTCAAGAGACCACAAAACTCTCTAAAAATAAAAGGAGGGGCCCTATAATTTTCAGAAAATTATGAGGATCAGGTTGCAGTAGCAACAATTGGTGATTCGCCAGTGAACACAGATCTCTGAAAAAATCTCTTTCCAAGGTCAGAAAACTTACGAGTTGATGGCCCCATATGTAACAAATTGCTCATCCATTCCAGTTTCTGCAAAGGGAGTGATCCCTTTCATCATAATGGTCATTGGGGAAAAGGAAACTTTGAATTAGACTTCTCTACAACTCTCTCAGGGCCAAAGTGTGAAGTTCATTTTAAAATCTATCTTTCAGATGTCCCCTAAAATCGGACTCCATAGGATCGTAACAACATCCCACAGACATATTCGTTTGTTCCTCATTCCCATGTTGTTAGCATCCCTTTGAGATACTTTCTTTATTTACGACTTTTGTCGTTTGAGCCTTCCATAATAACTTTCTTCAATCTTGAACATTTGATTTAAGTTCTTCAATCCATAATGTCCTTTTGTGTGAGCAAGAGATTTTTTTTACTATCATGTTCACAGACGGAGAAGAACTTTGTTGGGCTGACAATTAGAGAAACTTCCTTGATTGAATGTCTTTTGCTTTTCTCAACGATGCTTTAATGGAGATTAGAATTTATGGCTTTGTTTTTCTCAACCATGCTTTATGGAGGTGAGAAATTCTGGAAAACAGACTCATTGATATAAGCTCTTTTGGCTTTTGATTTGCAGCATGGGATCATTTTAAATACCATACATATGTGAGATGTGCTTCCTCTCCTTGGGTCCATTGTAGTGAACATCCTGAGACGGACATTAAATGTGAGAGTGAATGGAGCCCCAAGATAGTAACAAGGAAATCATAAATCTCAGTTACTTAATAGGGGTTATCTTGACACAAGTATGAGTAGAAAGGATCTCTCCACTCTGGAAACTAGTTAGCAAAAGCAAAGTCACACAGAGAAATTTTCTTTATAAGTGGATTCCGGCCTTTCAGATTTTGTGATTTGCTCAAAGCCCTATCCCTCAACTACAGCAAGAAGTTGGGCTAGGGTTTATTAAAAAGAATCAAACAAAAAGAATAGGGTAAAGGTCAAAAGAAAAAACTCAGACAAAACAGACTAAAGAATCTAAGAGAAAGAAAAAAACAACTTGAAACAAAACAAAAGGAAAAGGTAAACCTAGCAAAACAAAAGTGTTTATTTATGTACAAAAGTGTCCCACAAACTACGTGAAGTACTGCTTTAAGGAAAGGCCATTGACAGGGAGGTTCTATTCCTCCCCTTGTAAGTCTTTCAGTTTGTACGTCGATGGGCCAAGCTTTTCAGAAATTTGGTAAGGGACAAGCCATAATTGTTGAAACTTTGTATGCATTCCCTTACCATCATGTGAGTGATCCCACTTCAGAACTAAGTCACCTACTTCAAAACTCCTCTTGCCAGATTTCTACTTATCAAACCACCTCTTGACAATGTCTTGGTGTTGGTGGAATCTATCTTTGGCTTTTTGTCGTGACTCTTCAAGCTTTAGCATGGTATCAATTTGTGATTTTCGGACTGGGCTACTGGAACCTCGAGAGGCTTGGGCTAATTGTAAGGATGGGAGTAATATGTTCGGAGGGAGCATGGATTCCTTACCATAGACTAGAGTGTACGAGGAAGCTCCTAAGGCATTCTCCAGGGTATCTCTCTCTGCCCATAAAGCGTTTAGGAGGGCGATATGCCAACTTCTCCGATTTTCAATGACGGTTTTCTTGAGAATTCGGATAAGGTTTTTGTTTGTGGATTCAGCCAGACCAATTCCCTGGGGGTAGTGATTAGCCGAATAATGCAATTTAATTCCTTTCTCATAAACAAATTCATTTAATTTCATAGATGAAAAATAAGTTGCATTATCAAAGACTAGGGAAATTGGAACCCCAAACCTGGTTATGATGTTCTCTTCCAAGACCTTGATAACTGCGTCTTCATTCATTTTGCGCAACGGAACAACTTCTGTCCACCGGGTGAAATAATCCGTAGCCGTAAAATATACCGGTTCTGTAGCGAAGAGTTCGGATTTATCTCTCCAATAACATCTATCCCCCATTTCTCAAATGGTTCAGAGATAATAACTGGCTGCAATGGTACTACTGCTTTCGGCAATCTACTGGTACTTCTTTGACATATATCGCAACTCCGGGCATAAGCATGAGCATATTTGAATAGAGTGGGCCAATAGTAACTAGCTCTGAGTATTTTATGAGCCGTGGTGTCTCCGGAGTAGTGTCCTCTAGCAGGTCCATCATGTAATTCCTTGACTACTTTATCAGCGTCCTCTTTCTCAAGACATCTGAGAAATATCCCATCATAATTCTTTCTAAAAAGTCCTCCATTAATTATTTGATAGGATGTTGATGTCAGATGGAATGCCCTTCTTTGCTTAAAACTCCAGTGCTCTAGTAAATATCACTATTGCAAATAATGCACTAGGTCCCTGTACCAAGATTCAAGAGTAGTGAAAATGGGACATACCTCAATCATATTTAGTTCGGCCTCATTCTCCCAGTCCATCTCTTCATTAGCTGGATTCTCAATGAGTAATTTACACAACCCCTGGCCTTTTATAATGGTGGCTAGTTTGAATTCCAAATCATACTCCTAAAGAGCAGTGACCCAATTTCCTCTCCTTTCACCCAATTCCTTCTACACAAACAGATATCTAACAGCGGGGTGAGGCACTATGACTTTAGTGTTGTTCTTTAGGATCTATGGCCTAAACTGTTTTACTGCTTTGAATACTGCATATGCTTACTTGTCTACGGCGAGATAGTTCAGTTCAGCACCCTACAAACCAGTGCTCATGAAGGATATTGGAAACTCGTCTCTTGATTCTCCCTTCTGAGTGAGCACAGCTACGAGAGAGTTATCTGAAGCGAAAGTGTACATGATGAAATATTTTTCAAAATATGGACTTCTTAAGGAAGGTGCATTAGCTATGGTGGATTTAATGTCTTTAAACGTAGTATTCTCTATGTTAGTCCACTTGAATTGCACACTCTGCTTCACCATTTGCTGCAAAGGTTTCACAATTTGAGCGAAATCAGGTACAAACATTCGAACAAAGTTTATTGTGCCCATGAAAGATTGCATAGCCTTCTTTTAATGTGGCATGGGAATCTTGCTTATAGCTTTCACTCTCTCTTGACTTATCAAGATTCCCTTTTTTGAGATGATATGACCTAGAAGTTTACCTTCAAGAACAACGAAAATACTCTTCTTAGGATTTAGAGATATACCATATTTTTTGTAGCGATCGAAAATCTGTTTCAAATGGAAAACATAGTCTTCTCTTTTCTTTGAAAAGACTGTCACATCATCTAAATAAATTACCACACAGTGGCCAACCAATCCTTGAAAAGCGATGTCCATGGCTCTTTGAAAGGTAGCTCCTGCATTTATCAAACCAAATGGCACTCTTCGGTATACAAAGGTTCCCCACTTCATACGGAAAGTGGTTTTGAGTCGGTCCTCCTCTACTACTAACACTTGATTATATCCAAAGAAACCATCTAGCAGGGAGAATAGTTCTGAACCCGAAACCATCTGTAAAATTTGATCCATTGGTGGCACAGGGTAGTTGTCTTTATCGAAAGCTTTGTTCAAGTTTCAAAAATCCACACACAATCTTATTTCCCTTGACTTCTTCTGCACGGGGACTAAATTAGCAACCCATTCTGAGTGTCGGACTTTAAAAATGATCTTAGCATCCAACATCTTCTTCAACTCTTTTTGTATTAATGGTTCAAGTGTTGGATGCATTCTTCACAATTGCTGCTGAAATGGTTTCATGCCTGGCTTCATTGGTATTATGTGTTGTATAATGCGAGTATCATATGTTTTCATATCTTCATAAGTCCATGCAAAAACATCTTTATATTGTTGAAACAGTTTAATGAACTTATCTCTTTCTCCTGGCGAGCAACATTTACCAAGATTGACAAATTTTGGTTCAGCTTCCGTGCCTAGGTTTACCAATTCATGTTGCATGGAAAAACTGTTGGTTTTGATATTCGCTGGCCTACTGAACTTGTTTTGCAGATCAAACAATCCTTCCAGAGTCCTTACTCCTTTTGGCATGAAGTTTCCTTTGACTGCATCTTTCTTCTTCAAATCTGAATCGTGTTCATCTTCATCGATTATAGATTCTTGGAAAGCATCTTCATTCGTTAAGAAGCTGATAATTTGATCATCATCATCAAACACTCTTAAATTTGTAATATTATCAGGTACCAATGGCCTGAAAATTTGTTCAAATAGAGCATTTGTTATTACTGGGCACTAGTCTAGAAGTAGAAGTAGCTAACAAATCGGCTGCAACATTTTGTAATCTAGGAATAGAATTTATATTGGATGCATCAAAATGTGAAATCAAATTCCAAACTTCAGATTGGTAACCTTTTAAGTGTGGAGAAAGATAGTGAATTGTATCTCTTACCGATCTGACAATTATCTATGAGTCACCAAAGACCTTTAAGTATTTAACATTCAAACTAATACCCTTCTTTAATCTGTGTACTAGAGCCTCATATTCAATCGTGTTATTTGTGCATTCAAACTCTAGTCTACAAGATAAAAAATGTTTGTTCCATTCAGGGTTAATCAAAACACAACTGGTTCTGGATCCTTCTTGAGTCTTGGAACCATCAAAGTATAGAATCCAAAATGTGTTTCCAGTTTTAATTAAGTTAGCATCACTACCATCTAAGTCAGTGACTAATCCTACTATGTTACTATCAATATCGTCAGTCCGAGAAAAATGAAGGAGATCGAACTGCTCATCTGATTCATGGCTAACTTCTATTGCTCGATAATTCCCTGGTTCAATTTCTAAAAAATAATTTCTCAATACTGAAGACGAAAAAGCTACAGCTTCATTCTTTTCTTCCAACTGAGTTACATTTTGTTTTATGTGAGGTTCTCTCAGTATTTTGATCTGATTTTTCCTGTTTTGGTATGGCAACCACAAGTGAAACCAGTCTGTTGCGAAGTAGCCATTCAGTTTCGTAGACCAGTCCCTGCTCAAAATTAAACCATAAGCCTCAGGTATATCTACCACCATAATATCAATAAATTGACATACTCCGGGATTTGCTGATAATCTAATAAGCACATCTTTCATTTCTACAATTACTCTAATAGTAGTCCTATCCAACTGTATGATCTGAGATGGGGATGGTATCAGTTATCCATTAATATTATTGAATATTTATAATGGCATAACATTCGAAGAAGCCCCAGAGTCTACCAGACAGTTGTGTACATTATGATTAAAACTTTCAAAGGTCAACAGAAAAGGAAAAGTTTGAGATCTAGATTTCCCGCCAATGCTAGCTTCATTTATCTCAGGATCTTCTTCAATTTTTTCTACTGAAGTGATAGATTGGGGGTCGAAAGCTTCTACCAGTTTCTTCCTTTGCTGGGGAAGACTACACATTTCAAATATAGAGACATTTGCTTTTGTTTTCTTGATATCCTCAATGATGTTGTATCCCATGTCATACTCCTTTGAGCCTTTTCCATGATTTTCTGTTTTTCTTGCTGTAACCTTTGGCTGTTTATTTATTTATGGGGTTGATTCTTTTGTTACCATGGGGTTTACCTTAGGCTGCGGCAGGATGGCAGTTATGTGCCTCTTGGGTATTTCTTTTGCAACCTTAGGCTTACAAACAACCGAGCTTGGATCAACAATTGGACCTTTACTCCGAGTAGTAACATTTACGGATGAAACTTGACTTTCTTCAGTGTCCTCTTCAATTAATTCTGTTAAAGGCACCCAATCCCATAACACCATTGTGGTGTCTAGAGCGGGTTCTTCCTGTTCGAGTGCCTGCTCTTCTTGGGGATCTTCTTGGTTTGTTATTTATGCATCCAACAATTGATTCATAACCAAACTCATCGAATTTATCCACTGTGGTCAGCTCTTTTCATAATATTGTTCTTGGTGAAAAGTGCAGAAATGATCCATGCCTAACTCGTTCAAATTTAGGACAGCAGAATTGTTCACAGGTGGAAGAGACTATCCACCTTTTTCCCTTTTCTTGTAAAAAGGTTTGAAGGGTTTCTTTGAAGTGCTGGCTGCCTTATCCTTTTTAATATCTACAATTTTATTTGAGAGTTTCTGCATCATTTTGACCACATTCTCTAACTCGTTAGATGATTCTTCCTTGGGTCTAGTTAGCAGCAAAGGTTTCTTGCTGATTGATTATTTTGTTTCCAGATCCAAGGAATGCTTAGCAATACTATCCGCTTCAGCTTCCACCTTCTTAGCCTCTTCGAAGTTTTCTATCAACATAAGTTGCTTCACTCTTTTGACAAACATAGCTATGGGTGGATCAAGTGTTGTGGTGTAATATTCTACCAATGATTCTTCAGTGGGTCTTGTCACAACACTAAAATTATTTAATAAGGTTGTAAATCTTTGATTAAATTCTTGGACCTTTTCTTTATTTTCCATCCTCATAGACATCAATTCTTTCATCAGCGTAGCAACTGTTTTCTGATTTCCATATTTACTTAAGAAATATTTTTCAAATTCTTCCCAATTTGATATCGAATTAGCTTGCAAAATGAAGTACCAGGAAGATACTTTGGGTTCAAATGTATAGGTAAAAAGTCTGTAGACTACATCCTCGTGCTCTACATTGAGAAGATTCAAAGCCAAATAAAAGATCTTAAGGTGATCTTCAGCAAAAATACCTTTTCCAGGATTGTACTTAGGCAATACCTTTTCCATATTTTTGGGTAGATCGTGGAAAGGTGCAGCTAAATTAAGTGCCCCTATATCTCTCCACGCGGTTATAGCCATAACTCTCGTGGTAGAATGCGACAGAGTGTGCGGTGGAGTATGCATTAGAGAATGCGGTGGAGTATGGGATTCTTCTTGATTCAGAGGAGTTTCAGTCTAATTTCACTCAAAGGTTCTGTGATTTCCTGTAAAGACAGATCCAATAATTCTTCTAAATTTTCAACAAGAACCGAATCTCGAGTAAATTGTGTTTGTCTCCTAGGAGCTCTTCTTCTGAGTAATAAGGGAATAACGTTTAACCTTACAAGCGTTCAGACATCAGAACATGTATGTCTCCTGAAGTTTTCTAATTCTACAAAAGGGACAATGTATAATGCTTCTTGATGTTCAACTTCAATATTGGGATCTTCTTGAACTTGTGATTCCAGGACAAAATCATCTGGGATAGCTGTTTCAAGTGGGTCTTCAGTGGGATTTCTTCTAACGAAAGGATCTCCTCTGCTAGCCATGCACTGGTGGCCCTCCTTCTAGCGCCAAAAAACTGTTGATGCCTCGAAAATCGTAGCACCAATCAACAAGGGATTCTCCCTTGTAAGCAAGCTCAATTAGATCTCTCACCGTTTGGTGTGGGGAATCCATCCGGTTAACGGCCCGACTACCATATAAGACTTAAAGATTCGTTTCCTTTCACAGGTTGCGGCCCGATCCATCGTTTATGTATTTTATGTTTAAATATGATATGCAAGTGCTCTATCTAAATTCATGCAATTAAAACAAATCTGATCTAAAATTATCTAAGCTAATTTATCTATCCCTGTAGGGAGCAAAACTGAAATATAAGTAACACACTAGAAATACACCCAAGAATCTCACAGGTAGTTGTTTAATAACAGAGATGCATTTACAATTGAAAGTAAAAGATATCAAAGATAAATTTGACAGAATTAAACATTCCATTACTCATTTAACAAAGAATATTTGCACAAGAAATGAGAGCATTCATAACAGAGAATTAATTCAGAATAGTCACGAATGATCTCACAATATATGTATGAAAGATGCAGAAATAATTTAGCAGATATCCAACATATCCCAAGCAAAACTCAGTGCTAGCTTTTCCCAGGCAAAACAGGTCATTCTTTATTAATGTAGCAAAATAATTCACGTACAGAACAAGTCAGTCCCTTCATTTACCAAAAGTCCTTCTCTTCTATTCTCTTCTTCTATTTATAACTTTTACAAAATTTGTCTCTTCTCATACACTAACCCTAGGGAAACAAAAAAGTTTGTCTTCTAGTGCCTAAATGAGTCAAAAGTAATTTCCAGTTGTTCTTTAAACATTTATACAATATAACAGTCTCTAGCTATCTTTTCTAATTTTACAATAAAAACAAATTTAATTCCCAGCTGGCCCTGCTACCTCAGTTGGCCTTTCTACTTCAGCTGACCCATCCACTTCAGTAGGTTTTTCCACTTCAGCAATGTAGCTGGTCCATTGGCTGATTTCTCGTAAGATAAAACTTCCCCGCATAGAAATCATCATCTTCAATGATATTTCATGCTTAAATCAATCTGATTTAATGTTAGTTGCTCCTGCTATAGTTTCCTGGGCGATGTCTTCCATAAAATAAGCATGGATAGAAGTCTTCCCAATAAACCGGTGGAGGTCTTTTGGTGTCAGGACATCTATCTTCCTCAGGTACGCTATTTCTGAATCCAGGTCGCCCTGCAGGTCTGACAAACATTTGATTTGAGGCAAAACCATATGACATTTCTCGTGGGTATCCCGGAACTTCAAGTAGAAGTCGGTACATTTCCTGATAATTTTCTGGACTCCGATAATTATATTTGTACCACAGTCTCTACAAAATTCAAGGAGTCCTATATCCAGATCTGAATCATCTGTGGACTTGATAGGTAGGTGCCCTGGGAATCCTGATTTCCCTTTTCTCCAGTCAAGTTGTCTATTGATTCTTCTAAGTTGAGTACATACTTTCTCTTGAGTCTTGACGCATCATCTTCAATTAACTTCATCCTTGCAATCATTCCCTTTACCTTACACACCTCCTCCATGATCAGCTCTAGTGACTAATGAACTTTCTTCAGCATATTGCATGCTTGCTCATGGAATGCGGTTACATCTTGTTTCTTCTCATTTGCATCCTTTAATTGCTCTAAGAGCTGCTCCTTTTCCTTTGTCATCCTTTCGAACTGAGGCTTGTAGAACTCGATCTGCTGCTTGTTGTTGGCTTCATGTTGTTCCAACTCTTGTATGCAAGCTTCTAACCCTTTCTTTTCGCCTTCTGCGATTGCTAGTTGCACATCTAGAGCATTCTTTTCCTCCTCGAGCTTCTGGGTCTGCGAAGATATCTCTTCCTTTTCATCTTGAAGCTCACTATATTTCCTCTTCAGCTCATTTCCCTGGTGCAACTCCTTCAAAAGATTATCTTTAACCTTGAAGCACTTGTCCTTGTATTTCCTGACCTCTTCCACCAACAGATTTACATTATCGGCACTTGCTTGAGCTGAAGCCACAGTGCATGCTATCGTGAACTGGGGATCGTTGTTGGTCCCTTGAAAAAGCGAAACTTGAGTTATTCTGATTTCTTCTCGGTCGTCTCTAGTTTTCATCCTCTTTTCGGATCTACTCATGATAGCTTTCCTCCTTGAATCGAAAAAGACAGAATCTATCTTTGACACTAGGCGTTGCTTCGAGGGGGTGTATGGGGTGAGAGGGAGTTCTTGAGATGAGACAAGTCCTTCAAAGGTTATCGTTAATGCATCTAATTCCATATCTTGTGTTCCTGATCCCCCTTGATCCACATCTTCTTTGGGCTTCTCTGCCTCTTTTTTCTGCCTCTGTAGTTCTGCTTCTTCCTTTTCCGCTTTCTCCCTTATTTATCGCAACTTTTCAGCCTCTTCCATCTTTATTTTCTCAGCTTCTTCCTTTTTAATTCTCTCATCATGTTCTTTCTGCATCTTTGTAGCTTCCTCTTCCTGAATTCTAGCAGCTTCTGCCTCTCGCTGCTACTTTTCTTCTTCTTTTTTCTGAAGCCTTTCTGCTTCTTCTTCTTGGAGTCTATCTACCTCCTCTTTTTTCTTCTTCCTGACCTCCTGTAGTTGTGCTACAATTGCCTCTTGGCACTGATTCTGATGCAGGAGCATCTCGCTCAGCTTGAAACATGTCATAGATTTAAATTTTGTTTATTGGGCCTAAAATCGATGTAATAGACACCTGTGCCAGCCTAAGCGCGGTGACACGTCAACTTGTTCAAATTTGAAGCATGAGCTGTAATATTTTGAATTTCGAACTGTAAGGGGCATTTATTTTTTCCATTAATAAGTTGTAATAGGAGCTAGCGGGTAGTTGGTTTTGAAAAATCTCGAACCCGCGGGCTGTTGGAGAGCTCCAGGATATATCATTGTATTCTTCCATTTTTCATTAGCAAGAGAGAAAGAGAAACAGAGAGCAGAGCCGTGTGAGAGAGAAGGCTGTTTTGAAAAGTTGTAACTCTCTTTTTTTTTGGTGGATGGCTCTCTATCTCTGAGGCCAGATATGTAACAAGAATGTTGAATCTAATTTTATGAACAGAGTATTCCATTTTCTGGCTTGTTTATTTTGTTCCCTAGAACTGATTTCTTTCCATGTGTTTATGAAATGTGAGCACTTGGGCGTCCGATCCCTGAAATTTAAGCCTCTGCAGTCATTTTCTTGACTGAATGATTGAATGTGTAGGTTGAATGCAGGCTCTGGTCGACGCCGAGCACTCAGTCGTGTGGAAGATCTGTTCCATGCAGAGAAGGGATACCTCTGCTTGAGTTGAAAGTCCAGATACGAAGCATCCTTTACATCCCTCAATCGCTGAAGGGATCGACGGCGCATCCTTGAGAACCGGGAACTGAAGGCCGTGTTTGGAGTGCGTTCGGGTGTGAGGGCGTCGGAACAGGGCCTCGTGGATACATAGGGAGAGGTTTCCATCTGTCAATGCTCGGGGGTTGGCACCAGATTCTCCTCCCATTCCTTTTGCATTAACCCAATAGGTTTGGAACTGGAATTGGATCCGCCTTTAGGGAAGTAGCGTTTTCCCAACTCGGTCGTATTTTTGGCACTTCGAAAGAATTCTTCATCTTTGTCAAAAAGGTGTGCGTACTCAAAAGTGACATTGAGGTTATTACAGTGAGCGACAACTTTTCCTTCGGGGTCATGCCTCCTAAAGGTCTTTGTTCCAAAATGGAAGGTCTCTAAGTCCTGAGAAAACTCTATGCCATCCTTTGCCTTGGGGAGCTGATATGCTCTAATGGTGATGGCATCGGTAGGTATGTAGCCTTCTTCTTATCACTAAGCACTCTACTAAATCCATCAATAAATAGTTTCCTTACGGCTTCTTTATGCACAACGTAATTTGTGGCATATCGGGGCAACAGGGATGGGGCACGTCTCCCTCCGTACGTTCTGAAGTATGTCCCTTCCATAGAGAATTAGTAATCTTTGAATGTTTATATGATTGGAAAAGCATTATTGGATAGACAGTTTGGTTCTACATTAAAGAGTAGTTGATATAGGGGCATGATGAACTTTTCACAGATTTGAGTATAGTAGCTTGCATATTAATTTGTGTGCCCACGTTATCTGATAAGCTACATGGAGGGGAGACTCTTTGCTCTTCTAGACACATCCCATATAAGGGAAAGGGTGCTTGACAAGTAAGCAGTCCACCAGATAAGAGGACATGAAGAAATCCACCTTGTTTTGGGTTAGTCCTCCCTGGGAAGCGGTTATATGTGAATTCATGTAATCCGAGATAATATCATCCTAGTTGAATATTGCACCCTGAGTGGACACATGGGATATCACCGGCACCCAGCCGAGTTTATATATGTTTCCATTGGGCATGCCGAAAATGCGACTCAACATCAGGGCGATGAGCCTGTGTGGAGTCCTTAGAAGATGGCTCTCGTACTCTCCACTATTTCTTTGCCTTATTTTCCTCTCGACAATTGTCATCTTTCTTGCATACTCCAAAGGGTCTATCTTTAGCCCAGTTATCCATTCATCATTCAGTAGGGTCTTAGGGTATGGCAGTTTGTATGCTCCCTTGATATGTTCTAGCGCAAAAGATGCAAGACTCATCCCGTCAATATCTGTGATGAATCTGGTGTCAGTATTCACCTGGGGTAGGATCCAACCAATGACCTCAGAGCATGGGAGCAACTCAGGGAGGGCTGCTGCTTTGTGGAGACCAGACTTATTTATGTTCTTGTAAACCATTAGTTCTTCCAGGGAAGCTTCAGGGAGGTTTTGGTCTTCTATAGCTCTGTATAGCTCGCCCCACTGATATTCTGGGGCAGCTCCTATGATAGCTTTCGTGTCACCGAACATCGTCTCAAGCGAGGTGTCTAAGAGGATTTCCATGTCTGAGTCTGACTCGGCTAACTTGGCTTTCTTTCTGGAAGACCACCTATGCATATCAGTCCTGTGATGACAATGAAAGGACAAATGAGGGATTTCATTGTTTGTGAGCAATACAGTGTTCCTATTCATGATATTAAAGTAGAACTTGAATTGACATGAATGTTAGCTTCCAATTACAAATGGCCATTAAGGTTGAAAATGATGAGGACAAACAAAAAGAATCATCCATGCGGTAGTTCAAAGAGTGCGATTTAAACAGAAAACGAGTGCCGCTAGCTATCATTTAACATTATCCTATCATTATCAATGAGTAAGCAAGTTCTGTTAGCATCATTTTAGAATTTCAAAAGGTGAAATGCTTATGTCATGGAATAAGACAATCTTTCAAACAAAACCATTCATCACAAGTTTATCTTTTATGCAACCAATTAAAAGTGAGGATGAAGCCTTCTCAAGAAAACGGAAACAGCCACACAAGCAACTAAAAATTAACCAATACTGAAAGAAGCAAATGTGTATGTGCGTGTGGAGAAGCAACATAAAGTGGTTATGGTGTAACTCTTGTCGGTCCAAAATGACTCGACTGAGATGACAGACGGTGTGGTCGTCGGGGCTCGGGCGAAGTCTATTGACAGTACGCCTACCATGCTAAAGACATGGATCTTCCTAGTGGGTACAGGGTTCCAAAATGACATAAACCAAAGTAAAAGGCAGCGACAGACCATGCCTGACCATGCAACTCACTCTGACAGGGATACCAGGTGCGGGTAAAACCAGATGGGGAGAAAGTTCCTTTTCGGTGCTATGAAAGACAACGTGGGTCTGGCTTTAAAAACAACCAATAAACAGGTTTACAGCCACAATTGAGTGCTAAACTGAGGTTCCAAATGGACAAAGAAAATGGGATGGGCTCGAGGACCTACCTGTCAGCACTGGAGAGGATCGCTGTTGAAAAATGAGTGAGCTTGATTGGCGACAAACTGGTGCTTCCAATGACGCAAAACGATGCTTCTCTAACAATGCGAAAGGTGGGGAAAAGACCACCAACTCTGTTATATATATATATATATATATATATATATATATGTCGAGCACTAAATGCACATGGGTTGGCAGTTGGGTGTTTTAATGTGCACGCGGCTCAATGAAACAGCTAATAAATTCGCACAGAGGAAAATTAAAAACTCCACCTATGCACCCTTCTGTTTTCCCAAAAAAAATTGCACCTACGGTCGACGATTTAACCCTAACTCCTGCACAACGATCAACGACTTAACCCTAACTCCTGCACAACGATCAACGACTTAACCCTAACTCTTGCACAACATTCGGCCAAAATGGGCTTAAAAGCTGCAACGAGGGGAGGAACAAGACTCTTGGCAAAGCAACGGTCGAGGATGATAAGTTACTCTAGGTGCAAAGGTCGGCGAGCATAAGCTCACCTCTGGTGTAAGGGTCGAGGAGGTCAAAATTACAAACTGCGCCTGCGCAATGCGACATGACTCGACGAAGGGATAAAAAACAAAACTCCGACCAGTCGACCAAGTTAGTGTCGAGCAATGCGACTGGTCTATGGAGATAATCTCACTTTCGGCGCAACGGTCGGCGCAAATAAGGTTAAACTCTGCGACCAAAACACAAGACAAAGTCCTTTTAGAAGCGATCGATCGATGAAAGATGAGCCAAAAACATGCGCAACAGTTGGCAAAGTTAGACCTAAAACCTGCGCAACGGTTAGTGAGGGTAAAGATAAACACTGTGACTGGTCGGCAAAAATAGGCATAAAAGCTGCGACTAGCCTTATGGGAAAAAACTTGAAAAATTGGCTTAGTCACAAAACCAACTTCTTTTGGAGGAAAGGAAAGGGACAACTTAGAAGTTCACAAACAAGCTTTCAAGAGACCACAAAACTCTCTAAAAATAAAAGGAGGGGCCCTATAATTTTCAGAAAATTATGGGGATTAGGTTGCAGCAGCAACAATACCCTTGTGATGTTGTTACATGCACAGAATGAGCTTATTTACATAGATATTTTTCATATTGTTTTTCTTCGAAGGGTTTCCAGCTTTCCAGGTGATATGTACATTCATTCTTTCAACTATTAAGTTTATTTGTGTTCCTTCTGGTGGTGGATAATAACTTGTTGTTAGTGCTTGTATACATTGTTGGTTTATCCAACAATACTGAGAGGGGGGGTGAATCAGTATTTCCTACTTTTTCTTTTATTTAAACCAATGAGATTAAAAACACATAAACAATGGATCAAACAAGTAAGGACAGAATTTTATCGTGGAAACCTCAAAAGAGCAAACCACAAAATCAAGCTCATTAAATAAATCATTTCTACAAAAATTGTTTTCTGCTACAACAGATGGAATGCATCAACATCCGAATTTTTATTTGCCTCAAAAAATAAGGATGCTACAACACCCCTATTTTCCAGCTACTACTAGAGGATGCACCAACACCTTATTTTGTTAGCTACAATTGACATGATGCTACAACACCCTTAGCAGGCTGCAACTTGCCTTAGCACCACCCTTCCACCCTTTTCTATCTTTTCAAATTTCCAGAACATCTTTTAATTCCGTTTCTTCATTTTATTGGTCTCTGTCTGATCTTCCTTGTTCTTTGATCTGGGTTACTGAGACGTCTTCCTTCCATCTCGAATGTTGGTTTATATATTATCTATCTCATTTTTAATCATTAACTCTCTTCAAGATGGCTCGTGTCTTTTCATACTCACACCTCTTCAAAAAGATTAACTCTGTTTTTTAATTAAATAACAAACCCTGGTTTTTCATTAAAGATCAACTCTAGTTTTTAATAAACTTTGTCTTATTATCTTTTATTGAGTTTATTCATGTAGCTTATCATCATGCATTTTCAGCATCACACTCTTTCCATAATTGCGTCCTTCCAATATGGAAATTGCCTTTTTATCAAACGCACCACTTCATAAAAAATGCTTCTTGGTTTAATTAATTTGCTTTGATAAATACCTGGTAGTTAATTCCTCTATTTCATAACATATTAATTTATTTTTATTAAATTGACTTAGCTGGGCAATTTAAATAAAAACTTGTTAACATATATTTTCAGGCTTATTGCTCGCATATTCACATACTGTATAACAATGGTTTTTACTCAACTTGGCAACTCAATTTTTCACACGTGTGACTACCAAAGAGGAATATGACACAATGGCTAGATGGCTAGTTCATCATGGAAAATACCCATGCCATCTGGAGAATTTATAAGCACAAGGACACTTTATGGCAGGCATTTCCAAATGCCTCTTCACCCTTCATTTAGACAGCAAGACAAACTTTTTCTCAATTTGGCAGGCTTGTATTTCTCACATGTGACCATCATAAGGAAAACTGAAAACATGATTGGATAACCACTTCAACAAGGAACATATCCATGCCACCTTTTGATTTTTTTGATCCACACACATCATCTGGCGGACATTTGGAAATGGCTTTTTAAACTGTTGGTTTGACACTTGGGCAAAATTATCAAACCCTAGGTTAACATGAGGAGATTTTTATTTTCATCAAATTGGAAGTATGCGACATCCAATGGGTAGAGGCCAACTAGGTGATTCCATCCAGATCAATTTCATCCTTTGAGACCTCTTTCTCTCTCCTCGACGGGCATTTTTCTGGAGTAGTGCAAACCAAGCTAGGAGGCACTTTTGGAAGATCAATATCTTCACCTATAGAGACTTTTTGGACAAACCAATGATATGGTTGGATGCACCAATCAACATTATAGAGATCCATACCCTCAAAATAATTTAATACATCAACCACAGGAAATGAAGGACATTTTACTGAGGTCACTTCGGCATCTTTACCAACAATTTTTACACTAGTCTTAAAGACAATTTGTGCAATCTCCAAGGTGGATTTTTTATTTCACCAAAATCCTAAACCAATGGTACTAGGTGATGTAGTACATTTCACTAAGCACAACCAAAGTGATTTCACCTCCAAAATCATCTTCCTCTGACTTAGGTGGACATTTTACTGGACTGGTGCAAAACTGCCTAAAACCCTGTTTGGGTAGAAAGATCAAAAAGATACAGCCTGGTGAGATGGGGTGGACATTTACCTTAACCTATGAGGTACGACAGACCAATTTTCCAACACTTTGCCATTTTCCATATTTTCTCCAAATTAACAAATCTCTATATAATTAGGTCAAATTGTAATAATGACATCATGAAGGTACTAGAACATCATTAGGTGGATTTTCATCTTCATCTCCCATGCCACATCATCATACATACCATGTCATCACTTCCTTTTTTATTCCTTTGTCTTTCACTGAGTTTTCCTTGCCATCATGTCCTTGGTTATTCCTTTGTCATTACTGAACTCCTTTGACATCAATGACAACCATATTCAACATTCTCCCCATTTGGAATTGATGGAAACATCTAAACATTCTCCCCCTTTGAAAACAATGACAAAGGATAACCTGTTATGCCCTTGCTGTAACCATATTGAAAGAGAATTTCCTATCTTTCTTCCTTTTGACAACTGCCCTTGCTAATATATCTCCTCTTTTAAGAAATTTAGTTCTTTGCTTTTCTTCTCCTTGTTAACTGGACTTGGTGCTTAACCATTGTGTTATGATACTTTGGTTAACATCCTCATTTACCTTCTTGTAGCTAGTCTTTGAAAACAAATATGGATGATTAGTTCATAGACTCCCCCTTTCAATGTTCCTCCCCTTTGTCAACATTTTCTATATTTTGTGACAGGTTTAACACTTCATTAGTTTTCTTCCATAAACTGCTCTTAAAGATATATCATGTATCTTACTCTTCTTAAGGAGTCTTCAATGCCATGAAAGCAATGTCCTTGTTCCCTTAGACTTTGACAAAGATTTAACTAGCTTGATTTATATACTATTCTTATTTCATATCCTGCATCATAATTCCTTGGTCTGAGGTAACAACAATCTTTGCTACAGGTTCATAAACATGCTTCTGATTTTTTTACACTTCAACCATTAAGTGTTCTTGTCACATAGATGTTTTGGACCAAAATGTTTTCTTCAATTTTGTCACCTCCCCTCTACTTCTTATCCTTGATTAAGATAGCCTTTTAGCAAGTGATATTAATTATTTTCAAATACGAATTGTATTTTTCTGATATTTACTCCCCCTGAGTATATGATTCCTTAATACTAATTTCAGGGTTCTCTTTTAGGTCATGAGAGAATTTAGAAGAGAATTTCATCATATTTATCTCCATCAATGTATTTTATGTCTTCATCTAGCTTTCCATCATAATGGATGTCATTATTATCTACATCACTATTATGTTGAACATCATCTTTGGAAACTTTATTGATGCTTGGAATTTGTGTTTCTTCCGAACCTTTGTAATCTTCCTTTATTCTCCACATCTTTCCATGAGGTACCTTGCTTACTGATCTTCTTTGTCTTTTGGATTTTGTACTTTTATCTTTTCCCTTAGTTCTACAATCAACAGCTTTGTGACCGAACTTGTGACAGTAGAGACAATATCCATAGAAATTTCCTTTATATTTGAGGAATCTTTGATCTTCTTGCTTCACAGCTTCCATCTTCTTCCACCCCTTCCTTTGTTTCTAAACTTTTACTGAAGCATTCTTTCTTAGCTTGCATTCTCTAGCCATATGTCCAAAATTATTACAAGAGTAACAATGACCAAGAAAGATCTCCTGGTACCTGCTTGTCATTGGTCTTGTAGGTATCATATTAGTTATGTCTTTATTGTGAGAGGAGAGAACATATTTCTGACAGTCTTTCTTAATTGGGCTTTTGAGTGCAGCAGCATAGCTTCTTTTATTTCTATCTTGAAATGTAAAAGACAAACATTCTGGATTCTTTTCTTTATAACCTAATCCAATTTTATCACTTGCTGGTATTTGGGTACTTAGAATTTCATCTAAAGTCCTTGAGCTATTCTCAAACTTTGATTTAATAGATTCTTTATCAAGCTTCTTTCTAAGCCAAATAACTTATGCTTCAAGTCTTTTAGAGTCTTGCAATTTCTCTTTGAATTTCTCATTAATGGTCTGCTGATCTTTTAGCCTCTTTACTTCTTCCTTGAAGTTAGCAATTTCCTATTTTAAGCTCTCAGCCTCTTTCATGCTAGTCATTGTTTGTTGTCTTGAATTGTGCAGCTTGTCTTGGAGGGTCTTGACTTCCTCTTCTTTTGCTTTCTTCTCTTCTTGGTACTTTGACAAATATTCTTTCAAAGAATTGTTCTTCATTCTGCTCTTTCTCAATTCTCCAAGAGCACTTATGAGTTCTGCCTTTAGGTTTACCTCTCCATCCACATATGAATCATCTTCTGAAGCTACTGTCCCCATGAATAGATTTTCTTCATTTTCACTTATCTCTTCATCTTCACTATCTTCCATGAAATAAACGTTTTTGTTCTTTTTATTAAATTTTTCCTTGTATATGGTTTTACTCTTTTGATCTTCCTTATGACTGCAAGGTTCTTCATCATCACTATCATCCTCGAAAATGGAAAGGTTTGCTTCTACTCTTTCTTCAATATTTTTCAATTTATCCCAAGCATCTTTGATTGTCTTACATTGCATGACTTTAACAAACACTGAACTTAATAGTCACTCAAAATTGCATTTAATGCTTTTGCATTGGCTTCATATTTATCTTTTTCATCATTTTCTATAGGTGGATTGTTTGGTATTTTATAACCCTGTTCAACAGCATTCCAAACATTACATCCAAGAGACATTAGATGGCATCTCATTCTTACACTCCAATATGCATAATTCTCTCCTGTGAATAATGGAGGTCTCTTAGCAGCTAAACCTTCTTGTTGATCCATATTGTTTTTAATAGGATCTTCCTTCCAGTGATTAAGATATAGTGAAGGATCCTACTTTGATACCAATTGTTGGTTTATCCAGCAATACTGAGAGGGGGGGGGGTGAATCAATATTGCCTACTTTTTCTTTTATTTCAACCATTAACATTAAAAACACATAAACAATGGATCAAACAAGTAAGGACACATAATTTTATCATGGAAACCTCAAAAGAGCAAACCACAAAATCAATCTCATTAAATAAATGATTTCTACAAAAAATGTTTTCTGCTACAACAGATGGAATGCACCAACATCCCAGTTTTTATTTGCTTCAACAAATAAGGATGCTACAACACCCCTGTTTTCCAGCTACTATTGGAGGATGCACAAACACCCTGTTTTGTCAGCTACAACTGGTAGGATCCTACAACACCCTTAGCACTCAGAAACACACATATAACCTACGTACTGGGCATAAGCCCCGATGTACCTAGAATAAGGTTTATGTACTGGGAGTAAGCCCTGAGGTACATTGAATGTTGGGCATAATCCCTGGAGCACTCCAAGCTTGATAAATGAATACCGGATCCGGGGCCACTTAAATATTCTAGATGTGCCTCACAACTACATTCTAGCACTAGTGTTGAGCAGGAGACTTTGGAATTGCACTAGCGTAATGCCCATGTGAAAGTGTTGAGTTAAAAGGCTCTGAAAAGCACTCGGGGTTACTAGATCTCAAAAGTGTTGAGTCAAGAAGACTCTGAATAGCACTTCTAGGTTTCATCACATTTATTCAAATTGGTTAAATGAATCTTTTTCTATCTATCATGAAGTACTGAGGGAACTACCATGTTAAACGAGAGAATCCAACATGCAAGAGAGAGACTAGAGGTGCCTATCCTAGCTCACCGAAAAACCGTCCAAAGAAGTGGACCTTGTCCTTAAAAAAAAATTAAAAGAAGTATCATGTGAAGATACATAATAAAATATAATTACCTTGACTTAAAGTATGGATTGACTAAGAGTAGTCTTTTATGAATAACATAAAGGTCTCAAAGCTAAAATATTATTATTAAGAGCTTTAATAATAATGATGTTATTATTTATTTATAAATATATTTATTGTATATAGTTTATGCACAGTGGGCTGCCACATTATTAAATATTATTAATAATGTATTTAGGTTGAAATATAAATATTGTTATTATTATTATTATAAAAATATTAAGTTAAAATCACTTATAGTTAAAACAAATGAAAAGTCGTAGTTCAAGAGGACTAGATACTTTAGTAAATAATATCTTTTAAATATTAATTATTTAATTTAAAAGAAACTAAATAAATATTCAACAGTCATAATTCAAGACTCCCCTACATAAAGAGGGCAAATCCCAAGAATGGGAATCATCTTTTTCATTATCATTCTCTTATGGTAATCAAAGAGAATTTTCTGCTCCAAGAACTAAAGCAGTTCTACATAAAGCTCCATATCTGAACCAACAATGAACTTAGGGCCTCTATCTCTTATTTCATGTTGGAACCAGCTCGGGGGGATCTAGTTAGAACTAGGAATAGTCTAAGGGTCATGGTTGGGAGGAACATGGTATCCCTAAAGTTATCCAGCTAAAGAATCATTCTAACAGGTCAGCTAAGCTCAGAATTTTTCTACACTAATTATTGTTTGAGTGTGCAGGCTACTACAGGAGAGGAACAAGTCACAAGGCAACCAGGTATGAGTTATAAATCTTTCATGTCAAGCTATAATATAAGTTAAGCAATTAGTATAAATTTTTTATCTCAGCACTGTTTTTGTTTGTATCCTAAATTGTTTTAAATATTAGTTTACTTATAAGGGCAGAAACCTGTAACTAGGACTTCATAAATCTCAGAAATAGTAATGTAGAAACTAGCAGAATGTCTAGCAGGTCTAGCCAAGCTAGCCTGTGCTAGACATCCAAGCATTTCGTAAACCTAGAGTTCTTTCATTATCAAATTAGACAACAAAGTTATTTTCTTCTTGTCAATGTTATGTAATCAAATTGCTTTTAGACTTATATTTATGTTTTCAATTCTGTTACTCTTTTTAATTTCGCATATTTCTGGTCAAAATATTTTTGAAGGGTTTTTCAAAGGAGATTTCTTTTGCAAAATGAGTTTTTTTACAAGGTAATTTTCTTCTTATTTCTTTCCAAGGCGTACATTCAAAGAGTTTTTTTCTAAGGCATTTTTTCAAAGGAGTTTATATTCCAAGGTATTTTTGTACTTCTTATTTCTTTGCAATGGGTTTTTTTCAAGGTATTTTTTTTCCAAAATATTTTTGCAAAGAAGTTTTTATTCCAAGTTATTTTTGCAAAGGAGCAAGGATAATTTTAGGGGCGAAATTTAGCCCATGAGCTATTTTTCCATGTTTTTTCCACAAAAAGAGTCGCCAATTTGCATTTTTTGAAGCCCTATTTCTCCCAATTTTGATGGGGTAAAATTTTTTCACTCTAAAAATCGCCAAATTATTATATAAACTATAGAAAATCCTTAGAAATTGAAATAATTTTAGAAAAATATCACCAAATATTTTATAGTTGACATTCTAAGAATTGGTAAGATTCGCTAAGGTTTATACACTTTTAAATAAGTATGGGTCCTTAAAATTATCCCTGCAAAGGAGTTGTATTTTTCCTTCTTATTTCTTTGAAAGGGGTTTTTTCGAAGATTTATTTTCCCAAGATATTTTTGCAAATGAGTTATTTCTTTCCAAGGGGTTTTTTCAAAGTATTTTTTTTCCTAGATATTTTTGCAAAGTGTTTTTTTTTTACAAAGTATTTTTTCAAGTAGTTTTTTCAACAAAGGTTTTGCAAATGAGATGTATTTTTCCTTCTTATTTATTTGAAAGAGGTTTTTTCAAAGAGTTGTTCTCCTAAGTTATTTTTGCAAAATAGTTATTTCTTTGCAAGGGTTTTTTCAAAGAATTTGTTTTTCAAAATATTTTTGCAAATGAGTTTTTTTTTCCAAGTAGTTTTTTCAAAGAAAGTTTTTTTCCTAGGTATTTTTTGAAACAAGTTTTATTTCTAGTGGTTTTACAAAGAAGATTTCTTTAGAAGGTGTTTTTATTCTTTTCCAATGGGTTTTTTCAAAGGTGATTTATTGCCAAGGAGTTCTTATTTCTTTCAAAGAAAGTTTTATTCAAAGGAGATTTATTTTCAAGAGGTATTTTCAAAGGAAATTTCTTTCCAAAGAGTTTTTCTTCAAAAGACTCTTACAAGATTTTGATAAGGTGAAGTAAATTTCAGCTCATGTGTTTATAAATTTCGTAACTGTTTTTAAATCTTAATTTTGTTTTTTTACTATAAAGTGATGATTCTTTAATTTATCATCTATAGATTAAACAATCATGGGCAGTAAGAGAAACCGTCAAAGAAAACATGATCGTAAACATGATGATGATGATGAGAATAGAGAAAAAAAAAACTCAAATATCATGCCAAAAAAACAAGGCTTACAGAAACGCAAGCGACAATTATTGAAGATATAAATACAGATTTACATGATAATGTTGATGAAATGAAAATTGAAAATAGAGTACAAGAAGAACAATTTCAAGTTGAAGAGACCATTGTTGAAGATGTAAATAGTGATTTACATGCTAATGTCGATGAAGTCAATATTGAAGATCAAGTTCAAGATCCAGAAATTGGACCTAGTATGTATATATATTATGTATTTTCCAAATTCATTTTTTATAATGAATTGTATTTTTGGATATATGTTAAATTAAATTTAACTTGATGTATAGGTACTTTCACCATTGATGATGAAATGTTAGAAAACGTTGATTACAACAAACATGGAAAAAAATACTCATACATGTTGCATGATATCGTGCTCAAAAATTTTATGATGATGTTCTGAAGAATTATTCAATAACAGGAAAAGCACAAATTTTGAGATGTTTATTAGTGACCAAGAAGTTAGAAGATGCTACGTCATTATTAGGTATTCACAAGGCGACCAAAGAGTCGAAATTGAAACATAATGTGATAGAAAATATAGGTGATGCAATAAAAAAATTTGGAAAATCCAGGAAGAAAGATACTAGTGCTACACGTAGAGCAATTCAGACAGCAATTGTTTCATCTACTACTAGAAAAAAATGTTTGACAACACAACTAGCAAAAGCAGTTGGAACCTCAAGAAAGACATTATACAAACATAGCAAATTCAGAATGCAAATAGATGAAAATGATGAACTTGCTTGCTGGACAATTATTTGTAGACAACCTTACAAAGATAGAATGGGAACAGGTGTTAAAGATATTGTACGGAAATATTGGTTGGCACATGCTCGAGTTTCACCAAATTCAAGGGATGTGATACAACAAAGAGTATCACGAGGGGTATACACTAGTACAAAATGAGAAATTAATGACTAAAATTCGACTATAAATGACTATTTTTGAGTTGGTGACTAATAGTATCCGATTTCCACTATCTTATCTCTAGTCATATTTCACTAGTCATTAATTGGTTGACTTATTAGTCATTGATTTAGTCATTGATAGTCACTGATTAAGTCATTGATTTAGTCATTAATACTCACTGATTTAGTCACTGATACTCATTGATTTAGTCATTGATTGTCACAATTAATGACCAAATATACGACTAAATAAACTAATAGATGATAACATATTAATGACTAAGCTAAGCATGACTAAACGTTAGTTACTCTATAAGATACTGGAAATTAGCTACTAATAGTCGTATATATGAGAATTTAGTCATTTTCTTAGTCACTAATTTATGATAGGGTACGGAGGAATCAAACCACCAATCTCTTGCCTATAATTAGGCAGGTGCTCTACCATTGAGTTAGCACCCTTTAAGAAGTTGTTATTGCTTGACAATGATGATATTCAAACAAATTTTGCATGGGAAAAAAATGAATGTCAAACATATTCAAGAATAATGCTTCAAGTACTAAAAGAATTCTAAGATATAACAGTTCGACTGTGACAATGATGAAAATTCAAAGAAGAATGATCTTACAAACTACACATGAGTACAATAATCCATGGCTATACAAATTATCAGGAACAAAAGCAAGCTGCTGCCCTTCTTATACATTTAAGTTAGGATATTCATCATTATTTGTAGCTGATAGTAATACAGGTTCTTAGTGGTGGTTGGATATTATCTGGAAATTAAAAATGAAGCTCTTTTCTGGTTGACACTTTCAAGCAAATTGTTAGCATGGGGCACTTTTTAGAAGAGGTGATGGTAGGCCCCGGGAATTTGTTTTTTGTGTTGGGAAGGTGGGAAAAACATATATTATTTACTGGTCAAGTGTCACTTCACTAGGGAAGTATGAAATGAATTAAAGACTTTACTTAGGGGAAGGGACTATGGGAATTTCCAATATGGCCCATTTTATCCAAGGGCACAGTATTATAATAATAATATATAAACCTTTCCCTAATTACTTGCAGAAAATAAAAAAGATTGGCAAATAGACTTGATGTTTCGATGATGTACTTATTTAGAATGAAAACATAAATTAATGGTTGATTCTTAAAGTTAAATAAGACCAATAAAATTTTATCAGTAATGTTTGTAGCGTTGCATTCAAGCAAATCGATTAAGTGCAAGTCAAATTATGTATAGCTAAAGTCTTCCCTCTTACATCCTTCCTTGGAGCAACTATAGGATACATTAAGAAATTACAAGTTGACACTAATTTAACCTCCACAAAATTAATAATTTCACATACAGGGAGATAGGGTTGACTTTGAAATTGACCCAAAGGCCATTTTATAGTGGGATAAGTTAAGTACCATTCTTGCATCATTGAATTTATTAGGTTAATAAAAAAAGGTTGGATAACATAAGCATATTATTTACCCAGTTATTAATTATTAATTGGTTTCCAATAAACATTTGGTTAGGCCCTCACCTGGACTGCATTGAAGGCTCTCTTGAGATATGAAACATCATAAAGGTTTGGGAAAACATCACCAATCTGCAAGACAAAATTGTAAATATAAAGAATTATTTAATCATGAAATGTGATGCCAAGAAAGAAATCAAAATGGTCCATCCAACTATTCATAATATATTGTTCTCTGCATAATGTATCGGCCTTTACTAATAAAAATACACCAATCCAACAATAAATATTTTAGCATTTACCTGGTCAAAAACATGAGCAAGGGCAGAACCGCATAAACGGTGCTTTCCTTTAGCCAAATCAATATGGAGTAGAAGTACATCATCTCCTAGCTACATAACAGTGGATTATGTCAGTATGAAAATTATGAAGACTTAACAATCTTAGAGTTGCTTGACCAAATCCATTTTGAAATGTCACCTTCAAGTCTAGTGTAACAGTCCTTGAAATATCCAGACGGGCCACACAGGCACTGATTACTAGATTTCCAGGAGCTTTGACAGTCTCTCCTCTAGCTTGTGCATCCATTGAAAGACTGTCTTTGCCACCGTCTATTTCTATCCCAAGTTATATCATTGCATCCTGAAGAGCATTAGCTACATCATACATGGATGCACCTTCTCCATCTAGCTTTGCAGCATACATCCAATTCCCACTAGCTTTGACATGATTCAGTGAAGTAACCTGTAAATCATGTATGATGTGCTTCTTTATAAGACCAAATATCATTATTAAGGAAAACATATGCTTTATACTTTCATTATGTTTAACAATGGCTCTTTTCACCTAAGATTGCAAGAATGACCAACGGAAAATTGGAAAGCTCGTCTTGAGAAAGCAAAATTTTGACATGATATACTCACCTTATCCCAAACAAGATTTGCCAGAGCCTCCCCCACTGCTAGCCCAGCCATTGCCTTTGGATTCAATAAACCCTGGAAATTTAAAAATTCTGAGATTGTTTTGATATTGTTGAAACCAGGAATTGTTTAAGTACATTCAAAAGACATCTCAGAGAGATTTTGCTCATATCCAAAAGTCATGACCATCTACTACCTTTACTGGTTGCTCTCCAATTGCACAGGCACCACCACTTAACCCAGTATATGTCTGCATGAATGAGACATATTGTTGTCATATATTAACATTAAAAGAAAGTATAATTTAGTTTAAAGACAATAGAAACTCTTCTTAAACCATAAGATGATTAAGGCAGTGAAGAAGCTCGAAAGAAAATATAAATACAAATAGGTGAGAAGCAATAACAACAACATCTGAGCAATAACAACAAATATAATACAAATGAACCTGAGCAATAACAACAACATCTGCGAGTGGGAGCTGTAGAGGAATAACTGTCTGCTGCTGTGGAACAAGATCTGTGACACAACGATCAACCTGCCAAATGGCCATGCATTCTTAAAAATATGATTTAAGTTCGAGTAGAAAGTCCAATAGCAAAAAAAACTACCAAAGCAAGTCAAAATAACTAGTCAAGAGATGTTCTTTTACAATCTTGGGATTCTTTTTCAAAATTGTTAAAGAAAAAATGAAACATGAACTCTCAAGCAACTTGAACTCCTACCTTAGTTGTTAAGAAACGCTTTGAACAAACAGGTGGAAGATGAAGAACTTGTCTGAGAGCATCCAAAACTGTCATTCCTGGAGACTATTGAATATGAAGAACAATAGTCTCGAACCAAAATCTATAAGCAGTTAACTCAAAAATCAGTCCAGATCCAGTTGGGGGATATTACATCTCTAGGGGTATTTGAACCTTGGTGGGAAGAATAGAAACACGCCCACTTTACCAACCAACCAAGACCTATTGGTAGTTCTTCCGCTTGTAACTTTAATAATCTCATTTTGAGAGTCTATAGAAAGATAAGAAGGTTGTATTCATGCCCAATAGTGTCCAAAAGCAATCAAGGCCAGTCTAAAAGCACTGATAAAAAAGATATCAAAAGACCATCTCACTCAAGGGCATCAGCTGATAGATCTTTAGGAGCCAAAAATCCATATTGTTGGGTATGAGGTGGAGAGTGTAGTATATGCAAATGGTTTAAGTGAGTGATCAAACAAGGGTTTGTAGTAAGGTCAGTCTCTTTCTCTGCCAAATTTCAGTAAGGTGAAGTCCATGTCAAAGGTTGAAGTCAAAGTTGAAGCTCTTAGCCTTCCATGTATGTGTGTTGTGTGAAGTCCCGACAGCTTGATTGGATCTATGCTGAAGAACTTCCTCTCTGAGTTGGCATGCATATCATCCTCGAGTCCTCGGCAATTACATAGACCATGCATAATCCAGAATACATAGTACCAACAATACACCATGCTTAAGGTTTTTGATTGAATCCCAATTTCACAGCAGTGGAATATATCTGTCTTGTTTCTCACTTTGTGGGACATGGTTTTTCATAACCTACAGGTTTAAATTCTTTTGACTATTCAACAACTCCACAAGCATCCTCATGTCATTTCAGAATTTCAATAATGAAAAAATTGAGAGATACAACAAACATCCATTGCGTGGAAAAGCATCCACTCGTCATAAGAGGTGTTTCAATAAGGCACACTTCGGGAAAACAGGCTGCTATACTGACCCTCATTATGACCAGATTATTTCAACTTGCAATCCTACTAAAGATGATTTAACACTTTAATTCCAATTTCCAACAATACCCTTTCCTTGAGAACAACAGAGTGATAGTAAACTGTGGCAATAAATTCCTCAAGAAACTATTCCCAAATTCAACAAGCATAGGAATTTAAATTATTTGATTTAATTCAGTATTTCCAATTTAAAAAGTGAGGTTATGGAAATGCTCAAAAAGGGAACAATGGTCAAAATATTTGCTCAATCAGAAAATTGTACCAAAACAAGTTTGAAGCAACCACCTGCAAGTTGCAACTGCATAGAAAGCCGATTAAATTAAGAATATGTTCACATGATATACCTTTAGAGACGTATGACATCACAACAAACTTCTGACAAGTTGCAAAAGGATGACCAATCTAAAGATTGAGGAAATGGAAGATGCCCTACCTCCAGAGGCTTGTTTTCAAGAAGAGCAGTTCTGCTACAGATGGCAACACTCATCACAGCGACCAATCGTCCCACCTTCCACTTGACTGGCAAAGATTGCACTAGCTCAAAGAAGTATGTGGCAAAACCATATTCTGAGGAGAACTAGATTTCCATGAAAAGAAAAAGTATAGGATATCCCAGTGAAACTGGATATACAGAAATGAGTTCATCGCCAAAAGCTTCTGAGGGAAAGGGACACCATTCTCTTGTTATACCCAATTTAGAAGGAAGAGGATATTCTGAAGAGAATATGGAATTGCATACTTCTCCTAAAAGGCATCGTCAGTTGCCATCCACAGCAGAAAGTACACATTCGAATGAAGCGCTTTTCGAGATCTCCCTTGAAAATATAGAAGTACATGATCATATCAACATTTTTTCTAAAATTCTAGATCATGCCATTCTCGACATCGAGGAGAATGCATTCAAATTCAGCCAGAACTTAGATGAGCGATCTGCTTTTGGGAAGACCAGTTCGTCTTCATCATCATTAGGGGACATAATGATTGAACTATAAAAGTTTGAAGCTTGAACTCTCCTGTATTCATACACAATACGACGGAGCATTTAAAGTGGTGGTTGCTGCCAAAGAAAAAGGTTCAAGAACTCAATCTTCAGAGAGTTGAGGTCTCAAAGAAACTAGAGATGGCGAAAGAGAGATTGGAAGTTGCTGTCGCAAAAGCTGTAGAAGAAATGGCAAGGCGTGAGGTAGCAATGCAAGAGGTAGAATTAGCGGAAAAAATAGCAGATGTTGAGGTGAAATTGAGGAAGAACGTTGAATTAATAGCTAGGAAAAAAAATTGCAGGACATGAAGAAGGAAAAGAAAGTTCTAGTATCAAATGACCAAACATACAAAAAAAATATACCATAGAAGAAATTGATAGAGCTACGAATTTCTCGTCAGAATCAATCGAGATAGGGGAAGGAGCATAAGGGTCTGTCTACAAATGTGTATTGGACCATATCACTAAGGCCATCAAGGTTATTAGCCCAGATGCATCTCATGGGTAGATCCAGTTCCAACAAGAGGTTGAAGGAAAAGCACATAAATTGTCACAAATAGAGGTCTTGGTTTATCTCAGTTGCTTGAGCTAAATTTAACCTCGATAGAATGACTAAATTGGGGCTTCATGCATATAATTTGTGGAGTTTTTGTTTTCAACTTCATCGTTGCTTTTAATTTCGTCTTTGAGTTGGAATCTCAATTTTAGGAATGCAAGTGCAGTTTTGGATACAAAATTAGATATCTCCATAACCAAATTTCAAGCTTTGCTCGCTGTACTTTTGGTCGTGCAACTAGTGGTTCAAGACGTTTAAAATATCTACTTATTTGCATCATTGTTTAAATATTTAACTTGATATTTATTAACTCTAAATCAATCTTTGGTACTGTGTCAATCATCTCAAATATGTGAACGATAGTTTAAATTTGAGAGCCATGGCACCTGGGTCTAAGACGAATCAATTATTATATTTCTGGTATTGCATAAAATGGTAAACGTATAAGAAACAAGTCTTACATTGGACTTTTAACAATTTTAAATAAATAATAAATTCTACATACTATGCTATATTAAAAACTAATTTACAGAGTTTTTTTAATCTTAAGTATACATAGTTTTGCCAAACCATACATAATTTAGTCCAGAATTTTCAATGTAGCTTCTAGCATCAAGCCTTACTCCTATGACAGGGATATTTGAGTGCGTATTCCACCTGAAATTAAAGTTGTTAAAATTTTAGAGCTTAATAAAAAAAGTTGACATGTTCTTAGCTGAATGCTTCCCGGAGTGGAAAAATCCGAATGTTAAAAACTATTCCTATGAAGAAATAAGATATGAGATTTTACCTTGGTAAATTTTGGTACCGCATCTTTCCCAATAGCTCTCAATCAACCTGCCTAACAAACAATAAGTAGAAATATAAATGATATACATTAAAACCCTCTACTGAAATAAAGTTACCTCTGAGCAAAAGAACGGTTTCAGTATTTAAAACCCTCGACTAAAAGAAAGTTACCTGTGAGCAAAACAATAGTCCCAACCAACAAATAAAATTTACCTCAGGATTAAATTTGACAGGTTAATAAATAATTGAAGGTTATAAATAACTGTATATCTTCTTTAGTATAAAACAAAAATTTGAAAAGAGAAATTAAAGAACCAGCAATATTGTATACCTCTCCCTGCCTTCTGTCCAACCAAGGAGTTCTCGAGTATAAGCACTAGGACTTCAACCTCTTTAAGCTTGTTGTTTGGATGGATCTTATATTCTTTTTAAGAGCCCATTTGTTAAAGGCACCTAGATTTTCCAGAGTTTTACTGAGATACCTTTCGGTACAGAGTTTTATAATTTCGTGATCGTTTCTCCGAGAATGCAACATGTGAACCATGATTGACGTTTAACATGTATGTAACTCCTCTCTGTGTTTTACCCAATAAGTAAAATAATTCCCCATTCTCATCCCTATAAGTCTTTGCAGGATTCAATAACTTGAAACAATCCATAGACGTGGCTATTAGCACAACTAGAAGCTAAATGCAACTCTCTACATCAACATTTTTACATGAGGATCCATCATATCCATGCAGTCTCAAGATTCGAAGGCATGTGACTATATTATCAACATCAGGGATAAAAAAGGATTACACTTAAACAAAGAAGAAGAAACAGGATGCGAAAGGAACGAAGCACATTGACTAAAAGAATGCTGAGCAGGCCTACCAGGATTGCAGTTAGCGAATTACTTCGATATTGTAACAGTTAGTTTTGGATAATTACTTCGATAGCGAATTACTTCGATATTGTAACAATTACACTAAATTGAAAAGGACTCATCCCAAGGCATTCACATCTACCAGTCCAATATCATTTTTATATCAATGGAATATCCAGTATTCAACAGTTTTTCGGAAAACCAATAGCCTTTTACATCTTAATTAATTCCAATGCTACCTTTCCCTATGCCACATGTGCACTAATACAGAATGCAACAAATGTTGTTTCATGCATGGATTGTAGCCATTTTCTGACAGCTTTCAACATTGCCAACACTAGAAGCATCACAACATCATTAAGAATCCAATAAATTGACCTTATCAATGACGTTTTCAAGTTCTTTGAAATTATCTTCTTCAGCGGCCAACCCTAACAAATCTCTGTTCACCAAGTCACCATAAAGCTTGATTTCATCCATAAAAACTTTTTCACGTAAAACGTGTTATGATAAATCAGCACTCTGGGGCATCACTTTAGAAATTGGATCATTCATAGAAAACATGTATCAGCAAAAGGTATGTACTCATAGAGTTTTAAGCCCATACCTGTAAAAGTCCAGGGGAATCTTCCTCCAGAGTAGTTTCGATAGAACATCTAAATGGATAGCATCCCTTAGTTAGCTTAGAACTAATTGCAACCTTTGAAGGGAGAAAATGGAAGCAGAAAGAAACAGTTTGGGAAGATAGGGGGAAGAGAGTAAGAGAGCAAATAGAAAGACAGACAGATGGAGAGAAGAAATCTTACATTTTTGTCTTTTTCCTATTTTGCTTGATGGAAATTTTTCTTTCTTTGGGCTTCTGGACTTCCTCAGAATCACATTCTCATTTCGAAATGTCTATCTTGGGTAATTCCATGTCAGCAAGCATTGTTTTGCTGAGATTCTTCCTCAATTGAAGTGAAATATGGTCTAGTTCATCACTTTGATAGTCTTCAAATGCTTCACTCTTAACTTTTATTGTCGGCAAAGAAACATTAGGAAAATTGCCCCTTACAAGTATAAGTGATGTTTCTCTCATGTTCAACATTCTCAACCTTCAACCTGATGGGAAAAGTTGCAAATCTAGGTGTGGGCAGTAATCTCTCTGAATTATTTAAGTGAACTTCAATTTCTTTAGGCTTCAACTTATAAGCACATAATAAAGACTGGCCTGCAAAAAGCTGACACATGTTGCCATCTTTACTCTGACTTGAGGGCTCCAATGAAGATTCCTTATCATTGGAACTGCTTACAACCTCCTTACAAACATCAACTTTATCTGGTTTTGAAGGAAAATCTTCTGAATCTCCTATATCTGCACTATTACTAGCAAGTATGGCAGGACTTTCCAAAGCCCTATTCACAATCTCATTTGAAACTCTGTGTTGTTGCATAGGATCATTTCCTTTCTCAGAAAGATAACTTGTCACTTTAGAAGATGAAAATTCACACAATTCAATGGTTTCCATCAAACATTTAGATGCTTTCATAGAAATGTCCAATTTGGCCTGCAATTTGAATTCGACATGACAATTTCAAATTTTTTGAAAGGGAAAATTCATAATACTTTATCATACCAGTTATCCAAAAAAAACTTACAGTGTGTACACAAGTATACCTTAGAAGTATCAACGCAACCTTGTGAGGAGCCTCTCATAGACTCAAAACTTTCACCTACATCATATTGTGCATTTATGTATCACTTTAGTCAAGACGCTATTCCAGCAAATAACAAACTACCATCATCCTCAAAGTGAGAAACACTCATTTATAAATAAATATCGTCTTAAAGCTCATGACATCTTGCAAAGTGCCTGGTTTTCATAGAGGAATCTAGACATGAAAGCTGGCATTAACATTGCAAGAAATCTATAAAGTTGGCAGCATACCGCTAGGTATTGTGGCAGTTTTGTGGCATCTCTCCCATATTGGTATCTTCCCTGATTGGCCTTCTATCTAAGAATTAACATGGCAGATAAATCAACAACAAAAATATAAACTTCAAGGAACATCAAAGCCTCTGCCAACCTAAATGAGTCTCACATGCATTCCCTAACCTAAACCCCAATATAACGAGAACGGGAATCAACCCTAAGATAATTTTAAATTTTGTTTTGCTTTAAAAAATCCGTCGAGGGTTTTGTTAGGATTAACTAAGACTATAGTCCTTAGAATTCAGAATTAGGTTCTTTCAAGCGAAATGCATATAGCCAACGATCAGACACTGAGAATTAGGGTTTGCAGAATAACATTTTTCACACATTCATTTGTACCTGGAAAGAGATGAGAAGCCTCTGTTATTTATGGATAGCCGGTATGCTGTACTGGGTCTTCTTCCTCTTTGTTTTCTACTCACCTCAGCTGCTTGACTGTAATTCTTCAAACCCTTAGCCCTGCAATTTCTTCATTTTCTCCCTCCAGACTTTTGTTCTGAGTCAATTCTTGGTATAGATATAGAAATTTGACACCCAAATTACATTGTCCACTTTATAGGCAAAAGGTCTACAAAATAAAATTACACGGGATAAAGGAAAATGGTGAAATCTCCCTAGGAAAAAGGTAACACAGACATGGGTGACTTTGGTGTGTAAGTTTAGAAGATGTTCATTTATGTGGATTTTATTTTGTTAATTTTAATTTTATCTAATTGTTAGATTTGATTTATTTTGTTAATTTTAACTTTATTTATTTGTTTTTATAAACATTATTTAATTTAATAAGTAAACTATATAAGATGAATGTGTGAAAAAAAAAAAATAAGAAGGAAATTTTTTTAAAGGCAAAGTGGACAAAACAATTCCAAATACATTTAGCTATAGGGGCGGAAGGAAAAAAATTTATAGTCATAAAGCTATTTAATGATATCACAAGATAAAATGAAAGGAGAAAGGAAATTTTATAGTCATAAAGCTATTCAATGATATCACAAGATAAAATGAAAGGGGAAATGAAATTTTATAGTCATAAAGCTATTCAATGATACCATAAGATAAAATGAAAAGGTAAAGGAATTTTCATAATCCCTTACAACATTTAGTCATAGGATTTTGTCTATTTTTTTTAGAACAAAGCATGCAAAATGTTTACTTACTCTTTGGTTCAACCTTGTGACAAAAGTCAAGCAAATCATCATGGGTGTATTCCAATATTTTTATATATTATTATATAAATTTTATTAAAAAATAAATAAATATTTTTGACAATGGGTAGAAGAATTCAACATATATATATGAAGCATTCAAAACTATATGAAAAACTAGTAACACCACAAAGAAATAGCTTCATGAAAATGCACAAACCAGAACTGCTTGATCAAAAGAAGTGTTTGCCTTTAATTGAAGAAATATAGAATCCTACTAAAGACCTCAACTGTCAAGTAACATGAAGTTTAGAGACCTCAAGGTATGTCAACCGCATTGCAAAATATGGTGGTATTCCAATCTCATTTACTACTAAGTAAGGATCAGGAGAAATGACAAAACGACATCCATAGTTAACTCTCTTTCCCGTCATGTTTTGTCGAAATAAACCTTTTTTTTTCCAGTATCTAGCGTACTCCTGTTTTTTCTTTGCTACTCATGCCTGTCAACAAATATAAACAAAAAGATTTATCAGAAATCTATTTGTCAGAGAGGACTAAGAACTTCAACTAACATCAAATTCGGTATTGCGTGACATTGAATACAGATAATAAGAAACTACACTTTTTGACTATACACTCCCTTTTGTCAATATCCATCTAGGAAGTTCTTAATTCATGATCATACCAGGAATCGAACTTGTCCATGTAATCTGCTAGATTATATAGACATAGCGTTCAATCAACTAGGGTACCAAATCACATAACATAAGAAAAAAAAATATTTAACTTGCGGTATTTTTAAAAACCCTATTTTGCAATCTTCACAGTTGATTATTAACCAAATTTTCTTATTTATCCTATTTATTGATCTCTTGTGTTGATAAATAGGCTAAGAAGGAGCTATATGCTTTTTGTTCTGATTTTTAACACTCGGAACTGTATGTTTTTTTATCAACAATGAATTAAAAAAATAGGCTAAGAAGGTATTTTGTTGGCTTGCATCAATGTTCTGCACTACAAACCTATGTATTTATAAAAAGAGGATTGGTTGCATTCATATTCTTCATGTGGCTAACATAGTTTATCGAGAAGGTGCTTATTGTGAATTATCCAAGGCCACGCTCATAGTGAATTCATTAAGGACACGTCGGTTTGGGTCACGTTTGGGTATCCCCCTCATAAATATGAAAGTGCCAAGTCAATTGCTAGAATTCTTGGGCAATGTCAATTTCCAGACCTGAGTTGAGCATACTAGAATTTTAGATCATTCTCCTGTGGTGTTAGAAACCATATATAGTGTTCTAAACTTCAAAATGAGCACCACATCCCACTTTCAAGCCAAATATCCCCTATGGAGGGCCAATATCGTGGTTTGGGACCACACACATGGACCATGACCCCCATAGTAAGATCTCTAAATCCATCTGCATTGTTAAAATTTAGTAAAATATTTACAAATTCATTATCAAAATTGTAATTTTCCATTGTCAGTGTGACACAACTAAAAATTACTAACATAAATGACTAATTCACATTAATCGTGGTTAACTAGTCATATTTATATTCCTGTGACTAAATTAGTCATTTGTGTTAGTCATTTTTATTTTAGTCACTTGTTATCTAGTCATATATTTTATTTCGTGACTAAATTAGTCGTTTATCTTAGTCGTTTTTAGTTGGCTTATTTAAAATTGTTCAATTTTAGTAGTTTATCCCTTGAAAAAATAGTGGTGACTAACTTTTTTAGTCGCCTAGTCACTTATCTCTCATTTTGTACTAGTGAAATGAAAGCAATCCAAAACATATCATGGATATGACACAAGTACAATTGTTCAAAAAATTCAAGCAAGATCATCATGGAATTAATGTGTCAATCACTACATTTTTGAAACAAAAACCATGGTATGTTAGACCTATTACTATACGTGACACATGTTGTTGTCGTTATCATGTGCAATTTCAATTATATTACGACACGTTTCTTGAATTTGGTAAAACAATTTCGACGAATTCACCACCTCCGCCCACAGTACGTGAATTCATATCTCAAACTCTATGTGAGAGAGATCACGATGAAGTATTTTATAATAAGAAATATGTCAATGGAAAACATTGTCATCGATGTGGAAATTTGGTCTTATTCCACAATAAATATCCTATCAATAATGATCACTCGCTGTCAAATGTAACCGTTGATTGGAGAAGATATGAATACATCGGTTATGCTACAAGTTCTAGTGATGCACATTCCAAAAGAATTGATTTGCGAGAAGATAAAATATGTGTGACAAATTTTCTCAAGAAATTTGAAAGTGAAATTTATGAATACACCAAGAATTCACATAGAGCACGATGGCAAGACCTTCAATTCAAACAGTCTCGTAATTCAAACCAGTCTCGTAATATATCAATACCATACGATGCTAGCACCATACATGGGACTAGAGATTTTCACTCTATTCAAACAAAAGCCTTCCAAAACGTGTTTGCATTTGACAGTAGAAAGCAATCATGCTTTTGTCATATTTGCACTGAAAATCTTGAATCTACAAAATTTTGTGAAAACATAACGAACAACTATGTAAAGCATTGGAAACACACAAAGATTAATCCTAAAAGAAAAATGCCACTAGCAAGCATAGAAGAATTAGAATCAGAAGAAATAGCAATATCATCTGATGGCGACATAATTTTAGATCTTGTTAGAGAAGGTAATGATCTTACAACTGTTTTGTCGATTGTTCATTTTTGTCCATCACCTTATACATGTAAATTAGTCAATTTAATTGATTTAAAAATCCTAACGCCAATTATAATTTGCACAGGGGATGTTTTTGCTATGATTGCACCTATAGACAATAACGAAAATTTGAAGTATTATTTGATGCGATGCACTAAAGGAAAGATGAAATTATTGGAAGACTACAATGACAACGAATATACATACGAGAGAGGATCCATCATTTTAAAGGGCTATTTTTTTCAGCAGACCCATATGATTGAAAATTATGTCTACTTTCAAGATTATGAACCTGATGTTATATGTTGTCAATATAGTCATTTAGTACATGCATCTCGAATAAAATTGGTACAAGTTCCTTCGAAAAAACAATTAAAAACTAAAAAATGGAAACTGTCCAAATATGACCATGAACGAATAATTGAGGATGGCATTCCATTGCGATGTTTTTAACTATATCAAAAATTAATCGATCGATGTTTTTATCCATGTCCATGTCAAATGTTGTGTACAATATATTTTTTTCTTTCAACTATGTCTATGATCTTGAATGGGAACTAGAATAAGAGTTTAAATGATCGTATTCTAGTATGCTGAAATGGATTCAAAATTTATTTGGTAATGAAAACTTTAATGTGTAATTTCGTCTTAATTCTGTGTAAAGTACTTTATTCGGGTCCCCATATGTCTATTAGACCACTTAAGGGATGAGATAACGGATGTGGCTGTCCCCACACTCTGCCCCGAATATTTACTTTAAAATATCACTTGTGTAAGTTCACATAACTAAAATCATGGAAAATGGAGATAACGATCATTTGATTTTAATCACAAGCAAGGATTCCAAGATTGTGAAGCTTATGCTAAATTAGAGCAATGATTATTTACAACAAATTGATGAAAATTCATCAAATTGTTGTATAAAATCATTGCTCTAATTTAGCATAAGCTTCACAATCCTGTAATATTTGCTTATGATTAAAAAACAAAAAATCGTTAAATCCCCATTTGCCATGATTTCAGCCGCATAAAATGTACCTGAACATTGAAAATAGGAATCATTAGTTCAAAATTGAAAATATGAATCATTTATACAAATTTAAATTTATCATTTATATGAAATTCAACTTTTATGTTGAAACCAAGATTCTATATATCAAACAAACATTATTTCTTAGCATTCATAACATTAGATTGCACCTATCAAAAATTCCTAACATTCATTCTTAACATATTCCTAACATTCCTATCAAAATTTGAACCTAACATTAATTTTTAAACTTCCTAACATTCCTAAACTTCCTAACATTCAAAGCTTTATAAGATTCCTAACATTCATTCTTAAAATTCCTATAAAAACCTAACATTCATTCTTAACATTAATTCATTCTTAAAATTCCTATAAAAACTTAGATTTCAAATTCATAAACATTAGATTGCACCTATCAAGACTTCGTAACATTCTTAAACTTTCTAACATTCCTATTTCTATCAAAATTTCCTAACATTCCTATTTACATATCCAACACTGAAAATATTTTACATCGTAACAAACTCATAGATTTTACATCCTAACATTCATTCATCCTTAACTTCCTAACATTTTAAACATTCATCATAGCAAACTCATAGATTTTACATCCTAACTCATTCATCCTTAAAACTTCCTAACATTTTTAACATTCAACACTTCCTAACATTCATTCTTAACATTCCTTACTCCTAAATTTAGACTCATAGATTTTACATCCTAACTCATTCATCCTTCAAACTTCCTAACATTTTTAACATTCAACACTTCCTAACATTCATTCTTAAAATTCCTTACTCCTAACTTTAGATTGCACCTATCAAGACTTAGTAACATTCTTAAACTTCCTAACATTCCTATTTCTATCAAAACTTCCTAACATTCCTATTTACATATCCAACACTGAAAATATTTTACATCCTAACAAACTCATAGATTTTACATCCTAACTCATTCATCCTTAAAACTTCCTAACATTTTTAACATTCAACACTTCCTAACATTCATTCTTAACATTCCTTACTCCTAACTTTATATTCACCTATAAAAAATTCCTAACTTTCATTCATGAACACTTCTTCACATGCTTAACATTCCACATTTAGATTGCACCTAGATCAAAACTTCCTAACATTTTTAACATTCAACACTTCCTAAAACTTCCTAACATTCATTCTCAACTTCCGTTATCGCACTAATACCAGTGATGCGATAGTGTATTCAGAAAAGTAATGTCCGACAGTTTGCATCCAGAACAGAAAGAAATATGGGCTTGGTGTGATAAGATCGAAAGAGACTTTGCAAAGAAAGAAAACAGACATCCGCGACTATCTGACATACAATGGTTGAACAGATACTTGTGGAGGGACATCCACGAAATTTTTTGGGCTTCATTCCCAAATGAGCTACATGAGTGGATATCGTGCCTAGCAGAATGAAAGAATCATTCCCAAGGCGGAATACCTACAGAGTGGAGTCCGGAGCTTACTGAACAGCTCAAAGCAATCGACAGCCCACTATCACGAGCAGTTGACTTCTGGGTTGATAGCATATTAAAAGTATTTGTGACCAAATTTACTGTAAACACGCTGAAGTCCTACAGCCAAGCTGAAGAATACTTTTTCGAAGGATTCAGAGGTAAGTTCCTAAAAAACATCAGTCTATACATTAAAATGCTTTTAGCTGAGAAAGGTGTTTTAAGAACGCAGCGATAGTCCTAAATATGTAATGGTAGAGAACACATACATTGATTCTGACGAAGAAAACCATACTTTGAGAAGTGGAAAGAGATACAAGCCTACTAACAAATCGTATAGATACCATATAGATACCGAAATTTCATGTGATCTCAATAATATGAACACTTAGTTATCAGCCACAATCCACTGTATTATACCTCAGAATCAATCAGTCCAGAACCCACCCACTGCGAGTGTCGCACAAACCATCCCACAGATCAATAATACTAGTAACACAGCAGGAGCGCGTGCTCATAGCACTACAAATCAGACTATTTTGCATAATACTGTCCCTAGTCCAATCCAGCAGCCTGTGTCTACTTTTGTCACAGGGAATCAATTCCAGAACAGTACACAATCTGGAAGAAGAATGACAGATAACGATATAAAACTTTCGATATTCAAAGGAACGGGTCAGGAAGACCCTGATCAACACTAGTTTCTATGCAAAGCCATGTGGAGTGTTAAGCAAGTGACAGATGCTGCTATAAAGAGAGTGCAACTCATAACTACTTTTAGAGACAGAGCACTGCACTGGTTTATGAAGTATTCTCAAGAACAGTCGAGAACCCTAACAGAGATCAAAACCGCGATTGCAGCAGAGTTTAAGAAACCCAAATCAGAATCACAGTGCATAACAGAGTTGAAAGAAATCAAGCAGAAATCTACTGAATCGGTCTGGGAATTCGACCAAAAATTCAAAAAATTGTTGGACCAAGTGAGCTTTGTTATAGCTCTGCAACAACATCAAGAATGGTTCATTGCTGTGTTGTTTCCCCACATCAGACAACCACTAATGCAACAGAAGGTTGTATCTCAAGTTGAAGCCTTGGAGATAGCAATGAAGTTGGAAGCTTCACCAATTGGAGAAAGTAGTTCTGGGATGATATAGATTCAGAACCAATTGGCTACCCTGACATTAGAATTACAAGGTATGAAGAATGGAAAAGAGCAAAGACATGAACAATGACATGAAGTTTGGTGCACAGGATGCAAAGGATAGGGCCACACCAGAGAACATTGCCCCTTATTTCAAGAATACCTTAACAGTGGAGCACCAAACCCAATAAATATGAATCAAAACCAGGCACCGTGGTGTGAAATTTGTAGAAGCAGAGGACACAGACCTAAAGACTGCTACCTGATAAAAAAAATATGTAAAGACACCTACAAACTTATACTGCAATTTCTGTAAGTTAGTTGGACATGATGAGTCCAACTATCACGCTTATGAACTGATGAATGAAAGAAAACGAGATATGGAAGCAATGCGAGGTGCTAGAATGTACCACGTTCAAGAGGAAAATCAGCCAAAGCAAGAGAACACCCACTATGATCAAGGAGGATATAGAGGCCGCGGTGGTGGATATCGAGGGAGAGGAAGAAATACTGGTCAAAATCAAGGAAGAGGATGAGGACAGGTCATATGTTATAACTATGGTCAGCCAGGTCATGTATCAAGAGAATGTACTAATCCATACACCACATGCAACTACTGTAAATCATTTGATCATGTCATTGAATATTTCCTGGTGCTTGAGGTATAAATGCAAAAGAGGAGAAGAGCCAAAAAACCGAACCCTAACATCCAGTTGATCGCATCAGAGAACAAACCTACAGGTCAAAGTGTCAATGCAGTAACACGAGGTGGCCCTGATACAGGAAAAGACAACAGCACAAAAGCCTCGACTTCTGGAACAACTTATCCTAAGAAGAACTCTGGAGAAACAATAGGGATAAGAAAAGCTCCTGGCAAAGCACCTCCATTGAACTTACAGAAAAACAAAGAAATATTTAAAGAAGCACGAGACATGTTTAAACAACCACCACCTACTTCACCAAGGATCCCACTGCGAAGTCAAGAACCACAAATAGAAGACATGCCACTGGCATATGATCAGATGCGCACTGCACCAGATGCCTCTAATTTTGTTGCGCAGTTCCTGCACAGCTGCATCAAGTTATTAAAAAAACAAGAACACTCTTATGGAATTTGAAAAATTGTTAAATCAGTACGAATTATGCAATAAGAAAGAAATAGCACATGGCACAGTACATAACATTAGAAGTCCCAAAAGAACCAGCAGGGAAATGCGGTTCACTGCACAGATAAGAGACTATGAGATGGACGAGATCATTCTTGATCTCAGATCTGAAGTGAATATCTTAACCAAGCAGACATGGCAGGCGATGGGAAAACCAAAGTTACAGTGGTCACCTATACAGTTAAGAATGGCTAATCAAGGCATAGTTATACCACTAGGAAGGTTAACCAATACCATTGTCGACATTGATGGAATGCAAAGTTATGCAAACTTCGAAGTAATTGAAATTGTGGATGATAGCAATCCTTATCCAGCACTGCTGGGCATCGATTGGGCAATGACGAACTCTACCGTCATCAATCTTAGGACAATGAAAATGATATTTGAAGGCAACGACATAAGGGTCATCGCACCATTGGATCCTTCACAGGGGGAGCGATATGTTGAGCCTATTCAAGAATACAACAAATGCTCCAGATTATATTGATCCTACTGTGGATGGAACACTCAGCTGGAGCTGTGATATTTCTTGCATCTCAGACTCAGAGGCAGGATTAGAAAACTGGCAACATAGAATGCATGAAGTATCTTCCAGGAGATGCACGACAATTACAAAGTCACTCCGCTGGATTGGAAAGCAGGTAAGTCCAATCCCCACTTATGATGGTACAACTAACATCTATTCATTTATCAAAGAATACACTGCAGCAGTGGCAGATGAACATCACATCTCAAAATTAGACATGGCACTTAGAGAAACATCTGCCAAATGGTGGGATAACACAAAAAGACAATGACAACTTGGGACAAGTGCAGAATAAAACTACAGATTAGATTTGTTGATAAGGTCACACTACCATTTAAGAAATATAATGGTCAGAGGGATCCAGGATATCATATCGCATCTTGTGTACAATCTTGGAAGGAAAGACCACAGACAGAATGGGTACATCTCTTTGTGCATCTGTTGGAGGAGCCTATTCCAAAAAAGTGGTACCTACAGGAGGAGATGCGCATAGGAACCGCGGATTTGTCTGTCCTTACTGCGACCATCTAGAAGGATTTTAGTTTTCAAGATGACCAGCCGACTATACATGATGCGCTACAATTGATCAAGCAAAAGATATTTAGCCCACATCGCAAGGAAGAAAATATAACACTAGAATAGCTTTTTGACACAAACAATGTACTTGCGAGTCTACAACCAGATTGGTCAGAACAGATAGAGCAGGCTTTAGACTGCTACAACATAGCTAAAGAAGTTGAAGATAGCGACGCGGAGGACTTGCGCAACATAAAAATCCAAGAATCAGAAGGAGTACGCGAGGTAGAGGGACCTCCACTAGAAATTCCAGATATGAGTGGACCGTTTAAAACAAAAAAAGTGAACATTGGCACCCCTGTTGGGCCTAGCCTAGATGGGGCATTTTTGAACAGGAAGAATTTTGAGAACTGCGGAGCTAAGCGCAGTTAAGTTTGAACAATTTTGGGATAAGTTTTGGTATGTTGAGAAGTTGCACACAGCATAGTGTCGGAGGAGCTGCAAGGAGTACAGCGCCGCGATGTGCCATGTCAACGAAGATCAAGCTAAGTAGAGAATGGACGGATAAAGGCAATTATTTTGGTTAGGTCACAGAAGACCTATTTTTGGCGAAGATCGTCGATAACTACCAAGCAGTGGGTAGGTGCAGATTGGAGGTAGGTGACTGATCACAACGGGAAGAAGACTACTACTACTCGAACCAGTCATCTAAGGCCGGAAAAGAAGGAACATCTCGGCGGAGGAAACATGCTGGCACGCATATAACAAAAGATCCGCTGCTAGATATCAGTAGTCCGGTTTTGGGAAAACCACAACAGTTTTGTAAACCTATGGGTTCTGCCTTCAAGATGTAAAAGACATGGCCTACGGGTCTTGATCTATAAATAAGGAAATTTTGTAAAAGGAAAGAGTTAATTCTTCATTTTGTCGATTAGTATTGAATATTGTGAGATCTATTAGAGTAAAGCATTGTTAAGGCTCTGCAGATGAGTTCCCAAAGACCTAATTTTGAGAGAGAAAGAGAAGAGCGTCTGCAGCTGAGTGCGCAAACGAAGAACTGTTGTACCATTTCCAAGATAAATAAACAAAAGTTCTTGTGGACGTAGCTTCCCATCCGGGGGGGTGAACCACGTTAAACCATTGTGTTATGTGATTGTTGTGTATGATTGCCATTAGTTTGTGATCTACTTTACTTACAGTGCATGCATGAAGTTACTATTGTCTGTTATATGTTTACTGTGATCTGTATTCGCCATCGAAATGATGGAATAAGATGCTAAGTAGTTCATGTATGGAGGAATATTAAACAGTAAATCGCCTATAAGTCTCGAATGAATGGTTTGATGAGATAACCACACAGTTAATTGTTAAGGATTGAATCGCAGTATCAAAGCACACAGCACTGCGCATCTCACATATTTGCATAATTTATGTTGTTTATCAAGCTAAGTAATGATGAATTATTAAGGATTATCGACTAAGAATTGAATAGAAGTGATCATATCTCATAAACCCATTGCGTGGCTTGGGGACGCACTGAGGGTGTAAATATTTTTGCTCCTGAAAATACTCGACGCAGAGTAGAAGACTCTGCGTAGTCATTGACCGCAACACGCAACTCTTACCACGCTGTACATAAGTCATTTGAAAACACTCGCATCATAAGATTGTGGAAACCTGCTTCTGCAACCACCCCCTCAACTTCGCCTCGGGTGAGACCTCAGGCTGCTTGCAGTCTGTTGCCGAAAGGGCCGGTGAATAGGGGTTTTGTTGGTATGTTGTACAGCGAAGTACCTGGGTCTACATTGGAAAACCTCTAGAACAGTGTTGCGACCAACAAATGGTTCCGTTGTCGCGCTCATACCAGTGTTGCGATAGTGTATTCATAAAAGTAATGTCCGACAGTTGGCATCCAGAATAGAAAGAAATTTGGGCTTGGTGCGATAAGATCGAAAGAGACTTCGCAAAGAAAGAAAACAGACATCCATGGCTATCTGACATACAGTAGTTGAACAAATATTTGTGGAGGGACATCCATGAAATTTTTTGGGCTTCGTTCCCAAACGAGCTACACGAGTGGATATCATGCCTAGCAAAAAGAAAGAATTATTCCTAAGGTGGAATACGTACAGAGTGGAGTCCGGATCTTACTGAACAGCTCAAGGCAATTGACAGCCCACTGTCATGAGCAGTTGACTTCTGGGTTGATAGCATATTAGAAGGATTTGTGACTGAATTTGTTGTAAACATGCTGAAGTCCTACAGCCAAGCTAAAGCATACTTTTTCGATGGATTCAGAGTTAAGTTCCTAAAAAACATCAGTCTATACATTAAAATGATTTTAGTTGAGAAAGGTGTTTTAAGAATGTAGCAATAGTCCTAAATCTGTAATGGTAGAGAACACATACATTGATTCTGACGAAGAAAACCATACTTTGAGAAGTGGAAAGAGATACAAGCCTACTAACAAAAATAAACCCACACCATCTAGAAGCCATATAGATACCGAAATTTCATGTGATCTCAATAGTACGAACACTTAGTTATCAGCCACAATCCAGCGTATTATACCTCATAATCAACCAGTCCAGAACCCACCCACTGCAAGTGTCACGCAGACCATCCCACAAATCAGTAATACTAGTAACAAAGCAGGAGCGCGTGCTCATAGCACTACAACTCAGACTATTCCGCATAATACTGTCCCTAGTACAATCTATCCTATGTCTACTTTTGTCACAGGGAATTAGTTCTAGAACAGTACACAATCCAGAAGAAGAATGACAGATAACGATATAAAATTGTCGATATTCAAAGGAACGAGTCAGGAAGACCCTGATCAACACTGGTTTCTATGCGAATCCGTGTGGAGTGTTAAGCAAGTGACAGATGATGCTATAAAGAGAGTGCAGCTCATAACTACTTTTAGAGACAGAGCGCTGCACCGGTTTATGAAGTATTCTCAAGCACAACCGAGAACCCTAGCAGAGATCAAAACCGCGATTGCAGCAGAGTTTAAGAAACCCAAATCAGAATCACGGTGCATAACATATTTGAAAGAAATCAAGCTGAAACCTACTGAATCGGTCTGGGAATTCGACCAAAAATTCAAAACATTGTTGGACCAAGTGAGCTTTTCTATAACTCCACAACAACATCAAGAATGGTTCATTGCTGCGATGTTGCCCCACATCAGACAACCACTAATGCAACAGAAGGTTGTATCTCAAGCTGAAGCCTTGGAGATCGCAATGAAGTTGGAATCTTCACCAATTGGAGAAAGTAGTTCTGGGATGATACAGATTCAGAACCAATTGACTACCTTGACATTAGAATTACAAGGTATGAAGAATGGAAAAGAGTAGAGACATGAACAATGACATGAAGTTTGGTGCACAGGATGCAAAGAAGAGGGCCACACCAGAGAACATTGCCCCTTTTTTCAAGAATACCTTAACAGTGGTGCACCAAACCCAATAAATATGAATCAAAACCAGGCACCATGGTGTGAAATTTGTAGAAGCAGAGGACACAGACCTGAAGACTGCTACCTGATACAAAAATATGTAAAGACACCTAAAATCTTATACTGCAATTTCTGTAAGTCAGTTGGACATGATGAGTCCAACTGTCGCACTTATGAACTGATGAATGAAAGATAGCGTGATATGGAAGCAATGCAAGGTGCTGGAATGTACCGCGTTCAAGAGGAAAATCAACCAAAGCAAGAAAACACCCACTATGATCAAGGAGGATATAGAGGCCGCGGTGGTGGATATCGCGGGAGAGGAAGAAATACTGGTTAAAATCAAGGAAGAGGACGAGGCCAAGTCATATGCTATAACTGTGGTCATCCAGGTCATGTATCAAGAGAATGTACTAATCCATGCACCACATGCAACTACTGTAAATCATTGTATCATGTCATTGAAGATTGTCTGGTGCTTGAGGTAGAAATGCAGAAGAGGAGAAGAACAAAAACACCGAACCCTAACATCTAGTTGATCGCATCAAAGGATAGACCTACAATTCAGAGTGTCAACGCAATAACGCGAAGTGGCGTTGATACAGGAAAAGACAACAGCACAGAAGCCTTGACTTCTGGAACAACTGATCCGAAGAAGAATCCTGGAGAAACAGTAGGGATAAGAAAATCTCCTGGGAAAGCTATTCCGTTGAACTTACTGAAAAACAAAGAAATATTTAAAGAAGTGCAGGACATGTTTAAACAACCACCACCTAATTCACCAAGGATCCCGCTGCAAAGTCAAGAACTACAAATAGAAGACATGCCACTAGCATATGATCAGAAGCACGCAGCACCAGATGCCTCTAATTTTGTCGCGCAGTTTCTGCACAGCTGCATCAAGTTATTAAAAACCAAAGACACTCTTATGGAATTTGAAAAATTGTTAAATCAATACGAATCATTCAATAAGAAAGGAATAGCACATGGAATAGTACATAACATTAGAAGTCCCAAAAGAACCGGCAGGGAAATGCAGTTCACTCCATAGATAGGATACTGAGAGATGGACGAGATCATTCTTGATCTCGGATCTGAAGTGAATGTCTTAACCAAGCAGACATGGCAGGCGATGGGAAAACCAAAGTTACAGTGGTCACCTATACAGTTAAGAATGGCTAATCAAGGCATAGTTATACCGCTGGGAAGGTTAACCAATACCATTGTCGACATTGATGGAGTGCGAAGTTATGTAGACTTCGAAGTAATTGAAATTGTGGATGATAGCAATCCTTATCCAGCACTGTTGGGCATCGATTGGGAAATGACGAACTCGACCATCATCAATCTCAAGACAATGAAAATGATATTTGAAGGCAATGACATAAGGGTCATCGCACCATTGTATCCTTCGTAGGGGGAGCGATATGTTTAACCTATTCAAGAAGAGTATAGAGCTCAAGACCTTGACCATATGTATTAAATGACAACAAATGTTGTGGATTATATTGATCCTACTACGGATGGAACACTCAGTTGGTGCTGCAATAGTTCTTGCATCTCAGACTCAGAGGTAGGATTAGAAAACTGGCAACACAGAATGCATGAAGTATCTGCCAGGAGATGCGCGACAATTACAAAGTCACTCTGCTGGATTGGAAAGCAGGTAAGTCCAATCCCCACTTATGATGGTATAGGTAACGTCTATTCATTTATCAAAGAATATACTGCAGCAGTGGCAGATGAACATTGCATCTCAGCATTAGACATGGCACTCAGAGAAAAACCTTCCAGATGGTGGGCTACACACAAAAAGACAATGACAACTTGGGACAAGTGCAGAATAAAACTACAGATTAGATTTGTTGATAAGGTCACACTACCATTTGAGAAATATAATGGTCAGAGGGATCCAGGAGATCATATCGCAGCTTGTGTACAAGCTTGGAAGGAAAGACCGCAGACAGAATGGGTACATCTATTTGTGCATACGTTGAAGGAGCCTATTCCAAAAAAGTGGTACCTACAGGAGGAGATGCGCACAGGAACCACGGATTGGTCCATCCTTACTGCGACCTTCCAGAAGGATTTTAGTTTTCAAGATGACCAACCGACTATACATGATGCACTACAACTGATCAAGAAAAAGATATTTAGCCCACATTTCAAGGAAGAAAATATAACACTAGAAGAGTTTTTTGACACAAACAATGTACTTGCGAGTCTACAACCAGATTGGTCAGAACAGATAGAGCAGGGTTTAGACTACTACAACATTTCTGAAGAAGTTGAAGATAGCAACATGGAGGACCCATGCAACATAAAAATCCAAGAATCAGAAGGAGTACGCGAGGTAGAGGGACCTCCACTAGAAATTCCAGATATGAGTGGACCGGTTAAAACAAAGAAAGTGAACATCGACACCCCTGAAGAGCTAAAGTTCGCAGCAATAGGAGACTACTGGGATGATGACACAGTTGCAGAGATCGCAGCTATATTACAGGAATATCAGGAATTATTCCCAACAAAGTTCACAGAGATGAAAGGTATCCTGGGAGACTTAGGAGTGATGAGAATTCCTCTTACGCTAGGAGCGAAACCTATTAAACAAAGGCCATATTGACTGAATCCACGCTACAAAGAACTAGTTAAGGCAGAACTCAATAAGATGCTCGATGTAGGAATTATTGAGCCGGTTGAAGAATCTGAATGGATAAGCCCAATGGTTATCCAAGACAAGAAAACAAAGGTTGAGATTAGAATCTGTGTTGATGTCAGAAAGTTGAATGATGCCTCTATGCATGATCCATTTCCTACACCTTTTACTGATGAAGTACTTGATAACATTGGAGGGAATGAAGCATACTCTTTTACTGATAGATTTTTTGGATACCATCAGATAAAAAATTATCTAGCCGATAGGCACAAAACCACTTTTGCAACAGAATGGGGGTTGTTCCAGTATACAGTGATGCCTTTTGGATTGAAGAATGCACCATCCATATTTTCAAGAGTGGTGATCGCAACATTTAAAGAATTCATCTACAAGTTTCTAGAAGTTTACTTTGATGATTGGACCATTTTTGGGTTACTGAAGAACCATGCCGCGAACCTCAGAATGATGCTGGAAAAATGTAGACAGCATCAGATTTCATTGAATTTAAAGAAATGTATTTTCTGTATTCCTTATGGGATTCTGTTGGGACATATCGTGTGTAAGCAAGGGTTGATGGTTGATCCAACGAAGATAGCAGTTATTGTAAACTTGCCTACACCAAATTCAGTTAAACAATTGCGCACTACACTAGGGCATACCGGATACTACAGGAAATTCATAAAGGGTTATGCACAGATAACCGCAGCAATGGAGAAGCTTTTAAAAAAGGATGCACCATTCATTTGGAATGAGTACTGCGAGAAAGGATTTGACACATTGAAAAAGAAAATGGTCACTACGCCAATCCTAGTTTTTCCAGAATGGGAAAAGCCATTTCACGTACATGTTGATGCTTCATGTATAGCATTGGGTATCGTTCTTGCACAGCCATGAGAAGGAGGAATTGATCATCCCATTTCATTTTCCAGCAGGAAGCTATCATCTGCTGAGAAAAACTATACCACTACTGAAAGGGAAGGACTTGCAATGGTATATGCGCTACAGAAATTCAGACACTATTTGCTTGGTGCGCACTTCTCAATGTTTACTGACCATTCTACATTAAAATACCTGGTCAATAAGCTAGTGTTAGGGGGGTGAATTTGCAGATGGCTCTTACTCTTCCAAGAGTACAATTTTGAAATAATAGTTAAACCAGGCGGATTAAATTTAGGCCCTAATCATCTATCAAGGATCGAGTCAGGAGAAGAACCAACGAATCTAGAAGACAATCTTCCCAATGCACAATTGTTTGCTATACAGGTTTCCGATGATTACTATCAGGATATCATTGACCTTCTAACTACCGGGTCCGCATCTACTGAATTCACCACACAGCAAAAGAAGCAACTGATAGTGCGAGCCGCAGACTTCACCATTATTGTAGGACAACTCTATAAGTTAGGACCTGATGAAGTGTTGCGGAGATGTGTATTAGAACATGAGAAGCCATTTATATTAGCTGATGCACATTCAGGAGTCGCAGGAGGTCATTATGCAGGAAGGGCTACTGCACAGAAGATATTCCACGCAGGGCTATGGTGGCCTACGATTCATAAGGACTCCAAAGAACATTTCCAGAACTGCGATGTCTGTCAAACAACAGGGAAACCGTCAAGAAGAGATGAAATGTCGTTGAACCCTCAGCTGACCTTATAGGCATTCGAGAAATGGGCAATTGATTTCGTGGGACCTATTAACCCACCGGGAAAAAGAAGTGGTGCGAGGTACATTATTACAGCAACTGATTACCTCACCAGATGGGCAGAAGCAAAACTGGTCAAAGACTGTAGCACAACTACAACCACGCAATTTATTTTTGAGAACATCCTTACACGATTTGGATGCCCAAAATTTTTTATGAGTGATCAAGGCACCCATTTTCTAAACAGAACTATTGAAGCTTTAACTGAAGAGTTCTACATCCATCATCAGCGCAGTATGCCTTATCACCCACAAGCGAATGGAATTGTTGAAGCATTTAATAAAGTACTTGAGAATGCACTAACCAAGGTATGCAATGTAAACCGCGATGACTGGGACCTGTGCATTCCATCTATATTATGGGCATACAGAACGAAATGCAAGAAATTAACTAGAGATACACCTTTCAGATTGGCTTACAGACACGAAGCAATAATGCCAATGGAGTACATTATACCTAGCTTGAGAATAACTGCATTTACAGGGATGGCAGATCACGCAGCACTAGAAGAAAGGCTATCACACTTGGTTGGATTGGAAGAAGAATGCTTCATCGCGAGATTCCACCAGCAAGTGCAGAAAGAATGAGAAAAAGCATGGCACGATCGCCACATCAAGAATAAGTCTTTTCAGGTAGGTGATCTAGTCCTACTGTATGATAGTAAATTCATGAAGTTTCCTGGAAAATTTAAAATGCATTGGATTGGACCATATACTGTAATAGATGTTACTAACGGTGGCATAGTCCAGTTAGCTACTTAATCCAGTGATACACTACCCAATTTGATAAATGGAAGCAGACTAAAGCTTTACCGCGATATTTCTGCTCCGCAGCATCCGGTATAACCGTAAAGAAGGAAAAGTTTCTAGGTGCCAAATATAGTCGAAATTGGGCACTAGAAACTGTGGAAAAGTCTGTACATAAAATTATAGAGATAGATTTATATAGCGCACCGCGTGGGGAAAAAAAAAACAATGTGCTGTTGCGACATTCAAAAAGCAGCAATTGGAAACAAAAGAAATTATATGCTGCGAAGTCACTGCACAGAACCAAAGATTTCCTACCACGCAGTTCGACGCAACGCTCCAAAAAATAGCCATTACAATGTCGGTTGGGAATATAGCCGTTATACAGTAGCTTCCTGTCGACCGCTCGGAGATTTAAAGCACAGATAGCCGTTCTGATCACAATTTTGAAAGACAAGACAACAAAAGCAACCGGATTTGGCCAACGGATACCACCATTAAATGCATATCTAGCCTTTCAAGGGCATGGAGGAGGGTCCACCTATAAATAACACTGCATATCATCTCTCAAGAATATCAAACACTTAGAATTTTCTACAAATACTTATGTCTGAGCTAGTTTTCGTAAGCCATCTACAACCGTTGAAAGTGTTTGCATGCCTAAGAGATTTTTATTTGAAGAAGAGTTCACAGTTGAAGAGACTGTGAGGTTGTTCCAATACGGAGGAATTAACGAATTAATGAGAACACCAAACAAGAAAATTGTTAAAGAATCAGAACAAAATCCAAGGAGATCACCAAGACACGGCCCCTCAATGCAAGACAAAGGGAAAAATCTAGCAGCGCTGTGATCAAAACTACCACAGACAAGTTCAGTAGGTCCAAAAAAGCCCCTTGCCGATAAAGAGATACCGTTAACTATGACTCCAGACTACATCTCACCGCATGCAGTGGATGCACTGGCCATTAGACTGCTGAAGAGCCCAAAGTATGAGATTCCACTCTCACCAATATCGAAGCATGTAGAGGTGGACAAAAATCTGTTAGGAAAGATTCCAGAATGCAAATGGGAGGACTATGATCTGCTAGCAATGCAGAAGGAGAAGCCAACTAAAACAAAGTTCCCATAGTTCCAGCTTGACAAATACATGTGCTGGAAGAAGAATGCAAAGGGTGACCTCACCTTGGTCGTCGAGAGTTGGTTGTCAGGAGTAGCCAAGTCGGGGCTGCTCAATCTACTAAGACTTCCACATTTCGACAGATCACCAGAGCTCAACACGGTGGTGCGAACTCTTATGGCTCGCATCCACCAGGGATATTTATGGCTAGAACAAAATATCGACCTGTCGATTGACTTGATCCACCATATAACTGGATTAAGAAAAAGGGGAGAATACCCAAGGAAGTTCTTCCAGGGAAAGACAAAGGATAAAGAGGTAGCAACATTGATGAAGCAAACACAATATGTGATCAAAGGGAAGCAAAGCCTCCAGACGGATGACATAAAGGATGAGGCAATAAGGCTTGTCACGCAGCTCTTAGCGGGCAAAATCTTAAGAAAGTGCAGACCATTAGAAGTAAACGCAGGTGCAGTACTACTTGGCACTGCAACTGCCGAGGGACAAGAATTCAATTGGTCCCAATATCTATTAAATGAGTTCCTTGAAGAACTGAATGATACGCAAATCAATGGTGGAAACTTCCACTTTACTTGGCTCATCGTATTGATCGACTTCCTAGGGTGGAGGGAATCGAAGCAATATGTCGGAGTGGTCACAAACACTTCGGACTGCAGAGGTGCTAGATTTCAGAATCTATGGGCGAACTTGAATCCAGAAAGACAGCACGAGACAACGCTGGTCTTTTACACATGTTATGACCAGCTGCACGGGGCCATCATGTTCACACCTCGCATACCAAAGTAGGTAACAAGCAAATATATCCGCATTATATATTTTTATGCTACGATGAAATGCATCTCCATTTCACCCAAAGTGCAGAACAAGAATGTTGATTGGTACCCAGGAAACTACCATATGTACGAGGAATATATTGAGAACTTAATGAAGGAATGACCAGCTGAATTCTGAGTTGAGGTCGTGGATATCGAAAGTGATTCTGGCGAGGATAACCCTATCCCATGTCCCATTGTAGAAGATAAAGAGTCAGGCAAAAGGAAGGATGTTGGAAGTCCTTCGGGGCACAAGGAAAAAAGGAAAAAGCAGAAAGCAAACAAAGACCAATTAGACACAGTATTTCGCGAAGATGATTATTTAATGATTGCCACGAGGGTAATTGAACAAATGGAGGAACTTTCGACAGACAAAGAGAAGAAGGAAAAGGAAATTCAATATAGCTTAAACCAGAACCTCACTACACTGCAAGGGTTATCCCAAAAGTTTAATGAAGTTAGCAGAAGATTAACCTTGCACCACGAGTCAGTAACTGAAAAAGGGTACGCGGGAACTCTGTGGCAGCAAATAACGGTTCCAGCGAGGTCCCGAATTGTCCATTTGCAGCCACTATCTATCAAGTTGCCATTACAAGATCAAGCAATGCTAGATACAAAGAATGTAGAGCGCGTGGAGCTTGATCTTGCAAGCATACCATTGCCAGGACTCCATTACTTGCAGATGCAAGTTGTTGAAGAAATGCATGAGAGAACCACATATGCGCTAAAAGAGAGCTCGCGGAGAGCTATGCTTCTGTAGGTCGAGAATGATCGTCGGTTGAGATTGGAGACAACGATCACTGCAGTTGCAGAAAACATTGATGAGTTTGAAGTACAAATAGAACCAGAAGATAATATTATAAAGATTGGCAATCTGGTCAATAGTCTTAAGAATGAGAAGGAAGACATGGAGATTCTCCATGAGTCTGAAATTGCTGCCCTGAAAGCATAGCTCAATCCACAAAATCCACCAGATGAACAGCAGTTAAGACAAGGAGTAGTGAAGACCGCAACGCAGAATATTGCTATTGAAGTCACTAAGTGCCAGAGTCTGCTGGAAGCAACATTGAAGTCATTTAGTGCCCTTGAGGAAGATCAACAATTACAGGAAGTAAAGAAGGAAGTGAAGGAAAAACAAGAAGAACTAGAAAAGATGAGTGAGGAGGTTAAGGCGCTTCCAGTAAGGGAGAAACTCCTAAAATACAGGGAAATCAACAACCTAAAGAAGGAAGTTAAAGCGTTGCGGGAGAAGGAGACAGAAATGGGCGATAAGTCGCAGCCATTATTAGAAGACGTCGACATGATCTCATAGGAGATCGAAGAAAATTTAAAGGAACTGAACCATAATCAAGAGCAAGTGGAAGGCCAGATCGGCCATGAGATAACACTTGAAATGGTAGAAACAGTTGGGAAAATTGAACAGGATACGAAGACCGTGGTAGAAAAGCTGATGGAAAGATTCAACAAGTTCGCTGCGAAGATCAATCCACACGCAGCGGAACACCTTCAAGGAGTTCCAAGTGGCTCGGGGGCGAGCCACATGTAAGTGTTAGGGGCCTGTTGCGCCTGGCCCAGATGGGGCATTTTTTAACAAGAAGAATTTTGAGAACGACGGAGCTAAGCGCAGTTAAGTTTGAACAATTTTGGGATACGTTTTGGTATGCTGCAAAGTTGCGTGCAGCATAGTGTCAGAGGAGCTGTGAGGTCAGTGTTGCGAGGAGTATGGCGCCGCTATGTGCCACGTCAACGAAGATCCAGCTAAGCAAAGCATGGACAGATACAGGCAGTTATTTTGGTTAGGTCACAGAAGACCTATTTTTGGCAAAGATCATTGATAACTACCAAGCAGTGGGTAGGTGTAGATCGGAGGTAGGTGATTGATCACAACAGGAAGACGACTACTACTACTCGAACCAGTCATCTAAGGCTGGAAAAGACGGAACAACTCGGCGGAGGCAACATGCTGGCACGCATATAACAGAAGATCCGCTGCCAGATATCAGTAGTCCGATTTTGGGAAAACCGCGAGAGTTTTCTAAACCTAAGGGTTCTGCCTTCAAGATGTAAAAGACATGGCCTACGGGTCTTGATCTACAAATAAGGAAATTTTGTAAAGGGAAAGAGTTAATTCTTCATTTTGTCGATTAGTATTGAATATTGTGAGATCTGTTAGAGTAAATCATTGTAAAGGCTCTATAGCTGAGTGCGCAGAGACCTAATTTTAAGAGAGAAAGAGAAGAGCGTATGCAGCTGAGTGTGTAGATGAAGAACTGTTGTACCATTTCCAAGATAAATAAACAACAGTTCTTGTGGACGTAGCTTCCCATCCGGGGGGGTGAACCACGTTAAACCATTGTGTTATGTGATTGCTGTGTATGATTGCCATTAATTGTTTATCTAATTTACTTACAGTGCATGCATAAGTTACTATTGTCTGTTATATGTTTACTGTGATCTGTATTCGCCATGAAAAGGATGGAATAAGATGCTAAGTAGTTCATGTATGGAGGAATATTAAACATTAAAGCACCTATAAGTCTCGAATGAATGGATCGATGAGATAACCACACAGTTAATTGTTAAGGATTGAATCGCAGTATCAAAGCACACAACACTACGCATCTCACATATTTGCATAAGTTATGTTGTTTATCAAGTTAAGTAATGATGAATGATTAAAGATTATCGACTAAGAATTGAATAGAAGTGATCAAATCTCATAAATCCACTGCATGGCTTGTGGACACACTGAGGGTGCAAATATCTTTGCTCTTGAAAATACTCGATGCAGAGTAGAAGACTCCGTGTAGTCATTGACCGCAGCGCGCAACTTGCACCGCGCTGTACAGAAGTCATTTGAAAACACTCGCATCACAAGGTTGTGGAAACCTTCTTTTGCAACCACCCCCTCAACTTTGCCTCGGGTGAGACCTTAGGCTGCTTGCAGTCTGTTGCCAAAAGGGCCGGTGAATAGGGGTTTTGTTGGTATCTTGTACCGCGAAGTACTTGGGTCTACATTGGAAAACCTCTAGAACATTGCTGCGACCAACAAACATTCATTCTTAACATTCCTTACTCCTTACTTTAGATTACACCTATCAACACTTCCTAACATTCATTCTTATTATTCCTTACTTTAGATTGCACCTATCAAAACTTCCTTAACATTCATTCTTAGGATTCAACACTTTCCTAACATTCATTATTAACATTTCCTAACTTTAGATTACACCTATCAAAACATCCAAACATCCATTCTTAACATTCCTGGCATTCCTATCATTAACATTCCTATAAATTTTACATCTACATACATACATAAATTTAATAATACATACATTCATAAACATGCAAAAACATATTCTAAACATTTATCACACCAAATATGCTAAATAATTAACAAAAAAAAGTAGATCATTTAAAGCAAATAGAGAATATGTAAGTTCAATGCACATGTATATAATCCTCAAAAAACGTTCATGAACATGTGAGTTCAATGTACATATGTATAATCCAAAAATAAATCTCCTCGATGTCCAAAACAACTACAATCTATATATCAACAAAAAAGGAAGAACTCCACCACTATCCTCCACTAGGGCATCCCCTTGGACTCAACCCAGCCTGCAACATGTATAAAAGCAGATTATGAATATCATAAGTTATTTAAACAATTTTAAACTAAATTCAAAAAATTAAAATATTAAACTTATATATTAAAGAACAATTCAATTATTAACAAAATTACATCAAATTCTCTAAATGCATGTCCACCACTATCCTCCACTGTATTTTTCCCTTTGCCTCCCAAAGATCGAAGAGACCCAAGCTGCAACATGTATAAAATCAATTTATGAATCTCGTAAATTACTTAAACAAATTTAAACTAAATCCAAAAAAATTAAAATATTAAACTTATATCGAGATCAATTCAAGTGTGAACAAAATTGCCTCGGAGCCAATATCCACATTCATTAAAGAACCTATATCTCTCCCCTAAAATTTAAATTTTGTTAATAAATAAAACATAGTGCAAACAAAAAAAAATTAAGCAATTAACTTAAAACCGAAACAAAAAAATTAAAATCATTAGCTCACAAGAGATGGTAAATCATCTAAAAAGTTCGTATCTAAAGAAACCTGCATAGATAAGTCAAATTAAAAATATGATGCATAGTTAAATTAAAATTCAAAAAAAGGATAATATATCAAGTTCAAACATAATTATAAATATGTAAATAATAAATATACCTCTCCAATATGCTCTACATTTTCTACATTTTGACTAGTGGAGAGTCGAAAAGAATGTTCATTCATCATTCTGGAAAAATGCAACCAATAAACATTTACATAATGTACTTAATACTATACATCAAAAAAGACATAATATCATTCATATAATGTAACAAAAAGTTCAATTCAAAATGAATAAAAGATTAAATAGATTGTCATATCATAATCAACAAACCTCTCCTAAAGTCGATGTGTCATTGGATATAACATCTAACTCTATGTCATGACAAACCTTGGCATAAGCCCTAAGATATCCAATGCTCATTCCATCTATCTCATAATTCGTTTTGTAAACAAAATTTTGACGAATAGTGGCACGAGCCCTCTCTCAAACCAATCCCACATCTACTCCAACTAATGTCGATGATAAACCATCACCAACAAAATCCCTTGCAGTTGTCCCAAGTTGGGATGTGGGCTCCATCTCTGATCTTAATGCCACAAGCCTGGGTGGGAGAGATATCTAGGGTGGAGGTCGAAGAGTTGTAGGGTCTCTAAGAGCACATTTTCGATCATATATTCGACCCTTTTCAACTCCATAAAATTCAGAATGAACATCAATATAGTTTGGCTTCATATTTTAAAAAAAAATCACATAAAAAATCTAGCAAAATATTGAGAAACCTCATCGTTCCATGGAAACCGACCATAGGCTGCAAGGAACCGATCATATAGTAGATGTGCAAGTTCAGGGTGCTTGAAATATTGCACTTTCAACATTTCTCGCTTTAGACCTTCTTTGAAGTTAAACATTGATTTGGCCTGTTCTTTTGTCACTCCCTCCTTCACAACAACCCACTTGTTTGGACCCATCACTTGTGCCCTTCGTCTTCGCATCAAATCAACAAAAACATTCGTAGTTTTTCCGAGATCCTCATATGCCTCAATGAATTTTGCAATGATCCCAAAACCATCTCCAAACTTTGTTTACTCTCTGGAGGGAGATCAATAGTAGATAAATCTTTTTCCAACTTGTTGTAGTGGGATCTACAACTTTCAAGAGTCATTTGATGATCACCACTTTCCCATGGAATATCCTCAGGTAAATCAGATGGATACGTTGTAATGGGTGTACAACCCTCAGAGTTCAACATATTGCGTCCTGGCTCGACCATCGTCACCATGTGTAGAATGACGAGCCTCTTGGGAACCTTGCTCTGCACCCACATCCATCTCTATTGCTCGCTCTTCCTCCCTCTCTGTAGAATTACGAGCATCTTCTAAACCATGCTCTGCTTCAAATAAAAACAAAGTTATGTGTAAACATGTACAAACTTTGCGTACACAAAAAAACAATTTGTACATGTATTAAAAGATTGATGTTCATACCAACAAAAGTTTAAAATCAACGTTCTCCCACAGAAGATAAAGGGGAATCATCTATACCCCTATCGCCTCGTCGATGATCAAATGAATGTGAAATATACAATAAACTTGAATCTCGAGGGGAAGTTGACAACCTCCAATTATCAATTGAAACACCAACTCCAAAAGAATGTGAAGACCTCCTACACTTTCGCCTCGAAGACTTCTCTCTTTCCATTTGATATAATGTCTACACTTACACAAATATCAATTCATTACATATTCAAATTCTACAAATTCTAAGACCTAGCTGCTAAAGAGACTAAGTTATTTAATAAGGACCTACATATACCTAATATCATCTAATAGTTCTTAAAATGAGTATAGCTAATATTGTTGGATGTATGAGGAATTAATGTGCCAATATTCTAAGTGTTTTTTATGTTTAAAATGAATGGAACCAATATAGTTAAATACTAAGTGAAGGTTACATTTATTTATGTCAAAGAATGAGTTCATGAACATGTTAACTTTTAATTTAAATCTTAAATTAATACCTTAATTGATATTTTAATAATTTAAACATAAATTATATCCACAACTATTTTCATTATTCCATAGAATCATCAAAAAATGACGATTCATGGTATTATGTTTCGCAAGTTTGCCATGTTTCCCAAATTTGCCATGTTGCACGATGGTCTTGAGTTTCAGCCTGATAACGATGACGATTCATGGTATTATGTTCCCCAAGTTTGCCATGTTGCAACCAAAGAAAAACATAATCCCAGGAATGGTCACCTTTACAAGGCTAAAACTCAAGACCATTGTTTTCCATCAATTAGATTCTCAATTCAAAATGCACAATCACAAGGCATGACATTCTCAAAAGAGTGTCAACTTAGAGTGAACTCAATACTAGGTGTATGACTATCATTGGATCACTATTAATGTGGAAAAATTATTAGTGAGTCTCATGTTTCCATATATCTGTGGCATGAACTCAATACTAGGTGGACTAATATCATTGCATCGCTATTAATGTGGAAAATTATTAATGAGTCTCATGTTTCCATATATCTGTGGCATAATACTCTAATGTTTTGATATCAATACCTCCTAACAAGGATTCCCTAAATACATAAGAATAATGTGTACACATGACATTCATAAAACATGTTGTTTGGTGCATAATACAATTGACTTTGTTGTTTTGGAAGGCCAGGGTTTTTTACAAGTTTTCTATGTAGTATATTTAGTTCTTTCTTATTACGTCTAAAGTAAAGTTTAGTCTTGTCTGTAGTTATGCATGAGCAAGGTTTATCATATTTAACTAATATATTGATCTATCAACTCTGTCCATGTGGACAGAGTTCAACCAAAAAGGGAAACCTATACATAAAGCAAAAATACCATTTGCAAATAGAATTTCAAAACTACTTTTATTTTTCCTTCTTATCACATAAGCAAAATCAATAGTTTAACAAGTTTAACCAATTCAATACTATTTATATTTCTCTTTTTGGTCATATAAGAAAAATTAATAGTTAAATAAGTTTAACTAGCCCAATAGTATTTATATTTAAATAACTTTCTGCATACGATTTGGATCTAAAGGTTCATGATGAATACACCAGGTGGTTGGTTGTTGTTGGACATAAATGGGCATCTAAAGGTAATACGACAAGTAAAAGTAGTTAACCTAACATCGTACTCAGTCGATACTAATATATTGGCCACAACTCTAGTCTATGCCATAATATCGTATGTAAACTAATTGCATAATTGGATCAATTATATGTTAAATTTTCAAAATTTACTTCAATCTGATCTAGGATCTTAACTGAGAGAACAACATGTACTGCATATCTACAGCATATCAATCATGGAGACAATAATGCAAGCACACAAGAGACACAAAGATTTACTTGGGGAAAACCATAAAGGTGAAAAACCCCAATAACTTCCTCAGAGATAGATAGAGCAATGATACAACCAACCAAGAGAGATAGCCATAACCTAGCAGCAGATCCTCCTCCTCCATAAGTGCGCCACTCCTCCTTGAGTGCATGTGTGAGAAGTGAGTGAGCAAATAGAGTGCCTCCCGCACTCTATTTATACTTGACTTGACTTTCCTTTTTACCTAACTCATGTAGGCTCGAACTTAACCACATAACATAATGCTGAGTGGGCCGACCCCCAATAGGGTGGTCTAATAATCCTTTGACCCACATGGCCGACCCCCAATAGGGTGGTCTAATAACCCTTCGACCCACATGACTTATACAGGGCCGACCCCAACAAGGTGGTCTAATAACCCATCAAGTATAAGTTACGACACTTACAATATAAATGACGACACTTCCGTATAGAGGAATAATACCATCTCTATAGGAGTACATACATCATACATATATGAAATACATTCCAAAGTTACATATACATCAACACTCCCTCTTAACTAGGAAGGTATTTCTCAGCACAGTTCTTCTAGCACAAGTCATCTTCTCTGGATCATCGTCACTGGATAATCGTCATCGAGTCATCATCATCATCGTCACTGCTGCTGCTATCTCAATCAATCTCTGAATCTACTCGTCATAGGAAGTTCTACAGAGCCAGTCCTTTTTCATACTGGATGTAGGCCCACCACCTGCAGGTCTTCATCATCACTGGCCATACTGTGGAATCCTCAGGACTTATTACGTGCGTCACAAAACCTGGCTGCAGCATCCCAGGCTATTACGAGCACACAGCTCTACCTGTAGGATCTCCCAGGAGCACATTACATGTGACCCATCACAAAACCTGGCTGAAGCATCCTAGGCTGTTACGAGCACGCGGCTCTACCTGTCGAATCTCCCAGGAGCACATTACATGTGATCTCACCACAAAACCTGGCTGAAGCATCTGAGGCCTTTTTCATCCTGTCCAGATCTCCCAGGAGCAAATTACATGTGGTCATGGAAAAACCTGGCTGAAGCATCTGAGGCCTTTTTCATCCTGTCCAGATCTCCCAGGAGCAAATTACATGCCATAGGACAAAACCTCGCAAGAGCATCTCAGGATGTTACGGGTACACAACTCCGACCTGAAATCTCCCAGGGCACAAATTACATGTCCTCCCAAGCAAAACCTCGCAAGAGCATTTGCCAGATGTCCCAGGGCACCGAATTACATGCCATAGGCAAAACCTCGAAAGACCATCTGCAAATCTCCCAGGGCACAAATTACATGCTTTCCTGCACAACCTGATCCACGGCCACAAAGTATCATCTGATACTCATCAAACATCATCCTGATGTACACATGATCATCCTGATCATCATCACTGCAACATCCTGCTGCATGTCATCTGGAGAAGCTCGTCATCCACGATCATCTTGATCATACAATGCATCCATCTGATGCACACATAGATACATGATCCACACAATGTATCCATCAATCATACATGATCTACCTGATCATACAAAGATACATGATCCACACAATGTACCCATCAACATACATGATCTACCTGATCATACAAAGATACATGATCCACACAATGTATCCATCAGCATTCATGATCTACCTGATCATACAAAGATACATGATCCACACAATGTATCCATCAGCATCCATGATCTACCTGATCATACAAAGATACATGATCCGTATCACCATACATGATCCACCTGATCATACAATGTATCCACCTGATACATATACAGATACATGGTCCAAGCATCCAACATGATGCATATACAAAATACATACACATGATCCAACTGATCATATCCAGCATCCAACATGATGCATACATACATAAATGATCCAACTGATCATATCCAGCATCCAACATGATGCGTACATACATAAATGATCCAACTGATCATATCCAAGCAGAAACCAGAACATCATCCTGATGCCCATTATCTAGCGCTTACATCCACAGCCATGTGAAGGATCCTCCTTCCAACATGCTTGGAATGGCTTTAGCAAATGTGTCCATCACTTCTTCCTCGAAGTGTCCTCAATCTGAAGAACACCAAGCCTCTCTCTGAAGTACTCGAACTTCACTCTGGCTAGTGGCTTCGTCAACACATCTGCAATCTGCTCGTCCGTCGCAACATACAGGAGCTTCACAGCTCCTCTCTACACCATATCCTTGATATAGTGATATTTGATCTCTATGTGTTTCGACCTGTCATGAAACACTGGGTTCTCGGATAGCTTCACACAACTCTGGTTATCACAGAAGATACCAGTAGCCTCCAACGGGAGATCAAATAACTCAGACAGTAGCTTCCGTAGCCATACTGCCTCGCAACTAGCTGAGCAGGCTGCAACATATTCTGCCTCAGCTGTACTCAGTGCTACGCAGGACTGCTTCCTGCTAAACCAAGAGATCACACCTGATCCCATACTGAAGTAGCACCCAGATGTGCTCTTCCTATCTGCAGCACTGCCAGCCCAATCTGAATCAACATAACCCTGTAGTTTAAACTTTTGATTCGCTTCATACTTGAGCCCATAATCCACTGTACCCTTCAGGTACCTCAGAACATGCTTTACAGCAACCAAGTGAACATTCCTCGGATCCGTCAGGAACTGGCTCAATGTGTTCACAGCAAAGCAAATGTCTGGTCTCGTGTTCGTCAGGTACATCAAGGACCCAATCATCTGACGATACATAGTGATATCAACCGGCTCAGATGAAGCATCACATAGAAGCTTCAGATTCGATGCCATAGGTGTGGCCATGGCCTTGCAATCCATCATCCTGAACCTCTTCAGGATCTCTACTGCATACTTCCCTTGTCCAAGGAAGATTCCATCTGCACTCTGCCACACCTCCATGCCAAAAACAAATAGTGCATCATCCCCAAGTTCCTCAACTCGAACTCGGCAACAAGCTTCCGCTGCGTGTCGGCAATCAAAACAGGTCATCCAAATAGTAGTATCGCTGGATTGCCTTCCTCATCCTTGTAGAAAAGGTTGGAATCCACTTTATTCTTGGTAAAGCCCAAGCTGGATAGAAAGCTGTCTATCCTACCATATCAAGTTCTGCACACATATCTGACTACACCATGCTGTCTTGAAATCCATCTGGTGTATCTACTATTTCATCACTTTTATATTTCTCAATGTTGTTATCTGCAATATGCTTGATTTGATAGTTCCATTTGGAAGTCATAACAAACTTCCCTTCACGTCTTGGGATTACATCCCAAACATCATTCTTCATGATCGACGGATCATGGCATTCTATTTCTTCATCCCAGATCCTGGGAACTTCAATATCTTCAATAAATATCTTTGTTACTGGAACAAATGTTGTAGTCCTTTTGTAGGAGATGGCATACGATATTTCCTACACAACAAGTTAAATTGCATGATTAGAAAACATCTCATAGTTTTCAGAACAAATTCTTACACATAAAGAAATATGTCATACAGTCATGCAATTATCTTAGCCAATGCTTCAATACAACATTTATCCATATCCCATAACTTTCTAGATGCCTTCCAATCTCTACCAGAACATTGTTAAGAGTGTGCACAACTCCCAACATGTCAGCAAAGAGGTTTCATTCTAGATAAGTAGCAATGGAATGTTGTACAGTGCCATAGGCCACTTACCCATGTATATTAGTAGTATACTGTTCATCAATGCAACTATACATATCCTAAGTCTAGGAACATGAGCATATACATCATTGAACAATTTTATTTAAACAAACACATATGCAAGAAATTAAAATACTTATCTTTGTTTGTTCGTTGGGTGGACTCCCTTTGAGTCTTTGCTCTCTTGCAGGAGCTGCTGGAGTCCTAATCTGAAGTAGCTTCTTCTACACCTTTCTGTTGTGGAATGTAGAAAGATGGTCAACTCCCTCTGAATATATGCATCCTTGCAGAAACTACTGAAGTGTGCTCTTTTTCTTTCTTGCAGGAACAACTGGAGTGTGCTCCTTTGCTTTCTTGCAGGAACAACTGGAGTGTGCTCCTTTGCTTTCTTGCAGGAGCAATTGGAGTGTGCTCCCTCTTGATCTTTGCTTCCTGAATTACCCGTTCTTGAACTCATATTCATCCGTGGTCCCTATGCATGATTATTAGTATCATGATTGAGTTATCCTTGTGATCTTATATAAAATCATACATTCATTAGTATACTATTAAAACACAATAATCTCAAGCATGTATAGTCATGATCATTTCAAATAGAAAATAATAAGCATTAGCATTCAAGGTTTATGTAGGATTCTTATGGTTAGTAAAATCATAAGAAACATAACATGTCTAAACTTGTAATTACTCAAACCTATGACTCTTCGGGTTAGTTGAATCATCAATCAAGATAAGAGATATAATATGCATAAAACCTGTGATTATTCAAACCTAGACCTTCATGATTCTTCTGGTTAGTCATATCATCAATTATGGTAAGAAATATAATATGCATACAATCATGATTATTCAAACCTATGACTTCATGAATAATCATTATCAACAACAGTATAAGATCCTAACACAAGGTAGGATTCTAGCTTGATATAGGAAAAACATACCTGTATTAGCATGCTAGTTAGTTATGTCTAACATACTTACATGATGTCTTCTTGTTCTTCTTCAATGACTTGTGCTAGTAACCTGTATATCTCATAGGTTAACTATTACAAAACCAAGTTATACATACCTCGTAAATGGATCTTCTATGAGATCCATGACAATGGATGAATCTTTGTCCTCATGTTATCATGATCATATGTTCTTGGACCAGAACATGATTTGTCTTTCTTGGTGTACCTTTCATGTTAGTAGACAACATAAACCTCATACAACACCATAATGCATTAGTACAATCATAATTGTCAACACCCTAACCAATGAATATCTTCTATCATGCATTCATAATTTTGTTAAGGTGATACGAAAAATCTAAAATCAAAATTGTACTAACCGTAATAACATGAAGACAAACATACCATAAACTTAATCATGGAAAAATCTTAAAACATACCTCGATGAGTCATACCTGTCAAGATCGCTTGTAATCTCCTTATGTAAAGCCTTCGCCTTATCTCCCTCTGAAACAGGAACTCCTTCACTTATGCAGGCGACCAATCCATCTTCTTCTAGGATTAACCCTATCCACTTGATTTGCAAGAACTGGACCTGGAGCTGGATATGGGTTTGTCAGAGAAACCCCAAAAATTCAAACTTTGAATTTCAAACTTCCGAAGGGATAGAAATATGCGCCTTGATGAGCTGATCAAACTGGTATATTCAGAATTTGAAAACCGCAAAGTTTCACTCCTCAATTTTGCCTTTGAAACTTCTGGATTCACTGGACGTGACCCTGAACTGGGGTTTGATGAAGCTCACTCTTCTTCCCAATCAAAATGTTTGATCCAAAGCTCTAAGCTTCTATTTTTCTGAGGAGCTTCCAGCCGTGGTCACAGATTTCAAAAATTCCCATTTTTACAGAAGCCCTAATTTTCCACTTTTCTGATCAAAGTCCCGAACTAGGGTCTAATCAAGCCCGGCCTTCTTCCCAACCAAAAATTCTGATCTTGGTCTCTAAATTTCTATTTTGATGAGTAGCATCCATCCGTGGTCTCCGATTACAAAAATTCCAACTTTCTTCAAAGCCCTAAATTCCGGAAGCCATGAATGAAGGTACCAAAAAATAATTCTGTTTTGACAGAAATATGTACCTGATTGTTTCTGGTGTAACTCACAAATTTTTGATCCACAGGGTCTGAAAAAGTTTCTTGAGATAGCCTGACCTGTTATCTTTCCATCCTGACAGGTCTGACCTCAATTGGATTCTCTGAGAGAGAGTTATGCCAAATGTTGCAACGTGACCTGTTTTTGGATAAAACAGGAGAGCGAACTTGTACGGAGTGCCACGTGTCACTGTTTTAACTTCGGCCTCTGAAAACGTTTCCTGAGATAGTACAGTCTGTGTACTACCTGTCACTTTTCACGAAATTGCATTTGGAGCTTCCTAGCCCAAGTTATGACCTTTTTCCCAAGGTCACCTGATTTTAACTCAGATCTGGAAGAGGCAGAAACCCTAAATTGCACAGATCATAAATCACAAAGTACAACGAATTAGAGGTTGTCCTTTGGACACAAGGTACCTGGAGATCTTAGCTTCGTCCTGTAACAATTTCAGATCCGAAAACTTCTCCAAAATGGATTTATAGCGAAAGTTCTACGATGACTGGTTTTTGCTATATCAAGCCCTAGCATCGTAAGTGCAACAAGTGTCATACATGCCATATCATGCCTTCTTTCAGGCTAGCTCTGATACCATGTTAAATTTTCAAAATTTACTTCAATCTGATCTAGGATCTTAACTGAGAGAACAACATGTACTGCATATCTACAGCATATCAATCATGGAGACAATAATGCAAGCACACAAGAGACACAAAGATTTACTTGGGGAAAACCATAAAGGTGAAAAACCCCAATAACTTCCTCAGAGATAGATAGAGCAATGATACAACCAACCAAGAGAGATAGCCATAACCTAGCAGCAGATCCTCCTCCTCCATAAGTGCGCCACTCCTCCTTGAGTGCATGTGTGAGAAGTGAGTGAGCAAATAGAGTGCCTCCCGCACTCTATTTATACTTGACTTGACTTTCCTTTTTACCTAACTCATGTAGGCTCGAACTTAACCACATAACATAATGCTGAGTGGGCCGACCCCCAATAGGGTGGTCTAATAACCCTTTGACCCACATGGCCGACCCCCAATAGGGTGGTCTAATAACCCTTCGACCCACATGACTTATACAGGGCCGACCCCAACAAGGTGGTCTAATAACCCATCAAGTATAAGTTACGACACTTACAATATAAATGACGACACTTCCGTATAGAGGAATAATACCATCTCTATAGGAGTACATACATCATACATATATGAAATACATTCCAAAGTTACATATACATCAACATTATAAACTCAAAATACAGCTACTTGAAATAGCACCTAATTAAAACCATACATCTGGATTCTATTTTTTTCCTTATATGAATAGAGATTCCTACAATTACTACTTTACTTTCTCTCCTATGCTAAAATTAGTAATTGTCATTCGTTCCACAAAATTGAGCATATTTAGTACATTATTCTTAATTTTTCATGACTCAGAAATTACGGTTCCTATTGCTTAAGTATCTCAACTCGTTTGATTAGGCTTTGCTGTAACTCTGATAAGTATTATTTGTGATAGGTAATCTAATTCCAACTAAGGGTTATGCTCTAAAAGTTAGCTAGGAGGGCTAGGCAGGGCTTCTTACTAAATTAATAATTACCAACAGTTCTATGTTAAGGTCCTTCCTTCCCTTCCATTCAAGGTCTAAGTTAAGATAGACTAGAGTTCATGAACTCTGCCCAAACTGGACAGAGTTCATGAACTCTGCCCAAACTGGACAGAGTTCATGAACTCATGTCCAAATTGGGCAGAGTTCATGAACTATGTCCACATGGGCAGAGTTCATGAACTCATGTACAGTACCCACTAAGTTAGATTATAATTTTTTTAGTTACTCCTTAATTCAGTAATAGATAAATTACACAGACAAATAAGATATAGTTTCGGCATACCTATTTTTTTTGTTTTACTATTGAAATCCAACCCCAAACCGAACTCGAGCGAACGAAGCTGAACAACCCGAGCACCGAAAAAGCAAACGACACCTGTAACCAAACGAAGCAAGATTAAAATATAAAATTTAACAAAAAGAAAAATTAAAAATTAAAAACTGCAATAAAATTACCTGCGTAGTCTACCCCACGACGAACAGTCCACAACCACTCCAACGCGAACTTCCACCAACGACCACTCAACAGATGAACACTCCACCAAGGAACATCCACCAAATGAAGAACACTCCACCAACGAACAGACGTAGCAAGGTGTGGAAGTCCACTCCAAAATGAACAGACGCAGCAAGGTGGCGAAGAAGGGGTTCGAAAGGAGGGGGAGACGAAAGGGCTGGAAGACCACCAACAGAAGCTGCAGGATGGTGAACAGGGTGGCGAAAGGGTGGCAAGAACGAGTCCAGAAACGGCAACACCAATAGCATGGACGGGTCCATCCAGGAAGACGCTGCCGGGTGGCCGGATTAGTGGCGAAATGGGTGGCACGGGAGGGTCCAGCTGTGGGTCTCACAGCAGGGTCCAAAAAGTCCTGCAGAAAAAATGACAAAGACAGGCCGTGGCCGAGCTTTTATGCAGAACAATTATTCGGCCGAATAAATAAGAAAATGTCATGTATTTTTCCCGTCCGGCTATACCTCGCACACAAATCGAGGTCTCCGTTATTTCTAACAGTGAACCGTTAATTGTTATTCGGCCGAATAACCTATAACTTATTCGACCGAATAAATTTCGTTATTCGGCTGAATAACGTCCACTATGTCTCTTTCACACCTGATTCTCACGGAAGTGTTACCCAACTTCACGTTTTCACCCCTTATAAAAACCTAGGAAGTTAACCACAGTCATGTTAGAGATATTTCATTAACGAAACCCTCAAACCCTTAGCTACGATTTCAACCAATAGTCAACCCACTACAACAAAAACGCAACAAGCATTGCAAGGATCGAACCCCATAGCAAACAAAGTATTTACTTATCATAAACTACATTTCTTTTAGCACATCGAAACACAAGTCAAGAGATCAAAACCCATTAACGTTTCCATGAAGACCCTGCTTTATCACAATTGCCAACAGCATAGTATTAACATACAGACTCTTTTTCTTTCAAAACAAACAACAACTAGGGTCACATCTTCACTTTAAAATGTAGGAGTATATTTTCAAAGCTAAATTTCAACCGAAGAAGCCTGGCGAGTATTACTTTCCACAGAACCAAAACCCACATCCAATAAATCTTTACAATATCATTTAGCAATAGCATACAGACATTCTTTAACATCAAACGCAGGAAGAAGGGGTCGAATCCCTCTAGCATTTCCATCAATCACTATCTATTTAAAAACAAACACCCATAAAATGAAGGACATTCCCATACAAACGATCTTAATAGACGTAGATCGGATCTCCGAAACCCCAGAGCAACCAAATCATCCAGACTTTAGACCGAGTCAACCCCAGCTTATAATAAACGCAGGTTATGGAAAAACTGCGTTTGTCCATTTTAAAATACTCAACTCAATACCTTTAGAACAAAAGAAACGATAGCCAATACAGAGAGCAAACCAACACTACTACTCTTACCCATAAGAAAATGCAGAGGCTAGATAACGTGCAAATCATTTATAGAATTATGCAGAAGTCCAATTCCTCTATTTACAGGTTCAGATTCCATTCAAAACAAAATACACAGACATGTGCCTCGGATGCAAACCCCAGTTTTATATTATGGGCATTACATTACAAACAGCTTCAAAGTTCTACATAGAGCCGAATGGCCAAAACATTATACTAAAATCCGAAACCCTCGGGGGTCATGCCATTCCCATTAAAACCAGTAAATACATTTAATTTCATGGTCCATCCAAATGCGACCTCCAGACTTCGAAGTAAACTGATAAGCCAAATGCCTACCCGAAGTCTCCCACAACCAAAATACATAGTACACCCGCCATAGTTGCAAGAGGAAAGGGAAACATGGATGATTAACTGGACTTACCTTTTCCATTGCCCATTCGTCGAAGGTCTTAGTCACACACAGTAACCCACACCGAATAAACGCAACCACTACCTACCATTTCAACAAAAGGACACTGGTTAAACTCTAAAACATATATCAATCAATGAATAAACGTAGCAATAAGAGAAAGGGGTTTACAAGCAAAGGAGGGACCATTACCTGGACCGAGCACAGTATCTTTCACCCCTCTAGCCGAGTGAATACCAGGTGCACTGACCATGAGCGTAGCTCAGGTCAGGGAACGAAGCCACACCAAAACGCAATGAAGGACTGAGCCAAGATGAAATGAAAATGCAGGGCAACATTTGTCAGTGTAAAACCCCAAACATCGAAACCCTCGTTGCCAGCTGGTGTCACACCACGTTGTTTTCGTAGAAAGTAGTTAATACTCCACCCACTACTCATTTAATGAAGTTTGATTTATTACCAAGAGCTATAGTAGAAGGTGGCGAAAACATCAACGAATTAGGGGTATTCAAGCATGCCTTACCAAGGTTTTATACCATAGTATTTACACCATAGCTTTTACACCATAGTCTTTCACACTTAGGCCAATTTCACCTTAGTCTTTTACACTTTGACTATAGCATGATAACACATGGTGGTAGGACTAATAAGGTAGAGTCTCCTCATAATAAGTACCTGCATACAAACAAGAGACAATACTTTAGCAGATTGCTAAGTAAGTCCAGAACTCCCAAGACTACCCTTACCTCTCGGCAGCTTTGCCAGGGGTATTTCATCCCTTCTTAAAAACACCAGTGTTCCATCATGGGCATCAACCTTCATCAATAAGAGTCCACCTCACCTGAACTACCAGTTAGACTTTTATAAATATGCACACAATTTCTTAAAATAGTAAGAAGGAGATTTTTATTATTATACTCTAACATTAGTACACTTGCGACAGAATTACCTTATCTACCCTACACATCGCTTCCACAAAACCAAAAGAATAAATAAATAGGGAGACTATGTTAACTAGGAAATTGAAACTATTAAATGTTGCAAGCAAGTGCCGGGCATTTTATCAGTGCTGAAGTTAATTTACGAAACATCGTCGTTAAATAAATTTCATTATAGTAATAGAAAAATTTTAAATTTTTACTATTTTTAAGGGCATTACAAAGTTAGGGTTTGTTAACAATTCATGGTTCTTTAAGTTAAAACCCTATGAGGATTTATACAATCCACCATAAGGTTACATGTAGATGTGTATAGCTGGAATGAATCAAATTCTATGTATATGTAGATTCCTTATCTTTGAATACTTTTATATAAATATATTTTGAATCGCGGTAGTCTCACTATGCTTGCAAAGACTTGTATTGTGATTATTATCTTTATATATATTTCACCGATTACAACCTCTGCATTATGTGTTAAAATGGTTTCCCAGTATTAAAATTATTTACATATTTTGAAGAATGTTTAAGTTGCAGGGCATATAAATTCAATCCTTCCGTCGTTCTCTATTTAATGCATTTTTTTTTTTACTTCATTCTTAATCAAAATCAATTGCCATGAGAGTTTTCAATAATGGTAGGAATTGCTCAAATTCACTGTCAATAGTATGAATTCATAATAATGTCCTATAGCCAACTGATCTCGCTTTACCTTTTTAAATGCTTATATATAGAATCCCCAATAATGTAAATAGATAATTCATGTAGGTTAAATAGATTTTCCTAGATTATCCGAGTAGCAGAGGTTGAGTTACGACCCTAACCCTTATGCAAGACCACATGCTCTGCTCTTCCGGACTGGGATCAATCCTTAGTTTAGCTTTGAAAGAAGGAATCAATGAGATTGAAGTGCGTGACGATTCAACAGTATGGATAAACTATATGAGTGGAAATCAGCAGATCTGGAATATTAACCTTCAGGGAATTAGCACCTCACTTAAGAGACTGGCGGGAGCCTACAACTCCTTCCACATATCCCACATATTCAGGGAACTAAATGAGAAAGCAGACTCACTGTCTAAAGAGGGACTCACCCTTGGAAAAGGCACATTTACCATCATTAGAACAAGGCTTGGTGTCTCTGAAACAAAGATTCTCAATTCGCCTCTATTATGATCTTTGGTAGCTCTGAGGTTTAATCTAGATGGAATGGCCAATTTTTCTCTGAATTCATATTGTATACCAAAAAATACAAACAATAATGAACTATACAATTTTGCGATGAAGTTAAAAAGTTTTTGCAGAAACTTAAAAATCGGTTTTTATCATATTTTGATACAATTTATGTATATTGCAGATAGTCAATAGTGCAATTGAGCACCTGAAGTATGTATTTGATTTTTCCTTGCCGAGAAATAAAATATATGTTATTTTTCATGGAAAAAAAAGTCAATATTCAATACCAAACATACTGTAATAAAAGCCTCTTGATGCCACAACTCCACCACCAAAGACCCGACTTATTTTTAATTTCCAATTCATATTCTTTAAAAACCCTTTCATATAATTTATGCTTATATCTAACTCTCAAGATATAAAAAATAAATGAATAATAAATAAGTAAGAAAACAATATTTTCAATTGCAATATCTAATATGTAATAATGTTTTTAAAGAATATATAAATATGTGATAATTTTATTATAAAACACAGGTATTAAAAAAAAATTGGATTACTAATGCATTTTCCAAATCAATACAAATTGATTAGCAAAGATTAATTTTAATAAAAAATAGTAAATAAAAAGTCATGAAATCATAAAAATAACAATTCTCTTTATTTTTTTATAATTTTTTTATTAATATTTAAAATATTAAGTTAATAATAATTAATTTTATTGTTTATTATTATTTAAAAGAAAAATCTTTGAGGGGTAGTTCAGTTGGTTGGAGCCCAAATCCAAAGGTCATTTGATATTGAGGTCGGATGTTCAATTCTCACGAATCCAATTCTTTGAGTCCTTCGGAGTAGCCACAACACTTATCGAGGTAGGTGAACTGCCTGAAAAAAAAATAATAATAAAATAAATAAATAAATTACGTTTATAATGTAAATTGCACATTTTATTTGTAAAATATTCAAATTTAAAATAAAAATCTAAATTTATTTTTGATTTATTAATTAATAAAAAAAATTAACAATTTAGATGAGATTGAACCTATAATTGTTATAATACAGTATGTATGAGTTTAAATAATTAATAATTTAGTAATAAGAATTTATATAAATTTTATTATAAAATATAAGATTGAAATTTATAAGTATTATATAGATAATATATTATAATATAATATATAATAATAATATTTTTATTTTTATTTGTTATTTCTAATTTTTATTGTTTATTGTTGTTTAATATTTTAAAACATATTACCTAATTGAAATTAAATATATTAATTTAAAATTAATAATTATTTTGACAAAATAGAATGTTATTTAACCTTAATAAAATTTTAGGTTAAGTTTCTTGTTAATTTCTTAATATTCCGGTTCATTTTATGGTGGAATATAAGGTTGTTACACATGTAATTAGTCACCTCATATTTATCTTATGGTGGAATATCAGGTTGTTATACATGTAAAGTAAAAATACCCAAGCATCAAGTGTACCGAAAGAAAACCCATACGGACACATATGTACATGCCAATTCACACCATCATCTTTCACAAAAACTAGGAATTTTGCACACACTTACTACAAGAGCAGTTAGAATTTTTGATAAGGAACACCTTGATGAGGAACTAAAATACCTAGAAAAAACCCTCCAAAACAATGGTTACAAAAGAAAAGATATTAACAGAGCATTCAAAAGGGAAAAAGGCATAGGGAATAGAAATTGGAACAATGAACAAGAAATCTTGGGAAGGACGTTTCTCCCATATATCCAAGGAACAACATACAAAATTGCCAAAGTGTTAAAGAGAAGGAAAATCAAAACAATATTTTTCCCTCCTAACTCCCTAATAAATTTGTTAGACAGAGCAAAAGACCCCGACGACCCAAAACATAGAAAAGGTATTTATTTGATTCCTTGCTCATGCAGAGATGTGTACATAGGTGAAACAGGCCGTTCAATTCGAATAAGGTTGAAAGAGCATTGCGCAGACGTTATTCATGAAAGAATTAATAAGTCAGCCGTGGTTGAGCATTCATCAATGACAAACCACCATGTATGCATTGAAGAAGCAAAAGTCATAGCACTTGAGGAGAACTACAATAGAAGACGCATACGTGAAGCAATTGAAATTGAGAAACACCCAAGAAACTTCAACAAAGATGACGGCCTCACCCCGTGCAAATCCTGGAAACCAATCAGTCACTCCCTGAGAAAAATAAAATAAAATAAAGTAAAAATAGGAATTAACTAAAATATAATAATAATAATAACATAAAAATAAAATAAAAGATAAGTTAAATAAAATAAAATGAAATAAAAGATAAATAAAATAAAACAAATAAGAATTAATTAATATATATATATATATATATATATGATAGATAAAGATTGATTAACAGGTCGGCTCTTTCAAAGAACATTCATGAAACAAACAATATTTATAAAGTGCAGATCCATGGAGTTCATTTGAGATACCTTTCTCTTGAAGATGGACTCAACTCTGGAGTTCGAAACGCGTCGAGAAGAAAAACTCCACACAGGTCTCCAACTCTCCATAAAGATAACTTTGAATGTTTTTGCATGAAGAAATCATCTTCCCATGTCGCCTTTTCTATTGGTAAGTTCTTCCACTAGTATTGATGAGGTACTCAATAATTGCTCAATTTGGGCAATTGCTTGATCCTTGTGTCAATGATTGTTTTAGGTTTTAGTATCGATTTCCCTTCTTCATCAATCTCTAGTAAAATAGTCTGGAATGGTTTCTTGTCACCAACTACATTTTTAGGCAAGAAATATGGAAGACAAGATGTACATGTGAAGATGGAGGCAATTCCAATCGTGAACTTCAAATTCTTTTATGTATGATGTTAATCTACTTGTTGTTTCATCCTATTATAGCCAAGTTATCTATCAATAGTTGGAGAACCTCTGTTGGTGCTCTATGTGGCCCTCCACTACTTGAACCTTAACTTTCTCTTGCAAGGCTGAAATGATGGAAGGAAGATGATAGCCATAAAGTGCCATAAATGGTGACATTTTTTATGAAGTATTGAAGGATATGTTGTACCACCATTTTGTTAAAGGAAACCACTTGAGTCATTGTGTTTGATTATCAAATGCAAAGCAATGAAGATATTCTTCCAGGCATTTATTCACAATCTCGGTTTTCACATCAGATTGAGGGTGGTAAGAGGAGTTGTACTTTAAGGCCTTGATCAGGGCTCATTAGCTCGATAACCTTAATTTAGGGTCGAATTCCCTGGATTTCTCTGCCAACCACAGTTAAGGCCTTAATGCCCATCCTCGATGCACAAAACATTGTAACAATATGCATATCTCACTTGAAGGATAATGATCTCATAAAGATATGTTATGTGGTTTTATAGCATTGTTTGTGGCCCTTGATCTCTAAAGCATTCATGTAATGGCATTAATTTCCTCCCTTAACATGGCTAATGCCTTAAGACCCATCCCTAGTGCACAAGACCTCATATTCGTACCCATATTCCAATTGGAGGCCAAAGATCACCTTAAAAAGGTCTATGTTGTGTTTCGATGTGACGAGGTTCATGGCCAGTGAGCTTTAGAGATCCATTTATGGTGTAAGGCCTTTGTTTTCTTCCCTCAAACCCCTCCCTATTATGAAAAAACTCTTAATCGTATGTGCATACCAATGATCCACTTTAAAGAGGTAAAGAGGGAGAAGAGTTTTTGCAATCTAAAGATACATTTTTCCATTTTTCCAACATGAAGACTATTATTATGAATAAAGTAAATGAAAAAAATAAATAATAGATTAATTATCTTTATAATAATAAATTAATTATTAATATAAATGCTGGCTACAATAACTTGACCAAATTTGACCTTAGGTTATAATATTTTGAGCTTAATTCTTTATAATAATCCTACGGTATAGATAGCTTAACTAATTTGAAGACATTTTAAATGAGTTTGATGACGTCTCTCTGCTACATGAAATGTGATGTCATCGTGTTGAATCTTAATAGTCCAATGTACCACCCTGGAAATGTTTTGAATAAGTTAGTGACGTTAACATGCTGAATGTAATGTGACGTCGTCAGGAAATATCTTCAATGACGTCAATATGATGAATGTAATGTTACGTCGTCCCGAAACGTTTTCAATACGTTAATGACGTCAATATGCTGAATGTAATGTGGCGTCGTCAACTCGTCAAGAAGCTTCGAATAGAGTGACGTAAATACTATATTTATGATATGGCCCTTCATTTATACATCTTTAATTGTTTAAGCTTGCTTGATTGTCACGAATTTTTTGTTTGTATATACATTTCTCAAAACCCTTAATGTGTGTATGTTCTAAGGTGATCAAACACATTACCACCATTAACATTTCAATGGGAGCTTCTAGAATCAGTCAAGGACATCATTAACATAATAATCCCCTATGAGATGAGAAGTGGGATTCTTAAGATGAAAGATGGCATACGGAAAGTTGGTAGCTTTTTTTTTAAGGAAATAAGCTAAACATTTTATTAATGGCCTCCATAATTGAGGTGCTTAAGGGTATTTGAAGGCGTTGAATCCATTCGTACAATTAAATTGCAATTTGAACAATGAAAATCGCACTTTCAGCACAAATCTTATTGTCGAATTCTGGAAAGAATAACTAGAAAGCTACAAATCAAAAAATGTTTAATTTACTCATTTATAGAACTACTCATCAAAGAGTTGCATTATTATGTTTATAGGTGTCCTATTTGAATTTCTAAGACATTTAATACTTGATTAACGATTGAGGGCCCTTTTTCCTTTTTCCTGTTTGTCTAAAATGATCTATGGATGGAATTTCATTAGGTAAATGTTGATTGCTTTTTAATGAAGGATTAACATGGTAATGTAATCTATGTTGACCTTGTATTAACTTGTGTCTCCCCTTTATTAACCTATCTCTACCATGTATTAACATGTGTAGTATGTTAACCTATGTCTGCCACATATTTTTCAAGCAAATGGGTGCAGAAATAACTTAAGCAGTTGTCTGTTATGGATGAACAATTGACATGTTAAAAAGTTAATGGATGTTACTGCTAGTACTACGATTAAACATAACTGGAATGAATGTAGATAACATGAACCTAAACATTTTTACAAGTCAAAGCATATCCATCCCCAAATGATAATGACATATATTGAATTATTGCAATATTATAGGATCTATGTTGATAGAAGAAGAATAATAAACTACGAGATGATGGAGGCTTACCAACAAGGATGCTCACTGTCAGAGAAAACTCACAAAGAAGAGATGCTTGTTGTGCATAAAAGTTATAAAAGAGGAGCACTTGTATCGAAAATTAGATATATTTTTGTAAATTGTTATTTTAATATATAGAGAAACCTTATAATGTACAACTTTCTCATAAATATTGAAACAAAGAGATGTTCATATATACGCTATTGTGATAAGTCAACATTCAATACCAAACCTTGAGCCATGAATACCACACTTTAACAAAAGCCTCTTGATACCATTACTCCACCACCAAAGACCCAACTTATTTTTAATTTCCAATTTATATTCTTTAAAAACACTTTCATATAATTTTTCTGAGGAGCCCAATCTTATTTTATCCCTTTTTCTCTTAGAAAACCATTGTTAATCTTTTTTTCTCTTTCTACCTCTTATATATATTATCCATGTATTTGCTATACTGAAATATATGCTCGCTTGTAGGCAACATGGTCTACATCTTATATTGTTCTATAATTTAATACTTTAATTACATATTAGTTTTTATTTTCTCATAGCTATTTAAATCATATTACTTGATTATTAATTATTAAATATGATATGATAAATGGATCTAAGCGAGCTATGGTTTTATTTATAAACAAAACACTAAATTTGCTTATTCAGAAATTCACATAAACTCCTCTTCTTTTTGTGTATTATCATCAAAGTATGTTTTTATCTTCATAGTCTTACTCAAAAGGTTCATATATTTTGAATGCATTAAGTAACTAGCATACCCCCAAATCGGGGGAAACAAAACATCGAATAGAACTTCAATATGTTGCAAAATGAGAGAAAGTTGTGTGTATGTATTTAAAGCAAGTCTGACAAATGTCTTTGTGGAAGTAGGCGATGGATTGTTATCTTGTAGGAAAGGGAGTGTTATCCTTCGATTGTAGGAAATTATTTTTATACATATAGTGACTTGATTACTAAGGCCAATACATTATCTTGCCTTGGAAAAACATAGACCTCCTACATACTTATAGGTATTCAGCGAGCTAAAGCACTCAAGATGGAATGTCCCATGGGTATAATTGAAGTAACATCACCGGTTGACGTTGATTACAAAAATACATAATTTCTCCCATCAACAAAGTGAAGCAACTTGGTATATATGGAGATCCAATATCACACAACCAATACCATTGAATATTTCTTGGAATGGTAGTCTTGTGTAAGGGCTTGGAGAATTCAAACCTTTGTTTTGGTTTTAAAATGAATTTTAGAGTTGCTTCCTTGGTTTTGGGCTTAAATATGAATATTTAAAGTTGCCCCCTTTGTTTTAATTTAGAGATGAATTTTAAAGTTTCTTTATTCAAGATAATGGTAGGTCTATGTTGTTCTTTGTATACTCTTCTTGAATAAACAGGTAATAACGAAAATTTGGGCAATTAAGACAATTACTCAGGCAGATCCTATTTCCCAAACTTTGATGGAGTATTCAGAAATGTCATGGTACCAAAGATGGAGTGATTAGGTATTTGGGAGTTGTCTGGTTGTCTGATTATTTTGAATTGGGAAAAGCATGTGACAGCTCTGAGGAATATTCACGTTCTAAGATAACGCAGACGCTAGCTGAGACACCATCAAAGGCTTGAGAATTGATGATTACAAGATTATTTTAATTAATGGCTTCAAAAGTGCAGTGTAATCTACTACTAATCCTCTGAATCCAATGTTCAAAAAAGATGATTCAATGTTCAAAATCTAGATATTTGACAGTCTCGTAGCAGGCAACATTGGCAATCAAGTTTCCATTGTAATGCAATATATATAAATATTTATTGCATGGTTGGAAAATAACATTGGGATTGCGGTTTGAAATTTCGATACCAAACATTATTAATGAATTTTGTAGAGATAATTGAAAGCATTGTCTATCTTCCAGTGACAAATAGAATCTCCACTTCAAATGTGGTGAGATATATCTTCTCGTACAAATTAAATGGACTCAATATTTCCTCTTTTATATTAAGACAATTCCAATGAAACTGAAAGCACACTTTTTCATAACTAGGCCCACTACAACCTTTCCAGCAGTAAATGAATGTTTTATATGAGTAATGTTGTAATGGAAAAGTAGGGCATAAACATTAAATTTTCAAGTGTTAATACAACGAAAAACGCTATACCTCTAGTTCAACGTGGCTAATGCAAGGATTGTGAAATGGATGACAGGCCAGTGCCACCACGAATCAAAGTAAGGCAACGGTGGTCTTGTGACAGCTGACAGCTCGGGGTTTGGACAGGTTGCAAGGAAATTAGTCTTCATGAGTTGTCTAGTGAAGACTACGATCCTCTTTCAGATGACCCACGACGGCATGCATGTAGCACAAACCTATGTGTGTTGATCACAAACTTTCTAGGGTTGATCACCCAACAACTCCACTCTATGAACCCCCTTAAGATGTGTGAGATTTTTCTTTTCGATCAAAGCATTTATTTCTAAACCATTGATTCTCCTGTGCTTGGTTAGAGCTTTGTATGTCCAAAGAACTCCGTGAGTTAGTAATGGCGTCTAGACTGCATATATGTGTTATGTGGTATAGGAATCACATAGTTGTTATAGTGAGGCTCTTTATGTTTGCCAATCAATGATCAGGTTGCATGCTTGATCGTTTTCTGCATTTTGCTTCCTACTGCTACCTTTTCTTAGCATTGGTTTAGGATACATTGTACATTTTCTTTACATTTCCTCTTATTCAATGCATAACATTATCTGGTTGGAGAAGAAGCACTAGTTGTTGGAAACCCTGCAATGGGTTTCATGGTCATCTACATTCGCACATTCACATGGTTCAACATTTGATCGAAAAATGCCTTCTATTTCACATGGATCTTTGTTGGCTTACGTACTGATCTAGAGGTTTCCAATATAGACCCAGGTTCTTCGCGGTTTCAAGGAACCAACAAAACCCCTTCTCACCGACCCTTTCGACAACAGCCTGCGAATAGGCTGAGGTCTCACCCGAGGTGTAGTTATGGGGGCACTGCGGAATCTGGTTTCCACAGTGATGTGATGAGTTGTTCGGATAGGACTACTGCGCAGCACACTATCAGACCTATGTTCCAAGCTGAGGACTGTGCGACGATATAATGCATCGCAGTCCGCACTTCTACCAACTAACCACTTGCGCAACCAACGCATCCAAGGGCTGCGTGGTTTGGGCGGGATACAAATAATAGGACAGTGCAACTGGATTATACGCTTCCTCTTCCAAAATTGACTATTATGAATACTTTACCTTAACACTCAATCATTCATCTATTGCCTTAGATCATTTAGCTTTATAACAATTGCAAGTAGATGAAACATACAATGTTGCACTCACCCAGTGCTGCGCGTCAAAGAGTTATACAATCTGAACTCTACATACACATGTGATTATTCAACGAACTGATACTTTCACAGACTTGGAGTAATGAGCATTCAACATTCATTCATTCCATCAATACTTAACATATCATTCCCATCTTTCTCCTATGGCGAATACATATAAAAGCATAACACACCAACTGATAAATGAGAATCCAAGCATCCAATGTAATCAAATAGGTAAATGCAAACACACAAAAAATCACACTACACAATATTTAACGTGGTTCACCCCCAGGATGGAGGCTACATCCACAAGAATTGTTGTTATATTAGACTTTGAAAAGGGTACAACAGTTCTTCATCTGCGCACTCAGCTGCAGACTCTCTTCTCTCTCAATAGGCCTCTGTGCACACAGCTTGCAAATCCTTCACAAAATTTTCCTCAACCGAGATTTATCAAATCGATAACGAGAAAACCCCAAAATGAAGAGTAACTCTTTCCCATACAAAAATGACTTATTTAGAGATCATGCCCGTAGGTCATGTCTTTACAATTCGAAGGCCAAACCCCTTAGGTTTTACAAAACTGTCACGGTTTTCCCTTAACCAGATGTGTTGGATTCTGGTAGCGAATATTCCGTCGTGGCCTACCCGTAGCACATGCTCACGTCGCTATCGACCTTCCTGTCGCATGCATGCCAACACGTCACTTTCACCAAGTCGTTCTTCCTCTAACGGTCTCGTGTGATTAGTTCAGGTAGTGGTTCTTTCACATGTGTGACCAGTCGCTTTCTTTCCTCTTTGCTCCTACCCGCCGCTTGGTACTCCTGGAGCATCTTTACCAAAAATAGACCACCGCTGGTCTAACCGGAATCTGTGTCGTCTTCCATCCAGCACACTGCTTCGCTGAATCCACGTAGACTGGACACATCACGACACTATCTCCTTGCAACACTGATATTCGCAGCTCTTCCGACACTGCGCTGCACGCAACTTTGTAGCATCCCAAAAACTTATACAAAAAATACTTCAACTGAACTGCGCTCAGCTCCGCAGTTCCAAAAACCCTTCTTCCTCAAAATACCCCACTTGGGCCAACCCCAACAGGCCCCTAACACTTACATGTGACTCACCCCCGAGCCACCTGCAACTCCTCTAAGGTGTTCCTCCGGCTGCGGAGCGAGCTTCGCAGTGAACTCATTGTATGTGGCAATCAACTTTTCGACTGCATCCTTCATGTCTTGCTCAACTTGCTTAACTGTTTCCAACATATCAGGTGTTATCTCATCACCGACCTAGCCTTCCACCTGCTCTTGATTCTCACGCAACTCCTTTAACTTTTCCTCGATCTCCTGCAAGATCGACTGGGCGTCCTTCAGTAAGGGTTGTGACTTATCTCCTATTTCAGTCTCTTTTTCTCTTAAGGCTTGCACTTCTTTCTTCAGCGCATTGATTTCCCTGTACTTCTGAAGCCTTTCTCTTGGTAGCAGGGCTTTCACTTTTGCATCCAATTGTTCTAGTGTTGCTTGCTTATCTTTCACAACATTCCTTACTTGCAACAATCCTAGGTCCTCTTCGAGGGCAGTGAATGCCTTCGACGCCTCTTCTAATAGAATTTGGCACTTAGCCACCTCGATGGCTATGCTTTCTACTGTGTCCTTCACTTCTTTCGCTCTTAGCTGCTACTGATCTGGTGGGGTCTATGGATTGATTAGTGCCTCCAAGGCAACAAACTTAGCCTATGGATGATTTCCATGTCTTGCATCTCTGTCTTAAGATTGTTAACTAGCTAGCGAATATTAACGACAGTGTCCACTTCAAATTCTTCTATATCATCTATGACAAAAGTGATCGTGGACTCTCGTCTTTTCCTAAGATCATGCTCATCCTGCAGTTTCATAGCTCTTCACGAGCTAGATTCCTCCAACTGCTTATTAGCTAATTGCAGCTCAGCTTTTTCTTTCAGCGTGTCAGTAGTTCTCTCATGCATTTCTTCAACAACCTGCAGATGCAAGTAGTGTAGTCCAGGCAGTGGTATCTTCGCAAGGTCGAGCTCCACACACTCGACATCCTTCGTGTCCAATAGTAGTTGTTCTGGCTATGGCAGGTTGACCAATAATGGATCAAGATGGACAATACGGGACTTCGCAGGCACGGTCATGGCAAGCTGTGGTGTCTTCTTCTGCGAAGTTCCTCCGGACTTCCCTTCGGACTCTGAGTCCCGCGGCAGGGGTAATATTTTGTGGACTTCTTCAATTTTCTCTGTAATCCCCTGCAGCATGGTCAGATTCTTCTGCAGACTTTCCTGAATCGCCTTGTCCTTTTTCTCCTTCTCGGTCATCAGATCTTCCATCAACTCTGTGATCTTTGTCGTGATTGTTTCATAATCCTCATCATAGAGTACTGCGTCTGACTGAATTTTATCAGCTTTCTACTTCTTTCGCGCTCCCTTTTTCTGTGTTGGGCTCTCAAGTTCCTTCCTTTTTCCCATCTCCTTTTCTTCAATGATAGGACATGGAATAGGTTCGTCCTCGCTAGAATCGCTTGCGACATCTACAATTTCCACTCGAAAATCGACAGGCCATTCCCTCATGATATTATCAATATCATCTTCATACATATGGTAATTACCTGCGAACCATTCCACGTTCCTCTTCTGTGCTTTGGCTGAAATGTGAATACTACGCATGTCAGCATAAAAATCAACAGTGCGAATGTACTTACTCGTTACCTACTTTGATATCCGCGGCATGCTCATGATTGCTTCGTGCAGCTGGCTATAATATTGGTAGAAAACCTCAGTTGTCGCGTGTTGTCTCTACAAGTTCATATTTTCCCAAAGATTTTAATAACGGGCCTCTCTACAGTCATTGGTATCGGTGATTATGCCAACATAATCCTTCGGCTCCTTCCACCCTACGAAGGCAATCAACACTATTAGCCAGGTAAAATGGAAATTTTCGCTATTGAGCTGCGTGTCATTTAGCTCCTCCAAGAACTCGTTCAACAGGTATTGACACCAGTTAAATTGCTCTCCCTCTGCGACCGTGGCTCCAAGTAGTACTGTGCCCGCAGGTACCTCCAGAGGCCTGTATTTTCTTAAAATCTTGTCGGCCAGCAGCTGCGTGACAAACTTCGCCACTTCATCTTCTATTTCGTCCGTCTAAAATCCTCTCTTTCCTTTGACGACAGCTTGAGTTTTCTTCATCTTTTCCATGGCTTCTTTATCCTTGCTTTTCCCTTGGAAAAACTGCTTGGGATCTTTACCCCTTTTACTCAACCCAGTAATGCGGTGGATAATGTCAATGGTCAGGTCGACACTGCAGTAAAGCCAAAAATATCCCTGGTGAATGCACGCCATCAGTGTTCGCACCACCACATTCAACTCCGGTGATCTATCAAAATGCAGGAGTCTAAGTAGATTGAGCATTCCCGACTTGACTACTCCCGATAACCAGCTTTCCGCAACCAAGGTGAGGTCGCCCTTCACATCCTTCTTCTAGAACATGTACTGGTTAGGATGGAATTGTGCAAACTTAGGTTCAGTGGGCTCATCCTTCTGCATCTGCAGCAGATCATAATCTTCCTACTTACATTTTTGAATTTTACCCAACAAATTCTTATCGACATCGACGTGCTTTGATATGGGTGATAACGGGATGTCGTATTTTGCATTCTTTGCTAATCTAAAGACCGGTGCATCCCGTGCACGCAATGAGATATAGTCTGGGGTCATTGTCAATGGTATCTCCTTATCGGCTATTGGCGGGTTTTGCACTATCGAACCCATCTTTGGTATATTCGTTCTCGGTCCCACTGGATCTTTTCCTTTGTCTTGCATTTTTGGACCATGTCTTGGTGATCGTCTAGATGCTTGACCTGGTTCTAAGATGCCCTTCTTGGATGGGGTTCTCATTAACCCTTTCGATCCCTCCGTATTGAAATACCTTCATAGTTTCCTCGACCGTGAATTCTTCTTCAATGGTGGACCACTCAGACATCCATTGGACAACCTCCACAGAGTTTCGGAGAACTTACTGAAAACAACTTGCAAAGTAATGTGCGCAAGAAAATTCTAAGTGTTTGGTAATTCCCGTGAGTCTGAATGTAGAATTACTTATAGGCACAGCTGAACCCCTCCGTGCTCCTTAACGGCCAGATAAGCATTAAATGCGATATCCGTTGGCCAAATCCAATGGATCCTTCGGCCCTTTCCTTCATAAACCTGTTCAGAACGGCTATTTGTGCGTTAAATGCCCAAGCGGTCACTGACAAAGTACTGTATAACGGCTATTTTTCTCGACCGACAGTGTAACGGCTATTTTTCTAGAGTGTTGCGTCGAATTGCGCGACAGGTCATCATTTCTTCTGCGCAGTTACTTCGCGGTGCCTAATTTCTTGCCTCTTAACTTAACATCTTTCCTCGTTCACTTGATCTTCGTAATTGCCTTTTGGACTTCGCAACTGCGCGGTTCCTCTTTTTTTTTTTTTTAGCACAGCGACACATCTTAAGAGTGTTACGCGGTATATACATGTTCCTCATCATACATTGCGTACAAACTCGTTCCCCTTTCTAGTTCCCAATTTCAACTGTACTTGGCACTTATAAATTTCCCTCTTTCTGATCATCATAGGTTCTACGAAGCAGGACTATCCCAATAGGGTTTTAGTCTACTTCCATTAATTAAATCGGGCAAGTTATCTCCTGCTAATGTGGCTAACTGAACTGCGCCACCATTAGTAACATGCACAGTAGTATATTGGCCAAGCCAATGCATTTTAAACTTTCCAGGAAATTTTATAAACTTGCTATCATACAGGAGGACTAGATCACCTATCTGGAAAGACTTGTTCTTGATGTGGCGATCATGCCATGATTTTTCTCTTTCCTTCTGCACTTGTTGGTGAAATCCTATGATGAAACGATCCTCCTCCAGACCAATCAAGTGTAAAAGTCTTTCTTCTAGCGCGTCGCGATCTTCTATTCCTATAAACATAGTTATTCTCAAGCTGGGAACAATGTACTCCATAGGCATAATGGCTTCCTGTCCATAGGCCAGCCTGAACGGTGTGTGGCTTGTCAACTTCTTGCATGTGGTCCTATATGGCCATAACACAACGGGAATGCGTAGGTCCCAGTCATCCCTATTCACATTGCATACCTTGCTCAGCGCATTCTCCAGTACTTTATTGAATGCTTCGACAGTCCCATTCGCTTGTGGATAATAAGGCGTACTCCGATGATGATGAATGCAGAATTATTTTGTCAATGCCTCAATGGTTCTGTTCAAAAAGTGAGTGCCTTGATCACCCATCAAAATATTTGGACATCCAAACCTCATAAGGATGTCCTCAAATAGGAGTTGCGGCAGTACCTGCGCTACAGTCCTTTACTGGATTCGCTTCTTCCCATCTCGTGAGGTAATCAGTTGCAGTAATAATGTACCTAGCACCAGTTCTCTTTCCTGGTGGGTTTATTGGTCCCACAAAATCAATTTCCCATTTCTTAAATGCCTGTAATGTCAACTGTGGATTCAATGGCATCTCATCTCTTCGTGATGGTTGTTGAGATATTGTAACTTCAAAGAATATTATATTTGTACTTTATTATTTCGGAGATGTTTCATTCCTCCGTGAAGATCTTATTGTATATCCGGAGATGTTTATTCCTCCGTCAGAATGTGGTAACTCGGGTTATTAGACTTCCCTAGTGGGGGTCGGCCGTGTATGTGTTATGTGGGTCAAAGGGTTATTAGACCACCCTAGAGGGGTCGGCCCAGTCAGTTGTAGTGGGGTATTTAACCCATTGGTTAAATACGAGCCTACGTGTTCTTGTGTAAAAGACAAGTCGGAGTAGTGTATAAATAGAGGAAGTGTATTCATCATTTGACACACTCACTCACTTGAGAGAGGCGCACTTGTGGAGGATAGGTCTGCTATGGTGGTGGAGTAGATCATGTCTTTGGTTTGCATCTTTTTATATTGTTGATCATCTATATTGAGGAAGCTTTGCTGGGTTTTCTACCCCATGAGGGTTTCCCAGGATAAATCTGTGTCTCTTGTGTTTATGCTATGCTTGTTGTTTCTTTAGTGATCCTGTATATGCTATTATTGTGAAATGGAATGTAATTCTGCTATTTTCTGTCTTAGCATATTAAATTTTAACATGGTATCAGAGCTAACCTGAAGGAAGACAAGGTATGGCACTTACGACACTTGCTTTACTTATGACAATTTGAAGGTTAGGGTTTTATATAGCAAAAACCAGTCATCGTGGAACTTTCGCCATAAATCCATTTTGGCGAAGGTTCAGGATCTGAAACCTTTACAGGCCGAAGATGAAATCTCCAGGTATCTTGTGTCCAAAGGGCACCCTCAGATTCCTTGTACTATGTAAGTTATGATCAGTACAAGTTAGGGTTTCTGCCTCTTCCAGATCTCAGTCAAAATCAGGTGACCGAGGAAAAAAGGTCATAACTTGGGCTAGGAAGCTACAAATGAAATTTCGTAAAAATTTATAGGTAGTACATAGACTGTAATATCTCAGGAAAATGTTTCAAAGGCCGAAATTGAACCAGTGACACGTGGCATGCCGTACAAGTTCGCTCTTCTGTTTTATCCCATAAATAGATCACGTTGGGACACTTGGCATAACTTGGGCTAGGAAGCTCCAAATGAAATTTCGTAAAAAGTGACAGGTAGTACACAGACTGTACTATCTCAGAAAACTTTTTCAGAGGCTGAAGTTCAAACAGTGACACGTGGCACACCGTACAAGTTCGCTCTCCTATATTATCCCAAAACAGGTCACGTTGCGACACTTGGCATAACTCTCTCTCAGAAAATCCAATTGAGGTCAGACCTATCAGGATGGAAAGATGACAGATCAGGCTACTACAGAAAACGTTTTCAGACCCTGTGGACTGAAAATTTTGGAGTTATAGCAGAAACAATCAGGTACATATTTCTGTCGAAACAGAATTACTTTTGGAGCACCTTTATTCATGGCTTCCGAAATTTAGGGTTTCGGAGAAAGTTAGAATTTTTGGAATTGGAGTCTACGGCTGAATGCTACTCAGGAAAATCAAAATTTAGAGACAAAGATTGAATTTTTTGGTTGGGTAGAAGACCGGGCTTGATCAAACCCTAGTTCGGGATTTTGATCAGAAAGATGGAAAATTAGGGCTTCAACAAAAGTTGGAATTTTTGAAGTTTGTAACCACGGCTGGATGCTCCTCAGAAAAATAAGAGTTTAGAGCCTTGGATTGAACCTTTTGATTGGACAGAAGGGTGGGCTTCATCAAACCCTAGTTTGGGTTCCTGTCCAGAAGATCCAGAAGTTTCGAAGGCAATTTTGAGGGGTCAAATTTTGGAGATTTCAAAATTGAAGAATGCTAGTTTGATCAGCTCAGCAAGACACATTCCTCCATCCATTCAGAAGTGTGAAAGTCAAAGATTGAATTTTTAGGGTTTCTCTAGCAAACCCTAATCAAGCTCCAGATCAAGTTTCAGGGGGATTTGAGGATAAGGCCTTACATAAGAAGACTACAAGAAGTCTCGATAGGTATGAATTAAGGTATGTCTTGAAATCTGATTAAGTTCATGATGTGTTTGTCTTCATATTATTTATTAGTACAATCTTGATTAATGTTAGAATTGTCTTATCACCCTAGTAATAGTATGAATGCATGTTAATGATCGAAGACATTCATTGATTAGGGCTATATGATTGTACTAATGCATTATGGTGTTGTGTGAAGTTGATGTTGTCTGCTAACAAGATACAGGTACATCACAAAAGACAAATTAAGTTCCATGACCATGACAACATGAAGACAAAGACTCATCCATAATATTTGTTCTACTTACGAGGTATGTATGACTTTGTTATATTATGCTTAACCTATAAGACATGCAGGTTCTAGCTCGGGATCTCTAAATCATTGAAGAGATTGTTTAGGTATGTTGTACATAACTAAGCAGGTATATTAATCCAGGTATGTTTTCCTATGTCAATATTACCTTGTGTTAGGATCCCTTATATAAGTATACTTGGTATGGTTGGTTATGCTTATTCATAAAGTTAGTAATAAAGGGTTTATGCATACTATGTCTCTTATCTTGATGATTTAATTAACCTGAAGAGTATTATGATCAAACAAGAATATGCATGAGTAAAAGAAGACTTCCTTGAAACTCTGAATACTAATGATCATGACTATATATATATTCAAGATTATTTAGAATTAGAATGTTTTGATAATATTGAGAATATACTAATGAATGTATGTTTGTGAGATCATGAGGATGACACTAGTGCACACTTGAGCATGCACAGTGGCACAGAATGAATAGAAGTTCAAAAGACATATAGAAGATCAAGCGGGAGGCAACCACACAAACATAAAAGATAAGTATTTAAGTTGTTATTTGAAATAATAAATGATATTGTCCGTAATAGGTTGTATGCATATTTGTATTCCTATAATATATCATACTGAGTGTAAACATTCATAGAGCATTGAAATAGTATACTACTAATATGCATATGATTGGTAAGTTGATCAAACATTCCATTGTTGCTTGTCTAGAATGAAACCTCCTTGCTGACATGCTGAGAGCTGTGCACACTCTCGATAGTATGTTCTCGTAGAGATGGAAGGCATCTAGATAGCCACTGTATGCATACAGGATATGGAAAAGTGTTGTTCCTAAGTATTGATCAAAATAGTTGCATAACTATGTAAATGATATCTGTATGCATAATAGGTTATCATGTCAATATGATTTGATGATTATGAAGTATTACTAATCATGTACTTAATTTTGATTTGTAGGAAAGATCATGATGAATGATGAACAATGAACAAGCGATGGATGTTCAACAAAAGGATTTACAAATCAAACACACTATAGAAGGCTTGTGGCTAGAAGATTCTCTTAGAAAGAGGAAGAGAATCATGATGAGATGTTTGCTCCAAGTGGCTAGACCATTCTCTTAATGGTGTAATTAAAGAAGAAGTGTGAATCAGGTTCTGTATGGGTTCCCAGGATCGATAATCAATTGATGAGCTTAATGATCACCATGGGTAATGTGGATCTCAACCTTGAATATGGTTTCTAGACACAGATGGCATGGATGCAAGAAGGAACTCACCACAGAGTTCGAATGATATTGAGGCCCATATCAGTAGACCCATCTAACGAGAGATGGCACAGATAGATATGCAGAAGATCATTCAATGCAGAGTGTGAATGATGTTCAGTCACAAAGGGAGAATTGACAGTTTCTTGATAAGCTTGGGCTTTACCAAAAGTAAATTTGTTCCTAACCTTTACCGTAAGGTTATGGATCATACTATTATTGTATGAAGATGATATCTTTTTTATAGGGAATGAGAATCAGATCATGAAAAGAAAGAAGAAGATGGCTGCAGAAATGAAAAATGAAAGATCTCAGATTGATGCATTACTTCCTAGGTCTGGAAGTATGGCAAGGCTCAGAAGGAATCTTTCTCAAACAAGGAAAGTATGCTGAGAAATATTAAAAGGACTTGATGTGTTGGAATGGTCACTCTCATGAATTCCAACTTGAAGTTCTTAGCAGATGACTCATTAGAATTAGTGGATATAACTCTGTACAGACAAATTATTGAGTCATTGATGTGTCTAATGAATACTAGGTCAGATATATGCCTTGCTGTAAACACCTTGAGTCAGTATCTAGTGGAAACTAGAAGTGTTAACCTGTTAGTTGCAAAGCATGAGATGAGGTACCTAAAGGATACAATAAGAATTTGATCTGTGTTATCTTGGAGATCATGACTTCAGATGGCTACACAGATATTGATTGGGAAGGAAGTGTATTAGACAGGAAGAGCACATCGAGAAGATGTTATTTGTCTGGGATCAGCCATGATCTCGCGAGCACAAGCAGAATATATGGCTGCTTGCTCTGCTAAGTTATGAAGCAGTATGGCTTCAGGATTGTTTGACCTAGAGATAGACCCAACTGTGATCCTATGTGACAAACAGAGTTGTACTAAAATGGCAAAGAATCCAGTGTTCCATGATAAGTCAAAAGCACATAGAGATCTATAATTTCTATATACGAGATATGGTGCAGATAGGAATTAAAGTTCGAATTTGTAACAAGTTACCAATGTACTAACCAAACCTCTACCAATCCGATGTACTAACCAAACCTCTACCTCAAGTAAATTTTTTCGAGACAAACTTAATATAGTCCAGAAGGAACCTCCTCGAAAGGGGGAGTGATGTGATCACTTATGATGAGATTTCCTGCATCGACAGTAAGGTCAATGATGTGAATACCTATATTGGTGATGCCGACAGAGAGGTTGGTGGATGGTCCTTAGACAGGGTCTAAGGTGACAAGGGGATTGCATCATCCTTGAACACATGTTCTAAAAGAGAGTCGTAGACGTATGTCTTCGAAAATGAAGTCCTTGATGGACATATAGGATTGCATCATCCTCAAGAGAGCCGTAGACGTATGTCTTCGAAAATGAAGTCCTTGGTGGACATATAGGATTGCATCATCCTCAAGAGAGCCGTAGACGTATGTCTTCGAGAATGAAGTCCTTGGTGGACTTGAGGGGATTGGATCATCCCTGGACTTCAGTCCTAAAGAGAGCCATAGACGTATGTCTTCGAGAATGAAGTCCTTGGTGGACTTGAGGGGATTGGATCATCCCTGGACTTCAGTCCTAAAGAGATCCGTAGACGTATGTCTTCGAGAATGAAGTCCTTGGTGGACTTGAGGGGATTGGATCATCCCTGGACTTCAGTCCTAAAGAGAGCCGTAGACGTATGTCTTCAAGAATGAAGTCCTTGGTGGACTTAAGGGGATTGGATCGTCCTCGGACTTTAGTCCTTTGAATTGAGCCGTAGACATGATGTCTCCGAGAACAAAATCCTGAATGAATAGGTAAGGGGATTGGATCGTCCTCGGACTTTAGTCCTTTGAATTGAGCCGTAGACATGATGTCTCCGAGAACAAAATCCTGAATGAACAGGTAAGGGGATTGGATCATCCTCGGACTTTAGTCCTTTGAATTGAGCCGTAGACATGATGTCTCCGAGAACAAAATCCTGAATGAACAGGTAAGGGGATTGGATCGTCCTCGGACTTTAGTCCTTTGAATTGAGCCGTAGACATGATGTATCCAAGAACAAAATCCTGAATGAACAGGTAAGGGGATTGGATCGTCCTCGGACTTTAGTCCTTTGAATTGAGTCGTAGACATGATGTCTCCGAGAACAAAATACTGAATGAACAAGTAAGGGGATTGGATCGTCCTCGGACTTTGGTCCTGTGAATTGAGCCGTAGACATGAGGTCTCTGAGAATTGAATGATAGGACTGGATCATCCCTGAGCTTCGGTTCAAAAGGTACATGATAGGACTGGATTGTCCCTGAGCTTTGGTTCAAAAGGTACATGATAGGACTGGATCGTCCCTGAGCTTCGGTTCAAAAGGTACATGACAGGACTGGATCGTCCCTGAGCTTCGGTTCAAAAGGTACATGATAGGACTGGATCGTCCCTGGACTTCGGTTCAAAAGGTACATGATAGGACTGGATCATCCCTAGACTTCGGTTCAAAAGGTACATGATAGGACTAGATCGTCCCTGGACCTCGGTTTAAAAGGTACATGGTAGGACTGGATCGTCCTTGGACTTCGGTTCAAAAGGTACATGGTAGGACTAGATCGTCCTTGGACCTCGGTTCAAAAGGTACATGACAGGATTGCATCATCAATGGACCTATGTCCTAAAGAGAGCAGGATTGATCATCCTGTAATATGATTGTGTGTGTTGATGTGGTTACTTGTATCGGTATGGATACTCGTATTGATGATGTGGTTACTTGTATCGGTAGGATACTTGTATTGATGATGTGGTTACTTGTATCGGTAGGATGCTTGTATTGATGATGTGGTTACTTGTATCGGTATGGATACTCGTATTCATGATGTGGTTACTTGTATCGATAGGATACTTGTATTGATGATGTGGTTACTTGTATCGGTAGGATTCTTGTATTGATGATGTGGTTACTTGTATTGGTATGGATACTTGTATGATGGCGATGCTGATGATCGTGTGATGACGATGTTGATGATCGTGTGATGACGATGCTGATGATCGTGTGATGACGATGTTGATGATCGAGATGATCCAGATGCTGTAGATCGAGATGATCCAGATGCTATAGATTGAGATGATCCAGATGTTGTAGATCGTGATGATCCAGATTCTGTAGATCGTGATGATCCAGATGCTGTAGATCGAGATGATCCCGATGTTGATGATCGTATGATGATGATGCTGATAATCGTGAGGATATAGATGTTGATGTTATTGTAGCTATTCGAGTGCTGCAGAAGATAAAGACTCAATACTGAAGATGTTGATGTTCCAGTATTGAAGATGTTCCAGTAACTGGTTGAGTTACTGATGATGTTGAGAAAGCTTCCAATGATTTATAGATGTATCATGTATGATGTTGATGACTCCTTGCTCATGCAGATGCTGTTATAATATCCTTCTCGTTAAGGGGGAGTGTTGAGATATTGTAACTTCAAAGAATATTATATTTGTACTTTATTATTCCGGAGATGTTTCATTCCTCCGTGAAGATCTTATTGTATATCCGGAGATGTTTATTCCTCCGTCGGAATGTGGTAACTCGGGTTATTAGACTTCCTTAGTGGGGGTTGGCCCTGTATGTGTTATGTGGTTCAAAGGGTTATTAGACCACCCTAGAGGGGTCGGCCCAGTCAGTTGTAGTGGGGTATTTAACCCATTGGTTAAATACGAGCCTACGTGTTCTTGTGTAAAAGACAAGTCGGAGTAGTGTATAAATAGAGGAAGTGTATTCCTCATTTGACACACTCACTCACTTGAGAGAGGCGCACTTGTGGAGGAGAGGTCTGCTATGGTGGTGGAGGAGATCATGTCTTTGGTTTGCATCTTTGTATATTGTTGATCATCTATATTGAGGAAGCTTTGCTGGGTTTTCTACCCCATGAGGGTTTCCCAGGATAAATCTGTGTCTCTTGTGTTTATGCTATGCTTGTTGTTTCTTTAGTGATCCTGTATATGCTATTATTGTGAAATGGAATGTAATGCTGCTATTTTCTGTCTTAGCATATTAAATTTTAACAATGGCCTCCGTGTCCTCTGACAGAAGTCATAGCTCTGATAGTGCTCCTTCACTTCTTTATGAATCGTAGGCCACCATAGCCCTGCCCTCAATATCTTATGCACAGTGGCTCTTCCTGCGTAGTGACCTCCTATTGCTCATGAATGTGCATCCGCCAATATGAATGGTTTCTCATGCTCTAACACACACCTGCGCAGTACTTCATCTGATCCCATTTTGTATAACTGACCTACGATAATGGTGAAGTCTGCTACTCGTACTACCAGCTGCTTCTTTTGCTATGTAGTGAACTCTATCGGTGCTAACCCAGTAGTCAAAAATACTATGATGCCTTTATAATAGTCATCAGCTATCTAAATAGAAAAAAACTGCGCGTCAGGTAGATTTTCCTCAAGGTTCGTTGGCTCTTCTCCTGACTCAATCCTTGACAGATGATCTGATCCCAAGTTCAATATGCCAAGTTTAACTATTATTTCAAAATCATACTCCTGGAAGAGTAACAACCATCTACAGATGTGCCCCCCTAACACTGGCTTATTGACCAAATATTTCAAAGCGGAATGGTCAGTGAACATAGAGAAGTGCGGACCCAACAAATAGTGCCTGAACTTCTACAATGCTTAGACCATAGCAAGGCCTTCTCTCTAAGTGGTGGTATAATTCTTCTCTGCAGATGAGATATTCCTGCTTGAAAATGCGATGGGATGTTCAATGCCTCCCTCTCCTGGTTGTGCTAAGAAAACCCCCAATGCTATACATGACGCATCAACATGAACATGAAATGGCTTTTCCTAGTCTGGAAAAACTAGGATCGGCACAGTGACCATTTTCTCTTTCAAAGTGTCAAAACCTTGTTCACACTCTGCGTTCCAAATGAACGATGCATCTTTCTTCAACAGCTTTTCCATTGCTGCGGTTATCTGCGCATACCCCTTTATAAATTTCCTGTAGTACCCAGTATGCCCCAATGTAGTGCGCAATTGCTTGACTGAATTTGGTGTTGGCAAGTTTTCAATGACTGCGATCTTCATAGGATCAACCATCAAGCCTTGTTTGCACACAATATGTCCTAAGAAAATTTTGTAAGGTACACAAAAAATACACTTCTTCAGGTTGAGCGACATTTGATGTTGTCTGCATTTTTCTAGCATCAGTCTCATATTTTCACAATGGTCTTTCAGCAACCCGAACACTTTCCAATCATCGAAATAATCTTCTAAAAACTTATGCATGAAATCTTTGAATGCTGCGACCACAACTCTGGAAAAGATGGTGGGTGAGCTTTTCAGGCCAAACGGCATGACTGTGTACTGGAACGACCCCCATTCGGTGGAAAAAGTGGTCTTGTGTCTATCCGCGGGATCAATTCTTATCTGATGATATCCCAAAAAAGCATCAGTAAAGGAATAGGCCTCATTTCCTCCAACATTATCAAGCACCTCATCAATTAAAGGAGTAGGAAATGGGTCATGCATTGAAGCATCGTTCAACTTTCTGAGATCCACACAAATCCTGATCTCTCCTTTTGTCTTCTTATCCTGGACAACCATAAGTCTTATCCACTCAGACTCTTCGACTGGATCGATGATCCCTGCGTCAAGCATTTTATCAAGTTCTGCCCTAACTCGTTCTTTGTATCCTGGATTCAGTCTATAGGGTCTCTGCTTAATAGGCTTCACACCTGGCTTAAGAGGTATCTTCATAACTCCTAAGTCCCCCAAAATGCCCTCCATCTCTGTAAACTTTGTTGGGAACAGCTCTTGATACTCGTGTAATAGGTCTGCGATCTTCTAATCATCCCAGTAGTCTCCAATAGCCACGAACTTTGGCTCTTCGCTGGTGCCAATGTTCACTTTTCTTGTTTTGACGGGTCCACTCATATCTGGGATCTCCAACGGAGGTCCCTCTACCTCGCGTGCACCTTCTGACTCAGGTATTTTAATGTTGCGCGGGTCCTCCTCATCATTGTCTTCTTTTTCTTCATCCTCTTCAGCTAAGTTATAACATTCCATGGCATGTTCTACCTGTTCCTTCCATTCTGTCTATAGGCATTCAGGTACGCTGTCAACTCCAAAGAATTCCTGTAATGTCATGTTCTTATGTGGACATTCTTGTCTAAATATTCTTTCCTTAATAATCTACAGTGCATCATTTATGGTAGGACTCTCATCCTCAAAACTGAAACTCTTCTGGAAGTTCGCAGTAAGAGTAGGACAATCTGTATTTTCCCTGCGCAACTCCATATCTAGATACCACTTCTTTGGAACTTCCTCCTCCAATGTGTGCACAAATAGGTGCACCCACTCTGTCTTCGATCTCTCCTTCCATGCTTGTGAACAGACCTCAATATGTTGTGTTGGGTCTATACGTCCATTGTATTTCTCAAAAGATAGGGTAACTTTGTCAGCAAACCTAATCTGCATCTTAATTCTGCACTGATCCCATGTGGTCAATGTCTACTTATGTGCATCCCACCATCTGGCAGGTGTCTCACGCAGTGCCATGTCTAATGCTAGTAAACGATGCTCATCTGCAATTGTTGCATTATAATCTTTGATAAATGAATAAACATTAGCTGAACCATCATATGTGGGGATTGGGCTTACCTCCTTTCCAATCCAGTGCAGTGACTTTGTAACCTGCGCGCATCTCCTTGCAGACACTTCATGCATGCGACTTTGCTAGTTCTCCAATCCTGCGTCAGAGTCTGAGATGCAAGAGCTGTCGCATCTCCAGTTGAGTGTTCCATCCACAGTTGGATTAATATAGTCGTCCTGGTTCGCAGTCATCTTATACAGTCGGTCCAAATCTTGAGCTCTGGATTCCTCCTGAATCGGCTCGCTGTATCTTTCTCTGTCCACAGGGTCCAGTGGTGCGATGACCCTGAGATGCTTTCCTTCAAATATCATCTTCCTTGTCTTTAAGTTGATGATCGCGAGGTTATCGATAGCCCATTCGATTCCCAACAATGCAGGAAAAAGGATGACTATCATCGACAATATCGATAACCTCGATATCTGCGTGACTCTGCACTCCATCAATGTCAACAATTACGTTGGCTAACCATCCAAAGGGTATAACTTTCTCCTGATTGGCCATTCTCAACTGGATAGGTGACCATAACAGCTTTGGTCTCCCCATCTGCTGCCATGTCTGCTTGGTTAAGGCATTTACTTATGATCCCAGATCAAGAATGATCTCATCCATTTTATAATCTCCTATCTATGCACCGAGTCTCATTTCTCTGCCCGTTCTCTTGTGTTTCCCAATGTGATGAACTGTGCTATCAGTAGTTTCATTTTCATTGCACGGTTCATACTGGTCTATCAACTTCTGTAACTCCGCTATAGCATTTGGGCTCTTCACTTCATGCAGCTCCTAAGGAACTGCGCAACAGAGGTGCATGTCTCTACTACGGTGCGCATTCTGTCATAAGAAGCCGGCATATCTTCCATATGCGGTATTTCGCTGTGCAACGGGATTCTCGGCGATCTTGGTGTTGATTCTTTGAAGATATCCCATGCTTCTTCAAATATTTCTTTTCTTTTCTTCAAGTCAAAAGCAGGTGCTTTCCCAACATCTTTTTTTATCCATATTGTTTCAAGAGGAGTCCGTTTAGTGTTAAAATCTCCTGACGTTGAAGCTTTTGTTCCTCTATCTCTGCCTGTCACAGCGCCACTTCACGTCACTGCATTGATACTTGGGTCCGCAGGTCTCCTTTCTGCTGTGATCAACTGAATATTTGGTTTTGGCGCCTTTGCCTACTTTCTTTTTTGCATTTATACCTCCATCACTGGGCAGTCTTCAATAACATGATCAAATGATTGAAAATAACTGCATGTAGTGCATGGGTTGGTACAATCTCTAGATACATGGCCTGCTTGGCCATAGTTATAACATATTACTTGACCTCAGCCCCGTCCTTGCACTGGACCATTATTCCTTCCTCTCTCGCGGTATCCTCCGCGGCCTCTGTATGCTCCCTCATCTTGCGGTGCATTTTCTTGTTTCTGCAGAGTCTCTCCTTGGACTCTGTACATTCCTCCATACATATGCTCAATATATTTATTTCTCTCTAGCATGAGCTCATATGCATGACAATTGGACTCATCATGTCCCACTGACTTACATAAATTACAATATAGGTTCTTGGGTGTTCTTACGTATTTCTGTATCATATGGCAGTCTTCTGGCCAGTGTCCTCTAGTTCTGCAAATTTCACACCATGGCCCTGGGTGCGGATTTAATGGGTTTGGTCCGCCCATGTTAAGGAAGTCTTGGTATAAAGGACAATGATCCTTAGTGTGTCCTTCCCCTTTACAACCTGTACTCCATACTTCCTGTCTCTATTGCTTTCCTTTCTTGATATCTTGTAACTATAGTGTCAGGGTGGCTAACTGGTTCTGAATCTACGACATGCCAGTGCTAGTTTCTCCCACCGGTGAAGCTTCCAGCTTCATCACAATCTCTAGGGCTTCGTCCTGCGAAGCCACTTTCTGCTGCATCAAGGGTTGTCTGATATGGGGCAACAACGTGGCTATAAACTACTCCTTGTGCTATTGTGGTGCGATGACGAAGCTTAATTGGTCAACAGAGTTTTAAACTTCTGGTCAAATTCCCAGATCGTTTGATTAGGTCTCTGTTTGATCTCTTTCAACTCTGTGATGCACTGTGACTCTGACTTTGGCTTCTTAAATTCTGCTAAGAGTGCAGCCTTGATTTCTACTAAGGTTCTCTGTTGTCCCTGCAAATATTTCATGAACCAATGCAAGGCTCTGTCTCTAAAGGTGGTGACGAGCTGTGCTTGCTTAACAGCATAGTCCTGTACTTGTTTAACACTCCAAATGGCTTCACATAGAAACCAGTGTTGATCAGGGTCTTCTAGACCCGTTCCTTTGAATATCGACAACTTAATATCCTCGGTCATGCTTCTTCTAGGTGATGGAGGATTTTGTGTAGGTTTCTAAGCAGAAAAGATAAACAGAATGGTCTGAGTGCTAGGGATATTCACAATAGGGGGGTTCTGGACTGGCTAACTTATTGCAATGGAAGGCGCGGTGTTCCCACCCGGTGGATTCTGCGGAGTAATAGGCTGATAGGTGGAAGATAGAGGTGCGGCTTGGTTATCAACTTCGTCTTCTGAATCAATATCTATGTGGAGTCCAGGTCCACTAGCAGTCTTCTTAGGTGTATATTTATAGCTTTTCCCACTTCTTAGATTATGTGTCTCTTCGTCAGACTCACTAAAAATGATATTGACCATGACAGATGAAAAATTTTTACTGCATTCTAAAAACACCTTTCTCAGTTAAAAGCATTTTAATGTATAGACTGAGGTTGTTCAGATACTTACCTCTGAATCCCTTGAAAAACTCTCTTTCGGCTGCGCTATAGGACTTTAGCATGTCCACAACGAACTCTGTCACAAAACTTTGCAATGTATTGTCGACCTAGAAGTCAATTGCTCGTATGAATGGACTATCTAGTGCTTTGAGCCTTTCAATCAGCTCTGGTTTCCACTTGGTCAGTACGCTTCGTGGGATACAATTTCTGTGTTCTATGAGCCTTGACAAGCACTCGTGTAGCTCGTTTCCAAAAGATGCCCAGAAAACTTCGTGAACGTCTTTCCACAAGTATTTATTTAACCACTGAATGTCAGAGAGATGTGGGTGTCTATTTTCTTTCCTTGCGAAGTCTCTCTCTGTCTTGTCACACCAAGCCCAGATTTCTTTCTTGTCTGGATACCAAAAGTCGACGCCCAACTCAACTTCTTCTACTTCACACATCACGACTTCAACTCATCACAGATTCTTAGTGCCGCAACAGAACCATTTGTTGGCTTAAGTACTGATCTAGAGGTTTCCAATATAGACCCAAGTTCTTCATGGTTTCAAGGAACCAACAAAACCCCTTCTAACCATCCCTTTCGGAAACAGCTTGCGAACAGGATGAGGTCTCACCCGAGGTGTAGCTATGGGGGCACTGTGGAATCATGTTTCCACAGTGATGTGATGAGTTGTTCGTACAGGAATACTATGCAGCACACTATCAGACCTGTGCTGCGAGCTGAGGACTGCGTGACGATAAACTGCATCGCGGTCCGCACTTTTACCAACTAACCACTTCCGCAACCAGCGCACCCAAGGGCTGCACGGTTTGGGCGGGATACAAATAGTAGGACAATGCAACTGGATTATACGCTTCCTCTTCCAAACTTTACTACTATGAAGAATTTACCTTAACACTCAATCATTCATCTATTGCCTTAGATAATTTAGCTTTATAAAAATTGCAAGCAGATGAAACATACAATGCTACGCGTCAAAGAGTTATACAACTGAACTCTACATACACATGTGATTATTCAACGAACTGATACTTTCACAGACTTGGAGTACTGAGCATTCAATATTCATTCATTCCATCAATACTTAACATATCATTCCCATCTTTCTCCTATGGCGAATACATATAAAAGCATTAACACACCAACTGATAAATGAGAATCTAAGCATCCAATGTAAGCAAATAGGTAAATGCAAACACACAAAAAATCACACTACACAGTATTTAATGTGGTTCACCCCCAAGATGGTGGCTACGTCCACAAGAACTGTTGTTATATTAGTCTTTGGGAAGGGTACAACAGTTCTTCGTTTGCGCACTCAGCTACAGACTATGTTCTCTCTCAAAAGGCCTCTGCGCACACAGCTTGCAGAGCCTTCACAAAATGTTCCTCAACAGAGATTTATCAAATCAATAATAAGAACAACCCAAAATGAAGAGTAACCCTTTCCCATACAAAAATGCCTTATCTATAGATCATGCCCGTAGGTCATGTCTTTATAATTCGAAGGCCAAACATCTTAGGTTTTACAAAACTGTCACGGTTTTCCCTTAACCGGACGTGCTGGATTCTCGAAGCGAATATTTCGTCGTGGCCTGCCCATAGCGCATGCTCACGCCATTATCGGCCTTCCTGTCACATGCATGCCAACAGGTCGCTTTCACCAACCCATTTGTCCTCTAACGGTCTCATGCGACTGGTTCAGGTAGTGGTTCTTTCACATGTGCGACCAATCGCTTTCTTTCCTCTTTGCTCCTGCCCACCGCTTGGTACTCCTGGAGCATCTTTACCAAAAATAGACCACTGCTGGTCTAACCGGAATCTGTGCCATCTTCCGTCCAACACTCTGCTTTGTCGGATCCACATAGACTAGACACATTGTAGCGTTTTCTCCTTGCAGCACTAATCTTCGTAGCTCTTTCGGCGTTGCGCTACGTGCAACTTCGCAGCATCCCAAAAACTTATACAAAAAATACTTCAACCGAACTACGCTCAGCTCTGCAGTTCCAAAAATCCTTCTTGCTCAAAATACCCCACTTGGGCCAAGCCCAACAGGCTCCTAACACTTACATGTGGCTCGCCCCCGAGCCACCTTCAACTCCTCCAAACTGTTCCTCCAGCTGCGGAGCGAGCTTCACAGCGAACTCATTGTATGTGGCAATCAACTTTTTGACTGCATCCTTCATGTCTTGCTCGACTTGCTTGATTGTTTCCAACATATCAGGTGTTATCTCATCACCGACCTGGCCTTCCACCTGCTCTTGATTCTCATGCAACTCCTTTAACTTTTCCTCAATATCCTGCGAGATCGATTGGGCGTCCTCCAATAAGGGTTGTGACTTATCTCCTATTTCAGTCTCTTTTTCTCTCAAGGCTTGCACTTCTTTCTTCAGCACGTTGATTTCCCTGTACTTCTGAAGCCTTTCTCTTGGTAGTAGGGCTTTCACTTCTACATCCAATTGTTCTAGTGCTGCTTGCTTATCTTTTATAGTATTCTTTACTTGCAGCAATCCTGGGTCCTCTTCGAGGGCATTTAACGCCTTCAACGCCTCTTCTAAGAGACTTTGGCACTTAGCCACCTCGGTGGCCATTATTTTTGATGTGGCCTTCACTTCTTTCTCTCTTAGCTACTGCTGATATGGTGGGGTTTGTGGATTAATCTGTTCCTCCAAGGCAGCAACCTTAGCCTCATGGATGATTTCCATGTCTTTCATCTCTGTCTTAAGATTGTTAACTAGCTCGTCAATCTTAACGACAGTGTCCACAGGGTCTAGTTGTACTTCAAATTGTTCTATATCATCTACGACCGAAGTGATCGTGGACTCTACTCTTTTCCGACGATCATTCTCATCCTGCAGTTCCATAGCTATCTGCAAGCTAGATTCCTCCAACTACCTATTAGCTAATTGTAACTTAGCTTGTCCTTTCAGTGTGTCACTAGTTCTCTCATGCATTTCTTCAACAACCTGCAGATGCAAGTAGTGTAGGCTAGGCAATGGTATCTTCACAAGGTCGAGCTCCACAGGCTCGACATCCTTCGTGTCCAATAGTAGTTGTTCTGGCAGTGGCAGGCTGACCATTAATGGATCAAGATGGCCAATACGGGATTTAGCAGGCACAGTCATGGCAAGCTGTGGTGTCTTCTGCTGCGAAGTTCCTTCGGACTCTGAGTCCTGCGGCAAGGGTAATATTTTGTGGACTTCTTCAATTTTCTTTGTAAGCCCCTGCAGCATGGTCAGATTCTTCTGTAGACTTTCCTGAATCACCTTGTCCTTTTTCTCCTTCTCAATTATCATCATCCCGGAAATCAGCATTTGGAGTCTCTGAAACCTACAACCTGACATTTGCAGGTTGCGGGACTGTTGTTTAAAATTTTGATGTTTAGCGATCCCGCAATCTGCAACCCGACATTTGCAGGTTGCAGAATTGATTGGTAATAAGATCAAGGAATAAGTACCCCGAAACGCGAACCCCGCAATGGCGGCATTTCGGCTTTCGGGATGGTCATTTCATTTATTTGCTGTGTGCCCCCGAAACCCGCAATTCATGAACTTTGGAATGTGGCTTTCGAGATGGTTTTCTCACTTCACAATGTGACATTCCCGAGACCTGTTACCCGCATGGTCGGTTTTCGGCTTTCGGGAATCCTTTTTCTATTTTTATTTTTGCTATACACAACCCCCAAACCCGCACTTTCGGATTTCGGCTTGTGGAATCTTTGAATAAAAACTTCATGAACATAATTCAATTCGATTCTGCATCCCGCTCTAGCTAATCTTAGCCGTCCATTGCTATGAATTTGCGGTCATGTTGATTTGTGGGTAATCAGTTAAGTCAAGATGCGCTGTTTTGTCTGTTGAAAACTGGTTCCCCCCAAAATATCATTTGTCTGTAACATTGGGTACTACTACAAGATTATCAGTTGCTTCATGTTGGATGGACACCATTGCTCTGCCTTAAGTTCGCTGTGTCTGGTCTCAAGTTTTGACAATTTGTCGTTTTTCTTCCACTTCTTTATGATCATATCTTTTCACTTAAATTCCGACTTCAAAGCTTCTATGATTCTCATGGAAGTTGGGTCAGATTGATCCGATGTGTTACGTGTGAAGAAATGATCACCCGTGTACTGGAACTCCTAATACAGACTTTTTGCGGACCATTTCTATCACCGCAGCCTCCGTTTCCATTATTAATTACCAATTATAATTATTGATAGGAATTTGCCTATAACGATGTGATCGTAAAGGAATTTCAAAATCATGCAAGTAGTAATTGAGCATGTACTTCGCACAAGCTTAAAGTCAAATCTCGGCGTTTCCATGATATTTGAAGTAATTATAGTGGGTTCACTGTGTAAGTTTAATCATTGCAAATTTCCCCGCTCAATAGACATCACCCTGCCTATTGGTCTTAAAGTAGCAATTAACATGAAGATTCTACATTTTTCATTGCTTTCTGTAATAGGAAATATTCTGTACATCGTTCTGGGCATCTTGTTATCTAAGATTTTCCCAGGATGAGTAATTTTCATGTAGGAGATGAACCTTCTAATATTCTTGTTGATGATGAAGAACTTTACCCTTTGTTATATCAAGAAATTTTGTCACCGCCATTTGATGTAGGTGTTCCTGATTTTAGCAACGACAGTAGTGAAGAGGACTTTGAAGCATTATCTTCCTATGTGCAAAATTCCATGGAGCAGAGCAAGGAAGTTCTGGAAGATTCAGCTGACTTTGACGACGATCTCATAGAAGACTTTATAATCAATGGATAACCTAACGTATCGGCCACTATTTCTGAAGTAAATCCTTTAATGGATTTCTCTGTTTCTGACCATGAATTACCTCATCCCGAATTTCTTACACCAGATGTTCCACAAACCATGTCACTCGTCGAAGATAATGAGCAAACAGTTATTGAATATCTATGGTGCCACAAGACCTTACCTGACTAAAGGATAATTCTTTGTAAGATCTTTAGGTGATAAGGTGGCAAAGAATCCTTCAAGCTGGAAAATAGCAAGTTTTATTGGATCGACGGTTGGAGCCGATTTTGTAATTTCTATTTTGTATAATTTTTCCTTTTGGGATTTTGGATAAAATTGAGTATTTAAGGAGGAATGTGGCCCTTAGCAAAAGGTTGGGAATTTTGGAATTTTGATTCAGTAGGAGTATGGACTGAAGATGCTCTGTCTATTCGAGCCATTGTAATTTTTGTACAAGACTTTTATATGCAGTAAAGTTATCTCCTATCCACCTTCTTGTGTTCTTCAAATTTCTTTGAGAATCATTGAGTTAAATGTTTCAAATTGTCATCAGTTATGCATTCAATCTATTGCAAGTCACTTATTGATGTACATGGTCTTTCATATTGATTTTTCTGTATGTTTTGACTCATGTTCTGAATTGTCCTATTAAATTTCTTTAATTGAGTAGTTCTCATTTTTATATTTCTGCAAATGATTCGATGCAATTAAATATGCATAATCAATTGTTAATTTTTCAATTAACACAATGATTACAGATCAGGTATTTGAATGGGATTAAACATTTTGAAGAATTGTCACTTAATTTCTTAATTGATAAAACTTTAATTAACAAGTGAAGGACCCGAGGACATTTCTGTTTAAGGTACTGAATCACTTGTCCTCCATACTTCAGTTATGATCTGCACAATATCAACTTTCCTTTTTAGGCTAGATCTAACTCAGGATATAATCTTTCCTTAGGTAGGTTAGGTTAGGTTTGTTAATAAGCTATCACACTTCGTTTTCCTTAATAGGAAAAACTGATCTTTGAAAGATCAAACCTTTTACTCTTAGAGTGCCAGCGGAGGCCAAATATCCATGGGTGATTACCACACCAAACATATCGAGGATAGGGTAACTCTTGCGTAGGGTTAACTGAAGCCTTTGGCTGGGTTTTCATCCCCTGTTGTGTGCCTTGGAACCCATTCCAGCACTTTGCACTTACCATGCACCCCCAAGGATTCAATAGGCCCCTCTACAGTCATTGGTATCGGTGATTACTCCAACATAATCCTTCAGCTCCTTCACCCTACGAAGGTGATCAACACTATCAGCCAGGTAAAATGGAAATTTCCGCCATTGAGCTGTGTTTCATTTAGTTCCTCTAGGAACTCGTTCAACAGGTATTGACACCAGTTAAACTGCTCTCCCTCTGCGACTATAGCACCAAGCAGTACTACGCCTGAAGGTACCTCCAGAGGCCTGCATTTTCTTAAAATCTTGCTGGCCAGCAGCTACGTGACAAACTTTGTCGCTTTATCTTCTATTTCGTCCGTCTGAAATCCCCTCTTTCCTTTGATGACAACTTGAGTTTTCTTCATCTTTGCCATGGCTTCTTTATCCTTGCTTTTCCCTTGGAAAAACTGCTTGGGATCTTTACCCCTTTAGTCAACCCAGTAATGCGATGGATAATGTCAATGGTCAGGTCGACATTGCGGTCAAGCCAGAAACATCCCTGGTGAATGTGCGCCATCAGTGTTCACACCACCACATTCAGCTCCGGTTATCTGTCAAAATGCGGGAGTCTGAGCAGATTGAGCGGTCTCGACTTGAGGTCACCCTTCACATCCTTCTTCCAGCACATGTACTAGTCAAGCTGGAATTGTGCGAACTTAGGTTCAGTGGGCTCATCCTTCTTGCATCTGAAGCAGATCATAATCTTCCCACTTTCATTCTGGAATTTTACCCAACAAATTCTTATCAACATTGACGTGCTTTGATATGGGTAATAACGGGATGTCGTATTTTGCATTCTTTGCTAATCTGAAGATCAGTGCCTCCCGTGCATGCGGTGAGATATAGTCTAGGGTCATTGTCAACAGTATCTCCTTATCGGCTATTGGCGGGTTCTGCACTGTCGAACCCATCTTTGGTATCTTTGTTCTCGGTCCCACTGGATCTTTGCCTTTGTCTTGCATTTTTGGACCGTGTCTTGGTGATCATCTAGACGCTTGACCTGGTTCTAAGATGCCCTTCTTGGATGGGGTTCTCATTAACCCTTCGATCCCTCCGTATTGAAATACCTTCACAGTCTCCTGGACCATGAATTCTTCATCAATGGTGGACCACTCAAACATCCATTGGACAACTTCCACAAAGTTTCGAATAGCTTACTAAAAAAAACTTGTAAAGTAATGTGCGCAGGAAAATTCTAAGTGTTTGGTAATGCCCGTGAGTCTGAATGCAACATTAATTATAGGCACAGTTGAGCCCCTCAGCGCCCCTTAACGGCTAGATAAGCATTAAATGAGGTATCCGTTGGCCAAATCCGATGGATCCTTTGGCCCAACAATTTTCGTGATTGTGTCCACGCTCTCCCCAAACATGCTAACATTCATCCTCGCATCACTCTCACTTCACTTTATTAATGTGGTTGTTTCTAGTAAATATATTTATCATTCATTTTGTGTTCATTCATTCATTCTTTACTTGCTTCTCATGGATTTTAAATATATTTATCAGTGCTAGTCAATATTAATGGCAATCGTATGGCATTTTGGCCTCTTGAGAGAGAACGATGACTTCTTTCTGGCCTATTTCATACACTTGAGATATCACCCATTTTCATATTCTTGCTCACATGGAGATACTACCTGTTACAACTCTCATAGTTCGAACCATTTTATTTGAAGGAAAAAACTATAGGCAGTCATGGCCAAAGTCGTCATTATTTATATTATTGTTATAGTGATGTTTTTGGGTACCAAAAAACATCTCGAAAGGCTACAGCTTCACTCTTGCATAAATAGATTTATCATTTATTGGTATCACTTACTTTTGAAAACCTCTGGAACTACAAGGGCGGGATACCTTCACCAATGGTAATGTCTCATCTCTCATAGATGAGATTTTGTAAAGCCCTGAGGATAACCTGGAGAGATTTTATGTATTCTTCTCAACCTGGATCCAGATATTTATGTCAAGTTAGCTCTTGTTTTTGCTAAATTAGCCCTTCTTTTCGCTATTTTGTCTTTCACACTTGATTTGATTTCACTGGTGCATTTATTTAGAGAATTCACATGCTACTTTAACATCAATGATTATATATTTATCATTAATGTAATGAGCATCACAAATAACCCACTTGCACTGCACAGAGTTGATACATGCGACACAAAATACACATTCCCTACGGTCGAGATTTGAGATTTCAGATAATAGTAGTCTTTCCCATAAGTATTTTCATATGAAATGCTCTTAAATATTATTTCATATGTTTGTACATCAAAATTACGGTTCTTGTAAATTATTGGTTGCATTAATAATATATTTTGTTCATGAACGAACCAAAAAAATTTAGAATTTAGAAAATACACGTTTTTGGCATTAATGAACTTTTTAGAACTCATGAGCCATTGAATCATTGCATAATGAGAAACATTAGAAAGAGCGATGGTTATATATTTATCCTTAAAAATGTAATGAAGAGCATCACAAAGTTGATACATGCTTATCCAACCATGTTTCAAACTGCCTGTTCATAGTTAAGACACAGCCAATGCCTACATTTTCAAGAGGATTTTGTCCCGAATAGGCAAATCACATGTATTTTCTGCTAAAAAATGGAAGGAGAAGAGCATGAATGGCCTATCAAAGAGAGTCGAAATGGAGACCTTACTCTAGAGAAAATATTTAATGATGTACCCAGATCTGATAGCTTGAGGGGCTTCAACAGAGACAATATATGCAAAATCATCACCAATTCAATTGTGTGCAAGGGAAGGAGAGTTTGTGGCCAACTGCAGAGTATTTATTTAAGCGGATAAGAGCACAAAACCAATGCCAAGCATTTGCTTTGTAGACTGGCCATGGCATCTGACTGTGACGGGATTCAAGATTTTAAAGGATTCGAACATGCTCCCAAGCAGAAGAGACCGACATTGCAACTGGAACCACTGACAATATTTGATAATTTCTTGGTTTCATGGATTATGTCACTCATTCGCGAATTACGAGACAGGTGACTACTCCTCATTCACCGTCGATAGACGACGATGGCCTGAGAGGAGCCGACCCCTTATAATACGCCTTCGGCATAATTAGAAATTAAGAAGTTAAAATATTATATTCAAAAATAAAATAAAATTCTCACGATTTTGTTTTTATTAAATAATACATATTTGAAGTTTCTAAACTCTTATAGATTTTTTTTTTAATTTCAAAATAATAAATGTTTTTCGAATGAATATAATTGAAACTTAAGAGCTTAATTTTGAAGATTCATATCTCTTCCTCAAGTTATTTTTTATTCTTTAAATTAAATTATTAAAGTTAAAATGCTTTTATGGTTTTGAAACATAGTGAGAAAGATAGTTCATTGGATGTAGGTTGGGTGGTTGGGGAATGATTGTTACCCTCCCCACCTAGGCTCAATTCTTGTAAGTGCCATGATGCTCTTATTGAGCCCCTATGTCTTGACTATGTAATGATTGAGTGGATTATGTAATTTTGACCATACTTTAATTCTCCAGAATAGTAGATGTTGACATTTCTCTCGGTGAATGTAGCCCGACAACATTGAAGTAACAGATAAAAAAACATAATGACAAAATTAAAATTCTATTTTTAAATTATTTGATTTTGGATTTTTTCTAAACATATTGAGAGAGAGGGGGGGGGAATAGTGAGAGAGAGAGAGAGAGAGATTGGAAACTAATGTGTGTGAGAGAGAGAGAGAGAGTAATTGAGAGAGAGAGAGAGAGAGAGAGAGAGAGAGATTGGGGGGAGATGATGAGAGAGAGAGGGAGGGTGGAAAAAAGAGCGAGAGTGGTATTGAAAGAAGGGGAGGGGGTAGCAAGGAGTAGTTGTGTGTGTATGTGCGCGCGTGTGTGTGTGTGTGTGTGAGAGAGAGAGAGAGAGAGAAAGAGGGGAGAGAGATAATGATTGAGAGAGAGATAGGGAGAAAGAGAGAGAGAGAGAGAGAGAGAGGGGAGAGAGATAATGATTGAGAGAGAGAGAGAGAGAGTGAGGCAAGTCACCTTAGACACTTAAGGTTCTTGCTTAACAATACACATGACACGACCACAAATGTTCACACAAAAAAGATGTAAACAACATGCCAGAAGTTGGCTTATATTACTTCTCTGAATCGGTTACAATGTGGAATAACTGTAAATACAAATAACTAACTATCTGTCGGCCTCTTAGTGTGTCGACCTCCCCCTCTCCTGGTTCGCTACGGAACTCTGAGCTATGGTTCGATCTTCTCTTCGGCTCTACTTGACTCTCCAAAATTCCAAGTCCCTCAACTTAGTTGATTTGTAACCGTATTAAACTCATTTAAATGATCAGTAATAGATCCACCTTCAGGCATCTTCATATTAAATAAACGCTTCATTAGAAATACCTTGTTGGAGGTGTTGGCCCGGTTTTGCAACCAGGCTTAGTGCTATGGGCACCTGCTAACTAGTAGCAGCAGTTTCAATGGAAATAAATAACAATAAACTAATTAAACAAGATTAACCATGGATCTATGCAAAGATATTAAGCAAATAACAAAAATAATTTAAAATCAAGAACAAGATAATGTAAAATAATGAATTTGTATTGAAAGAATGGGGCAAGCAAGTGCTTGCGGAATCAATACCTCTAATGATGAGGTTGAATGGCTCCAAGGATGAGCAACTCCAATATCCAATGGTCTCTTCTCCAATGTGGTTTGCAATGGCTAAAATGCTCAAGGGAGATTTCAGCAGCATAAGGATGAGATAATGGATGGATGTGAAATGAGGAGCCCCTACCACCTTTTTATAGGTTTTGGTGGTGAGAAATACCATTTGTGGTTTTGTGGAAACCAAATGGTATTGACCAACATGGTTTAGGTACTTTTCCCTCCTTTTTCCTTTTTTGAATAAAAATAATATTTTAATTCCCTTTTTAATATTTTTGGGAATTTGGACCCTTTTTGAGGGTTTTTTATGATTTTCTTGGAAAAATAATCTTTTTTAATGGAAAAAGGGGTGTACTAAGGTCTTTTGGTGACCTTTTGTTGGTTTCAGAGCCTCAGATGGTGGAAAAGTGGACAAATGGGTCATGTGAGTAAGGGAATGAGCTAGTGAGCACTTTTTAGGTGTTAACAGATTGCCCCCTGATGTGTGAGGGCAGGAGCTCATCGTATGGCCGATAGACATCATAGTTCTTTTGTCCTTTTTTCTGGGGTTTAGGGGAGAGAAGAGACCGGTTGGAGAGTGGAGCCACGGCCCTTGGAAGCTGCAAAAACAAAAAATATTACATGGCCTCAATATGAATGAGGTATAATCTTTGATAAAGGACGAGGCGGGCATTCCCATGCTCGTATCAAGACATATACAAAACAATTAGTCCCAAGAAGGGGGGTCTAATACATGAAGAAATATACTGGTACATCATAATGGTCCAGAGGGGACATTATTGTGGGATATACTCATGATCATGGCTGATCTCAATAACTGATACACTGGAATAACTGTTGAACTGCTGAAACTGAATGTGTCCAACATCTGTATGGACTCAATGATTGTGAGCCATCTCTCGGAAGTATTTGTATTCGTATACTCGAGGGAGTATCAAACTGGGGTACATCTGAATACTGTCGCCATGCGCAACCTGGATATTTATAGAAAAGGTGTAACTGGTGTTATCCATGGGAAGACTCTCAAATGTGGAGGAGTCAGGAGGTGTCCGGGGTCTTCGACTAATAAGTGAACGGACGAATGCCCTGTGCGAGTCTCAATGATGCGATCAAGGTGTTGAAGTCGAGCATGTGAGAAACAACCATTTGGAGAGGCACTGAGGACTCTTCTCGAAATGATTCGTAGGCACTCATCATAAATGGTGATGAGTCTAAGACACAGGGACCTCTAGGTCTATCCTCTGGAATAAATTTGGTTGTTTTCGACAGAGGGAGACCAGCAACTAACAAGGCAATGATGTTTCCTTGATAGGAGCGCGAGGTGTAGAACTGAAGTGTGGTAGTACTGATGGTAGGACTGACATACTTGTGGGGATGGGAAGTAACTGGGTCAAAAAGTGGGTAGACTCAAACTTCCTTTGCTCAGAGCATGATGGCATGGTTGACCTGGCAGCATGGGGAACTGACTTATAGGTGTGGGGATCATTGCTTTGACTGAATGGTATATATTGACTCTGGGGGGGAGGACGAGCTGGTAGGTGCCGTCGAGGGATTATCAAGGTGACATACTGCAGAATACTCTGAACAAAGGCGACCAGAATGGGGAAGCTGCTATGTGAGTAGACATGATCTGTTGTGGCGCCAAGAGGCACCATTGATTCCTTCTTCGTAGTTTTGATGAGCTCCAAGAAGGGATAAAAGTGTGCTCTGAAATGGTACGGTCCTGTGGATTTTGCGAGCCCAGGACGGCTCATGCTCATAGTTGCTTTCATGTTTAGAGAGTCTGAAAGCGGTAAGTGGACTCTATTGGTTTTTCTTTTTCGTAAGTTTAGTCTCCAAGGCCCGAAAAAGCATAAAATGATGCGGATAGAGAACTCTTCTAGCCGATGTGACTAGAGTATACCTTTTTCGTAATTAGTCTACGAGGTCTAGAAAAGGGGTAAACTTATACCAGGTAGATGCCCTTTCAGATACTTTTATCGAGCATGAAAGGAAGCAAGATTGCTCGGCGATCTTTTCATTGTTTTCGGAGTCAGAAAAGAGCTTAACAGAAACTCCCTAAGTGCCTTTTTCGTCAAAGGGGTTGCTCGGCCCGAAAAAGGGATAAAATTATACCGAACAAAAATGGATTGATGAGGGCGAGAAAAGGTCTCAAGCATCGTCATGTGTGTGGGATACTGGATCCGGTGACATAAAGATTGTCACAAAGGGAGCTGCGGCCGTTGTGGCACGCAAACCGAGGCAATGAGAGGGCATTTTGAAAAAATGGCCGAAAAGTATGGGCATGAGAGCGAGAAATGATCTCAAGCATCATCACAAGCACGAAAAACTGAATCCAGCGATATAAGACTCGCTAGAAACGGACGACGGCTGATGTGGCACGCAAATCGAGGCGACGAGGGGGGCATGGAAAAAATGCCCAAAAAATCTAGGCGTGAGAGCGAGAAATGATCTCAAGCGTCATCACGAGCGCGGAAATATGAATCCGGCGGTGCAAATGGTGCGAAAAACGGAGGTCATAGGGACTCCAGAATGGTCAAAGGAAATAACTAGGTTAAAAAAATGGCTACCAATAAAGGTGAGCCCACCCAGCCAATGATGCAGTGGTGGGGGGAAATGATGACCCGCGGGGGGAAATACTATGTGTATAAAATCAACTCAAATATACAAGTGACATGTGACCTCAAAAATGGTTGAGATCACGAATATGAAAAAGTGAGCAGGGTTAATGACCTGCCCCCATGCTATGTGCATGGGGTTTGTGATTGTGGATCACATATGTGTTGGTTTGAACGATGGGCTCATTGAGGTGTTGAGATAGAGATGATGGGGAAGGTTCAAAATGATTGATCATGCCCCCTATCCCGGGGTTGAGGTAATCTATTATGCCCCCTAACTCAGAGGTGTCAATGTGGTGCAGATGTTGTCTCAGAGAGAGATCAATAGGGCATTGAGAAACTGCTGGCGGGGTGTTATACCATGAGGCTGTGGGTCGTGGTGGCATACTGAAGTGATGATATCATGATGGGGGATTCCCTTTGTGGGGTGGATTCCCCCAGTATCTCTGACGAGGATCACGATGATGATGAGTAGGCAAGGTTTTGGGCCTGCCCCCATGTTGTGGACATGTGGTTTCCTAGTCGATTTGAAAGGGTTGAACCTGTGTGTCAAAGGGATCAATGGAAGGGGCCGACCAGACAGAGGGGTATCCAGTGGAGATCGTATAAATGGCGGGGTCAAGGCCAGGCATTTCGGTATCTGACCAAGTAAAGACATCAATGAATTCTTGGAACAGTTGTTGGTATTCTCCGATTTCATGCTCACTGTGGGAGGTTCCTAATGTGATGGTATGAAGGGCACCAAGTGGGTCAGATATGTCAATGTGGATGACGGGAGAAATATCGGCCATGGGATCCGTTAACCAGTCGATTTTAGTAGTAAGGAAATCCTTGGACTCAACCGCGGATTGGGTAGCGGTGGTGGATGAAGTCTCTTCCAGGAGGAAGTATGGATGATGGTGCATGTCTTCCCTGGGATAATCAAAGGTAGTAGGAGTCTCGAGAACCTCTTCATCATTGCGGGAGCTTTGAGTGGTCAAATCGAGTGATGAGGTAGTGGTAGTCGAAGAGATCATGTAGATGGTGTTAATCTCTCCGGATGAGGATGATGCGGGAGGGTAGATCTCCTCGATAGTAGGGGGTGCCGTCTCTAGGTCCAAATTGTTCATCTCGTAGAGAGCTGCTTTATAGTCAGGTAGATCAGGACAATGGTGAGAGTAGTGGCCGTAAACACTGCATATAGCACAAGGATGGTTGGTGCGCAGTGATTTGTCGTGAGGCTGTAGAGGTGGCTCTAATCTAACTACTGGGATGCTGATGTCATCGTCCAACATATTCATATGCTCTTGGAGTGCCGGTAAGTGTGGGCATTGATGAGTTGGATGGCCTATCTCATCGCACAACGAGCATTTAGGGGGAGCTCGAAACACCGGTGGGGGTTTAACTGCCTTAGGAGGTGGTATAGCAGTGTATGGTTATGGACCTCTGCCCCCAGTGGGATTGATAGGAGGGGGAGGATTCGTTGACGACGAAGGGATATTGAGGCTAGGAGGAGGTTTCGTTGACGACGAAGGGATTGCGACACCAGCAGGAGGTTGATTTGTGGTAACAATAGGTTGTACCGGTTGGAGGATGACGTTTGGTGTCGGCGGTCGAACGGGAGGCGGAATATACCACACGGGTAATCCCAATGTTAACCCGGGTAGACTAAGGGTAGCCATAACTGGGGCGCTTACTACACCCGAAGGAGGAAATAGGAAGGGGATGGTGTGGATGGGTGTAACACCAATGTGACTGGGGATCAATGGTGGTTGACTACTGGATGTTTGTGTATTCTGTGAAAGAGTACAGAGGTTTGCGACTTGGGTTTCCGGTGACGGTGGTGGAATGGCCTGGAATGTAGATGTCATTGGTGTATCTGAATAAAGTCCGGGTCCCAAAGAAGAGACAAAGGAGGTAGTTGCACTAGAAGTTGGTTGTTCAATCATGGGAAGAACATTTTCGGGTGCTGCGGGGGCATTGGGATCATAGTATGTGAGTTGGTCTATTTTGACCACGCGTCCCTCGTGGGGGAACATCATGGTGCGAAAAATGGATGAGGCGACCGCTTTCATGGCGTACATGTAACTGCGGCCAAGTAAAAGGTTATAATCGAGCTGGGCATTAATGACCTCTATGTCAATGAGCACAGTTTTCCCTCCTAATTGGACGGGGACCTTGGGTAGTAAACCTTGAGGTTGAGCTGACCGGCCGTCGTAGGCCCGCAATGCAGTGGTGGATTGCTGGAGAGTAGGGGATCCCAACTTCTGCCAAACAAATGTGGACATGACGCATGTGGAGGCACCCTCGTCGATGATACATCGATGGATGACAAGATTTCGAATAGAAACAGAAACTTGGACTGCTATGGTGGAAGGCAGACGTGGTTCAAACTGGTCTAAATCAAAGGTCATCAATTTCGAATCATTTGGGTCAATCGCCCCAATGGCGGAAAGTAAAGTCTTGCGCTGAGTAGGACAGTTTTTTAAGACTTCTAACGCAGACATGGCTGCGGGAGATTGAGCTAGGTCATCTACGATGTTGTAATTTGACGCAGCCCGTGCATTGGGGTTGTTGTTGATACGGCGGAGTGGGAAATGAGGTGCTTTAGATGCGCCATCAAGTGGAAGAGGTGGTATCCGTAACGGTTGATCGGTGGGATGAGCGTTAGCTTCCTTGTCGGCGGGGGGGGCTTTAGAGGTAGGGCCATACTGGTTCCGGCGGGTTTGGATATTGACGTCGGCAGTGGACATCATCAATAAATGGTGAGTCCCTGAATCAAACATGGGTTGATCAGGAGCGGCGTAAGTGATTTGTTGTGGTTGCACGTTGCCCTGTGGGGGGGCTAACGACTGAGTGTTCACCACCCCTTGTGTTGGAAAAGGGTTTTGTAGCACCAAAGGCTGTTGTTGTGGTGGTGGAGCGTTGGGTGGCATTTGAGGAGCCGCCTGCCCTTGACGATGGGCGTCATCTGTCCATAGTTGTCGAGCTCGCTCCAGATGTGGGAAAGCATGGGTATAGTGGCCATAGACACCGCAAATGGAACAAGGATGGTTTGTTCGTAAATTAGCATTTTTGGCTTGCTTAGGTGGCCGATCAGGATTCTGATGAGCAGGCGCCGAGTTATTGTTTTGCGGAGGATGGGTAGGTTGTGGAGCTTGGTTATGGTTTTGGTTGTTTCCACGGTTACGACCTCTTCCGCGGTTTGGTTGTCCACCCTGGTTGCGTTGGTTATTTTGGTATTGGGGCTGATGTTGTTGTGCGTACACATGCCCTTGAGCATTGGGGGGATTCTGGGGAGCCGCAGGTGCGGGAGCAGGTTGCGGTGGGTAGTATGTAGGTGGAGCATGACCAAAACACTGAGGTGGACATGAAGGTCCATGGGTATGGTGGTGATGTGCCATGGGAGCATACGAACTGGTTGCTCCAGACTGAGATGTAGCCCGCGAAAGGTCAGGACCATGGCTAGGATGTGTAATGGAAAAGGGTTGGGGATGTGCGGCCATACGACCAATGATGCCATCAGCGGCATGGGATGCTCCCGACACATCATGTTGGGATGATTCGCCCCGAGGGGCGTCTGGAATAATGGTATACAGATAACCCGATTGGGCGTAAATGAGATTAAACTGTTGGGCTTTGAGGATGGCCTCTTCTTCAGACTGGGGTCTTTCGGATGCCACATCCTTCGCAGTGAGAGGGAGAAGGGTTTTTAGAAACCAATCTAGGAAGATACGGTCATCTAACTTAATTTTGCAGAGGCTCCGGCATCGACGCCACTCATGAATATGGTCAGTGATGTGGGTGGCCGTATTCTGTCTGCAAGACAGTAGGATCTCGACACCCGCATCATAGCGGACAGGTAACTGAAAGAACTGTAGAAAGGTCGAGGCCAGGGAGGTAAAGGTGGCATGCGTCCCATGGGGCTGCTCGATATACCACTTGGCTGCAGAGCCAGTGAAGGTGCGTTGTAAGAGCCGGAGGCGGACAGAGTCGTCCACTATGGAGTTGGAGGAACACCATAGATGGAAAGACATGATATGGTTTTGGGGGTCTTCACCCGTCTTACCCTCAAACTTAGGGATGTCAGAGGGGAGTTTGGTGGGCATGTGAGGCCACGCAGGATCATGTCTGATGGGGTCATTTGTGAGCCTAGCTAAGTCTGGCAGGTTCAGACTTGCCATGTATGGTAAGCTAGCAGATGTCGTAACTGGAACTGGGATATGCCTAGTCATTGTGGTGTGGGGTCCAGTAGCACCTAAAGGTATGCTAGGTATGGAGGGTATGTGCCCTCCAATAGGTGTAGTCTGGTATGGGCCAGCGCCTCCAAGTGCAACATGGGTTACACTTGGGGTAGGAATAGCGGTGGGGATTCCTGGGATAGGGTTTGTGGGAACCAAAGGGGGTGTGACCCCTATGTTGGGCATGCCCATAACAGGTGGTGGACCTGTGTTGGGAATTCCTATAACAGGAGATGGCCCTGTGTTGGGAATTCCTAAATGTGGAGTGTTGCCCATATTGGGCATACCAAGGGGGGTGGTTGCTGCCATGGACGACAATGTAGTAGAAAGGTCTGTAGACGTCTCTCTTATGGTGCTGGTAAAGAGTGGATCAAATGGTGTTCTAGCCATAATGGTGGTTGGTGGTAACTCTATGGGGTTTTCGGATTCTACCTCCAAATCAAATGTGAAGTGAGGTGTGTCAGAATCGGATGACTGTGCAGCTGATTGACGATGTGTCGAATCAAGGGATAAGGCTCTGCGTTCGTGACGTGCAGAGCCAAGTGGACTAAACTCTGGGAGTTCGCCCTGTAGACGACGGGAGCGTCTAAAATTCTCAATGGTGAGAATTAATTTTTTGTAAAAAATTTGTTTAAGTATCAGGTGGTGATATATATATAAAAGACTCAAAACCCTAATGCAACCAAGGGTGCAAGAAGGGGAGTGAAAAAAGAAGGCTCTCAGGCCAAAAAATCAACCTCAAAAAAGGCACTTATTCTAGCAGCTGTGCTACAATAAGTGGAGGACTGCAACAACTGGTCAGAATACCAACATGCAAACGGCTTGTATAAAAAATAGGTGTAATTAGACCAAGGGTGGGTTGAATCATGCAAACACCTAACTAAAAGTATTGTGACTCAAACACACGATATCCTCTGCAAGTTGATGAAATCCAAGTCAGACAATATGAATGTTGACAAAACGGCTAGATATCCCCCTACCGGGAGGGACACCGGGTAATCAATCCTAAAGACAGGCTACTAGGATACTCCGTTCATGACGCGTCGAGAAAAGGTAAATCTGCCGTTTGGTCCTTTGATTGCAATATCCCAATACAGGGATATCCCGAGAACTGCGAATGGTAGCCCTTCGGTTACTGAATGGATTTCGGTATTCCACTCAGGCTTCCGGAACCATCCTTGCGACTTCAACCCTCCTAAGGGAGAGGCCTTCCCACAAACCGGTTGTGACCGCGCCAAAAAGTACTAAGAGATTTTAGCTCCCTAATTGGACAACTTCTATGTCTCAGATGTAAGAACTGAGGGGTGTTATTGGAACACCTATCCCCCCAATGCTACCTAGCTACAAGAATTCTTTTAGTGTTCCCCAAGTGGGGTTAAAAGTGTGTTGAAATTAGGGTACATTTTAAGGCTTAATTCAATTAAGTGATCGAGTGAGTGCACGTGAGGTATTGTAAACTGAACTTGAAAAAATTAAATGCTTTACAGGAAATTTTCAAAAAATAAAGGATTTTTCGAAAATAAAAAGCAAATATTTATGACTTTTTTTTTTTTTTTTTTTACTAAATGGAATTCAAATGCTTTTCAAAAAATAACTCAAAAAACATAGAATCTTTGGATTTCTGAAAGCAAATAATAGACTTCTTTAAAAGAAATAAATGGATTTCTTTTTTCAAGTAAATTGCTTAGGGCAAGATTTTAAAGAAGTAAACAAGAAAAAACTTTAATCTAGATAAAAATGCAAAATGAGTCTTTCTTTCACTTTCTTGAAAAATTTTAAAAAGACTTCGAGATATGCTTTTTTAAATAGTAGAAATTTTTTCAAAGCTGTAAAATATGCAGATTTTAATACTGTAAAAAACGGCTATGGGCAGAAAGTACAGTAAAAAAAAAAAATTCAAAATCGGGAAGGCCGAATGAAAAATTCAGCCGTGCGGATTTTGACAGAAAAGCCGCGATGGACCGCGCGGGTTTCTGTCGCACAGTCGCGATGGACCGCGCGGTATTTGGGCACACAGTCGCGATGTGCAGCGCGGAAAAATTCCGCGAAGCCGCGATGTGCAGCGCGCAAATAGGCCGCGAAGCCGCGGTGAACCGCGCGGAAAAAAGGTCAAAGGCCGCGATGGACCGCACGGAAAAAAGGCCGAAAGCCGCGATGGACCGCGCGGAAAAAAGGTCGAAAGCCGCGATGGACCGCGCGACTGTCAGGCTAAAAGCCGCGAGGCGAAAGCCGTGCATGGAAACCGAAAAATGAACCCAAAAATTGAGAATTCCGGGCTGTTAATGGGGCCAAAACTCAGAGCAGCAATGGATCTGCTGTCTAAGATGGCAGATCTATGGATCTAAAGGTTAAAAACTCATAAAAAACTAACATTAAAAGCAAAACTAGAGATCTATTGTTCAAAACCCAGCGGAGTCGCCAAAAACTGTTGGCCCGGTTTTGCAACCAGGCTTAGTGCTATGGGCACTTGCTAACTAGTAGAAGCAGTTTCAATGGAAATAAATAACAATAAACTAATTAAACAAGATTAACCATGGATCTATGCAAAGATATTAAGCAAATAACAAAAATAATTTAAAATCAAGAACAAGATAATGTAAAATAATGAATTTGTATTGAAAGAATGGGGCAAGCAAGTGCTTGCGGAATCAATACCTCTAATGATGAGGTTGAATGGCTCCAAGGATGAGCAACTCCAATCTCCAATGGTCTCTTCTCCAATGTGGTTTGCAATGGCTAAAATGCTCAAGGGAGATTTCAGCAGCATAAGGATGAGATAATGGATGGATGTGAAATGAGGAGCCCCTACCACCTTTTTATAGGTTTTGGTGGTGGGAAATACCATTTGTGGTTTTGTGGAAACCAAATGGTATTGACCAACATGGTTTAGGTACTTTTCCCTCCTTTTTCCTTTTTTGAATAAAAATAATATTTTAATTCCCTTTTTAATATTTTTGGGAATTTGGACCCTTTTTGAGGGTTTTTTATGATTTTCTTGGAAAAATAATCTTTTTTAATGGAAAAAGGGGTGTACTAAGGTCTTTTGGTGACCTTTTGTTGGTTTCAGAGGCTTAGATGGTGGAAAAGTGGACAAATGGGTCATGTGAGTAAGGGAATGAGCTAGTGAGCACTTTTTAGGTGTTAACAGGAGGCCGAGGGTTTTTCATACAACTTACCCAATGCGCTCATCAAACCCTCCGTTGTCGTTTCTTTTGAGATATTGAAAGCCACCGATGAAGCCAGGCTCAGGCATATTGTTCCCAAAGCCTTTCTGTCAAGAACCTCCCATTCTTCGTCCTTCATAGCCGCCAGCTGCTTTGCTCTTCCTCTTAACGGTAGGAATAGATCCTTCTGGTACAGATAGTCCTCCATTTGCATCTTCCATAACTGAAATTTTTGGCCATTAAACTTCTCGACCTTAGACTTTCCTTCTTCTGCCATTGCTCCCACTCGAACCATAAACCCTAGCTTCCTGCGGGTTTATCTGCCAAATAGACCTTTGGATCTGATACCAATTAGTAGAAAAACAGGATCGCAGAGCAATAACAATAAACAGAAATGCAAATATAATCACACATACACATTACAAGAGAGACACAAATTTATCGTGGTTCACCCAACTTGGGCTATGTCCACACTGAAGTTGCTAGTCCTTATTATTATTTCGTCCAGCAAAGTGAAGCGATACAACCTGCAACAAAACCACTGCACTTCCTCTTCACTGTCTCACAGTCTCTCTTCCTGATCTCAGAGATCTTTACAATGCATAAAACCTAATACATCAACCCTAGTCGTGTTACAATGTATTTCTTTTATAAGGGAAATACAATGGGAAAATACCACGAGTTACCTAAAACCATGGGCCCGAAAACAGGTGGCGAAAACAGCCCCAAAAATTTTCCTCGGGGGCTACGCCCCCAAACCCCCTTTCTCCGCGGCGCTGGCCCCCGGACCCCCCTAGGTTCGTGCCGGGATCATAACCAAAACTGGGGTACAGACAGGGTTGAATAATAATATCTCTGAATCTGGAGATCAGGCTCCACAACCAACAAAATTTTTATTCTATAAATAAATCCCTTCTATGAATTGGTATCATGTAATTGTAGTGTGGATTTATCAATTTCTTTAGTTGAATAAATTGATTTAGAATGTAATATCTTATATAGCACATTTTTTTATGAAGCGCAAAATTAATTTATTATTGTCAATTAAAGTGTTATTTATTTTAAAGCCCTTCATCATAGAAGGGTTTTATACCTATATACCCTTCATACTGAAATTAGGACGAGCCCTTCAAATTTGATCCCTGGTGACGTTGTCAGGAAATGTCTTCAATGACGTCAACATGTTGAATGTAATGTTGCGTCATCACTAAACATTTTCAATATGTTAATGACGTCAATATGCTGAATGTAATGTGGCTTCGTCAACTTGTGAAGAAGCTTCCAATAGAGTGATGTAAAGAGTTATGTAAATACTATATTTATGATATGGCCGTTTATTTATACATCTTTAATTGTTTAAGCTTGCTTAATTGTCACGAAATTTTCGTTTGAATATACATTTCTCAACACCCTCAATGTTTGTATGTTCTAAGGTGATCAAACACATTACCTCCATTAACATTTCAATGGGAGCTTCTAGAATCAGTCAAGGACGTCATTAACATAATAATCCCTCATGAGATGAGAAGTGCGATTCTTCAGATGAAAGATGACATACGACAAGTTGGTATCTTTCTTTTAAGGAAATAAGCTAAACATTCTACTATTGACCTCCATAATTGAGGTTCCTAAGGGTATTTGAAGGCGTTGAATTCATTCTTACAATCAAAATTGCAATTTGAACAATGAAAATCGCACTTTCAGAACAAATCTTATCGTCGAATTCTGGCAAAAATAATTGGAAAACTGCAAATCGCAAAATGTTTAATTTACTCCTTTATAGAACTACCCATCAAAGAGCTGCATTATTATGTTTATTGGTGTCCTATTTGAATTTCTAGGACACTTAATACTTGATTAACGATTGAGGGCCCTTTTTCCTTCTTCCCATTCGTCTAAAATGATCTATGGATGGCATTTCATTGAGTAAATGTTGATTGCTTGTTAATGAAGGATAAACATGGTAATGTAATCTATGTTGACCTTGTATTAACTTGTGTCTCCCCTTTATTAACCTATTTCTACCATGTATTAACATGTGTAGTATGTTAACCTATGTATGCCATATATTCTTCAAACAAATGGGTGCAGCGATAACTTAAGCGACTGTCTGTTATGGATGAACAATTGGCATGTTAAAAATTTAATGGATGCTACTCCTAGTACTACGATTAAACACAATTGGAATGAATGTAGATAACACGATCCTAAACATTTTTACAAGTCAAAGCATATCCATCCCCAAATGAAAATGACATATATCGAACTATTGCAATGTTATAGGATCTATGTTGATAAAAGAAGAATAATAAACTACGAAACGAGGGAGGCTTACCAATAAGGACGCTCATTGTGAGAGGAAACTCACAAACAAGAGATGCTTGTTGTGCATAAAATTTATAGAAGAGGAGCACTTGTTGTATCGAAAATTAGGTATATTTTTGTAAATTGTTATTTTAGTGTATAGAGAAACCTTGTAGTGTACAACTTTCTCATAAATATTCAAACAAAGAGATGTTCTTATATAAGCTATTGTGGATAAGTCAACATTCAATACCAAACCTTGAGGCATGAATCCCATACTTTAATAAAAACCTCTTGATACCACTACTCCACCACCACAAGCTCAACTTATTTTTAATTTCCAATTTATACTCTTTAAAAACCCTTTCATATATTTTTTTCTTTATAGCGCAATCTTACTTTATCCCTTTTTCTCTTATTGAACCATTATTGATTTTTTTTCTCTCTATACCTCTTACATTATTTGAAATATATGCTCCCTTGTAAGCAACATGGTCTACATCTTAATTTAAACTTTTTTTCCCTATATATTCATTTTTATTTTCTCATAGCTATTCAAATCATACTACTTGATTATTAATTATTAAATATGATATGATAAATGGATCTAAGCAAGCTATGGTTTTATTTATATAAACAAAACACTAAATTTGCTTATTCGAAAATTCACATAAGCTTTTCTTCTTTTCATTCAAAACCAACTCTTCTTTTGTTATGAGTTTCCATGTGTATTATCATCAAAGTATGTCATTATCTTCAAAGTCTTACTCAAAAGGTTCATATATTTTGAATGCATTAAGTAATTAGAAGTTAAGAAGTTAAAATATTATATTCAAAAATAAAATAAAATTCCCACGATTTTGTTTTTATTAAATAATACATATTTGAAGTTTCTAATTTTTTATAGATTTTTTTTTTAATTTCAAAATAATAAAGGTTTTTCAAAAGAACATATTCAAAACTTAAGAGCTTAGCTTCGAAGATTCATTTCTTCTCTTCAAGTTATTTTGTATTCTTTAAATTAAACTATTTAAGTTAAAATGATTTCATGGTTTTGAAACATAGTGACAAAGATAGTTCCTTGGATGTAGATTAGGTGGTTGGGGAATGATTGCTACCCTCCCCATCCATGCTCAATTCTTGTAAGTGCCATGATGCTCTTATTGAGCCCCTATGTATTTAATATGTAATGATTGAGTGGATTATGTAAATTTGGCCATACTTTAATTCTCCGGAATAGTAGATGTTGACATTTCTCTTGGTGAATGTAGCCATTGACAACAATGAAGTACCATATAAAAAAACATAATGACAAAATTAAATTTCTTAATGACCCTATTTTATATTTTTAAATTATTTGATTTTGGATTTTTTCTAAACATATTGAGAGAGAGAGAGAGAGAGAGAGAGAGAGAGAGAGAGAGATTGGCAAATAATGAGAGAGAGAGGGGGGGGGATGGTGGGAAAAAGAGTGAGAGTGGTAGTGAAAGAAGGGGAGGGGGTAGCAAGGGAGTAGTTGTGGGAGAGAGAGAGAGAGAGAGAGAGAGAGTGATGGAGGGGGGAAGAGATAATGATAGAGAGAGAGAGAGGGAATGTGTAAGAGAGAATGAGACAAAGGGAGGATAGAGAGAGAGAGGGGGATGGAGAGGGAGCAAAGTACAGAGGGAGAGATGAGGGATGTTGAGAGGGATAACAAGGGAGGCACAAAGGGTGGGGCATTATGAGTAGTTTCCTACCATGTGTTGATATTCACCGCTTCAGACATTGGTCTAGGGGTGAATGAATGGGTCAAAGGACTATAGTAATACTTGTTAGGGAAGAGGGCCATGTACAAGCCATGAAACCACCACATCTGACCCTATATACATTACTTAAATTATATATAGGAATTTTATTAAATTATGTTTCATACTTATTACTCTCAACCTATTGAAAATATGTATTATTTTAAGGTATCAATAATGCATTTGCGTAATAACGTACATGCACAAATAAATTTGAACCCAAAATCTGACAAGAAAATTTGACGAATTCCGACGAAATTGACCGTGTTGTCGGATTTCACCTTTAAAATTATGAATTTTTCTTGATTTTTTTAAAATTGATACCTGTCATTGTCGGATAACTGACTCCCGTTGGTTATCTGACGACACCCGTCGGATAACTGACGGATAAAGTATAACGGTAACTATAATAATATCATCGGATATCCGACGAACGTTTAATGTTATAAACTATAAATTTTGTAAACATTCCAACATGTTGGCTATACAAGTGACGGATTGAGGAAATTATATTATTCGCACGGACTGTTTTCCGTATAAAAATACACAATTGTTTCAATTGTTACTTTGATAAAAAATAGTGAAGTCTGGAGATTTTTTTTTAAGATCGATAATCTTTAGTCAAGATCTTTATGAGAAAATGTCACATAACAATATTCCTGATCCAGACGAACAAAATCGACAATTGCTTGTTAAATTGTGGGATGGACTGAAAATAAAGGGTGATGGGAAATGTTATTGTCCATGTAGTCAATGCAGGGGCTTTAAAAGCGGAAGAATAAAGATCACAACATCAAGAAAACATTGTAGGGAACATTGACATGCTCGGGGGGGACATGAATATCGTCCATTGGTAGGTTTTGCATTATATATGTCTTTATATTGATCGTTTTTGTAAATGTATGTATCATTTTAATATTTCTTATATTAACTAATATCTATTGATGGTTTCATGTAATTATAAAGGAAAGGCCTCCTACGACTTATCGCCTTGAGGATGTGCTTTCAGAACAAGTATAGGAGGAACACGGAGCTATAAATAATGGAGAACAAGTTAATGATCATATTGAAGAAGATGATCATACTGATAACATAGTTGAAGATGATGGTACAAATACATTGATCAATGATACATTTAATGTTAGAATGGATGATGATGATCATGATCATGAAAATGATGACTTTGATGATGTTCGTGATTTACCTCTTCTTGAGAAGGAATACGAACCCCTTTATGAGGGCTCCAACATAAATCTTCTCTCTGCTATATTGTTGATAATGAACTTGAAGGTTATGAATGGTCTTTCAAACACATCCATCACATGGATGTTAAGGTATGTAATATATTTCATCACATATATATGATCGCGCAAAAGGTTATCACTGTTCATCTAATAATTTTATTGTTAATCCATAAGTAAAATTAATACAAATTAAATATGTTTCATTAATATTATTTATATATAATATTAACTAGTTTTTTATTTTAATTTGTTGTAGCTTGATAGATGAATTTTTGTTACCACCGTCAAATATTTTACCTTGCACATATCGAGATGTATCTGCCATCATGAAATAAATTGGAATGCAGTATGAAGCTATTGATGCATGCCCCAATGACCATGTTATATATTATAATCAACATGAATTTGAAACAGAATGTCTGGAATGTCATATCAGTAGATATCGAACAGATCAAGTAACAAAAAAGGTGCCTCGCAAGGTTCTTCGTTATATTCTCATTATTCCATGTTTGCAACGACTGTTCATGTGCAAAACATAACCGCAATTTATGGATTAACATGCACGGAACAGAATTCAAGATGACATTATTCCAATGCCTGCAGATGGGTCTGCATTTAGAGATATGGAGGAAAAATGGCCTCACTTTAAAGAAGAACCTCGTAATCTTAGGATTTCTTTGGTAGCAGATGGTGTCAATCCATTTGCAGAGATGAGATCCATTTACTCGGTGTGGACTATTTTTGTTATCGACAATAAAATTCCTCCATGGTTGTCAATAAAGAGGGAGCACATAATGTTGTCAATGATTATTCCAGGTATGTGTCTACAACTCTTTTTTTTAATGTAGTGGCATCTCACTTGTCGTATTTTGTTGCATAATGTCATATATATATATATATATTATTTTTATCTTGGGTATGCCATAATTATATATTTTATATGTTCAAATCAATCAGGTAAGTACCAAGTTAAATATATGAATGTATATATCGAACCTCTTATTGAAGATCTAGTAAAGTTATGGAATGGCATCACTATGTATGATGTATCTAGACCAATATGACAAAGGAAATTTCAATTCCATGCAATGCTTGTATGGACAATACATGATGCCCCAGGGTTAACCCATTTTTGCGGTTTGTAATTATAAGTTCGACTTTAATATCATTTATTTTTATGAACTATTTAATATATTATGCACGCATGATTTTTTAAATAATTCATTCATTTTATATATAATTATAATTGACATGGTTAATCCATCTCTTTATGCCGGTCTTCAAACCAAGGGAAAATTTGCATGTTCAATTTGTGGTCCTAAGATCAAATCTCGTCGTTCAAAAACTTTAGGAAAGGAGGTGTTTCATGAGTATAGGCACTTCCTCTCTAAGAATCATAGCTATCGAACTACCGAAAAACATTTATTCAATGGGAAGCAAGAGACTGCATTAAAACCGCAGAGAATGACACCTCACCTATGGAAGTTGAAATATAATAGAAATCGTCAAGGTACGAATGGATCAAATTGTCTATCTATCATCATATACTAAATGTTATGAATTTTTTAATATTGTATGTTGTTTACTGTAATTGACATTGATTTCTGAAATTTCTTTATAAACTACAATTCATGATGGCCATTGTGATCATGAAGGCATCAATGGGATTCCACGAGGAACGAAAATTTATCATAAACACTTCAGTAGGTTTCCCTACTATGAGCACTTACAAATTGCTCATATGTTTGGTACAATGCATATCAGAAAGAATGTGACTGAAACATTATGGCGAATATTGGATGGAAGGAGTGAGAAAGAAAAAATTTCAAAATTTGCAATGACATTCAAGAAGCCAACCATGAAATGAAAGATGTCATTCAATTTCATAGCAACGAAGACCAAATTAATATAAACTCACTTCCATGGATGTTAACAGAGCAACAAAGTAATGTTGTAAAAGAAGTCATGCGAAAAATTAAATTTCCCATCGGATTTTGTTCGAACATGAAGAATATTATAACAAAGAAAGGTGATTTTGTGGGGGTGAAAATGCATGATTGGCATATCTTCATGAAGGTAATTATTATGGTATGCATATAATTGCTATATTTTTTTATTCTAGTGCATATTGTTGGTATTTTTTTGTCTACTTTTTGTAAAAAAAAATGAAACGATTTGTATATTGTTACAGTATGTTCTACCTCTCTCTCTCTCTCTCCCAGACAACTTCGACAACAATGTCAAACAAGATATATATAATCTTTGGAAATACATGAGGTAAGTAGTGATTTTTTGCATGCGCTTAGTGTTTGTTTAATTCATTGTAGAACTTATATTTGATGTTTGTGCACTAATTGTTATGTAATATAATGTTTTTTTGGTTAAATCTCGTGATTGGTTTGCATCACTTGTAGATGGCTGTCATCTAAAGAAATCCAGAAAGAAGATATAAAGTATTGGAGGAGAGAAATTCCTCGTCTCATGTGTAAAATGCAGAAGCATCTACCTTCGGCATTTTTCAATGCACAAGAACACTACCTCATACACCAAGTTGAGGAGATTGAATTGTGTGGACCTGTACACTCAAGGTCCATGTGGATGGTTGAGAGGCACTTGAAATTTTTGAAGGGTTTGGTTAGACAACGAGCACATCCTGAGGGTTATATGGTGGAGGGATATATGGTATACCAAAACATGATGTATATTAGTGAATATCTTCCTAAATTAGCGTCAAAGCTCAATTCAGGTCGCATTTGTGATCTGGACTCCAATAACAATTTTGAAGGGGAGTACCTGAAGGGGAAAGGTAGATCAAGGAAGGTGAAAGGTCATTATTAGCTAGTGGAGATTAATTAATATAATACATTTGAGTGTTGATTTTTATGTATATATCATACTTATTCTATTTTTAATATTCAATATGCATCAATTAAAAGTGTATATTGTGTTAAGTGGATATACATTTGTATTGAATTTTAATTTTATTTTCATCAAGCAGTTGGTCGAGAGTGGGATGCACTTCATTTATACATCGCAAACAATCTTGACTGGATGAAGGTATGGATTGAACAATGTGAACAATCTGGTCATGGAATATCATGGGAAGGTGTGGCTTCATTAGTTAAAGCGGCTCATCGCAATGGAGATACCAATATTACACAAAGGGAAATTGATTTAGCATATGGTTTAAAAGATAAGTAGGCAAAAGCATATTAATCAGCCATACTATTTTTTTTGTTGTTGCAAATATATTGATGTACACATTGATTTTTTCCTTGCAGGGCATAAACATGCACTTAATCCTCAATTAATCATGATGTAATCTTTACGTGTATGGATTGTTGTAGGTAAAACACCATAAGGCTATGTGGTGCAATGGTTGTAAATTTCATATAAAAATTTTGGATGAAACGAAGAAAAAATCAGATTGTGGGATATCTACAGTCTTTAAGGTGACCAATGTTTCCTCTAGAAGTGACAGACATCCATAACTCTCAGAAAATCGATACTATGGGTATTTGGAAGATATTGTTTAGTGTGACTTTAACTCCTTCAAAGTAGTTTTGTTCATTTTCAAATGGTACAGGTTACGATTGAATCAACGTGATCCCGATAAAACTATTATTGAACATGATAATGGATTTACCATGGTTAATACAAGGTTGTTTGAGATAGGAACGGAGCGCTATGTTCTTTCGATCCAATGTGAATAGGTATTTTAATCTGAGGTTCTAGGTAGACGGGGTTGGTCATTTGTTGTGATACACTATCCAAGGGGAAGGCCAATAAAGTATAACGTAGAGGAAGGTAATGAAGAGGGTCTCAAAGAATAAGACGATGTTGAAGATGATCAACATGAGTTAGATGATCATGTTCTAGAGGAATATGTCAAAGAATTAGTTGAATCAGATGATGTAGCAGACAATGTCCATGAAGATATGGCCAATCCTTACAATGTTGAATCTGGATCAGATGATACAGATGATGACTTGGATGAAGAATATGATGAAGTCCATTGAAGTGTATGAGGTATGCCTTAATATATCTACTCTATATATTTTGATTTAATATTGCGATAGAATTATTGAATTTTATTGGTACGTATAAATTAATTGTTTCTTAGTATTTTTTCCATTTTCCTGTATGTTGGCATATGTTATAATTAGAGACATTGCTTCTTAAGTATGACAAAAAACACAATAAATTATTTTTTTGTACATAGATTTTGTCAGGTTATGGGAGATTGAGAGTGACATGAGGGGGGGGGGAGGTCAAATGAGCTTCCACCTTCATGTGGTTGGCCCTGTTTAGTAGAGAATATTAAATTATTCTCGAAATAAAGAGAAGCTCAGTAAGGAAATGCCACGGAAATGCACAATTATCATGCTAACCCAAATTTTGTGCTTTATCATGTACTGCATGAGGCCAACGTTGAAATTTTTTAAATTTGTGCTTGCTTGCATTGAAATTTGGCATGGTTAGACTAGACGCATGCATTGACGATGTGGGAGGGTTTCCAAACTCAAACATGATTGACACTAACAATTCGACAATAAAAAACCATAACTATAGATTAATTAATGTGCTACACAAGGCCAACGTTGGAATTCTTTAAATTTGTGCTTGCTTGGACTAAAATTTGGCATGGTTAGACTAGACGCATGCATTCATTGTGTGGAAGGGTTTCCAGACTAAAACATGACTGACACAAACAATTCGACAATAAAAAACCATACCTATAGAATAACAATTTGGCAATCATATAGAATGTGCACTACTACACAACCGTTTTTGTGTATCGGTGCTCAAAAAACATAGCATGGATCAATGTATTCAAAATATATAATAAGAATTGGTGCTTTAAAATATATAATACGCATTGGTGCGTATGGAATAAGGGACCACCAAGGTGCCTTACTGTCTGAAGTGCATTGAATAAAAAACCTCTCTTAGGACCTATGGCCATCGAAAATTTTAATTTATAGTGAACATCTATTATCTAGAAATGTTATCCCAAATGAAGAAAAATTAGTAAAAGAAGACTCTTTTGATTTTTTCTTAAACTTGAACGTATTGCTTTTCATATATGTTTAAGTAATGAATAATATTTTTTCAATTTTGTTTTATCAAAATGCATTATTTTTTCATTATGGCCTAATATTGTTGGAAATTGCCAATATTTTAAAACCATGCTTTAGACATATATTTATTCTTTGATTCCAAGAAATTTTACCATATGTTAAGTGCATGAAATTTTTTTAGCGTACACAATTAAATTAATGATTTGAAACCTAATTAATTATTATGTAGTTTAGCTTTTAATAAATAAATTGGACATTTCAATTGTGAAAAACACCTAACAATTAAGAAAAAATGAATTTTTCATGTGTTTATTTTGAATTTTTTAGAAGATACCCCATATATTCTCTTAAACTAATTATTTCACTCACAAACTACTTGTTTTGATGTTCTTATTTTAATTTCACTTATTTTTCACCATGATGTGATGTGCATTTCTTTATAATTAAATTGGTTAGGAAATGAGAGTGATGTGAGGTTAGTGGGAAGGTGGGGAACTATATGAGTTTCCACCTTTTTATGATTTTCCTCATTAATAGAGAATAAATCATTCTAAAAGTCTAGATAATCTCAAGGTAGTAATGAAAATGCAACATCATGATCTAACAAATGAGCTCAATCCTTAAATAGTTTAAAATCAAGTTTTCATTGAATTCTTACCATTTCTCTTTTGTTATATGAATCTCAAATCATATGGTAATAAATCTATATGGCTTCCATTGCTAGTGAATTTTGATCAAAGGATGGATTATGAGATTATTCAAAAATATTACAAAATGGCATTGCATGATGTGTTCAACAAGCTCAACGTCAATATTAACTCAACACTGATTTTCAACTTTGAAATTGTCGATGATATGATTTTTGTGATTTTGCTTCTTGTACTATATAATGGTTTTCTTCTTATTATGAGAGATATATGACTTATAATAGTGGTCATAGATCTTAAATAATTGAGATATATTATTTATATTGGTCATAGTAGTTCCTAAATAAGTGGTTCAAAACAACACTAGACATATAGTGTATTGAATTCCGACCTTGATGAGAACAAGGTACAAGAAGCACAAATATTTTCTTACAAATATTCAAATTCACCTTCATTCATTCCTAATGAGGTATCCAATAGGGGAAAACACAAAAATCAACCCCCAATGAAAAAATTATATCATCTTGTGTTTGATATATTCATCTTATGTTGATATTTCATTGCAAAGATAGAGAGAAGAAATATGCAACCATTAATTCATTTACATTGTACCTAGATTAAAACTTTATCTACACATTTCATGTTTTTTGGTGAGCTTTCTCCATTCAAGATCCAAGCCAACTTGAACATTACTCAATGTAAGAGGAATGTATTGATGCAATATGACTAGATAACTAGTTATACATTGTCAAGGCATATTTGTAAGTGAAATGGTTATACGATAAATAAAAGACCACCTTCGTAACTACTGTTACACGGAAATTTGGTACTCATCATGATTACGAACCATGTACACTTTATCCTAGCCTAAATCCCTGAAGTACTTGACCAAAATCCTTGGAATATGAGTCATGAGCGTTTTTCCCTGGAAAAACCCTGTTTAGAGAGGCTGATGCACCTTGCCTTCTAGCAAAGTGTGTCTTTCCTGATAGACGCACCTTGCTCCATTACAAAGTGAGGCACCGACACATGTTTCTAGTGTTTAGGGTGCGTCGATTCCTGTATGGAGGGAAAAAAGAGAAGTTTTGAGAAGTCTCTCGAAGGAGACCCTCGTGGAGGCTTATCCCTTCCATATAGGATGGATCTTACTCGCCTTCCAGCTTAGTAGGATCCCACCTCCTCCTTCTCCCTAATCCTCTCCTCTCCTCCTCATCTCTTTTGGCCTATAAATGAAGCTCCTCTTCATGGGATATGGGGGTCAAAATGAGGGTAGCCAAATGTTGTATAAATTGAGCCAGGAATCCATTCTTCCATGATTGGAAAATTGAGGCAAGGTTCCATTGGAAAGGATCTTCAACACCAAGGCTTCATTGGTTGTAATTCTTTCCTCTATTTTAATTAATACATAAATGTATTCTTTTCCCATAAATGATGTGTAATTTCATTTATAGTAGTGCTCCTTGGTCAATTGCTTAGATGTATCATGTTATCTTGTAGCTTCTTGTCTTTGTCCTTGTGAATCTTTTGCAGGTAATCTCTTCATCAACAAATTGGATTGTGAAAGCTTCAAGCCACGAGGATGACCTTCATAAATAAGGTATGGATTAGACTCTTTGTATTCAATTAATTTGATAGATCTAGGGAAAGGTTTTCATTATTGTTTTTCTTTGTTCTAGATTCGAACCATTCAGACTAGGGAGATCAGTTGGTTTTTGCACCGACAGATTTATCCATTAACAAAATTGGCGACTCTGCTGGGGAAAGGATTATTTAAGTTGTATATTTCCTTGCTTGCCTTATTTTTTATTAGACCTGGTTTAATTTTCAATTGGTAGATCACATCCAGTTGGTAGATCTGACTGTATGTGTGCCACTGTATAATTCCCTTTAGGTCTCACACCCTAAAGTCTGTTGATTGGCTTGAAAATATTTCTTTTTTCAATTTTCTGGGTCGCCCGACGCACTTTACCATCATGTACAGTGCATCACTGTCAGTCTGATGCACTTTTCCTTCGGACAACGTGCATCACCACTACGCTTTTCTTTTTAGCATTATGTGTCGATCGCCCACTGACGCTCTGGTGTATACCTGCAGCCTACGTTGACCTGTTTATTTTTAGCTTGATTTTCTGCCTAGATATTTCAGTGCCCTGTTGCTTGGCTTGTGACTGGGTTGGTACAATGTTTTCTGCTTTCTATAGTTGAAGAGAAGAAAATATTTCGTCTCCATCTGAGTTTAAGGAAATAATTTTTTTTTCACTTTCTTTTTTAGATTTGAAATATTTATGAAAATTCCAACAGAGTTCTGCTTTTAGCTAGTCTTGTTTTTGTTCAGATCTGAATTTTACAAAAGAAAAAGAAACTACTTTTAGCTTTTGCATAGTTAGGGGTTAGAAATGTTCTTTCTATTTTGGAAATAGTGATTATATCCTTTCTTCTTTTCATTAAAGATCTACTCTCTCATTATTTGTTAAAGCAAAAAAATTTCCTTTTTGGGTCTTCTTGAGATTTGGAGCTATGGTTGGCCCCTTTAGTAAAAACTAGTGTTTTGCATGCATTTTTAAGCGAAATAAATTGCATTTTTGACCCATATTAAGGTTTCCAAATATTTTTTGGGCCATGAATCATGTATCCTACATTCATTTTGACCCATATTAAGGTTTCCAAATATTTTTTACTTTGGTGTGGATTGGTTTGTTTCTACCATGTTTGAAAAATTTAAAATGGCATTTGCATAGGGTTGGTCACTTGGGAAAAAGAACCTCTTACTCTCTCTTTAAGTAGGAATTCATCGAAAAATGAAAGATTTGCATTTCATTTAGAATAGTGGTGCATCTTGTTTACTTTACAAGTCTACACTTCATGCATCCACTTAACCACACAAGATAAAATCAAGCGCTAGTTAAGTTAAAATATTTAGCAACTTAAATGATAGGTTAGAGATGTGTTCCAGCGTCTTGAAGCATAGGAGCTGTCGTTACTTTCCTCCACTGCATTCCGGGGTCTGTGTGGTTCTTCCACGTACTCGTTGGTATATCAAACATCCTTTCACGTACTTTTATGATATATCGAAAGTTTATTTCACGTACTCGACGATATATAGGAAGGCCCCTTTCGTACGGTTGTGCATTAGAAAACACTTCTACAGATTTGAGCTCCCACATACCTTGCATATATCGGAAGACCCCTTTAGAATCCTAGAACTATCCGAGTAAACCTATTGGTCATCTTATTGTTGCAATACACTGAGAACAACACTCAGGGATATTACTACACACGTACTGCTAGGTAGTCGGATTATACGATTAGGGGTACAGTCCCAATCCTCCTTGGTTAGTGCTCTGAAATATTGGGCCGAGTATAACTGTTGGACCCTACAGTATATCGCGAGTTGCGATAATTTGATAATCCTGTGAGAATCCGTCTTATTTATCCATCCCTTCCACAAACTGCTTGTTGCTTTTAGATTTGATTAGTGTTTGATTTTTGTGATAATTTAGAAGTTCTTATAGAGTTTAGATATGGAAAACTCTTCCAGGACTACCAACCAAGAAACCCCTTTTCAAGGTATGTATTTTGTTTCTCCCCCATGGGGAAGTGTTGGTCCCCCCTTCATGGCCACATTGAGCCTTCCTAGATTGACTATAGGATTACCAGTATGGTTTTTCTCCAATCCGGTTATCCCAAGTGCACCAATTGTTTCGGATCACATTCCTCCCCCACAAGAACATCAACCTCATGTTGATCCTTCGCCTTCTTCCCTTTATTCCTCTTCACCTATTGGAAACTATGATGTTAGTAAGAAGGTGGATAAAAAGAAGAAGAAAAGGAAGGCTAAGAAGGTCAAAGCTCCAACCTTTGACCATCACGTTGGAAACCCACCAGCCACTGATCATCATGCTGGGAGTATTGATGTACCTGTTCCGAATCTTCGTAAACCTAAGTTCCCTTGCAGGCTTTGCGAGGGGCCCCATTTTCTTAAGGATTTCCCTGGTATTCCCAAGGTCTTAGAAATATGGTCGCAAGATTCAGAACGACCTGTATCGTCATCCTCTGGACATCACACTGATGATACCTCGTCAACCAATGACCCTTTGGGTAAGAGTCAGAAAATTAAAGTCAAGAATCTATGCTTATTATGTAGGTACATGTATCATACTTACCTTTGTCCTCACATGGACGAATCTTCGCAATTATTGGAAAGTGTTTTTGTGTCTCAATCACAACCTCCAATAAGTTGTAGTAAATTGCCTCTTGACTTTCCATTGGTTGATCAAGCGGACGATCTAGTTTCTTCCTCAGATGATCCCACTCCTCCTTTGAAGAGTGAAACTCAAGCGATCGATCTAGTTTCATCCTTGGTCAACCCCACTCCTCCCTTGAAGAGTGAAACCCAAGTGGTTGATCTAGTTTCATCCTCATTCAATCCCACTCCTACCTTGAAGAGTGAAACCCAAGTGGTTGATCTAGTTTCACCCTCGGTCGATCACACTCTCCTGTTAGAGAGTGAATTTAATACCTCTCAAATTCTTCGTGTTAATACAGATTCTACCATGTAGGGGGGCACTACTCCTTCTTTTACAGGACCTCCCCCAAGTAATGAGGTTTACGATATTCCACCTTTGGTTCGGAATTAATCAATTTTAATCGATTGGAATGGACTCTCTACACCTCTCCTTGATTCCTATCTTCCTTTCGAAATCATTGTGCAGGTTGGTCATATAGATGTACCTCATACTATAGTTGATGAAGGTGTCGCAGTTAGCATTTTGTCCTCAAATGCTTGGCAGCTATGGGTTCCCCGCAACTTGTTCCCATTAGTCATAATATGTTAGCTTTTAACAGAGGAATCAATAAACCTCTAGGGGTTGTTCCCTAGTTTCCTATTTCATTAGGTGGAAAAACGGTCTTTATTGATGTTTTGGTAGTTTCGATTCCTTTGGATTTTAATCTGCTCCTCGAATAGATTATGTCTATGCAATGAAATCTCTCGTGTCCACACTCTTTCGAGTGTTGTCTTTCTCTCATGATGAACATATTGTGACTATCGACCAGCTTTCATTTGTTAACTCTCGTCCGACTACCGATCATCCGACTTATGTCCACACAGTATCTTACCCGCCACAGGTAAATTATGTGGCATCATATCCCATGCTTCCAAATTCCCCTGAACACGATATTCTCTTTGATCACTCGTCTTCTTTAACCTTGGATTCGAAAGTTGACATTGTTTATCTTCCTTCCAATGAGGACCTCTTAGAATCCATGATCGAGGCTTGTCCTTCGACATGTATTCCTTCTGGAGTGTCATCCTCTTGAAATACATGAAACAAATGACCATGATAAGAGTTCCCTTTCTGTTTCAAGCTCGTTAAAAAATGAAATAGGCCATCATGAGCATAGTTTTCCTACCGTTTTAATCTCATTAAAAAATGAAACAGGTCCTCCCAATCATAGTTTATCTTTGGTTTCAATCTTGCATAAAAATGAAACCATCCCCACGAGCATAGTTCTATTCCTGTGTCAAGATCGTTAAAAAATGAAACAGATGACCATGAGCATAGATTGGTCTGTATCTCCAAGCTCATTAAAAAATGGAATAGACCTGTACAAGCAGAGTTTACCTTTGGTTTTGAGCTTGTGTAAAAATGAAACCATTCCCAATCATAGTTTACCTTTGGTTTTGAGCTTGTGTAAAAATGAAATCATTCCCAAGCATAATTTACCTTTGGTTTCAAGCTTGCATAAAAATGAAACCAACTTCACGAGCATGGTTCTTTTCCTGTGTCAAGATCGTTAAAAAATGAAATATATCCCTTCCCTTTGAGTCGAGTCTTTCGCCATATTTAATATATGAAACTTCATTTCATTCGCCTATGTTATTTAATCCTCTTTTTTTCTTCCTCCCCTGGTGAATATATTCCTATTAGTAACCATGAGTTTGATTGGATGAAAAAAACCGAGTAGGTGAACAAAACAAAGCTTTGGGGGCATGTATCCATCCTCTGGACATCATACTGGAGGTAAGACATCAGCTTCCTGTGCTGGGGGGAAACTTCCAACCTCTGGATATCATGTTGGGAAGAAACCTGCCAATGGGCATTCTACTGAGCATAGTTTATTTTCTGTTACAAGCTCATTAAAAAATTAAGTAGACATCATGAGCATTATTTTCACCTGTCTTCGAGCTCGTTAAAAACAGTAAGATGGTATTTATCTTACTTTTCAATTTTTTCGTGCTCTAGTTGAAACATGAAAAGTGGTTTGAGCTTACTTTTTACTTTTTCCTTCTCTGGTTCAAACGTGAAAAATATTCTGAGTGCTTTTGATACCATTTTCGTGCTCGTTAAAAATTTGAGTAAAAAGGTGTGTCTAACGAGTATAGGTTTATCACTTTATCCAGCCTCGCTAGACTACTTACGAAAAGGAACTGTGCCGAGTTTAATTTTTCCTTCGTCGTACTCGATCATCAACCATGACAAAGTTTTACATGGATTCCTCTTTAAGCTCTTTTCAGACTCCTAAAATAGGAAAATATTGTTGAGCGAACTTGTTTCTTTGACACTCGTAAAAGGATTTGAAATGACATCTATCCGGTGATATTTTATCCATTTTTTGGACCATTTAGACTATTTACGAAAAAGGAATACTCTAGTCAATCATTATTAGAAGAGTTCTCTCTCACGTTGTTTTATCCTTTTTCAGGTGAGGAGACTAACTTTTACGAAAAAGAACCATTAAGAGTCTTCTTTTGACCATTTCAGACTCTCTAAATGTGAAACGTCACCGAGTTTTCCTTCTTTGAACCCGTAAAATTATACATATAAGGACCCTTTTTGGGACCGAACCCGTCCTTTCTCAGGTTCATAAAACATGTGGTATTGGACTCATCATATGATGAGCTACATCGAGTGTTTGTTACCCTATTCCGGCTCGTTAAAAATAAAAGAGGCACTCATCCATCATGATGGGGAAATTAAGGGAATGGGAAGATGTATTTGAGTTTGTATTAATGGCAGCTTAAAGTAACCTTTGAACATGGCACCTGTTTGTATTCTAGTCAAATAGTTGGGTAATCTGCTTTCCTCTGAGTCATACCAATTTCATGAGTCATCCCGCTCCTTCAAATTCATCTGAAGAATGCTTCAGTCATTTGTTTCATTATTTCTTGGTCTCTACTATGCTGAGTCAGTGCTGCCAAGTCACTTTTCGTGTCGTTAAATGTTCAAAGGAAGTATTTGTCCATAATCAACCTTCGCAGTCATTAAGCCTTCCATTGTGTCGGTCGTCCATGTTTACCATTACACCTTTGTGTCAATCCACATTTATTTGATCTACCATCTTATATATTACTTCCTGTGTTAGTTTCATGTCAATGATGTGGGATACAACATGGCCCTCCTTCGACGAGTCTATTCTTGTCGACATCAGCTCATCATCCAGGAATTAGACTTAGAAACTAATCGGTACCTTGGAGCCTGCATGCCTCAATGGAAGGTCTCCTCGCTTTTGATAATAGGTTTACATCATTGAAATCCGATCGAATGATTCCACGAATGTTCGAGTCCAACTCATTTATTCGCATTCGTTGGGATGTACTAGTGATGCCTTGGGGATCATCGTCATCATTGGTGATTTCCCTCGCACTTGTTAACGGTTCACATCATTTACCGATAATCAAGTGGTTTCTACCATGTTCGACTTCAACACATTGTAATCACATGGAAAGATTCGTATCATTTCGGGAATGGGTAGAAGACCCTAGGTTGTTTTGATGTCTTAATATTACACCCAGGTTGCGATGGAGATTTTTTTAGTACGTCCCCACATAGATGTTATGATGGAGACCTCGTTAATGTACTATCGCACAGATCCACTCTTGTATTGGTCATGGCTGTGTTATTATCTCATCATGGATCTACGCTTGTATTTTAGTAGCCATGATTGTGCTCAGTCATTCAGATATGGATCCACGTTGTATTTTGGTGGCCATATCATCGGTCAGTATCAACATGGATCTGTAATGTATTGGTCGGTATATATGTTTTGAGTCGTTGGGATAATAAAATTATTGTACTGCAAAATATCCTTGGTTATTGTTGACAGATTTCCAACCAACGATTCCTTGCCTTGATCCTTTATACTTTATCCATGAAAGTATTTCACCTATCCTGTTACTATAGCTTCATACTTTGGGGGGCATTCTGTTACACGTAAATTTTCTACTAATCATGATTATGAACCATGTACACTTTATCCTTGCCTAAATCCCTGAAGTACTTGACCAAAATACTTGGAAGATGAGTCATGAGGGTTTTTCCATGAAAAAACCCTGTTTAGAGAGGTCGACGCACCTTGCCTTCTATCAAAGTGTGTCTTTCCTAATAGACACACCTTGCTCCATTACAAAGTGCGTCACTGACGCATGTTGCTAGTGTCTAGGGTGCGTCGATGCCTGTACGGAGGAAAAAATGAGAATTTTCGAGAAGTCTCTCGAAGGAGACCCTTGTGGAGGCATATACCTTCCATATAGGGTGGATCTTACTCACCTTCCATCTTAGTAGGATCCCACCTCCTCCTTCTCCCTAATCCTCTCCTCTCCTCCTCATCTCTTTTGGCCTATAAATGAAGCTCCTCTTCATGGGATATGGGGGTTGAAATGAGGGTAGCCAAATGATGTAGAAATTGAGCCAGGAATCCATTATTCCATGATTGGAAAATTGAGGCAAGGTTCCATTGGAAAGGATCTTCAACACCAAGGATTCATTGGTTGTAATTATTTCCTCTATTTTAATTAATACATCAATGTATTTTTTTCCCATAAATGATGTGTAATTTCATTTATAGTAGTTCTCCTTGGTCAATTTCTTAGATGTATCATGTTATATTGTAGCTTATTTTCTTTGTCCTTGTGAATCTTTTGCAGGTAATCTCTTCATCAATAAACCGGATTGCGAAAGCTTCAAGCCATGAGGATGACCTTCGTAAATAAGGTATGGACTAGACTCTTTGTATTCAAGTAATTTTATAGATCTAGGGAAAGGTTTTCATTCTTGTTTTTCTTTGTTCTAGATTTGAACCATTCGGACTAGGGAGATCAGTTGGTGTCTGCACCAACGGATTTATCTGTTAACACTACAAAATTAGTGCCAATAATTCTATATTGACAAGAGTTTCCAATATAAAATACATAGACTGAGATTATCCTAGTAACACATGGAAAATTTTCACCGAGGCATTGTAAATGAGCTTTACCCTTGAAATATCATGATGATCAATACATCAAGTGTTAGTTATTGTTCTCACACTAAGTCTATTTAGTACTATAAAATACCAATGAGTTTCATAATCTTATGATATAATAGGACATAAGGCATGGTATTATTCTTAAATAATGACATGATAGTGTCATGTAATTAGTATTTGCTATGGTTTATCTCTATTACAAGTTTGGAAGATTATTACCACATTACAATAGAGATCAAGTATTATAAAATTTTACCAAGAAAACATGCCAATGATAACCATACATTATTATTATCCTATAAATAACCTAACATTTCCAACCATAAGTATTGAGTCTCCAAGTTTAACCATGTTAGTAAGGTCAAAAGGATACAAACTGGGCCAATAAACCATTGGAAGTTCAATACAATAAGATATATAAATGGCCAATACAATAAGATAATGACATGGTAGTTTTATAGTGTTAGTGATAAGAAATTGTTGAGTAATATAGTTTGGTGTTAATTTATTCATTAATATAGAACTTTTGGTGTGCACTAAACCATTATGAATCTATAGTGTGACCAGCCAAATAAGCGCTCATTGCAATACACCTATGTGAAACTAGCACATACTTCTAGTCATATTTTCGCTACCATGCATGACAACCACTTTTGATCTTTAACATAGCATTGATCCAAAGTCATTGCTTGATCTACATGGTTATGGTTCAACCCTTATATTAGTAGGTGATTGAAAATTCCACCTTAGCATAACTCATTCCGCTGTAGCTCAGCTCATAACATAACTCACAAGATTGGTGTGCTTGACTAGTATGGCAATCAAAGTTGACTAGGTATATAAGGTCCACTATATATAGTGATTAAGTTAGTTCATTCCCTAGCTAACTACTTCCAAGATTTGAGTGATTAGTTATATTGATCTATTATACTTTGGGTGATTTGTAATGCACTACCTAGTTTTATGTATTTAATCATCCAAGCATGTATATATATGTAACATTTTATTGTAAAAGGTTATGACACCATTTTAATTATTACTATATCCTTAGAAATATTGAACTCACTACCATCATCCTTGTATATTTTGTCACATTGATTAACCATATCACATAATCATTGCCTTATTGTATCTCACTCTTATGTTCTTTGGTGTTAAGGTTTGATCACTTGTTTTGAAATATCATTATTGATGATGTTGTTGTTTATGATGATTGTGTTGATGAATAATGATGATTGTAACATTGATGATGATGATGATGACGATGACGATGGTGTTGTTTATGATGGTGATAATGATCGATGACGACGATGACATTAAGGATGATACTTATGATGACAAAGATGTTCTCGATGTTGATGATGATGATGATGACAATGATTATCATGATGATGACGATGATTATGATGATAAATATGGTGGTAATGCTGATGATGATAATAATCATATACACCGATGTCATCAACGTCATCATCACTAAGATTGTCATTAAATTTTTAATTTAAATTTTTTTATCAATTTTTTAAATAAAATCTTATTTTTTATTTTAAATTAAATTTTGTTTTTCAATATATATATATATATATATTAAATACATAAAAAAATAATAATAAAACAAAACAAAAAAACACAATACAAAAATAATATGACATGTCAATACAAAAATAATATTAAATACATAAAATAAAAATAAAACAATACTAAAAAAATAACAAACAACAAAACCGGAGCTCACCTTTCTACCTCCCGTGCCAAAGTGTTTCATTGTTGTCGACTGCATGCGCGTGCACCCTTTGAGTTCGTTAAGTTGTGAGCAGATCATTCCGGCCAAGGATTCTGTGCAACCATTGCTGTGAGCTATGAGTGAATTGGGATTGTGGTCATGCATCTTCAGCCTCTCGCACATGCACCCATTGAGTTCGTTTTGCTGTGAGAAAAGGTTTCCGGATAGGTATTCTATGCACCAATCAAGTTCAGTGAGTCGTGAGATGTGACCAAAGTTAGATTGTGGTCGTGCAAGGGAGAGGGAGCCTGAGCGGAGAAACTGTGATAAGAAGCAATGCCTCCCAAGTCAGTGAATACAAAGCCCTAAATTTTATGGGGTCCAATTCATAGTTCGAATGGTTGATTTGAACCCCACCTCTCCTTTGGCCACAAATTGTTTGAATGGCTCATATACTTGAACCCCATCTCTCTCCTTTGGCCATGAATTGTTTGGTAGGGTTCTTAGAAATAAATAAAAACATACTCAAATATCGTGCAATATTTTTGTCAACATTTATGTGAATTTTTGTGCAATATTTATGTGAGTTTTCGTGAGTTTTCGTGCAATATTTCTGTCAACATGTGCTTGTTCACACTTAGTAGCAGCATTGTGAATTTCCATTTAGAGCCTTGTTGGATCCTGGGTTGCTTCAACACCAAGTACCTTCATAAGATTGCTCATATTTACTTTTGGCTTTGAAGGCTCTATCAAACCCTGCCTTATCATCTATTGTCTATCCTTTTCCTTTGCAAGGTACCGCTATGTACGCAACTTTTTTGCTCCTTCTTGGTTAGCTTTAAAGGTAAAATAACATTTGTGTAGCTACCAAAGGGTAAAAGAACCATACCCCACCACTCAACATCAGGTATATAGGATCCTTTGGTTTCTCTTCTTTTGTAGGAACTCTTTCTGACACTTCAATCAAATTAGGATTTATATCAAGCTCAGCCTTTCCCTTGGCAAGTTGTGCTTGCTTGATCTTTAGCTCCTTTTCCTGTGCTTCTCCGAATTGACTCTTAAATTTCAATATTTCTTCCTCCTTTGACCATCTTCCTTCCTCAACAAATTGAAATTTCATCCTCTTAGGCCTCAAGAGATTTGTTTTATTAATACCCATTTTTGGATCAAATTGGGGATTGGAATTGGGTTCTTCATCAAATTCTGGCCTTAGAATTTGAAATGCTTCTTTTTTCTGTTTGTTTATGTTCACCTTCAAAGTTCCCAAGTTTGTAATTTTTGGTTTGTCAATTACATTCCCATGTTCATCTATTGCACAACCCTGAGCATCAAGATGAAGAACAAGATCTTCAGTAGGCTTCTACTAGCCAGTAGTACCAAATTGATCAGGCACTTGTCCAGGAAATATACTCAAAATTTGCTTCATAGTTATATACTCAAAATTTATTCGAATTTACATAGAGCATTCAAGAAAACATGAAAAGTATGAAAAGAGATGAATGTGTTGAATGTCGAAACAACTTCCTAAGCTTCACGTATGTAGAGTTGAATGTGGATTGAGGGGTGACATTGTGTCAAACGAGGTTGGCAAGGTCAAATAAGAGGTAGTTACAAGGATCCATTACATATATTTGACCTTATTTGACCTTCCATCTCTTTGGAAGTTCAAATAAAAGGTAGTTACAAGGATCTATTGCATGGATGCATGGATTCATGGTTACAAGTGATGGGTCAGTTTACAACCATTGCAAGGTTAACTCAATTTAGGAATGAAAACCTAGTTTAAACCCTCGTGAAGATTAGGGGATCCACCTAACCTTAAAAGACAATATGAAATTAAAATAAGGGATTGTAAAGTCACAAGGATGCCTCAGTTATTCATGTACTCATAGCTATGTATGGGTTGGCCCATATACTCCACAATTGTTGACTACCCATACTTCATCTAAATGTTAAGGCCAATAACACATTTTCAGGCCTCGATGTAGGTTCTATTTTGTTGTTGTTGCCTTGCTAAGCTTGTTGATTCCATTAGAATTCAACAATTCTTCAATAACCATAGTTATTTCTCATGGTTATATATATCTTAGCCACACATTGTCATGATTTTATATAACATTGGCATCCCATATGATAGTTTAGATGTTGTCATTGAAACAGCTACATCACTTGTAATACCATTCCTTGTGTTTCACAAATTGAATCCTTCATAAGGTGAAAGGTATTTTTATTTGGTAGCAAAATTATTAAAGGCTTGGGTTGGAAATTTGCTTCATAGTTATATATGAACAGAGATGGATGTGTTGAATTTACATAGAGAATTCAAGAAAACATGAAAAGTATGAACATAGATGAATGTGTTGAATGTGGAAACAAAATCCTAAGCTTCACGTATGTAGAGTTGAATGTGGATTGAGGGGTGACATTGTGTCAAAAGGGGTTGGAAAGGTCAAATAAGATGTTTTTACAAGGAGCTATTGCATGGATGCATGGTTACAAGTGAAGGGTTAGTTTCCAACCATTGCAAGGTTAACTCAATTTAGGAATGAAAACCTAGTTTAAACCCTCGTGAGTATTAGGGGATCCACATAACCTTAAAAGACAATATAAAATTAAAATAAGGGATTGTAAATTCACAAGGATGCCTAAGTTATAGGGAACCTCAAATTTGTAAATGTTGTAGGGAACATCCCACCTCCTTTGTAGCCATTAAGTAAAACAAAAGGTTGTATTTCTCCTTTATTGATTATATAATAATGTCTCTAGTACAACTAGTTGACATAGTGCTTTTTGGAATAAAGTGGTTTGAGGTTCAAAACTATCACAAAACTGTATCTATTTTCCCCCAAAAATCTCTCTCTATTATTCATATGACTTAATCATAAAGTGCATCCATCTCTTCTTTGCACATCCTCCGTGAAAATCAATGATGAGGAAAAAAGGTGGGTACCATTACCAAATTTGTGCAATCTAATGCTTCCTCTAAATCAAGGGGCATGTTTTGCATCTTGTGTACTTAACCATGAAATCTTTATTTTCTATTATACTCATTGTTGTGATAATCTGCAGAAGGATATAACAGCTATAACAAGCCTCACACAAACTCTCAAGAAGTTGCAATGAAGAATAGAAGAATGCACTCAATAATCACTCATGAACACATAAAATGGAGAATAGCAGTATCATACATCAACTATGAGTTGGCACTGTGAAAACTGAATACAATAATACAATAACTGTGTAGAGAATTCGAATTAACCAAGGAGGTCATTCGAATCATGCTCAAAGTCTAGCTTGGACTGCATTGGAGACATCATCCAGTTAGTTAGTAGTACCAGTCATAAATGGTAATAGTCAGTCAAGTGAGTCTAATTGAGTCTAACAGAACCATCTAGGCATAAATCAAGGGATGGAGACTTCAAGGAGTGCGAATGAGGATGTCAAAAGCTCAAGTGGCACTCCAGAACTAGCTAACTAGGAGATACAGGAAGTTAGCATGAGCAATCAGTGGAAGAACTGCTCAATCAATGCACTAACTGACTGTCAGTCAACTGGTAGTTGAGATGAGGTGCTCTAACTGAATGATAATTGGTGGTAGGTGAGCAAAGGCGCACTTGTCATGCAGAAGAGTCAAATAGGGCGCATCAGGTAAGTAGGAGGGCTATTGGGGGATGAAGACAGGCTCTAGGGAGCTGAAAGTAGGCTCTAGGTGCTGGGAGGACCATCAAGATGATGACTGGATGCATGCAGTTGCATGCAAATGCATGCAGCATGCAGATTTGCATGCAAAATATAAAAATGATGGTGAGAATATTCCAACACCCCCTGCAAGCTATACTATGAGGTAATAACTGAAAACTGAAAAATAGGGCCCTGGTGATTGAGACCAAAGGTCTCCCCGTACAATCAATCTAAATAAACTAAGTGAGGAAAGAGGGAAAACCTAGTGGGAAGAAATCCCTCCCTCAAAATAGACTGAAGGATGCTAATGAAGCATATCATCACTCACCCCTGAAGGAGGCAAGTGTCCTTCTTTTCCGAAGAAGGATCGATCGATCTGAAATGGATCAGTAATGTGAGAAGGATGAAACCTTCCATTCTGAAAATCTGATCTGGTTCTTCTATGATCATGTGGATCACCAACCAAATCACTGGCACATCGGAGTGTAATGGATTCCCATCGAGGAAGAGGAGGATCATCAGTTGAGAGATCACCAGGTTCTTGTGTAACTGGATCTCTCATTCGCTCATCTTCATCATCAATTGCTAGACCTTCATGTTCTTGTGGATCTGGATCTAGCATTCCCTCGTCATCATCTCCATCTTCAAATTCTGAATCTGAAATCTCATGTGAAGAAGCTTCACTCTCTTGCTCATCATCACTTTCAAACTCTGAATCTGAAATCTCATGTGAAAAAGAAAGCGAAACTGGCTCATCATCACATCCAAACTCTGAATCTTAAATCTCATGTGAAGAAGCAAGTACAACTGGATCAACATCACATCCAAACTCTAAATCTGAAATCTCATGTGAAGGAGCTATGATCTCTTGCTCATCATCACTCAAAGGAGGATCCAAAAATGTGAATATCATGAAACTGTTTCAAAATGTGCATGTAGTTCTTTGATGTCTTCTTTGAACCAACATAGGTGAGATCACTATCAAAGGAACTAGGATATGATTATGATGGATCTCCAACAAGATCATTAGTGGATGTAGTAGTGGTGGCCCATTTTTCCATATGAGTTGAACCAAAGGGTGCTAGATCTTCAGGTTCTTGTGGATCTAGATCTAGCATTCACACTTCTTCAAGAATCCTCTTTTTCCCAATCTTCTTTGGTAAATCTTTTCCATTTGGAAGACCTTCAACCACATTTTGAGCTTGCAAGTTTTGCAAATGCTTGTAGTTGAGATGAGATAGCCTACTCTCTTCATTTGCATAAGAGTGAAGAGCAGTCTCCTTTGAGAGAGGTAAGAAGTGTGAAAACTCATAGAGTTTTGTCTTATGATTTGCAACTCCTTTTGCAATGATTTTCCCTGAAACCATGTGTTGTATCTCGACTTCATTTGGAGAAAATATCACTCTTTTGGGTTGTCCTATATGATTCATTTGATACACTGAAAGTATATTTTCTGTGAGAGAAGGAACATAAAGCACATCAGAAAAGTAGCCATGGTCAATATTGATTCCTCCAATCCCCTGAGAGGAGACTTCAGAATCATTGCCCAACATGATGGAAGGGCCAACTGAGCTTTCGAAGTCGGAGAAGAGATCTTTGGAGTAAGACATATGTCTTGTTGCTCTTGAATCTATGATGAATGAAGAATCTGTTGATGCTCTTTCCCTGAGGGCATGACATCTCTCATTGTCCTCAGATATAGAAGGTTTAGTATTAGTATCTTTCTTCCTTGCACATGCAGGTACAGGAAGATTGTTCTTCTCAAGTAACTGAGCCATCAAGTCTATTGTATTCTTCATACAATAACTCTCAGGATGAAATCCTCAATGAAAATATGTGCACTTGGATCTCTCTTTCTGAGATTGATTGTTCTTCTTTGGGTTCGAAACCCCATCTGGCTGATATGGAACATCTTTTTGCTTTGTATCATTCGCTCTCTTTTCAAAAATATTTTGCTTGCCCTTTGCATTCGCTCTTTTGACCTCAGCAACTATAAGAGCCAAATCCAACTTTGGTTTGATCATTCCCATGGAGATTAACTTCTCCTCCTCTTGAGTAAGAGATTGGATGAAGTCATCAAGTGAGGGAAACTTCCATTTTGGAATAGACATCTTAGCTGACTGAAATGTGGAGACAAAAACTGAGAAGTTTGGCCCCAATTTAGAGAGAATGGCAAGAATGAGTTGTTTGTCTTCTTTCACTATCTCATATCTTTTCAACTGAGAAATCAAGATTTTGAACTTGGTTAAGAATGCATTGATGGATTTGAAGCTTTTAGGACTCAAAGAGATGAGTTCATTCTCCAATTTATGACCTTTCAGATCATCTTTCTATCCAAAGAGGGATTCGAGCTTGTCCCAAACCTCTTTTGGAGATGTTAGATCCATGACATGGAAGTGAAGATCTTCAGAAATTGAGAGAAGAAGTAATCCTATTGCTTCATCAAGCCTATCCAAGTACTTGGATTTCTTTACTGCACTGAGTGGTTCGACCATAGTTCCATTTAGTATCCTGGTGAAGCTCTTGGAACTCATGAAGAGAGCCATCTTAGCTTTCCATTCGACATAGTTAGAAGAGGTGAATTTTAGATCCATCTGAACAGTGAAGTTCAAATTGAAGAAGAATTCGAATGGGTGAATAAACCTGCAAAACAAGAAGAGTTTTGTTGATAGAGATTTGCTACACTTCGAATTAACATTACCTTAAGACACCCGATCACATATGACTAAGTCCTTCACACCTGGCTAGACCTCACTGGATTGCTCCAGTGAATTCAAGGTAATAGCACCAGGATTTTCTGTGGAAACTTAGAGGCTTCTGGTGCTCAGGGAAATATAGCTACTCAAAGAAATGTTGCAACTGCTGCTGCTGCAATGGCTGCAATTTGAATATATGTTGACTTCTCTGATACCATGTGATAATCTCCAGAAGGATCTAACAACTGTAACAAGCCTCACACAAACTCTCAAGAAGTTGCAAAGAAGAAGAGAAGAATGCACTCAATAATCACTCATGGACACAAAAAATGGAGAATATCAGTATCATACATAAGCTATGAGTTGGCACTGTGAAAACTGAATACAATAATACAATAATTGTGTAGAGAATTCAAATTAACCAAGGAGGTCATTTGAATCATGCTCAAAGTCTAGCTTGGACTACGTTGGAGACATCATCTAGTCAGTAGTACCAGTCATAAATGGTAATAGTCAGTCAAGTGAGTCTAATTGAGTCTAACAAAACCATCTAGGCATAAATCAAGGGATGGAGACTCCAAGGAGGGTGCATGAGGCTGTCAGAAGGTCAAGTGGCACTCTAGAACTAGCTAACTAGGAGCTAGAGGAAGTTAGCATGAGAAATTAGTGGAAGAACTGCTCAATCAATGCACTAACTGACTGTCAGTTAGCTAGTAGGTGAGATGAGGTGCTCTAACTGAATGATAACTGGTGGTAGGTGAGCAAAGGTGCACTTGTCATGCAGAAGAGTCAAATAGGGTGCATCAGGTAGGTAGGAGGGCTGCTGGGGGATGAAGATAGGCTCTAGGGAGATGAAAGTAGGCTCTAGGTGCTGGGAGGACCACCAAGATGATGACTGGATGCATGGAGTTGCATGCAACATGCATATTTGCATGCAGGCATGCAAAATATAAAAATGATGGTGAGAATATTCCAACAATTGTATTTTTTTTTTGTATGTATGCACATATTGTATCATCTCTAAACACCTGTAAAATACCACTAGTATGTTATAGGGGACTTATAAATAATTTATATATAACACATACTCTTTAACAATAAGCAATAACCTCTCTTGTGATGGAATGATGTAGGTAGTTTAATGTTGAACAAACACTTCCTTATGCACACTATGCCAATTTCTCCAATGACATTATGATGTAGTTGATGATAAACTCATTGATTTCCTTTCTCTTTGGAAATGTCTTATCATCATGATGTGTGGGATGCAATCATTAGTCCTTTTTCACACATATACCTCATCATGACCACATGATCCATGTGGACCCTTCTTCATACAGTGATGGTGAAATTTCAGGTTATATGGAACATTTGTACATTTGAGAGAGAGAGATGATTGGTTGTACCTTCCCCACCTTGGTTGATTTACTTTTGGTTCTTACACCTTGTTTTTTATTGGTCTTGTGGCACCTTTCCCTTGACGTGTGGTTAGTACGTTCATTTCACCCATCTTGAGTTGTTTGTACCACCCTTTAATTTTTTTGGTCCTTTGGGTACTATATATATGGTTGTTTGTCCACTTTTTGTTTTACCCTTGTCCTAGGGGCTATGGGTCATGTACCCACATGTATATTGTGTTGGGTCATGTTTTGGGTCTTTGTACCCTCACCTAAATGACCCTAGAACCCCACTTATGATTTATGTTATTATTTATGACTCTTTTATATTTTATTTGTTATTTTATTATTTTACTTTAAATTTTTAATTTTTTTTTTTTTTTTTTTTTGTATTAAGTAGTTCCTTCCTATTTTAATGGAACCCTATTTTTTGGACTTTAATGGAACCCTATTCTTTTGTTGACTGATCTGACTGAAGGAAGCCGCTACAATTATGAGATTGTTATCCTAAATCTTATGGAAGTCCAATCTGATTGCTTGAAGGCTAACTTAAGGCTGATTATTTGAGAAGTTTTTATACTTAGCTTGGAATGACTTCTCTTTGATTGTGTTAATGTTGAATATTATATTTGCCCAAATATCTCCCGTTAGGACTTGTCCTGTCAAACAAAAGTGTTGGTGATCAAATCTGTGTTTTTTCGTTAAGATTTTACTTGCACCGAGACTTATGTTGTAATCATTATTTTTGCTTTATTTAACTTCTGTTATGAATGTAACTGTCTTTGTCTAACTAATTTTGCATACAACCTTTCTCTCTCTCTCTAGTTTGTACTTACCATTTAGTAGGGTCAGTGTGTTCCTAGTGTTGGTTGACCTTTGAGAGGTACAGTTTTGACTGAAAGTAATATTTCATAGTATAAAACAGGAAGGTTCCACATTACAGGTAATTACCCTAAACCTATCTTCTTTACTCATGTTAATGTTGATTAAATATTGTTGGTAATTACATGTTACTGAAGATTACTTTAACACAGTGATCCAACTGGTAGTGTTAAAGTGGAAAATTCGAAAGAGATGAAAATTATGTTTTGTTACTGTTGTACTATTTAGTTTCAGTACTTGTTTATTAGATGTAATTAATTTTGTATTAAAGTATATTGATTTTTTTTTATTCTTCTACATAAAAATCTAACTCTACCAAAAATTAACATCATAACATATCAAGTACTTTTCAAATATCATAACATCAAGTGCATGCTACACTCGAGTTCGTCCCTCCTCTTGAATACAAGTTGTAAAGGTCGGCGCTATTGTTGGAAGAGTTGAAATGATATTTTAACTTGGAAATAGTTGTGTGATTACTTTTTATAAGGAAACAAGGAATGAATTGGGTGGTTGGCATGTTTTAAAGAGAAGGAAATCCCTAGAGTGTTGGGAATTCCATGTTTCATGGTAATAGTTGCATATGTGTATCTACATGCACATACAAATAAAAATATGTTCATATACATGAAATTAATACAACAAAGGGTGATAATAACAATATGGAATCACTTCCCTATCCACTTCTCCCTAACCAAATTAGGACTCTTTATATCTATTTCATATTCCCACAAGATTCTAAAGTTCATGGTTCTCTCATCATATTGGGAATGTAGACAATCCTCAAGGAAGCAGGTATAATTCATTGGAATTGTACAAATATAATATGGAGCATCATGTTTTATTTGTTATGTCTTTTTCGTGTGTATATTGGTTTCATTATGATAATGTTTTCTACATTTTTTGGGTAGGGGGGTGATCAAGGAAAGTCCCCAGCTGTGGATCAGAAGACACCAGCATCGAGGCATCAGGTAAACCTAATTGTAATTTTAGGAATCTATCATGACCAATATGTTTTGTTAATATAATTTTTTCCTCGGTCTATTGCTTTCACGTTAGTAATGTTTTATATATTTTTGTTGAAGACCAATGATTCAGCGTATGATCCATCGTCATAGAAATCAATAGATTTTGATGTGGATGAGTTGATGCGCGATGCTGACATTGGTTCTTCTCTAGACCCGATTAAGATGATAGATAAGACCTTGAAAAAAAATAATGAGGATATCCTTCGTCTGCTATTCATTCAGCCGTAGACAGATGAGATTAGAGCAAAGATTGATGTTTTGGTAAAGAGATCTCAGGCCTTGAAAGTAAGTTGCAGAATCTTGAATCATAATATAAATTCATTTAGTATTTTATAATTTTTACTTGTATATGATGGTGAACTAAAATATGGTTTGTATTTACATGATTTTTTGCGACCACACACTAATGGTCAAGGCGGTTTTGTCCCTAGTGATGCTCGTGGAGAATCGTCACATGAGAAAACGACTCCACGTACATCTCATGTGCCATTGTTGTCGACTAAACAGGCGACAACATGTTCTGTGACACCCCCGAGGCCAACTGTGAGTGCACCCACTAGTGACCGGCGCACGCCAGATCGTGCAAAAGAAGGGGTCGATGCAGAGCCTGCTAGAATTGATATTGATGAAGAAGCATTTCCTGGATCTTCCCATGACACTAGAACGGGTACACTACATACAACATTTTTGGTGGACGAAGAGCTCATTCCAATAAAGATAAAGAAGATCCCAGGTATTTATACATTGTTCAAGTTAGTGTTTATAATTTGATTGTAATATGCTGATAAAACATTGTTTTTCAACTAATAATGGCATGATCGTTTTGCAGGAAATGATATTTTTTATAAACATATAAATGATTTCTCATTGGAGATATTTGGGCCCACCATCCACACAAGGTGGGATAGACAAAGTAAAAATTTAAAATATGAGCTTACTAATCGGTTGGTTGACCTATTCGGAAACGAGACCTTTAATCGATCCAAGTTCCTAAAGAAGGTTGGACAACATATGAAGATTGTTCGGGACCAATATAGGGTTCATCTAGAAAGGAAACCTAGGTATGAGCGCCCTCCGATGATTCCAACAAGAGAGTGTAAATCCCTAGTGGAAGATGGAAAGGAGAGGGTTCTGAGAAAAGAAGGAAAGCTACCACCGGGCACAGGGAGGTATGCAATACTTTCCACAATGTAATTCTAAACCTTATTATTATTAATTTTATATCAAATTTGGAGCATCTAACATATTTCAACACTTTCATAGGCTGTCAGACATATCAAAGGCCACAAAGGAAAGACAAGAAAAAATTGGTCAGCACAAGCTTGGGCCTGGTGGTTATTCGAATTTGGCAACACAAATTGTAAGTATCGAAAAACAAATATTACATCCAAATAATAAATTGCAAATTATTTTTCATTTTATTGCACCGCAAAAGGTAAATTCATGACGTTATGCAAATATGCAGGCCAACCAATTCAAGGAAGCGCCCACTGAGGAAGACTTGAATCTTGGCTTCCAGCACGGCTTTGGAGCTGTTGTTGAGCGCCGAAAAAAGATTTTTCTGGGAAAACACAGTCTTCTGGTGATCCATCTTGCGCACAGGTATATAAAATCTATATAGTTTAATGGAGATTTATTACTTGTGCAATATATTCGTTATAAATATTTTCCATAAAATATTGACTATGTTTTGAGCAGGAAAGCAACAATCCACTTAATGTCAAGGATGGAAAACAACCAATCGAATATCATGCTTCGAATCCTGGTAATGAATTTATTCATATGCTACAATTTTAAATATTGCATTGCAGATGGTGAATATTAATTGTACTTTTCCATGTTTCAACTGCAGAGAATGTAGAGGGTCACACTGTACAGGTTGAGCCTAGACAGGAATATGAAGTACATGATGTGGCCACAGCAAGTAAAACAACACCTTTGTAATGTTTTTGAAATGAAATACTTGTCATTATACCAGAATATATCAATGTAACATTTTCACATTATTGCAACAAATACGGACCCCTTGCCGCAAAATCCACATCGCGAGTACTCTACTAGGAAGACAACATGACAAATTGATGAAGCACCAAGAACTGAACAACAAGTTCCAGAAGATGAGTTTCTTGTTGATTTTGTAAAGAGAAAAAAACATAGAAAGAAGTGACTGAAGAAATATTGTGTACTTATTTTTGATAATATATTGTCATGCATAATTTTTTGCCTACTGAATGAATGAATGGTTTAATGAATGTTAGCTTTTATTGAATGAATGGTAAATTTTTATTTATGATGAAATCCGCATGTTTGCACATAATGTTTTTTTCAAGTACATGCATTGGGTATAGGGAATTGAGAGTGATGTGAGGGGGGGGAGGGGCCATAAGATATTCCACCTTCACGTGGTTGGCCCTGTTCAATGGAGAATATTAAATTATTCTTGAAACAAAGAGTATCTCAATGAATGGATATGGTGGTGCCTTTCTACAACCCACTCATGTGTTTTCTAAATTTTGGCAATTTCTTGGGGATTGTTATGAAACTAAAGCATCTTATCCTACTTTCCAAGCCTCTAACAAGGTAAGGAATTATTCATTTCTCATAGTTATTTCTTTGAAGCATTATTGTCATAGCATGTATGCCATGAATTATAAAATTTCTTCTGGTGTATAATTGTAGTGTTGAAATTTTACTATGGCTATTTCACTCATCCCTTGGAACTTGTTACAGACAGCCTTGGGCAAAATTTTGAAATTTCAGAAGAAAAATTGGCGTTTTGATGTGATCGGTGGTATTATATACTTTGTTTTGGTGTTCTTTGTGTTTCCTCAGGTAAACTCTTATTACCCATTATTTTTCTTGAATATTATTGTAATTTACATTATTAAATTAAAATGTTCATCAAACGTATAATATCTAATTCTAGATCAGATAGTGAAATTATTAGGCCTGGCCAATGCTTGAAAAGAGAGATATACCAAACAAGATCAATCAAGTAAAGATTCAGGGATGAAGTAGCACTAATGAAGCTTGCTTATTATGTATATTTGTTTATAGGTGGTTTTACGTGCATATATGAACTCCTGCACTTCAGCCACAATGATCTTAAATAATCTTATTTCTAGTTTAATGTTGTATTTTCATTGCAAACTTGTCATCCCTAGCATATATGTGTTTGAGTAATACATAACACTTAGCATTTTTAGTCTCTAGTTAAAAAAAGGTGTTTTGATACATGTCCTAACTCAACATTTCCACTAAATCTACAAGCATTAACATTTTCTCCACACATTAGCATTCAACTCTAATGAAATATTTTTTATGAAGTCATGTACCTCCACATGATGCCTAATTCGACCAAGGAAGTTAACCATACATGGATAGTGCTTCATGATCTTAGGGATGATAATATAATATTTGGTCATGAAATCAAAATATAGTCATCTCTTATCCAAAAGGCCTCTGTCACTAGATACACTTTACGTATGAGCTAAATGGGCACATTTTATGAGCACACATAGTGTTGTGGTTGAGTCAAGTTTCATTCCTACTCATTCCATTTGATGAAATAGAGTTAAGGCCTCATTTGAATGCCCTTGTTGATCCAATTGCATAATAACATGGTTAAGCACACTTGAGTGAATGTCTCAAAAAATTTAAAGGAGCCATAATCAACACACACATGTAGAACACTAAACATGATCACAATTAAGTTGGCTTAAATTCCTTGGACTTGCATAACCATTGATATTCTTATGTTTTAGATCCAATAAATCAACATAGAAGCTTGATGCTAGAAGTAGATGCATGCATGTGACTCTGTATACTAGAAATAAAATCTCAATCATAGATCGATGCAATATGTATGTTGGAAATAGATGCATGTTTTTCACCAACAATTTGAAATGATTATTTGTGTGTATGAACTAAGAGGAGGACAAATATTGATAATTTTGGATATTTATCAAATGATTAGTAGAAAGAAGTAATACAAAAATGGTGGTATTATTAGAATGGATATATTTTTTGCATAAAGACTATCCTTAGAGAGATATGGGAGATGTGCATAATTTCAATATACCATAGGAAAATTATGGAGGGTAAATTAAAACTATAACAAAGAAAAGAACCCACAATTGGTGGAGTAGAGAAAAATGAGCATGATACCTAGTGGACAAATTAACAATCTATAAACCTCACCAATGAAACTATTTTGTTCACACATTCTTATTTCACTTGATCTTCATTCAAATTTTCTTGACAAGTTTCCTCTAACTCTTCATGTGCATATCCTAGAGTAAACTTAACCATTTCAATATCTTGAGTATACATTTTTCCTCTTTTAAGATTAGGCTCGCTTGAATCTATAGCCTCATGCTCACTTCATTCCTTTGTTGTCTTTATTTTCTTACCTACCTCATATTGTTCTATGGGAAGAATAGATTGCATCCCACCTTCATTCTGAACCAAATATTTATAAACCAACATCACATTGGTATTTCCATCTATTGTCAGATTGACTGTTGATTCCACTACTTGATATACCTCATTTAAGACTTCCTTTATGCATGGATTATTGAGCTATGAATCAACATATATGTTACAGCATATTTTTCCACCTTGTGAGCATTAGCACTCATTGGCCTCCATTATTCATTTGATTGAATCAGAACCACTTTTTGTCCTCCAGGAACCCTTGTTTCCCTATTTTTGTTCTTGTATGCGAGCTGCTTCACTGCAACTCGCGCATACGCTAATTGTACCACTACAGCCCGCATACATCGAGTTAATTGGTAAATAATAGTAAAAAGTCTATTTTTTCACTCCAAAAGGCGGCCATTGTGAACTTTGGCCCTCCATGTATCCCGAAACGACTCGATTCAACCTTTCACCTACCTTTGGAGGGTTATATATTGAGCACTTATGGTGCATGGAAGGAGGAGAAAGAGAGAGCATCGAAACTCTATTGGATTTTTTCCATAGCTTGAGTCTACATCCATTGATCCTAGTTGTTATGAACCCTTTATGTTCACCAACCAAACTCTTCCATATCTTGTGAAGCACTCATTCCTTTACTTGTGAGTTTTCCATTGCATGGGGGATTGAAGTGGTGGAGGCACAAGTGGAGGGACCTAGTTCTTGGTTCAGATGAGTTGCCGGCAAGAGGTTGTATCATGTACTTCTTATTCAATTTAATATAAATACTCATTTTCTCATCCAATTGATGTTGTGAATGTTTTATTATCATTGGGTACATTTGCTTACATATATAATGGACTATGTTATTGTTTATGCTAACAACTTTCATATATCATATGCACTTGCTTGTGTTTATTGTTGAGACTAAGTTGCAGGTTCAAGTGTGGTGATTGGAAAGCTCAACAGGGATCTACATCAAATGTCCGGTTGAAGGTTAGTCTTTTATTCCACTTCTTAGCATTTACATTTATATAGCATGCATTGGGAATTGAGTTGATTTCTGGTAGTCATCTGTCTTCTAAAATATGAAGTATTGTGCCATCAATTATCTGTAAATATGGGGTGACTATTAATTGTCTTGTAGTAGATCATATTTTAATTGTCTAAAACATCCAAACACCAAAGCTGCATTTTTAAGTGATTTGGTGAGAATCAATGATTTTCAAAATGAATAACATCCTGTCCCACATATGATACTCTTGACCAAAGGGCATTACACGTACAAGAATACACCTGATAATGTCATAACTTATAGATTTTGTTTGTCATTTTCCACACAAATGGTTATCAATTAATATACAAAATGGGGTTAACCTTAAGCGCAAATTCTAATTATTGCATTGTCATGCTATCATCATTGGAATTGGTACTGAAATGAGTTTAAAACTTTTACATGTAATTTGTTCAACTACCTTGCAAACACTCAGGATATTGTATCCAAAGGACTAGGTGAGTTCTTATGACATCATTGCCAACTTTGAAGTTTTATGTGATCATCAAAGAGTGCAGAGTTAGCACATGATTTATATTCATGGTATTTTGTATCACTCTTGAAATCCAGATAATAGAATTGCATGTATAATTGAGGAGTTGATTCTCTAATAGGTGTATTATAGGTCAAGATGTGGTCACATTATTCAATTGCAGAAGGCAATAGGTGTTATATTGTTGCTTTAGAGGGATTTCTAAGGGAACTGTTGTCAAATATCCATCCTTTGGAGGAGAACCGTGTGAAAATATTGAACATTATCACAAGGTTAAAAAGTATTGTTCAAGGTGTGAATCATTTGAAAGGTAACTTACTATCATCCAAATAAGTGAATACTTAGCAAAAGAACCATTCTCAAAGAGTTTGGTACTATAGAACAAGATTTATTTAGTTTTTTCTTCATCAACTTAAATCATATGGAAAATGTCCATTTCAATATATATCAGGCCTAAATATTTCATTCATTTATTATTTTTGCTTGGTGTAATTTATATACATTTACATTTTTCAATATAAATTGAAAAACAATTTTTCCTGAATAAGAGAGCTAACCCTTATATAAATTGTAACTCAATCTCAATTTACAACAAACTCCTAACTCAACTAAAAATGATGGTAACAATGAATGAGATAACAAAGAACTCATTTTCCTTCATTACTCTTCAACCCAAACTCATTTTTCTCCATTACTCTTCAACCTTTTATCAATTTTTTCAAAAGTAATTAAATCCACTCTAGAATATTAAAACCCCCTCGGACCATCTTTTAAAAATAATAAATAAAAGTGGTTTTATCCTTCTAATAAAATAATACCTATAACCACTTCGAGTAACATGGTCAAACAATATTGTTTATCCAACAAAATCAAAAGGAAACTTCAACCAAAATTTTGAATCCCAGGAATAAAAATCGCTCCACATGGTAACCAACGGTCCTACACCCTCGACATTCCCCAGGACTCGTCCTTCTTCAACAAACTGGATGCCAACTTAGCACAAAGCATGAGGATGTGTGCCAGCAATTTCCAAGGATTGAATACGCCTTTAGAGGGACACCCACAAAGGATCCACCAACGAAGTGACCCACAAATTCATTAAAAAATACCAAACAACTCGAAATTGTATTGAGTCGCTTCACGCTTCAAGTTGGGATCGAGACTCGACAGATGGCTCACAACATAATAAGGAAAAACAATGAACAACTTCGGGGTCAAAGGCACTCCGTGACTGTAATCTCATTTTCTATTTGGCGTTCTAAATGAAGTTGGAGCCCTTCTTTTTCTTTGAGCATGATGCTTCCAATAGAGATTAAGTCCCAGTTCCATCGTGTGGCTGAATTTGTTTTATTCGATGAATTTTATTATCAGTTTTAAGACCAAATCAGAAACTCCAACAACCTTTTGTTTCAAAATCTTCTAATTGGCTATTATCATATGCTTCAACATCTGATAATTGGCTATTATCAGTTTTAAGACCAAATCAGAAACTCCAGCAACCTTTTGTTTCAACATCTGCTAATTGGCTATTTCTTCCAAATGGCTTGGATGCAATATGCATCCCTTTAACAGGACGTGTATAACCGAAGAAATCACCATAGAGTCATCCCGTGCTTTAGGGTCTGGTTAATTCTGGAATAGCTGATGCATTCCCCAAGAACTAGCTCCAACAAGATAAGCATTTGCTGCAATATACTAGTGTCAATTCACTGTCAAAATTGACCAGGAAACCCTGCAGATGTATCATTGACAATACCCCAATTTTATAATACCTCTATTCTTGCCTCAGTTATTGACTCTTTTGACTGTCCCGAAAAGGACATAGAATCTTTATAATTATGAGCATTATATGCAAATTCTAGGGTGGCTGAAGAGCACACTCAATTAACAGAGACAATCATACTTGCAATTAATATGTCACGATTTCACCACTCACCAGCTAATTTAGTTGCAATTAGGAATCTGATATCCTGAACACTTAACTTTTTTTCTTAGTATGGATCAAATCAAGTCTTGGACTGTGAAGGATGCTTCACACATATAATATTATCTAGTTTGTTGCCATCAAATTTGTACAACGTGAGACATTTCATACTTTTGTAGTGTTCACGTGCTTTCTTCCGCAAGTCACTTAACTTTAGTAACTCTCATTTGATGTAGTTATAACCTCTACACGCAAAGGACTCATCCTCGAAATAGGACCATTCTCAAAAGATGTCATTTCCCAAAACTTACAAGCATCAAATGATCCAACATTGTCTCGGTGCTTATTATGGAAAGCTTTTAGCCTCATTGCAGCACTGTGAACCCTGTATTGGTCGACCAAGAACAATGGACCAATCTTCTGTTTTTTTTGTTTTCGCATTGTTGAATGGATTCTAATGAGACAAAGGAGATTATGCCCTTTTCGTGGGCTGAAGGAATAGCTTCCCCATATCAAAGTCAAAACCTCAGGAATATGCAATGACGTCCATACAACAACCAACATTTATATTTCTAACGGATCGTTACCCTTTCCAAAGATTTGGATATATCATTGCTTTGTTTCTTTGACCTTTTAGTCTTGAGAGGTCGTCTTGATTTACATATTTTGGAATAAAAACCAAGGTTTCCCTCAGGAACCTCAGATCGATCCATTGAAAAAAAACCACAAATACATGCATACCCTTGACTGTTGACTTAGGATACCGAAAGGTGCTACAGGATTGATCAGATTGTTGATGCAAATATTTTATGAGAGGCGTTATGCTCCAACTGTGTAAACAACAGTTTCCAGTCAAGGCATTCTAGAAACCCTACATAACAACCGCATCAAATAGGTTGGGTGATTAGGTTTTTATGATTAATCATTAGTAAAAGGTGCGCCAATCTGCTGCTTTCCATCCACTACCTCAGGAATAATGGATGAAGGGGACTGTTTTGCAGGACCTACAAACATCCGACCAATCAGGCCCAAAACAGTTACCTAAGTTTTTCACCAAGTCCTTCCTTCGCTGCTTGTTTCTTGATACACTTCAGAATGCACCATGAACCCTCCCAAACTCTATGGCTGCACAGAGTGCCACCACACTAGATCAGATTACTTAATCCCCAATTGTTTGGCATTTTTCACCAATGGGAAAAATGGTTTAAGGTTGTTGGTAGAGGAAAACATCATACTTTACGCCTAGGTCTAAAAACAATTATGTATATTGTTGCTTGATGGAGACACCATGCTCAAGAGTTGCAGGTGGCATGGCTAGAACCACTTCCATAATGCCCAGACTTCATGATTTAGGTTAGAAATGTGCCATTATGTTACTCAGAAATCTCCATAGAAGTCTTGGATCAACTAAAAAATGCTCAGAATCCCTCTGAAGTATAATGTGGACACCCCATGCAAATAGGGGGTAACATACAGCATGTTGATAAGCCTTTGCAAGTGAAATAGAACACATTCGATGTGGGCATACATAGTGATTGTAATGTAGTTGGAGAATTATTGAATTCAAGAAGACCAAAAACATTGCTTTCAAGGTCACCTTTGCCTATGCCATCTCCCTTAAAAGCATTATAAATGATGAAGTTTTTAGGAGGGCATTGAGAAGAATCGATGTCATGTTAAGTTGTGATGCTAAAACTTCTTTTGTTTCCACTGGAACTAGATATATATTAAAATTTTCCTTTCTATTTGGGGGAATATTAAATATGTTTCCACCATCAGAGTCTTCATTATGATCTACATGTGCACCAACAAATATACAAACCAATAATTTTGTAATGTTGTACTCGACTGCAATTTCTTTAACTGCTTCATAATTTTAAAATTTAGCTCAGCTATGAGGGATACTATTCAGAAAAAGGTAAAAAAAGAGAATGCAGATGAGTTTTAAGTTAGGCTCACTACAGGTTCTTGCTATACGGCTAACCATTTGACATCGAAGAAATAGACTTTATTCTAGATACAGAACTCCAAATCCCCCTACAAGGTTTGATTCTTTTTTTGCAGAAATCAAAACAAACTTAAGAGAATGAATGGCCACTAATGTTCACTAATGAAGCCAAGAAGGATCAAGACAGTCCAAAATAATCATTTCACCTATCCAAAAACCTTGTTTTATTTAACTTATGCATTTCAACCCAATGTATTCTAACTTGACTTAATGACTTCATTTGAACTATGTACCTAAGCACTAACTCTGCAACACCTTGAAGGAGGGGGTCTCAGCTAAACAATGATGTACCAATGGTTTTATTCACACCAGCATGTTCTTGTATCCTTTTTCTATTCCGGGGGGGAACTTGAATATATATCCAACTCATATGTTATTTAGAAGTGTATGATTGCCATGTTGTGTTGGTTTCTATAACAACCAATTTAGGAACTGCAGACTAAGCCTACACAATCAAAAGGTTGACATGATGGAGTTGTTGGTGTCCAATTTTGTCACCATTTTTTATCATTCAGTTTACTCGAAGTGGTGTTATTTCTATCGATTTTGCTATAGTAAGTTGTTTTCTTAGCCATTCAGCTCATCAAACAGTCCAGGCATGCACACATTCACTTACCATGCAAATCTTATTATGTTTTGTATATTATGGTTTATTTATGATTAAAATGATGTTTTTGGGCATAATTAACACTTATGGTTTAAATTGACAGGCTGCGATTTGCAAATGACCCATAATTCAGACCATGCGCTACGTGCTCAGCCTAAAATGCGTTCAGCTCATCGTTCAGCCCGCGAAATCTGTGGTTGACACATCTCAGACCATTGAATGAAGAGAATGACACATGGGTTCTGTTCGACACGCAATGGGCCTGGTTAATGAGCTATTTCTCTAGAAGATCTGTCCTTATGCTTGCCAAGCCTGACAGCACATCTCACATCCACGTGAACACTTTAACCTCCGGTTCATCTGCGCATTCAGCCTGGAATCACGCTCAGCATGCCGACGTGACTCCTGTGCCCGTGTCAACACTCCAGTGCACCAACTCTCTTATTCATTTGGCCGGGAGTTACGCACACCTGTTCACGCCTGCTCACGTTCATTCATGTCGTCATTCTGGAAGGAGTCCTCCTGCCCACGATTCAATCCACCAGCACACTGCTCGTCCACATCTGAGTTAGATCGACACTATAGCTTCCTTGTGAAGGAACCAACCCCGTCAAAGTCTGAAGGATGCTCCTTGCGTTGGCATGTATCAATTAAATCAATAGTTATAGTCATTTAAACACTTCTATTATTAGAGAGGTCGACTCTGTCGACCCTCTCACCATTGTAACTTATAAATACCGCCTTTGTGATTGAGACGAGTTAGCTTCTGAATTCACGATGGTTTTCCAGTCTTAATCCAAGAATTTGCAGTTGCAGATAGTGTGAAGACAGAGTCTATAATTTTTCTCAATTTAATGGAAGTAGCAACTTTTTTATGTTCTGCTGGTAGTTGTTTAAGTTGAGCTAGTTCACCCTCCAATTGTTGGGAAGGGCCCCTCATCAACTGGAGGTTTTATTTACATTTTTTGCATTTCCTTTCTTGTGATTAACTAGTTTATTTCTTATGTGTGTAATCTAATTCGTTTTCCTTTGTTTATTATCTTCATTCCTCTGTAATTAATATTTTGATGTTAATACAACCTTCCTTCTTCTAAGTTAGAATGGTCGACCAATAGTTCAATAGTTTAATAATTTGTAGTTTGTTTTTCAGTCCTTCTTCCATCATCGTAGTTAGATATTGCTTCCAAATTCTTCCATAGTTAGCATTCCTTTCTTTCTTTTCTCCTCTGCTATTTTTTATTCCTGTTTGTTGTAAGTTAATTCTTCCTTCTTCCTACTCCAACCTTCTTTCTTCTTATATTCCAACCTTCTTCCTACTTCTCATAAAATCATTCTTCCTCTTAGGTAATGATTCGCTTAGATAGTTTCTTAGCCTCTAATAATCCCTCTACTACTTCATGTGCACAATAGGATCATTTGCATAAGCTAGCTAGTAATTAAATCATCCAAAAACTCTTTTTTCTCTCCCTGTAAAACGTTTTCCTCCATTCGGATCGTCATTCGGACTGCCATTCAGACCGACGTTCGGATCGTCATTCGGACCTGTGTGTTTTCTGTATTATTTTAGGCCTTTTTCCGAATCTAATTTCTTCTGCCTCTTAATCATCATTCTTCCTGTTCCTCCTTAATAGTTTGAGATGTAATTTAATCTTGTTTTATGTTATTTGGAGTTTTTAATTCAATTTTCATCATTGTTTCCTTCTTTCTTACTTCCTCCTTATCCTCTTCTTATCTTTCTTCCAAACTTTAGTTCTTTAACCTGTTTTGTTACTTAGTTATTGTTCAGAATGTATAAATGTTGTTTCTAAATAGTTTATTTCCAAGTTATAGTTGATAATTCTATTTGTTGAGTTGTTTTGTTTGTTAATCTCAAGACTAGTTTCTATTTAATGAAGATGTTCATGTTGCAAGTTCTGGATTAATAATAAAATATCTTTATCAAGTTTTCTACTTGCTTCCAAATCTAATATAGCTCAGTTTAACATCTTTGTTAAGTTCTTCTATATGCTTCTAACTTACATTAGTTTCATGTTGTTCACATATGGAGAGACAGTAGTTCAGAATGTTTAAAGTTAGTGGTAGTTTGTTGATTTTTAGTTTACATTTGTTTGTAGAAGTTAAGTTAGATTTACTTCCATTTAGCTTCCTTATTACATTTGAAATTCATTACGATACATTTACTCTAGTTCTTATTACATTTGATGTACGTAATCAAGAAGAGTGGAATTAGATGGTTTAGTCTAGAATAATTTACATTTACAAGTTCTCCCTATTAAACATCTAATATTTGTAGCTCTGATTTTGTTCATAGTTGTTATCTGGAAGTTGAATTTAGTAGTTTCTTACTTTTCTAGAAGTAATTTGTGTTTCAATATGTGTTTCCATCTTTCTTATTAATTAACCATAGAAGTAGAGTAGTATGATCTAGTACTATTCTGATCTGTGATTTAATTGTATTCTTAAATATTTAACTCGGTTTTTCATTTTGAAAGACCTTTCGATCTTTTTCCTTACTAAACATTTTTTAGGTCTGACAAACCTGAAACTTTAGAACCTCTTCTACCTTGGCATATATTTTGCTTCAACTCTAAGTTTACTGATCCTGGTTGATAATTAATATTAGGTGTTTTTATTTGAAATAGCTCACACACCCAACATTTTGTCGTCGTTGTCGGGGAGTTGAAATAGGTAGAATTCAGTTGAAGATAGGTAGAAATTCTCTTCCAAAACTTAGTGATAATTTAGATTAGGCTGGTGGCGGGTGAGTGGTAAGACGAGAGGTAAGAACCTGCGCATCTGTTATAACAGGCATCCCCAAAACCCAGCAGTAGTAGTTATGCAGTCAGAGTTTCTTTTAGTTATAATTTGTTTTCATGAATAGGTCTAGAGATTCACAAGGTAGATTTATTAAAACTAAAATTCCTACTAACCTATACGGGGGACGTGCCACTCCAACTACTAACTCAACAGAAAGGTATCGGAAGACACCTAAAGGGAATAGTCCTACTTTGAAGGCTAAAGAAACCTTTTCTGGAAACATTTTAAAGGAAATCATAGGAACATCAGAACAGTCTGTTCATAAAGAAATTCCACTAGAAGAACCTCAAGCTCATATTGAGACTGAACTTAGACAAGAGGAAACTCTGGAGAATAAAATTTCGAAACTTCTTAACCCTCCATTAGTCCAAAATCCCAAAGACACTACTTTTTCAATAGTGGGTGGTCCAGATTTGGTATATTTTGTCAATCCTGCACAAGTAGATGCTCTTTTTGGGAGCTCTACAAACATCGTCATCTCACAGATTGACACAACAACAGTAGAACCTCCAGGACTGGATTCCCACATAGTTGATCATTCTCCTCCTAAAAAGAAGAATACCCTTCATGAAAAAGAACGTTGGGATATCCCATATTCACCAAGAAAGGAGCCACCTAGATTTTCTCTCTTTGGTAATAGAATCTTCATGGAGGATGAAAATGAAGATCGTGCCTGACAAGATGAAGAAGATGGAGAAGTTAGAACTGAAGGTACCTTCAGGTTCCCTATCTTAGAAACTGCACAAGATGTTACTATGAAAAACATCCCTCCCTCCTCATTACCAACTTTTTATGGGAAAAGTAGTGAGGATCCGGACACATTCCTATTTGAGTTTGACATTTTGTGTAGAAGTTACAATTACCTACAAGATGGCCAAAAACTAAAACTTTTTCCTGCCACATTAAAAGATTCTTCTCTTCGATGGTTCATGGGATTAGGAGAATCTAGTATTAAATCTTGGGAAGACATGAAGAATGCATTTCTTCGGAAATATCAGGATTATTGTAGACCAAAGGACTCTCGCAATGATATTTTTAAAATCCAACAGCTTGAAGACGATAGCCTGGAAGACTATCTCGAAAGATTTAACTATGTGTTACACAAATCTAAATATAGTGGTCTTCGAGAAGATGCAGTAAGAACACTCTTCCTTAAAGGAATCTTAGAAGAATTCTTGGATAACCTTAATCTCATGGAAGCAGGAAACATTTCTCATAAATCTTTTGCAAATATTTGTGAACTATGTAGGAATTACTCTAGGAGCAGAGGGAAAGGTGGAAGACACTTTCGAGAATCTTATGCTAGGAATTCAAAAGGAAACACATCCGGTCCTGGTGGAGTTACAAGGGTAGAGTTAGGGAACCTGTTAGAAAACTTCAAAACAGATATTTTAGGAGCTATGGGTTCTTAGCTAGATGCACTACAAGCTAAAGAGAGACGGGATGAAGAGCGTGCAGCAATGAGTATTTTCTGCCCTAGGTGTAGAACTAAACATCCTCAAAGAGAATTTCCATTAAACAATGTTTCAGTTTGTCACCTCTGTACAAAAGAGCATCCCACTGATAGCTGTCCATCATTTCCCGGGTTGCAAGATGTATACAAGAGTGGAAGTTTTGGTGAAACATCTAGGAGGCCTTGCAAGCCTAGGGATCAACCTTCAAGTCAGGATCCATCATTCCAATTTCCACCTTACTACCATCCTTATCAACCTCCGCAACAATAGAACACTTTAGGTTGGCAGAATTGGCCACCGTAGTACCCTCCTCAAAATGCTCAACAACAGCAATGGCCTCATGGATGGAGAGGACAAGCTTTTGCTCAACCATCTCCTCCTATTCCTAACTATCCTTACCCACCTAATGTTCAACAACTTTTACCTGGATATGCACCTCCTTCACTACCCCCTATCCCAAATCAACCTCATCATTTCCAGAATATGAACCCTCCAAAACCCACAATATTACCTACACAACCGATATCGAATCCTAACAACAAACCAACCCAAGCTCTTAATAACATTGGGTTATTACCTCTTCCATCATATGCTATTTCGTCCGCACCAATACATGAAGTTCAATTGCGGTCTGGAAGAGTTTTGCAAGATCATCCTAAGTCATCAGTTGTTATTCAAGAAGAAAATGAAGAAGAAAATGTACCTAATGAAATTTTAAATGATGCCATTCTTGAAAATGTGGTTGTTCCTAAATCTTCAATGCATAACCTTCCTCATAAAGAAGTAATATCGGGAAATAAATCACCTCCATATCCGAAGCGTTTAATAATAGAAAAACCTGTAACTTACCCAGAATATAACATCATTAATGAATTGAAAAATATTTGTATTAAGATTCATTTATTACAAGTCATTAAAGATATACCAATCTTTGGTAAAGTGATAAAAGAACTATGCATTAAGAGACCAGGTAAGAAACAAAAAGACCCTCCAACAATACATGTCATAAGTGAAATCTCAGATTGTATAACAGAACAGCCTAGAATCCCGAAGTATACAAATCCAGGAAATCATATAGTAACTGTTCTCATTAACAACACTGCTATAGGAAACACACTCATTGATCTAGGGGCTTCTATTAACCTAATGACTACTACAGTTTTAGAAGCTCTCCAATTAGGACCATTCCTCCGCCCTATCCCAACAATGTTAGAACTAGCAAATCATACTATGATACAACCTACTGGGATTTTAGATGATATCATGGTGTCAGTAGCCTCATGGGAATATCCCGTGGACTTCACGGTTATACAATCAAAAGATCCATCTAGAGGGCATCCTATCATTTTAGGAAGACCCTGGCTGGCTACTGCTAATGCATTCATAGGATGTAGGGATGGAGAAATGGTTATCTCTGATGGGTTATCTACAAGAAGACTAGCTTTATACCCACCAGCATAGCCCATAGCTGAGAGCTTATTTTGGTTAGATTGTCCTTTTGGAGAAGAAAACCTGGAATAACTTTCCCTTGTTAGTGATCTTTCTTGGGCACTTCAAGAACAAAATATCGAAAACGTGTTGAATCAATTTATTTCCTCCACCACATGTATAGACTTTCCTCAATATTTTTCCCTACTTGACCAGATTTTTGGAGACAAATTTCAAGAAAACGTGAGTCTCTCAACATTTACAAGTACACCTTGTGTCTTTTCAATTGAAGAATAGCTAGGATCTTATACCGTACCATGTGAAGTTAGTTTTGAAAAATTCCTACATATAAATGCAGGCTTAGATGAGAGTCAGCAAAAGCAATTGTTAAAAGTTCTCAAAAGTCAAACTGGAGATTTCACTTGGGAATACACTGATATGAAGGGTATACACCCAGATACTTGTATTCACCACATTTACACAGACACAAATATACCTCCCATCAGACAACCCCGGAGAAGAATGAACCCAGCTCTCAAAGATATAGTAAAAGAAGAATTACAAAAACTTCTTAACACTGGATTCATTTACCCAATTTCTAATAGTAAGTGGGTGTCTCCTCTAGTAGTAGTTCCAAAGAAAGTCACAGGGAAGTGGCGTATCTGTGTTGATTTTCGAGAATTGAACAAGGCCACTCTTAAAGACTATTTCCCTCTACCTTTTATAGATCAGGTGTTAGATACCCTATCGGGGAAACAATACTTTTCTTTCCTAGATGGGTATAGTGGATACAATCAGATATTAATAGCACCTAAGGACCAAGACAAGACTACCTTTACTTGCTCTTGGGGTACTTATGCCTATCGAGTGTTACCATTTGGCCTTTGTAATGCACATGCTACTTTCCAACGTGCTGTTTTAGGTATCTTTGATGACCTTATACATGATTGTGTAGAGGTCTACATGGACGATTTCACAGTCTATGGTAATACCTTCCAAGAAGCCCTTGATAACCTCGAGACATTTCTTATTCGATGTCAGGACACAAACTTAGCCCTTAGTCATGAAAAATGCAAGATGTTATTAACTGAGGGCATAGTTCTAGGACATCATGTCTCTCTTCAAGGTATCAAGGTGGATCCTGCCAAGATAGAAATAATTGTCAATCTTCCTCCTCCAAAGACTCCGAAGGAAGTTAGAATCTTTCTTGGCCATGCAGGTTATTATAGGCATTTTATAGAAAATTTTACCAAGATAGCTGCACCTATGTTCAAACTACTCATGAAGGACACAAAATTTCAATGGACTGAACCTTATCAACCGGATTTTGAAACTTTAAAAGCAAAGTTATCAGTAACACCAGTACTTAGGGACCCTAACTGGTCCCTTCCTTTTCATATCTCTATTGATGCATCCGACATAGCTATAGGGGCAGTCTTAGGTCAAAAAGAGGAAAAGTTATCTTATGCCATTTATTTCGGTAGTAAAAACTTGACTCTTGTAGAATCAAAATACACTGTTACCGAAAAAGAGTTTCTCGCAGTAGTCTATTCCATCAATAAGTTTCGTCATTATATCATAGGATATGAAATTTTCATACATACCGATCATTCTTCTATTAGATTTTTTATGAATAAACCAGTTACCAATGGCAGAGTGACTCGGTGGCTTCTTCTGTTACAAGAGTTTAATATCACCATTGTTGATTGTCTTGGTCGAGAGAATGTACTAGCAGACTTTCTCTCCCGAATTCAAATTGACAATGATGATAGTCCTGTTGATGATAGCTTCCCAGATGAACATTTATTCGCTATATCTATTCGAACCCCATGGTTCGCAGACATAGCCAATTATTTGGCAACTGGAAAGCTACCAAACCATCTCTCTCCACCCAAAAAACGTAGAATCATAGTTCAAATCTCTAACTATTCCTGGGTGGATAATGATTGCTTTCGTACTGGTCCTGACCTTATTATTAGAAGATGTGTATGAGAGGATGAGATGGCAGAGATTCTTCATGCATGTCATGGTGGACCTTGCGGTGGACACTTTTCTGATAAAAGAACAGCATATAAGGTTTTACATTCTGGATATTATTGGCCAAGCATCTTCAAGGATGCTGCCAAATATGTTAAGGGATGCGATAGTTGCCAAAGAATGGGTAGACCTACGCCATCTGATGAGATGCCTTTGCAACCTCAAGTTATGATTGAGCCTTTTGAAAAATGGGCTCTAGATTTCGTTGGACCAATTTCCCCTATGTCTCATAAGAAGAAGTACATCCTAGTCTGTACATATTATGCCACCAAGTGCTTAGAATCCATTGCTTTATTCCGAGCCACAGAGAAATCAGTGGTAGAATTTATGTATGAAGAAATATTTACCCGATTTGGTGTACCTAGGGAAATTGTAACCGATCAAGGATGTCAATTCACTTCCAAGTTAATGAAAGAACTTACTAATAAATATGGTATTAGACATTGTAAATCTTCCCCATATCATCCTCAGGAAAATGGTCAAGTAGAAAACACAAACAAAGTATTAGAAGCTATCATGACCAAGACCATTCAGTTACACCACAAGGACTGGGCAGATAGGCTCCCAGAAGCCTTGTGGGCTTATAGAATAACTCGGAGAAACACCACTGGCCACACACCTTATGAACTTGTTTATGGCAAACAAGTTCTCCTACCCATTGAATTTCAGGTTAAGACATTTCGTATGGCTGTTCATTTAGGAATGAATTTAGAAGAAGCACAGAAACAACGAATCCTATAAATAAATGAATTAAACGAGATTAGACAGGATGTTATCCAATGAACAATCTTAATACAGAATCAACGTAAAAAATGGCATGACAGATACATTAAACAAAAACAATTTAAAATAGGAGACTAGGCATTACTTTTTTATTCGAGATACAAAAATTTTAAAGGTAAATTGACTACTCACTGGATGGATCCTTATGAAATTGTTACAACCTTTGATAATGGATCCGTTAAAATTAAAACAATTGATGATTCTCAAACTTCCTTTATTGTAAATGGCCATAGACTTAAACTTTATCACCAACCTATATCTAAACAAGACTTTGTATAGAATGCCTTACAACAGCAGGAGATGGAGCTGGTAGAAGAGGAATTCATTCCTCCTCCTCCTAGTCCCTGAAATTTCTAAAGGATTGTCTTTATTTGTACATATGTAGATATATTGTGTTTTTGTTTTAATTGTAATAATGAAGAGTTATTTCTAACAAGCTGATTGTATTTATACAGGGAATTCATTTGTATGATCAGCTCATGAAATTTTTGCCATTAAAAAAACAGGAAAACTTTTCTCCCTTTTTAGATTTCTTATGACTTTTTTTACATATGTTTTGTTTTGAATAAAAATCAAAATCATCTAACAACGATTTTGCAGCTTAATTACAAGGACCTTATCCGCTCATGCAATATTATTGAAAGGGAAGCACTTAAAAGAAAAAAATTTCAATATATCCTAATCCCTTCTTTTTTTCAATTATGGTTGAAATTGACATTTTTAGCAAAAGATAAAGTGTTCTTTATATTATTTCGCAACCATTTCATTCATGATTTTGAATATGGTATTTGATTCAGGCATGCACATTTTTTATTATCATTTAGAACTATTGCTTAAAAGACCTATCTTAATTGCTATGATCTCAAAAAAACAATATACTATCTTACACCTATGGATCATTGGCTTATCTTAGACTCATTATCAGAACTTGTCTCTTAAAGCATCTTTTAAAGGTAACTTAGAAGTGAATGTTATTTTTATTCTTGTGGGGAACATTATTGAATTCTTATGAAAGAGATGGATATAGATCAAAAAACAACTTTAGGTTATTATCTTTTGACATGATCTTTAACTTTGACTATTATAAGTAAAAGTTGCTCATAAAGGTTCGTTCTAATATTTTGAATTATGTGTTTAGAAGGCTTAGCACACTCTAGTACCAACCGGATTCCTTACAAAAAAATATATATATATATACATATACATCATTATACGAAGCAAACCTGTCGGGGTAATGAATAGGCCTACTGGCAGTGGGTCCATGCTAAGTAAAATCTTAAACAAGGAAGCTAGGTAAATGCAAGTAAACCCGCCGAGGTACTGAACATGCTCGTTGGCAACAGGACTATGCTTGCATGGTACCAAGATAAACCCGCCAAGGTACTGAACAGGCCTGCTGGCAGCAGGTCAATATCGGGTAAAAGAGATCGGTTAATGTTGGTTGTGGAGCCAGATCTTCTAGTCTCATAGATGATATTGTATCAACCGTGTTTGTACCCCAGTTCTATATGATATATAGGTGGACTGTACACTCACCCCAGCGGGGTTCCAAGGGGGACCATCCCCCCTGGCTGGGGGGTCCGGGGGCAGCGCCCCCGAAGGAAATTTTTGGGGCTGTTTTCGCCAGCTGTTTTGCGGGCCCATGGTTTTGGGTATCCCATGGTATTTTCCCATTGTATTTCCCTTATAAAAGAAGGACATTGTAATACGGCTATGAATGATGTATTAGGTTTTATGCATTGTAAAGATCTTTGAGATCTGGAGAGAGACTGTGAAACAGAGAAGAGGAAGTGCAGCGGTTGTGCTGCAGGTTGTATCCCTTCATCTTGCTGGACGGTAATAATAATAAGGACTGGAAAATTCAGTGTGGACGTAGCCCAAGTTGGGTGAACCACGATATATCTGTGTCTCTCTTGTAATGTGTATGTGTGATTATATTTCCATTTCTGTTTATTGTTATTGCTCTGCGATCCTGTTTTTCTAACAGTTAATGCATTACTATGCACATGATTCATATATAAGAAAACTGAGTATACAAACACATGTTTTGGCCAATCATCTATACTGTCATTAGAGAATAATTGTAAGTTGAACTTGGACCTTGTCATCTAATTCAAACAATATCTATGATGTTATTATCCTAGAAATGGGACCCATAATTATGAAAATCTCACAAGCTTTACGGTACACCTTATCTATATCTTGGGATGACAAGAAATATTTGAAATGAGTCATGGAAGGCTAGTTTTCCTATGGCATCTTTCATATCAAATTATATTATCATTCTTCATATGGTTCTTTTAAGCATTGTTCTATTCTTTATGATAAATGTACATATCTGAATCATCTACATGTTTAGTTAATATTTCATTTTCTTGAGAAAAGTATTACAACATTTTTTAGCTATTGATAAAATAATTGAATATCTAGTGCACTTTTTGTTGGCTTGAGGACAAGCCATATCTTTGGTTTGGGGGAGGGTTAGAACTGTTTTAAACTATTTTTATTTTTTTTATTCATAAAAAAAAAGTTTATTTATCTCTGAAAGTGATAGATGTTTGCAGGTTAATGCAAAAGCAGAAGGCGAATTGTTTTAATTAAAGACAAACAAAAAGGGGACATTACTTAAAAGTTCCAGAAAGTAAAGTTTACAGCATTTTCTGTGCACTAACAGCCTTAAAAATTCCTTGCAAAAATCAGTTCCAGTTGGCTTCAGCAATAAAAGTTTGTATAGACAAAATTCTATATGAAAGGCTGAATGACAGATCGAATGCCGATCCAAATGAAGTGACGAATGAAGCAAATAAGCAACGTTTTGAATAAAAGTGCTGAAGAAATTTTAGCTTATATATTTCAAATAGCATGCTAGATATTTTTGAAAATTCTGACTAACCAATGATGATAGGGATCAATCAAACGTCAAATCTCGCACTTGGTTTTATTTCCTTATTTATCTCATCTTGTTAAATGAATGAATCTTGTGTCATTATGAATCATTGTATGACTACTATGGTCTTACCTGTCGTATAGATCGCCAGCATATGGATCGGATCCTTGTGATCTTCCACGTGTAGAATATCCCATTACATGAATTTTGTTCAACCTATCCAAAGCTTGGCTTTGGACATGGTTGAATATGCTATACCAAACACGCATCTACCGAATTCACGCACTTCAATTCTGGCACTTAACCCAAGATCTTCAAAGTACAAGTGTGATCTTTCAAAACACGCTTTACCTATGACCACCCAGCCATCCAAACAAACTTCAATTCAACTAATGGCTGCGTGAACTTTTGCTTCACTCTGTTCACCCTTCATTTCTCTCTCTCTGAGCTGCGTCCTCTGTAAATTCCTTGTATCCCCTGCATTTATCTGTTGTTTCCCCTGTCCTCCATCATCAATGCCTAACCGTTGTGAGCCAGGTAGCCACCAAGATCTTCTTCATATCCCTGAGTTTAAAAGATGCCATGAGTTATTCTCTCAAGCAGGTTGGAATCTGTTTCTCCTTGATGGTCACAACCATGAGATTTCGTTGCTGTTTGCCAAAGGTTTCGATGGAAAAACGGCCAAGGTTGGCCATCTTGTTTTTTCCCTAACAGAAGAGTTAATAACGTTAGCTACGAAGCTCCCTAGAGAAGGTGCCCGATGGCACAAGCATTTGTTTCTTCCACAAGAAGCTCACCAGTTCGCTCTCAAGCCCGATTTTCAACACATTACTAGCACCAAAGGTTTTCATAGAGAATGGATCAAGCCAGAGTACTTGGATCTTTTGACCATTATTATTCACTTAGTCACCTGTGAGGGTAAGTTCACTATTTTTAAAGCTTGCCATATTAGACTGTTAGCTCATTTTGTCAATAATCAGACCTTAAATTTCCCATTCTACTTTCTAAAGAGCTTGGAAAAGATGTCGAGTCAAGTTAGAAAGAATACCATTAACCCTTTTGGCAGCTTATATCACCATTGTCTCATTAAGATTTTAATCATTCATCAACTAGAGGAGAGAGGTCAGACTTGGGACCATTTTGTTTTTGAGATATTAAACCCTCATTTATCTACTATCAAATCTTCCCCTTCTCAAGAACACCTTCATGCCCAAGAAGAACCAAACGCTAAACATATACGATTTGATGAGAGTTCCTTAGATGATATGCACTTTGTCCATTCAATACATTCTCCTACTAAACCTGGAGAGACAAATCATGACCAGTCCATTGAACAGCCTGACATTCAGACTATCATTCAGCCCTCATGCTCAAATATTCAGTTGGACGATCATACCTTTGAGTCATCCCTCCTCACACTAGCTAATGCATCCATTCAGATGAGTGAGGCATGTGCTGCTAGAAGCTCTCTTGCATGTAACAAAGACAAAAGCCCTGAAGAACAGACTATTAATGTTGAGACATCTCCAAAAGAAAAGAGTCCTCAAATCGACTTGGAGCATGGTATAGAACAACCTATTTCGAGTCAGCAAAAGTGGGATCAGTTAACCCAAGAGACAGTGCAATTAACAGAACAAAGTCAAAGCTATGTGGAGACAATCTCTGAGCTCCTTGAAGAAAATAAGATGTTGCGTACACAATTGAAAAGCACTGAATGCTCGGTTAATGCCAAAATAACATCCAATGTTGTCCTTAGAGTAAAGTATAATTCCTTAAGGGGTCATTTCAAGAAGCTCTAAGCCAAGCATGCATCTCCATCATTCGAGTCGAAGACCGTTGCTACCGCAGCTCGGCCTTCTTCCTAATCATTTTTTGTTTTGCTCAGTGGGACCTGGCATGACTCCGATTTGGGGGAATGTTGGTGTCCAATTTTGTCACCATTTTTTATCATTCAGTTTACTAGAAGTGGTGTTATTCCTATCGTTTTTGCTATAGTAAGTTGTTTTCTTAGCCATTCAGCTCATCAAACAGTCTAGGCATGCACAAATTCACTTACCATGCAAATCTTATTATGTTTCATATATTATGGTTTATTTATGATTAAAATGATGTTTTTGGGCATAATTAACACTTATGGTTTTAATTGACAGGCTACGATTTGCAAATGACCCATCATTCAGACCATGCGCTACATGCTTAGCGTAAAACGCATTCAACTCATCGTTCAGCCCTCCGTTCAGCCCGCGAAATCCATGGTTGACACATCTCAAACCATTGAATGAAGAGAAGCACACATGGGTTTTGTTCGACACGCAATGGGCCTGGTTAATGAGCTATTGCTCTAAAAGATTCGTCCTTATGCTCGCCAAGCCTGACAGCACATCCCACGTCCACGTGAACACTTTAACCTCCAGTTTGTCTACGCATTCAGCCTGGAATCACGCTCAGTATGCCGACGTGACTCCTGTTCCCATGTCAACACTCCAGCGCACCAGCTCTCTTATTCGTTTGGCTGGGAGTTACGCGCACCTGTTCACGCCTGCTCATGTTCATTCATGCTGTCATTCTGGAAGGAGTCCGCCTACCCATGATTCAGTCCACCAACACACTGCTCATCCACATCTGAGTTAGATCGACACTGTAGCTGCCCTGTGAAGGAAACAACCCCGTCAAAGTCTGAAGGATGCTCCTTGCGTTGGCATGTATCAATTAAATCAACAGTTACAGTCATTTAAACACTTCTATTATTAGAGAGGTCGACTCTGTCGACCCTCTCACCATTATAACTTGTAAATACCACCTTTGTTATTGAGACGAGTTAGCTTCTGAATTCACGATGGTTTTCCAATCTTAGTCCAAGAATTTGCAGTCGTAGATAGTGTGAAGACAGAGTCTATAATTTTTCTCAAGTTAATGGAAGTAGCAGCTTGTTTATGTTCTGCTGGTAGTCGTTTAAGTTGAGCTAGTTCACCCTCCAATTGTTGGGAAGGGCCCCTCATCAACTGGAGGTTTTATTTACATTTTTTGCATTTCCTTTCTTGCAATTAACTAGTTTATTTCATGTGTGTGTAATCTAATTCGTTTTCCTTTGTGTATTATCTTCATTCCTCTGTAATTAATATTTTGTTGTTAATACAACCTTCCTTCTTCTAAGTTAGAATCGTCGACCAATAGTTCAATAGTTTAATAATTTGTAGTTTGTTTTCAGTCCTTCTTCCATCATCGCAGTTAGATATTGCTTCCAAATTCTTCCATAATTAGCATTCCTTTCTTTCTTTTCTCCTCTACTAGTTTTTCTTCCTGTTTGTTGTAGGTTAATTCTTCCTTCTTCCTACTCCAACCTTCTTTCTTCTTCTATTCCAACCTTCTTCCTACTTCTCATAAAATCATTCTTCCTCTTAGGTAATGATTCGCATAGATAGTTTCTTAGCCTCTAATAATCCCTCTACTGCTTCCTATGCACAGTAGGATCATTTGCATAAGCCAACTAGTAATTAAATCATCCAAAAACTCTTCTTTCCCTCCCTTTAAAATGTTTTCCTCCATTTGGATCATCATTCGGACTGCCATTCAGACCAACGTTCGGATCGTCATTCGGACCTGTGTGTTTTCTGTATTATTTTAGGCCTTTTCCGAATCTAATTTCTTCTACTTCTTAATCATCATTCTTCCCGTTCCTCCTTAATAGTTTGAGATGTAATTTCATCTTGTTTAATGTTATTTGGAGTTTTTAATTCAATTTTCATCATTGTTTCCTCCTTTCTTACTTCCTCCTTATCCTCTTCTTATCTTTCTTCAAAACTTTAGTTCTTTAACCTGTTTTTTTACTTAGTTACTGTTCAGAATGTATAAATGTTGTTTCTAAATAGTTTATTTCCAAGTTATAGTTGATAATTCTATTTGTTGAGTTCTTTTAGTTTGTTAATCTTAAGATTAGCTTCTATTTAATGAAGATGTTCATGTTGCAAGATCTGGATTAATAATAAAATATCTTTATCAAGTTTTCTACTTGCTTCCAAATCTAATATAGCTCAGTTTAACATCTTTGTTAAGTTCTTCTATTTGCTTCTAACTTACATTAGTTTCATGTTGTTCACATATGGATAGACAGTAGTTCAGAATGTTTAAAGTTAGTGGTAGTTTGTTTATTTTTAGTTTACATTTGTTTGTAGAAGTTAAGTTAGATTTACTTCCATTTAGCTTCCTTATTACATTTGAAAGTCATTACGATACATTTACTCTAGTTCTTATTACATTTGATGTACGTAATCAAGAAGAGTGGAATTAGATGGTTTAGTCTAGAATAATTTACATTTACAAGTTCTCCCTATTAAACATCTAGTATCCGTAGCTCTGATTATGTTCATAGTTGTTATCTAGAAGTTGAATTTAGTAGTTTCTTACTTTTCTAGAAGTAATTTATGTTTCAATATTTGTTTCCATCTTTCTTATTAATTAACCATAGAAGTAGAGTAGTATGATCTAGTACTATTCTGATATGTGATTTAATTGTATTCTTAAATATTTAACTCGGTTTTTCATTTTGAAAGATCTTTCGATCTTTTTCCTTACTAAACATTTTTTAGGTCTGACAAACCTGAAACTTTAGAACCTCTTCTACCTTGGCATATATTTTGCTTCAACTCTAAGTTTATTGATCCTGTTGATAATTAATATTAGGTGTTTTTATTTGAAATAGCTCACACACCCAATAGGACTATAGACACAATTTGAAAAATGCACCCTGCTCTCAAAATTTTCCTGCATCCTTTTTTATTTTTCAGGGGGGGGGACTTGAGTATACATCCGACCCATATGTTATTTATAAATGTATAACAACCATGTTGTGTTGGTTGGTCAATTTAAGCACTACAAATTAAGCATACACAATTAAAAGGTTCTACATGATGGACTATAGACACTATTAGCAAAATGTACACTGCTCTCAGAAAGTTCTTAATAACAAGCATTTGATGAACATAGATTCATCCCACTAGGGAAAGATCCAAGCTGGAAGTTCATTTGGATAAATCAAAATTTAAATATAGATATACCCTTCATCATGACAGATTACAAGCATGCATGTGATATTTTAGAGGAAAGCAAATAACATGATCAAATTGAGTGCTTATTTTCTTAATTGTTGAGGGGCATCCATGTTTCCCTGTTTTCAAAGTGATGTCCAAGATCATTCATGAAAGTTCCTTTTTTATGACCTTTGCACATGTAAAGCTAGAATAACAACTGCTAAAAGATTGAAATGAGTTGAATTTGTATTTCCAAAAAGTGGCTTAGTTTCCCTTGCGGGATGAGCTGGTCTAATCTCTTTTCAAAAGGATATTTATGTGTTAAAGACCCACTTAACTGTACCAGTCCTGGTTAAATCCCCCTCATTCTAGATTTTCCGTTGAAAGAAACCCATTTTCCATTTATATTGAGAATCAACTCTAACTCTCACTTCCTTTCCCTATCATAACAAAAGGTACACATCCCCTGATTTCCTACTCCCTAACAATTGCTAACATGGCATGTAAGAAAAGTAAGTTTCATCACCTTTACTAAATACAAAACCATAAATAGAAAGCCACCTTAACACAAAGGATTGACTAATAAGTTTCTTCCATTTCATAGTCTTGTGTCTTAGAGGTTTCTATATTTAAATTTTCCATGTAACTCTCGTAAACTTATTCTAAGAATCCAAAATAAGATGGCATGTAGTGCTAAGTAGTGCCATTTGGGTAACAGAATCATAAACAAGTAGATCAAAAATCAAAACTCAAACTAACCCACGATAAATTGATTCCAAAAAGTAGCAAGGTGCATATATAGCCCAAGTAGATGTGTAACATCTATAACGCTATTAGACTAAATGGAAAAAAATTGAAGTCTAGAATAAGGAAAAAGAATTAAAACTAGATAATAACCAAATAAGAATAATAAACCATCATCGATCCATTTGAACCCCCAATATTTTAAGCAACAATAAGTATGTGCTTCTATTTATTTTTGTATTTCTCTCGGTGCTTATTAGGTCCAGTGTTAATATGGATCTAAGCTGGTTCCAAAAGAAACCCAAACTTACTTAATCCCCCGGGATGTTAACTCCTGTTTAATTTAGTTATTTATTAGAGCTTTATCTATACTATGATAATCTCGTGAAAACATTCACATTCAATCATGAGCTAGATAGATAGTTGTCATATCCCAAATGTGGCATTGGGTCACAATGGCCTAAACCCATTGTCCATATTCATGAGAGTTTGTCAAATTGATGTTAAGGGCCAAATAATTGCCAAAAAGGAAAATTACTAGTTTCCTAGGTTGGGGGTGGAAGCCTTGGGATTTGAGATAAGGGGGATAATAAATTATGTTTGAACATTAGAATGGGATAAATATTTAATAAAGGAGCTAAATAAATAAATACAAGAGAAATTCTAAGTGGCAATTGGTTTTGAAAACATATGGAGGATGTGGGACCCACACTAGCTTGATTTTTCAATGCCACATGGCATCTCTCTCTTGCCATTTCGAATCCATGAGAAGGAAAACATTATTGGATGAGTTGGTAGGGTGATACACATGGAATTTAGCATCATAGGTCGAACTTGGATGGAATGGTAACCTCCATGGAAGAGGAAGAGTCAAACTAGAGGTTTGTGGACACTTGGGCTAGATTCCCTAACTCCTATGACAACAATGATGAAGAGTCTATGACACCTATGACACAAATCAGACCTGAAGGCTGACATATGAAATACATGACATGTCAGGGATAAAAATAGCCTCCAAGAGGGCGCGGAAGCCAAAGAGACACTAAGTCGAATTTGGAGAAGGAGGAGGGAGTTAGAATTGGAAGGACAAGTGGCATACTTGGGAATCTCTTCCCAACTTGAGTTGGCATGAAGCTCTTGGAAGAAATTCGACCCATGGAGGACATTAGAAGTTTATAGAATTCATGAACAAAGAATAATAGGTTCTTGTGATCATTTTTAGAATTTGCAATTGCATTTGTGAAGAGGGAGAGCTAGTGGATGACTAGTTTCTTGCCTTAGCCAATTTCAAGGGTGAAAGATTCCCATCCAAGTTGGTAATTGGAAAGGACATTCAGACCTTTAATTTGGATCTTTAATGGAGTTTTAATTTTCAGGTGTAAGATACAGGGCAGCTCATGGTTTCTTCTAGTGCATCTCACTCCTTCAACCATTTCCTGTTTTCATGGCATATTCTTGATCCTTGAGGGAGGGCGTTTTTGGTGAGCTATTGTACTCTTTGGGGGAGATTATAATGCCCCATTTATTTTGTAATATGAATTAAATACTCTTTTCTTCATCTTCAGAAATTTTCAGGTCGAAATTCCAAGTGTAAATGTATAAATCTGATTTTTAATGAAAGAATGGTGCCATTTCCCCACTACCCTGATGTGTAGCAATGATGTACTGATGTATTCGAATGAAATATCATTCCTCTGATGTATTCATGATTAAAGGAATTTCATTTATGATCTTCACAAGTTTCATGTTCAGTACTTCAGCATTTGGAGTCATTTTGATCAGTTTAATACCATTTGAAGAAGATTTAATGCCATTTCCCCCAAGGTCGAGACTAGTTGATTTGCATCTGATTTAAGGGAGTTATAAAAAACATTAAAGGTTTAATGGTGATGCATATGAGTTCAATTTTATTTCCTTTATATGTCCCCTGATTCCATTCTGAAATTCGAGTTGGATTGAGTGCATTTGGAAAGTCATTTTCATCATCTACCCCTAGGGGATTTGAACCACAATTTACTAGTAAAATCCCTATCTTGACCAGATTTGAAAGATGAGTTGTAGAAGTCATATGAACACTCAATATCATCCATAAAAATTATAAATATGTCTTAATATCATCCAAGTACCTTCTGTATCAATTTGGGAGAATTTGGAGTCATTTGGAGACCAAGGACCAATACTAGTCAAAGAGAAATTGCTAGTAAAATACCATACATTGACCAGAATCTTAAAGGAGTTTGCAGAAGTGTTTTAATGGACTTAAATCATCATTGAACATCATAATAAATTCTTAATATCATTCATACACCTCCTCATAAGATTTGGGAGCATTTGGAGCAAATTGGAGACCTAGACATCAAAACTAGTCAAAGGTCGAATTAGGGAAAAAAGTGAAAAATTTGCCATTTTAATAAAATTATTAAAAAGGGACATTACAGTAGTATCATAGCATGATCTTGGCACCTTATGTGGTCTAATATTCATGAGTAAAATAATTCAGGGACCACCATTAGATATTGAAATCAAAAGTTCTTTTGTTGAAGAGGAAAAAGTAGGAAAAGAAAAACAATTTTTCTGAGGAAACTATGACTAGGGATGAAGAGGGAACCTCATATGATGGTGAGGAGCATATAAAAATCATGAAAAAAATATTTGAAGACATGAACATGCAGCTTGTGAAATGATTCAAATTGTTGGCTATCTAACTTAGGAGAAAATATATTGATCTTAAGAAAACCAAGGGGAAAAATGCATTAGCTTGCTTGAAGGAGAAAAAGGAGGAGACCCATGAACCACCTAGTTCTGAAATAAGTGAAGTAGAAGAATAATTACATGAAGAGGATCAAAATTCACTCCCAAGTGACTCTAAAAAAGATGAAGAGACATCACATGATCATGAAGAAGATCCTATTGAAAATATTGAAGATCATTTCGAGACACATTCTACCTTGGACATGAATCAAGGAGCATTTATTGATGGATGCTTGAACTATGAAGGAGTACCTACTGATGGGTGCTCACGCATATATGTTGGTTACATAGAGATTACTTTTGATAGTATTGTTGCAAGCCAAAATTCCCTTAAGCATTAAAATGAAGACCTTGTAGCAGTTGAAGAAGAAACAAGGTCAACTTCCCCATCACCACTTAAGCTTCATGAAGTTGGTCCAAGTAAGAAGGAAGAAGATGAGGAGGTTCATTTGCAAGAGCCTCATTTTCTTGAAGGGTCCTTAAAGATGAATGAAAAGAAGATCCAAGAGTCCCTTATCATTCTCCATGACACTTAAGCATTGGTGTCAAATTCTTGTTGGAGAGATACTTCATTGGAGGAAACATCCTTCCTTGAAGACATGGAGAAGATTCAAAGAGAAATGTGCCACATCAAAGGTAATTTTATGTCTTTGCTTTTTTATAGAAACCATTTGTTTGAGCTTAATGAATTGTTACATGATGCATACTTGAATAATAATGAGGATAATCATAAGCTCACAATTCAAAATGAGCAACTTCTTGAAAAGTTGCAAGATACTTTTTTTTCCTCCTATGTTTCAGATTGTCAAATGGTAGATTGTTTGGAGGATTCTCATGACATGGTGGATCATGAGAACTGTGGAAATTTGAATGTGATTGATGTGTTTGAATATGAACTTGAATAGATCCAAACACTTGATGTGGTGGAAGAGGAACTTGAATTGTCTCTTGATGAAGGTTATGCAATTTTTAAAGAAGAGCATGATTCCTCTACATTGGAACCAATCTATGACAAATATTTCACACTTTTGAAGGAGCTACATGATACTACCCATATGGATCCGTCCCATGATGAGACTTTTGCACTTTTTTATCATTTGGGTGAGTTAGTTCATTCTCCTACATCCTACAATTCCATGTTTTGCAGCATTAGTCTCAATGAAGTATGGGTGAAAGAATTCTTTTTTATGGTGCCACATGAGGTGTATGGAACTCCTAGATTTATTTTTTATGATGACATGGTTGGAGCACATTCTTATTCACATTTGCAGCGGAATCCTTTGTTACTTTATGATGATGCACCTATGATATGCATTTGAGTCACTTGAAGACTCATGGTTTTTCTTGCTCGACACTTGGTTCATTTGATGTTGGAGGAACTTCATCCAACACTTGGGTGAATAGATTTATGATTGGGGAACATTTTTGTTGGCAGCCACATACTTTGTTATATCTTTATTATTTTCACATTCATGGATGTATGGGTGAGACTTCTTTGAGTCATTTGAAGTCTCCTTGTTTTTTCTTGCTCATTATTCAGTTCAGATTTTAGTGGAGATTCTTCATTCACTTTTTGGATGAAAGAATACATGGATGGATATTTTGATGCATATCACATCCTTTTGGAGCAGCATGATAGGACATGGGATCCTCACCTATGTCATTGGAGTAGATTTGATTGGTTACTTGATGCTTGTATGCACTTGGAAAATGGTGATATACTTGTTTGGAGGTATAAGCACTTTCATGATTCTTTGATGGAGCATCTTCTCGATGTACATTTTCATTATGTTGTTATGTACTTTGATGATAAATATTCTGTACTCGTGATGTTTGGAAGAATGCATACAAGAAAATGGGATCCAGGAACTATGAATTGGAGAGCACTTCTAATTGTTGGAGTGCAATACAGGCAATGGGACCCTAGGATAATTCTTAGTCTCATTGGTTTCAATTTTGGGGGGAAACAAGTAGTATGGGGAATGAATTCCCCACTGAATAAAGTGATTTTAATCAGTGTAGTGCAGCAGCAAGCATGGTGGTTCTTCTCTAAAATCTTCATGGAATTTTGAAGACTCAAAGTTGGGCAACTCAATGGCAACTTCAAAGAATTATATAGAAAGCAGGTTCTTCAACACCCATGTTTGAAATTGCTTGAGTACAAGCAATATTGGGAAGGGAGGATTGTCATGTCCCAAATGTGGCATTGGGTCACAATGGACTAAACCCATTGGCCATATTCATGAGATTTTTTCAAATTGATGTAAAGGGCCAAATAATTGCCAAGGAGGAAAATTACTAGTTTCCTAGGTTGGGGGTGGAAGCCTTGGGATTTGAGATAAGGGAGATAATAAATGATGTTTGAACATTAGAATGGAAAAAATATTTAATATAAGGAGCTAAATAAATAAATACAAGAGAAATTATAGGTGGCAATTGGTTTTGAAGACATATGGAGGATGTGGGACCCACACTAGCTTGATTTTTCAATGCCACATGGCATCTCTCTCTTGCCATTTCAAATCCATGAGAAGGAAAACATTCTTGGATGAGTTGGTAGGCTCATACACATGGCATTTAGCATCATAGGTCGAATTTGGATGGAATGGTAACCTCCATGGAAGAGGAAGAGTCAAACTAAAGGTTTGTGGACACTTGGGCTAGATTCCCTAACTCCTATGACAACAATGATGAAGAATCTATGACACCTATGACACAAATCAGACCTAAAGGTTGAAATATGACATATATGACATGCCAGGGCTAAAAATAGCCTCCAATAGGGCGCTCAAGTGAGTTAGGGCAGCCAAAGAGACACCAGGTCGAATTTGGAGAAGAAGGGAGCTAGAATTGGAAGAACAAGTGACATACTTGGGAATCTCTTCCCAACTTGAGTTGGGATGAAGATCTTGGAAGGAATTTGACCCATGGAGGACATTAGAAGTTTATAAAAGTTGTGAACAAAGAAGAATAGGATCTTTTGATCATTTTTAGAATTTTCAATTGCATTTGTGAAGAGGGAGAGCTAGTGGATGACTAGTTTCTTTCCTTAGCCAATTTCGAGGGTGAAAGATTCCCATCCAACTTGGTAATTGGAAAGGCCATTCAGACCTTTCATTTATAGATTTAATGGAGTCTTAATTTGTAATTTTAAGCTACAGGGTAGATCATGGTTTCTTCTAGTGCATCTCACTCCTTCAACCATTTCCAGTTTTCATGGCATATTCTTGATCCTTGAGGGATGGCGTTTTTGGTGAAATATTCTACTCTTTGGGGGAGCTTCTAATGCCCCATTTATTTTGTAATATGAATTAAATACTATGTTCTTCATCTTCAGAAATTTTTAGGTCGAAATTCCAAGTGTAAATGTATAAATCTGATTTTTAATGAAAGAACGGTGCCATTTCCCCACTACCTTGATGTGTAGCAATGATGTACTGATGTATTCAAATGAAATATCATTCCTCTGATGTATTCATGATTAATGGACTGTCATTTATGATTTTCACAAGTTTCATGTTCATTAATTAAGCATTTTGAGTCATTTTGATCAGTTTAATACCATTTGAAGAAGATTTAATGCCATTTCCCCCAAGGTCGAGACTAGTTGTTTTGCATCTGATTTAATGGAGTTATAGCATACATTAAAGGTTGAATGGTGATGCATATTATTTCATTTTTATGTCCTTTATATTTCTCCTTATTCCATTCAAAAATTCGAGTTGGATTGAGTGCATTTGGAAAGTCATTTTCATCATCTACCCCTAGGGGATTTGAACCACAATTTACTAGTAAAATCCCTATCTTGACAAAATTTGAAAGAGGAGTTTCATAAGTCATATGAACACTCCAGAGCATCCATAAAAATTATAAATATGTCTTAATATCATCCAAGTACCTTATGTAGCAATTTGGGAGAATTTGGAGTCATTTGGAGACAAAGGACCAATACTAGTCAAAGAGAAATTGCTAGTAAAATACCATACATTGACCAGAATCTTAAAGGAGTTTGCAGAAGTGTTTTAATGGTCTTAAATCATACCTGAACATCATAATCAAGTATTAATATCATTCATACACCTCTTCGGAAGATTTGGGAGCATTTGGAGCAAATTGGAGACCTAGACATCAAAACTAGTCAAAGGTCGAATTAGGGAAAAAAGTGAAAAAATTTCCATTCTAATAAAATTATTAAAAAGGGACATTACAATAGCACACCATTCGTCCTATACAAAAATAAGAGAAACTCAAATGGACGGAAGTAATATTCTCATTATTAATTTTTCCAATAGCAATCTATCCATATTGTAACTATCTTTGGAGGTAGAATTAGTGTAGTAGCATGGCTACATTATATTGTGTGATGCCAATCCCCCTGGTTATGCTCAGTCCTATTCACTTTAGGTATTTAAGTGGATCTTTTTCTATGTATTGTTTGGTTAAAGTATTCATAATAATAATAATAATAATAATAATAATAATAGTCAAATTTTAAGGCTAACCGGACACCAAACTAGCATATTAATCTTATACAACAGGAAACAAAAACTAAAAATGGATAGTAGCAATATTCTCTTTATCAATTTTTCCAATAGGAACCTTGCCATATTGTAGCAAAATTAATGGGTAGATTGCATCTGTAAGTGTAGCGATGTGGTTACATTTTATATTGTGATGCCCTAATCAATAAAAATGTGTACAAAAAATGCTTATCATTGTAAAATTATTCAAATCTCAACTGGGTTGTTTTTCCTGTCATCTAGGAATTCTTTTGAAAAAGTGCTTTCAATGAGATGGAGTGGAGCTAGTGACATAGTTATGAAGGCCTGAGTACATAAGAAATCAAAGTAATCTCATTATTGATTTTCCACTAGGGATCTATCCATATTGTAACTATATTTGGAGGTAGAATTAGTGTAGTGGCATGGCTACATTATATTGTGTGATTCCAATACCCCTGGTTATGATCACTCCTATTCACTATAGGTATTTAACCGGATATTTTTCTATATATTGTCTGGTTATAGGGTTCACAGTTATAATATAATAACCACATTTTAAGGTTAACTAGATACCAAACTAACATATTAATCATGGGAAAGAAAGCACACCATTCATCTTATACAATAGGAAACAAAAACTAAAAATGGATGGCAGCAATAATCTCATTATTAATTTTTCCAATATGAAGTAGGAACCTTTCCATATTGTAGTAAACTTCAGAGGTAGATTGCATCTGTAGACTGTAATGTAGCGATGTGGTTACATTATATATTGTGATTCCCTAATCAAAAGTGTAAAAATGTGTACAAATACAATGCTTATCAATGTAAAATTATTCAAACCTCAACTAGGTTGTTTTTTCCTAACATCTAGAAATTCTATCGAAAAAGTGCTTTCAATGAGATGGAGTGGAGCTAGTGACACAATTATGAATGAATACTTAAGAAATCAAATGAATCTCATTATTAATTTTTCCACTAGGTTCATCATCTTGGCTTCTAGGATTTGCACAAACCCTTCATTCTTCTAACGTACAATATACAATTATTCTAATGTACAATATAAAATTGTGGAATTTACTTTGGATAGAGGGGAGTTATTCTAATCAAGGAGACATTCTTTCAATATAACCATAATTATTTTGAATAAAATTAATGCTAAAGATGAATAATGGATTAATTATATTTTTATAATAATAAATTAATATATTAATAATGATTGCACGGAGAGGAAATTTATAACCAAGTATGGAGAAGATGTTGTAATGTAACGTAAATAAAAAGAAATTAAAAAAATTCATGTAGATTCATAAAATAAAAAATTATAAAAAATAATTACAAAAAACCATATCTTTCTATAAAATAAAAAATTTAAACTTAAATTACATCTTTAAATTACATCTATACTGATAATAACTCAATAACTTTAATTAAATTTGAATTTAATTTTAATAATGAACTTTATGTATCCAACCTACTTTGTCATATTTTCCCATGTGAATGAGGGGAAACTCCCTTGAAAAAAAATGTCTTACCGAAAAAATTGGTCCACAGACTTGTCATATTTTCCCATATCAATCAATTGAAAAAGATGTTAACCCGAAAAAATTGTTCCACAGACTTGTCGTATTTTCCCATATCAATTAATGAAGAAGGGAAACTCTATTGAAAACATAGAACATTTAACTTATACACTAAATATTTTCAATGTGGCGTCAGGTTTCAATGACGTCAATAATATGGCGTCAGCAGGTCAACTGTACAAAGTACAAACACCGACAAATATAAAATAAATTAAGATCAGAGGATGAATAGCAGCGTTGATGTAATTAAAAAAAATTGAGTTCAAATGACAGAAGCTAGGAATGGTAGATGAAGCATTCAAGTGACTTTAATGCACACTGATCTAACTAAAACGCTCCAGATTCTTCGGAATAGAATTCAGCAGAGTAATTTTTGTTAAAATGACAAGTTAGAGTATTCAGATAATAATTTTGGGGATCTGGTTTGTTTTAAAAGTAGATAATTAATTTAGAACCAACAATTCCAATTACAAAATTATAAAAATAACAATTTCGAGCAAAAATTTTAACAAAAATAACAATTTCGAGCAAAAATTTTAACAGGTATTTATCCCAAAATCATTAAAAAGCTAAGCGTTTTGGTTGTCTTTTATCGTGAGCGTTCTCTCCTCTATGTTTACCTTTAGGGTAGGGAAGGAAGGTTCCAACACAGCTCAAAGCATAAACGTACATACTACAAATTATTAAGCTTCGCTTAATTGTCACGAAATTTTCGTTTGCATTATATAGATTTCTCAAGATTCTTAGTATTTCAGAGGTGTCAGATAAAAAACGACCTCTCATTCAAACACGTTAGACACTCCATGTGAACATTCGAATTGGAGCTTCTAGGACAATGTAATTAACATTATAATTCCCCAGAATCAGTGATAACCCTGAGAAGGACATTTGCTGAAAGATAACAGAACACAAGTTGGAAGCTTTTCTAGAGCTGCCTATCAGAAAGCTGCATATAGCTCTATAAATATTGGCATTCCTCGTCTTCAATCCTACGTGAAGCAACGCCGGTACTGGAGAATTTATGTGTGTGATATTGCAGAACAATATACATGGATGGGGTGGAGAGAATGTGGGAATCTGGGAAGAGGATAAGCAGAAATGTGAGTAGGAGTATGAGATTGAGCGGCAGCGGATCGAATTGGGGAGTGGAAGATGTGTTTGCCAGATCACAGAGAGAAACCATTGAAGATGACGAAGAAGCTCTCAGATGGGCAGCTCTGGAGAAGTTGCCAACCTATGATAGGTTGAGGACCAGTATCATCATGCATACAGTAGAGGGCAACCATGATAAGATGGACGTTGATTTCAAACAAGTGAATGTTCGGAAGCTCGGCTTCATGGAAAGGCAGGCCTTCATTGACCGTGTCTTTAAGGTTGCAGATGAAGATAACGAGAAGTTTTTGAGGAATCTCAGGAATCGCATCGACAGGTGAGAGAGTATGATATTTTTTTTGTTTGTTAGAATTTTTTTTAATGGGTAGGAGTGGTTTCTTGGTTTCGGCTACATCAAATTTCAATTGGTTGGATTTTGGATTTTTTTACTTTAATCTCCTTGCTAACCAGACCCATATCTTAACCAAAAACTTATAAAATTTGAGGATAACCAAATAAACTTATAAAGTTTGATCTATTTTTTTTAGAAAATGAACTTGCAAGATTTTAGAAAGTATGATACTTTAAAAATAGGTTAGAGTCCAATATGGTGTTTGCAATATGATTTATTTTAATATTTTGACAGATGAATGTGATTTGGAACCATTGAATGAATGTTTTAGTGTGATAAACGAAAATTGCTTGCTCCATGTATAAAAAATAATGGCGCTTTTGAAGTGCAGAACTCATATAAATACTGTTTTCACATTGTTTCCAGAGTTGGTATTGAGCTTCCAACTGTAGAAGTTCGATTCCAGCGCTTGACAGTCGATGCGGAGTGTTATGTGGGTAGCAGAGCTCTTCCTACTCTCTGGAATGCTACTAAAAATATGGTGGACTACTTGTTCGGCATTGTTGGACTGACACTAGCAAAGAAAATAAATCTCACAATTCTGAACGAAGCAAGCGGAGTCCTCAAACCGTCTCGGTAATAGGCTGCTGCTCCGAAAAACACCGTTTTTATTGAAATCACACCATTATACAGAATTTATAATGCAATTTCTGTTTGTCTATATCAAATTTCCCCGGATGCTGAAAGGTCATACTTTCCGCAGTTAAAAAGGGCTGGTCCTGAAAGGTCTTATAGGAAACATTGATAAATGCTTACAACATATCCTTGCCCTGATCATGCAGAATGACTTTGTTATTGGGTCCCCCTGGGTCGGGAAAGACAACATTGCTACTAGCTTTGGCTGGGAAATTGGACCCTGGATTGAAGGTTAAATCCTTTTCCTATCCTTGGCATTGTGCAGGTATGCTATATAATATTTCATCAATAAAACGAGGTAATGACTTTAGTATTCTTGGATGATCAGGTGAGAGGAGACATTACATACAACGGCCATAAACTGGACGAATTTGTCCCTCAGAAAACATCTGCTTACATAAGCCAGCATGACTTACATGTTGGAGAAATGACAGTTAGAGAAACACTCGATTTCTCTGCTAGATGTCAAGGCGTTGGTGACAGATTCGGTGGGCATTCTAGACAAATTTCAGTCCACCAGATTTACATTTCACCTAGTTAATTGGTACCCTGGATCACAGTTGGAAGTGTTTATTGACTAGTATGCTTGTTGGCATATTCTTCTCGATGCAGAACTGCTTGCCGAGCTGGCTAGAAGGGAGAAGCAAGCTGGGATTTTTCCAGAGGCAGATGTTGATCTATTCATGAAAGTAAGTTCAGATGTTTATGGGCCACTTTCTTAGAGAAAATCTTGATAGATTCTAATTTGTTACACAGCCTAGGCACTATGCTTATTGATGTCACTTTGGTTCTTTGATTGTATGGTTGCTCGATTTCTGCAGGCAACAGCAATGGAAGGTCTGAAGAGTGGCCTCCAGACTGACTACATCCTTAAGGTAAATGCATGGAGACCAATCTAGCCATAGTCTATAATTCAAAGCTTTAAATAAATAGATATATGTATCAGAGGAGATGCTAGGGTTCATTGCTTTAGGGTTTGTGTCTAAACAGATTCTGGGCTTAGATGTTTGCGGAGATACAATAGTTGGCGATGACATGCAGAGAGGAATCTCTGGTGGGCAAAAGAAGCGTGTGACAACTGGTATGCCTGAAAATTCCTCTGAACAGACTAGAGTTGTGTAATTATGTATAGATGTCATTTTGATGACTGCAAATCAGTATAGTTTTATAACAATTCTTAAAATTTCCGTTTTTCCAGGGGAGATGATTGTTGGACCTACAAAGACTCTCTTCATGGATGAAATATCAACCGGGCTGGATAGTTCTACCACCTATCAGATTGCAAAATGCCTGCAGCACTTCACCAATCTCATGGATGCAACAATACTCATGTCTCTGTTGCAGCCAGCACCAGAAATATTTGATCTCTTTGATGACATAATACTCTTATCAGAGGGTCAGATTGTCTACCATGGACCCAGAGAGAATGTCGTGGAATTTTTTGAAAGCTGTGGATTCAAATGCCCTGAAAGAAAGGGCACTGCAGATTTCTTACAAGAGGTACCCAGATTATGGAGAGTTCAACATAATCCATCGTAACTTGTCTTTCCAATTCTAGTAGAATATTATACTTCCCTTTACTCACCAATATCCATGGTTGCAGGTTACATCAAAGAAGGATCAAGAACAATACTGGGATGACAAGAAGGGGCCTTATCGCTACATGCCTGTCAAGGAATTTGTGTTTAGATTCAAGCAGTTTCACTCAGGTTTGCATTTAGAAAATGAGCTATCAGTCCCTTATGATAAGGAGAGAAATCACAGAGCAGCTTTGGTGTTCAATAGGAACCCTGTTCCCAAAATGGAGATCTTCAAGGCCTGTTTGTCAAAAGAATGGCTTCTGGTCAAGCGGAATTCCATTGTTTACATCTTCAAGACAACACAAGTGAGATGTTTCACAGTCTATAATTTGGTCTAATTTGAGAAAAATCGTAGTTTATTTCAAAATGTTAATCTTAGATGAGAATCATCACCACAAGGATAAAATACATCTATCTAGAACTATTTCACTTCACTTTGCAGATTATAATTGGAGCCTTTATTACATCGACTGTCTTCTTGAAGACTGAAATGCATCACAAGTCCCGAAATGATGCAAATATATACCTTGGAGCACTTATTTTCAGCCTCCTCGCCAACATGTTCAATGGATTTGCAGAACTGGCCATGACAATTGTCAGGCTTCCTGTGTTCTTCAAGCAACGGGATTTACTTTTCTATCCTGCATGGGCTTTCACTATTCCTACTTTTTTACTCAGAATTCCAATTTCATTGTTGGAGGCTGGAGTTTGGGTGATGATAACTTACTACACCACTGGGTTTGCCCCCGAAGCTAGCAGGTAGTATCGGGAAATCAATCATTTATCAAGATTATCTCCATTCTTAGTAATGGAAGCTTAATCTCTTCGTTGCATTTGTTGCCTTTTAAAATACATGAACCTTTCTACCCTGCAGGTTCTTTCGACAATTTCTTATTATCTTCCTAGTTCATCAGATGGCATCGTCCCTGTTCCGTCTGATGGCAGGAATTTTCAGGACAATGATCTTAGCTAATACTGGAGGATTTATATCCCTTTTGCTCATATTCATGCTTGGAGGGTTCATTCTCCCTAGAGGTTAGCATTTTTATTTCTTTCCAACTCACGGACAAATAATCTCCCTAAGAAATCAATGGAGCATTGATGTAAGACTAGAATCTAGAAAATCTTGTTAAACAAGATGAACTTTACTTGTCATTTTAATGATATGATAGGCGTCGGCCTCTGGCTTTTGAACATTAAAGTATCCGTTTATATTGAGATTGGCGATGGATTTCTGTTGCAGAGAACATCCCAAAATGGTGGATATGGGGCTACTGGTGTTCCCCTTTGATGTATGCAGAAAATGCCATTTCTGTGAATGAGATGCTTGCTCCTAGATGGATGATAGTAAGGCTTTAACCTTTTAATGCTTTAAGAACTCCACGAAACATTGTGGAAAAGATGGAAATAATCTAGCATGAGTTTCCTTGAAGGATTATTTAAACTATGAAGAATTTTTCAAACTTATTCATGAAATTGACTAGCGTCATGGAATCGTGTTAACCTTCAGAGTGCAGAGAATACCACAAATTTGGGCGTTTCTGCACTGAAGAGTCGTAACATCTTTCCACAAGCATATTGGTATTGGCTAGGAGTTGCCGCTCTGTTGGGATTTTCAGTACTCTTCAATGTGCTTTTTACTTTGGCTCTTGCATATCTAAAACGTGAGTTGCTTCACTAGAAAAATATTTGCCGTTCTCTTTCTGTTCATCAATTTTTAACCAAATTCTTTCAACTAAGACTAATGCGGAATTTGTTCCTGCGTAGCTCTTGGGAAACCTCAAGCTGTCATTTCCCAGGAAGGTCTTGAAGAAATGCAGGCCCAAGAGAATGGTACAAAGCAAGGGCATAATAGAAAGCCATCGAGATCAAGAAGAGGGTCTTCTGCAGATGACAATAATTCCTGTAAGGCAACTGTTAGAGTTTCTTGAACTGGTTCAGATTTTCTTGAACAGATTAAGGGGAATATATGGAGCACGAACTCCATGATTTTGGGTTCTATAACAAATTCTTGATTACTGGGTTATACAGGTGAAATGCAAATCAGAAGAATGAGCAACCAATCAACTCGTCTAGAAGGCAATAATGAGTTGGGTTTGGAGGCTGCAATAGGAGTTCCTCCAAAGCGAGGAATGATTCTTCCATTCGAACCACTAGCCATGTCTTTTGAAGATGTCAAATACTTTGTCGATATGCCCCCCGTATGAATTTGAGCCCTGAGATTGGTCTATTATGTGATTCAGCTACTGCTAATTTTTGTGGCTTCTCTTACTAGAAGGGTTTGGTTGACAAGTTCCAACTTTTTATGCAGGAAATGAAGGAACAAGGAGTGACTGATAATAGACTTCAATTGCTTCGAGATGTTACCGGGGCATTCAGACCTGGTGTTCTTACAGCGTTGATGGGGGTTAGTGGTGCTGGGAAGACAACTCTCATGGATGTCTTAGCAGGAAGAAAGACTGGAGGATACATTGAGGGTGATATCCGAATCTCTGGATTTCCCAAAAAGCAAGAAACATTTGCTCGGATTTCTGGTTATTGTGAACAGAATGATATACATTCTCCACAGGTTACTGTCCGAGAATCCTTGTTATATTCAGCATTTCTCCGTCTCCCAAAGGATGTTGACAAAGAAACCAGAATTGTAAGTCTACAACTGTGATTTTCTCTTCTAATAGTGTTTTTTTACATGATGCAAAATTGTCATGTTCCTAATTCGCAAAAGATTCGAATTTGTAGGTCTTTGTTGATGAGGTCATCGAACTTGTGGAATTAGACAATTTAAGGGATGCACTGGTAGGCCTACCAGGCATATCTGGATTGTCAACTGAACAAAGGAAAAGGTTAACAATAGCTGTGGAGCTTGTTGCAAATCCTTCCATAATTTTCATGGATGAGCCCACTTCTGGTTTGGATGCTAGAGCAGCTGCAATTGTGATGCGCACTGTCCGTAATACAGTAGATACTGGAAGGACTGTTGTCTGTACCATCCATCAGCCTAGCATTGACATCTTTGAAGCTTTTGATGAGGTAAACCGAGGTTTAGATTCTAATATGACTTATATCGTTTGTTTCAAAGTTTGGTGTTGATTTCTGACTTACAATGATGGATCAGCTATTGTTGATGAAAAGAGGAGGGAAAATCATTTTCTTTGGGCCACTAGGCCGGAATTCTCACAAGGTTGTTGAATACTTTGAGGTAACAACTTGGGAGATTCTTGTAGTCCTTAGCAAAAGAATAATTTTGAATAGAGCACTATTAATTTATAGCCTAAATGTGAGTTGAATTTCCTAATTTTCATCATGACAAACTACAGGCTATTCCAGGGATACCAAAGATAAAAGATAAATACAACCCAGCTACATGGATGTTGGAAGTTAGCTCTGTTGCTGCTGAACATGGTTTGGGGATAGACTTTGCAGAGCATTACAAGAAATCTTCTCTCTATAAGTAAGCATTATAGTTATCAATATGTTTCCACCAGAGTCCTTGTGTATATAATATCTAGCATTACAACAAATCTTTAAGACACAAAGATATCAGCTTCAAACTGGCATTCTAACATTTATCCTTTTCTTGGCAATAAAGGCGGAACAGGGCTTTGGTGACAGAGCTCAAGACTCCAGCTCCAGAAGCAAGGGATCTTTACTTTGCAACCCAGTACTCACAATCATTCTTTGGACAGTTCAGTTCTTGTTTGTGGAAGCAATGGTGGACTTACTGGCGAAGTCCCGACTATAATGCTGTTAGATACTTCTTCACATTTGTCTGTGCTCTGCTCCTTGGAACAATCTTTTGGAAGGTCGGCACAAAACAGTATGTACTTGAGATTTAACTCTCTAAGACAGACTACTGGCCAAAACATTAAGTTGTTTGGATTAACAAAGCACAAAAATATTTGCTGCTCTTATTTTGAATGTTATAGACTCCTGCTCTTCACCGATACTAAGAAATTGCTTGATTACATGTCAGGGACAACAACAACGATCTTTTTATCATTGCGGGGACCTTATATGGAGCAGTTTTATTCTTGGGAGTTAACAACTGTTCAACTGTGCAGCCTGTGGTTGGAGTAGAGAGAACTGTGTTCTACAGAGAAAAGGCTGCAGGGATGTACTCTGCATTGCCCTATGCTCTGGCTCAGGTTAGTCATATTTTATTGTTTCATTTTTTTCTCGATCACTACTGTCAACATTCAGACTCTCCATGTTTCAAACATGGAGACTCATAAAGCACAATATGGCCTCTGGCATTGCCAATTCAAAAGCAAGCTTTGGGATCAATGTGCCAGCACTTTCCCACTAGCATTGCATGGTGCTTCTACATGCTTGGGTACCCTTTGGTTCTGTGGATAAGCCATTCCGGCTTTTTGAAGTCTTGGTTGGGTTGGAGGTGGTCTTGAAAGGTCCACTTCGCTAACACCATCAAGCTGCAATCTGGCAACTATGCAATTCTCCTATTTCTATGAATTTGTCATTCTTTTCCATTCATATATTTACATGGTCAGATCGGATCCCTATTTACATATGTAATCTCTGATAATAAAAACACTTTAACAGGTAGTGATTGAACTTCCATACATACTCGGCCAGACAGTTATGTACACTCTTATTGTTTACAGTATGGTCCATTTCAAGTGGACAGCTAAGAAGTTTGCGTGGTTCTTCTTCGTGAACTACTTCACATTTCTGTACTTCACCTATTATGGGATGATGACAGTCTCCATAACTCCAAACCAACAATTAGCCTCTATAGTAGCTGCAGCATTCTACTCTGTTTTCAATCTGTTTTCAGGATTCTTCATTCCTAAACCGGTATGCAACCTACTTTACCGACCTATTTTTTTTACTAAACGTTATTATCCCATATAACTAGGCAAGAAGAGGATGTATATCTTATTTTGAGCAGGCGAAGCTAAGGGTTCAAAGGTAGCTAGATATAGAATAACTTACTATAACTGATTCATCTTAATAATCAGCTTGTCATAATGGATTTCTGAATGGATGTAGAGAATCCCAAAATGGTGGATCTGGTACTACTGGATATGCCCGTTTGCCTGGACTGTATATGGCCTCATTGCCTCGCAGTATGGGGACGTTACAGACCCTCTCGAAGTATTGGGCGAGGGAACGAAACCACTGAACAAGTTCGTGGAGGATTACTTTGGATACAGACATGATTTCTTGGGTGCAGTAGCTGGAGCCCTGGTCGGATTCTCTGTTTTCTTTGCATTTATATTTGTGTTGGGCATCAAGGTATTGAACTTCCAACAGAGATGAAGGCAAGGAAGAGGCGCTGCAAAATCCAGAACTCTGTGATTGGACCATTTGGCTTTTCAGCTATAATTTTTTCATATGAAACCTGCCCGCCTTGAGGGCAAGCTCCTATGGTATCTCTTATCGATATTGTAAAGGGTAGATTTCTATTTATGTGTAATAGCTTGGCTCTACAAATTTGTAGCCTCTTCATTTGAGTTTGATGTCTTAATTTTGCGTGCGGCAATTATCAATTAATTGTAATACGATGCCTTCGTTTATGGTAATGACTCATGAGTATAGAATGTTACTCTAGGTTTACAGAGCAATTTAGGCAATTGCTCTCTTCAACTTCTTTATGAGCAATTTATAGAGCATAACTTTTGCTTTGTTTATTGTAGCAATTTAGGCCGCTAAAAATAAAGTTATAATAATTTTTAATATTTAATTTTAATTTTATTTTATTATTATGTAATTTAATTCTATTTTTTCAGTGGAAAAAAGTCATATTATTGATATTTATTAAAAAAACGAATTAAATAGTATAAAAATTCATAAATCTATAAGTGCAAAAACTTTGTCATAGTTCAGTTAAATTGTCATTGTTTTCAGATTGATCGTCCAAAACTGTAAACAATTCAACAACAAAAAATAAACAATGAAAAGTTGAAATCCTTCAGAGCTAGTAGTGGTCAAACAGATTGACCATGCCCATGTCACAACTTTGGTTTTCCAATAATTCTTCCCAAATGACAAATCCTTCAGCTCGTCCATGTGCTTTCTTCGAAAGATCATCTGCATTCATGTTAAATTGTCGAAAGATATGTTCAAAAGTAATGTCTTTGAAGAGTTTAATTTTTTCCCAAACTCTGCTGCATCAATGTTGTAAAGAAATGATATTTAATTGATATTCTTTAAGTGCCCACTTAATTGTCACCTTGGAGTCGCCAAAAACCGTCATTTCCTGAAGACCCATGATGGCAGCCACAGAAATAACACACCATAGCCCAAGTAATTCAGCGTTTGTGTTTGTGCCAATTCCATAGAATCAAAGTGAACAAGTTAATAAGTAATACAATTTATAATAAATCATAATTTTAATTTTCTTTCATCATTATGCAATTTAATTCTATGCATATCAAAGTGAACAAGTTAATAAGTAATACAAAGTTGAATAAATCATAAAAATATGGTATTTCATAATAGATTCAAATTATTTATTTATTTTTAGAAGTAATTTTTCCATTGACTATAATTAATGACGTATTTTTAGCCTTAGGCTCTTTGTCACACTTAATTTTTCTATCATAGAGGACACCCTATGCTAACACTACGAGTCCACAATGGTAAAATCCTAAGGTTTGGCTCTATGACCTCTTGATCATTCCACAACTCAAAAAAACTCTCATGTATAGGAAATCTCTCTACAACTATTCCAATCAACCAATGCGCTTCCCCCTCAGTGTGCACAACACTAGAAGTGGGATCCCCTTCTCTATAAATTGTTTATCAAGCTATCACAATACCCTTTTAGTGCTTCAACACAAGTTGGCCACATAATCTCTTTATTGGGATTGCTATACTCTCAACAGTAGCGAAGGTTTTCCTCTCTCGATAACACTAACCATTATAACAATTTCCATTGGCAATAACATAGCTTGCATGGAAGTACAATGCTCACTACTTAGAATAATTGTCATCTTTCTTTTCTTATATTTTATGCCCTATGACAACCCATGTGGTCCTCATGAAGAGTCCATGTTTCACCTTTAATTCCAAGTTTAGGCTTATATAAAACACGGTTAATTAAGTCATGTCTTATAATCATGGGTTTAAGGATATAGGGTATATCACTAGCTAAGATATATTGTTAAAGATTGCTATAAGGTGAATACATAATGTGGTCATGGAAGTAAGGATAAAATAAAAAAAGTGTAAGAAATTGTAATTTTGATTATACAAAAGAAACATGCACCATACTAATATTAATCATTTACACATAGTGCCTAGTTTTATGAAGAACAATTAAATTAAATAAGGCACAATTTGTAGTGAACTTAAACCAATTATTAAAGAGCCAAATGTTCAAACTTATCTATGTGTGAACTCTACAATATACCATATACCCAATTGAAGAACTGTGCATAATCCAAACACCAAAAGCACAAAGAAATGCCTAATTTGTACAATTTCTAGTCAATACAACAAGTTGAAAATTAAAGCAAAGATTGTAACGTTGTAGGAAAACATTGTGTACCCAAGTCGGGTAAGAACTATGCTAAATTAATATTGTATAGACAATCCTTAAATAATGGTGCAACACTACAATCTAGATAAATGAAAATGAATTCATGAAACAACATATACATTTAATGTGATGAATCAAGCGATGATGAAAGAATCCTTGTTTAAGTCAATTCCCGCTAGCTCACTTGGTTAAGGTTTGGGTCTTGTTAGCAAGGCGACCTGAGTTCAATTCCCCTTAGGGGTGACTTAGTTGGGAGGCGACACCCAAAACCCAGTCAAGTTGAGGCTGGTGTAGTCTAGGACGGGTGCGATCCCCGAGTGATTTTGACGTCTTAGATGCCCCTGGGTCGTGGTTTCTCAGACCACAGGCCACTCTCGCAAGTCAGGGAGATTCGAGCAAAAAAAAAAATCCTCGTTTAAACTAAGACTAGGGTTTGAGGTTTACCGATTCAAAAGGAGTACAAATTGTGAGTTTCAATTGACAGGGTAGAATTAATACAATCCCCCCTCCCTTGTTTAAAGACATGGTAACAAGGGAAGTGAACATGAATCTAGTGATGGGTGTGCAAGAAAAGAAGGCAAGGTGACATGGATGACAAGCCAAGAGGCATGAGAGTCAAGTATTCTGATAGTGAAAGATGAACCCCTCAAACGGGAGCATAAATGAATGGGTGGGTGTTTGGGAAAAACAACAAAAAACCTTTGGTATGAGACTTCCTCCACTCATACATGCGGCTACACACAATACATGAAGACTTATGTAGCAATCAACAAGTTCATGAGGATATGGCCTTCGAAGAAGGCTCTGATCGGGTGGGTAAATACAAGGTGGAATCCCAAAGGGTAGGTAGATTTAAAGTTGGGTTCCAAGGATTTCTTCATTGCAATATTTCCAAATATGGAGGATAGAAAAAGGGTCTTGGAAGATGGGCTTTACTTATTCAAATCAATGAGACTGCATTTAAGATTATGGATGGAGAAATTCAACCTTGAGAAAGAAGACTTTATAGAATATTTGGTATGGAATCATGTTTACTCTTTTCTTTAGGAGTTTTGAGAGGGAGAGATACTCGTTGGGATTGAAAACACACTAGGAAACTTCATCAAAACTTTAGAAATAACTAGAACATGTGAATACACTGCTTATGTTGTATATGTGTTTGTATGAACATTTCTGGCATTTTGCTATAATTGATATGCATTAGCTTTCAATATATAGAATGGGTACATACCTTGGACTATGAGCATATTCCATTCCATTGTCATAAATGTCATGAGCATGGGCACTTCTTCATAAACTACCCACTTAATGCCACAACACCTTAGGGTAAGCAAGGAGAAGAGAGAGATAAGAAAGGTTTTGTCAAATCTCCAAGCAAAATAAAATTAGGAAAAAAAAGCACCAAACCTAGCCAAAGTAGGTAACAACTTCCAAACCCTGGTAATAAAAATGGGATAACATACGAAAATTCAAGGGCAGAGTAAGGGGAAAGAAGCAAATACGAAGGAAAAATACATAGCACATGATCCTCTTAGGATAGTTCAAAGGATAAACCCAAATAAAGCAAAATAGAGACAACAATTTCAAACATAGGATATGGGATAGAGAGGTAGGTTGAATTGGGGATGGAAACCTAAGAGGACGGTTTAATAGAAACACAGGATAAATATGAAAACCATGTAGAAGATATAGAAATGGTGGAGGTTGACCTATCTTCCTTAATAGAAAAATATGGGGAGCAACACTTCAATCTCATTGAAATCTAACCTCAAAGATTACATATATAAATATCGAAAGGGAAAACCAAAGTGGGTTCAACCAACCTATCTCAATCACAGACTATTTCTCTAGATATTAGGATGACCCCCCTCAAACCTCTCAAAAAATTAGGAGGGGAAGAAAAAATGCAGGGAAGAAAAAACATGAAGCAAATTAAAGATTCAGGGAGAAGGAGCATAGTTATTAGACTCGGGACAATTGGAAACATTCCCAGATAAGTATTCATTTCTCAACTTAAAGTTTAAATATGAAAGTGATATCTTGGAATTCTGTGGGAGTGAACATAAAGAGTAAGCAAATGATCCTCAAGAAAATTATTCTAAAGGATAAACCCACCATTCTTATAATTCAAGAAACAAAATGTCATTGAGATACAACGGTGGAAATGGAAAAATGATGTTGGGAAGGATTTGAATCAAATGGAAATAATTGCAAAGGGGATTTTAGGAGGCTTGGCAATTTTATGGAACCCTTCCTAGGTGATCCTTTGATATTTCACTGAAGAAGGTTGAATTATTTCTGCAATATTTAGAGAAATTGGATCCTTGGATATAGGATTCATAACAAATGTAGATGTTCCTAATAGTCATGTAATGAAATTAGCATTCATTGATAAATTGTGCAAATTCTAGGGGCCTCCATAGGAAATAAGCCCCAAATCATGAGGGGGACTTCAACATGATTACCTCACCTGGTGAAAAAAGAGGGGGCATCTAAACTATTGAAGAAAACAATAGGGTTTTCAAAGAAACTTCCATAAAAAAACTACGAATGATTGATATGATAACAAGCAACTACTCTCATACCTGGAACAATAAGAAAGGATGAACCCATTGAATCATGGATAGGTTATTTCACTTCTTATTTTTAGAATCCATTATAAGAAAAGGGGCTTCAATGGAGGCAAAGATACTACCAAGTACAGGTTTGGATCATTGACCTATCTACCTAAACTAGGAAAGTATAGGAATTCCTAAGCTCGTGTCATTATGATTAAAAGAAATTGGTTGGATCACCTTGACTTTCAAAACAATATTTAAACTTGGTGGGTGGAAGTGGCCAAGGTAAAGGAAACAATAGTGTACTTCTTTTAGCAACATCTGAAGAATGTGAAAGCTTAGTTGAAAATCTATTATAGATAAGTCTTTCGGAATATTTTCCACACACAACGAGCTCTAGAGAAAGACACGAAAGATCTACATGCAATAATTATAAATGAGGGGAGGAATGCAGGAAGAATTTCTGAAGGATCAACTAGATATGAGAGCAAATCATGATGAACTCTTGTGGAGAAAGAAGTTGAGGATCTATTGGCTCAATGAGGAACAAACAAACTACAAGTTCATCCACAATTATATGATTAACCATAGACACCAAAATAAAATCATCCCTTTTCAAAATGAGTAAGGGGGGACATCGAATCTCATGTAGACATCGAAAAAGAGCTCACAAAATAGTACAACCAACTTCTTTCAGAGCCTCTAGTAGTTAAACATGAATAAATTAGGACTATAACAAGCTATATTCTTTCCATGGCCACTTCAAAACAAAATTCCAACATAGTGAGCGAAATATCTCAATAAAAATTAGAATAGAGAATCATGGATTTTTTTTTCTTCAGAAATCACCATGGGAGGATGGCTTTGCAATAAACTTCTTCCAACATTGTTGGTATGTGGTTGGTTGGGAATTATGGGAAGTAGTGGAAGAATCTATAAATATGCAAGGGATTCTTTGGGTCCTTAACTCATCATGTCTCATTCTCATTCCAAAGGAAGACATAACAAATTCTATGGACAAATTTAGGCCAATTTCACTTTGTGATGTGAAATACAAAATTATATTCAAGGTAATTGATAATATATTAAATACCATCGTGTCTTGTGTAACTTTAACGAAGAAGGATGCTACACTCAGGAGTGTCAAATCATGGAAGCCTCCATCACGGTGAGTAAAGCAATCCATTCCTTGAAGAATGGAAAGAATCCTATAATGTTTATTAATCTTGATATGTCTAAATCTTTTGGCATATTATGTTTATTAATCTTGATATGTCTAAATCTTTTGGCATATTAAACGAAATGATATGTCTAAATCTTTTGGCATATTAAACGAAATGATATGTCTAAATCTTGATCAGTTTTTGAATGAAATGCTAACGGACATTGGCTCTAGTCAGGAATGGATTAGTTAGGTAAAGAATATAGTCTCTTCAACCTTATTCTCTATGCTATTAAATTCATAATCCTCCCTTCCCTTTAATCCATCACAAGGTATCAAGCAAGGGGATCCTTTGTCCCCCTTTCTATTCATTCATATCTTGAAGGGCATGGGAAGGAGTCTATGACAAGTTGCGAGAGGCTTGCTAAAAGGTCATAGCATAAATAAAGAGATGGACCCACTTTCTCATCTGCAATTTGTAGATGACATGATTCTCTTGGGATACCCTACATCCGAAAGAACCTAGATCTCTCAAAGTTGTACTAGACACTTTCTTGCTAGCTTTTGGCACACTTATTAATCAAGGTAAATCTCTTATTTCCCTCTTTAATATACCATTAAAATTCTAACATAACATTGTTAGAATCCTAGGCTTCTGGAGAGGCTCTCTCCCTTTTAACAAATTAGGTGACCTCTTAGTGGAATTCATGAACACGTTGAGAAATATTTCTTGGGAGGAATTATTAACCAAGTTGGAACAAAATCCTAGTAGTTTGACATTTTGATTCCTTACCCTATTAGGAAAGGTGTTTTAATAAAGATGGTTCTATAGTCCATGCCTTTTTATTTTTTCTTGATGTTATCTTCCCCTTCCAAGATCCTTAAATCTATCAATGCCCTTTAAAGGGACTTCCTATTGTGAGGTCCCATAGAGAAAACAAAGTGAGCTTTGGTGGCTTGGGATAAAGTTTTGTTTACCAAATATTTTAGGAGGGTGGGTATAAGGTATCTTCCAACGTTAAGAAAAGTTCTAGCAAGGAAAACTTGGTGGAGATTGTTAAGAAGGCCTTTGGGAATAGATATGGAGAGTCTTGTATGCAAGGGACATAGCAAAGTGAGACTTGATAAGGATGGAAGGAACAAGCCAATGCCCAATGATCTAGAGTAATGCATGGAGAAATAGAGGAATGGTGTAGGATCGCTGCTTTGTGAAGTCTAATATGGGAATTTGGCTATTTTTTGGGATGATTCATGGTAGTAAAAAACAAAACTAATGTTTATGTATTCTTTAGGGGATACCAAACGCTTACTACCATGCTCTTAATTGGCACCATATTAATCGTTACCAAGAGGATACTAAAGAAGAGAGTAATAGTGGATGGCACACATGGAAATCACAAGAAGAGTGGACAATAGGAATAACAATGGAGTAGGTGGAATTATTGGAGAAAGAGTTAAGGGACAAGAGAATTTGATTTAGATAAAGTGCAAGCATTTTGCATTGGGTTCAGTAGGGTGGAGGAAATTTTTTGGTGAAAGAAGCTTATGCGTTGGAGGCCAATCACAATGATATAGGGAAACCAAAGATCTAGCAACAATTATAGAATTATGGGATTTGGAAAAACAATTTTATGTTTCTTTGGTTATGTCCTAGAGGAAAATTCTGACTTGAGATAAACTTAACCATAGAGGTTTGGAAGGTCGTTCAATCTACTAGATGTGTGAAATGGAAGAAGAAACTGCCAAACACATTTTCAATCATTGTGATAAGGATTTGACTCCATGGAACAAGGGGATGGAAGACTTCATGCAATATTGGATAGAAGACAACACGATCTCTTGGAAACTGTTAGATGAATGGTGGTCTTCTCCATTTGAGAAATCTATTTTGAGTAGAATTTGGAAACTATACCACAATTTTCTCTTATGGATTGTCTAGAAAGAGCGCAACCAACGTATTTTAAAAAATCAATATAGAGAAGGTGATGATCCATGTATAGAAGTGGCAAGGAACATAAAGGAAACTATATATGCATTATCCTAGAAAGTAGAATATATAAAATGTAGCATACAAGAGCAGGAAATCTTATCATTTTGGGGCATATATCCAAGGAGCATTAAAAGTGAAACCAATGCCCTCCAATCCCAACCATTATCTTCAGAAGAATGGACCAAGTCATCAATAGAGTTCATCAAATTTAACTCTTATGGAGCATCTAAAGGTAATCTAGGACCATAAGAGATTGGAAAGGTCACTTTAGGGATTCTTCAGGAAACATTATAAGAGTATTTCTTGATTTTATAGGTTGGGACACTAATAATGGAGCAAAGATGGCAACTCTAGAAAACGATTTACAAATGGACAAAAACCAGGGTTATGGTACATTGATGGAAGAAGGGGATTCCCAAATATTAAGAAATGAGTTGAAGAGACTGCTAATGGATCCAATCCAAATAATATTTCAAACAATTAATTCCTTATAATAGACCTTGAAACAATGACAAAGCTTATTAGATCCATTATTGCTCCAATAACCCATCATGTTTAGTGCAATGCAAATGGGTTGGGAGATAGACTAGTAAATGAAGGATAAACGATAAGATATCAATGGATGAATCTAGGATGGAAGAACGTGTGTCCGAGAAAACTCAGGGTGACTACATGTACATTCATAATAAGGATGAGGATCCCCCATATGGGGTGTTGTGGAGGAAAGTGAAGGATCAAGATGTGTGTCCTTCAATTGGACAAGCACCTTTGCCTATCATTCAATAAAGTTACATAGATGGGGATACAAAGATTACCTCAACCATTATGGATTGACTTCTCAATCCTAAAATCAAACTTCATCAAAATAGAGAATTATGGCTTGGTATCCCATCAACCATGTTCCACTAACCTAGAGTTTAATGGAGGAATTGATTGACATCATCAAGATGTATGGATTCAACAGGCTAGGATCTCGTAGAAAAAAGGGAGCAAGTTTATTATTTATCACACTCTATATCAAGTGAGGCTATCAAACACATGACCAAAACCATAAAGATATTGCTTATCTATCTCTTCAACCAATATAATTCAAGTGGGGGTTGTTAGTTTGAAGGTAGTTAGAGATCATAGATGGGTTTCTGTAGAATAGTGGAGATGGAAAAAAATGATTTGTCCTATGGAGGGAGACAAAACTCAAATATCCAAATAGGGGATGCCAACGAAATACAAGACCCCTATAGAATATAAGAAATAACATAAAAATAGGGCATACAAAGGTGAAGGAAGAAACAAAAGTTTATCACTTGTGATTCTCAGGCTCTGTAAAACAAGAGGTAGACTAAATTTATAACAAGATTAGAGGAAAATGTGGCTAGATAGAAAATGAATAAATAGACGAGGAAATCATGGCTTGGGTTCTAGACACAATATTCACTAGAAGTAAGGACACTAAGTATTTGAAACATAGAGTTATAGTGGCACATTAAGTGTTTCATAACTTAGGCTATTAATGAAAAAGGGACCTAGTATCAAGAAATTATCAACAATTTAGAAGAACCTACCCAATTAGCTCAACCATAAGCATGAGAAACTGATAAATTCCATCTATAGTTTAGAAACAAGGAGTGGGCCAAGAAGACTTTGCAAAGATTTTGGGAGTGACCAACTTGAGGAGTTTTCAATGATGTATGCCATTGCTTGATTTATATCCTCTCTACGTTCTATCCAAAATATGTAGTGAGCTCAAGTTCTATCTCCTCTTGGCCTTCCAACTTAGTTCCTTGGGCACTATGAAGAAAGGGATTTTTTTGTGGTTTCTCCTTTGCATATTAGTTTAGTGGAAGAATCTTGTGTTTTTGTCACCCTCCTTTACCCAATGAACTCTACATTTATGTTTTTATCAATATTCTTCTGGATAAATGCATGTTGTGATGCCTTCCCTCAAGTTATGCTCTTATTTGTTGGGATACTTTGTCATCCATGAGGCCACTATTTCCTACTATATTGTAGCCATGTTTTGCTCCAATTTATGTTTGTCCTGGAAGATGTTCTTGAACTCTTCCTTGTTCCATTGTTAGAGTCAAGGTTTAAGTTGCTTGAGATTTTGTTGAAGGATGTAAATTTTGGACCCTTTATGTCGTTGTCCTCCTTTCACTAAGCCGTCATTTTTTTCCTTGATGTATGGGTGGGTGAACCAAAATTTCTTGAACCTAATAGGTGCATATGGACTCGAATTGATTCAAGAAATGTAGACCCATAATGAGGTCAGGATATTGATGATTTCCATGGGTATCTTATTGTTTATTATTTATATATGATTATTGGATAGAACTATTTAATGTGTTTGCCTCTAAATGTGTACAAAGGCAGGGAAATATTGCCAAATAAGCCTACACATGGGAAACAGGTTGTATGAAGAGTTGTGATATGAGTATCAATGAGGAGGAGGAGGTCTAGGTTGCCTATTTTTGCCTACTAGCACTCCTCCCGTGTAATGGGCTAAAAAACACATTATATGTTTTTTCCATAGGTTACATGTTGTCGTGAGGGTAGGACACGGGTCATGGATTCAATCACTCATGAGGATATACTGAGAAATGCACAATAAGGTGTTGATCCTTATTCCTTAGTGATCATTTGTCTCTCACTAGTGGTAAATGAGTTGGGTTAATTTTAAGTACCAACCATGACACCATCCGCCAACATTAAGAAGAAAATAATAGATACTTGAAGGGCATGTATGGGCATGGCACCCTTGGTATCAGTGTTGAATATGTGCATATTTTGGGAGTAAGGTATACTTTGGCATATATATAATTTTAGCATGAAAAATAAAATGAACTTGCATGAGCGATTTGATTGATCATATAGTCTTATGCATATTTTTTTGAAAAGGGGAATAAAAGTTACATTTATAATTGAAAATGGGAATGCATTTAGAAAGGGTGTGAGTGAAGTAGAAGGAAAATTTATGTTAAATTTATTAAAACAGAAAATAACAATTCATGTGCACCCACCCAATGAGGAAATATAAAAGGGATATAGGGAACATCTAAGAATACAAATAGGAAAAGAGGTCGGAAGGTGATGAATAATCATTATTTGCATTTTATAAAAACAATTATTTGTGCATGTGAGTGACACATGGGTGGATGAATAATATGCAATTAGTAAATGAATAATTTATATCATCTTGCATGAGAATGACAAGTGGCATGAACCTTAAAGGATATACAAGGGTGGAGGATTGGGCTTAAGGGGGATCCTTTTGCACCCTAGTGTGGGATGGATTCCCTAATATGATTTTTCTCTTGGTGAGCTGGTGTTGATTTGGGTCTCAAGATTGGTGTTGTAATTTGGAGGTGGGGACCTCACAGGCTATAGAGGAGCTACATAATCTATATGCTAGTTTAATACTCTTCATACAGTCCATTGCAACTTGGGGATCCCTAGGAAGAAGAGTATCCAATGGGAGTTGATAAGGTGGTCAACCAGTAAGATCATATATATTTGGCAAGAAGACTTGGAGCAAGCTTGGAGACAAAGGATTATCAAGGGAGGATCTTCTACAAGCTTCTAGAAATGGGTATGTGAATCTGATTTTTTTTTAAGTATTTAATTGATCTTAAATTCAAGCATATGTTTCATGGGTTTATATCTATGGGTTTCTCTGCATTTTTATTATTGTTGCATTAATTGATGAATCATATGAGGTTATATATAGAATATTGCATATGGTATCAGATCCAAGTTCAAGCACTAGGACCTAGACCTCATCATTTGTTTATGGAGTTAGGTTACTTCTAGTTCATTAAGACACACTATTTTCAAGCAATGGAATATGTGTAAATTATTTTATAATTTATGAAAATAGAGTTCTAATGATCAAATTGTATTTCATATCTGCAAAAATGTTATCCACATCTTCAATGGTGCATTCCTGTTATGTTTATAGGTAGATACAAATATCAATTGTTTTGGATAGAAAAAGTTTTTATAGATTATGAATTAGCTTAGTACTGGGTGTTGGGTATAAATATTGATTACAACAGGTTTGAAATTTGATTCATGTAGTTGAACACATTAGCATATAAATAATGGAACACAACACATTAACACATAACACACAAATTACCCTAGAAAACCGATCTTGAGAAAACCAAAAAACCAGTGAGCTTTCAACTCATCTATTAATCAAACACTCACAAACATGTGTTTACAACTGTGACTTGCTAGACCACGAATCACACTCTATTACATGATCATGTTACACACTTCACCGCTTGCAGTATACGCTTACATTGTACATCATACATAGCCATTACATCTTATTTATAGATGCAATACAACCAATTGCTCATTAATGACAGTCCATAAATTCCTAACCACTTTCAGTTATTACGTTACAATTGACTTAACTGGGTCAACTTTGGTCAATTTCCCGTTGAGCTTCTAGTTATTCCGTTGAATTCTTGTTGATTAGTTGTTTTCCTTTCCCCCAAACAACTATTCCAATTGGTTGGCCGACCAGAATTCCATCATTTGTCGCCTCCATCTCCAGTCAAATTGTACCAGTCGACTATCAACTTTGCTAGTCAATCCACATGCAAAGAATATAACATTCCCAACAGTGGGAATCCAAATTTTAAAACATTGGAATCCGTAGGGTAATTATGATTGATTTTGGAATCAGACTAATATGATAAAATCTATAAGAAATTTGTGGTAAATCCCTGAGTTGGAATAATGCTGGGAATTGATCTCTATGGTTAAATTTTGAGTTGATTATTGTTGGAATCAAATTCCATTGTCGATTTCTGAGTTCAAATTATGTTGGAATCCATATTTTTTATTGTTAAATTATGAATTGGAATCAATTTTCCTTTATGTTAAATTCTAAATGTGATCAATGTGGAAAACCAAAAGTTTTACCATAAAATATGATGAATTTGGTGCTAAATCTATAGCTAAAAGGGATTCTATGATTTCGCTATGTTTCAATTGAATGGATGAATTAAGTAAGTTTGGAAAGTAATTAATGTGTATTGAGTATATTTGAAATGCAATAGATGTGGTTTATGGAAGATGTAAAATAAAAATAAGGAGTCACACCCTATAAATACATATACAGAGTCTATGGAAGGGATCTAGGGAACATCGAAGAATAAAAATAGGAAAAGAGGTTGGAAGGTGATGAATAATCATTTTTTGCATTTTATAAAAATAATTATTTGTGCATGTGAGTGACACATGGGTGGATGAATAATATGCAATTAGTAAATGAATAATGTGTATCATCTTGCATGAAAATGACAAGTGGCATGAACCTTAAAGGCTATAAAAGGATGGATGATTGGGCTTAAGGGGGATCCTTTTGCACCCTAATGTTGGATGGCTTCCCTAATATTAAATTTTATCTTCGTGAGCTAGTGTTGAGTTTGGTCTCAAGATTGGTGATGTACTTTGGAGGTGGGGACCTCACATGCCTAGAAGAGTTACACAATCTATATGCTAGTTTTTTACTCTTCATATAGCTCCTTCCAGCATGAGGGTCCCTGGGGAAGAAGAGTACCCATTGGGAGTTGATAGGGTGGTCAATCGGTAAGTTCATATATATTTGGAAAGAAGACTTGGGGCAAGCTTGGAGATAAAGGATCATCAAGGGAAGATCTTCTACAAGCTTCCAGGTATGTGAATCTGAATTGCTTTTTTAAAGTATTTAATTGATCTTAAATTCAAGCATATGTTTCATGGGTTTATAACTATGGATTTCTTTGCATTTTTATTATTGTTGCATTAATTGATGAATCACATGAGATTATAGATATAAAATCTTACAAACATCATCAAACAACGAACATTAATTTGAATAACATTGAAACAATAGATTTGAATAAAGCCATGATTATGATATTTTTGTTATTGTCTAAATTCTTAAAGCAAATATTTTTTTAACTCCACATTAGAGGGAAATAGTATAAGATGCACAATGTTCGAATAAAATATTAAAAATAATCTCTTCTATTAGTTTTTTTTATAATTAATTGACTTACTACTAAATATAGATAGAACCAATGTCCTCACTATTAACTATATTATTTAAGCTAGTAGTGGATTAATCAATATCAATTACCATTATAAGCTTTTGGTAGCAGTTTGGAATTAGCCACTGTATATAACCTCCTTGAATTATATTCTCATTGGATTAGCCCCATATATAACCTATCACTTTATGGTTTGAAGCCACCTATATCACCTATCACTTCATGGTTTCACACATGATTGATGAGCACCTCACACATGTATCCAAACACATCAAGGCTGGCCCAAGCATTAAGGAAAGTAGTTTGGATACTCCCATCGAGCAAATAAGTCAGACCTATGTGCCCATTACATTTCAACATAGTTTTTATTAAAATAAAAGAAAAAGCAACCTTAGTATAGACACATATGCCAAGCATGCATTTGCAGAAGATGAGTCTCTTTACTTTTCTGTGAAGAAAAATGCCAAACCCTAAGCATTTCAAGAAGATCAGACTCTCTACCTTTTCATGGAGAAAAAGCCAAACCTTTATTGCATGGAAAGACAAGGTAAGGACTATTTACATTCTATAATTTTTATCTTTATATTTTTACATTCGTAGTGCCATGGGAATGATGATACATTATTCAAAACCTATTATTAGAGTTCAAGGGCGTGCTCATTATGTATATAGTGTAATTTTTAATTGCTAGTTGTTATGATATATGGATTTCTCACATCTTCTAGCTTGATCAAATCCTTCATAAATATTTTTCACAAGCTTATTAATCTCTCTCACAATATGCTAGGAAATGCCAGAGCTAGTTACCATTGCTCTTCCCTTCTTTTTGGATCCCAGTAAAATTATATTAATAATTGAATGAGGTCTTCTATTGTGCATTAATCTTACTTTAGTGATACTCCAAATAACATAATCAAGATTCCTTAATTACTTTTGGAAAGATAAGTTGGCAGTTTAGATGCAAGACCTATATAAATCAAGCCATCTTCCCAATCAAGGTGACAAATAATTTCTATATAAATCAAGCCATCTTCCCAATCAAGGTGACAAATAATTCCCAAGTATATATATGAGACCTTGATTGAAACAAATATGGAGAAAAACAACTTTAAACACTTTGTGTAAAATCTTGTTGGGTTTGCATCTCTACTTTAATTAGAGTGCTAATAAATGGTTGGATGGATTAAGGAAGAAGGAAAACAATTCATGTTTTATTTTGATCATTACATCTTGAAAAAGACAACTATAGAATATGCTTTCACAACAAAATTTAGCTTGTTAATAAAAAATTTACAGCTTATAAATACTAATGTTTCAAAAAGATGATTCATAGTTTATAGAAAAAATATTGATAATTATGTGTTACCTAAGAAAAATACATGGTAGATGCTCATTCGAAATAGAGTGTTCTCCTTGGTAACACTTGGAGCTAGGGATACCCACTATGTTGTCCTAGAGCCCAATTCTAGCCATGGAGAGAGAAAGCACGTGTGTTTTTCTCATTGTATTCATAGAAGGAAACATGTTGAAAATTCACGTACCATTTCAATCTTATAGGGGTTCTCGTTGACTTTCCGAAGGTGCATATAATTTTGTTTTTCCTTGAGATCCTTAATAAAACACCTGTGCTGACATAGTTTGGAGCTTAAAAATAGATTAAAGAAGTGCAACGAGTCAATTTGGAGAAGAACCGTCTAAATAAAGTTAAGGTTTTAACTTATGCCATATGAGCTTTTTTATGATGCAAAATTCATCCAACCATCCTTGGATTTACTACAAATGTGTATTAATTGCCTTGAGTCCAAAGATCACAACAATTTTTAGGACACAATAGGAAATGCTCGAATTTACGATGAAATCTAAGCTTTATAGTGGAATTTAAGTTACATTTATTCATAAATTTTTGAGTTGTTGGAAATGATTCAGTTGACAAAGAAATTTCAGCTTTAGCTGGAAATGGTAGCGGGATTTAGAGTTTCATTTGCATGATTGGAGCTCCTTTTCAGGTACAAATGGGTCACATACTTTCCAAACAGACTTCAGCCTTAGACAACACAGATACTCTACATGAAATGGGTTTGCAATTGTCTTATGGGATGAGGTCTAATGCGTCCTCAAATTTGGTTATTACAAAAATAGTGATAATGGTGAGGAGTGCATTGGATTTTCATTTTGATGCATTTTTATTACGGATATGGCCATTGGATATCTAGATTTTACTTTATTGTACCGAGTAGAGCGAGGTGCTTATCTCGAGCATGGGGGAGATGTTGTCACATAACGTAATGTAACATTATTTTATATTACAAAAAATAAAATAAAAGTAATTAAAAATATTCATGCTGACTCATAAAATAAAAAATAAAACCAAATAAAAAGTAATTAAAAAATCAATGTATGCTTTAAGATGGATCTATATTGGTTCAACCAAGCTACTGATATAAAGAACATAAACTTTGTTGATTTAAATAGGGTTCCAATAAACCTACAATGGCGATGCCTTGAAAAGGGATTTCACCAAGTAAGCTAACTTTCATGCCTTTTTTCTTCATAATCATTATTCACTATGTTTTTTTAATGTCAGGGATATTATCTTTTCTTAAATTAATATTTCATGCGGTTATATTCTTCATTCCACTAATTATATGCATCTTTTCAAAATTAAATGCAACGAGACTTAGAAGCACACAAAAACTGTTACAATTAGTATTCTCTTTGGTTAGTTTGTGTTAGTTACTTTCAATTATTTAGTTTCAAGTTGGTTAATCAATATTGGGTGTTTGCTTGAACCGTCAAAGCATGTAACCTATATATATTATTCTGTAGTAATAGATGTGTAGTTCGACCTTTCATGCTGGAAACTCTTTTGTTTATCTATGTCTATATTTGAACATGGCATCAAAGCAACCGGTTGATCCAAAGATGAATTAAAACTTGGAGAACCTCTTCAAATATTGGAGAGAAGTCTGCAGCAAAGTCCTGTCAAAGCAGGAGCGTAAAGGCAGAAAAGAAACCTCCTCAAAGATAGGGGAGTAAGAGAGAGCCTCAGAGTAGGAATCAAGCCTCTTCGAAGAAAGGAGAGCAAGAAAGAATGAAGATCGATAGACCAAATAAGTTTGGATGTGAACAATATTCAGCCTGCTGCAGGCCATTTAATGCAGATGTAGCAGGTTTGTTGACCATTGAATCTTAAGAAGCCCTAAGATCTAACAGTCAACAAGCTTACTGCAGCTGCATTAAATGACCTGCAACAAACTGAATATTGTTCACCAAGTCTGGAAGCCAAGCCCACGTAAAGATAGGCCTGCGGATCATTACTGGTTTTGTGCATATTGCAACAGATCAAGATCGTGAAGAAAATTCATGAAAAGAGCTGTCGCTCATGTTAAAAAGTTTTGCGTGGAAGAAACCTTGAGTCCTCGTGAAGGACCCTTCAATCACGAGAAAGGAGAAGCAAAAGGTAATAAAATTAAAAACAATTGTTTTTTAAGATCGTGAAAAGAAGATAGAGTGAGAAATGAAAACCTCATGTTCACTCATTCAAAAAGTCATAATAATTTTTATGAAAAGTTTGTATGACGCCATCGTTTCACAAGGGATATTTTTAAAAGTGATGTAAAGTCTTCTAAGAGATTGTGGATGTCATTTTAAAAGTTAGAGTAATTTAAAATTTGAAATGAATGTATTGGTATGGTGATGGCTATTTTAAAGAAGTTTGTAAGTGATTTTAAGTTTAGGAAAAGATTTAAAAGAAACTATAGCTTGAAAAGAAAGAGTTAATATCTTTTGAGATCTTGCATATTAGAAGGTGATTGAAAAGCCAAAAGAAATTATTATGGGTCATAAAAGAAGATTAAAGAAATTTAGGAGAGATCTTAAACAGATTGCGAGAGAGAACAAAAGGGTAAGGGAAGCGTATTTTGTCAAGATGTATGGCGAGGTTCTAACTATAGCTGAGGAACCCAACCCTAATGAAGACAAGAACCAGAGTGCAGATCTGGAGCAGATCAAACCCAATGAAGATGAAGAGATAAATGAAATATTGAAAAGATCAATGCAGATTTTTCCATATTTCTTAGGTATGAATAATGAACTTTGGGAAAATAAAATGGAAGATTTACTTTGTTCAATAAATTTATGGCACTTTGTTCAAGAAGATTTTGTAGATCCCCATGATAAGAGAAGAAATGCAATATCATTATATCTTATTATGTCAGCAGTGGATGAGTATAATGTTTTTTTCTAGTATTTTATATGAATCTGATCAAGTGAATAGAGCAAAAGCATTTTGGGATGCTCTAGAGATGAAGTACAATAAAAGGAGAAGAAACATAAACACTTTGTAGCATATTGATACATTAGAAGAAGAAAATATTGCAAAAAAGGAGAATGAAGGAACATACCTACCAGAGAAGAAAAATGATGAAAAAACTATGAGTGAAGAAACTACCAATATAGCAGTCCATACTTTGGTGAATCTATCAATAGATATTGCTGATGACATTAACTTAGTAACCCAACAACAGAGTTTGTTGATGACAATATAGATGATGATAAAACTGTCCATGTAGTAGTGTATGATGACAAAGTAGATCCAACAAGGACGACTATTGAAGATTGTGAAGTAAATGATCTCTTTGAAATAGAGGTTAGAGCACTTGAAGTTGAATTTGATGAGAAACGAGATGAGGATCTTGTAGAGTGTTTGGAGAGTTCATTCTAGCACAAGGAAAAAGATGCCTAAAGCATCAACCGAGACCACAAAATATCATGATTTTGGAACTGAAAATTTGTGTGTGTATGCAGATAAAATAGATACTAAGAAAGAACAACAACACTTGGATGTAGTGCTAACAGATTATGATGAGGAGTTAAGAATGCTAGAAGAATGGCTGGCAAATTCAAGGATTTTTTAAGACATGGATAGAAAGATTGCAACAGTTGAAGAATATGACAACAGTATTTTGTCATCTATATAGAAAAAAAATACAAGGCAAGAAGTTGAAATTATCATTGCACAAATGCAGCAGCAAATGAAGTTTAGCAACATGCACCAACAAGGAGATGGACATTGAGATAGATGAATTATGGAAGTATTTGAGGAAGATTCTTGAGTGGAGACCCAATGAGACGAAGAAGATAATCAACCACAAAGATCAATTGGTTGAGGATACTAGTGAAAACAAAGCAGGAGGGCAATAACAACATCAGATTTGGGATCTAGGTGAACATCTTATCTTTGAAGATGAAGATGAAAGAAATAGGCCTAAGCAGCCTAATTGAATTTTGGACATGAAACTAAAGCAACAAAAGAAAAAGATGAAGCATGGCTACTTTAATATTAAGGCCAAAATGAAGAAAATTACAAGATTAGAGCTACTCGGAGTTTGGAAGAAGAGAAAGAAAAAATCCAGCTCGGATGAAGAGCTGAAGTCAAGCCTAGCCAAGACATAGACTAGTAGGCATTTGCATTTTAGAAGTATTAGAGTATCATAACTAAGAGGGAGTATTAATCAAGAATGTAACCCTCGAGATTAAGAGGGAGTGTTAGAAGTAGTAATATCTTTGGCTAGTTTGTGTTGGTTACTTTCAGTTATTTAGTTTCAAGTTGGTTAGCCAGTATTGGCTTGAACCGTCAAAGCATGTAACCTATATATTCTATTGTGCAATAATAGATGTGTAGTTTGGTCTTTCGTGCTGGAAATTATTTTGTTTATCTCTGTCCATATTTGAACAAAAAGCTCATTGGAGCATATGTGATTCATCCTTGTTTAAAGTTATAATCCAGGAGAGATCTTAAACAGATTGCGAGAGAGAGCAGAAGGGCAGGGGAAGCATATTTTTCCAAGATGTATGGTGAGGTTCCAACTATAGTTGAGGAACCCAATGCTAATGAAGAGAAGAACCAGATTGTAGATATGGAGCAGATCAATGAATATCTAGAGCAGATCAAACCCAATGAAGATGAAGAGATAAATGAAATATTGAAAATATCAATGCATATTTTTCCATATTTCTTAGGTATGAATTATGAACTTTGGGAAAATAAAATGGAAGATTTACTTTGTTGAATAAATTTATGGCACTTTGTTCAAGAAGATTTTGTAGATCCCCATGATAAGAGAAGAAATGCAATATCATTATATCTTATGATGTCAGCAGTGGATGAGTACAATGTTTTTTTCTAGTATTTTATATGAATCTAATCAACTAAATAGAGAAAAATCATTTTGGGATGCTCTAGAGATGAAGTACAATAAAATGGGAAGAAATAGAAACACTTTGTACCATATTGGTACATTAGAAGAAGCTTTTGTGTTTGAAGTAGAGCTACTAGAAGAAACTATAGAAAATATTGCAGAAAAGGAGAATGAAGGAACATACCTACCAGAGAAGAAAAATGATGAAAAATCTGTGAGTGAAGAAACTACCAATATAGCAGTCCATACTTTGGTGAATCTATCAATAGATATTGTTGATGACATTAACTTGGTAACCCAACAGTAGAGTTTGTTGATGACAATATAGATGAAGATAAAACTGCCCATGTAGTAGTGTATGATGACAAAGTAGATCCAACAAGGACGGCTACTGAAGATTGTGAAGTAAATGTTCTCTTTGAAATAGTGGTTAAAGCACTTGAAGTTGAATTTGATGAGAAACGAGATGAGGATCTTGTAGAGTGTTTGGAGAGTTCATTCTAGCAAAAAGATGCCTAAAGCATCAACTGAGACCACAAAATCTCATGATTTTGGAACTGAAAATTTGTGTGTGTATGCAGATTATATAGATACTAAGAAAGATCAACAACACTTGGATGTAGTGCTATCAGATTATGATGAGGAGTTAAGAATGCTAGAAGAATGGCTGGCAAATTCAAGGATTTTTTAAGACATGGATAGAAAGATTGCAGCAGATGAAGAATATGACAACAGTATTTTGTCATCTATATAGAAAAAAAATACAAGGCAAGAAGTTGAAATTATCATTGCAAAAATGCAGCAGCAAATGAAGTTTAGCAACATGCACCAACAAGGAGATGGACATTGAGATAGATGAATTATGGAAGTATTTGAGGAAGATTCTTGAGTGGAGACCCAATGAGACGAAGAAGATAATCAACCACAAAGATCAATTGATTGAGGATACTAGTGAAAACAAAGCAGGAGGGCAACAACAACATCAGATTTGGGATCTAGGTGAACATCTTATCTTTGAAGATGAAGATGAAATAAATAGGCCTAAGCAGCCTAATTGAATTTTGGACATGAAACTAAAGCAACAAAAGAAAAAGATGAAGCATGGCCACTTTAATATTAAGGCCAAAATGAAGAAAATTACAAGATTAGAGCTACTCGGAGTTTGGAAGAAGATAAAGAAAAAATCTAGCTCGAATGAAGAGTTGAAGTCAAGCCTAGCCAAGACATAGACTAGTAGGCATTTGCATTTTAGAAGTATTAGAGTATCATAACTAAGAGGGAGTATTAATCAAGAATGTAACCCTCAAGATTAAGAGGGAGTGTTAGAAGTAGTAATATCTTTGGTTAGTTTGTGTTAGTTACTTTCAGTTATTTAGTTTCAAGTTGGTTAGCTAGTATTGGCTTGAACCGTCAAAGCATGTAACCTATATATACTATTGTGCAATAATAGATGTGTAGTTCGGCCTTTCGTGTTGGAAATTATTTTGTTTATCTCTATCCATATGTGAACAAAAACCTCATTGGAGCATCTGTGATTCATCCTCATTGAAAGCTATAATCCATAGACATAGATCTGTGTTAGGCAGTAGGTAGAAGTCGATGGTTTCCTATTCCAATAACATAGGCTTCACATCATTTCCCACTTACCGGATTTCTTCGATGTAGTTATGTTGCCAATATTGCAACAGATTAAGCCACACTACAACCATCAACACCAGGCTCTTGGGAAACCAAATTCAATCTATTTCAGGGTCGTGGGGGGCAAAGGGATTACAAGCTAGATGATCCATGTTGACTCCCTCTACTTAGAAGGCATTCTAGTATTGGTTGTGGTTGAGTAGCGTGATGAAGTATTTCCCCTCGAGCCTACCCTCAGATTCCATCCATCGTTCCCCTCCAAACATGGGGTTAAACAAAATGTTGTCAGCTTGCGAGTCCTCAAGTCAAGGGACGCACGACAACTTCAAACTCGTGCGGTAGACGAAAACTCATGGCAATTTTTTAATGACGCCATAGAGGAGGAATATGAAATAATGGTGTGAGAAAATATCTCATAAAGAAAACTTCTCAACACAAATATATATAACTAAATTTATATATTTCATTAAATTGAAAATTATTTTTTAATATTAATCAATTTTAATTACAGTTAATTAATATTAATAATACTATTTTTAAATACCTTTAAAATATAATTAAAATACAAAATCAAAGAAAGTAGATTTGTAATAATATTCATATTTGTTTTTGTAATTAAACATTTTAAATTTGAATAATTAAATTAAATTACATTTTAACTTCTCAATATGATTTTTAAATACAATTTGTAAAATTAAAAGAATAAATCTGGGAGGATGGCTCTAGATGGTGTGATTAGTTATTTTTGTTATCCAAAATTGGATTTTTTTAGTAAGATTACTGAAGAAACCATAGTAAGAAAGGTACTCCATGACTCCTAGTTCAAAGTTTATTATCAAGGACATTTTAAATGAGATTATAAATTGGATATAAAAAATATAGAAAGTTTCAATGATATATATATATATATATATATATATATATATATATATATATATATATATATACAGATTATATTATTTTTAATGACAGATTATATTATTTTTAAAGAGAGATCTTTCATATAAATAGTGTCCTATCCTAAGGAAAGAAAATAGCAAATTTCCTCGTCATAACATCAATGTGAAGAATCCCCACACCATTATCCCATAAAGATTATTCTTACTTGAAGATAATTTAAAAGTTGTGGCTTACATTACTTTAACTCTCCCTTATATTTTAAGTCCCCTCTTAAGGCTTACATTACAACTAAAAAACATCAATTAAATAAATATGCTTCATATGCTTCATAAAGAGGGCCTCTTAAAATAGGAAAAGTGCCTCTTCTTATTTTCACCTTGTCATCTTTATTTGAATAGCTTGTAACTTATGAAGAAGAAGTATGTGAGACAAATTCATTGCCAGATGTGTCTAAACCAATGTCAATTTGGTGTTTGAATTAGAACAATCATAGTGCCACCTATTCTCCCTTTGGTTCTTACATAAATTCCTATATTTTTTACCCTTCATTTATGCCACTCAAGTTTATGCAACTAAATTGAGCTTGGACCTATAAATTCATACATCTTCTCATGACTTTGGATATTATGAAACTCAAATAGGCAACATCTGTGTAACTCAAACTCGAAGGTATGACACGGGCTAGATGATGGGTTTATTGATGAGTAACCTCACCCTAGAGATCCACAATATGCAATTTGTATGAGTGGTATGCCAAAATTGGTTTGCTTCACCTAGATTGATTAATATACATAATCAAACTTGAGAAAGACTTGGTCCACACCATTCTGGTGACTAATGAGCTATCTTATATAATGGATTTGTCTATGTTTTTCTCATTGTCTCTAAATCAAGAGATGTAGTGTTATTCTCAAAACTATCACCACTTTAGAATTAGGTTTCTTTTTTTTAAATGATTCTATAATTGTCTTACAAATATAATCCCAACATTGTAAAATGAGATGCGTGCCAAATCCACATGAAAAATTTAGACTCATACTCAAGTCCAATTCAATTGAATTTTTGTTATTATGCCATGTATAGCATGTTCCATATATTTTGAAATCCCATCCCAATATACCTACTTCACACAACTTGTATTTTCCAAGGAAATAGAGTTTTTAGATTCGTGATATGATGCAGAATGTGGAATACATTGTAGTTGTCATAGAATTTAATTCACAAAGCTCTTATCTGTCACGTCCCCATCCATCAATCTGATCAATAGAAGGGGACATGAACGAATTACGAGCTTCTAGATTTTTCCCCATAGCCATATTACAAATTCATAACATTTAAAATGTACGTGCATATGCATAATAAAAATACATAGCGGAAATAAAATCTATCCACGCACACATGGCATGCATATACAAGCATAATCATCAAAGGCATCAATTATAAACATTGCATATTCAAATACAAGAGAATACTTATCTTTAAACAAAGATTATCCAAGCAACTGGCTGTGTAAGAATGATTTTCCACCCAACCATTGGCACTCTATCCAACATATACTCTTTTTGCTAAGAGGCCACCCCCAAGCCGTGTTATGAGGCCACCATGGCAAAGGAAACACCTACAAGCTTGGCTCCCTCAACCCCCAATCCATTTTGCTCTCTATGATTAGCCAAATTCTTATACAGAGTTCTACAGGGATCTCACTCAACCATCATATCCTTGGCTCCAACAATACCTGCCCCGCACAACACCCTTATGGGCTTGGGAATCCCTTTCATCGATCCACGATTCTCTTCGGCGATCCATCTTGCCAAGTGCTTCCAGGGTGTACATAGAAGGAGACCAACCTGCTATATGCCATTGGAGAACCACATGTAGCCTTAATTTGTGGCTTCTCACATATCCGTGAGCAACAAAACTCATCGGGTAAGGGTTCCTAGCTTTCCCAACCTCCATGCTCACCTACAACCATCTATTTTCCCTTCAAATTTGCAATCCTGCCTCTAAATTCAAATTTCTCATTTATACACAGTCTGGGTCATGAACATCAATGCAAAGCTCTACGTAGTGTAGATGTGGATGAGAGATTGATAGAATGAGTGTTGACTCCATAGGATATGAGATGATGGTGAAAAGACAACTGACATAGCTTTTTACCATAGAAGAAAGGACTTCTGACAACTACATAACTAACTTTTGGCAGCTGATAGAACTGTCAGAAAAGTGCATTCATTCCCATGCTTCAATAACTGGATGAGGTGAATTTTCCCACCAACCTCACACATGGATTCAATGATTGGAAAGAGTCAAAAGAAGGTGATTGGATCACTTGAAGCACATGGCATAATTTTGATGATTTCTAAGGTTGACACTTGGCAACAAAGCATTTAGTCTCCTATAGGCCCCTTTTTCTCTTCCCCTATGGTGGAATCATATCCCCTCTAGTGCTCTTTACATAACCATCTTGGACCATTTTATTATTTTCCCAACATAATATTTACATAGCTTTTGAGTTATCATGACAAGCCAACCATACGATCCAATTAAACATATTTACATAATACATACCTAGCCATTCACTAGTTGGGCCGTGGCCTTGAGATCCTAGGAATCCATACTAGAGTATTTACATCATTTATGTAATTTTGATTAAATACATTCCAAGTCAAAACCAGGGGTATTACATTCTCTTCATCAACTGAGTCAATTTAATTGAAGACTATTGGCAAAATCATAGTAGGAAACCCTTTGGTATGTTATTTATTTGTAGTTAATAAGTTGTCCTACATGATGCAACATAAATATTGGATTAAATCCTAGAAACTATTATGTATTCCCATCATTGGAACCATATCCATCCCTTTGAAGGAAAATGGAAAATTTGTGGTCAGTGTTGTGGCAAAGCCATTGCTTGTTCCCAAAATCTATCTACCTCCTCTTCTTCTTTGAATATGAAAATGATTCTCTTTATCATTTTTGTACATAAAAATGGGTGCTTTCTATTGCCAACCAGTGGCTCTAATATAGTGCCCTTCCCTAACATGATAGTGCCCTCGTCCACTCATCAACAGGTGGTCACTCTGATCACACGACAACACCCCCTTCGCACAGTCTTAACGATGGCTCATCCACTCATCAACAAGTGGTTTACCTTCACACAACAACACCCCCATCACAGAGTGTTGATGGAAGCTCATCCACATATCAACAAGTGGTTACACCCACATGAAAACACCCTTGTCCACTTTGCACAATGTTGGAACGACTCTTCCCTTCATCGTAGTTTTGAGACCAAATTAGGTTTCTTGATTTGCATGAAGACTAGCAAACATGAAAAAAAAGACTCATCTAACTCAATAAATAATATGTTTTTATTACTACGAAGTCACAAACTCATGTAAATAATATATCGTTTATTACAATGAAGTCCATTTATATAGTGGGACTAATTCCCTTTTATGTCATCAATGAGGTAGTTCTTCTACCACTTTCAAACAACATAAATTTATTAGCTAAACCTTATACTTTAACTGTCACATCTTCTAGATAACAAAACATCACAAACTTTGAAATTCACATTTAAGCTTTTGAATTAATCTCCATAACTAATCAAAATTTTTAATTTTTAATTTAATTACAATAAAAATAAAAATTATTCATGTCATGTAAATCATTTTTAGGGTTTTTTTCTATGCCTAGCTTTATACACAATAATTTGATTTCCAATATTTTATTGTCCTTCACTTTAAGTTCACATAAATTTATTAATGGTTAAAGTTCATAAAAAAAAAATTGTGAATTTTTAAATAAAGAATTAATGATTTTTTTCATAATATGATCAAACAATTAACAATACATTAATCAAACAAGATACTTACAAAAGAAAAGTCAATTATATATAATTGAAATGGTTGTAGTTGTTACTCTCCTCATCTAGATTCATTCAATTTTACAACAAGTAACATGCTACAAAGTGACTAGTCCATGTCAAATATACAAAATAAGTTTTAGGTTAAATATATAAATTGATAAATTAAAAGAAGAAATCATAAGAATATAAAAAATACAAAATTTGTCATATGAATAAGTAATTTGTGATATGACAAATTTTGTATTTTTTATATTCTTATGATTTCTTTTTTTAATTTATCAATTTATATATTTAACCTAAAACTTATTTTGTATATTTGACATGGACTAGTCACTTTGTGGCATGTTACTTGTTATATATATTCCTTGGAAAAAAATAATAATTTTATAATCCAAAAAGAGAATCAAAATTACAGTTGATAGATACTTGTTAAGCATTGTTGAATAACTTACCCTCTATGCTTGCACTAACTCATATGGGTGGAAAATACGACGGCGGAATCTAACGGTACAGATAAAATCAAAAAAATTGTCGGAAGTTACATGTATTTTTTTGTTTTGTTTTTAAATCCCAACAATTGTCAGATACTCGACGTTCAACCCATCATAGTGTTAGAAAACCGACGATTTACTCAATTAATGCTTTATCCGTACGCCCAAATATCTAATAGCTTCAACATTGTTGCTATACTTGTGACGGTTTTCAAAGGCTCTAGAGCCTATTTTGTGCTATTAATAATACGGAATTTGGTGAGGAAAAATGTCACATAACATTCCTCAAGGAGGCCAAGGAGATGTGGGATCTGCATCAGGGGTTTCAAAGGATCGAAAATGTTATTGCCCTTGTAAAAGATGCAAGGGCTTGAAGATAAGGAGACTTCTAATAACAACAACTAAATGGCATTGTAGAAACAATGGACACGTTGAAGGCATGCATGAATATCATCCATTAGTAAGTTATTCATTAGATGTCTTTGTATTGTAGATTGTTTTTGTAAATGTTTATAAGGAAATGAATATTCATAAGGAAATGAATATTCATAAGGAAATGCAAATTCCTCAATAAATCCTACATGTTAGGGGTTAGGGGTTAAGAGTAACAAGTGTCTCTCATCTTAAATGTTAAGAAAAATAAAAAAATTTCCTAATTTTTTTCAACATATTCTTAAACATCTTGATAAATTGCACAAGCTTCACTGCATTGATTTGTTGTGTTTGTTTCTTTATCTCACCCAAGTTGGCTGCTCGATATAGAATACCAACTCCTAAGTACACCGGACTCTTGGATGGACAATAACCTGTTAACCCCTAAGCCATTAGCCATTGACCCCTTATAAACCCCTAAACCATTAAGTAATACCCCTATCCCTAACCACTAATTACCCCATCTTAAACCCTAAACCCTAATACTCAGACCAATGATGTCATTAACCCCTAATCCCTCAACTATCGACCCCTTGTAAATTAAACAGTGGTTTCCAACTTGGGTTGGGGAAATTTGCCATCCACTTAAAACTTGTGGTCTCCAAGTGATGTAAAGAAAAAATATGACATTATAAAGATGAAGGAAAAATAATATCAATATGTTTTTTTATGGTTATTGTGACTATATATCTCAAAAAGTGTATTTCTTCCTACATGTCAAGAAAAGTATCATTTTTCCTAGATTTTTTCAACATGTTCTTAAATATCTTGATAAACTACACAAGCTTCATCATTGATTTGTTGTCTTTGTTTCTCGCTCTCATCTAAGTTGTCTTTGTCTTTGTTGTATTTGTTTTCCTATATTATATTTGTAAGTGTTTGTTTCATTTAAATATTTGTTATATACGCTAATATTACTTTAATGTTTGTAATTATAAAGATTGGTCCCCCTATGGCATTGCTCGAAGAGGAAGAGGTGTAGTTTGTACAAGTGCATGTTCAAGAACATGGAGATAAATATATTGAGGATCGAGCTAATGATCCTATGGAAGAATATAATGATGTCGATAACACAGTTTAAGAATATGAAGAAGATGGGACAAATATATTTATCTAGGAGAAATTTAATAATGTTGGAATGGATGATGATGGAAATCAGTTTGATGGTGCTTATGATATACCTGTACTTCAAAGGGAAAGTGAACCTCTTTATGAAGGCTCGGAAACAATTATTCCCTCTGCTATATTGTTGTTGGTGAACATAAAGGTTGTAAATGGTTTGTCAAACACATGTGTCACACAACTCCTAAGGTATGTAATATCTTTTGTCACATTTAGTACATGATGATTTTCCCCTATTTTTAATGTTAGTTGACCATCATATATAACATTTGGATGCAATATGTATGACTAATATTCTTTACATTAACAAATACTGTTTTTTATGTTGTAGATTGTTAGGTGAGTTTTTGTTACCACCGTCAATTTTTTTACCTCGCAAATATATGAATGTATATATCAAGCCTCTTATTGATGAGTTACTAGAGTTATGGAAGGGCATGACTATGTATGATATCTATAGACCAGCAAATGCACAAAGGGAATTTCAATTCCATGCAATGCTTGTATGGACAATTCACGATACCCCAAGGCTAACACATTTCAGTGGTATGTTATAATAACATTACCCTGCACTTTAATAGTGTTTAATTTTATGAAGTTTATATCATGCATGTTTTTTAAATAAGCCCTTCTTTATACATACTTGAAATAATTGATATAAAAATTAATACATCTATTGCAGGTCTTCAAACAAAGGGTAAATTTGCATGTCCAGTTTGTGGTCCTAAGATGAAATGTCATCATTCAAGAAGTTTAGGAAAGGAGGTGTTTGATGAGTATAGGCACTTCCTTTCTAAGAACCATAGGTGTCAGACTACTGAAAAATATATTTTCAATGGGAAGAAGAGACTAGATTAAAACCACAAATAATGACAACTCATCTATGGAAGAAGTAATATAAATTATATTCAAATCGTCAAGGTATGGATCAAATTGTCTATGTATCATATACATGAAAATTTTGGAAAATTTTATGTTTTTATTGCATTTTGATCACTTTACTAATTGACAAGTTTTGTTCTAATATCTTTAATTATGCTTCATATTGAAGGTCATGATCAAGGCATCAATAATGAGGTGCTTCCACGACGAATGAAAAGTTATCCTGAGCAATTCAGTAGGCTCCCCTACTATGAGAATCTATAAAATGTTCATTTGTTTGATATTACAATGTACATCGGGAAGAATGTAACATATACCTTATGGCGAATATTAGAAGGAAGGAGAGATAAAGAAAAAATTGTCAAGATTTGTAATGACATTAAGGAGGCCAATCATGCAATGCAAAGTGTGATTCGTTCAAATAGCGATGGAGATGCCCGAAATATAAGTTCCCTTCCATGGTTATTGATAAAGCAACAAAGTAAGGATGTTAAAGAGGTTATTGAGAAAATTAAATTTCCCACTGGATTTTCTTTAAACATGAAGAATATCCTAACAAAGAAAGGTGAACTAGGTGGGGTAAAAACTCATGATTGGCATACCTTCATTAAGGTAAATATTTTGCAGGTGTATATATTTGTATACTGGTGAAACATCTTGTTAGTGTTCTTTTTTCTATACTAATTAAATTGGGAATAAATCATGATTGATCATTTTTTTTGTTACATTATGTTCTACCTCTATCTCTCCTAGAAAACTTTGACAACAATGTTAAACAAATTATATATGATCTGGGAAAATACATGAGGTAAGTTGCGATTTATATGCAAAGTGTAATATGTTCATTAATTCATTGTACAACTCATTTTTTACTACATGCATGTGTTTAACTTGTAATAAGTTGACTATATACTTTTTTGTTGGAACATGTGATTTTCTTGCATCATTTGTAGATGGTTGTCATCTAAAGAAATAGATCAAGAATATATAAAGTATTGGAGGAGACAAATTCCTCATCTAATGTGTGAAATGAAAAAGTATCTACCTCCGTCATTTTTCAATGCACAAGAACACTACCTCATACATCAAGTTGAGGAGATTGAAAAGTGTGGACTTGTACACACAAGGTCAATGTGGATGGTTGTGAGACACTTGAAATCACTCAAGGGTTTGGTCAGACAAAGAGAACATCCAGAGGGTTCTATGGTAAATGGATATATGGTATATCAAACCATGGTTTATATTATTCAATATAGTCCTCAAATAGTTGCAAGTATTAATGTGGATTGCATTTGGGATGTCAAATCCATCAACAAATTTGAAGGGGAGAACCTATTGGGGAAAGGTAGAATGAGGAAAGTGAGATGTAAGTAGATGGTGGATATATATTTATAATACATTTGACTTTTTGTTTTTATGTATGTCGTACTTATTTAATTTTTAGTCTTCCTACATAATCAATTATTAATATGAAGGTATCCCATGGTAACTAATTATAGGTGAATTGTTTTATTTTAACACAGTTGGTTCAAAGTGGGATGCAATGCATTTATACATTACAAACAATCTTGATTGGATGAAGATATGGGTTGAACGATGTAAGGAGTCTAATAATGGTAGGTTAACATGGGAAGGTGTGTCTACATTGGTCAAAGAAGCTAAACTTAAACAAGATACAAATCTTACTCAGAGGGAAATTGATTTAGTGCATGGTTTAAAAGATAAACAAGTGAAGCATTTTCACCCATAATACTTAGTTTTTTTTAATATTATATTGATGCATATGGTGTGTTTTTTTCTTAATTTTCATAATTTCCAAGTATAAATATGTTTATGAATTGACAATATGTTTTTTTTATGTGTCTGGCATATTGCAGTTGAAACACCACAAGGCTATGTGGTGCAATGGCTGCAAATTTCACATCAAAAAGTTGGATGAAAAGATGAAAACTTATGTTAGTGGGATAACTGCAGTATTTCAGGTTACTAATGTTTCCTCTAGGAGTGAAAGACATCCCCTAGAATCTGAAAATTGATTCTATGAGTTTTTGGATGATATACTTGAGTGCGACTTTAATTCCTTCAAATTAGTTATCTTCAATGTCATATGGTACATGCTACGAATGAATGAACGTGATCTTGATAGAACTGTTATTCAACATGCAAACATATTTATCATGGTTAATACAAGGAGTGTTGAGTAATGATTAGAGCCCTATGTTCTTCCAAGCCAATGCAAACAGGTATTCTACTCAGAGGTTCCAGGTAGAGCGGGTTGGTCATATGTTGTTTGATATGATCTAAGAGGAAGGCCAGTAAAGTATACTGTAGAGGAAGAAGATGAAATTGAAGAAGAAGATGACATAGAGGAGAAGTTAGTTCATGTTTCAGATGAATACATCGAAGAAGTTCAGGGAGATGTGCGAGACAATGTTCTGGATGAAGATGATATTGACGATATTGTGTGGGACGAAGAACCTGAAGAAGTCAAACCAAATGTAGGAGAGCATGTTCTGGATGATGATATAGACGATGATGATATGATTGGAATTAACGACATTGATGATGATGCTAATATGGTCATTCCTTTCAAAATGAACTTCAAACCAGATGATACAGATGACAAGTTGGACGAACAAGAAGATTAATGATATCAAATTGTTGAAATGTACGTGGTATGTATTTAATTATATGTTTTAAGTTGGTTTGTTCTCTTTCATATGTATTTATATGGTTTGTTCTCATGGCACTTGTATCTCACAAGAAGGACTCGACACCCATGTTCACCCACTTGACCATGTTTACCTCGAGACTCATTCTAGCCCATAAAACCTACTGGTGGAACTCATATCCATCATAATGACTCATACTTGATAAATTGCACACGCTTCATTAGTTATTTCTTGTCTTTGTTTTTTTCTCTCATCTGAGTTTTTTGTTCCATATAAAGTAGTACAAAACCATAATTTAAATAGGAAATGTCGTCTAGCGCCTTCTTCTTGCCACCAATATCATGGGCCTAATTGGCATGATGTTGGTTTTGAATGACACATCCGGTGAATATAAATATCAACACGACCATGACGTGAATGTGTATGATGGGACTAGTTCCATGCATGACGCAAATGGGTATGATGGGACAATCCGAGAGAAAGTTCAACTGAAACTAGGAAAATATCGGAGATAAAGAGTACTAGCTGGTGTCTAAGTCATCTTTGAGTCTGGAAACCCTCCCATATCCTCAAGGCACGCGAACAGTCCGTCCATGTCAAAATTTAGTGGATACATAAATAGATTGAAAAAAAATTAACGTTGGCCCCATTCACGGGTCATTGTTGCCCATGTCTAGTCCCAGTACAATGTCTTCTAGTTGTTTCTTTTAAAATCATGTCAAGATGCACGTTCATGCTTCTAGTGCAAGGGAAATAACATCGATAAATAAGTACTTGATAAATTGCACAAGATTCATCAGTTATTTCTTGTATTTTTTTTCTCTCATCTAAGTTTTTTGCTCCATATAGAGTAGTACGAAACCATAATTTAAATAGTAAATGTCGTCTAGCGCCTTCTTCTTGCCACCAATCTCATGGGCCTAATTGACATGATGTTGGTTTTGAATGACACAGGCGATGAATATAAATATAAGCACAACCATGACACGGATGGGTATGATGGGACTAGTTCCATGCATGACAATCTGAGAGAAAGTTCAACTGAAACTAGGACGAGATCGAAGATATAGAGTATTGGTCAGTTTTTGAGTCATCTTTGAGTCTGGAAACCCTCCCATATCCTCAAGGCATGCAAACAGTTTGTCCATGTCAAATTTCAATGCATACATAAATAGATTGAAAAAAATTTAACGTTGGCCCCATTCATAGGTCATTGTTTCCCATGTCTAGTCTAGTACAATGTCTTCCATTTGTTTCTTTTAAAATTATTTTGAGATGCACGTTCATGCATCTAGTGCAAGGGTAATAACGTCAATAAACAAGTACTTGATAAATTGCACAACCTTCATCCGTTATTTCTTGTCTTTGTTTTTTTCTCCACATAGAGTAGTACAAAACCATTATTTAAATAGGAAATGTCATCTAGCGCCTTCTTCTTGCCACCAATCTCATGGGCCTATTTGGCATGATGCTAGTTTTGAACGACATGGGCGATGAATATAAATATCAACACGACCATGAAGCGGATGGGTATGATGGGACTAGTTCCATGCATGACAATCCAAGAGAAATTTCTAGTGAAACTAGGACAAGATCGAATATATAGAGTACTGGCCAGTGTTTGAGTCATCTTTGAGTCTAGAAACCCTCCCATATGATCAAGGCATGTGAACAGTCTGTCCAGGTCAAATTTTATTTGATATAGAAATAGATTGATTTTTTTTAACATTGGCCCCATCCACAGGTCATTGTTGCCCATGTCTAGTCCCAGTACAATGTCTTCTAGTTGTTTCTTGTAAAATTATTTCGAGATGCACATTCATGCATGAAAATACGAGAGAAATTTCAATTGAAACTAGGACGAGATCAAAGATATAGAGTATTGGTCGGTGTCTGAGTCATCATTGAGTCTGGAAACCCTCCCATATCGTTAAGGCATGCGAACAGTCCGTCCATGTCAAATTTCAATGCATATAGAAATAGTTTGAAAATGTGTTAACGTTGGCCCTATTCATAGGTCATTGCTGCCCATGTCTAGTCATGAATGTCCAAGTCATAACTTTTCTTTTTGACTGAGGAGCCTAGGCGAGCCCGCATGACCCCAACTATGCGCACATAGGCACCTCCATATTGAGTTAGTCATAGTCATCACTGTTATCATTGTCCCCATTGTCATCGCCATCATCCCCATTGTCATCCCCATTAATTGTTTATTTGTACACGCTAATATATATATATATATATATATATATATATATATATATATATATATATATATATATCAAATGACAAAATAAACACACACACACACACATATATATGCATGTATGTATGTAATTTTTTATTTTTTTTGAGCCATTGTTAATGTCATACTTATATCTTTTAAAATAATTATATAATTTCATAAAAAATAACATCCACAATAATTAGTCATCAACATATAAATAATACAAACCAAATTACTTATCTCCATAGAAAATATATCCATGGAGACATTTTTCCTCCTAGCCATAGGTACAAAATTTTGTAGGTGTCAGAAACTGAAATAATAAGGGTGAATTTACTATCAATGTATTTAGTTTTTCATGCTCAAACCATTTCCTAAATATCTAAACCAATTAATAGAATTTAGGCCCATTTCCACAACAAAAATTCCTCTCAGCTAGCCTTTCTTTCTCCTCATAATTGTAGAACACACAAGCAATATAATCCCCTTTACTACTAAATAATCCCTTAGGATATCCCACTTTGCTTTAGTTCCCCAATGTAGAAAACAAGAAATATTAATTGTACATTATTTCATATTTTATTATGTTGGCACAGGGTTAGAGCGTGCAAGTGCGGAACCCCAAGCGGCGAAAGGGTCAAAGACAAGAACAAAGGAGCGGTCGCAAAGACGAAATATCCGGAAGTAATTAGTTAAGTTAGTTAGAGATGGGTCATTAGGACCATTTGTAATGGCCAAGTCACACTATAAATAGAAATAAGATTGTAATATTTAGATATAATCAATCATCGGAGGATCAGAAGAGAAGAATTGTTTGTGCGATTGTAAGCCTGAGGGCATTTTCTTGAGTTGTGAAATATGAGATGATACCTTCGCATATATCTGTATTTCTGTCTTTTGGATCGATATGTGGAGTATTTATATGGTTTTGGTTCTGTACTATGATTAATATGCATATCTGTCTTCTGTTTATCACAATATCTGATGTTTTCTTGAGATCACAATACACGTCTTTGCGAATATGTTATGTACCGCAGATTCCTCAAACATGCTTTGTTGATTTGTTTAATTCGTTAAGTATGAGATGGTAATGCGGTTAAGGATTACTAGGGTGATAATATGACGTTATAACATGAATGCAAATCTCTTTCTTGTGTCGATTGAGAGTGGGATAGCGCATGTCTTCTCCCAAATGCGGAAACTTGGTCCTGCAGCCCCCCTTATACATCTCGGGTGAGACCTCACTCACTCTGTGGGTGTTGCTGGAAAGGGTAAAACCTTTTTGGTCCAATGCTTAAGGGTGTCTGGTCGACAGTGCGAAGTGAACCCCTTGTCGACAGAACCGTGTCAACATATTATTTAAAGCCAACACCCTTGCATCTACACATAAACAATCCCCTATGATAACTTCCTCTCATTTCGAAGATGATACCCAACAAAAATGTTAGATTCTTTAATCAATGATATGAGGGTCACTCCCGAATAACCTAAGCATACCAATATTTTGAGCATGTTGGTCTACAACTCTATTTATCCCCCCATTTGGGTCATACTAGTAGAAATCGTTGACATGTTCCATCTAGCTAGAAGTGGTGATGGTGGAAAGTGTTTGGGTTCTTCTTACCATGTTCATCAGAGTGAATCCAAAATTGTTTGCATTGTTCACAAATTTGAGAACATTGTCTCTATTATTCATAGAATGTCACAACATGGTAGAAATTTTTCCAACCAAAATATTGGGGTTTTCAATTTTCATTGGCTTGCATTATTACTATAAATTCTCAGATTGTCTATTGACATTACGTACGATACATAAATATATAGGAATTTGGGGACTTTAAAATTCATTCTTTGTGTAATGTCCCTTACTAGGAATTTTATTAAAATTGCAATTTTCCACTTTTTTTCCCTAGTTCGACCTTTGACTAGTTTTGATCTCTAGGTCCCAAATTTGCCCCAAATGATCCCAAATCTTCTGAGAAGGTATATGAATAATATTAGAACATAAATATGTGTTTCAGGGATGCCTTTGGACCTTTAAAATACTTCTGCAAATCCTCTTTCAATTCTGATCAATGTAGGTAACTTTACTAGTGATTTTCCTTTAACTAGTATTGGTCTCTAGGTCTCAAATTGACTCCAAATGCCTTCAAATCTTCAAGGAAGGTGTATGAATGATATTAGAACTTGAATATGATGTTTATGGATGACATATGGCCACCAAAAGACCTCTGCAAACTCTCTTAAGATTCTGGACCAATTATGCAATTTTACTAGTAATTTGGGGTTCAAATCCCCCTGGGGTAAGTACTGAAAATGGCTTCCCAAATGCCTCCAAACCCACTCAAATTTATGAAAAGAGGTATGTAATGTGTTAAGTATGTTATTAAAGTCTCATATGCACCATTAATGGATTATTACAACTGTTCTCACCCTCTCCCATTCAACTGCAAAAATCCCCAATTCGACCATTGGGGAAATTGCACTATTTCACCTCCCAACACAACTAAACTGAGTAAAAATGCTTCAAATGCTCAAGTACAGTACATGAAACTTGTAGAATACATCCATGGCAGTATATTGATCACAAATATATCAGAGAATAATCCATTCATTCGAAATCATCAGCATTACATTGATTCACAACAAGGTAGTGGGAAAATGGCACTGTTCTTTCATTAAAATTGAGATTTATACATTTCTACTTGGAATTTCGACTTGAAACTTTCTGGAGATGAAGAACAGAGTATTTACTTCATATTAAAAAATAAATGGGGCATTAAAAGCTCCCCCAAAGAGTACAATAGCTCACCAAAAATGCCCTCCCTCAAGGATCAAGAATATGCCATCAAAACTGGAAATGGTTGAAGGAGTGAGCTGCAATAGAAGAAACCATGAGTTGCCCTGTATCTTACACCTGCAAATAAAGACTCCATTAAAGCTCCAAATGAAAGGTCTGAATGGCCTTTCCAGTTACCAACTTGGATGGGAATCTTTCACCCTCGAAATTGGCCAAGGCAAGAAACTAGTCATCCACTAGCTCTCCCTCTTCACAAATGCAATTGCAAATTCTACAAATGATCAAAAGCTGGTTTCATTCTTTGTTTTTGACATTTATAAAGTTCTAATGTCTTCCATGGGTCGAATTCCTTCCAAGAGACTCATGCCAACTCAAGTTGGGAAGAGATTCCAAAGAACGCCACTTGTACACCAATTCCTAGTCTCCCACTTCCACCAAATCACATGTGGAAGCATCTTAGCTGCCCTAACACCCTTGAGCGCCCTCTTGGAGTCTATTTTTAGCCCTGGCATGTTATATATGTCATATGTCAGCCTTCAAGTCTGATTTGTGTCATAGGTGTCATAGCATCTTCATCATTGTTGTCATAGAGCTAGGGAATCTAGCCCAAGTGTCTCACTAGCTCCAAATTGCCTCTTCCTCTTCCATGGGAGTTACTCTTCCTCTATATTTCGACCTTGGATGAGTCATTCCATGAATAATACCTTTTGGACTCCCCCAAGTATGTTACCATTCACCTTGAATTCGAATTGGTGAGAGAATGATGCCAAGTGTAGTGGGGAAATCTAGCCATATGTGGGTCCCAGTTCCTCCATGTGTCTTCATGATCAAATGCCACTTTGATTTTCACTTGTATATATTTATTTATCTCCTTTATTAAATATTTATGCCATTCTAATGTTCAAACATAATTTATTATCCCCATTATTCCAAATCCCAAAGCTTCCACCCCAAACCTAGGAAACTAGTAATTTTTCTCCTTGGCAATTATTTGACCTTTAGCATCAATTTGACAAACTCTAATGAATAGGGAAAATGTGATTAGGCCATTGTGACCCAATGCCAAATTTGGGACATGACACTTTGGCACCTCCTGTGTGTTGGGGTTTTTCTATGAATAAAAGGGATAAATGGAGTTTCTCATTCTTACTCTTTTTCTTTTAAGGGTATTATATGCCTTTCCCAATTGGAATTCTCATAGTTGTGCTATTACACTAGCATATTGGTTAATACTCTACCCAAAAGTCAATTTATTTATGGTTCAGTCATAGGATTCCACACAAATATGACAAAGGATTATATTTTATAACTCATGGTACATTGATGAAATGTGTTGGCTTAATAGCTTTAGGTTCATGTGACATGGACACTTACTAGACGCTAACCCCATTAGCATAATGATTGCTTGCCCCCATTATCATGGCTTCCCCCCTTATCATGACTGCCCCCATTAGCATAATGATTGCAAAGTAGAAGTTTTTTGATTCCATTAGCAAGTAAAAAATTTCAATTCTAGTCACAACCATTATGCTAATGGGGCTTGTTACACATTTACCCTAGGTCACAAGCCCTCAAAATTTAGATCGAGTTGTCAATCCCTTAGTGTTGTCGATGTTTAATTTGATCACCATGATATGGTATAATTCGATGATATAAGCCATGGACCTATTGGTCTTGCTTTTAGTGCTTGTCATTGCATGTATTCATCATCCAATTAAGTATCCCAAGAGGTGAAAATTGATCTTTAAGGTTGTTTTAATACCTTCCAATGTGGTCATAGAATCAATTCCACCAACAAATTTAGCTTGATATATGAATTTGATATATAATTTTTAGAATATTAAAAATTAGGATATATATAAATATTTAAATAAAAATATATAAAAAAAAAAATGAAAACATATAAAAATAATTTATATATATTATAATTATTAAAAATATTACCAATTATACAAATTAAAAAATTAAAAAACAAAATAATAAATATAAAATTAAAAATTAAAACATATAAAAACAATTTATATATATTATAATTAAAAAAAAAAAAAAACTCTATATATATCAAACTAGTATATACCCAAACCTCATGCATCCATGCTCCTCCCTTAGCGCACGTCCATTCGATATATGATATATATGTTATTTACTCACATGACAATTATTTAAATGTTTGCTGAGATGGACTTGTTTGCAAATTCAAATCCAACGTATCCCCAACTGTATCTACTCTGTAAACAAAGCAAATGGAAGTAAAAGCATTGAAAATATACACATTTAAACCAATCTGTGTACCAAAATTTTCAAATAAAAATATCAGAACTGTATCGACAACAGCCATGCAGACACATATTTGTGTGATTCAAGTCTCGCTGACTGCCATCCCAAAGATTGGCAGACTGCCCTATGGGCTTGTCACTGAGGTCTCACTGGGATTTATCAAAATTTTGTTATCTGGTGAAGCTAAATTACAACATTTACTGAACCGTACACAAGCTCACCCTCCAGTGCTAGCTCGATCTACAATTTTGACTGGTACTTGAAAATGTATTTTTAAATTAAATTCATAGGCTTCTCAATGAAGCCATCATCCCACCTACAACAAGGAAGGCTCTAGAGGTCATGTATTTGGGGGAAAACCTCAAATTGTATTTTATTGTAAAAAAATAATGTATTGGATGTACTTCTGATTGAATTAGTTGTCTTTGTACAGAACGTTGAAGCTAACGAAACAAGAGAGTTTATGCCCAATTCCGTGTTTCTCTTGTGACTGCATTTTTCATGTATGCTATGTTCTGGGCATTAGATTGTGTGTGTTTGTATGCTTGTTCTTAACTGCTGTGTATTTGTTTTTTAATTGACATTCATATCTACTACTAGTATTTGTAATCTACAGGTTGTAGGAAGGATTGTTGGACTGTAAGTAGAGGCTGGCTAGATCTTGGTAAGCAATAAATATTTGCTTCTGTACAAGGAACAAACTACAATACAGGATTCGATATTTTTTTCTCTGTTCCCAACAGCTAGTATCAAAGTTGGGTTAGGGGCCATCCTGCCCATAGCCTGTTGAGATGCTGTCCAAGTCTGCATTCATCCGCTTGCAAGTTCATGAGAGTTTGTGGAGGACACGATTTGGAATTGGAAGCCCCCAGTAGTGGTGATACATAATACCTGTGTGAGTTGTCTCTCTCTCTCAATTTCATTTTTAGGGGACATCCATTTGAAGCAGAATGGAGACAAACACCATGAGTGACATGGAGAAATTGAATGAGGCCAATTTTTCCCTATGGAGAGCACAGATGGAAGACATATTAATATTAAAAGACCAATATTTTTCTATTGAGGGAGCAGCAAGTAAACCTTAATCAATGACATATGAAGAGTGGAACAAGATTGACAGGAAATCCATTACTACAATCAGACAGTACCTAGCAAAGAATGTCTACTTCAATGTGGTTAGAGAGAAGACACCAGAAGCTCTATGGAAGGAATTGCATGACTTGTATGAGAAAAACACAACATCAAACAAAGTGTTTCTGATGAAGAAGTTGTATAACCTCAGGATGAGGGAGGGTGCTTCAATTGCAAAGAACCTAAATGAATTTAACATGATTTCCAGTCAACTTGCCTCTGCTAAAATTGTATTGGATGATGAAATCAGAGCCATCCTACTCGTGTGCTCCATGTTAGACAACTGATAAAATTTGATAGTATCCATGATCACTTCAGCTCCTATAGGGACCCTGAAGTTTGATGATGATAGTGGCAGTTTAATGAATGAGGAACCACAACATAAATCTGTTACAGAAAACTAGGGAGGAAAATCTCTAACCATAGCTGATTGTGGAAGAAAGGTTGATCGAAATAGGAAAGGGAATTCAAAGTCAAGGGGAAGATCAAAATCAAGAAGAGGCAGACTTACTTGCTATCCTTGTGGAAAACCAGGACACATGAAAAGAGAGTGATGGATATGGAAGAGAGAACAAAAGGAACAAAAATCAACTAGCACAAATAAGAAATCAATCAATACAAATGAAGGCGAGACCACTATTGTAGCTTCAAATATTGGTGATGTTTTATTTATTGTTTCAATGGAATATGCATGCATGTACAATTCTAGCAGCAGTATTGATTGGATCCTTGACACACGGGCATCTCATCATGTAACTCCATGCAAAAACAACTTTGTTTCATATGAAACTGGTGATTATGGTAGAGTTCATCTAGGAAATGATCATTTTTGTAATATTGTTGGAGTGGGACATGTTCGATTCCAAACAAAGGATGGCCATTTTATCTTGTTGAAACAAGTTAGGAATGTTTCATATATGTGCATGAGCCTTATCTGAGTGGGACAGTTAGATGATGAAGGCTGCTCTACAAGTTTTGGTAAGAGTGGCTGCAAAATCAACAAAGAGGCGCTTGTCATGGATAAAGGACCTAAAATAGGAACTTTGTATACATTAAGAGCAACAACAAGAAAATCAGATGTCGTTGTTGTTGCAAAAGAGGGAACCTCACCATATTTATGGCATAAGTGCTTGGGACCCATGAGTGAAAAAAGCATAAAAATCCTTGTTGGAAAAAAATTGCTTCCAGGTTTGAAATCCTATGAACTTGACCTTTCTGAGCATTGTATATATGGTAGGCAATGTAGAGTCTCATTTATGAGAGGAGGCCATGGAAGAAAAAAAAACCTATTATAATTGTCACACTCCAACATGTTTGGTCCGGTCAATATTAAGTCACTACGAGGAGCCTCATATTTTGTTACTTTTATAGATGATGCATCGAGGAAGGTTTGGGCCTACCCATGAAAGGCAAGAATGAGGTATTTGAAATATTTCAAAATTTTCATGTTGGTGTTGAAAGAGAGACTAACAAACTGCTCAAGTTCATGAGGACAGATAACTATGGAGTATTGCTCCAATGCTTTCAACGACTACTGCAATAAGTTTGGCATAAAGCATGATAAGACCGTCCCTAGTACTCCTCAACATAGTGGTACTACAAAAAGGATGAATCACACTATCATGGAGAAGGTGAGGACAGGTTGTCAAATTCCGAGTTGGAAAAGCATTTTTGGGCAGAAGCAGTGAGAACAACATGTTATCTCATTATTCGATCACCTACTACTGCCTTGGACGGTGGTATTCCTGAAGAATTTTGGACTGGTAAGAAGGTAAACTATTATCACCTGAAATTTTTTGGACGTGAAGCATTTGTGCATATTTCGAAAGAGCATAGAACTAAGTTAGACAATAAATCCATGAAATGTATTTTCTTTGGATATGCGGATGGTTATTTTGGTTACTATCTATGGGTCCAATTAAACACAAAGTTATTAGAAGCAGGGATGTTATATTTAATGAGTTAGAGATGTTTAAGAGGCCTACGAGTGATATAGAGGTCAAGAAATATGTTGACATATTTGTTGAGCAACAAGAAAACATCCCACCGTTGCAAGAAAATTAAGGACAACAAGATGAAAACAATGAACAACCAGCTGAAAATGATGGCAAATAAGTTGAAAATGTTGGACAACGAGAAGATGAACCATTGCAACAACCATTACAAGAGGTCCAACCAGAAAATATTCCACCATAGTCGGTTCGTAGGCCCACTAGGCCTCATAAGCCATCACAAAGGTATCCGCCCTCAAACTATATTTTGTTAACTGACGAAGGCGAACCTAATTGTTTTCAGGAGGCTTGTGATGTTGAGCAAAGCAAAAATTGGAAGAAGGCTATGCAAGAAGAAATGGACTCACTATTGGAAAACAAAACATGGGAGTTAGTAAAGCTTCCAAAAGGAAGAAAATCTATTCAAAACAAATAAGTATGTAGGATCAAGCATGAGGGTGAAGGGAAGAAGGAGAGGTACAATGAAAGGTTGGTGCTAAAAGGATTTGTCCAAAAAGAAGGTATTAACTTTATTGAAATATTTTCACATGTTGTTAAAATGCCATACATTAGATTTATTCTTGGTCTCGTTGCTAATTTAGACTTAGAGTGTGAACAGTTAGATGTAAAAAAAACATTCCTTCATGGATAATTGGAGGAGGAGATTTACATGGAGCAGCCGGAAGGATTCAAAATAAAAGGTAAAGAAAATTTGGTTTGTAGGTTGAAGAAGAGCCTCTATGGGATGAAACAAGCTCCTCTCCAATGGTATAAGAAGTTTCATTCATTCATGTTGGAGCATGGTTTTAGAAGGCTAGAGGCTGATCATTGTGTTTACATTAATAAGTATGACCAAGAAAAATACATTATATTATTTGTATATGTGGATGACATGCTAATTGTTGGGTATGATGAGAACATGATTAACATGTTGAAGAAGGATTTGGGTAGCCAATTTGCAATGAAGGATTTGGGTCCAACACAACAAATGTTGAGCATGAGGATCATACATGACAGAAGGAAAATAAATTTGTGGTTGTCACAAGAAAAGTAAATTGAGAAGGTACTTAATAGGTTCAATATGAACGATGCCAAGCCAGTTGGAACACCTCTTGCAACCCACTTCAAATTGAGTGTTGATTTGTGCCCTTGTAATGGCAAGGAAAAGGAGGAAACGAGTAAAATTCCCTATACTTCAGCAGTTGGCATCTTGATGTATGCCATGGTATGTACACGACTAGACATTGCACATTTCGTGGGAATAGTGAGCAGATTCCTTGCCAATCCAGGAAAACAACATTGACAAGCAATGAAGTGGATCTTAAGGTAGCTCAAGGGTACTAGTCATTATTGTTTATGTTTTGGTAATAATGATATTGTGCTTGAAGGATTTATAGATGCATATATGGCTAGAGAAGTGGATACGAGAATGTCCACCATTGGTTATTTGTATACATGTGCAGGTGTAACAGTATCTTCGATATCTAGGCTACAAAAGGTAGTATCTCTCTCCACAACTGAGGCATAATACATAGTTGCAACAGATGCTTGAAAAGAGATGTTCTGGATGTAATGAATCCTACGAGGGATGGGAATAAAATAAGACAGGTATGTGCTGCATTGTGATAGTTAAAGTGCCATTCACTTGGTGGAAAACCCAACATTTCACTCAAGGACCAAGCACATTGATCTAAAGTACCAATGGACCCAACAAGTATTGGAAGAAGGTCATTTAAATTTAGAAAATATTCATAGTGTTGAAAATCCTACTGATATGTTGACTAAAAGTTTTCTAAGAGACAAGTAAGAGCTTTGTAGAATCCTGGCAGGCTTGGGGGTAACCTAATGCATAATTGTTAGGAACCTTTGTCAACCCTTCTCTTTACTTTGTTAGTATATTGTTGTTGAACGCATATGCTTTGTAAGTCGTCTCGTAGTATTATATGTTCCATGGTATTGATCCTTAGTTTGTATTATCCCATAGTATTATCTGTTCCATGGTATTGATCCATAGTATTTGACGCATATGCTTTGTAAGTAGTCCCGTAGTATTATATGTTCATGGTATTGATCCATAGTATTGGCGCATAGAATTAGTATATAAGTACGTGTTGAGGCCAATGAAGGCACCGAGAAGTTATTTGTATTGAGCTTTCTCAAAGGAGGTTGCCCCCTTGAAGTGGCCCGCGATCAATAAAAATATTCTGTGTTCTAATATATCGTGCATTTTATCAATTAATTGTTGCAAGTTCCTCACATCTGGTATCAGAGCACTTTCTTAGGCTCGTTGGGTGGGATTTCTGCCAAAAAAAAATTTCGCATCTATATTGTTCCCTTCAATTACAGGTTCGGATATGGGAATAATCCTTATCCACTTAACTGCGGGAAGTACTTGGACATAGCCCTAAAAATCATTGTGAGGAGTACCACAAGAACCTTGAAGTGGCTGGCCCATTGAGAGGACCTGCCAGCGAAAAGGGAAATGACCCCTACCTGATTGACTAGTTCCCACCCATGAGGTAAACCAAGAGTTGTCGTTTGTGGCAAAGCGGTTATCAGTTTTACCTGAGCCGTGGAGTGAGGGGTACTGCCCCAATACACAAGCCGTCAGACATCATTGGTGACTAAGTGAATCCCCTAAACCGTTAGGAATCCGAGCATATCGGGGGTCCATATCTATTTCCAGTTGATAAATCGCAGATTACATCTATCCAGAACTGTTGTCGATCACTTCCGCGCCATTGCAGATCCATTCCGAAAATAATAATAATTTGTTTTTTTGTCATATCTTCTTTGTTTTAACTCTGTTTCCCTTGAAACTTCACTGACACCCCTGCAATCCCATTCTGCATATTTCATTCCTGAGGACCGTATCCTAAATTCCACTTTCAGAAGCCGAAAATCCCACATTTTATCTAATTTTAGGGTTTTCCTTAACTTCTTTGATTTTCACCCAATTGCTTTCAAATTTTGCCACAGTGTTCATTTCCTATTTCTGTTTCTTTGTCCCTCTTTAACAAATTTTCCCATTCTTTCACCCCGCTTCTGAAATATCCATTTTCTGCTTCCCTGTCCATTAGAAAGTGTCCAAAACCTAGTCAAACCCCAATTACCCATAAGAGTTTTTCCCAAATCCAAATTTCCCTTGTGACTAAAGAAGTTTATGTTTTTGTTTTTCTACCCATTTAAAAAAAAACTCTTGGTTATGGTTGTCACCTACGCAAGAACACAAATCATGGAGGAAGAACTTGCACCCCTCAAAACCAAACTCCAAGATCTGGATGAAAAATTTCTTAGCCTCCATCTTCAACATTCAACCATGAACAATAAACAACAACCAGAATCTTCTGCAGACACTACGTTCTCTTCTTCTAGCAATTTTCGTGGGCCAAAGCTTGATTTTCCTCGCTTCAATGGCAATGATACGACTGGATGGATATACCATGTAGAACAATATTTTAGTCTGCATAATGCTTTTGATGTCCACAAAGTTCCACTTGAATCCTTTCATTTGGAACAGGAAGCTCTTCAATAGTACCGTTGGTACATCAAGGCTCATGACGAGCGAAAATGGACAGATTTTTGCCAACTCCTTTTGCAACAATTTGTTCCTAGTGCTTTTGATGACTTCATAGGAGCACTCACTAAACTTCACCAAATTGGCACTATGAGAGAGTATCAGACAAAATTTGAGAAACTGGCCAATCACACAGAAGGATTGTCTGATGAATTCTAAAGGAGTTGTTTTATCAGTGGTCTAAAGGATGAAATCCGCTCAGAGTTTAAAATGTTTTGTCCGAACAAAATGATGGAAGTGCTAGGGTTGGATAAGTTGGCGGAGGACAAGATCACATTTCAACAACGCTCCAAATCCACTTTTGTTCCATTCAGAAATATGGTTTCCCAACAACCACCCATCACGCCAGCTCCTCAACCAACTCCTATCAAGCATTTGTTTGAAGCAGAGATGCGAGCACGTAGAGAAAAATGGATTTGTTATAATTGTGATGAGAAATTCACTCGGGGACATAGATGTGTTGAGCAACAACTCTATCTCTTGGATGTGGATTCTCCGCCTGCCTCTGAACTTGGTGAAGAAGCTTCAGATACAATAGATGATGAGGTCAACATTCAACAACCGCTTGTTGACCTTCCGTCTCCGGACGACCACCCAGAGATATCTCTCCATGCTTTAATCAGAGTCACCACCCCACAAACAATCCAGTTCAGGGGTTACTTCAAGAAGCTCCCTCTTACAATACTCATTGATTCTGGTAGCACTCATAACTTCATTGACCCTCAGATCGCCAAACAGGCTGATTGTTTTGTCTATCCTTGCTCCAACTTTGAAGTCATGATTGTCAATGGGGGCACCTTACCTTGCAAGGGGAAGTGTCATAATGTGCGTATCTCTATGGAAGATTATAACCTACGCTATGACATGTTTGACTTGTCCTTAGGCGGATGTGATGTGGTTTTGGGTGCTCAATGGTTAGGCACACTTGGCCCCATCTTATGGGATTTTGCTGAACTTTGGATGCAGTTTTCAGTCAATGGGAAAAAACACACATTTACGGGCTTACAACCTGGGTCTATTCGCATCATCAGTTCACATTGCCTGGAAAAGATCCTTAAGAAGAATTCACTTGGTGTCATCACTCAGCTCCATTCCATTCAGATGCACCCATCAACAGTCTCCACTACTCCCTTGGATCTACAACACATTTTGGATAGATATGCAGGTGTCTTTGTTGAACCAGTGGGATTGTTTCCTTCAAGAGACCTTTCCGGTAATAATTTAGCCGCCTCTACATCTTAGAAGGAAATGATGGCTATTTTGAATGCAATACAGAAGTGGCAACCATACCTATTAGGGAATTACTTATGCATCAATACTGATCACCAGAGTCTAAAAAATTTCCTGGAACAACGGGTCTCCTCCCCAGCACAACTGAAATGGGTTAGCAAACTCATGGGTTATGCCTATGAGATCACTTACAAGAAGGGTCTGGACAATCTGGTGGCGGATGCTCTTTCTCGCACATTTTATGACCAAGTTTCTCTTTCATCTATTTCTATGCATGTTCCAAATTGGTTGCAATCTGTTCAACAGAGCTATGTCTTCTATGAACTCCATGCTTCTCCATCGGCAGGGCACTCTAGGTTCCTCAAAACGTATAAGCAGGCACAATGTAACTTCTTTTGGTAGGGAATGAAAAGGAAAATTCAACAGATGGTGGATGAATGTGATACTTTCTAGGTCAATAAGGGTGGCACACCACTCCTTCCAGGATTGCTTGAACCCTTTCCCATCCCTACACAAATTTGGATAGATATTTCTATGGATTTCATTGAAGGGATTCGGTGTTGCAATACTACATCTAAAATGACTCCATATGAAGCAATCTATGGTCAGGCACCACTAGTTCTTTTTCCATACACCCTCAGCAGTTCACCAGTTCAGGAAATTGACTCAGTTATTCGAAACCACGATCAGATTCTTCGTATTTTGCAAGACAATCTTCACATGGAAATAATTCAAATGCAACAACAAACCGATCAACATCGTTCTGAGTGTACTTTTCAAGTAGGTGATATGGCTTTTCTTCGTCTACAACCTTCCAAGCAATCCTCCTTGAAACTCAAAGGGTGTCATAATCTCGCTCCAAAGTTCTATGGGCCCTATCAGGTTCTTTAGAATATTGGGTCTGTTGCTTATAAATTGGAACTTCCTCCTTCTTCCTGCATTGATCCAGTATTTCATGTCTCTTCCCTAACGAAAGTTCTTGGCACCAACATCAAAGGACAAACTATTTTACCAGAACTGGATAATGAAGGATCCATCCTTTTGGAGACGGAGGCCATCCTCAATAGGCGCACTCGCTAGCTTCGCTCTCAATCTATCACAGGGGTATTAATTCAATGGCACATAATGCAACCAAAGGATGCTACATGGGAACCACTCCTTCAGACTCAGCATCAATTTCCACATTTAAAGCTTTGAGGACAAAGCTTTTTCTAAGGGGGAGGGGATGTTAGGAACCTGTGTCAACCCTTCTCTTTACTTTGTTAGTATATTGTTGTTGGACGCACATGATTTGTAAGTCGTCCCATAGTATTATATGTTCCATGGTATTGATCCTTAGTTTGTATTATGCCATAGTATTATCTGTTCCATGGTATTGACCGATAGTATTGGACGCATATGCTTTGTAAGTCGTCCCGTAGTATTATATGTTCCATGGTAATGATCCATAGTATTGGCGCATAGACTTAGTATATAAGCACGTGTTGAGGCCAATGAAGGCACCGAGAAGTTATTTGCATTGAGCTTGCTCAAAGGAGGTTGCCCCCTCGAAGTGGCCTGCGATCAATAAAAATATTATGTTTTCTAATATATCGTGCATTTTATCAATTAATTGTTGCAGGTTCCTCACAACAATTTTGGATGAACAACAAACCAGAGCCTCCATTTAGTTTCAAGTGGGAGAATGTTATTTGGTGAAGCTAAATTATGACATTTACTGAAATATACACCAGCTCACCCTCCAGTGCCAGCTCGATCTACAATTCCAACCAATAGTTGAAAATGTATTTTCAAATTAAATTCAAAGGCTTCTCGATGAAGCCATCCTTCCACCAATAGAAAGGAAGGCTCTAAAGGCCGTGTATTCGGGGAAAAAACTCAAATTGTATTTTATTGTAAAAAAATATTGTATTGGGTGTGTTGCTGATTAACATTCTACCCTCTTCTACAATGTATCCTAAATAAGAAAAAGGTAGAGAGAGATAAGCAAAAAAGAGAGAGAAAAAAAGAATATTATAGTATTTTGGTGATAAATTTTGATCCCGAACTCGGATTTGGGTGCACCTAGTACCATTGGAAAGCTCTCATCGAGGGATACAACTTTCATGTTTTGGGATTCATGAGATTCCTCACGGTTTGGATGGGGCAGGAATTTTAGTAAACCTGGGCATAAGGAATCTTAAAAAGCATCTATCAAAAGATGCTTTTCGAAAAGCATCTTTTGATAGATGCTTTTTAAGATTCCTTATGCCCAGGTTTACTAAAATTCCCGCCCCATCCAAACCGTGTGGAATATTGGAAAGATCAAAACATGAAAGTTGTGGCCCTCGATGAGAGCTTTCCAACGGTACCAAGTGCACTCAAATCCGACTTTGGGATCAAACGTTATCGCAAAAATACTATACTACTCTATTTTTCTCTCTCATTTTTGCTTATCTCTCTCTACCTTTTTCTTATTTAGGATACATTTTGGCCTTGGTAATTCCTTATAAGTTGAATTAGTTGTCTTTGTACAGAACGTTGAAGCTAATGAAACAAGAGAGTTTATGCTCAATTCTGTGTTTCTCTTGTGACTGCATTTTTCATGTATGCTCTGTTCTGGGAATTAGATTGTGCATGTTTGTATGCTTGTTTTTAACTATTGTGTATTTGTTTTTCAATTAACATTCATATTTGTTGCTAGTATTTGTAATCTCCAGGTTGTAGGAAGGATTGTTGGACCACATGTAGAGGTTGTCCAGTGCTTGTTAAGCAGAAATATTTGATTTTGTACAAGGAACATACTACAATACAAGATTCGATATTTGCTGCTCTGTTCCCAACAAATTCAAGAAGAAGATGACATCCCTATCAAAAGAAGCATTGGGCCTATCAAACATAAACAAGTTTCTACGGATATGCAAACCCATTATTTAGATGCGTCTGTAAAGGTCATGTTATGTCTATGCAACAGTTTATTCACAGGTGTTGCATTATAAAGATGAGGCATTGCTTCAATACATAATTGTGCTTATGTTTATATGGCTTGCCTTATAATGCTCTACAACAAATATAATAAGTTTAGTAATCATGCCTTTGATAAGGTGATTTGGGTCACACTTCATAAGGATTGTGACTAAAGTCATTTGTGTGCATATCCCAAGTAATCGGTTTTTTTTTTTTATATACTTATTACATCATTTCCCCTTCTTGAATTGTTTTCAAGAGATAGAATGCTAGCTAGAACTTATTTCAGGTCTAAACAATTATATCTTTATTTCAAGTCTAAACAATTATATCTATGATAAATAGTATAGTAAGTAGAATAGTGTTCCTTTTTGGAGATAAATTAGATTTGATTTTTTTATTAATATCTTCCTACAATCATCTGTTTAGGTTTTCTTTATCATGTTGTTATAAGCATGAATATATATAATATAGATATGGTTAGAGTTGTTTGAGTGGTACAAGAGATACAATGTATATGTTTCTTGTGAATACTTCTAGTATGTTGATTTTATGCTTTTCCAGTTAATGCATTTTATATCTAAGTATACTTCAACTAATAAATAAGAGAGATTTAGCTTATACAACCTTGACCTTATCCTTAAATGTGATTGGAAATTTTTTACCTTTATGTGGTTAAACTATTCTTCATTTTCTAACATTTGTATGTACAACAGAATCAACAATGAGTTTCTAAATGTATAGACCTTATCTTAAGTGTACTAATCAAATTCATGAAAGTACATAAGAGGCTGGCCTAATAATCTAGTTGTAGTGTGGGGAGATTTTGTTTTAAAACTTTCGTCTAGATGTATGCTTTTTAGCTTTTTGATAGGACATCATGATGAGTGGAGCAGACCTTCTCACTTGGTAATGGATTTGTGATGTGGCATTTCCTCTTCTAAAATGATCCTAGCAATAGAGTAATGTTAATATTATAGATTCTTGTTGTTCATAATTGAAGCAATTAACAAAAGAATTGAACAAAAGTATTGTGTAAGTATAAGGCCAACAAATTATGCAACCCAAGACCAATACCAGTCCTTTTTGAAAGATAGCAAAAGTATCTACAAAGAAGCTCTTACAAGTTACAACCCACACATGATAGGGATGCTACTAGAATTCTAAGAACAGATGGACCATTATTATAGTGCCTTCAAATATGCCTTGAATTTTATTTCAAGTTTATCAATGTGATGTTCAAAATTGTATTCAATATTTGTAATAGATCTTTATAAACTGTCCTCTGATCAAACAAAAGATGTAATTTTTTTGAAATATATGTAGAAATCCTTATGCATTAATGGGGTTTGGTATTATGGTTTTGTTTTGTTCTTTTTTAGATTAATTACTTATTTTCCATCATTTGCAATTGTGTAAATATTGGATAAAGAAAACAATTATCTTGAATAATTTGTTCTTCACATTTTAAAGTTGTTGAAGACCTTGATACATAGAGATTTTGTTCTTCACATTTTAAAGATGCTGAAGATCTTTGTCATTTTTCATTTTTTTTAAAGATCCTAGTAAATACTTATTTTAAATCTAATTGTAAAAAATTCTTTGAACCAATTTTCAATCTCAACATCTGTAAATTATAATTTTAGAATATTATACATCTTTCAATCCATCCAAATTACCAAAATAATAATTTAAACAATACAAATTGCAATTTCTATATTTTTTTACCTACCAAATTTCAATTTATACAAAAACAATTAAACAATTTAAATATCATGTACCAAACAAAGAATACCCAAGTTATTCCAATCATTGAAATCTAAAAACAATACATATAAATAAATAAATCATTGAAATCTAAAAACAAGACATATAAATAATTAAGACCCATTTAGAGGAGGAAAAAATTATTCAAAATGGTCTATTTTTCTACAAAGTTTTCCATTCTCATGGTCAAAAAAATATTAAAAAAGTCAAATTCACATTGAATGCTTTTTATTTTTTCATAAACAACTGAATGGTTGAAGTAAAATTAAAATGAAAGAGGCCACATGGTTGTAGACGCGATTATATGGAAATATCGCATATGTAATGCGCGGGGACCATTTGACCATCATGGGATCTTTATGGAAATTTTAAACCCGAACGATTTCCAATTTCCACTGCACGTGCAGGGGAGTTCTCCTGTCTAGGATAGAGAAATACCCAAAAGATTTCAGGTATTTATACAACCATCACTCCAATCCCAGGATCTTGCCGTCCAAGGCAGGGATCCTCTAAAATTCAAACAGCGGAAAACTCAAATGCCCACATCACAGAATTCTGAATTTTGCGGCACCTCTGCTTGCTTTTCACCTGTGTTGGAAGTTCAATACCTTGATGCCTAAAGCAAAGACAGATGCAAAGAAAACAGAGAAGCCGACTAGGGCTCCAGCTACTACACCCAAGAAATCGTGCCTGTATCCGAAGTAATCCTCGATGAATTTATTCAGTGGTTCAGTTCCCTCACCCAATACTTCCAGAGGGTCTGTAACGTCCCCATACTGAGAAGCAATGAGGCCATATATGGTCCAGGAAAGCGGGCATATCCAATAGTACCAGATCCACCATTTTGGGATTCTCTGCATCCATTCAGAAACCCATTATGACAAGCTGATTATTAAGATGAGGCAATTTAACATAAGTTAAGTTATGCTATGAGAACTGAGTTCCTAATAAGCATGGAGGCATGGAGTTACTTTTGAACCCTCAGCTTCGCTGTTCAAAATGACAATAAATACTTACATCCTGTTTTTGCCTAGTTACATGGGATAATAAAGTTAAGTCTAAATAAACAGGATAAAGTAAGTTTGCATACCGGTTTAGGAATGAAGAATCCTGAAAACATATTGAAAAGGGAGTAGAAAGCTGAAGCTACTACTGTGGCAAATTGTTGGTCTGGAGTAATGGAGACTGTCATCATTCCATAATAAGTGAAGTAGAGAAATGTGAAGTAGTTCAGGAAGAAGAACCAGGCGAACTTCTTAGCGGTCCACTCAAATTGGACCATACTGTAAATGATAAGAGTGTACATAACTGTCTGCCCGAGTATGTATGGAAGCTCAATCACCACCTGTCAAAAAAGAAAACCAGCAGACATTGCATATGTAAATAGGAATCCGATCCGGTTATCTAATTACAGGAATAGAATAAGCGACAAAAAATCATAGGAGTGGGAGGAGAATTGATGGTGTTAAGTTGTTAACACTGTGGAGGTGAGGTGGGACCTTCAAAGACCTTCCCAAACCCAACCAAGACATCAGAGCCAGCATTGGCTTATCCAGAAAACCAAAGGGTACCCTTAGCATGTAGAAACACGATGCCATGCTAATACAAGCTAGTGGGAAGATGCTGGCATATTGAACCAAGGATTTGGAGTCTGAACCCCAAAGCTTGTTTTGAATTGGCAATCATAGGTCTATATTGTGCGTTATTGGCCAATCTTTGGAAGATAGAGGGTTTGAACGTGGACAGTTAGGGTCAAGAATAAAATGAAACAATGATATATGACAAACCTGAGCCAGAGCATAGGGAATTGCAGAATACATTCTTGCAGCCCTTTCCCTGTAGAACACAGTTCTCTCTACTGCAACCACAGGCTGCACAGTTGAACAATTGCTAAGCCCTAAGAATGTAACCGCTCCATACATAGCCCCCGCAACAATAAAAAGATCATTGCTGTTCTCTCTGATATGCAGTCAAGCTCTTTCTTAGTATCTGAGAAGAAAAGGGGTCTAGAACATAAAAAATAAGAGAATCGAACATTTTTGTGGTTAGTCAATCCAAACAACAAAATGTTTGGACAGTAATCTTTCTTGCAGGGTTATATCTTGAGTACATACCGTTTTGGGCCGACCTTCCAAAAGATTGTTCCAACGAGCAGAGCACAGATAACTGTGAAGACATATCTAACAGCATTATAATCAGGACTTCGCCAGTAAGTCCACCATTGCTTCCATAAACATAAATTAAACTGTCCAAAGAATGATTGTGAATACTGGGTTGCAAAGTAAAGATCCTTTGATCCTGGAGATGGAATGTTGAGCTCTTTCACCAATGCCTCGTTCTGCCTGTATTGCCAAGAAAAGGATGATGTTGGAATGTGAGCTTGAAGCTGATATCTTTGTATGTTGTAGACTTGTGATAATGCTAACTATTATAAGCCTAAGGATTCTGCTGGGAAAATATTGATTAGTTTAATGCTTACTTATAGAGGGAAGATTTCTTGTAATGCTCTGCAAAGTCTATCCCCAAACCATGTTCATCAGCAATAGAGCTAACTTCCAACATCCATGTAGCTGGGTTGTATTTGTTTTTGATCTTTGGTACGCCTGGAATAGCCTGTAGTTGTCATGGCGAAAAAAAAGAGTATCTCAGATGCAGGCATTAAATTAGCAGTGCTCTGTTCAAAACTGTTACTTTTAAAATGACAGCAAGAATCTGCCGAGTTTTTACCTCAAAGTATTCAATAACCTGGTGAGAATTCTGGCCTTTTGGCCCAAAGAAAATGACTTGCCCTCCACTTTTGATCAACAATAGCTGGACCCAACATGGTAAGTCAGAAATCAACACCATTCTTGCCCTATCAAGTTATATTATAATCTAAACTTTGGTGTACCTCATCAAAAGCTTCAAAGATGTCAATGCTAGGCTGATGAATGGTACAGACAACAGTCCTTCCAGTATCTACTGTATTACGAACAGTTCGCATCACAACTGCAGCTGCTCTAGCATCCAAACCAGATGTGGGCTCATCCATGAAAATTATGGAAGGATTTGCAACAAGCTCCACAGCTATTGTTAACCTTTTTCTTTGTTCAGTAGACAATCCAGATATACCAGGCAGGCCTACCAGTGCATCCCTTAAATTCTTTAACTCCACAAGTTCCATGACCTCATCAACGAAGGCCTACAAATTGGAATCTTTTGTAAGTTAGTAATATGACAATTTCGTGCGATGTCAGAAGAAAATTCACTATTAGACAGTAGACCAGAGAAAATAATATTGGTAGACTTACAATTCTGGTTTTTTTGTCAACGTCCTTTGGAAGACGGAGAAATGCTGAATATAACACGGATTCCCGTACAGTGACCTGTGGAGAATGTATATCATTCTGTTCACAGTAACCGGAAATGTGAGCAAAGGTTTCTTGCTTTTTGGGAAATCCAGAGATTTTAATATCACCCTCAATGTATCCTCCAGTCTTTCTTCCAGCCAAGACATCCAAGAGAGTTGTCTTCCCAGCACCACTGACACCCATCAATGCTGTAAGAACACCAGGCCTGAATGCTCCTGTAACATCTCGGAGAAGTTGAAGTCTACCTTCAGTCACTCCTTGTTCCCTCATTTCCTGCAAGCAAATTCAGAACTTGTCAGCCAAACCCTTCGAGCAATGGAAGCCACAAAAACTGGCATTAGTTCAATAACATAATAGATCAATCTCAGGGCTCAAATTCCATACAGGTGGCATATCAATGAAGTAATTGATATTTTCAAAAGACATAGTTAGTGCTTCAAATGGAAGAATCATTCCTCGTTTGCAAGCAACTCTTGTTGCAGCCTCCAAACCCAACTCATTATTGCTTTCTAAACTAGATGGTTGGTTGCTCATTCTCCTGATCTGCATTTTAACTGTATAACCAAACAATGAAGAATTTGTTATAGCACTCAAGATCATAGAGTTATGTTCTATCTCCTCCCCTTAATTTGTTCAAGAAACTCTGCACCAGAGTAGGTTAACAGTTGCCTTACAGGTATTATTGTTATCTGCAGAAAACCCTCTTCTTGATTTTGATGGCTTTCTATTGTACCCTTGCACTGTACCATTCTCTTGGTCTATCATTTCTTCAAGAGATTCCTCGGAAATGACAGCTTGAGGTTTCCCAAGAGCTACGCACAAACAGATCCCACATTATTCATATTTGAAAGGAATTGGTTCCAGAAACATGAACAGGAAGAGAAGAGCATATATAAGTGCAATGAAGTGACTCACGATGTAGGTATGCAAGAGACAAGGTATAAAGCACATTGAAGAGAACTGAAAAACCCAACAAGGCACCAGCTCCAAGCCAATACCAATAACTTTGTGGAAAGATGCTATGACTCTCCAGCACAGAAACACCCAAATTCGTGGTTTTCTCTGCACTCTGAAGGCCAACACAGTTCCATGACACTAGTCAATTTGATGAATAGGTTTGAAAAACTCTTTATAGTCAAAACATTTCCTCAAGGAAGCTCATGTTAGGTTATTTCCATCTGTTCCACAATCTTTTGAGGAGTTCTTAATGCATTAAAATGTTCAAGTCTTACCATCATCCATCGAGGAGCAAGCATCTCATTCACAGAAATCGCATTCTCTGCATACGTCAAAGGGGAACACCAATAGCCCCATATCCACCATTTAGGGATGTTTTCTGCATTGGAAATCTATTGTCAATCTCACTGTAAACATGTACTTCGCTGTCAAAAACCCAGAAGCCTATCATAGGATTAGAGTGACAAGATTTTCTAGATTCTAGTCTTATATCAATGCCTCGTTGATGTTTTAGAAAGATTATATGGTTGTGAGTGAGTTAGAAGGAAATAAAAATTCTAACCTCTAGGGATAATGAATCCGCCAAGCATGAATATGAGAAGAAGAGTTGAAAAGCCTCCAGTGTTAGCTAATATCATCGTTCTGCAAATTCCTGCCAGAAGACGGAACAGGGACATTGCCATCTGATTGGATAAGAACATAATAAGAAATTGTCGAAAGAACCTGTAGGGTAGACAGATTTGATGTCAATTAAAAGGAACAAATGCAATGCAGAGATTAAGCTTGACTAAGAATGGAGACAATCCTGATAAATGATCGATTCTTTGATAATACCTGCTAGCTTCAGGGGCAAATCCAATGGTGTAGTATGTTGTTACCACCCAAATTCCAGCCTCCAACAAGGACATTGGAATTCTCAGTAGAAAAGTAGGAATAGTGAAAGCCCATGCAGGATAGAAGAGTAAATCCCGTTGCTTGAAGAACACAGGGAGCCTGACAATTGTCATGGCCAATTCTACAAATCCATTGAACATGTTGGCGAGAAGGCTGAAAGCAAGAGCTCCAAGGAATATATTTGCATCATTTGTGGTCTTATGTTGCAATTGAGTCTTCAAGAATTCAGTCGATGCAAAAAGGGCTCCAACTGTAATCTGCAAGGTAAATAGTTCTAGTTGTATATCTTTTATTCTTGTAGTGATGGTTCTCATCTAAGATCAGCATTTTGAAATAAACTATGATTTATCTAAAATCAGACTAAATTCTAGGCTGTGAAACATTTCACCTGTGCTATCTTGAAGATGTAAATGAAGGAATTCCGCTTGACTAGAAGCCATTCTTTTGCAAAACAGGCCTTGAAGATCTCCATTTTTGGGATAGGGTTCCTATCGAACACCAAGGCTGCTCTGTGACTTCTCTTCTTATCATAAGGGACAAAGAGCTCATTTTCCAAATGCAAACCTACATGAAACCGCTTAAATCTAAATACAAATTCCTTGACAGGTATGTAGCGATACGGCTGCTTCTTGTCTTCCCAGTATTGTTCTTGGTCCTCCTTTAACGTAACCTGCATCCGTGGATATTGGTGAGGAAATAGAAGTACAATATTCTAATTGAATTGGAAAGCCAAGTTGTCATGGATTATTTTGAACATTTTATAATCTGAGTACCTCTTGTAAGAAATCTGCAGCGCCTTTTCTTTCAGGACATTTGAATCCACAGCTTTCGAAAAATTCCAGGACGTTGTCCCTAGGTCCATGGTAGACGATTTGACCCTCTGATAAGAGTATTATGTCATCAAAGAGCTCGAATATCTCTGGAGCTGGCTGCAACAGGGACATGAGAATAGTTGCATCCATGAGATGGGTGAACTGATGCAGACATTTCACTATCTGATAGGTGGTAGAACTGTCCAGCCCTGTTGATATCTCATCCATGAAGAGAGTATTTGTAGGTCCAACTATCATCTCCCCTGTAAAAAGGAAACTTACAAGAATATTAACAGAACTGCACTGATTTTAGTCATAGTAATGACGTATATACTTGATTACACAGCTCTTGTCTGTGAAGAGGAATTTTCGATATGTTTATCGACCATACCGATTGTGACACGTTTCTTTTGCCCGCCGGATATTCCTCTCTCCATGTCATTGCCAAATATTCTATCTCCGCAAACATCTAAACCCAGAATCTGTTTAGACACGCGGATTGTACAGTGATGAATTCCAGCATTTCATCTGCTACCTATATGTAAATGTATTTATTTAAAGCTTTGAATTATAGCTAGATTTGCCTCCAAATTCATTTACCTTCAGAATATAGTCAGTCTGAAGACTACTCTTCACACCTTCCATTGCTGTTGCCTGCAGAAAGCAACCGACCATACAATCAAAGAACCAAATTGACATGAATAAGCATAATCGTTCCGAAGTTGGGTAACACATTAGAATCTATCAAGCTTTTTAATAAGCAAGCAAGTGGCCAATAAGCATCCAAGATTACTTTCATGAATAGATCAACGTCTGCCTCTGGAAAAATCCCAGCTTGCTTCTCCCTTTTAGTGAGCTCGGTAAGCAATTCTGCATCAAGAATATGCCAACAAACATATGATTCAATATACACTTCAAAGACCCCTTCAGAGTGTGACGCAGAGCAACTAAGTTAAATGTAAGTATGGATGCAGAGCACTATTTAACCAAGTGAAAACTGAAACATAAGTCTAGTGGATTGATATTTGGTTAGATAGCCCACCGAATCTATCACCAACACCTTGACATCGAGCAGAAAAATCAAGTGTTTCTCTAACTGTCATTTCCGCAACATGTAAGTCATGCTGGCTTATGTAAGCAGATGTTTTGCGAGGAACAAACTCGTCCAGTCTATGCCCATTATAAGTAATATCTCCCCTCACCTGATCATCCAAGAATGGTTTAATAAATAGCTTGTTTTATTCCTGAAACATTAGATAATGCCACAATGCCGAGTAAGGATTGTAAAAAGGCTTCAACCTTCAAGCCAGGGTCCAGTTTCCCAGCCAAAGCTTGCAGTAATGTTGTCTTTCCAGACCCAGGGGGGCCCAATAACAAAGTCATTCTGCATTATCAGTGCCAGTATATGGTGTAAGCATGTATCAACGTCTCAGATAAAACCTTTCAGAACCAGCCCAGCCCTTCTAGCTCAGGCAAGAAGGCCTTTAAGGATCCGGTGAGATTTGAAATAGATTTACGGTAATTGCATAAAAATTATGTATATTACTGTGACTTGAATAAATGCGGAGAGGACCACCCAATTACCGAGATGGTTTAAGAATTCCGCTTGCGTCTTTCAGAATTGTGAGATTTATTTTCTTTGTGAGTGACAGTCCAACCATGCGGAACAAGTATTCCACCAGGTTTTTAGCAGTATTCCATAGTGTAGGAAGACCTCTGGTCCCAACATAACATTCTGCGTCGACTGTCAAGTGTTCAAATCGAACTTCTACAGTTGGAAGCTGGATACCAACTCTGCAAACAATGGCAAAACACTATTTATGTGAATTCTGGGTTGAAAATTGAAACTGGAAACTCTGGAAATCTTTCTGTGAGTGTGAAATACAGATATAAATAAACTCACCTGTCAATACGATTCCTGAGTTTCCTCAAGAACTTCTTGTTATCTTCATCTACCACCTTAAAGACACTATCAATGAAGGCCTGCCTTTCCGTGAAGCTGAGCTTCTGAACATTCACTTGTCTGTAGCCAACGTCCATCTTATTATTTTCCTCTAGTGCTTGCTTGATGATACTGGTCCTCAACTTATCATAGGTTGGCAGCTTTTCCAGAGCTGTACATCTGAGAGCTTCTTCGTCATCCTCAATTCTTTCTCTCTGTGATCTGTCAAACACATCTTCAACTCCGCTGTTAGATCTGCTGCCACTCATATTTCTACTCAACCTCTTCCCAAACTCCCAAATTCCCTCTACCCCATTCATGTTCGAATTGTCAAAACTAACAATGCAGATGCTCCAAAGATCAAAACTTCATTCCCGTTCGAATTGTATCCTCCTGATATCAAAACTTGAATAAGGAAACTTGATAACTACCAGCTGTAACACCATTTCCATCACATTAACATTACAATTCTTTAATATTTTATTTTAAAGTCACTTATAACATTTATTACATGGATGATGAATGATAGGTGGAGCAAATAAAAGCTAAAAGAGATGTTTTAATAGAATTGAACTCAAGTGGATGGAACCAAATCCATCTCTTTCTATATTTGATCATTCATCTAAATATTTTATCTAAATGACATACTAATATTAACATTAAAAATTCATTACTTTCTCAATTTCTACTTCCTCATTTTCCAAAACCATTTATAATAATAATAAGTAATTTTTTTTTTAATTTTACTTTTTCAATATATAAGTTTTATTTAAAATTTATTATAATATATCATTTTTAAGATAATTTATATAGTATAAGTTATTAATCTATAATCCATATATTAATTAAAATTTTATTTTATTTTATTAAAGATTAACCACACTATAGTATATTTACTTGTTGTCAACTTATAATAAATCTAAATTTATTTTAGATGATTTTTTTTTATTCACACATGTTTATATTATATAAACTTTCTTTCATAATGTTCCTTGTTTTATTTTATATTTATAATTATTGAAAATGCATTGTTGATTGTTGGATTATATTACTTTAAACCAGTGAAAAAAATTATTAATTTTTTATTTAAAAATTCACAATTAATAATTTTTTAAAAACTTAAAATTCAAGTTTTAGAGAGATCTATGCTTGTATGGATTTTTAAAGTACACTAAAAATATTGGAAACTAAATTTGAATACTATCTATTTGGTGAGGTAGGTTGGAAAGGGTGGCGTAGACATATCTTGTCTTATTAGTCTATGCATACGTTTTTATATGGTGTGGAATGTGTCTTATCTTATTAGTCTTATCAGACCTTGTCAAAGTATGAAATATACTTTTCAATTGCAACTCAAAGTTTTTTGAGTTATTTGACTTCACAATAATTCAATTTCATTTTATAAAGTTTTTAATGTTTGTAAAATTTTTTTTTATGAAATTAATTTTTTTGAAACAAAAAATTCATTCATTTTTTTATTGGTGAAAGAGGTTATTGATGATAATATATTCATTAGTGTGGATTTAATTAAAAAAAATAAAAATATTTAATATGGAATTTTCTCTAAGTACCATATAACGATTTTTACATGACATTGTTGACTTTTGTTTAATTTAATTTTAATAAAATAGTCTAATAACAATTACTTATTAATATGACAAATTTTATAATTTTTTATAATAATAATATAATTTTTTTATTTATTTTCTCTTTAACTTTAAACTTATTTTTTTATGGACTAACAACTTTGTAACATGTTCATCAACCATTTCAAACTTATTTTTTATGAAACTTTTGTAACATGTTCACCAACCATTTTTCAAATATATATATATTGTAGCCTATCTTGTTTTATTTTATATTTTGTATTTACATTAAAAATGTATTATGAATTGTTTGATTTTATTACTTTCAACAATCATTAATTCTTTATTTAAAAATTTAAATTTAATTTTTTTTATAAATTTTAAATTTTTATTTTTTTTTTTAAATTTTTAAATTTTTTTTAAATTAATGTAAACTTAAAATGAAGTACAATAAAAATATTAAAAATCAAATTTCAATACTAATAAAATTAAGTCTTAGTAAAAATTTTGGAAATCAAATTTCAATATTAACCATAACATTTTATTCTATATAATTTTTTTTATAAGTTAGGTTAGATCTTTATATTGCTATTATCAAAATGTACAGAGTTTTACAGGGTCCTCTAATGATTGAGAAAATAGAGCTAGAACAAAATTTAAGGGGTTTATAGGGCCCTCTCATAACTGAGAAAACAGACCTAAATCCAAAATTACTAAGTTTTCCATCAGTTTTTCAAGAAACCAGAAACTAAACATGAGCAGAGTTGAATCGCTTTCATTAAGCCAAAAAAAACAGAGCTTATCTAAAACTAGGCTACAAGTCCAAACCAGTCGGGTCAGCATGAGAACCAGGCTCCCTAGCGAGCTCGATGCCGAGCTAGTGGGCTATTTGCTTATGGTTCTGGAGAATTTGTTTGAGAAGAAGAACCATCTCATCCTGTTGCAGGAGAATCTCCGCTTGCGCTTCCCCTCTCTCAGCCAGAGTCTTTCCATGCACTGACTTCTGCAACCAGCGGTAGTCCAGGGTCCTCTGATACAGGGTGGTGCGGCCTCTAGTATTCCTAGGGTCCAGGACCAAAGCTTCGAATTCTCCTCTGATTCCAGTGTTTGAAAGACAACCACGCGACACTTGGGCATCTTCCTCCGCCTCTTGAATTTCCTAATGGACTTTTAGTGGGATTTCTTCTTTAAAGCGACGGGCTTTACCCACCACTCCATGCATGAATCTCACCGGCGGGCCAGGAGAGGGGCCTGACGGTTTAGATCTGCGTTGCATGTAAGCTCTCTTTGTGGGCGACATCTCTGCAACAACTACAAGCAAACCAGAGGATAACCTTCCACAAACCGTGAGTCGCAGGGCTGTGAGCCAAGCGTCCTCCCAACTCCTGTTTAGTTTCCTGCTACTCTGCAAACCATGAACCCGCTTCCTCTTGATGTAAATGCTAACAATGAGCACATGCGTACCGTTCCACTTATAGCCTTCCATTGGAGTGATGGCATTAACTCGCAGTCGATCAATGACTCACGGATAAGACTAAACACACGAAGGAGCCAGCAAACGGCCAGATTCCCAGTTCGAAGAATGATTTAAGTGTGGGGTTCCATCTCCATGTATGCAGTACCATTTGCTAAGCCTGGGACACATGGAAGGTTTGAGATGGCATGTGCCTAGCCTTGTGGATGACATCGACGGGCGTGCATCCAGCTTCTGGTCTGGCTGTCCTTTCCGTGGGACGACCCACATTCATCACTTGCTGTGGGGGTTATTCTATATAATTAACTTAAAACTCATTTTCTATATTTAATTGATTTTTTTTATAACAAATATTGTTTTAAATTGTATTTGTATTTATATTGAAAAAATGTTGTTAATTGTTTGATTTTATTACTTTAAAACAATCATTAACTCTTTATCTAAAAATTTATAATTTATAATTTTAAAATTAGTAAATTTATTATTGAAAATGAAATTTCACTCTATACAAAATTTGGAAGTCAAATTTCAATACTATACAAAATTAAATACAGTAAAAATATTGGAAATCAAATTTCAATACTACAAATAATTATAATGTATAAAGATGGCTTAGAACAATCATATTTTTTTTTATTGGTTTTAAAATTTAGTTAAAAACTTAAATGTAGATTTTAGAGTTCTTGGCATTTTGTCATTGAAAAAGACGTGACAACATAATCAATTGTTCAACAACACTATATTAAAAAAAACATGTTCCTGGATCTTATGCATCTTATGTGGCGAAGAAAAGTTCTAGCTAATTCACTTTGAAGGAAACTCTTGTTTTATGTGGCCAAGAAAAGTTCTAGCTAATTCACTTTGAATGAAACTCTTGTTGAGACAAAATAAGTGTTTCCCATTGTGTTCTCCAGTTGTCTTACTTGAATCAGTTAATTTTGGATGGTTTAATATAAGATAAGTACATAAATTACATCTTGGAGATTCTGTACTTTCCGAAGGCTAGTCTTGGCTTGCGGGTTTGGTATCAAGGTGGCTCAGTGACAATGCTTATTGGGCGCTATTAATATTTATTTAATAAACTTGATGCGAGATTACTTTAGAAAATATACATAAATTTAGATAAACAATTATAAATAACAAATGTAAATAATTTTTAAAAACATAATCATTTGAGATAAAGGTGGAGTTTGATTAGGGATTCACTTGAAAATAAAATATTATGTTGTAATAGAAGTCATAAGATCATAAGTTTAAGTTCCAAAATTAATTTTAAAAAATTAGTTTAAAAAGAAAAAAGATCTTTCTAATTTATGGTAATAAAATTCATATTTTAAATTTATATCTTAATCATATTATAATAATATTTTTTTACTATAATTTTAGCTTTTATATTTATATATAAATATGTTATTTTTTATAATATATATAACCATTCTTAAAATATATTTATATAAAAATATTGATCTTATTTTTTCAGAATTTGGTTTTTTCCACCAGTTTTTTGTTTTTGTTTTTGTTTTTTGTTTTTTGTTTTTTGTTTTTTTATGTTTTTTGGTATTGGCTTGTGGTAAAGCATAAGATATTGTGGAGGTTGCACTAGTTTTATGGTATCTGGTCTTGTAATGAAAATAGAGACATAAATAATTATTTTTGGATGTTTTACATATATCCATTGAATTAAACAGGATACTATGTGCTTTTTGATTTTCAAGAAAAATAATAAAAGTACATTTTTTTTCTCCGAAAAAAAATCTATCTTATCATTATAGAAAAAGAAAAATAGTCTTCTATATAATAGAGTAATGGTGAATTTACCTCCTAACTACCATGCATAAAAAGAATAAAGACACTATCAATGAAGGCCTGCCTTTCCGTGAAGCTGAGCTTCTAAACATTCACTTGTCTGTAGCCAACGTCCATCTTATTATTTTCCTCTAGTGCTTGCTTGATGATACTGGTCCTCAACTTATCATAGGTTGGCAGCTTTTCCAGAGCTGTCCATCTGAGAGCTTCTTCGTCAACGTCAATTATTTCTCTCTGTGATCTATCAAACACATCTTCAACTCCGCTGTTAGATCTGCTGCCACTCATATTTCTACTCAACCTCTTCCCAAAGTCCCAAATTCCCTCTACCCCATTCATGTTCGAATTGTCAAAACTAACAATGCATATCCTCCTTAGATCAAAACTTCATTCCCGTTCGAATTGTATCCTCCTGATATCAAAACTTGAATCAGGAAACTTGATAACTACCAGCTGTAACACCATTTCCATCACATTAACATTATAATTCTTTAATATTTTATTTTAAAATCATTTATAAAATTTATTACATGGATGATGGATGATAGGTGGAGCAAATCAAAGCTAAAAGAGATGTTTTAATGAAATTGAACCCAGGTGGATGGAACCAAATCAATCTATTCCTATATTTGATCATCCATCTAAATATTTTAACTAAATGGCATACTAACATTAATATTAAAAATTCATTGCTTTCTCAATTTCTACTTCTTCAATTTCCAAAACCATTTATAATAATAATAAGTAATTTTTTTTTTTTAATTTTACTTTTTCAATATATAAGTTTTATTTAAAATTTATTATAATATATCATTTTTAAGATAATTTATATAGTACAAGTTATTAATGTATAATCTATATATTAATTAAAATTTATTTTTTATTTTTATAAAGATTAACTACACTATAGTATATTTACTTACTTGTTGTCAACTTATAATAAATCTAAATTTATTTTAGATGATTTTTTTTTATTCACACATGTTTATATTATATAAACTTTCTTTCATAATGTTTTTTGTTTTATTTTGTATTTATAATTATTGAAAATGCATTGTTGATTGTTGGATTATATTACTTTAAATCAGTGAAAAAAATTATTAATTTTTTATTTAAAAATTCACAATTAATAATTTTTTAAAAACTTAAAATTCAAGTTTTAGAGAGATCTATGCTTGTATGGATTTTTAAAGTACACTAAAAATATTGGAAACCAAATTTGAATACTATCTATTTGGTGGTGAGGTAGGTTGGAAAGGGTGGTGTATTGGAAACCAAATTTGAATACTATCTATTTGGTGGTGAGGTAGGTTGGAAAGGGTGGTGTAGACATATATTGTCTTATTAGTCTATGTATACGTTTTTATATGGTGTGGAATGTGTCTTATCTTATTAGTCTTATTAGACCTTGTCAAAGTATGAACTATACTTTTCAATTGCAACTCAAAGTTTTTTGAGTTATTTGACTTCACACTAATTCAATTTCATTTTATAAAGTTTTTAATGTTTGTAAAAAAAAGTTTTATGAAATTAATTTTTTTAAACAAAAAATTCATTCATTTTTTATTGGTGAAAGAGGTTATTGATGATAATATATTCATTAGTGTGGATTTAATTAAAAAAAATTAAAAACATTTAATATGAAATTTTCTCTAAATACCATGTAACAATTTTTACATGACATTGTTGACTTTTGTTTAATTTATTTTTTAATAAAATATTCTAATCACAATTACTTATTAATATGACAAATTTTATAATTTTTTATAATAATAATATGATTTTTTTATTTACTTTCTCTTTAACTTTAAGCTTATATTTTATGGACTAACAACTTTGTAGCATGTTCACAAACCATTTCAAACTTATTTTTTATGAACTTTTGTAACATGTTCACCAACCATTTTTCAAATATATATATATATATATATATATATATTTTGTAACATATCTTGTTTTATTTTATATTTTGTATTTACATTAAAAATGTATTATGAATTGTTTGATTTTCTAACTTTCAACAATCATTAAGTCTTTATTTAAAAATTTAAATTTAATTTTTTTATAAATTTTAAATTAATGTAAACTTAAAATGAAGTACAATAAAAATATTAAAAATCAAATTTCAATATTATATAAAATTAGTGATTCAATACTATATAAAATAGTAAAATTTTTGGAAATCAAATTTCAATATTAATCATAACATTTTATTCTATATATTTTTTTATAAGTTAGGTTATATCTTTATATTGCTATTATCAAAATGTACAGAGTTTTACGGGGTCCTCCCATGATTGAGAAAATAGAGCTAGAACAAAATTTAAGGGGTTTATAGGGCCCTCTCATAACTGAGAAAACAGACCTAAATCCAAAATTACTAAGTTTTCCATCAGTCTTTCAAGAAACCAGAAACTAAACATTAACAGAGTTGAATCGCTTTCATTAAGCCAAAAAAAATAGAGCTTATCTAAAACTAGGCTACAAGTCCAAACTAGTCGGGTCAGCATGAGAACCAGGCTCCCTGGCGAGCTTGATGCCGAGCCAGTGGGCTATTTGCTTATGGTTCTGGAGAATTTGTTTGAGAAGAAGAACCATCTCATCCTGTTGCAGGAGAATCTCCGCTTGCGCTTCCCCTCTCTTAGCCAGAGTCTTTCCATGCACTGACTTCTGCAACCAGCGGTAGTCCAGGGTCCTCTGATACAGGGTGGTGCGGCCTCTAGTATTCCTTGGGTCCAGGACCAAAGCTTCGAATTCTCCTCTGATTCCAGTGTTTGAAAGACAACCACGCAACACTTGGGCATCTTCCTCCGCCTCCTGAATTTCCTCATGGACTTTTAGCGGGATTTCTTCTTTAAAGCGACGGGCTTTACCCACCACTCCATGCATGAATCTCACCGGTGGGCTAGGAGAGGGTCCTGACGGTTTATATTTGCGCTGCATGTAAGCTCTCTTTGTGGGCGACATCTCTGCAACAAATACAAGAAAAACAGAGGATAAACTTCCACAAACCGTGAGTCGCAGGGCTGTGAGCCAAGCGTCCTCCCAACTCCTGTTTAGTTTCCTGCTACTCTGCAAACCATGAACCCGCTTCCTCTTGATGTAAATGGTAACAATGAGCACATGCGTACCGTTCCACTCATAGCCTTCCATTGGAGTAATGGTATTAACTCGCAGTCGATCAATGACTCACAGATAAGACTAAACACACGAAGGAGCCAGCAAACGGCCAGATTCCCAGTTCGAAGAATGATTTAAGCGTGGGGTTCCATCTCCATGTATGCAGTACCATTTGCTAAGCTTGGGACACATGGAAGGTTTGAGATGGCATGTGCTTAGCCTCGTGGCTGACATCGACGGGCGTGCGTCTAGCTTCCGGTCTGGCTATCCTCTCCGTGGGACGACCCACATTCATCACCCGCTATGGGGGTTATTCTATATAATTAACTTAAAACTCATTTTCTATATTTAGTTGATTTTTTTTATAACAAATATTGTTTTAAATTGTATTTGTATTTATATTGAAAAAATGTTGTTAATTGTTTGATTTTATTACTTTAAACAATCATTAACTGTTTATCTAAAAATTTATAATTTTAAATTTTAAAATTAGTAAATTTATTATTGAAAATGAAATTTCACTCTATACAAAATTTGGAAGTCAAATTTCAATACTATACAAAATTAAATACTGTAAAAATATTGGAAATCAAATTTCAATACTACAAATAATTATAATGTATAAAGATGGCTTAGAACAATCATATTTTTTTTTATTGGTTTTAAAATTTAGTTAAAAACTTAAATGTAGATTTTAGAGTTCTTGGCATTTTGTCATTGAAAAAGACGTGACAACATAATCAATTGTTCAACAACACTATATTAAAAAATACATGTTCCTGGATCTTATGCATCTTATGTGGCCAAGAAAAGTTCTAGCTAATTCACTTTGAAGGAAACTCTTGTTTTATGTGGCCAAGAAAAGTTCTAGCTAATTCACTTTGAATGAAACTCTTGTTGAGACAAAATAAGTGTTTCCCATTGTGTTCTCCAGTTGTCTTACTTGAATCAGTTAATTTTGGATGTTTTGGATGGTTTAATATAAGATAAGTACATAAATTACATCTTGGAGATCCTGTACTTTCCGAAGGCTAGCCTTGGCTTGCGGGTTTGGTATCAAGGTGGCTCAGTGACAATGCTTATTGGGTGCTATTAATATTTATTTAATAAACTTGATGCGAGATTACTCTAGAAAATATACATAAATTTAGATAAACAATTATAAATAACACATGTAAATAATTTTTAAAAACATAATCATTTGAGGTAAAGGTGGAGTTTGATTAGGGATTCACTTGAAAATAAAATATTATGTTGTAATAGAAGTCATAAGATCATAAGTTTAAGTTCTAAAATTAATTTTAAAAAATTAGTTTAAAAAGAAAAAAGATCTTTCTAATTTATGGTAATAAAATTCATATTTTAAATTTATATCTTAATCATATTATAATAATATTTTTTTACTATAATTTTAGCTTTTATATTTATATATAAATATGTTATTTTTTATAATATATATAACCATTCTTAAAATATATTTATATAAAAATATTGATCTTATTTTTTCAGAATTTGGTCTTTACTACCAGTTTTTTTTTTGTTTTTTTTATTATTATTATTTTTTTTTGTTTTATGTTTTTTGGTATTGGCTTGTGGTAAAGCATAAGAAATAAGAGGCTGCATTAGTTTTATGGTATCTGGTCTTGTAATGAAAATAGAGACATAAATAATTATTTTTGGATGTTTTACATATATCTATTGAATTAAACAAGATACTATGTGATTTTTTATTTTCAAGAAAAATAATAAAAGTACATTTTTTTTCTCCGAAAAAAAATCTATCTTATCATTATAAAAACAGAAAAATACTCTTCTATATAATAGAATAATGGTGAATTTACCTCCTAACTACCATGCATAAAAAGAATAAAGACACTATCAATGAAGGCCTGCCTTTCCGTGAAGCTGAGCTTCTGAACATTCACTTGTCTGTAGCCAACATCCATCTTATTATTTTCCTCTAGTGCTTGCTTGATGATACTGGTCCTCAACTTATCATAGGTTGGCAGCTTTTCCAGAGCTGTACATCTGAGAGCTTCTTCGTCATCCTCAATTGTTTCTCTCTATGATCTGTCAAACACATCTTAAATTCCACTGTTAGATCTGCAGCCACTCATATTTCTACTCAACCTCTTCCCAAAGTCCCAAATTCCCTCTACCCCATTCATGTTCGAATTGTCAAAACTAACAATGCAGATCCTCCTTAGATCAAAACTTCATTCCCGTTCGAATTGTATCCTCCTGATATCAAAACTTGAATCAAGAAACTTGATAACTACCAGCTGTAACACCATTTCCATCACATTAACATTATAATTCTTTAATATTTTATTTTAAAATGACTTATAACATTTATTACATGGATGATGGATGATAGGTGGAGCAAATCAATGCTAAAAGAAATGTTTTAGTGGAATTGAACCCAAGTGGATGGAACCAAATCCATCTATTCCTATATTTGATCATCCATCTAAATATTTTAACTAAATTGCATACTAACATTAACATTAAAAATTCATTACTTTCTCAATTTCTACTTCCTCAATTTCCAAAACCATTTATAATAATAATACGTAATTTTTTTTTAATTTTACTTTTTCAATATATAAGTTTTATTTAAAATTTATTATAATATATCATTTTTAAGATAATTTATATAGTATAAATTATTAATCTATAATCCATATATTAATTAAAATTTATTTTTTTATTTTAATAAAGATTAACTACACTATAGTATATTTACTTGTTGTCAACTTATAATAAATCTAAATTTATTTTAGATGATTTTTTTTATTCACACATGTTTATATTATATAAAATTTCTTTCATAATGTTTTTTGTTTTATTTTGTATTTATAATTATTGAAAATGCATTGTTGATTGTTGGATTATATTACTTTAAACCAGTGAAAAAAATTATTAATTTTTTATTTCAAAATTCATAATTAATAATTTTTTAAAAACTTAAAATTCAAGTTTTAGAGAGATCTATGCTTGTATGGATTTTTAAAGTACACTAAAAATATTGGAAACCAAATTTGAATACTATCTATTTGGTGAGGTAGGTTGGAAAGGGTGGTGTAGACATATCTTGTCTTATTAGTCTATGCATACGTTTTTATATGGTGTGGAATGTGTCTTATCTTATTAGTCTTATTAGACCTTGTCAAAGTACGAAATATACTTTTCAATTGCAACTCGAAGTTTTTTGAGTTATTTGACTTCACAATAATTCAATTTCATTTTATAAAGTTTTTAATGTTTGTAAAAAAAAGTTTTATGAAATTAATTTTTTTGAGACAAAAATTCATTCATTTTTTTATTGGTGAAAGAGGTTATTGATAATAATATATTCATTAGTGTGGATTTAATTAAATAAAATTAAAATCATTTAATATGGAATTTTCTCTAAGTACCATGTAACAATTTTTACATGACATTGTTGACTTTTCTTTAATTTAATTTTAAATAAAATAGTCTAATAACAATTACTTATTACTATGACAAATTTTATAATTTTTTATAATAATAATATGATTTTTTTATTTACTTTCTCTTTAACTTTAAACTTATTTTTTTATGGACTAACAATTTTGTAACATGTTCACCAACCATTTCAAACTTATTTTTTATGGACTTTTGTAACATGTTCACCAACCATTTTTCAAATATATATATATATATATTGTAGCCTATCTTGTTTTATTTTATATTTTGTATTTACATAAAAATGTATTATGAATTGTTTGATTTTATTACTTTCAACAATCATTAATTCTTTATTTAAAAATTTAAATTTAATTTTTTTATAAATTTTAAATTAATGTAAACTTAAAATGAAGTACAATAAAAATATTAAAAATCAAATTTCAATACTATATAAAATTAGTGATTTAATACTATATAAAATTAAGTCTTAGTAAAAATTTTGGAAATCAAATTTCAATATTAACCATAACATTTTATTCTATATAATTTTTTTTATAAGTTAGGTTAGATCTTTATATTGCTATTATCAAAATGTACATAGTTTTACGGGGTCCTCCCATGATTGAGAAAATAGAGCTGGAACAAAATTTAAGGGGTTTATAGGGCCCTCTCATAACTGAGAAAACAAACCTAAATCCAAAATTACAAAGTTTTCCATCAGTCTTTCAAGGAACCAAAAACTAAACATGATCAGAGTTGAATCGCTTTCATTAAGCCAAAAAAAATAGAGCTTATCTAAAACTAGGCTACAAGTCCAAACCAGTCGGGTCAGCATGAGAACCAGGCTCCTTGGCGAGCTCGATGCCGAGCCAGTGGGCTATTTGCTTATGGTTCTGGAGAATTTGCTTGAGAAGAAGAACCATCTCATCCTGTTGCAGGAGAATCTCTGCTTGCACTTCCCCTCTCTCAGCCAGAGTCTTTCCATGCACTGACTTCTGCAACCAGCGGTAGTCCAGGGTCCTCTGATACAGGGTGGTGCGGCCTCTAGTATTCCTTGGGTCCAGGACCAAAGCTTCGAATTCTCCTCTGATTCAAGTGTTTGAAAGACAACCACGCGACACTTGGGCATCTTCCTCCTCCTCCTGAATTTCCTCATGGACTTTTAGCGGGATTTCTTCTTTAAAGCGACGGGCTTTACCCACCACCAAGTAAATTTTAGGGGCGAAATTTAGCCCATGGGCTATTTTTCCAATTTTTTTTTCAAAAAAAGATTCGTCAATTTGCATTTTTTGAAGCCCCATTTTGCCCAATTTTGATGGGGTATACTTTTTTCACTGTAAAAATCGCCAAATTATTATATAAACTATATGAATTCCTAAGAAATTGAAATAATTTTAGAAAAATATCGCCAAATATCTTATAGTTGACATTTTAAGAATTGGTAAGATTCGCCAAGGTTTATACACTTTTAAATATCTATAGGTCCTTAAAATTATCCCTGCCCACCACTCCATGCATGAATCTCACCGGCGGGCCAGGAGAGGGGCTTGACGGTTTAGATTTGCGCTGCATGTAAGCTCTCTTTGCGGGCGACATCTCTGCAACAATTACAAGCAAACCAAAGGATAAACTTCCACAAACCGTGAGTCACAAGGCTGTGAGCCAAGCGTCTTCCCAACTCCTATTTAGTTTCCTGCTACTCTACAAACCATGAACCCGCTTCCTCTTGATGTAAATGCTAACAATGAGCACATGCCTACTGTTCCACTCATAGCCTTCCATTGGAGTAATGGCATTAACTCGCAGTCGATCAATGACTCACGGATAAGACTAAACACACGAAGGAGCCAACGAACAGCCAGATTCCCAGTTCAAAGAATGATTTAAGCGTGGGGTTCCATGTCCATGTATGCAGTACCATTTGCTAAGCCTGGGACACATGGAAGGTTTGAGATGGCATGTGCCTATCCTCGTGGTTGACATCGACGGGCGTGCGTCCAGATTCCAGTCTGGCTGTCCTTTCCGTGGGACGACCCACATTCATCATCCGCTGTGGGGGTTATTCTATATAATTAACTTAAAACTCATTTTCTATATTTAGTTGATTTTTTTTATAACAAATATTGTTTTAAATTGTATTTGTATTTATATTGAAAAAATGTTGTTAATTGTTTGATTTTATTACTTTAAAACAATCATTAACTCTTTATCTAAAAATTTATAATTTTAAACTTTAAAATTAGTAAATCTATTATTGAAAATCAAATTTCACTCTATACAAAATTTGGAAGTCAAATTTCAATACTATACAAAATTAAATACTATAAAAATATTGGAAATCAAATTTCAATACTACAAATAATTATAATGTATAAAGATGGCTTAGAACAATCATATTTTTTTTTATTGGTTTTAAAATTTAGTTAAAAACTTAAATGTAGATTTTAGAGTTCTTGGCATTTTGTCATTGAAAAAGACGTGACAACATAATCAATTGTTCAACAACACTATATTAAAAAATACATGTTCCTGGATCTTATGCATCTTATGTGGCCAAGAAAAGTTCTAGCTAATTCACTTTGAAGGAAACTCTTGTTTTATGTGGCCAAGAAAAGTTCTAGCTAATTCACTTTGAATGAAACTCTTGTTGAGACAAAATAAGTGTTTCCCATTGTGTTCTCCAGTTGTCTTACTTGAATCAGTTAATTTTGGATGGTTTGGATGGTTTAATATAAGATAAGTACATAAATTACATCTTGGAGATCCTGTACTTTCCGAAGGCTAGCCTTGGCTTGCGGGTTTGGTATCAAGGTGGCTCAATGACAATGCTTATTGGGCGCTATTAATATTTATTTAATAAACTTGATGTGAGATTACTTTAGAAAATATACATAAATTTAGATAAACAATTATAAATAACACGTGTAAATAATTTTTAAAAACATAATCATTTGAGATAAAGGTGGAGTTTGATTGGGGATTCACTTGAAAATAAAATATTATGTTGTAATAGAAGTCATAAGATCATAAGTTTAAGTTCCAAAATTAATTTTAAAAAATTAGTTTAAAAAGAAAAAAGATCTTTCTAATTTATGGCAATAAAATTCATATTTTAAATTTATATCTTAATCATATTATAGTAATATTTTTTTACTATAATTTTAGCTTTTATATTTATATATAAATATGTTATTTTTTATAATATATATAACCATTCTTAAAATATATTTATATAAAAATATTGATCTTATTTTTTCATAATTTGGTCTTTACTACCAGTTTTTTTTTTTTTTGTTTTTTTTTTATTATGTTTTTTGGTATTGGCTTGTGGTAAAGCATAAGATATTGTGGAGGTTTCATTAGTTTTATGGTATCTGGTCTTGTAATGAAAATAGAGACATAAATAATTTTTTTTGGATGTTTTACATATATCTATTGAATTAAACAAGATACTATGTGCTTTTTGATTTTCAAGAAAAATAATAAAAGTACATTTTTTTTCTCCGAAAAAAATATCTATCTTTTCATTATAAAAAAAGAAAAATACTCTTTTATATAATAGAGTAATGGTGAATTTACCTCCTAACTACCATGCATAAAAAGAATAAAGACACTATCAATGAAGGCCTGCCTTTCCGTGAAGCTGAGCTTCTGAACATTCACTTGTCTGTAGCCAACGTCCATCTTATTATTTTCCTCTAGTGCTTGCTTGATGATACTGGTCCTCAACTTATCATAGGTTGGAAGCTTTTCCAGAGCTGTCCATCTGAGAGCTTCTTCGTCATCCTCAATTCTTTCTCTTTGTGATCTTTCAAACACATCTTCAACTCCGCTGTTAGATCTGCTGCCACTCATATTTCTACTCATCCTCTTCCCAAAGTCCCAAAGTCCCAAAGTCCCAAATTCCCTCTACCCCATTCATGTTCGAATTGTCAAAACTAAAAATGCAGATCCTCCTTAGATCAAAACTTCATTCACGTTCGAATTGTATCCTTCTGATATCAAAACTTGAATCAGGAAACTTGATAACTACAAATTGTAACACCATTCCATCTAAATATCCATCTCAGTAGCACATTAACATTATAATTCTTTAATATTTTTATTTTAAAATCATTTGGTGGATTAAGCAAATCAAAGCCAGAAGATATCTTAATGGAATTGAATTCAGGTAAATAGAAAGAAATCCATCTATCCCATCAACGGACCACCCTGTCAAGAACCCTATCCTTGACCATCCATCTAAATATTCATCTAAGTCCCATACTAACATTAACATTAAAAATTCATTACTTTCTCAATTTCTACTTCCTCAATTTCCAAAACCATTTATAATAATAATAAGTATTTTTTTTAATTTTAATTTTTCTTTAATTTAAAATTTATTATGATATATCATTTTTAAGATCATTTAAATAGTAATCTATAATCCTATTTTTATTAAATTTTTTTTATTTTATTTTATTTTAATAAAGATGAACTACATTATAGTATATTTATTTGTTATCAACTTATAATAAATCTAAATAAATTTAAATGAAAAAAACTTTTATTCACACATCTTTATATTATATCTAATTGACTTTCTTTCCTAATGTATCTTGTTTTATTTTGTATTTATAATTATATTGAAAATGTATTTTTGATGGTTAGATTATATTACTTTGAGCAAGTGAAAAAAATCATTAATTCTTTATTTAAAAATTCATAATTAATAATTTTTAAAAAACTTAAAATCCAAGTTTTAGAGAGATCTATGTTCGTATGGATTTAAGTAAATTAAAAATATTGGAAACCAAATTTGAATACTACCTATTTGGAGAGGTAGGTTGGAAAGGGTGGTGTGGACATATTTTGTCTTATTAGTCTATTCATAGGTTTTTATATGGTGTGGGATGTATATTATCTTATTGTTCTATTAGTTTTTTATCTTATTAGTCTTATTAGTCCTTGTTAAAGCATGGAGTATACTTTTCAATTGTAACTTAAAGTTTTTTGAGTTATTTGACTTCAAATTAATCCAATTTCATTTTATAAAGTTTTCCAATGTTTTCAAAAAGAATTTTATGAAATTGTTTTTTTTTTTTTTTTAATCACTCATTTTTTTTTTGATTGGTCAAAGAGGTTATTGATGGTAATATATCCATTAGTGTGGATTGAATTAAAAAAATTAAAAACATTTAATATGGAATTTTCTCAAAATATCATGTAACAATTTTTACATGACATTGTTGACTTTTGTTTAATTTAATTTTTAATAGAATAGCCTAAAGACAATTACATATTAATATAAAGACAATTACATATTAATATGACAAATTTTGTAATTTTTTATAATAATAATATAATTTTTTCTTTACTTTCTTTTTTTTCTCTAAAATTAATTTTTATGAACTAACCACTTTGTAACATGTTCACCAACCATTTCAAGTATATCTTCTTTTTTTTGGTAGCGTATCTTGTTTTATTTTATATTTTGTATTTACATTAGAAATGTATTATGAATTGTTTGATTTTATTACTTTCAACAATCATTGGTTTTTTATTTAAAAATTTAATTTTAATTTTTTATAAATTTAAAATTAATAAATTTATGTAAACTTAAAATGAAGTACAATAAAAAAAATATTAAAAATCAAATTTCAATACTATATAAATTTAAGTCTTATTTGGAAATCAAATTTCAATACTAACCATAACATTTTATTCTATATAATTAACTTAAAACCTATTTTCTATATTTAGGTTTTAAATTGTATTTGTATTTATATTTAGGTTTTAAATTGTATTTGTATTTATATTGAAAAAATATTGTTAATTATTTAATTTTATTACTTTAAAATAATCATTAATTTTTTATCTAAAAATTTATAATTTATAATTTTAAAATTAATAAATTTATTATTGGAAATCAAATTTCACTCTATACAAAATTTGGAAATCAAATTTTATTCTATACTAAATTTGGAAATCAAATTTTATTCTATACTAAATTTGGAAATCAAATTTCAATACTATACAAAATTAAATGCTTTAAAAATATTGGAAATCAAATTTCAATATTACAAATAATTATAATGTATAAAGAAAGCTTAAAACAATCATACTTTTTTTTATTGGTTTTAAAATTTAATTAAAAACTTAAATGTAAATTTTAGAGTTCTTGGCATTTTGTCATTGAAAAAGATCATGATAACATAATCAATTCTTCAATAACACCATATTAAAAAAAAAAAAACCACATGTTCTTGCATCTTATGTGGCCAAGAAAAGTTCTAGCTAATTTACTTTGAAGGAAATTCTTGTTTATGTGGCCAAGAAAAGTTCTAGCTAATTCACTTTGAAGGAAACTCTCCTTGAGACAAAATAAGTGTTTCCTATTGTGTTCTCTAGTTGTTTTACTTGAATTAGTTAACTTTGGAGCTATTTGGTTTAATATAAGATAAATAAATAAATTTGTTTTAAACAAAACACTAAATAAAGCAATTCTATTAATATTTACTTAATTAATTTGGTGTGAGATTAACTTAGAAAATATAACATAGGTTTAGATAAACAATTAAAATAACACGTGTAAATAATTTTTAAAAACATAATCATTTAACAGTAGAAGTGGAGTTGATTCACTTGAAAATAAGATATTATGTTATAATTTAGAAGTCATAAAATCATAAGTTTAAGTTCCAAAATTAATTTAAAAAAATTAAATTAAAAAGAAAAAGATCTTTCTAATTTATGGTAATGAAAGTCATATTTTAAATTTATATCTTAATTATATTATAGTAATCTTTTTACTATAATTTTAGCTTTTAAATATATATATATATATATATTTTTAATATATATAACCATTCTTAAAATATATTCATATAAAAATATCGATCTTATTTTTTCAAAATTGTTCTAATCATTATATTGGTTTTGTATGCTTTTTGGTATTGGCTTGTGTTAAAGCATAAGATACTGTGGAAGTTGCACTAGTCTTGTAATGAAAATATAGACATAAATAGTTATTTTTGGATGCTTTACATATATTCATTGAATTGGACAAGATGTTATATATTTTTTTATTTTCAAGGAAAATAACACTCTGAAAATAAAATATCAATCTTATCATTGTAAAAAAAAGAAAATACTCTTCTGTATAATAAAAAATAATCGTAAATTTACCTCTAACTACAATGCATAAAAGACAATACAATAATTTGGTCAAACAAAATTTTGGACCACACTATAATAGTTTGGTCATACATAATTTTGGAACACAAAAATGTCTATGTCAAATCTTTCACCTACCAATCTTTAATACCATCCAAAAGCCATATGAAGTAGTCTTACCAAACCTATGAAGGGATACATATATTTTCTTCCTTCTCTCATGTTGCACCTATCATTATTAATATTTAATAAAACTTTATTTCGATTACCATATAACATTTCAACAAGTTTTATTAAACTTAATTAAATTATTGATATATAATAGTTTATTACATTTCAAGATATTTTAATTGCTTTTATGTAACATATTTTTATTTTATTTTAAGGTTGTATACATTATATTAAACTGTAAAAAGAAACCATATATATGTTAATCATGCGGATAATCCTCAAACATGTGTCCTTATATTGACTCGCCCAATGGGAAACCAGGCCAATCTGTAAGTCTAACACTCACGGGCTAGGTGTTCCAACACTCCTTGCAACTGTCCTTTCACCTCCGTACACCTGCATCTGGGATATGTAACATAATTTTAATAAATATGCTTTAAACATATATTAAATTATAAAAAAATGATAATTAAATAAAAACATAACTAAACAATAAACATATTGAAGAAGTTTATATCATTATAATCAACGAACAAATACTTATTTTGAAAGAAGTTGATATTATTCATTAATTAATAATTATAAAACATATATATTAAAAATAAAAGAATTATATGGGTTATCATTTTTATTATAATTTATTGATGTTGAAAAATTATATAGTGTGAGTGTATAGTAATAAGGGTTTTAAAAATGTGGTGATAACAATTTGAAAAACAAGAATCTCATAATTGGGATGATTTAATGTATTGAAAATGAGTTTATGATAGTATAAATTCAGGAAATTGAGATGAATTCGAAAATTAATCTTTTTTAAAGTAGTAATACTAGTAATTGTCCTAAAGGTGTAAATGTATCTATAGAAAAATATTGTGTTAAAATATAATATGTATTATGAAGGAGGAACTAATGTATTTGGACCATCAACTTTTGTTTGAGAACTAAGTAATAATAATCTCATTGATTTAATTAATAGTTATTACCTTTAAATTGTGTTAAGTGTAAGTGACATCCTTAACATGCAGGTTAAAATAGCTAGCTAGAGGAAAATAAAGACCATTTAGGTCTTTGGAGATTCTATGATCATCATAAGATACATGATCAATCATGCCCTCTTTCAAGATTGTTCGTTAAGTAGAATCATATCTGAGATCTGTAATGAACTACACGCCTTTGAAAGAATTGAATTCTTTCACATTCTTCTAGGTCTAAATATTATGGAAAACTGGGCATGTAATCTTCCAAATGTGGAGCTAGAAAAAAATGGGGGTAGGGTGTTCCCCCCAACCCTAAGTCTACCATCCTCTCGTCATCAACGAGATGCATTAGCAGGGATACCACCACCCTATCTCTAATGAAGTGTAAAAACAAAATGGAAATAGCGGATAGGGGAGTGATCCTCCACCCTAAGTTTATTACCCACACACCATTTACGAATTGCATTAACATGAAGGACATGTGGTTGTCGAGAAGCATGAATGGAAGGACTTGGGCCATCAAATCAAAGCTCTTTTGCATTAACTTACACACTCCAACGATTATGAAACATAGGGAGATAAATTGTTGTGGAGAATGTGGTATTTCATTCTTTACTCCCTTGCCTAGGAAGCTAGCGCTCATTGCTATGCAATTTAGAGCTAGTTTTAGGTCTTGGGTTTTATCTTCTATTGGTATTGTGAATTCACATATTGGTTCGAATCCCTATGGTAAGGGGGACCTTGTCGAAGAGGAATGAAGCTGGAAGGTTGAAGGTATATTTCTATCAAGACAAGGTCTAGATATGCCAAATTCTAGTCCTATTCTTGGCAATTATGGGGAGAAGGCATAGGTGACCATGAAAGGATTTTAGCTTTCTTCAGTGACTTGGCAAGATGGGTTGGAATTTAGTTTGGATTTGGTAGTTTTTTAGGTACATTGTACTCCTAGGGGTGCACTCTAACCCCTCGGGGGTTATTCTGTTGTAGCACTCACCCTTCCTACTGGAGGTGGTCTCACTATATCACACAACAACCTTCCTCCTGCTGGTTGTCTTTGTAATACCCTAGTTTTGACCCTTTGAACTTGATCTTGTTTATATTGTAATTATGCTATTATTTATTGTGTTTCTTAACACCATGAGGTAGATGTCATGGTGATTATGATCATTGAAAAACATGATCATGGTAATATTGATTAAAGGTTCCAAGGTTGATTGATGGGGAGGACACTGATGGGGATATGAGTCCTCCAAAGGGAAAGGTAAGGGGGTCCATTGGGGGAATTGCCTATTCCTTATCATAATGGTTTACCCCATCCATAAACCTCCTTGATTTGATAGTCCTACTTTCATTTATCCTTAAGTTTATACTAAACAGGAATTGAAACCCTAGTTAAATTAAAGGGGAAATCTAAACATGAGAACTTGGTAATCTTATGTCAAAAGTGCCTAGCTCCTATTTTGTAGTAACTACCTCCTACCTTTAAGGAACCAAGAAAGGGGTGGAAGAAAGACTCCTCCTACACACTCATTCATTCCATTAATGGATGGAAATTCGTTTGGGGAGAGATAAGCTTGGAAAAAGGAGTGTTCTTGGAGAGAAAAGAACCATAAAATCCATGTTCAAGAAGCTTCACAATGCTAGAAAATAAACTTGGAAGTGGGCAGTATCTTGGGCTCACGTTGGCCATAATGAGGAGAATTGAGAGGAAGGACATGCTTGAGGGACTAATGAACATAGAAAGGATGACTTCTTCTGTTGTATGGAGCAAGGGATGAGTTCCAATAGTTTTGCTAGCTGAGAGGTTGAACAAAGAACTAGTAATGACTTGTTTGATTGGTATATTGGAAGCATTTAGTGAAAATAAAAGGGGTTTTAGAAACCTTGACAATATTATTTTCAATGGTAGTCTCATAGCCTAGCATGGGGGTGGCATTCTACAATGAAATAGCCTATGCTTTGGGAGGAAATTAGTCCCCCCCATAGTTAGTTGTTTTGGAGCATCATCTTGAAAATATAAGTATACTCTTTATTAATTTTCATTTATGAATTTAAACCTATAGAATGATGAGTACATGATATCATTATCATGATATTTTGAATGCAAACTTCATGTAGATGATGTATGTTGAGTTTGATGAATTCTTGCGTAAAACATGTTATACAAGATTGGAATTTCTCACATGACAACTATTTGACAAAAGCGCCGAGTAATTGGAAAGGTTTCCTTGTTCATTTATGATTGATAAATAGGTACTATGAATGACTTGAAACTTTGTAATGAGTGGGTAGTAAGTCTCCCTTGTTGAGGAAAGGAAAATATTTTCTTATGGATGCACCTCCTTTTCCTCACTCTATATTTTCTAAGTTAATGTATGTGAATATTTCCAAGTCTTCACTATTTATTTGAAATGAATTTATATAAGAATAATCATCACCTTATTCATCCTAGTAAGCGGTTTGAAGTGGAAGAAGTTATGTAGCTTCATAAAGGACAAAATTCCTATGTTTTGAGCATTTTAGAAATGTGGAGAACACATTTTAAATATGGACATATGTCCCCAAAAATAAAAAGTGGGTAGGTGTGCATTTCTGTATATGGACTATAGACATACATGTTAAAATTCTCCCCAAAAATTTCAAATACCCGGTTTGTCATTTGAGAGATGTTGGCTTTGCAACATGTGCCCTTTTCAAGTGTTTTCTGAGCATTTTGTTGTTACTGTATGGTCATCCTTTGTATTTATGAAAGTAGTGAAAGGTTTCTATTGTTCTTCATAATAACCACAACCATTCCTCATTGGTTGTCTCTTTCCTTTAGAAAAGCCACAACCATATTATGTGGGTGCTTGTTTGGGCATGTTTTGATTATTTTTTAGGGTTTAAAGAGTTGAATGAAGGGAAACTTGGTAATAACCTAAGGAGGTTTTCATACACCCGTTCAATGATTTCATGATTCCAAATGAATATTGGGAGTATGATATAATTCATTTTAATTTTTTTGTTAACCTCCTTGAAAAGGCCTTGCTCAAATCACCCTTGCCTAATAAATTTTTGTTATTGTGCATGATCATGAGTTTGGAATGATTTGGGGATGTCCTAAAGATTTTATAGGGGATGCTTAACTAGATTAAAGATTGACTCGTGACATGAATTAGTATTTCAATTGATCTCCATGAAGGGAGGAAGGAATCAATCCCTCACCTGCCTAAGCTCATGAGGAGGAAATGATTGTATAAGGTTTAAATGTCGTGGACGGTTTCAAAGTTTGTTTTTGGATAAATTTCCTAATGTGTATAATGAATTAAAACATATTTTACTTCAATGTGGTTGACATGTACCTTTAAGGTACTTGAAACCCTTATACATAGTCATGAATATGATTGCTTGAGGCAAGAGGCCTATAGGTGAAAGAATATTTTATGGATTATGTTTAACTCTAAAAGATCTTACTCTCTTAGATGGCATACTAAATGTGTCATGCATTTCACTAAAACACTTCACCTGAAAGCCTCAACTCTATCCTTTTGAGGAGGAAGCAAAACGTAAATTGTGTGATGTGTTAGATGATTTTCGCGATGAGAATTTGATAGGCCTCTAAGACAAAGTTGAAATGCTATTTGATTTCTTATGTTTGTTGAAGCTATGAAGCTAGTTGTGCTTAATTGATAGAATCACGAAAATGTGTGATGAAGTTCATTATCACACCTTGGGTTTGATTTGCATGAAGAATTTGAATCTATGTTGTATTGTGTAAATGTATGTTTATCTAGATGATGCCTTCAAAGATTAAATTTTTGTTTGATATTTCTAGATGAATGTCGAACCTTGTCATTGCATACATGAATCAAGGGTTTATTATTGATATGGTCTAACAATGTGAAAATTTGTACATCATACTGCTGCCATAATTGCACATTTAGACCACCAAACCCTAATTTTGTTGATTGGTATCAAGGTACATTAAAAATTGGTATCAGAGCTATTGGTAACAAAACTATGGGGTATATGGGATCAATGAAAATGAATGATAGTGTTTTTGGTACTATGTTAAAGTAGCATATAAGTCATCTTTGATACAAAGGGACTAGTTACTTTCTCCATACTCAAAATTGTATGGGATTATTGTGTTGATTTGTTTGATGCATTATAAGAATGATTTGTGATCATTGTGAAGATGTCTAAATGTTTATGTCAATGTTTACATTTGATCAAGCATTGATACTACCATTAAGACTTAACGATGTCCACCCTTTAGAAGCTCTAACACATGTTTAGATGTTGTGCATTATTCATTGTTGAGATTGGTGGCTTGTTGAATGATGGTTGGTCACATATAAAATAAGAAATTTAATTATTGTTGATATTTATCTTTATTCACTGTGTGTGTTTTATAATGCATGTGTTTCAATTCATTGACCTTTCCCTCCAGATGGCCATCCTTAAAAGTTAAGATACATTTCACCCATGATTTTGTAGATGACTATTGAAATGAAATTATCTAATGATTATGATGAAAGCATTTAAATAATATTAAAATAAGTCATCTTGGGTGGTATCTTGGTAGTGCTAATGAGACTTAGTTGTAACACGCTTAAGGGTGATGAATGCATTGGAAAGAGTAAATCTCTTATGCGTTTGAATGAATAGTTATCTTAGGCTTATATTTTTGCAGAGTGAAGTAATTATTGCAAAGAGTACTACACGTGTCTATTAATTTGAATGCGTGTTTGATATGAATGCATGGATGGGTATAAGTAAAACATGAAATTGTACTTGCTATGTTATGGGTAATGCCATTGTTTCCTAGTTGTATTCATATCGAAGGTTATGTTATGTTGTACCTTGAATGCTAGTTTTGTGTGGACTGCATGCCACTATTTAGAATGAACAAGTATGAAATACTCATATAGAAAGTGCAAAATAGTGTTACACATGACATGATATAAGGCACTTCTCTATTATTGTTCACTACCATATGAAAGAGATAAGCATACTTTAATGATGCCTTTGAAACTTGTCATGTGCATGATTATGAATTTTCATACAATAGACTAAACTTGAGTCTAAGTTGAATTTATATGAATTCTTGCTATATCATTGAAAGAATAATTTAAGGTGTTAACACTAGTAGAAAAATGGGTGATAAATGACCAGGCGACCAAAAAATTTGGTCACCCTGCAAAATAAATGACTAAACCACCAAAAACGTTGGTCACCACAGTGTTTTTTAGTGAAAAATGACCAAATTTGAGCAATTTTAAGTGATTACTACTAAAAATGACTAAACTAAATGACTAATTTAGTCATGGGATAAAAAATGTGACTAGGAAGTCTAAGTTAATAATTATATAATATGTCCTAATTATCAAATATTTCCTTATATGTCACACACAAATTAAGAGTGTCTATATATAATATAATATATGGTTTTATAATTTCATATAACATGTTTCTATACGTCTTTAGATATGCCAATATTATAGTTGTAATAGACCTAATTAGTTTGCAATGACTGAGGGGGTCTTTGAATCTATCTGCAACATTAAAATTTACAAAATTGTAAAAAAAATTACAAATTTGTAAATTTTAACGCTGTAGATGGATTCAGAGACCCCTAAATTTTAATGTTGCAAATGAATTCATAGATCCCCTTAAAGGGGGTCTCTAAATCCATCTACGACACTAAATTTTAACGATGCAGATGGATTCAAATGGATTAAAGGGGTCTCTAAATTCATCTGCGCCGTTAAAGGAGGTCTCTGAATCCATCTTTAGTGTTAAAATTTATGAAATTGTAAAATTTTATTATCAAAATTGCAATTATCCATTGTTCGATTATCAAAAGCCACAATTTAATATATATATATATTGTAAGTAAGTTACATTATATTAACATTCAATTAAATTTTTACATATCCCTGCAACTAGTATCATTTTATGAAACCACCAAAACCTCCTACTGACCAGAACAAACCGTACTTGAGCATCGTACATACCCACCAAACCCCTCCCCTAAAGGGAGCAAATAGCGATTACAAACCATCTAATAGTAAACATTCTTGACATCAGAATTATACAGATCCATCAAAACATGATAATTGAGTTCTTCAGACTCGCCGCACCAAGCACATTTAGATGCAAGACCATTAACCAATACTTAATTCACAAGAATCCTAAACTGAGACCTTCAATGCAGTAAAATTAACAAACTTCAAAATAAGACGTCTAGCTAGTAGGTTCAGAAACTGCATAGCAGAAAACTTACGACACCTGGAAATTTGCAAGGGGAGAGGCCATCCTAGAGCGCACTTAGTTTCTAGTTGCTTCACTCCTCTTTGTTTTCTCTTTGTCTCCATGAGTTCCAAACATCCCCATCCGCGGGAGGAAGGGGTTGCGTAGATCCTTTGCCACAATGTCATTTTTCATATGCATTAACCTGTTATCCGCATACAATTATTTCCAGAACATAACCAGTACAACCTCCCTATTTGACGGACAATCCACTTGAGCGGACACGAGCCAGATCTCCCTAGCTCAAAGTGAGTCTAGAACAAATAGAAAAGACTACAAATGACTTTCCTAGATCTACTTAAGGATCAAGTGCTGGATGTATTAACTTTAACTTCGCAATCCTTTCTCCTGAATGCTGCTCCACATCCCGCGATCGTCAGATCTCAGCTGCAAAACCTGTCGAGACACAAAGAACAACACAAATGAGTAAAGAGCATCTATACAATAAGAGATCTAAGTAAATAGTTAAGCAGGTAAACTACTTAATATCATCACACATAAGCAATATTGGTGGAAAGCATTTGTATTACCGTAAATTGGGAAATACATAGTAAAGAATAGAATACAACCAAGGCTTAACGCTGCAGTCCTTCTCCATCCAAGCCAATTGCCATATCCTTCCAAGGAAGTGGAGTCTCTCAATGGATGAGTTAGAGATCTCTCCAATATGATTTCACCAGCATGTAGACACTATAGACTTCCTCCTCTTGGAGAGGGGTAGAGCTTCACTTATATAGGACTAAGTGGATAGGATATGGATAGGGTAGGTTGAGATATGGTAGGAGAGAGATAGGGGATCCTTCCAAGAGGTTAAGAACCGAGTGCCATCTCCCCCAAGAGGTCAAGGATAAGGATACAATTCAGAAGGCTTTGAGAATGAGCTCGAAGAAGCTATTTTTTCCCATTAACTGACTTCATCGCACCTTGTAGTGGAGCAAGGTGTGACGTCCCAGGTTGCATGAGTACAGCCTGCGACGACCTCTCAAAACCTAGCATAAATGTAGTGGTGTCCTTTCCAGGTAAATGACTTAGCCAATGGAACTTCAGGGATGTATACACTGAATCTAATGGTGGTAATATTTTAGGTGTAACAGAATGCCCCCCAAAGCATGAAGCCGTTGAAAAATTGGACAGGTGAAACGCTTTGAGAGAAAGAATGGGAAATGGACTTGTCAGATGAAGGATGCTGCTGCAGTACAACTGACTCTGAACTGACAATCTCATATGATGTACAACATGGCTGCCGACCAATACAATGCAGATCCATGGTAGTGATGACCGACTGAACACAATCATGGTTACTAGACACAAGCGTAGATCCATGATGAGATGATAACACAGCCACGACCTATACAAATGTGGATCCGTGTAATATGACTCAATACAAACTCCATCGCAACCTGGGTAGAACATGACTCCCCAGGGTCTTCAAGCTGAACCTGCAATGATACGAATCTATCCATGTGATTACAAATGTCTTGACGTCGAACATGGTAGAAACCACTTGATTACCGGTCATTGATGTATACCGTTAGCAAGTGCGAGGGAAATCACCATTGATGTTAATGAGTCCCAAGGTATCACATTACATATCATCAAGCATGAATAAATGAGTTGAAGTCGAACGCGAGATGAAATCTTTCAATCAAGAGTCAATGATGTAAACTCATGTTGAAAGTGAGGTAACCTGCCATTGAGGCATGCAGGGCCAAGGTACTTGGTTGGTTTCTAGATTCAATCCTTGGATGATAATTTGAAGTCGACAAGGATGAATCCGTTGAAGGAGGGCCATGATGAATCCCCCATCATTGACACAAAACACGACAAAGGATGTGTATAGTGGATCGGATGGTACAGTAACACGTGTGATTGACTCGGAGTAGACCGACATGATGGAAGGTGTACAGACTGCAGATAATGAATAGTGAAAGTATTCTTGAACATGGGCATGGCATGACTTGGCAGTATTGACGTGACGAGTACGATACTAACTCCTAATGAAACTGATGATGGAAGCTTTCTTTGAATGACTCAAAGGAGTAACAAGACTCAGGAAGTAAGTGGAACTCAAGGACAAACAGATGATCCAATTACTGTATGCAAATGAAGATGAGTGCCATGTTCAAGAATGACTAAGTACTGCCACAGATAAAGGTGTAATACAAAAGATTTCCTTTTTCCCCATCATGAACGATGAGTTCCTCATGTGTTTTTTACGAGCTTGATGAGGGTAACTAGATTCTCGGTATAGCTCATCTCATAGATGAGTCCAATCCCAAATGTTTTTCGAACCTAGGATAGGAGGGGTTCATCCCATGGCGGGCTCTTCAATGTGAAAATTTAACAAGTCCATAGAAGGTAAACTCGATCGTTTGTTTAGAGAGTCTGAAAATAACTAAAGAAGACTCCAATGGTCCTTTTTCGTAAAGTTAGCCTCATCGCCCGAAAAAGGGTAAAACAACGCGGGAGAGGACTCTTCCAGTCATGATTGGCTGGAGTGTACCTTTTTTGTAAGTAGTGCCCCCTAGTCTGAAAAAGGGGTAAACTATCACCAGGAAGACGACCATTCAAATCCTTTTACAAGCGTGAACGTGACAAGTTCGCTTGGCAATATTTTCGTATTTTGAGAGCCTAAAAAGAGCTTACAGATAGACTCCGGGGGGGTTCCTTTTCCATAGGAGTTTAACGAGCCCGGAAAAGTGATAAATCATAACTCGGCAATGTATTCTCATAGTTTCAAGAGCTCGAGAAAGAACAAAGAGTAAGCTCATAGTCATTAAATAATTACAATCTAATGAATGAAAAGATAAATGACAAAAATTCACAAGGGGTGTTCATACCTGAGATGACCGTTCCAATGCGAAAATGGCATGAAAAGACACTTAACAACTCTTGCACACTCAGAAACTAGGTCAAATAGTCAACCGGACATTCAAATATGATAAAATCAATCCAAACTATAGGAAATGGCATAAAGGCATCAAATATTTGAAAAAGGAATATTCCATTCTATTTATAAATAGAAATAAAAACCAAATATAGTCACCATTGTTCTATTTGCCAAATTTGGGAGGAGTAGTGCCATTTGGAGCCAAAACTTCACTCGTCGATTCCAGGAGCTATGAGCAGCCATTTCACCCGCCGTCCGGAGTAGGTAACCCTAAAATTCACCGAGCATAATTGTAGTGGTTTACATTTTTGAATTTCATTCATTTTTTTGGGTTTTGACTTGGTTTGGGAAGGGCCATTGTGCCCTCGACTTGTCGTAGTCTGCCCTTTTGGGAACTGCGACGAGACTGAGTTGTCACAAGGGTCACATAACTGGATTGCAACGATGTCACATAGTTTGTAAAAACGGGGTGCGACGATGGAAACGTCCATCCCCAAACTCAAGACAAGCTCAAAAAAGGAACTTTTGGTGGTTGAAGCAAGTTCTAACAATGTTAAAACTCTCCTTTTGGAAGGTTCCAAGCATCCAAAATGGTTTTGGAGTGGCATGAACGGGAGCATGAAGTAGATGATATGCATGCTGCAAATGCTCCACAATGTGTAGAAGCTCTGAGGAACTGTGGGCTCCTCAAGTTCTTTCAGATCCAGGGCATGAGGTCCCAAATCCCACTACTGACACATATGCTCTAATGCTGGGATGCGACCCAATAGTACTTCGTGATCGGTGAGCATGTGCTTACTATAGATGTCGAGGACATCTACTTTTTGATCGGATTGTCCCAAAGAGGGGACAATGTGCTACTTACTGGATCACGTGGAAGTGATCGGACTGTTGGTGACATGATCCTACAGCATTGTACTCCCAAAACTGCTGCTTCTAGTGGGAAGATTCCCATTAAAGAAGTGCGGGAACTCCCATTACGTGCCATACTTTTCACCATTACGAGGATGGCAGGGAGTCAAGCTCCTCACCTAGCCACCAGGTCTAAAATGCTATATGCGGAGGACTGCATGTCTCCAAAGATCTTCAATTGGTGCGAGGGACTCCTCGCAAACATGCGAGCTCAGCTGACCAAGTGTCAACGGGGAGAGCTCAAACAGTTTGGCTATGGTTTGATAGTGATCTCGTTCTTACTGGAACGGGTTGCCCCCTTGCATCTTCAGGTACCACTGGAGGATAGGGATCCTAGAGATCCTCACATGGCTAGGTGGACCGAGGTGATGGCCTGACATGGCGGGGGCCCCATTATTGGATATGGCCCTGAGTTTTTCACTTGGCTAGAGGGCCAGTTACTGATGGTAGAGGACTTCCCGTACAGTGGTATGGACTTTAGAGATGACCCGGACTTGCCGCTGCTAGAAGGAGAAGCATGGGGAGACCTTGGTAAGAACAAATAACCCTTGTACTTTTTAAGTTTTGTGCATTTATTATTTTTTGATGTAGTGTTGACAAGTAAACAACATGTGTGTGCAGACGTGGGACCTGTATGACCAGTGGGAGTCTCTCTTCTTGATAGGAGAGAGAGAGGAGAGGGAGCAGTCGTGGGTCCAGCAGTGCATGCTGCCATTGCAGATATGGATGGTGTTTATGCCAACCTGAGTGGGTTGACACTAGACGTTCCCGAGCTGACGGTAGATGAGGTGCCACGACCCATGTAGGTATACACGGTTGGAGCGACTGTGCGCTTCAACGCGCTGCTTCACAGGGTTGTGAGAGCAGTTGACTGTTTCCACACTCAGCAGGCTAGAGCTGCTAGACCACCTAGGGCTATACAGGCCAAGTGATAGGCCATACGTTGTTACTATATGTGTACTGAGAGATTAGAGGCCTCAGATTTTGTACTACTACAAGCTACGAGCCTTCAGATTTTGTAGAGACTCATTGAAAGCCGTCGTGCTTCATATTTTTGTACCAACACTACTTTTTGTGATACATATATATATATATACAGACATTCCGATGATTTATACATTATGTGTTTCAAATGGATGAATGATGTGGTCTATTTTATATGTTTTCTTATAAAATAAATGATTTACATGCTATGTCTACTTTTAATAATTCATGAATATGCTTATGTGTGTGCAATGTACCAATCTAAGATGAAGTTGTCCATGGAATCGACAACTGTGTTAACGTCTCGTGGAATGTGCAGGTACTGAATGGACTCAAAGGACCTTTCCAGAAGATGGACTCATCTATAGAGATAGAGTAAGATCAGATCGCGGATGGCATAAACTCGGTTAAGATGAGAGACCACTAGTTGAGAATCCAGGTGGATGACCACGTGGTCCATACCTAAAGAAATAATGTCAGTTAGGGTTCCAATGACTACTTGATATTCTCCAGCATTCTTGGTCGTGAAACCTAGACACATTCCTCCTGAGCTGATGAGCTCGCCAGTAAGTGAATAAAGTACCCAGGTTGCCGAAGCAAGGTTGTGGGTATGCCGACTGGTGTCGTCCGCGAATCCAAAACAAGTTGCCATCTTCACACGCAGACAGAACATGGTATAAGAAACGAAACAAGACCTAGATACGCAAGAAATCAAAGCGTCACACCACACAGAAAACACACACACACACCATGTACAGTATATACAAAAGTACTCATGCATGAAAGACTCAAGCATAGTACCTCTTCAGGTAAATCCCATTGCAGGGTTCACCCAATGATATCCCGTCATAGTCTTCAAGCTCATAAGCTCCCTTCTCTAAGATGCGTTTCACTATGTAAAGTCCATGCCACATGGACTCAAACTTTCCTGCCCCCAGCTTATCATGTTTTTCGTCATATGTAAGGACCAAATCTCCTTTGCTATAGGCGCGAGGTTCTACCGACTTGTCGTACTGCGCTTTGATGCGTTTCTTATGAGCCTTGTTGGAAAGAGCGGCATCTCAGCAAGTCTCGTCGAGCTTAGCTAAGTAGAGGAATCATTCTTCCTTGGCAACAATGTTTGGGAGAAGTTCGATGGCGAGCTTGAGAGACGGAATCTCGCACTCAATAGGAAGGACCGCCTCCAATCCATACACTAGTTGGAAAGGAGTAAATCCAGTGGCGGTTTTAATGGAGGTTCAATAATCCCATAGTGAGGAGAATAGCATGTTATGCCAATTTGCCTTGTGTGTACCCACCATACGTTGGACCATAGTTTTCAAGACCTTGTTAATGGCCTCGACTTGTCCGTTTGACTATGTGTAGTACAGTGTTGAGTTTTCATGGCAAAAATCCAATCTATCGCTCAACTCGTCAACCATATGGTTCATAAAGTGATAACCATGGTCAGTAACTATCGCTTGAGGAACTCCAAACCACGCTATTACATGGTTAAACATGAAGAGTGCGGCGGTCTTACCGTCGTTCGTGTATGTAGGCATTGCCTTGGCCCACTTTGTAAAGTAGTCCATAGCTACAATGATGTAACTATGCCCTCCGGCCGAGGTAGGCTTACAATGCATGAAATCTATGCCCCATTTAGCGAAAGGGCCAACGACAATAACCGGGTGTAATGGGGCGGGGTGGGAGCACTTTTTTGTATGGAAATGTTGACATGGAGGACATCTTCTTACGGCCTCGATACAATCTTTGAAGATAGACAGCCAGTAATATCTTGGGTGCAAAATCTTCTGGGTTGTATCCATCCCAGAGAGGTGACCGCCACACGCCCCAGCGTGACAGTCATTTAGAATGCGTTCAGCCTCATTAAGGATAGAATCGATGGCACGACGGTATAAAGTATCACTGATAATCAGATAGTACTTCACATGGTGGCGTATTCGGCGACGGTTGTCATGAGACAATTTAGGGCTGAAACGTTGGGTTTGAAGCTACAATGTGATATCTCCACACCACGGATCATACGTACTGATAAGAAATAATGACTCATCTAGAAAAGAGTCATTGGGCTCAGATTCTATATCAATATGGGGGAGGTCACAGATGAGCTCAGCAAACACCAAAGATTTTTTCGACTTAGCTTTTTCGAAAAGAAGATCGAATTCTTGCAGTATCACGATCCAATGTGAATACTTGCCCCCAAGTACCTGACGAGTGAGAATGTGATACATGGGGTTCAAATCAACGATGATGGTGGTGGTGTGGAGCAAAATGTAATTTCAGAACTTCTGCATGGCTATGACTGCCGCGAGAGCGAGCTTCTCAACATGTGAATAGCGAGTTTCAATGTCAACAAGACCTTTACTGGCATAGTCTATCACATGTTCTTGGGCATTATGATCTTCATGTACTAGAAACATGGCGATAGTGGTGTTGGAAGCGATGAGATATGAAATGTAATCTCGATAGTAATTCGGCGGTTGGATCATAGGGGCATGCGTGATGTCATGTTTTAAACTATCAAAAGATCGTTGAGCTTGATCATCCCAAATAAATGGGACATTCTTCTTCATCAATCTCATGTAACCCTGCGTCTTTTGTGCGAAATTACAAACGAAGCATCGTAAATAAGTTGCTCTTCCTTGCAGTCTCTGAAGTTCCGTAATGTTGGTTGGAGGTGGAAGAGCGACGATGGATTCCACCTTCGAGGGATCAATACGGATCCCATCTTTCGAGATGATAAAGCCTAAGAGGCGTCCAGACTCGACACAAAAAATTCTTGTGAGGATTCAGACGGATATTGTACCGCCTGCATTTGAGGAAAACGACTGTCAGATGATCTAAGTGGAACTCACGCTGCTTTGAGTGGGCAGGGAGGTCATCCAAGTAAGGTTCCACAAAGTCCTTCACATCATGGAAGGTGTATGACATGGCTCGCTGGAATGTGGCACCAATGTTTTTAAGACCAAACAGAATTTTACGATATGCAAACGTTCCCTAAGGGTAGATGAATGCGGTCTTGTGTTGGTCGGCGGGGTGGATCTCAATTTGGTTGTAGCCGAAAAATCCATCCATTAATGAAAAAATGACACTTCCAGCACAATTGTCGATGATCTGGTTGATGAAGGGAGTCAGGTAGTTGTCCTTAGGACAAGCTTTGTTGAGATCGCGATAGTCGACACAGACAGGGATGGTACCCTATTTTTTTTTAACAGGGACGGCGTTTGAGACCCAGTATGTCAATGGGATAGGATAAATGAAACCGGCCTTCAAGAGTTTCTCAATCTCTTCCTTGATTGCCGCAGTCTTCCGAAGGTGTACTGGTCGCAGCTTCTAGCGAACAGGTTTGACATCGGGATAGGTTTTAATCTCGTGTAAAACAATGGAGGGGTCTATCCTAGGCATCTCCTCATAGGTCCAAGCGAACACATCTCATAATCGTTTGAATAAGGCCATGGCGGCGTTGACTTCTTCAAGGGAACACTTATGGCCTAACTGAATGTGTTCCACTACACTAGGAGTAACTGAAATGTCTATTAAAGTGGTGGGATCGATGTTGGCAAAGTTGCCTTTGGAATTTGTTTGACACACGAGTATCAAATATTGAGAGCCATAGTAGACATTCGGTGTAAAGATGGTGTGAATGCTGTTCTCCACAATATCCAACAAGGGAAGGAAAGACGAATGATGGTAGAGGTCTTCCCACGGTGGATCATCTACACTCATGATTTCCATGATGGACTCATCAGAATGAAAAGTCCGTAGCAGAGGATCAGATGATGCCCATTGTAGAGAATAGGAGGTGGAAGTCACAGCTAAGTGGTCCTCCGATGCTGACTAGATAGCATCATACATGAGTTCAGCGGGTGAAAGAGGCACAGTGTCTCCAATCAGGTGTGTGGTGGCTTCATCAGGTACAAGCCATGAATCAGTGGAGCTAGGGATAGATGAAATCTGCGAGGAGATCATGTTCACCGTGGCAACATGGTTGGGGGGATCCGAAGTATGAAAGATGCCCATAAGGGATGAATCCTTAAGGAGTCCAACCCCCACACTCTCATACTTCTGCGAAGATTGTCCAATCAAAGGAATGTTATCGCCCGGGTGAGAAGTGGTGTCAAGTGTGCAGAAATCCAGTTGGTCAACTGTGACAATTCGGCCTTGATGGGGGAATTGTACTATGCGGAAGACAGATGATGCGACCGCAATCATGGTGTAAAACCAATTACGACCAAGTAGAATGTTATAATCCAACGGGGCAATGACTACCTCCACGTTAATGGTTGTGGTCTTTCCCCCCAGCTTGACTGGTAAAGCTTGTAACATCCCATGAGGTTGAAAGCCACGTTCGTCGAAGGCTCTCAAAGTGGTAGGAGAATGGTTCAGCTCGGGAGAACCAATGGCTCTCCAACATGTGATCGACATGATTGACATAGAGGCTCCTTTGTCCAAAATGGTATAATGGATTATCTTCCCAGCAATGTTTGTAGCAACTTGAAATGCTAATTGATGGGAGAGCCTCGGTTTGAAATACTCCAGCTGAAACATAATGGTGTTCGATGAATTCGGGTCAACTGCATCGATGGCAGCGAGGAGAGTCTTGCGCTGATTTGGGCAGTTTTGCAAGACCTTGAGCATTGACATAGCACAAGGAGCTTGTGCTAGGTCCTCTACAATGTTGTAGTTTTGAGCAGCCCAAGCATTGGGATTGAAAAACAATTTTCTAATCGTGCTCTTGGGTGGATGCAACACTGACTCAAGAGAGGGCTTCTCTATGGTGAGAGGCGTAGCCGGTATGGTAACATCGGGCATCGAAGTGGAAGCTTTTTCAGTATTACTTCCAATGGGTTCCTTGGTTGGAACGGAGTCATACGAACTAGAATGGGTGTTCAAGTTGATGGTCTCATTACGCACCATGAGAACATGTGTGGTGGTGGATGCTTCTCCTTGGGAAGAAGAAGTGTGAACGATGGACTGCTGATTTTGAGCAGGGAAGGGATCGTTGAGAACTGCGGGTGTGGGTTTACCCTTAAGAAACTTTTGAACTTCGTCTCTATGGGGGCACTCCTTAGAAAAGTGATCATCACCACACAGTAGACAAGGATACTTCAACTTCCTTTTCTATTTGGTATCATCAGGGGTGCTCTTTTGTTCTTGTTGGGTGGAAGATTTCTTAGGTTTCCCCTTGTTCTTCTTCTTACCACCAGACTTTTGAGGTGAAGCTGATGAAACATAATTCACTTCTTCGGTGACAGTAGGAGTGGATGATTTGGAGGTGCCATGACCAGCTTGTGTTGGTGATGGGGAAGAACCCTGGGGGTTCGACGAACCAACAGTTTGAGAAGAAGGCTGGGTGGTAAGAGATCCAATGATGCCATTAGTTTGGGGTCCCTTGGGTGGTTTCACGGGGTCGTAAGTGTTGCGCGGTGCGTCGGGAAGAATATCAAACAACGTGCCAGATTGAGCATAGACTAAGTCTAGCAAATGGGCATGAGCAATGGCTTGTTCCTCAGTGACAGCGCCACCCATGGAAACATCTCGTGCTATGGTTGGTATGAGAGAATTTGTAAACCAATCTGCGAGGAGCTGATCTGGAATAGGAGCCTTAATGCGACGTCGTCTCCTTTGCCACTCATGTATATGATCTAATATATGAGTAGCGGTATTTTGACAGAGTGAGGTTAAAAGCTCTGTACTAGTTTCATACTGTATAGGCAGCTGTAAAGGAGTCAAAAAGTTCATAGCAAGAGAACCAAAATTAGGAAAAGAATAGGGTGGTAGTTCGATATACCACTTGGCAGCCGAACCAGTGAGAGTCCGTTGGAATAACCGAAGATGGATCGAGTCGTCCATCAGTGAGTTGGATGAACACCATAAGTGGTATGTCATCACGTGGTTTTTAGGATCCTCACCCAGCTTACCATCAAATTTTAGGATATCTGATGGAAGTTTCACCAGAATGGGTGGCTAATTAGTTCCATGGTAAATGGGGTTGTTAGTTAAGCGAGACAGGTCAGGTAGATCCAAAGTAGCCAAAAAGGGCAGCTGTAGATTAGGCTGCGAGTACCGATAGTATGGATAAGGCGTGTAAGGACCTGTGGGACCTTGTGTCGACTGGCCATAAGGTGTTCCAGGAGGAAACTAACCATAGGGGTAAGAGCCGCCCAGACCAAATGTAGGTCCACCGCCATAATAAGGTGGTCCATAACCAAATAAGGTGGCCCATTACCATAAGGTGGGGCCCCTCCTCCGTCGTCGGGAGGGGGTGGGCTGCCTCCAAATGGTGGGGGTCCGCCACCACTTCGAGGGTAGGATGGGCCGCCACCACCTCCACTGGGAGGAGGTGGTGATCCACTACCACCACCAGAATAGGATGGGCCTCCACCACCTCTGTCGGGAGGGGGTGGTGGGCCACCGCCACCACCAAAAGGGTAAGAGCCTTTTTTTCCACCTCCACCATAGTAGGGTGGTGGTCCATCACCACCACCACCAGGATGAGAAGGTCCACCACCACCACCAACGGGAGGGGGTGGTACTTCTCTGCCGCCGCCGGGATGAGATGTTCCTCCCCCGCCACCACTGCTAGGGGGGGTGGTCCTCCACCACCTCCACCAGGGGGGGTGGACCATGATGACCGAAATAAGGTGGTCCTCCGCCGGAAGGTAGAGGTCCGCCTCCTCTAGAGTTATGTAGGGGCCCGCTGCCTCCAATGGGAGGTGGGGGTGGACCAAATGAGGGTGGATGGACTTGAGGGACTGTAAGTGGGGGTCCATGTTGTAAAACATTTTGTTGTACCCATAGAGTGTAAGCATTACCGGGATAGGGTTCCCTGTAGAGTGCATTTCCGGGATTAAGTTGACCCGACATAGGGTTACGATGACCTGGATACGCTTGAATCGATGGAGGTTGAATTACGTTGGACGGTCCCCCGACATGGGATAGTCCTGAAGTGGAAGGTCCAGGAGGTAAGGAATTTCCAATGGAAGGCCCGATGGGAACCCCTGCTGCAGTATTATGGTTAAGAGACGAGGGTTTCCCCCCAGCAACAACTTGCTAACCACGAGGTAAAGGTTGACCCAACACTGGTTGTTGATTATTCACCGTAGGATTACCACTATCTGTAAGGAAGGTAGGGGGTAAAGAGTATCCTCCCCTTGAATTTTGGGGTGGGGGAGGAGCAGGTGATGTAACTGTGGTAGTTACGGGTGTGTCGGACTATTGTCCTTCAACATGTTGGGTTATGGGAGGTATAGAACTAGCCTCCTGTCTAGGAGATGTGTGTGCAGCAATGGATGGTTGACCAGTTTTAGTAGTGGTCATGTGTTGCGTGGATGATTCTGGTGATTCGAAAGACAAAGAGCGACCTGGGATTGGTCTGTCGTCGAATCTTATTTAAAAGTTTCGATTTCAAAACTCCTCACCCATAGCATGTAAACGATCCAATTGCTCACGGTAAGGTGCTAAGCAGTCGTCGGGGCTAGCCCAAGTGGGTGGGGATGCAATGGCAAAATGGGCCACTAGGTGACCGGTAGAAGATGTCCAATAAGCTGCTGCAGGACCAGCAGCTACTATGGGGTCATCCTGGGGTTGATTTATCAATTCCAACGATCCAGGCTCTCTCGGCGCAATGGGAGGTGAGTCTTGTGAAGTGGGGATTTGTGCTTCTTCACCCTGCGGGGTATGAGAGGCAGGTGAATTTGGAGGAGTATGAGGAAACAAAATTCCTCCAACATTCAAAGTGGGGTTTTCCACTTCATGTGACCAGACCCTGGCTTGTGGATCCATTCTTACCCTCGAAATTACCTCCTGGTTAAAGGGATATTCGGGTGGAAAATTCTGAATCCTGCAAGACCTTCTCCAAGGAAAGTCATCCAGAGTGACTGAAACAAAAAGTTTCTCCTAAGGAAAGCTAGATGAAAGAAAAGCAGACCAGACAAACCCTACCCAAACTAAGGCCACAAGAAAACTTATGTTATAAGAGTGGATTCAATGGTCTGGAACCTCACAGGGATGTCAAGGCTTCACAACTTGCGATATACCGCAGGGTCCAACAGTAAAACGTGACAAGGAGGATTGGGACCGTACCCTTGCCTGAATACCCGATTACCTGGATGGTACTTGCGTAGTAGCTCCCCGAGTGTTGTTCTCGGTGTATTGCTCCGCCAAGACGGCCAAAAGGTTAACTCAGTTGGTTTCAGGAATCCTAAGGGTATCTCTCGATATACGCAAGGTACGTGGGAGCTCAAATCCGTAATGGTGCTATCTAATGCACAACCATTCGCCAAGAGACCTTCTGATATACTACCGAGTACGTGATACACCCTTCAAGACATGCCAAGTAATCAAGGTGACTTGGTGGGTACGTGAAGGAGCTCGATATACCGATAAGTATGTGGAAGACTACAATACCCACGGGATACAGTGCTGGCAAATAACGACAGCTATCACGCTTAACGATGTCGGAACACGTCTCTAACTTACACACAAGTTGCTAAAGATTTTACCCTAGTTCTATTGTTAATTTTATCTGGACAGTTAGGTGAATGCATGAGGTGAGTACATAATCGTAAACATAATGCAGGCCCTAACTACATGCAAAAAATATGCTTTTTCTTTCAATCTACTCTATGTATGGGAAGGAGAAATTTTCTTTTTCTTTCCAACAATTGTACCAAAGCAATGCAATGCAAGACAATCCCAAATCTACCAAAAAATGACTATGAAGTATTCTTTTTCCTTTTTAGCGAAACATAAAATTTCTCACAACACTACTTAACCAAATCAAAGCATGTTTTTCTTTTTCTTTTGTCTTTTCAAAACGAAAATGATGCTAAGTAATGAAAAGAGAGAATTTCTAAGTAGAATATGCAAACTTTTCACTTTCACTATGACAGCCTAAAAGCATAAAAATCAAAAGATACAATGCAAATTTCCAAGCATGAAACTGCTTTTGCAAAACTTGATGTCTATTCGATTTTTTCAAGAAAATGAGCAACTCATAGTTCATGAAAAACACAAATAATGCAATTTTCTTTCAACTTTTCCAAAAGATTCGTAAATGAAACATTCCAATGCATGTACAATTCTTTAAATGATCTTGAAAAATAATGGAAATGAAGTACTTTTGATCTTTCAATGAGTGCATCAAAATGACAATTTGATAACAACTATGCTTTTAAACATGAATACTTGAACTGAAAAGATGACTTACAGTACTCTAACAACTCAGAAAATCTCAAGAGAAAGCAAGCACTCAATGGACTGAAGGTACACACAAACTCTCAAACTCAAACAATAACAAGTAGCACTAAATTAAGCAAAGCTCACAAATGTATGCAAAATGAGGTCTGGAATTGACCCAATACACTTGATCAGATCAAGCTAGGAGACAAGGGAATGCAAGGGTGAGTGGATGAAGGTGGGGAAGACCAAAGTGTCCACCACTACCAAATCTCAGACTTGTCCAAGATGGAACCCAAAACAACTCCAACAAAACCAAACAACTCAATCACACAAATCAAAAAGGGATCTCTGATTGGATCTTACAGTATAGAGGGAGTCTGCACACAAACCAAAATCACAACAGAAAAGGAGAAAGGGTGCTTGTATGGAAAAAATGGCAGATCAGCGCACTCTGTGCTTATGCACAGTGCGACGTCGCAGTTCACCAATGCAGGAAGTGCGACGATGTCGAAGTATACCAATAGAAGGGTTGCGACAACAGACTAACAGGAAAGAAACATAGATAAAAAATGATGGAGTGTCACTCTAGGTACACTAACCAGGTGCGACGGGCGAGATCTGAGTTCAAAAATGAGCCAAATCTCCAAGTAATTAGCAATAAACAGGTTTGGAAATGAGATGTGCAAACTCAGAGGAAGGTAATCAAACTCTTAAAGTGAAGATCTGATGGTGAAACCCACTTAAGAAGTAAATGACAAATAGAAAGGCTTGGCAAGAAATCAACTGAAAACAACATTCAAATGAAAACTAGAAAGCAATGTCTTCCCCATTGGAGTCGCCAGATTTGTTTGACGGACAATCCACTCGAGCGGATGCAAGCCGGATCTCCCTAGCTCAAAGTGAGTCTAGAACAAATAGAACAGACTACAAATGACTTTCCTAGATCTAATTAAGGATCAAGAGATGGATGTCTTACCTTTAACTTCGCAATCCTTTCTCTTGAATACCGCTCCACGTCCCGCGGTCGTCAGATCTCAGCTGCAAAACTTGTCGAGACACAAAGAACAATACAAACAAGTAAAGAGCATCTATACAATAAGAGATCTAAGTAAACAGTTAAGCAGGTAAACTACTCAATATCATCACACATAAACAATATTGGTGGAAAGCATTTGTATTACTGTAAATCAGGAAATACATAGTAAAGAATAGACTACAACCAAGGCTTAACGTTGCAGTCCTTCTCCATCCAAGCCAATTGCCATATCCTTCCAAGGAAGTGGAGTCTCTCAATGGATGAGTTAGAGATCTCTCCAATATGATTTCACTAGCATGTAGAAAATATAGACTTCCTCCTCTTGGAGAGGGGTGGAGCTTCACTTATATAGGACTAAGTGGATAAGATATGGATAGGGTAGGTTGAGATATGGTAGGAGAGAGATAGGGGATCCTTTCAAGAGGTTAGGAACCGAGTGTCAACTCTCCCAAGAGGTCAGGGATAAGGATACAAGTCAGTAGGCTTCGAGAATGAGCTCTAAGAAGCTATTTTTGTCCATTAACTGACTTCATTGCACCCTGTAGTGGAGCAAGGTGTGACGTCGCAGGTTGCATGAGTGCAGCCTGCGATGACCTCTCAAAACCTAGCATAAATGCAGTGGTGTCCTTTCCAGGTAAATGACTTAGCCAATGGAACTTCAGGGATGTATGCACTGAATCTAATGGTGGTAAGATTTTAGGTGTAACACTCCCCTTTCTCTTTTTCCTCCCATTCTAGAATCACCCTGCCCAAGAGCCCCTTGATGACCTAGTAGAGCGAGAATATTTTTTCATACAACCCCCGCCTGGCCTGCGATGAACCCAGATCCTGTATCCATTTCTCAAGCACGACAAGCTCCACCGGATATTGAGCTTCTTCCATCTCACTCCATATACACTGCTCTGTCATTTCAATATCAGCACGAATGGACAAGGGGATGGAGAACCTATAGAGCTAATCAACATGGGGATCCCGCAACTGCTCCTGGTTCGCTCGTTTCATTCCCTTCTTCATAGCGTCTGCATCCTTCCCTTTGGGATCCATACTAATGGATATCACCCCAAATGACCAACTTGTACACTAGATGACGAAGAACTGCTCCAGAAAACCACCTTCCTTAATGTGCTCCCACTGAGGGAGATGTTTTGGATATTAGAAATGGAGATGGGAAGATGAGGATGCCCAATCTACACATGTGTTTCACCTACATTTTGAGCAAGATGCTCAAATTTATAATCATGGTCCAGTTTGATGTAGGAGCATCCTTGATGCAGTAGGCTATCCTACACATATATTTCTTCAGTAGTTTAGGTATGCTCTGTAATACTATTTATTTATTTATAGATTTTTGCTACATAATGCATGGTGCTAGAGGTATACAAAAGATGCTACATAATGTGTGATGCTACATATCTACAATGTTGCTACATAATATTAGATTGAAAAGAACAAGGTTGCATACATTTCTACATGGTTCTAATGTACTCATCCAAATATTGATGAAGAGATGTTATAATGCATAGATTAATGTGCAAACAAATAATTAAAGGAAGTAATATTTAATTATATCTAATGTACACTCTAAATAATAAGCATGTGAGATTAAGTGATTCCTTGCCCTAAATCTTAAACCAAATAGATGGTAGTTGAAGTGTTTGGTTTTCTTCCAACAGTTCTACATATGTAAGTTCTTTGATGTGGTGACGAGTTCTTAGGTTAAAGTTATAGAGGTTGAGTGAAGCCCAGAGTTCAAGAAAGTAGTTGTGTTTAATGTAATCTAGTGGTAGTCCATCTTTAATAAACAAATATTTTAGAATTGTGGTTGTTTCTATGAATATGTGTATGTTGTACATTAACATTTTTGTTTTAATGTTAATTCTGTGTGTGGATAGTTAACCAAGTTTACCAATGACACATGTAGGACCCTGTCCAAGTTTTTTTTGAGTTTATCAAATAAACTACTCATTTTTCTCTGCTTACATACGGTGTCAAATTTTTGTTTCTGTTTTGTGGTTTATGGTTAAGTTTCATGCCTTTAAGAACATAAAGTTTACATTTACAGGTTTGAATAACTATAGGTGCTATTTTATTGTCTCTAATAGTTACTAACTTGTATGTGTAACAGCATAAAATATATGGCAGTACTAATTTTCATAAATTTCATCTATGAAATAGATTGAATTAATAAAATTTACAGGGTAAAAATGGATTTTTATACCTATAGGAAAATACCTCAAAATAGCTAGTAGATCCCTTTGTTGCTCCTTTGCTTTGCTGTAGCCCTGCAACCGAAAGATTTTCCCCAAACCTTATGAAACTCAACCCACCCAAACAAGTATGCCACCCTTCCAACTGGCGAGGTCTCACCGACCACCCAACTCCAAAGGTACCCCTTTGGACCCCCGAGTACAAGCCAACCAGTATTTCCCTTATGTAAACTCTCCAACAAGAACCCCCATCTTTTCTGCTCTCCTGCCTATCTCTGCTCCCTTTCCTATCTCAAATATGCCAAGGTGAAGAAGACCGCTTCTCCCCCTTTCTCCTCTCGAACTCATTCCCCCTTTCCCTTTTCCAACTCTTCCCCATGCCATTAATACCCCTATCCTCATCATTAATTTCATCCAACCCCCCCATTCCTCCTCGAGCCCCCAACATTTGACTCATAAACCAAATATTGTGTTATTTTATTATTTAATTTAAGTTTGGGTTGGTTCATCTTCCCACTTTAAGTGCTTCACACTCAACTGACAACCTCTCGGCAATATTTTAGCATTCTTTCCTTTTTCCAAAATTTTAATTAATAATTAATAAAATGTTACATTATATAATCAAAGTTTATACCAACCATAAGTGTTTAGTGACTTACACATTTTACACCATTAATTACTAGTCAACCTTGGCGACCTCATAATTAAATGCTTCTTAATTAATTATAATTAGTTCATAATTAATTTATCATTTTTATGAAAAATTCCAAAGTATACAACCGACACTTGTTTATCAATTTCATATTACATCTATTCATAAATTATCCTATGTTTTAATTATTTTCTGCATGATCATAATAAAATTGAATAGATGTAAATTAATTCTTATCCATAGATTTTAATTAATTTACTAACCTTGTAATTATTATTAACTTATCAATTTAATACTACTTTAATTAACATTACAATAATCATTCAACATTTTAACCCTTAGTCTTGACTACTTAAATTTATTAACAATAAATCAAGCATTACTAATTAATTGCATTAGTTACTACCTAGGTTAACCATAGTTCGTTTATGAATCAAAACTAATTAATTATTAATCGACAATAATTACATTATTATTCAACATTATTTCACGCAATTATAAATATGTAGGCGAGTTATGTAAGCGTAGCTACTGCTTACATACCTTGCGTAAGTACACTAACAGTAATAAATCACACACATCGATCATAATCATGAAACTTATTGTTCACTGACACATGTTTAACATAGTTTGCAAGGTACAGTACTTTACCTAACTGCATCTTATTAAGTTACGACAATTCATACATTACTGAGTTACGACACATAATCAATCAACGGTTTTCCACACACACAGTTAGATCTTGTTTTCATCCCGACTTCAAGCTACACCTATCTACCTACATCATCTACCTAAATCACAACTAACTTCCACATCCTAGCCTTTCCTCTGCCGGACTACCCTGAAGTGTCAAGCCATGACTGGCTCCAGCTAGAACCCATAAGCAGAAGTGTCGACTACATCGACCAAGCTTCCCCAGCAGGAAACCACTAGTCATCATCACACACCTTGGGGAGTGCGTCATAGCACAACCCTCCCATGAATCTGGGTTTTGGGGATAAACGGTGGGTAAATCCTCCACCCCCACTTATGGAACAAGGGACTATGTCTACCCAACATACTAACTGCATTGCACCTGTACTCGGTTTGTCATCATATAACCAATATGGGCGGTTGAGTTTCCTGAAACCCTACCCCACCCATGTCATAATATACATCATAATAATAATGCGTAAGTAAATAATGCATCACTCGCATACCATTTATCTTTCGAAGTCCATGTCCCCAAGGCTTTCCCACCTCATAGGATCCAGCTATCACTTAGCCGTTTTAACCTGTAAGTCAGTCCTCGACATACAATATAGAATATCGTGAATAAATCCTCAACATGTACACATACATCTCATCATAACATAACAACAATAACTCTTTTATTCGCCATGCACCTAGCATAACATTCATTTATTCAACATATAACTGTAACGGTATCCACGTACCCATCATTCAGTAATTTGCGTATATGAGACATAATTAACACGTGATACATATCTAAACATGACTACCGGTCATAATACTAACATCACATACACACATATATATATCGGAAAAATAATAAAACCATATGTCCACAGTGTCGTCAAACCGATGACGTCTCATAATCAAGCAAATACAACATATAATAATAGTTTAGATAGTAATATCAAAACGAGGCGTTACAACACATTTCCTATAAAAAAAAACTCTAAAACTAAGACATGTGCTATAAAAAAATGTTAAAAATCTCAAATAATTTGGGATTTATAACAAAGTTCAATTTAATTTATAATAACCTTTTAATCTTTTAACTAAAAAAACCAATCAAACCCCCTCTATGAGGTGATTGGTCACTTAAATGACCATTGGCAGGATCTTGAGGCAACATAAACAATACACTTTTATCCATATATGGACAAAGTTCCTTTTATTAAGTATACACAAACAAGGTAGTTATTTTTAGTTTAGCCTTCCTTTTATATAAATTGAATAAAGAAAAAAAACACATAAAATAGAGATAATTATTAAAAAGAGAGAAGTTAGAAAATACCTATCTATAAAAATATATAATAACTAATAATTTAAATTTAAACCTACTGATATTAAAAATAAGCTTTAAATGTAATACAAAGCCAACGAAATAAAAGTAAGTCAAGATGAGAACATCAACGTTAAACATGATTATGCTTATCATTTAAATTTATTATTAAGAAAAAATTATAATATTTTATTTATTAAAAAAACTAAAATCTAACGATACTAATCATATGAATCGAAAGAACATTACGTGTAAAGGTCATTACATCGATAAGTGTTTAGATATTGTCTGAGATTTTGGACTTCCTTGAGTGGATCAATAAGATTAACCCGAGTGTAACAAGTGTACTGTGGGGATTCATTTCATGGTAGTCGTATCTTGTTATGCTCAAATGCATTGTGATTAAGATTTAGTTAAGTGGTTGTTAAGAAAAGAGGTATGCTTATTAAATACTATTTCTTTTTATGTTTATATTAATTAGTTTAATGTTTATGTTCCTTTAATGTTTATATTAATTAGTTTAATGTTTATGTTCCTTTAATGTTTATATTAATTAGTTTAATGTTTAGTATTTGTTTAACAACCATTCATCTCCACAAAACTAAGTGATTGGCTATGTTCACCAACCACTTTACTTGTGCTTGTGCTAGTTTACTTAATTGTTGCTCTCAAGAAGTGTCGCATTAATTTGCAAGAACAAGGTATTCCTCCTTCCTCACTTCGGGAAATCTCGCTTCTCAAGTTGCTCTGCAATGGTTCATATGTTGCTCGTTACTTCTTCTCCGCCTCTGAATCTCAGACTTTGCATCGTTTCAACTATTTCTTTTTCAGTTTCTTGCATAAAGTAAACTGTGTTTGATCTCTGATTTCAAATGCTATGAATATGAAAACTATTACCACTTAGATTTCCTTTAAATGTTATTTTCACTTGAACATTCCCTTACTAAGCTCGAATGCGATTTAATAGTTAAATTACAATATAATTGTATTCCTTTTGTTTAGTCAATACTTGGACTAGATTTTTTAGGTTGTTTTCTGTGCAGCATGTGGTCAAGAATGAAACACGACTTCTTTTCCTAATATTTGAGTATTTCAACACAGATTTAAAGATATTCATCGAATCTTACCAACACAGCGTCAATCCTGTTACTTTACCACCAAAAAATATTTAGGTATCATTTTCAATGAGTCTGTGTGTAGTTTCATTGTCAATATTGCATTATGCCAAGCAGTTTTTCAAAGCCAAGGGCTCTAATTTTTTTCATGAGGTTTTCTGTGTACAGAGTTTCATGTATCAATTGTGCAGAGGGGTAATTCATTTCCACAACCATGGAGTCCTACACAGGTTATGCTTGAAGATATTCATATAGTTTTCATTTCAATTTTTCTTTCATTTATACACTATATTGTAACACAACACATCATTATAAACCATTTGCTTTAAATTTAAACATATGAAACGACAAGGTTGTGTGAATTCAAATTACATATTACACAGATAAACAAAGGTACATGCTCTCTCTAGTATCATAATTTAATTGGATTTTTTTTTTTAGGGATTTAAAGCCACAGAATATGTTGGTAGACAACAATAAAGACTTAAAATTGGATAATTGAATTGGATTTTTTTTTGTTTTTAGAGATTTAAAGCCACAAAGTATGTTGGTAGACAACAATAAAGGCTTACTTAAAATTGGAGATCTAGGTATTGGAATCTGGTGAAGATTGAGATTGTGTAACCATAAGTATTGATACATTTGTTGATTGCATAGATAATGTGATTTCATTATGTAATGATTATTGTGCTAGTAAATGCATATATAGTGAACATAATTCATTCCATTGGATATATTGACAACTGATAATGATTGCATTATGTATGTGTTATAATTTTGACATCATTTCATTGGTTGTTGTACATGTTGTAATGAAAGCATTATATGCATGGATATCCATAGTTTGATTGATTGACTAAAAATATCAAATTGTGGGTAAAATTATATTGAGTTGGAACCTAAGGTTATGCACATTCATCACACCTCTGGATCTTCGGTAGATAATCAGTCAATAAAAAACAATCAACTAGCAAAGAATTCGACTGGAGGTTCGACTAAGCAGTCGATTGGATGGTTGACAAGGCTGTGGTCAGCTCGACTACAACATCCAACTAAACTTTGGGACGTTGTGGATTTTGTGGAAATGGTTAGAACCAAGGACCCCTATTTGCGGACCAAATATTCCTCACTTCAAGGGATTTCATTAGATATAGAGACTATAAAAGGATGACCTTATGGGTTGTGTTAAATATGTGTTCAAATCATATCTCGATAATGCATTGTGATGTTCTGATCATAATGCATTGTGCTTAAGTGTTGTAATGTTGTCTTTAGACACCACATCTCTTCTTGGAATAATGTTCCCTTCTGTTATTTTCTTTTTGTTCTATAGTCAGTCGAAGAGGTTCCCCAACATGATATCATAATAGTTTCTTTTGACCTAGCTCGTTGTCTACAAATCATGTTGAGTTGGATCTAGGGTTGATCGAATCTGGGATGAAGATTTTTTGGTTGATACCTCTTCTTGAACTTGGATCAAATATGCTTAATTAGAAGGACGACTTCCAAGATAGATCATGTTTTTCTAAATGGACACACTTATGCAATATGGGCACCAAATATGGAAACTTTGTTGAAGAGAAAAGGACCGTGGCAATATAAGAAGGTCTCTATTGCTAATCCGACGGATGTTGATTCTATGTTTTTCATCGATGGAAAGAAGGATGAAATTGTTGCGATCATCACGACCTAAATTTTAAGGGAGATTCACTTTCATATGACCGAGATCGATTGTCCTCATGCCATCTAGACCAAGCTGAAGTCATTATTCAACAAGATTAATGAAAGTCAAGTAATGCAGGTAGATAAAGAGTTGATCTCCCTAGAACCTCTTTCCTTTGAACGGATTGAGGACTATTTAGCTCGCATCAAGGAGCTACATTTGAAATTGGGTGAATGTGGCAAGGATTTTCCAAAGAAGGATGGACATCTCATTGAAAGGGTCTTGATGAATTTAAAGACACCATATAATGTCTTATGCTCCTCCTTTTGTGCTAATTGGATGTCATGCAAGAAATATGGTAAGGAATTTACCTTGATCATTTCTATGATTTTTTGTTTAAATACCAACAAAATTTGCTCAAAGAAGGGAATCTTGGTAGCAAACAACAAGCTCACTTGTTAAAAAGAAAGGTTAAGCCAAACCTTAAAGAACATGGTCGACTAGACCATCGACTAGAATGTATCAACCAACCTACTAAGGACAAGATTGAAGAGTCATATTCGACGAAGAAGGATCGAAAGAATAAAAACTTTCGGTATTGTGGAAAAGTGGGACATGTCGAGAAGAACTGTTGGAAGAAGATGAAAGACTTGGAAGGAAAGGTCAAGCACCTTAAGGACATTGCGTCGACTGGTCAGTCAACCAATAGACCTGCTGAAAATTATACCTTCTTTGTTAGCACTTCCTAGGAATTACATGTCCATACCACTCGGATAGAAGGGATATTCGATTCTAGTTGTACTCATCACATGGATAAGGATGCTTCTATGTTCTCTTCCTTAAGTGGAGCTCTTGAACATAAAATTTATGTAGCTGATGATTACGCTCTCATGGTTGCTAGAAGTAGAGATGTTATATTCCAACATGGTTGAATATATAATGTCTATCATGTGCCTAGCTTGAACGCTAATCTATTTTCATTTTCTCAACTTACACAAAATCGAAAGACTGTGGAGTTTTGGTTAGATCACTTTATCATAAAGGATCTGAGCCTTGGGGGGGAATCTATTGCTTCAGGGTATTTGTATCCCAAGGATGGAATTTATAAATTTTGTGATTCTCCCAAACCGATTGCATCAACTACAACGACTAGAACTGCACTCATCACTCAGACCGACGACAGAAGTCAAATTTGGCATGAACGACTTGGTCATCTGAAGTTTCAAAGTTTGAAGATGATGGTAAATCATAATATGGTTACTGGTCTCCCAAAAATTGTTCCACGTGATGGAGTTCGTAGAGGATGTCTGCTTGGAAAGAATCATCATGCAACCTTTGATTTTGGGAGAACATGGCGAGCACAAAACCGGTTGGAACTTGTTCACAACAATCTCTGTTGCATGAACAAACCCTCATTAGCAAGTGCAAAGTATATTTTGACCTTTATTGATGATTTCTCTAGATTTACATGGGTATATTTCTTGAAGATTAAGAGTCATGTCTTTGAAATATTCAAGGAATTTAGAGCATTGGTTGAGAAGCAATGTGATCGACCCATTAATTGCTTGAGATCAGACAATGGTGGAGAATATGTGAGTCGACATTTTGAAGAATATCTCTTGCAAAATGGTATTTCTTGGCAAAGATCTGTCCCTCACACCCATCAATAGAATGGAGTCGTAGAGAGGAAGAATCATACTTTGGTGGAAATGGCTAGGTGCCTACTGTAGATGAAATATCTCTCGACAAAGTTTTAGGAAAACGTTGTTTATTGTTCCAATTATCTCCTGAACCTTGTTCCAACTAGAGCAGTCATTGACATGACTCTAATAGAGAAGTGGAATGGTAGGAAACCCTCTATTGGAAACCTTAGAACCTTTGGATGTGTTTCTTGGGAACATATCAATGATAACTGTGGGAATAAAGTGGATGCAAAGAGTCATGCTTACATCATGATGGGTTATTCTGATGAATCAAAATCCTAAAGATTGTTTCACCATGTCAAAAAATAGATCATTTTAAGCAGAAATGTGATGTTTGCAGAGAAGATATTGGTATTAAGTTGTTGAATTCCTCCTTTGGTCTATTGCACAATGATTTGTTTGATATTCTTGAAGAATCTAGATCTGTTGTACCCTTCTATCGAGTTTTGACCAAATCGACGAGTTATGCTCTCGAGTCGAATGGTAGTCAATCTACTGTGACTAATGATGTTGATGTACCGACTACTTCGACTGACAATCATCAACCTGAATCACCATCGACTTGTTTACCTTGGTGGGATTCTAACAAAATTGAAGTTGTTGAACTGGATGCTGGAGATGCTAGTATTGGTCAGTAGACTCGTAGTTAGAAACAACATGGCAGTGCTGTGTTTATGGCATGAGTTCTTAAAACCTATGATCCTAACACTTATATTGATGCTCAGGGTGTTCCTGAAGGGGAAAATGCTATGGCTGCTAAAATTGATTCTTTGAAGTGTTGGGCCCCAAAATAGCCCCTTTTTGCCTTCACCTATCTACACCTTTTTCCCTGTTTTGCCTCACTATTCCTTGATCTAAGCAGATATCTTCCCAAGCAGAGCATGGATTGCAATAGGTATAATCTATTATTGTTTTATTTCATTAATGCTTGATTTGTTTATGGTTTTGGAATTTATCTTTTAAGTTATGCTAATATGGACCGATTTAACAAAGATAGTTCAGAAGCCTTGAGAAGACTGCAGATGTAGCAGCTTGCTAACCTTTGGAGAAGAGGCATACGTGGCGCCAACTATCCCCTACTGAGTTCAGTTCCACATATCACTGCAACAGTTCAAGTGTTCCTCCACATGGTTAGCTGTGACTGGGCCACGACAGAGCATTCGAGTATCATCTAGTTCAATTAGCTAGAATCTATTCCAGTCTGCTAACGGCATGTAATAGCTCAGGTCTGAATGCAACGATTTCATTTAAGTTCACTTATAGATGTAACTGTTCGATTGTAAATCGGTAGCCTGAAGATCGTAGATCTTCATGGCTGCCCGATATTTTGTGAAACAAATTCATGTCATTAGGGTATAAATGTAAAGAGGCGTTCTGATCCTAGGGTTGGAGAATTTGTAATTGTATAAGATGAAACAGAGAGTTGTAACCGTGATTCATCATTCTTAATAAAAGGAGTAGAGTTTCTTATACCTTGGTGTTTTAATATGTGTTAGTTCACGACATCTCTGTTAGAAGTCCAAGTCTCGCCTTCTATCAGAGATAGCCAAGTTAAGTAGATATCTTAGTTTATTTTCTGTTGTGTGGTGTGGATTTGCAGTAGGTACATTTTATAGATTAGCTACAACAATAATCATTGATAATTGCATTCTCCTTTGGTAGTTTATGATTGCATCCTGAATATCTGTAACTACGTGGTGTTACAGTCGACTATGTAGGTTAGTTCTTTTTATGCAAGTGTGCTAGTTAGCTATTACAGTCAAGCTCAGCTCATATTCTTTTCAGTCATTTATCTTTCTTAGGATTTCTAACTTAGTCAAATTATGGTTCGAGTTTAATTCTAGTTCTTTGCTCTTGTTTATCTTTCTTATGGATCATTAGATTAGACATGTTATGATTGAGTTGCAGTAGTTGATAATTGAATTAGACAGGTTGTGATTGGATACTATAGTTTGATATCTTTAGGATTTAACTTCTTGCAATAGTAAGTCTAGTTTATTCATTCCTAGATCAGTAACTGCTGGATTGGTATTTGTAGGAAGCTAAATGTAATTTGATTTCTTAGATGGATAAAATAGATTAGTTTTAGCCATGAGATGAGTTTGACTGAGCATATAGGTAGGATAGTTTATCTCCATTTATTCAATCAACTACTTGAAATGTTTATGCATAGATTGTGCTAATTATCGTTGAATAAAAGACCTACCTGGGTTGATAATACATATTGAGCATCATGTGTGCTAGTTGTAATTGATTAGCATATAGGGTGACCAAAATTTTGGCGCCGTTGCCTGGGATGGTAATTTATAGGCATAGATAGTAGTTGATTTATTGATTTCATTTTATTTTTGATTATTTGAAGCATGAATGAATACAAGAAGAACAAATCGGGAACCCCCTCAAAATACTAACATTGCTGGTGGAATAGGTCGTGGTCGTAATCAAGGTTTTGGAAGACAGACATTTATTGATGATATAATTGCCATAGTTGATTCCTTTACCAGACTACCGTGAGCATATCCAGGAAGAGGAATCTTCGTTCTCCCCAATATTAACACTTCTACATCAATTGTGGAGAACGCAACGGGACCTTCAACTCCCATTCCAGAGAAGAAAAATCTTGAAGACAAGGGAAGTGTTGTGGGTGCACCGGATAGAGAGGAGATCTATTATATTAACGGGCATAGATTTACTAAGGAGGAGTGGTTAGATCATTGCCAAGAACATGAAGAAGAAAGAAGGTGAGAAGAAGAAAGGAGGATAGCAGAAGAGTTAAGGGTAGAGGAAGAAAGAGCGAAGGAAGCATTGAAGTTTTGGAGCATAATGAATAATGGAGAACGTGAAGGAAATAATGAGTGCCATAATAACAATGAGGAGGAGGTGGAAGATAATCCGCATGGTGACACTGTTGCCACCCTTGAATTTCCTATCCTCCAGACACCAGGGGCAGCTCCTATGAAAAATATTTCACCCTCGGTTCTCCCGAATTTCCATGGTAAGTCCTCTCAAGACCCAGATGAATTCCTTTTTGAGTTCGACATCCTCTATCGCAGTTACGCTTACACCTCCAGTCCAAAAAAACTGAAATTATTTCCAGCCACCCTTAAAGGAAACGCTCTGCGTTGGTTTATGAGTTTGGGTCGTGAGACCATTATGACTTGGGACCAGATGAAACAAACCTTCCTCTCCAAATATCAAGAATAATGTAGAACCAGAGATAGGAAGGAAGAATTGTTTAAGATGGTTCAGAAGGAAGAAGAGAGCTTGGAAGATTTTGTTGAAAGGTTGTTGTATAATTTACAGAGGTCTGGTCATACTGAGATTGGAAAAGATGTGCTCAAGATTATCTTACTGCGGGGAATTAGAGAAGATTTCCTTGATATATTGAACTTGTTGGGGAAAGGGGATATCTCAAAGGAACGTTTTGAGAATATTGTTGAATTATGTTGAAGGTATTCAGGGGGGTCATCTAGAACCAACAACCGGGACAAGGAACGAGATCGAGATGTCTTTACTAGGACACATAAATCAGCTAGTGGAGGAGCCACTCGAGCATAAATAGGAAACCTTCTGGATAACTTTAAAAAAAATATGATGAGCTCCATTTCCTCAGAATTGGATATCTTGAGGGAAAAATAGAGACAGGCAGTAGAAGACCTGACACTTGGCGTATTCTGTTCAGATGCAGAAAGAAACACCCTTTGAAGGAATGTACGCTTGACAAGGTGGAAGTATGTCGGATATGCGAATTGGATTATGATACCAAGGAATGTTCTTCACTACCCAAATTCAAAGCAGTCTTGCAGGAGTATACTTTAGATGTGGAACAAGCTTATTTTATTGCTCAGAAGAAGCCTTGGCAACCTCGAAATCAAGGTATGAACTCGGATCCATCACCTTTTTGGAATAATATTTATGGTATGAATAATTTGAATAACATGAATACACAATTCCCTTCACATTATTCTAACAACCAATGGCATCCATATCAAACTTCAATGCAAAATCCTAACCCCTAGACGCCATGGGCACAACAATAAACCCAGCAAGCTCCTTGGGCTCCCAATTGTAGTGTCCCCTCTATCATACCAGCGTGATAGAGAGGATCACAGTGCTCAATCCGGGCAATTAGCCCCAATACGTTTGAATTAAAAACATTGATGCAAAGAACTGTATCTGTGCATGCTATGGAAAAACGATGGTAATCAAATAAATGCTGTTGATCTCTAACACACATTCAAGATTCTGTGATAGCCATGAAATAAAGATCTGTGCAGAATTATACAAGATCATATGGAAATGCATAATCATTTTAATACACAGCGGAAGCAAATTTATTAACCGTTCCATGATACATTCAAAATATTCATTAAATGGTAATCGCAAACTTAACACAGGAGAATACTTATCTTATGCAAAAGTAGTCCCACGCAACTGGCTATGCAACTGCAACGTTCCACCCAACCGTAGGCTAGTGTGCTCCTCAATCTCTCAGCACCACTGCCACCCCCGAGCTGGGCATGATCTCTACAAGGAACCAGGGAACAGCAGACTCACACATAGCCAAGCATACACCAAGATGAGCCAAGCCAATCTACAATTGGGTTTATCAGGCTACTAGGAGATGGAAAGGAAGAGTTGCTAAGCTAGTGAGCTCCAGCACAGAGCCAGGGATAACCTTGCAAGATCTATCTGGCTTGGCACCCACAATACCTACACACCCAGCACAAGGAAGTATTCTTTTCACTGCTGTGCAGTCCCTCAAGCCATACCTTCCCTATCCAGTGCTCTCAGGGTATGCATAGAAGAGTAACCAAAGCCCTCTTGATCTTTTTGAGAGGTTGTCTCCCCCACTAGGTTTATCAAGCCACTTCTATCCACTACCACTCCAACACTTCAGCTCACAGGCTCAAACCAAGAACAAGGATGCACATAACAGCAGGACCCCACTTGCTGGGCATGAGGAAAACGTTTTCCACAGTGGAATGCCTGAGATGGGGTTCCAACTAACCCAGAAAACGTGGGAACCCACAAAAACGAAATGGGAAGTTGGTGGACAACCCAGGAAGCCAAATCCGTTTTTAGAAAAACGTCATTGGACATTCAGGGGCAAAAACGACCTCCCTACAGTCCCCAAAACGTGGCCCTCACTCTCCCAACTGTTATATACTGCAAAAACGACTCCCAGGCATGGAAAAATGCAGTATTTGGATGAAAAACGTAAATGGAAAGACCCAGCTAACTCCAACTGCGTGAATGAATGAAGACTGCCCATTCCCCATGGCTTTGGGCACCATTTCGTGGGTGGTTTCTTGCCCCACAAGCAAAAACACGATTTTCCAAGTTGATGGCTTGCCCATGCACGAAAATGGCTTGCCCATACTCTTTCATTCCCAAGGCATTAACTACCTTAACCAATTTCTTGGAAAAATTAAATGATTGGGTACATGAGACAAAATGGGTAGTTGGTGGTTTATGGGTTTCCCCATTGACACATGGATTAATACCATTGGCTCAAGGTTTGAATAATTTCCCTCCCTTTTCCTTGTAGAGTCATGCCCCATCTCTTTTGTTGCATTGCATAGCCGGTTGTGGGTTTTTCCATTAAAATTCGTATTTACATGGTGTCTTATTTACATTGTGCCCATCTCGCACAAGAACCATGGGCATCTATTTTTAATTTCCGATTCATGAAACGCTAAATTAATGGTGGGGCCTTGGCCTTGAGCTCCTCACCATGATTAAATTACAATATTTACATCATTTACGGTTTAATACAAAGGGGGTCAAAATGGGGACATTACATTCCCCTCCCCTTACATTAGCACTGTCCTCAGTGCTCATCAAAATTGAACAAAAATGGATATGCCACCCTCATGGCATCCTCCAGCTCCCATGTAGCCTCATCGGGACCGTAGTGCTTCCATTGCACCTTTACCTGTCCGATGGCTCGGTTCCGGAGCAATGTTACCTTCTTGTCTAGGATGCACAATGGATCGGTTTGGAATTCTCCCTCGGGTTCCACCTGGATCACATCCCAATTAATCACATGGTTAGGATCATGTACATATTTCTTAAGCAAAGAGACGTGAAAAACATTATGAGCTTTAGTGCTAGCAGGCAATGCAAGTCTATATGCAACTGGTCCTATTCTTTCAAGCACTTCAAATGGCCCACAATATCTAGGTGATAGCTTGGCACAACTCCCAAGCTTCAAGGAACTCTTCCTTGATCTCACTCTAAGATATACATGATCCCCAACATTGAATTCCCTATGCACTCTATGTTTATCTGCATAGCTTTTCTGTCTATCCTGGGCTGCCTTTAAATTTTGCCGGATCTTTGCAACCTCTTGTTCCATTTCCTTAAGCAATTCTGGCCCAAGTACAATTCTGTTCACTGGACTGTCCCAAGTCACTGGTGTCCTACATCTTCTGCCGTACAAAGCCTCATAAGGACTCATTCCCAATGATGCTTGTTGTCCATTGTTATATGCAAATTCCACCAGGTGTAGATAATCCTCCCACTTGGATGGTTTGTCCATTACATACATGCGGAGCATGTCTTCAAGCACCCGATTTACTCTTTCGGTTTGACCGTCTGTTTGAGGATGGTATGCGGTACTAAAGCTTAGCTGTGTACCCAAATCTGCAAAGAGACCTTTCCAAAAATTGGAAGTGAACTTGGTATCCCTGTCAGAAATTATTGCCTTAGGCAACCCATGTAATTTGAAAATTTCCTTCATGAAAATATTTGCAATGGCATCGGATTTATGTGTGGACTTAACCGGTATAAAATGTGCTGCCTTTGTTAACTTGTCCACCACAACCATGATGGAATCATGCTGTCTCTTAGTCATTGGCAATCCTGTAATAAAATCCATGGATATTACTTCCCATTTCCATTCTGGAATTGGTACTGGAAGCAATAAACCTGTTGGATGTTGGTGTTCACTCTTCACTTGTTGACATTCCATGCACTTAGAAATGTATTCAGCAACATCCCTCTTCATGCCTGGCCAGAAATAATATTTCCTTGCTGTAGCAATTGTTTTCTGATATCCTGGGTGACCAGAGTATGGAGCTTTATGGATCTCATCCATAACCATTCTCCTCAAACCTGCCGCATTTGGAATATAGACTCTATTCTTATAAGTAAGAAGTCCTTCTTCTTCCAAATGATGGCCCTCATACTTCCTTTCAAGGCTTTGCTGCTGCAATTTGCCCTTTATCTGCTCATACACTTCATCCTCAACCATATGGTTAACAATTTGTTGCTTCAAGTCTGGCTGGCAAGTACTAAGCGCTGCCACATACATTTCATGTACCTTCCTGCTGAGTGCATCAGCCACCTTGTTTTCTTTCCCTTTTATGTGTTTGATCTCAAAATCAAATTCACACAAAAATTCCAACCATCTAGCCTGCCTAGCATTTAAACTTGGCTGATCAAACAAGTATTTCAGACCACAATGGTCTGTCCTTAACTCAAATTTTCTTCCCATTAAGTAATGCCTCCACATCTTCAAGGCATGTACTATGGCTGCAAGTTCTATATCATGAGTAGCATAGTTCTTCTCATGCTCCTTCAACTTTCTTGACTCATAGCATATCACGTGGTTGTCTTGCATAAGAACTCCTCCCAGTCCTTGATTGCATGCATCGGTACACACCACAAAGTCTTTTTCTGGATCTGCAATTTTCAGAATAGGTGCACTTGTAAGAAGATTCTTCAACCGTTGAAAACTTTCCTCACATCTTGGTGACCATTCAAACTTTATCCCCTTCTTTTGCAAAGAAGTGATCGGGTTAGCAACCTTTGAGAATCCTTTGATAAACCTCCTGTAGTAACCAGCAAGGCCCATAAAAGATCTCACATCAGTCACATTCCTTGGAGTTGGCCAATTCATAATGGCTTCAATCTTCTCAGGGTCTACAGATATTCCTTCGTCGGAGATGATGTGACCCAAATAATGAATTCTATCTTTATAAAAGTCACATTTGCTCAATTGTAAAGTCAATGTCTCTCTTTGGAGGGAGTCCCGGAATCTCATCAGGAAAAACATCCCTGAATTCTTGCAATACCTGATAGTCCTCCAATTTCAGAGTTTCATTCTCTGTTGCCTCTAAAATGTGGGCTGCATACAATTGACATCCCTTCCTACAGAACTTCTTCAGCTGCATGGCCGAAACCTGTCTAACAGAAGTCACCTTTGGAACGCCTTTCACAACCCTTGGGTTTCCTTCTTCGTCCATGCATTCAAATGTCTTATTGTAGCAGTCAAGTTTAACCCTGTGTGCTTCTAACCAATCCATTCCAATGAGAATATCATAGGAACCAAGTGGCAAAATATTCAGATCTGCATAAGTGAATAGCCCATCCATCTCTAATGGACATTTCTCTACTATTTCGCTAACTTTTCTCTTGGTTCCAGTGGCTAGTTGAACTAACCAAGATTTACTATGCTTTAATTTCTTGAAAGCACAAACCTCAACAATTCTAGGAGTGACATAACTGTGAGTAGATCCAGGATCAATCAAAATAGAAACAGATTGCTTAGCAATCTTACCTTCAAATTCAACCACAGTTGACTGATGATCTGCTTGGCGGTCTTCTACTGCTGCATAGATTCTAGGGATTGTCCTTGCCACTTGACCCACAGTTCCAGCTCCTTGGATGTTGTGAACTTGATTTGCATTCCCATTCCGATGTGGACAGTTCCTAAGCATGTGGTCTCCTCCACAACCCCAACATTGAAGTGGTTCTCTTGGTTCCTTTGGATCTCTTGGCTTGTCTCCCACCATCCTAGTTGGCTTAGTCACAACCTGTGATGGATGCCTTTGCTGATTCCGGAATTGAGGAGGTTTGAACCCCTTCTTCCTTTGATCAAACTTCTCATTTTTCTTATCCTTCCATGCCTTATGGAACTCTGGTTTGCTCCTGTTTTGATCAAAGCAGTACTTGGCCTTTCTTATGGCCTCCTCTAGAGTTCGAGGTTCATCAAACTCAATTCTATCTTTATATGACTGGGGCAGTCCACTTAGGAAACGCTGAATTTTTACCTTATCATCTCGAATATACTTGACATACCTCAGCAGCTCCAAGAACCTGTTTGCATATTCTTCCATGGTCAATTGTCCCAATCTCAGCTCATGGAACTCTTTGATCTTATCATCATAGTACCTATCAGAGAGGTACTTCTGCTTGAAGTATTTCTTGAACTGCTTCCACACAATCTTTCTTTCATTGATCTTCTTCACTTGCCTGGTGTGTTCCCACCATATAGATGCTCTTCCATTCAAGTTGAAGATGGCTACCCTTGCCTTCATATTTCCCGAGTAGTCTTGGACTTGGAAATATTTTCTCATCCCAAGAAGCCAAGCTTCAGCTTCTTGGCCAGACTTTACCTCTCCATCAAACGTAGGAGGTTTTGCCTTCTTAAATTCCCCATATGAATTGTTCTTGTGGTGCTTCTTCCTCTTGTTCCTGTGGGATGAAGAACTTGAACCCTCAATGGATTCTTCAGAGTCAGATGATTCATTAGAAGAGATTTCTGGACTATATGTGCTGTCTGTAGAAATTCTTCTTGGGCTACTGGCCCTCTTGCGGGAATTCCTTCTAGAGCTACTCCCACCCCTTTCTAGATTCGATATCTGATGCCCAGAGTTTATTTGCCTTTGGATGTCTGTTAAACTCTGCAGCATTGCTGCATTCAGCTGATTTTGTTCTTCCTGAGCTTTAATCATCCTTTCATTATCTTCCATACAGCTTTGCAACTCCACCCTTAGGCTTCTCATGGTGGCTGCAACATCTGGAGGGGTCTCTTGATTTCTTCTCCCATTAGATTCTGTCTCAGCATTCTCAACCTGTATGTTCTCCCCCATGGCATCTGTCTCAGGCTCATAGGGATCCTGTGCATCATTCATGATGTGCATTTTCTTGGCCCAACCAAGATCCAAAATTTTTCCACTGTATTATCTAGAGTGTTACCCTGTTGTAACCGTGGCTCTCTGAAATGTGTTCATCAGCACAATTGTTAGCTGCATTATATTCTCAAAATTCATAACTTACTTCATGCACGTGGGAAAATGCCATACTGACAATTCGTCAAATCACAACAACGAAATATGAGGGGAAAAAAAGAAAAAGGGGGTCAAGGGGGCTTGCCCCCTTGTGGCCGCCACAGCAGGGCGGGTCGAGGGCAGCGCCCTCATTTTTTTTTTTTTTTTTTTTTTTTTTACGAATCACGCCGCGTCGGGCGGTTCGCGGAATCCTGCCGCAACGGGCAGTTCGCTGAATCCGGCCGTGACGGCGGTTCGCAGGGTGTTTCCGCAATGGGCGGTTCACTATATGCTCCCGCAATGAGCGGGGCGGTTCACTGTAGCCTTCCGCAGTTGCGGGGCGCTCGACTGAAGGCTGCCGCAATTGCGGGGCGCTTCGGCGACGGCTTCCGCAATTGCGGAGCAGTTCGCTGAACGCTTCCGCAATTGCGGAGCAGTTCGCCGAACGCTTCCGCAATGGCGGGGCGATTTGCCGAGCGGAGCCATTCGGCAAAGGCTTCCGCAGTTGCGGAGCCATTCGGCGAATGCTCCCGCAATTGCGGAGCCATTCGGCGAAGGCTTCCGCAATTCCGGAGCCGTTCGCGGAATGCTTCCTCAATTTCGGGTGATTTTTCGGAATGATTCGGCGAAGTCTTCCGCAGTTGCGGAACGATTCGCCGAAGTCTTCCGCAGTTGCGGAACGATTCGACGAAGTCTTCCGCAGTTGCGGAACGATTCGCCGAAGTCTTCCGCAGTTGCGGAACGATTCGGCGAAGTCTTCCGCAGTTGCGGAACGATTCGCCGAAGTCTTCCGCAGTTGCGGAACGATTCGGCGAAGTCTTCCGCAGTTGCGGAACGATTCGCCGAAGTCTTCCGCAACTTCGGAACGACTCGCCGAACTCTTCCGCGTTTCGGAACGATTCGCGGAATCCTTCCGAAATTTCGGAAGAGAATTCCTTCCGCAATTTCGGAAGAGAATTCTTTCCGAAAAATTCCGACACTTAGAAAAATTTTTCACTTAAAAACATTTTTCTCCGCTGTTTCGGAGCCATTGGCTGAATTCTTCCGCAACTTCGGGAAGGTTCGCGGAATCCTTCCGCAATTTCGGGAAGGTTCGCCGAACTCTTCCGCAATTGTGGGAAGGTTCGCGAAACCTTTCCGAAATTTCGGAACGACTTCCCGAAACGGCTTAAAACACAAAATTTTCAAAACAGTCTTAAGAAATTTTTTATAATTGCTATCAGATTTGGCCCATAGAGGCCCAATGCTGCAACGCAGCTCTGATACCATAATGTAGTGTCCCCTCTATCATACCAGCGTGATAGAGAGGATCACAGTGCTCAATCCGGGCAATTAGCCCCAATACGTTTGAATTAAAAACATTGATGCAAAGAACTGTATCTGTGCATGCTATGGAAAAACGATGGTAATCAAATAAATGCTGTTGATCTCTAACACACATTCAAGATTCTGTGATAGCCATGAAATAAAGATCTGTGCAGAATTATACAAGATCATATGGAAATGCATAATCATTTTAATACACAGCGGAAGCAAATTTATTAACCGTTCCATGATACATTCAAAATATTCATTAAATGGTAATCGCAAACTTAACACAGGAGAATACTTATCTTATGCAAAAGTAGTCCCACGCAACTGGCTATGCAACTGCAACGTTCCACCCAACCGTAGGCCAGTGTGCTCCTCAATCTCTCAGCACCACTGCCACCCCCGAGCTGGGCATGATCTCTACAAGGAACCAGGGAACAGCAGACTCACACATAGCCAAGCATACACCAAGATGAGCCAAGCCAATCTACAATTGGGTTTATCAGGCTACTAGGAGATGGAAAGGAAGAGTTGCTAAGCTAGTGAGCTCCAGCACAGAGCCAGGGATAACCTTGCAAGATCTATCTAGCTTGGCACCCACAATACCTACACACCCAGCACAAGGAAGTATTCTTTTCACTGCTGTGCAGTCCCTCAAGCCATACCTTCCCTATCCAGTGCTCTCAGGGTATGCATAGAAGAGTAACCAAAGCCCTCTTGATCTTTTTGAGAGGTTGTCTCCCCCACTAGGTTTATCAAGCCACTTCTATCCACTACCACTCCAACACTTCAGCTCACAGGCTCAAACCAAGAACAAGGATGCACATAACAGCAGGACCCCACTTGCTGGGCATGAGGAAAACGTTTTCCACAGTGGAATGCCTGAGATGGGGTTCCAACTAACCCAGAAAAACGTGGGAACCCACAAAAACGAAATGGGAAGTTGGTGGACAACCCAGGAAGCCAAATCCGTTTTTAGAAAAACGTCATTGGACATTCAGGGGCAAAAACGACCTCCCTACAGTCCCCAAAACGTGGCCCTCCCTCTCCCAACTGTTATATACTGCAAAAACGACTCCCAGGCATGGAAAAATGCAGTATTTGGATGAAAAACGTAAATGGAAAGACCCAGCTAACTCCAACTGCGTGAATGAATGAAGACTGCCCATTCCCCATGGCTTTGGGCACCATTTCGTGGGTGGTTTCTTGCCCCACAAGAAAAAACACGATTTTCCAAGTTGATGGCTTGCCCATGCACGAAAATGGCTTGCCCATACTCTTTCATTCCCAAGGCATTAACTACCTTAACCAATTTCTTGGAAAAATTAAATGATTGGGTACATGAGACAAAATGGGTAGTTGGTGGTTTATGGGTTTCCCCATTGACACATGGATTAATACCATTGGCTCAAGGTTTGAATAATTTCCCTCCCTTTTCCTTGTAGAGTCATGCCCCATCTCTTTTGTTGCATTGCATAGCCGGTTGTGGGTTTTTCCATTAAAATTCGTATTTACATGGTGTCTTATTTACATTGTGTCCATCTCGCACAAGAACCATGGGCATCTATTTTTAATTGCCGATTCATGAAACGCTAAATCAATGGTGGGGCCTTGGCCTTGAGCTCCTCACCATGATTAAATTACAATATTTACATCATTTACGGTTTAATACAAAGGGGGTCAAAATGGGGACATTACACCAATTGGAGAAATTCCTACCCAGGAAACAATTTTCCTCATCACTAAACTCCTTACCAATAGTATCCTCCTCAATAGTACCCTCACCAACAATACCAGCAACCACAGCTGCAACTCCCAAACAATGTCGCACCTATGAATTCACCACTACAACCACAACTACCTTCACAACCTAACCCCAACCCGAATAATAAAGCAGTTCACCAATTTGATACTGCCAACAAGCCTGCTTATTCCATGTCCCAAATTCCCTGCAATGACATACAATTACAATCAGGGAGGGTAGTGGAACCCATCGTCATTGAGGATATTCCATCCTCAGTGATTGAAGCTGGAGTGAATCATCAATTTGAGAGTACAGTCAACTCAACAATTCCCATCATTGAGGATGCTGAAATTCCTGCTGAAACACTAGCTGAAACTCAAGGAGAAACACATGATGAATCATAGCCTACACAACTGATAAGAGAACCACCATATCCTGAACGATTGGCCCTACAGAAAATAGTGGAACAACCGTGATTCAATCTCCTAAGAGAATTGAGGAATTTATATGTCAAAATTCCACTGTTACAAGCCTTCCATGGCGTGCCTATCTATGCCAAGACCGTTAGAGACCTATGCGTAAAAAATCCAAGACGAAAGCCTAGGGATCCTCCCATTGTCCATGTATTGGGAAAAATTTCGGAGTTAATAATGGGTAAGACTTATGTGGCTAAATATGATGATCCTGGAAACCCTACTATTACAGTACACATAGGACACACTCAGATATCAAATGTCTTGGTAGATTTAGGCGTAGCCATTAATGTTATGACCATCGAAACTGTGAAAAAACTGGGACTCACTAATCTTCAGTCAACCCCTACCATTTTAGAACTTGCTGACAGATCAACAATCAAGCCTGAGGGAATCCTAGACGACTTGGTAGTCTCTGTCGATTTGTGGGAATACCCTGCAGACTTCTTGGTTTTACAACCGAAGTCGCAGCTGGGGGAACACCCGCTGATCCTGGGAAGACCTTGGTTAGCCAAAACAAATGCATGCATCCGCTATCGATCGGGGTCCATGACCATCTCAGATGGGACTGACGTTAACATCTTGTCTCTATACCCCCTTCCCGACCAAGCTTGGAAGCTGAAACTCCACTTTGGGTGGATCTGGAGGAAGAAGAAGGAGTCTAGCCATTATTAACGGTAGGGAGAGCCTTAAACAGAGGATGAAACTATTAACAGTTTCATCAGTGAGCCCACGTCTGTCAATAAACATGTCTACCAGATTCTGAATATTACTTTAGACGAAAAAGAACAAGAAAATCTAACAGAAGAGACTCTAGATAGTGATGCCAACATAATTCCAGTACTTAAAAATTTGGAAAGAATTCCAATGGAAATTGAGCCAGGAAAAACATTAAACATAAATCCGAATCTCGCGCCCAATGAGCTGGAATGCCTGATCACTCTGTTGAAGAAACATAGGGGAGCTTTTGCATGGGATTACACAGATATGAAGGGTATTCCCTCTAATCTGTCTACCCACCACATTTACATCAAAAGGGACTCCAGACCAGTGTGCCAACCACAACGAAGGATGAACCTGAACCTAAGGGACATAGTGAAGGAAGAAATCCAAAAACTTTTGGAAGGAAGATTTATATACCCAATTTCAGACAGCGAGTGGGTTTCCCCACTCGTGATTGTACCAAAAAAAAAGGGAAATGGAGGGTTTGCATAGATTACAGAGAATTGAATAAAGTAATGCATAAAGAACACTTTCCCTTACCTTTTATTGATCAGGTCCTTGATACCTTGTCTGGAAAGAAGTATTTTTCCTTTCTGGATGGATTTAGTGGTTACAACCAAATCTAGATTGCTCTAGAAGACCAAGACAAAACTACCTTCACCTATCCCTGGGGCACTTTTGCATACATGGTACTTCCTTTCGAGTTGTGAAATGCACCGGCCACATTTCAGAGAACAGTGATTGGGATCTTTTCAGAGATGGTAAATGACCGCATGGAAATTTTTATGGATGACTTCACTCCATACAGTAGTAGTTTCGAAGAAGCATTGAAAAATTTAGAAAAGGTTTTGGAACACTGTGAACAAAGCCAACTATCTTTAAGCATTGAAAAGTGCCATATAATGATGAGCGAGGGCATAGTTCTGGGGCACTTCATCTCTGCTGATGGTATCCAGGTAGACCCATCCAAAATTAAGGTAATTGAAAATATACCAACTCCTGGAAAACAAAAAGATGTACGTAGCTTCTTAGGGCATGCTGGTTATTAGAGAAGATTTATAGAAAAAAAATTCAAACTAGATTCTCCTTTATTCACCCTGTTGATGAAGGATGTACAGTTTGATTGGAATGATGCATGCCAAACAACTTTTACTGAACTTAAGAAAAGGCTATCTACAACACCTATCCTACGAGGGCTCAATTGGGATCTTCCTTTTCACATCTCCTCCAATGCTTCAGATATTGCCATTGGAGCAGTATTAGAACATCAGGAAGGTCATGCTCCCTATGCAATTTATTACATTAGTAAGAACCTGGCACCTGTTGAACTAAACTACACTATTACAGAGAGAGAGTTCCTTTCCATTGTCTATGCCATCAACAAATTTAGACACTACATTACTGGATATTCCATTTTTGTGCACACTGACCATTCAACCATCAAGTACTTAAATGAATAAACCTATCATGAATGCTAGAGTAACTAGATGGTTGTTACTGTTATAGGAATTTGACATTACAATTATTGACAGACCAGGAAAGGAAAATGTTGTTGCTGACTTTTTATCTCGACTTACTAACAATGATGACATTTTACCAGTCGAATATTCCTTCACTGATGAAAATTTGTTTGCAGTATCAGCTCATTCCCCATGGTACACAAATATTGCTAAATATTTGGCTGTAGGTAAGCTTCCATCACATCTGTCAAAGAGAGAAAAAAGAAGGATCATACAGCAGAGTGCTAGATACTGTTGGTTGGATGGACATCTTTTCTACACAGGTTTTGACTTGGAAATCAGAAGATGTGTAAGAGAAGATGAAATTTACAGTATCCTGAAATCTTTCCATGATGAGTCCTGTGGGGGACATTTTGCTGACAAAAGGACAGGTCATAAGGTTTTAAGGATGGGTTATTTTTGGTTGACACTGTTTAAGGATGCGAAAAATTATGTTCAGGCTCGTGACAGCTACCAGAGGATGGGCCAGTCGAATAGATTAGATGAAATGCCTCTTCAGCCACAGCTTGTGGTTGAACCTTTTGATAGATGGGCTCTGGATTTCGTAGGGCCTATCAACCCTCCCTCGAAGAAGAAGGTTTACATCTTGGTTTGCACAGATTACATGACCAAATGGGTGGAAGTTGTAGCCTTGGTCAAAGCCAATGATTAGGCTGTAATTGATTTCTTATATGAAGATATTTTTACTCAGTTTGGAGTACCCAAGGAAATTATTACAGATGGTGGACCACAGTTCGTGTCTCACAAATTGGAAGCCCTGTTATAGAAGTTTCACATTCAGCACAAAATAACCTCACCATATCATCCATAGGCCAATGGCCAAGTGGAAAGCACAAATAAGTTCATTGAGGCTATTTTAACAAAAACAATGAAAAGTCACCGTAAAGATTGGGCTGACAAACTCCCAAAGGCACTATGGGCTTATCGCACCACATGGCGCAACACTACTGGTTTTTCCCCATATGAATTGGTGTATGGCAAAAATGTTTTCTTCCCGATTGAATTTGAAATCAAAACTTTGAATACAACCATAGAAGCAAACCTTGATTTAACAGAAGCTCAGAGGAACTGTTTGAATCAGCTAAATGAGTTGGATGAGAAGTGCACAGTTGCAGTTCATCATACAGCCTTGATGCAACAACAAAACTCCAAATGGCACAACAAATTTATAAAGAAGAAAGTCTTCTGTGAAGGAGACTAGGCTCTGTTGTATGATTCACAGTTTAAAAGGGATTTCAAAGGAAAACTATGCACAATATGGCTAGGACCCTACCAGATAGATAGAGTGTTTGACAATGGAATAGTTCGGTTGATCACCATCGATGAAAACAAAACACCATTATTTGTCAATGGTCATAGGCTGCGACTGTACCATAAACCAATTTCAAGGGATGCATTTCTTTCACATGTCGCAGCTGATCCAGGTTACCAAATGATTCAGGAGCAAGGAATTTTCCATGTCCCTGATAATTCTTAAAAGGCTGCTGCAATTCTGCATAAATGTTTCTGTATATAAATAAATCATTTTTTTATTTTATTTGATTTTATTTTTCAGCTTTGATGGTTTTTTTTTTTTAAGAACTCTGAATAGGTTTATGCGTGGAAGATCACTCGAATGGAGGCAGTCGCAACTCAGACCAAGTGATTGTGGGATTCTGGTTGATCCTCCTTTCTGTGAATAACTCCTTGGAAGAAAATAATGTTGCAACAATAGTTACTCAGCACAATATGGCTTATCTCTTTTTCCCGCAGTTGCAACACTGCTAAATCCCGCCTAAGTTCCTGCTTTTGCAGCTGCAACACCGCTCCATATGGCTTATTTCTTTTTCCCGTAGCTGTAACACTGCTAAATCCCACCCAAGTCTCTTTTTTTCGTGCAGCTGCGACTCTGGCAAAGTTTCCTATCTTTCCCATTTTGCGTAGCTGCAACACTGCTAAATATGCCTCATTTCTCTTTTTCCCACAGCTGCAACACCGCTCCATATGGATTATTTCTCTTTCCCACAGCTGCAACACCATTAAAGTTGTCTATTTCTCCTATTTTTAGTAGCTGCAACTCCGCCAAAGTTTCCTATCTTTCCCATTTTGCGCAGCTGCAACACTACTAACTATGGCTTATTTCTCTTTCCCGTAGTTGCAACACCGTTGAGTTGTCCATTTCCCCTATTTTTAGCAGCTGCGACTCTGCCAAAGTTTCCTATCCTTCCTATTTTGCGTAGATGCAACACGGTTAGAGTTGTCTATTTCCCCTATTTTTAGCAGTTGTGACTCCGCTAATTCCTTATTGAAAGCTTGTTATATCTTTGCTCACCGGTTTTTAGCGAATTCCATCCTCCATAAAGAACATTAAAAAGCCTACCTGTTTGCCACATGTTCTTATGATTTACGCCAATGTGGATGTACTTTATTTGCCAGTTGACAATGGCCAACTCGTGGATGCATGTACGAATTTATGACCCTATCAGCAATGTGACTGTGAGAAGGCGCCACCTTGCAAAAAGACGGTTTGACATTACATTTGAAGGTACGAGTCTTAATCATAAACGTAATTAGGCATGACTTAATGCAGTAAGCAATAATGAATATAATTTGTCGTTACTCCATGTTAGTCATCCGTAGCCAATCAACTAAGATGACAAACACATCTTATTTTTCATTCATTCTCGGTTTATGATCATCATTCTACCTGCCTCGTGCGATAACCTGTCACCGATTTTATGCCAAAAATGACCGTGCCAATTCCCCAAAATAACTGTGCCACCTTTCCTAAAATACCCAAACCAAACTTTGGCTATCCATTGCTTGTTCTGCATGCAGTAGATTGGCGTCTGAGACTGTAACTCATTCCTTCAGTAGCAGAATTTATAGAAAGCTTCACAATATGGGCATCCCGGTAAGATATGAGCCTGTCAGCATAGAGCCTCTGCGTGAAAACATAGAAGTTTTTACCATCTTCCAGGAAGTTGGCTGGATTGATTATTTCCAGCATTTGAATGGTTTTCATGTGGAAACCGCACTTGAGTTCGCTCAAAATCTAACCAACACCCATTTAGAAGTTCGAGGTATAAGGATAGATGTTTCAGAATCAATCATGGCGGAAGTAACAGGATTGCCTAGAACTAGGATGCACTGGTTTAGTCGGAAGTGCCATAATTCAACCACAACTGAAGACTTTTTGGTTGCAGGAGAAATTGTTCAGCCACATGGCCGAGGAGTAGCGTTGGAATCCTTGCCAAATCCTTGGAACTAGGTGGCGACCTTCATAAAGAAATACATTTCCTGTGAAGGTAGGTACAAAGTGGTTTACATATATGAATTCTTCCTCCTTTCACATTTATGCCACCGTAGATTGTTAAATATGACGTTTTATCTTTTACAATCTCTGCAAACTATGGCTGGGTATGTTAGGGATGCTCGACATCCCTTATATTCCCTCTCAAACCATGGGTTGATTAAACTATTAATCTTACGGGCCTTGGCGCACCAGAATTTGACGTGGGAAAAATTTGTTGCTCGACCAAGGGTACCCCGAGAACCTGCCATGGCCATAGGGGGTGTTGAAATAGTAAATGATGACCATATTTCCTCTAATTCAGCTGGTGGGAGGGATGGAGCATTGGAAGACCAAGTGGAAGAGGTAAAGATTGGGGAAGCTGCGATAGCAGCGAACCGTGTTGCAGAAGAAGATATGTTGGAACCGGTGGCGAATGAGGCAGTGATATTGGAAGCTGCAACAACAACAAACCATATAGAGGGAGAAACAAACCCAATATAAATTGCAGTTAGGGTGGCAGATGAAGCAGTAAGGATGACATCATTAGCAGCTGCAGCAGAGGGAGCTGAAATTGGAGCAGCTGTGGAAGCTGCGACAATGGAAGTTGTAGCTACGGAAGTTGCAATGCAAGGGGAAGAACATCAATAGAGGTGGTAGAAGGAGGAATCATGGAGGTGTTGGATGTCGAATCCTCCCCTGAAAGAAGGGGAACTATCATTGAAGAAAATAAATTCATCCCTCTTTCTGAAAATTTAGAAACCCCTATGTCACAGAAAAGAAGAAAAAGGTCAGGGAATAAGCATCAGACATCTACCCTAGCGAAGAAAAGAAGAACCAGAGTTGTTACAGCAGCAGAAACAACATGTGCAATTGGGGAAAACATTGAAATTCCCATAGCAGAAGCAACATGTGCAACTGGGGAAAGTATTGAAATTCCCATTTTAAAACCCAGATCACCTGTTGTTACACAAGAACCTACTGCGAAAGAACCCCAAATTGAAAATCTTCTTTTTGAAAATGAGCTGCTAAAGGAGGAAGTGCAAGTGCTTCGGAATGAATTGGAGGAATGGAAGGAAGCAAGCAAGAAACATGCAGAGAGGAGTTTGAATACATTGGTGGAGGCGACATATCAGTTGTAAAATTCATCTCTTGTTTTGGGAAATGAAGAACATGAAGAAATGGTATGCCCATAATGTGGAGACATATTTAAATCAGCAGGGCATAGAGTCATAGTGCTGGGTTTGGTAGCACAAAATACTTCACAGGCAAAGCAAGAAGGAGAAAAAGTACCTGTAGTGGAGCTGATGGAGGAAAATGATCCAGAAATAGACATAATCCCTGATCCGGAACTAGGAGAAGATGAAGAAATGCAATCCCAACCATCAAGAAATACTGAACTATTCCAGGACCAGTCTCATCTTTCAGAAGACATCGAGGTAATTCAAGAACAACCTCAACAATTTGAAGAAATTGAGAAACAGGATGTTGTTACACAAGAACCAACATCCTTGAAAATATTTAGTGAAGTTGCAACCCAGATAACAATTGCTGATATCGAGGTACAAGAGGAAGACGTTGTTACACAAGAACTAGTGTCTTCAAAAATGTTTGTTGAAATCGCAACTCATACTGAAGTTGTTGAGATTGAATTGAAGAGAAAGGATGCTGCCACACAAGAACCAACATTCCTAAAAGTATTTGTTGAGACTGCAACTCAGATAGAAGCTGCTGAGTTTGGTATTCATAGAGGGAGTGCTGTTACACAAGAACCAATATTCCCGAAATTATTTGTTGAATCAACAACACAAATTGAAGTTGCTGAGGTTGAAGTATAGGAAAAGGATGTTGTTACACAAGAACCAACATCCTCAAAATTAACTGCTGAGATTGCAACACAAGCATAGGCCATTGCAACACCGATTGAAGAGGAAGTTGTTACACTGCCAATTCAAAATGAGGAAGCTGGGATATCTGGTGAGAAGGTAGGAATGCAATTTTCTCAAGAAATTATTAATTTAGATTCTGATGATGAGAAAGATGTGGAGGATAGAAGGATTCAAGGTTTGGAGAAAAAGCTTTCTTTGTTACAACTGGAGCTAGCTAAATGGAAAAAGCATATTGATCAGTGTCGAGAAGGGATGGTCCCTCTCTTTGAACATAGAAAGACTATCAAAGAATTGAGGGAGAAGTGGGCAGAGGAATTAACTCTTCAGAGATCTCAATTGGAAGAGGTACAAAATGAATTGGAGGAGTTGAAGGAATTCAAATCCATGCAGAAAGAAAAAGACCAGATGTATGCCCTCTCTCGGGAGCTATTGAGTTCAAGAGCCCCATCTCCTTCCTATCCGGTATTTCTGTATGAACAAATGACACTGTTCAAATTGGAAGCTTTACAAGAGGGTAGAACTTATCAAATCTTGATCCCTTCTCAGTTCATAGAGACCTTTTTGTCAAGCAGTTTTCTTGAGCAGAATCTGTTTTGTGAATTATATTTGCACAATAGTATGTTTTGGTGACTCTTGCTCTAATCCTGTTCCCTACGCGGGAGATGTTCAGTTGAGGGCCTTTGCCTCTTTTGTTAATAATCATGTGCAGTGGGAATATTCTTTTAAAATAATCACTAGGAATGAGGCCAGCTCCAATATTTGGATTAGGAGTGAACCCCAATCTCCTTGGGTTCTCCTTGTAAATCATGGTAGATGTCTCCTATCTCCTCTGAAGACTCAACATCTGAAAAATTTGCAAGAGAAGGCTATCTCTACCTGTGTTCACCTGATATCCAAACAATAGCATCTTGCCTTAGAGGGTAGCAAGCACAGGTGGCAAGCTTCTTCTCCAGCTTTGAAGAAAAGGGATGCTTACTGCCTTGAGAATTTCAAACTGGCTCTTCCCAGGGTAGCAGGGTATGTCAATTGCATGAGAACGTGTACATTGGCTAGGACTCAAGTTCAAATTTCCACTCATATGGTGGCCAGGAGGGCAGTACAGGGACAATTATACACTGACCAAGGAAGAAGAGAAGCAGTGCTGGGAATATTGGACTGCTTGCAATGGGTTTCTGGAAGCAAGCAAGGAACCTGACATTTCTTTCAATTTTTCCTCTCGACATGAACTAGGACCAGAGTCAGAATTTGATTAGTTGGTTGTTGCATGAGGACATGCAATTGGATAGCTGGGGGGAGATGTTGGCCCCCAAAATAGACCCTTTTTTCCTTCACCTATCTACACCTTTTTCCCTGTTTTGCCTCACTATTCCCTGATCTAAGCATATATCTTCCCAAGCAGAGCATGGATTACAATAGGTATAATCTATTTTTTTAATTTCATTAATGCCTGATTTTTGTATGGCTTTGGACTTTACCTTTTAAGTTATGCTAATATGGATCGATTTAGCAAAGATAGTTTAGAAGCCTTGAGAAGACTGCAAGTGTAGCAGCTTGCTAACCTTTGGAGAAGAGGCATATGTGGCGCTAGCTGTCCCCTCCTGAGTTCAGTTCCACATATCGATGCAGCAGTTCAAGTGTTCCTCCACATGGTCAGCTGCGAATGAGCCATGACAGAGCATTCAAGTATCATCTAGTTCAATCAGCTAGAATCTATTCCAGTCTGCTAACAGCATGTAACAGCTCAGGCCTAAATGCAATGATTTGATTTAAGTTAACTTATGGCTGTAACTGTTCAATTATAAATCGGAAGCCTGAAGATCGTAGATCTTCATGGCTGCCCATTATTTTGTGAAACGAATTCATGTCATCAGGGTATACATGTAAAGAGGCGTTCTGAGCCCGGGGTTGGAGAATTTGTAATTGTATAAACTGAAACAGAGAGCTGTAACTGTGATTCATCATTCTTAATACAAGGAGCAGAGTTTAATCTTATACCTTGGTGTTTTAATATGTGTTAGTTCACGACATCTCTATTAGAAGGCCAGGGCCTTCCTTCTCTTAGAGATAGCCGAGTTAAGTAGATAGCCTAGTTTATTTTCTGTTGTGTGGTGTGGATTTGCAGTAGGTACATTTTATAGATTAGTTGCAACATTAATCATTGATAATTGCATTCTCCTTTGGTAGTTTATGATTTCATCCTGAATAGATGTAACTGCGTGGTGTGGCAGTCGACTATGTAGGTTAGTTCTCTTTATGCAAGTGTGCTAGTTAGCTGTTACAGTCAAGCTCAGCTCAGATTCTTTTCAGTCATTTATCTTTCTTAGGATTTACAACTTAGTCAAATTATGGTTCGAGTTTAATTCTAGTTCTTTGCTGTTGTTTATCTTTCTTATGGATCATTAGATTAGACATGTTATGATTGAGTTGCAGTAGTTGATAATTGAATTAGATAGGTTGTGATTGGATACTGTAGTTTGATATCTTTAGGATTTAACTTGTTGCAAAAGTAATTCTAGTTTATTCATTCCTAGATCAGTAATTGCTGGATTGGTATTTGTAGGAAGCTAAATGTACTTTGATTTCTTAGATGGATAAAATAAATTATTTTTAGCCATGAGATGAGTTTGAGTGAGTATATAGGCAGGATAGTTTATCTCCATTGATTCAATCAACTACTTGAAATGTTTATGCATAGATTGTGCTAATTGCCGTTGAAATAAAAGACCTACATGGGTTGACAATACATATTGAGCATCCTGTGTGTTAGTTGTAATTGATTAGCACATAGGGTGACCAACATGAAGAATAATCGAACTTGGGAACTTGTACCTCCACTACAAGGAAAGAATGTTGTGAAGTTTCGATGGGTTTATAAAATCAAGTTTACTTCCGATGGTGTTGTTGATCGCCACAAGGAAGGGTTTCTCTCAGTAAGAAGGAATCAACTATGATGAAACCTTTTCCCCTGTCACAAAGATGAATTCTATTCAACTAATCCTTTCTCTTCCTGCTAGTTTTGGATGGGAACTCCATCAAATGGACACTAAAAGTGCATTTCTTCATGGAGACTTATCTAAAGAAATCTATATGGAACAACCTCCTAGTTTTGTGATAGATTCTAGTCTTGTTTGTTGACTCAAGAAGTCATTGTATGGTTTGAAATAGGCACCATGTGCTCGGTATGAGAATATTGATCTTTTCTTTGTCAATCTTGGATTCAAACGTTGTGAATTTGATCATAGTATCTATGTATTACATGCTCATGGTGATACCTTGATTGTGGCATTGTATCGTGATGATTTAGTCATAAGTGGAAATAATGTCAATCTAATTTTGGGTTTGAAGAAACAACTTGCAGATACCTTTGAAATGACTGATCTTGGTCTGTTGCATTTCTTTCCAGGTATTCAAATTTTGAAAATGGATGACGATATCTTTCTTTCTCAACCTAAATATGCCTTGGATCTTTTGAAATGATTCAATATGGATGACTTTAAGTCTTGTGCTACACCTTATCAGTCTAGAGTTAAGTTGTCGAAAGACTGTGACCCTCCACGAGTTGAAACCACTCTTTATCGATATTTGGTTGGTAGCATAATTTATTTAACACGTAGTTGACTTGATATCTCCTTTGTTGTTAGTGTGATCTCCTAGTTCATGCAGGATCCTCGATAAATCCACTGGAAAGCTACAAAGAGAATTGTTTTCTATATCAAAGGAACTTATCAGTATGGCATTAAGTATTGTCGCAGTACAAACCCATTGATTGGGTTTCTTGACTCTGATTGGGGAGGTGACATTGACGACCGAAAGTCCACTTCTGGCTATGTGTTTTGAATGAGTTTTGGACCCTTGATGTGGTCATGTAAAAAAAAAAAGGTAGTATCTCTTTTGACTACAGAAGCAGAGTATCATGGCATTGTCAATGTAGTTATAGAGGTAGTTTGGATTCATCAACTTCTTGAAGAGCTTGGGTTTAATGTTCAAGCCTTGACTGTTATTCATTGTGACAATCAAAGTATTATATAGGTTGTTGATAATCCTATTGCTCACAACAAAATGAAGCATGTTGAACTTCATGTTCATTATTTGAGATAGTTAGTGTAGGACAATGTTATCCCACTTGTTTATTGCAAGACAAGTGATCAAATTGTTGATATATTTACAAAGCCTTTACCAGAAGCTAAGTTTGTGAAACTTCGGGATATGCTTGGGATTGAAATTACAATTATGGGGAGATGTTCAAAGAATGTAATTACATCTCTTGAATATCCATAGAGTTGTGCTGATGGGGGGTGTTGGAACCTGAGAATATGCAGGTTCATCACACCTCTAGATATTTTGGGGACAATCAATTGATAGAAAACAATCGACTAGCAGAGCAGTCGACTGGAGGTTCGACTGAGAAATCAATTGGATGGTCGACGAGAACATGGTTGACCCAACTACAACAACTGACTAAACTTTGTGATGTTTTGATCATAATGAGTTGTCCTTAAGTGTTGTAATGATGTCTTTAGACACCACCTCTCTTCTTGAATTATTGTTCCCTTTTGTTATTTTCTTTTCTATTCTATAGTTCAGTCAAAGAGGTTCCCCAACATATTGGATATGGAAATGAGTGTAAGTCCATAAATGAAGACTAGATGCTACCTCATGCAAAGGCCAAACATTATGAGAAGGATCTCATACTTGTGAAATATGGTTTCTATATGAAACATATTTGAAAAAATTATGATGATATCTCATGGAAACTATATGTGTATAATACAAGTGAGATGATGGATCTGTTTAGTGAGGAAAAATGATGGTTTCTTAAAGCTTGCAAGCAAATGGGAGAATGCTACTATAATGACACTGAAAGCCTAAATGCCTCGATAGCCATGAGCTATGTTTTATTAGAGGTTTCTAGTGGGACACCCTAGGAGTAAGATTTTGTAAGTCTTTGCTCTTCTTGTGTAAGAAATCCTTGGAAAATGATGGATCGTCGAGGGATTGTTTAGCAAAGAAGGGGATACCTAAGCCTAGATGGTGAGTGACTGCAAGGAAGAGGCAACTTGAATGAATTTATTGTAAAAAATTCATGATTTATACTAGTTGGGTTAAAAAAGGATTGTATACATATATACCTTGGGTGTGTCAAAGAAGATAGTGAGTTGAATCTCGCTCGTGGTAGCCATATGGAGCATAGATATGTTCATATATATAAGTATTGGGTTAATTTCTATGCTTTATCTTGTGTTATGAATATATGTGATTTGAATATAAAACTTGAAACTTTATTAATGGATTAAATGTTGCTTAAAATGGCTATGATAAGCATGCTTTTCCTTTGATGATTGTAATAGACATGTGTTGAAATTGTAAAGAGTTTGGAAGTATTCCAATGTAGTACAAAGGATGATTGATATTTCTATCTAAGATAACCAATAACAAAAAAAATTGGCCTTGGAAAGAAAGGCATTGCATGTGTATCTAAAAATGAAGACATGGAATCTTGTAAATGTTAGGTGACCCATTGGGGTAGATAGATAATTGCACACAAAAATACAAAGAGATAGGCGTTAAGAACACTAATTCTAATTAGTTGGATGCATATTTATACAATGAGAATTTCCCTTGGGTTTAGCTTCCCAAGTGGATTATTGGGCTCCCGAGTGACTCTTCCCATTCACCTAGGAATTTTGGTCTTCTCACGTGAATAGGGAGTTTAATAATATAAGATTTTCCTAACACCAAGGATTAGGTTCTAAAAATTCCCCCCTTAATCCGAAGGAGTGTATGTGAATCCAAGAAAAGAGAGATGAATCACAAGAAGTGGACAACTACCACTTGTTGAACATTTCCAACTCGACAATATCAACTGCCAAGAAAGTTAGTAGAAGTTGACTTCTCTCGCTAAATACAAGTCCTCTCTGAAGAGGTGGTTTAGGATGACCACCAACCAAAAGGGGCTAGCGGAAGCTGATGTCTTTTACTACATGGGTGGTTTAAGGTTGACCACAAACTCTTGAACTTGGCACAAAGGCTCAGAGGTTTTTTCTGGGACTTGGAACAAAGGCTCAGAGGTTCTCTAGAGTTGTGGTTTTGGGACCACCATCGGATGCCTAGAAGAAGCTGAAGTATTCTGCTAAATGTGTGGTTTTGGGATGACCACAAACTCTGGAGATCATTCGAACATGGCGGTTCAAGCTCGCTTGTACTCGCTCGCTTGTTTTTTATTGTTCATCATCCCCCCCTATCAGGAACAACATGAGGAGTGGAGAGTCTCATGGTGTCAAAACTAGACACAGAACACATGAGTACTCTAGAGCATGGTTCGCTTCTATATTCATGCTACATCTCTGAATCATGTCTCCCAAATTGGATGTGGCTCAGGCTCGCTTGATCTAGCTTACTTGAGGAAGGTCTTGAATTCTTGTTCTCAAAATGACAAGGCTTCAAAACTTGAATCCTGACATCATGTTCCCCCTTGTCAGGTATAAGATAAGAAGTAGTACAATATTCTGTTGCATGTTTCACTCTTACATGTTTCTTCATCTTCACACACCGATCTAAAGAATGTTTACACTTCTCACAATGTTGATAAGGATGAAGATAAAAACACTAATATTTCATATGGCCAACTTGATCACAATGTTGGCATTTGGAACTCTGAACTTTTGACAATATTTCAATGTGTGCTGGCAGCTGATAGGAATTATCTTTCAACTTCAAATAAATGATTGTTTTGAACAAACACTAGTTTAGAATGTTGATTTTTGTGTTGTACATCGTCCTACTCCTCACTGGCTTTCAAATCCTATAGTTGATTGATGATAGTTTGGAGATTTTCTTTTCTAATTGTGATTGAGTCGTCTACAACTGTAAGTATTAGAGTGTTCAATAAATCTAATGTTTCTTCAGTTTGAGACATTGTGAGGACTATGTTAGGTCTCCTTGTGTAGGAAGGACCAAGTATAGATGACTCAATCAACCCGAGGGATTCTTGCAACTCCACCCTTTACAAATAAGATTTAGCGGATTCAAATTCAAAAGGTGAGGGGTGTCAGTCTCAACCGAAAATGCACCCACATACAATGCAATTCAATGTTTCTTCAACTTAATTTGATATTGTAGAAAAAACACATTCAAGTACCAAAGAAAATGCACTAGAACTTACAAAAAACAATTGTTTGCAAGTTACACTCCTGAATGTTGAATGGATGAATATGCTATACCTGATTTTTTCAATGATGACGATCTGCTTCTTCAATATTCTTCCTTTGGAGAAGCTATAGCAACAAGCTGCAAACTTGCCAATTTCAAATCTTCTGTGGAAGCCCAGCTACAACTTTCACAATGCCTGTAATTTAACAGTTTGAGAAGACAAAAAGAGGTGCAGGTCTATGTCTCTGCCACCTGTATGTACTGATAATTTGCATAAGTCTACAAACTACTTTCAACTCAATTTCTATTGTACAATTCTCTGCAGCAACATTAGAATAATTTTCTTTTTTGCAATGCTCAAACTTTCTTCGATACTTTAGGCTCCTGCTAACTTCCTAAATGTACAAATGGCAAAATTTTCAAACAATGCAATGTCAATAGCTTAACTACTTAGTCCATTGCTGATTGTATATATGCAAATGTAGTCTACAATGAAATATAAGAAAGGAGATCAACTCCAAAATTCCCAAGTTGTTAGGTACAACTCTTCAAGTTGGTAGCTGAGCCATCATTTCCAGGGAATAACTATGATATCTCTCTAAGAATCTTGTATTCCACTCCTCCAAGACTACTGGTGTAGGCATCCCTTACGGAACTGGTTTTGAACAATTGAAAATTCAACTAAGATGCGATCGCTAAGATGCGATCGCCAACATTGGAACTTGCTCAAGAATATCATAAACGTTAGTAACACCATCAAATATACTATACTTTCTTGTAGAGATGTCTTCAAAGCATTGCCCACTCAAAACATTAAATAATGCAGTGCCATTTTCTCATGTATGGTTCCAAAACCAATTTTGCAATTCACAGTATGGAAAAGCACATCATTACTCTTATTTACTATAAGACACATAGAAACAAACCTGACTATGAAGGTCTTGAATTTAAATCATTCAAACAAGGAAGTACCATGAAAAATCCAGCGTTTGTAACTGTTGGGTGCCCAATTCTCAGATGATCATGTGGGGGAGAAAATAGAGTCTTGTCTTGGCACTTATGGTTTCCGTTCTATAAGCTAATGCATAGCCTTCAAAATGAAGTCGCAATAGTCTTCACGTACTTGTCTTCATGCCATTTTGCAGATAACAAGTGGCAACTCACAACTACAGACTTCAATGGTTCATAACAGTCCCACAATCTATGCAGTCTTCCTCGATGGGAGTCTAGGTCGCAACACACATTCATTGCTCATCTAGAGAGTGCATTTATTTTTGGTGAAATCGCCAGATTGCCTAGAAGATGAGACAGATTTCTCAAACAAAAACCATTTTATGTGTCTACACAAAGCCTCTTCACCTCAAATATAATGGTACACGGATTACGCTATATATGAATAGTGAAAGAATTTGTACCAACCAATTCTGCAAAGATAGTACCAAATTCTTATCAGTACCATGGGATGTCAACCAATAATGTAGAGTGGTGTATGCATTGAATAGAGAAAATGAGTTGAATCTGGAGCTCGCAATGGTACTCATGCAATATAAAACCAAAAATAAGGAGGTTGCACTATGTTTACAACCACACTAGAAAAAATATGATTTACAGTAAGGGAGTCAATATTTAATGATCTCAGAGTGCCAAGAAGATCCGTACACCTCTTATGCAGCAAAATCACCATCTTGAAAGAAGTCTCTTGTAGCAATAAGGGAACCATGGATTCACCCAATACACTTCACACAGGTTGTGGGTTTCTACGCAATGTGGGTCGTGGGTTCCATTGAATTTTGATGTACTAGTGCCATGTTTTAGAAATACCTTTGCTTTACCTTTACACAGAGGAAACCTCCAACTTTTGGACGTGCAAGTCTATGATGGAGTCTCCAATGCTTCAATGGAATCTCTAATGATATCTCGTAGCTCCATGGCACAAGAGAAATTAGAGGTTGTTCACCATCCCATTCACGAGCAAGAGAGGAGAGGTCATATTCAACGTCAGGCAAGCATTCACGTCCAAGTTCCACGATGCATTCAATAGAGATCACTACATTCATAAATCCCTGCAAAAAGAGATCGGGTGAATACGCAGTAGCTCCATGATTCATGCTTCACGGAGCATGAAAAAATATTGCACCAATTCACGGGATGAAGAGTCTATACGCATTCTGTGCATATGAGAGACTAGGGATCCCATTCTTGACACCAGGTGTCACGCAACAAAATTCAGCCCTTTAAGGGAAAACACTGGTCGTAGAATGAATTCGAGAACATGGAGAGATGTAGGGAAAAAGAGGATTTTAGGGTTTCTTTCTCACACGCAATCCTAGTAGAAATTAGGGCTGTTCGATGAACCTGATAGATGGAGAGTTCGGATACCATATAGGGTTTGTGAAATGATAACGAGGTGAGAAGCTCATGCCGAGAGTCTTCAATGCAGAGATAAAAGTGGAGCAAAAATTAAGAAAAATAATCATGCAGAGAGCATAACAAATGAGCAGAGGGCAGAAGTGCATGATTGAGGAGCAGCCAGGAAAGCAGAGAATATGGCATATTCACATAACAAATGAGCAGAGGGTAGAAGTGCAAGATTGAGGAGCAGCCAGGAAAGCAGAGAATATGGCATATCTGTGCAGGCCACAGACTCATAATAGGATCTGATACCATTGTTAGGTGCCCCATCGCACAACTTCATCAACTTCCTCTGAACGCCCCATAAGCAGGACCTCCTCCGAAAAGGAACCTTTCTTAAGACGAGCCTGCTTACATAAAGAAGTTCCTGTAAATATTCCCTTGTCTGTTGTTTGTCCAAATTGTCAGGACTTAGTCCCTCCCAAACAACCAAAACCTAAAGAAAGTTCACATAAATATCCATGTCCAAATCCTGAGTGTGAACCTTCTCCTCTAAGTCAATATCCACATGAATCTGAATTCATGATGGCATCATCTCCCTCTAACTGGTGGGAAGAGAATTTCAAGAAAGCATCTACAGGTATCACTGAAATCCACAAGGATGAAATTTCTGATGCTACATCCCAGTTAGATCGCATTTTGTCTGTCCAGAAACCCCACCTGGATAAATCTGGTCTAGGATTCTGCCCACTCTCTAGCCAAACCAAAAAATTGCTAGACCTGCCTGCTTGAGAAATGGAAAAAGGTGAGCAATACAGACTTCAGGCTAGAGAACATAGGATTCAACAAAGAATGGCACTCCCTCCATCCAAAATGAAACCTTGTACCAGGAAAGACATCAAAGAACCCTCCTTGGCCTAGAAAGAAATATTTGAGATAATTAAGTTTGGCCATGCTCCTTTTGATCCCAAGGATAAGATTATGAAAAATCTGTTTTATTGGGATCTCTACACTCATCCAGAAGCTGAAGAATTCTGGAAACAAACTTTGCCCCCAGGAGAAAGGAGAAGAATGTCTGAAAGATGGCACTTTGAGATGGATCTAAGAAATGAATGGATTTCCTTCTATGAATGGCGGAAGGAATTCGAACAGACACTGGCCATGATGCAGTCCTCTGCAAAACCTGAGAACAAGAAGACTGAGTCCAAAGGAGAAAGGACTCAGAAAGGCCATTTATGGAAAAGTCTTTAGGGTGAAGAAATCTACACAGAAGCAAACTTCCCACCCTTCAGACCAATTAAGCTTGAATATGAAGATGGATCAGCTCCTGCAGCTCCCATCCTTCTGAATAATGAGAAAGTAGAACAAGCAAATTGGTCAAACTTGGCACTAAAAGGATTGGCCATCCAAAACATAGAAATACAAAATAAAATGCCAAGATCCACACAGGTTGATTCTCTGCAATATACTTGCAGAAAAATTCATGATGAAGTTCAGCATATTCGTTTAAATACTGTTGAACATATCCCAGTCTCTGCTCAAGAAGTCAGAACGACAAATGACTCTCTAAAGGATGATTTGACAGATTCCATATCTGACTTAGACAGGAATGTAGGGGAAGCCTTTTCCTACATCGCAGAGAAAGTCAATTACACTGCCAAAACAGTTGGCAGGATCCAAGCAGAAATTGCTAAGCCAAAAATTGACGCATCTAAGCTTAGCCATCCTGGTGAATTATCTCTTGCTAGTTCACTACCTATCACACTTTCTGCTCCTCTCACTCCGAAGACCTCTGGCAAAGAAGTCATTCTCATGACTGCAGAATCAAGTTGGAATTATAATAAGCCGCGCAAATTTGTGCCTCCAGATCTCCACAAAGAAGATTCAGGCTTCCAGGAATCTTTTAACCCAAAGAATTTTTATTCATGGAATTTGGATGATAAGAATGAAGGTGAAATATTAGATATGGTCAATAAAATGATGATATGCTTTCAAGCTTATATGTCTACAGGAAAACATGACCATGCAGAGGCAGTCAATGTTATTGTCTCTGGATTCAATGGCAATTTGGGTGTTTGGTGGAATACCCATCTCCCAAATGTTCAGAAAATGGAAATTCAGACCAGCACTAAAAATGGTGAACCAAATATCATTGGTGCGCTCCTGACTGCGATCATTGCAGAATTCTGTGGCTATAGTGCTACGATTGCAGAAAAACATAAACAGATCCTGCTGCAACTCAGAATCAAGACAGTATCCCAGTATCACTGGTATCATAAGCAATGGATCAGGAGAATCTATAAGATTGAGTTTGATAGAGCAGAAGAAAGGGTTTTCAAAGAAAAATATTTTGCTGGTCTGCCCTTAGGATTCCGGGAACTCCTGCGCGATAAATTTGAAGAAGATCTGTCTCTCCACACATGGGGCCAATTCAGAGCTGCTGCAGAAAAAATCTTCCTACAATATTGTGAAAATAAAAGGCTCGATAAAGACCTCTCCCACTCGGTCTCTTTTCGGGGTGGTAGGGAAGTCTGTCGGATGTTTGGCATTAAGCCTCCCAAAAAAGCTCACAAACATCACCTCGGCCATAAAACAAAAAAGTATAAAAGAAAGTCTGCTAGCAGATGGAAGGAAAAGTATCCTCCAGACCCAAGAAAAGAGCCAGAGAAAAGAAAAATGAAATGCTTCTATTGTGGCAAAGAAGGCCACTCTGCTTCTGAATGCTACAAACGAAATCAAGATTATCAGAGGAAGCAGAAAGGAACAAGGACTTGGTCTAACAGAGAAAAGGTATTTCCCAAGGTGGAACCTTTTGATGATAATCTCAGAGGAATACCTAGAAGAGCCCCTCCAAGAAAACACAACTTGATGCATATAGCAGCATCAGATGAAGAGAACACAGATGAGACCACTGAAACGGAAAACAGTGAACCAGAAAACACTGATCTCATGCATGTCCACCAGATGTACAATAATCCTTGCAAATGTGGTGGCAAATGTACTGAATGCCGAGAAGAGCAAGTGACTTATGACTCAGATAGTTCTTTGCAATCACATGAACAGGAGTTGTTTGCCGCTTGGACTAAACAAAATACTCGAACAGAGTCTTCCTCTTCCTCAAGCGACTCGGAAGCAGTAAATTGTTTCATGGCTGGTACCGACGATGAAGATGAAGAAGATCCTAAAGAATTGATAAAGAAAGCTATTGCCAGAATGAAAGAAGGAAGTAAAAAGAATGACTTGGTAAATAGCTTCAACAAGATTTTCTTGGACGACAAGAAAGGCAAAGGAGGACAAAGCTCAAAGCATAAATTCAGGAGAAAATATGTCCAAGAAACAGAATCAGAAAAAGAAAGCTCAGGAGAAGAAAAATTCAGATGGTCTTGGAAAGCTGCTAATCTCCCGAGAATGGAAAAAAATGTATACCCTCTCTTGGCTCAAATGCAACAAGAGCCACAAAAGATTGACCTGGCTACCCTACATAAGGAGCATCTAAAGCTGGTACATGAGGTTAAAGAGCTTAGGCTCTTGATTGAAGAAATGAAACAACAACCAGAATGATCACGATCAAAGCCTGAACAGTCTGAAGAAGATATGCATTTAATGGTCGTCGTACACCAGCAAACTGTGGTCAACTTGCATATCAAAATCCATGAAGATGAAGTCAAGGTACTTGCACTTATTGACTCCGGAGCAGACCTGTGTTTCCTAAAAAGGAAATATGTTGATCCTCACTACTGGGAACCATGTCGAACTCCAGTGCGGGGATTTGGAGGAAGAAAAGCAATTGAGTATAAAACCAGCTTTGGAAAGGTATGTCTTGGCAATTTTTATATAAACTGTATCTTTATGCTGGTTGAAGATGAATTTACTCATGAATGTATTATTGGAACTAGTTTGCTATCTACCACAATTCCCCATGGCGTCAAGTATAATAGCAGAGGCCAAATTGGTTATCATTTTACTGTTAAAAGAAAAGAAATATTTCTTCCACTAGTGTCATCTGAAGAAAGGACCCACTCTATCTGGACCCTAGAAGTAAATTCTGTGAAAGAAAAGATAAAAGAAAAAGGGATCCAGATTAGAGCAATCAAGAAAGCTGAGCACCTATACAGGCTAGAAGAAGAATTAAAGAATCCTAGTGTACAGCAAAAAATTGAAGAAATAAGAAAAGAATTTGCTGACAAGGTTTGCCACACATCTCCTAATGCATTCTGGCATAGGAAGCAGTTCTGGGTAAACCTAAAATACAGAGAAGAATTCCAAGGAAACCCTAGCAGAAGTAGAGCCATCCCAATGAATAAGGAATACAGACAACTCTGCAAAAGGGAAATTGAAGATTTGTTGCACAAAGGACTCATCCAAAGATCAAGAAGTCCATGGTCGTGTGCAGCATTTTATGTCAACAAACATTCAGAGCAGGTTCGAGGAGTTCCTAGAATGGTCATCAACTACAAACCTATGAATGATGCATTGGAATGGATACGGTATCCAATTCCAAACAAATCTGATTTGATTAAACGAATAGCAGGAGCCAAAATCTTTTCAAAGTTTGATCTCAAGTCTGGCTTTTGGCAAATCGGCATAAAACCAGAAGACCAGTATAAAACAGCCTTCAATGTGCCTCATGGACAATATGAATGGAAGGTAATGCCATTTGGTCTGAAGAATGCCCCTTCAGAGTTCCAGAGGATTATGGAGTCTGTTCTGGAACCATACATGGATTGGCTGATGGTATATATTGACGATATTTTAGTATTTTCAAAATCCATTGAGGAACACATAAAACATCTTAGAACACTATTGCATGTTATACACAAGAATGGGTTCGTTCTTTCGGAAAAGAAAATGAAATTGTTCCAAACTGATATTGAATTCTTGGGACAGAGAATTAAACATGGAAAGATAGAAGTTCAGAAGCATGCCATTGAATTTGCAGAAAAATTCCCTGATGTAATCACAGATAAAAAACAATTACAGAGATTTCTAGGATGCTTGAACTATGTTGCAGCTTACTATGAAAACTGTGCTCAAGATAGAAAGCTGCTTAATAAAAGATTGGGAACAAACCCTCCTCCATGGTCAAAGCAGCACACTGAAGCGGTTCGAAGGATAAAAGCAAAGGTGAGAACTCTTCCTATCCTTCATGTTATTGATGAAGATCTCATGAAGATCCTTGAGACTGATGCTTCAGAAGAAGGCTGGGGAGCAGTACTGAAGCAGTGCAGGAAAGACTGCAATGGTAAAGATGAAGAAATAGTATGGTTCACTTCAGGAACTTGGAATGATGCACAGAAAAAATACCATACTATTGATAAGGAAATAAAGGCTTGTCTAAATGCAATCCAGAAATTTGAGATTCATCTAATGAATAAGAAGTTCTTAATAAGAACAGACAGCCAAGCAATGAAGTTTGTATTGGAGAATCCAATACGAAACTCTACTGCTAAAGCAAAGTTTGCTAGATGGCAAGCATTGTTTTCTCAGTATGAGTTTGAAATTAAGCACATAAAGGGTTCTCAGAATTGTATTGCTGATTTTTTAACCAGAGAACATTTGCAGGAAAAATATGGAATCCAGACCCCAAGTTGCATGGTGATTATCATAGAATGGCATGAAGGAAGCAACACATGCAGATACTTAGATGAACAAATGAGTTGGAGTGACTACGCTAGCCAATGGAAGCCAACCTGGCAGCTTAGGTCTACAGAGGTATTGGATGAAAATCTGCAGCATCCCAACCTATTAATAAACCTGGTCCCAGAGCATCGACGGTATCCAACGTCAACAGTCACCGTCCCAAACATGGTTTACGGCCGACAACTACGACAAGCCATAGATGTCTCCCATACTCTCCAGACACATTTCCAAGACTTGCGTCTTATCAGTACAGAATCTGCTTTAGGTCAAGTCCTTGAACAATATTATTGTATTAATCAAATGCGTGGTCTGGCAGCTTGGCCAGGAAATGATGGTACCTTAAGATTCCCCCTCACAGATATCAACTATGGCAGCTACCAGAGGATGTGGTGGGATTTCTTAAAAAAGGACAATAGAGACCATGATTACTTTGCCAAAATCAAGTTTGGCCTCCAGCGAGCCCATGTGATCCATGAAATTCCTGACTGGATTCATTGTTGGTGGAATGATTTCGGCCTCAACAAAAGCGGAGTGGACCCTGCAATAATTTAGCACGAACATAGACAGTACTGTATCCCGTGCTCCAAGGTGGAAGACATGTATATAAGTGATGTGTGTGATAATACTCATTTACTACATACTTTTATTTCAAATAAATTCCAGTGGCTTGTGAAGACCAAAATTCAAGTACAAAACAGAAATGGGCAACGCATCATCATCCGGAGCATCTATACAAAAATGTGGGACCCCACTTATCAGCGTCGGTATGGCCATCCATACAACGATATGATAGAATGGCCCCAGACTCGTACTGCCTACAGTTTTTTAATTGATGACAATTGCTAGTGTCCTCATCATGAAAGGTTTTCCGTGGGATTCCTTAATAAAAATCTCCACTATGTATTGTCGTCGCGATCATAAGTAGTTTCTGTGATCTCCACTTTGTAAAAGCCACGTTCATGATTTGTCACATGGAGACTCAGGACACTTTCCTGACTTCTGGTGCGGTTTGACCCACATCTCCGACACAAATCTAACTGGCCATCTTTAAGGACGATTTGATTCGATTTCACGGGACCTACATTGGATCCTCCCAAAGGATCCAAGGCTCTTCCATGTTATAAATATGAGCCTGCCCTCTTCATTTGGCATTCGCATCCTTAGAGAGTCTAGAATTTGAGTCTGCAAGTGTTTCAGTAGTTGAAGCTTGCAAGGTCTAATAGGTGTCGAGGCAAGATTGTATGCTCTGCGAGTTGCCAGCACTGGTATAACATCGCACCAGAATATCTTAGCCTGTGTGTCCTAGATAGGTGTCTTTCTGATCTGTCTGCGCAGTGCTTCCAGAAGCCTTCGAGTAGGTTCAGCGCTTCGGCCCTTACCCAAAGATAAATGAGCCTGCGTGCATAAGGCAGAGGAATATTAGAAGTCTGAGAACTATTTGTAATCTGAAAGCTCTGTAATTATTTCGCTGCAATTAATATAAAGGTCTGGGTACCATTCCCAGTTTCGAATTTGTGTATTTCTGGTTTGTCTAAGCCGTATCACCCATTAGCCCGGGTCTGGAATTCCTTGCTATCTCATAAGATTCATTGTTCTGGTCGTGAATAGCAGTAAGTCACAAAGTAAGTCTCGAGGGAGCAGCAGTGCATGTTCAGCAAGTTAAGGAGCGATCGAAGAAAGATAGCAGGCGTGTGAGTTTCAGTCATTCGAGCCAGGAAAAGCAAGCCCGACGCTGGAAGTTGCTCCAGTCTACCAAGTGTAGAGGCCCCTGTGTACAATTGGTATCAGAGCCATCGATCATCTATACTCAGGTTCTCATGGATTCCCATATTCCTTATGATGAGTTGAGAAATAAATGTCTTACTGAATGTTCTACTTCCTCTATGAATGATTTATTTCCCAGTCGTGATATTCAATGGATAAATCATGGCAGTTCAGAGTTTGTTAATAATGATCCTACAAAACCTTTTGAACTACCCCGACTCTCAATAGATCAGATATATAAGGATATGTCTATGTTTCATTTTAAGTCTAGACAACTTTTCCAAGTTCGTGAAGGTGTTTCCGAAGTAACTGTAAATAATAGTTCAGCCGGTCAGACCCTTGGTCTCCTTGACCTAGCAGAAGTAAAAATTTATAAGAAAAAATATGGAAAGAATTTTGTTAATCTTGGTAGAGCCCTCATTGGAGTGGAACCTTTGGTCCGTCCTGGCATAAATGCCACAGCCCTTGTCTGCTGTTTGGATAATCTTCACAATAAGTTCATGGATGCATTAATTGGTGGAGTCCAAATGCCACTCTCAAATGGCATTCAATATCTGGATATAATTCCTGGCTTTAACATCTCTCTGAATGATCCCTGGATTCACAAAGTATTAGAGGTCAATATTTATACATCTGGTTTTGATATGAGGCCTGGAGCCTTAAACCTCCGGATTCATCATTCTCTTGCCCTACGATTCACTAATACTCAGAATCCCATCAATCAGTTATATCCCAGAGACCAAGACACGGCTGCAGTCTTGGTTCGAAGCGATCCCAGGAATGGCTCCCTCGTTCCTTCAAAAATTTCTTGGAACCAACTCAGCTTTCCTCCTGAGTGGGTGGTGGATGCCCCAAAACAGCCTCTTTCTCAGTCTGTCACCACCTCCGATATTCGTGAAGACTCCTCCTCTGTCGTTATCTCTTTCCCTCCTCCAACAGCCCAGCGTGGTGGGAATCTTCTACCCAGATCTACCTCTTTCCGCACAACTTCATCAACTTCCTCTGAACGCCCCATATAGATAATTGCACACAAAAATACAAAAATACAGAGAGATAGTTGTTAACCACACTAATTCTCATTAATGGAATGCATATTTATACAATGAGAGTGTCCATTGGGTTCAACTTTCCAAGTGGACTTTTGGACTCCCGAGTGACTCTTTCCATTCACCTAGTATTTTTTATATTCTCATCTGAATAGGGAGTTTAATAACATAATATGTTTCTAACACCAAGGATTAGGTTCCAACAGTTAAAATGAAAAGAACATTGAGGACAATGTTATTCCAAGGGGGAGGGGAATGTAATGCCTTGGTTTTGACACTTTGAAATTGATCTTATTTATATTGTCATTATGTTTTTATTTATTATGTTGCTTAAAAAAATGAGGTAGATGTCGTGGTGACTATGAACACTAACAAACATGATCATGGTAATATTGATGAAAGATTCCAAGGCTACTTGATGGGGATGGAACCAATGGGGCTATGAGTCCACCAAGGGAATGGTAAGGGGTTACCTATGCCTTATCATAATGGTTTACCATATCGATAAACCTCCTTGATTTGATAGCCATATTTTCATTTATCCTTAAGTTTATTTTAAACATGAATTGAGAACCTAGTTAAATTAAAGGGGAAATCTAAACACATGAGAACCTAGTAATCCTATGCCAAAAGTGCCTATCTCCTATTTTGTAGTAACTACCTCCTATCTTTAGGAACCAATAAAAAGGTGGAGGAAAGACTCCTCCCACACACTCATTCATTCCATTGATGGATGGAAATTCGAATGGGGAGAGAGGAGCTTGGAAAAAATAGGGTTCTTGGAAAGAAAAGAGGGGTTTTAAGGAAGAAAACTCAGCCCAACTCTCATATGAACCATGGAGAGATGAAAGAAAGGTTGTTGGGTGAGATTAGACGCCATTGGAGAGTATCTAGACACCAATGTAAATACCTAAGTATTGAAAGCATGTTAGGTTATTCAAAGAACCATAAAACCCATGTTCAAGAAGCTTCACAATGCTAGAAATGAAACCTAGAAGTAGGGAGTGTCTTGGGCTCACATTGACCATACTAAAGAGCACTGAGAGGAAGGGCATGCTTGAGGGACTGCTCAACAAATAAAGGATGAATTCTTGTGTTGTATGGATCAAGGGATGAGTGCCAAGAGTTGTGCTAGCTCAGGGGGTTAACAAAGAACCAGTAGTGACTTGTTTGCTTGGTATATTGGAAGCATGGGGTGGCATTATATAGTGGAATAGCCTATGGTTTGGAGGAAATCAGTCCTCCCATAGTCATTTGATTTATAGCATCATCTTGGAAAGATAAGCATACTCTTTATTCATTTTCATTTATGAATTTAATACTCTAGAATGTTGAGTACATGATATCATTATCATGATATTTTGAATGCAAATTTCGTATAGATGATGTATGTTGAGTTTTATGAAATCATGTACAAAAAAAGTATGATACAAGATTGGAATTTCTTGCAGGACAATTGTTTGGCAAAAGAGACAAGGGAAAGGTTTTCTTGTCCATTTATGATTGATAAATGGGTGCTATGAATGACTTGAAACTTTGTAATGACTAGGTAGTAAATATCCCTTGTTAAGAAAAGGAAAAAATGGAATTTTTCCTATGGATGCATCTCCTTTCCTTACTACATGTTTTCTGAGTTTTTGTATGTGAATCTTGCCAAGTCAACATAATATTTGGTTTGAAGTTGAAGAAGTCTTGTAGCTTCAAAAAGGACCAAATCCCTATACTTTGAGCATTTTAGGGATGTGGAGAACACATTTTAAAGATGCAACTATATCCCCAAAAATACATAGTGCATACATGTGCATTTTGGTATATAGACGCTAGACATCCATGAAAATTCTCCTAAAAAATCACAAATACCTAGTTTGTCATTTGAGAGATATGAGTAAAAATCAGCTAAAGGCTTAAGCCTTTTGATGTAGAGAAGAAGAGGGGCTGGACTAGGGAGTTGGGCCTAAATATATGTAGATATTTAAATTTGAGAGATAACATCGTTGTTGTTAGGTTTGTACAATAAGGATTATGAATGCAATGGCTATATAAGATGAGATGCACTATACTATTGGGATTTATCATTAATGGATTAGTGCTGGGATTTATCATTAATGGATAAGCACTAATGGATAAGCACTTGAACCTATGTTGTAAAGGCCAAATGATGTCTTGATTTATTAAAAAGCCTACTACTATAAAATGTGGCTTACTTGATTTACATCTGGTACCATTTTATTTTTCTTTTGTGGCATGAAATATAGAGAGGAATCCTAGAAACAAGGAGTTATTAAAACTTGTAACATGTATTATGTTGTAGTGGGATAATTACAAAGCCCTTTAGTGAAGGGAGGCATATATATCTAGTCAAGTTTTATCTATATATTGAATGTTTCAAACTGACCTCTTAATTACGACTTAATTCCAATTGTTTGAGAAGTCAATCATTATGGGTTTTCTTTTTCCGTATTTGCTCTACCTAAGTCTACTCCTCTTCCCACATTGTCCTCAATATTATATTCATTTTGTTGTCTACCCTAAGTTTATCTTGAAATATTCAATTAATAGTTTGTTTTTCATAGAAATGATGTGATTACATATTTGGTAACGTTTGAAAATGATTCCAGGGTTTAATTTGGTGAATAAGATTGAAATTCTATGTTGTAATGTGGAAAAGTTAGCCATCTCCCTTGCATAACATGCCATTAGTTCCAATTATTCACCACTTGTCTTTGTTTCTATGAGAGAGAATGATTTATTCTCATTTTATAGTTACCCTTAAATGAAATCCACGTTCCATATCCCTTAAATGAAATCCACGTTCAATATTTTTTAGGATAGCGTCCTATTTTATGGTAAGTGTTGACCGTAATATCTCATTGTATTTCTCATTTCATTCCATTGTAATATGTTTATATCTCATATATGATTGGATAGTAAGACTTAAATTTAGTTAGTATCGATATTAATGATAAAAAAATTAGACTTTGATCCATTGTTTACTGCATCGTTAATGTAATAATCGCACATTTAAGTATGTTGTGACTATAATACAAATTTTACATACTAGAAACTTCAAGCTAGAGAACAATATTTTGAAACAAATTACATAATACCCTAATCTACATAGAAAATTGAGAAGATTACATCTCTATTCAATTTAATAACTCCTCTTATGTATACAAGATACTCTAATACAAATCTCACGAGAACCCCATGTTTTTTTGTAAAGCTACAAGATTATATTAGAACAAAGAAATAGAGGTTACATCAAAAAATACATGTCTGTCAGCTTGCTCGGGTGGCCTAAGGTGGTGAAGCCACCATCCTAGGTACTCAAAAATGTTGAAAAAACTTTTAACATGACAAAAAAGACCCTTATGGGGCGGTACTGCATAACTGTAGTTATGAGTCGGATTCAGTTCATACATAGCATTCTTAATTACATAGCTGAAAAACGAACATAAAATTAAATTGAAAAGATAAACTGAGTGTCGCATAGATAACCCAGAGCCACCGCGGTCCTTCTAGGAGCTTGCTTATGCATAAGGAAAATTGGGTGTTTCCTCTATGATGAGGCAGCCACCATAGAAGTTGTCGTCCAACTTCTGAGAGGGGAGATTTGGAGATGGAGGCAGAGCATTGCATCTTGGGGAAGTGTGGCCTTCCTTCTGCTCTTTGGTTTTACTATTATGTACAGGTCCCATGGTGGACGACACCGAAGAGGGGGGAGCCTGCGGGGGGGCTTCCAAGGAGGCCCCGGTCCTAGGAAGGAAACCAACGAGAGCTCAATGCCTAACTAACCTCTGAATTGACTGGTGTTTATGCTTGTGTTGGCTTCTTGTTGCAGACCATCAAATTCGTTTCTACGAACCAGGGAGTAGTTATCCGAGACAAAGTCAGAATCTATACCCTCAAGTCGCTCCCCTAGCTTGACGATGTTGGTTCTGATATCCCTGAGCATGAATCTATTGGCACTCCAGCTAGCAGTCATTTCATCTACAAGAGTGCTCATCATGTTATTCACTAACCAGTAGTAGTTGATTCTACCACCATGCCTCCCTGAGGCCAGAATGACTGAGACTCTGCGCGCTTTCCAGCCATCAATCAGGCTACAGGTTGATGCAAAGACACCGTCTATGTAGCCGTCCATGGTGACCCAGTTTGAGGTGTTTTTGGTGCTTCTTCTAGTGCCACGCCTGTTGTCGTCCCTTCTCAGAGTTACTCAAGGTCTTGTCATGGTGAAGTACCAACATGGAATAATGCTAACTAGATGGATAATAGGAGCTTCCACGTTCGACTGTGAGGCTTCCAACTCATCGATGCAAATGCAGACGCTACTTCAGGATAACATTCTCACCTTATCCCCGTTGGTGGTGTTAATGCACATGTCAGTCACCTTGGTGGTGATGACTCGTTAAATAGGTTGGTACCTCTCGTCTCGAGCTCCCTCGACGAAGTGACTTCCACAACCCGAGGAGTTATTGCACCAGCTATCCTCCGCTCGAACAACACTAAATCCTCACTGTCACCTTGATCACAGTGCTGGCTTGGGTCGCCTTGCTGACATGTGCTTGGTGTCTTGTGTTGGAAGCATGTGTAGGTCACCTCATCACTCGGATCTGTGGTCACAAAAACCCCATGTTAACCTCAAACACCAAGTCAAATGCAAAATTCACAAACACCAGATAAGGATACTTTATAACATTATATAATTAACAAATGTGTTATGAAGGAAATTCAGAGATATCTTGACAAATGTGTTACAAAGAAAATTTAGAAAGATTAAACACATTAAGGTTTCTATCAGGTTGATTTAAGACAAATATATGAAAAGTATATACATTTTTATAGGATCTCTTATTAGCTTACATCTTCAATGAAAGTGGTTACTTTCTCTAAAAAATGAGATCTCAAGTTTTAATTAATTATGTAAGGTTCAAATCCTTATATCTGAGGTGTTGGCTAATTATCTATTTAGAAGAAGAAGAAACAACTTATATTATTTAATATACACGATGATATAATAATAAATAATAATAATAGTTGTTGTTTATATATTACTTATAGGTTTTTATGTTTTTTACATTTACATTTTCTATCATATATATATATATAATGCTCTATCATTTTGATGTATTGTTTTTATTATTGTTTTGAGAGTATTGTTAATGATGAAAATTATTTTTATCAATTTCAAATTAAATTTATCTTATTTATAAATTAATTGTTTAAAAATATTGATGAAGATGAAGATGATTTTTATATACCCATGCAGGAGAACGAGTGCTAGGGTTTTGGAGATGGTCGCATTATTCTGAAGATGGTTGGAGCAGGCCCAAGCCTTTCCACTTCTACGTTAGGGATCTGCAGACGGTCGCGTGCCAGTGAGGCAGACCTCCGTTGGCCACCGAGCCTGGTCTCCACGCAGGAAAATGGCGGCCAATTACCTCTCCATTGCTCACACCTCTTGTTCATCTCCAGTCGGGGGAGTTCCCTCAATCCCAGTTTCACTCTTCAAAGGGGGAAACGCTGCCGGCAGCCAACTGCCCTTGATTGTCCAGGAAATACCAATGCCCTCCATTGCGGTGGTAGCAGAATATTTGGTGGAAGCAAGGAATTTCACAGAGTCAGCTTTGGTTTTTCGTTTCAATGGATTCTGACCTGTCCTGGTTGATCTCCATAAGTGGATTTCTAAGGTATGTAAGCCCCTTGTTTCTCAGAAAATTTCTATTTATCCCTTTGCGCGGGGTTTTTTTGTTGTGGATTTCAATTCTCCTGAGGAAAAAAAGATCATTCTAGATTCAGGTCCGTGGTTTTGGGGAAGTTCAGGGCTATTTAGGAAACCCTGGAGCCCTCTTTTTGGCCCAACTACTGACCAGATCTCATCTGCTCCAGTTTCGGTTCGGCTTCCAAATTTTCCCTTGCATCTCTGGAACTCTGCCTCGCTTAAAGCTATTGGAAATGCGTTGGGATCCTTCTACGATCGAAGTCCATAAACAAAGGATTACATAAAAACTACCTTTGCTCGCATATGTGTGGAAATGGATTTCAGCCATGGATTTGCTGTTGAGATCCATTTGACTAGTAAGGATTATGTGTGGGTGCAAAAGGTAGATTATGAAAATGTGATGTTCAGATGCAGATCTTGCTTTGCAACTGGACATCTTGTCAAAGATTGTCCAAAAGCCTCTCAGAACCCCTAATCCAAAAAATTTCATTGCAAATCTACCTAGTGGGTTGGAGCAAACTCTAAGCATTATACAGTAAGCAGAAATGAAGATCTATCCAAAGAGGCACCATCACAAGATAAGGAATCTCCTCCGGCTAAAAAAGAGGACACTCTAGAAGAACAAAGGATCCCCGCCATTGATAAGAATCCACGTGCAGCTTCACGGGATAGTGCGATCCAACAGATGGACCCGAAAACTCCATCTCCTTAGGATGCACCCGAAGATGCAGAAGCTAATGTCGAGCCTTTAGATTGGACCAAGGTCAGGAAAAAAAAAGAAAAAAAAAAAGAGAAAAAGAAAAGAAAAAAGAGCTTCACCCTCTGTGAAGCCAAAAGAAAATTCAATCTCTCAAAGAAAAACAAGAAGCCATCAAACTTCAAATCATTAATCTCTGGATTGCATCGAGATTTGTTGTGAAGCCAAAAGAAAATTCAATCTCTCAAAGAAAAACAAGAAGCCATCAAACTTCAAATCGTTAATCTCTGGATTGCATCGAGATTTGTATGTAAGAAGTAGGACAACAACAATTTTGGTCTTGTTAATAGTAGATATAGCTCAGAAATCCTTCTCGGGAAATTTGTAAAGGAGACATAATCTCCATAGAATAAGAAAGTATCAGGATAAGTATAGACTGGCTACAGATGAACAAGGAGTCATGGACTTAGTCCTCTCTTGGGATCAGCCTATCTTCGGAACTTTGTAACCTTTGTTTCTCTTTTTTTTTTATATAAAAGCTTCTTAATCGTTTTTGTTAAAAAAAAGAATAGAAAAAAAAGATGAAGACAATTTTTATTTATTAAAATTAAGTTTAATTTATTTTAAATTTTAAATTATTATTCAATTTTAATAACATAATTTATTTTATTTTATTTCGATAAATTATTAGTGTTCTACACATATTATCTATAATAAACAAGTGCTACGGTAGCTAGTTCCTTCCCCGTAATATAAAGATAGTTAAATTACAAAATATAAATAAAAAGAATATAAGTTGAGATAGCCCTATAATTAATTCCCTATATTATGTAGTTGAATATATATATATATATATATATATATTCAACTACATAACATAGGGAATTCCCTATGTTATGTAGTTGAATATATATATATATATATATATAGATAATATTTTTATTATTTATGAATATATATTATATAATTTGTCATATAAGTTTCAATATTATGTATGCAGTAGTCATAATATCAATCTTAAGCGATTGTTAATATGTTTTTGCTTACACTGTATCATGTCATTGATTCCCGTAAAAAAATATAAATTTACTTTAGTAACCTATGATAAAAGAAAAGAAAAAAACGCTAAAAAAATCTTCAAAGTTAAAACATTGCATAATTTGTTTATACATTGGCATCTTGTCTTATAAGTTTAGTTTGCATTGCATAATTTGTTTATACATTGGCATCTTGTTTTATAGGTTTAGTTTAATTGCATTGATGTGTGAATATAATGGTATCTTTTTAATCAAATATGGTAAAAAGAAAATAAAGTGCAATAATTTTTTTCATATAAAATTAAAGTATATTTCAAAACGCTAAAAAAATCTTCAAAGTTAAAACATTGCATAATTTGTTTATACATTGACATCTTGTTTTATAAGTTTAATTGCAATGAAGTATAATGGTATCTTTTCAATCAAATATGATAAAGAGAAAGTAAAAGTGCAATGATTTCTTTCATATAAAATTAAAGTATCTGTGAATTAAGAGATTCATCTTTAACTTAAAATTTTTATTTTATTTAAACTAAAATTTTAAATTATAAAAAACTTAAAGTGAAAAAAATTGTAGTATTTGTGTTTATATTTTCATACTCAAGTAAGATATATATATATATATATTATAATTTTCTTATTTATTAAATTAATATTTAGAAACTATGTGATTGAAAAAAAAATCTATTTGATTGAAAATCATTCCACTAAACCTAATGACTTAACATAAGTTCTTAAAATGCCCCCAAAGAAACAAACATAAAAAATAATTATCGATACGTGAGAAAGCGGATTAATTTGACACGTTACTAAGTAGTATCGTGAAATCAACGTACTTGGAACTTAGATGTTAAGTGATTGCGTGGACCAATGAGGTGGGATATATATTCATGTTCCCCTTAGTTTTAGAACTGTAAGATAGTAGTATAATTTTGAATTGACAATTTTAAGATACAATGTAATCATTTCAAAATAAGAAGTTGACAATTAAAATGTTAGTTAAATTAATTTTAATAAATATTAAAAATATAATAAATAAATTATAATGTTAAACTTTAGTGAATGTCAAAAAAATATTTTAAATCAAAATAAATTAATATATGTTTAACTAATTATATAAATGTATAATAATTTTGCCTGTAGAAGGAATAATAATATGGTGGTATAAGATGACTTTATTTTGGGTTTGTAACAATGTGTATTTTTTGATAAGTACCTGAGTGGGCCTAATAGTTAAGAACATGTGTTATCTCTGAGGATGTCACAAATTCAAAACCGGCGAGGTGTAGAGTTTCTCATTGGTTCATCAGCCAGTTGTTGGATATACCCTTGAGAAGTTGTTGTTCCCATGATTAAAAAAAACAATGTATATCTTTATTTTATATAAGAAAATAACTTTTATAATCTTCTAATTACTCACCAAATTGCTTAAGGTTATGCTTTGTTTTGTTTAAGTTTTATTTATTTACCATAACAATGTTTATATTTACATGTTCATACTTTGCCTCACAAATAATCTTCAAAAATTTTAAAACTTATGTATTATTTTTAAAATAAAATAATTATTTTATAAAGATTTCATTTGGTATTTAAGCACAATCTTACAATTACTCTCTTCCAAACCATTTGACATAATTCTTGATCTTCAAGTTTTTTTATTTATTTCTTATATGTTTATAGTTAACTTTATAACTATTATAATTATTTGAAAGTTTATGTATTATTTTTAAATTTAATTATTTCAAAATAAAAATATTTATAAAGATTTTATTAGCATCTTATTAGTGATGTCAAGATATATTTTTCATTGAAAAGTCAAAGATTTTTGATATGGCATTATGTTGTTTTCATAATATTTGGTAATCTTTTTAGAAAAATGTGTATATATTCTATTTTCTAAAAATTGAAATTTGATATTTTTCATTAGTGAATGATGCTTATGATAAGACATTAATCTCTACATGAGGGCATTTTAATTGTCAAAAGTTAAAATACAATTAAAAATAATTTAAAAAAATAAAAATTCCACAATAATTTTAAAAGTTACTACAATTAAAATTAATTTAAAAATTAAAAATTCCACAATTTTACATGTCAGTCCTTTGATTTATTGATGGAAGGCAGGACAGTGTCATGGAGCAAGCATAGGAGAACGAAGGAGATAGAAAGCAACATTTATTTGTATATGAGGAGAGTTTGACAAGTCACCCTCTTGATTGGCTATGTGGGTAGGATAAAAGACAACCAAAAGGCTCTTCTTTTCCGGCAATTTTGGAATAAAAAACAGTTAAAATTCTTGCTGTAAATTGCTATTTTCGCAATTTTGTAATTTTTGTATTTGGGATTATCTATTCTAGACTAATTGCCCAATTTTAAAACTACCCAGATCGGGATGGCAATCTGAGCACTCCAAATTGCTATTTTGACAAAACTTGCTCTGTCGAATTCGGGCCAGTCGGGGCGTTTTAGTTAACCCTTATACAGCTCCTTGGATATGGCCTGGAAAGCAGGAGAGTGCCATTCAATGCTTAAGCCACCAGTAGACACAAGAAATCAGATTTTAGGTGTTATCCGTGATGTGCATTCAACAATGTAGGCTTTAGGTTGTTGTGGGAGTTATTGTGAGAAACAGGGCACTGCAAGTTGTATTGCAAGTATTGTTGTTGTTACAATGATAAATGGAAGAAAATTCCAGATTTCTTGTGGTCATTAGGATAGCTTTGTTCTGGGTCAGAGATTGGAGTTGCATTGTCGTGATTTGAGCTGCATCCAGGTAATGTTATAAATTCAGACGATGTTCTAAATTCATGTGTAGCACAAGGCATTGTTGTGATTAGGTGAGAAAATGCAAGGCCTGGAACATTGTCCAGGTCCTATAATGGAATGATTGCAGACACTAGAAATGCTTCCACATGACTGTTCTTTGTATCTAGACCAAAAATGTTACTTAATTTGTTGCTTAAAATGAATATTGTATTGGATATCAGAGAGGCAAGAAAAACAGGAAATTGTAGTCTCTAAGAATAGGGATCCATCGCATATTGTAGAGGGAAAATGTAATGATGGGATAGGAAGGACAATCACATTTTGTTGGATCAAACAGCCATAGAACACAATATGTAGTGGAAGAAATTAAAATAAAAAAGCAAATAACGACACACACATATAATATACGTAGAGATTTACGTGGTAAAACTCTCTATAGGGAAACATCCACGGAGCAATAGTATCGGTCTTCTTATTATTTAGCAACTGAAGATTACAACAACTCTCAACTCTCTAATACTTCTCTACGAGAATACAAGAAATATATACATTTATTACACGGTTACTCATAACTGAACATACTCGGTTAGAAAATTACATAGTCACCGAGAGACCGGTTGTCACCTGTTTCCGACAATCTCCACCTTGACAACAATTTACCTGATACCATTGCTCATTGCTCTATTCATCACCTTTCCTGCAAGCCTAGAGAAGCTAAGCACCACCATAGCTTCTCTAAAGTAACTGGCTTCGTGAACATGTCTGCACTATTCTTTTGAGTGTGAACCTTTTCAAGAACCACTCCACCTTCATCAACAACATGCCTAACAAAATGATATTTTACAGGAATATGTTTTGTCTTACTGTGATAAGCTGGATTTTTAGCCAAATGAATAGCACTTTGACTATCACAGAAATTTTTTTTAATGTTCAGAACATTTCCTAACTCACCCAGCAAACCTTTTAACCAGACCACCTCTTTGCAAGCATGTGAAGCAGCTATATATTCTGCCTCTGTAGTGGACAAAGCAACAATATTCTGAAGCTTCGACATCCAACTAATAGCTCCACCTGCAAGAGTAAAAACATAACCTAAAGTGGACCTCCTCTTGTCCAAATCACCTGCAAAATCAGAATCAACATAACCACAGACTATATCACTGCAACCATCAAAAGTGATACAATAGTCGCTTGCGCCTCTAAGATATCGAAGCACCCATTTCACTGCTGCCCAATGCTCTTTTCTTGGGTTTGCCATGTATCTACTGACAACACCAACTGCATGTGAAATATCTGGTCTTGTACTTATCATCGCATACATCAAACTTCCTACTGCATTAGCATATGGTACACGAGACATATACTTCTTTTCTTCATCATTTTTAGGACTCAAACCTGAAAAAAGCTTAAAATGAGAAGCTAAAGGGATATTAGCAGGTTTCACCTTATCCATATCGAATCTCTGAAGTATTTTCTCCACATACTTCTTTTTTGATAACCACAGCTTGCCATTTTTCCTGTCTTTATGTATCTGCATGCCCAAGATATGATTTGTTGCTCCTAGATCCTTCATATCAAATGTCCTAGCCAACTGAGCCTTTAACCTGCTGATTTCAAACATGCTCTTGCTTGCAACAAGCATATCATCAACATATAATACCAAAATAATAAACGTGTCATTTTCCAACTTTTTAAAGTACACACAATGATCATACTCACTCCTGGTAAAATTCCGACTCACCATGAAAGAATCAAACTTCTTGTACGATTTCCTGGGAGACTGCCTCAGGCCATACAATGATTTTTTGAGCTTGCAAACAAACCTCTTGTTACGATTCTAAACAAACCCTTCTGGTTGTTCCATGAAAATTTCCTCATCTAAATCTCCATGTAAGAAAGTTGTTTTGACATCTAGCTACTCTAACTCCAAATCATATAAAGCAACTAGTGCTAACAAAATTCTGATAGAAACAAGTTTCACAACTGGTGAAAAAATCTCATGAAAGTCAATACCTGCTTTCTTAGAAAACCCTTTTGCAACTAGTCTGGCTTTGTACTTCGGAACAATGTCATCAGCACATTTCTTCAGTTTGTACACCCATTTGCAGCCAACCACTTTCCTACTCTCCGGAAGTTCCACAAGATCCCATGTTTTGTTCTTTGCCAAAGAATTCATTTCTTCTTTCATTGCATGTTTCCATTTGTCATTGTCAGACACTTCTAATGCTTTCTTATAACCATTAGGTTCTCCTTCATTAGAAATGAAAGCAACAGATGTGACAAAATCATCATACCTGTTTGGAAAAGTTATGTTCCGCGTAGATTTCGTAGAGTTTGTTGTGGTATTTCCTCTATTTCTGTGTGCTCATCCTCTTCTTGAGGAGTGTCCTCATGAATATCCTCTTCCTGGACATCCTCATGATTCCCCCTCATAAATGACTGAGTATCAAATTGAATTTGCTGAAACTGTGGTACATTAACCTGTTTCAAATCATTACTTACATCTACATTTGTCAGAGAAAGTTCATCAAATATTACATCTATGTTTATGATGATTTTGTGGACAGTAGGATTCCACAACCTATATCCCTTAACACCATCACCATATCCAACAAAGACCAATTTTCTTGACTTAGGATCTAGTTTGGAATGCTAATTTTTCGGAATAAGTGCATAGGATTCACAACCAAATACTCTAAGATTAGAATAATCACATGATTGACCTGTCCATACCTCTTCTGGAGTTTTGTAGTCAATTGCCGTTGATGGTGATCAATTGAACAGGTAACAACCTGTAAGCAATGCCTCTCCCCACAATTCCTGTTGCAACTTCGCATTACTGAGCATACTCCTTGTTCTTTCAAGAAGAGTCATGTTCATGCGTTCAACAACGTTGTTCTACTGCGGAGTGTAAACAGTGGTCTTATGCCTCTCGATCCCATCCTTCTTGCAATAATGATCAAACTCCTTTGAAGTAAATTCAGTTCCATTATCTGTTCTAAGACATTTAATGAACCTGCCAGTGCTCTTTTCAACCAAAGCTCTAAACTGCTTATCAAAAACATCAACTTTTCTCTTTAATAAATAGATCCAGAGTTTCCTCGAGTAATCATCTATAAAACTAACAAAATATGATGATCCCCCATAAGAAATTGTAGGAGATGGGCCCCATAGATCATAATGAACATAGTCTAGGATACTTTTAATAGTGTGTTTTCCATATTTAAATTTTTGTCTAGCTTGTTTACCATAAATACAGTGCTCACAAAACTTCAAATCTGGAGATTTCAAACTAGGAAGTAACTTTCGATCAACAAGTACCTTCATTCCTCTTTCACTGATATGACCTAACCGTTGATGCCATAGACGAGTGAAGTCTGCTGCACCAACTGATGCTACTATTGCGTGATCGATTTTCATCCTCCCTTCAAATCTATACAGGTTCCCGACGTTGTTTTCCTTCATAACAACCAAAATACCTTTTGATACCTTCATAACTCTACCTTGAACTGTAAATTTGTAACCAACACCATCAAGAACTCCCATTGATATCAAGTTCTTCCTTAGTTCAGGTACATGTCTCACATTTGTTAGAGTCCTAACAGTCCCATCATACATTTTTATTCTAATACTCCCTATCCCAACAGTTTTACATGAAACATCGTTTCCCATATAAACTAACCCTTCATCTACAGATTGGTATGTGGAATATCAATTTCTATGAAGACACATGTTGTGAGATGATCCAGAATCAATTAACCAATCAGAATGGTATTTTGAGATAGTACATGTAGATAATACCTCATCAATCATACCTGAATCATTCTTGATTATGTTTGCCTCATTTGTAGAGTTCTCCTCCTCAGAAGCTCACTTGCGTTTCCAGCAATCTTTATTAAGATGTCCTACTTTATTGCAGAACCAACACTTCAATTTACTCTTTTTGCCCTTCGACTTTGACCTTGATATACCCCTTGAATGTTTCCCTCTTTCACTCGTTCTTCCCCTAGCCACCATTACTTCTGATGTCGAGGTTTCAAGACTAGATTTTTTTCGAGTTTCCTCAGAAAGTAAGGCTCCCACAACATCATCGAAGGTAATAGACTCAGTAGAACTCAAACTTATAGAAGTTACAAAATGTGCCCAAGACTCAAGCAAAGAGCACAACAGTAAAATCGCCTTGTCTTTAGATTTAATAATATCTTCCATACTAGCTAACTGACAAATAAGAGTATTGAACGCATTCAAGTGATCAGAAATTTTTGTACCTTCTTTCAGACGCAAGGTAAATAACTGCCGCTTCAGGAGGATTTTATTCGTCAAGGATTTAGTCATTGACAAACTTTCCAACTTTGTCGAGAGACCTGTTGCTATAGTTTCAGACATGATGTTAAATAAAACATCGTCTTCCAAGCACAGACGAATAGCACTAAGAGCTCTTTCATCCATCTCCCCCCAGTCTTCATCTGAAATATCCGTGGGTTTCTTTGTCTTACCTGCTAGTGCCTTCGCCACTCCTTGTTGCACGAGCATATCCCGCATCTTGACCTTCCATAACTCGAAATTATTACTCCCCTTGAACTTCTCAATTTCAAATTTAACACTCTGCATTTTCGCCATTTTTTCCTCAAAAAAACCGGATCAAATTTTTATAAAAGATTAATATCTCAAATAAACACCAAGCCAGCAAACCCTTTTCAAAAAATTGTGGAACGACAAATTTAATATTTAATCCATTATATATACTTTTTTTTCTCTATACTATCCACTATATAAAAAATTAAATGATCCACTTATTTTAATTTTCACTTAGGTAGGCTTAACAAACTCCATATCATTCACGCTTTAACCCAAAAGGAAATATTAAATATTATATGATAACCTTTAACAAAAAAACTGTCGCGTGCCATAAGATTGTCGCGCCCCAACAAGCTTAGGACTCGCGATAATTCAAGATTTTAGCCCTTATCTTCTTAGGCTTCAAGGCTTTTTTCTTCTAGTAATTTTTGACCCGTAAAACAAATTGAAATTTCTCGCAATAATTCAAGATTTTGGCCCTTCTCTTCTGAGGTTTCAAGGCTTTTCTCTTCTAGTAATTTTTGACTCGTAAAACAAATTGAAATTTTTTGAAAAATAACAATACACACATATAATATACGCAGAGATTTACTTAGTAAAACCCTCTATAGAGAGACATCCATCGAGCAATGTATCGGTCTTCTTATTATTCAGTAATTGGAGATTACAACAACTCTCAACTCTCTAATACTTCTTTACCAGAATACAAGAAATATAATGAACATACTCAGTTAGAGAGACCGGTTGTCACCAGTTTCCAACACATTTAAGAGAGCTAGATTGCAAAATCATGCAATTGCATAAATTAAATAGAATTTGTAGAAATGAAATAATACTTGTTTTCCATCAACTTATCTAAGTTATAGCGAAATTGTAATCGTCTCCTACTGGAAATTGCTTCGAAATGGCAAAGAAACGTACCGCTGTAGGAAACAGGTCTCAGGTCTCTTGCCTGTAAGCTGTATCTCTATTAAACGTATTTTGGGGAAGATGCTTACTCAGTAGCTTCACATACCCACCAGCAGAATGAAGTTTCTGCTCATGCAGCTTGACAGAAAATTGAAGAACATGTGTGTCACTGGGAACTCGGCCGAAGTGAGAAAAAAAATCCCATGTGGCCGAGGTAAGAAACATAACCACCTGTAGGAAACAGGTCTCTTTTCTCTAACATGTATCTCTAACCTGTATCTCCATCAAATTTTGATGAAGATGCCACCACGTCTAAGCATATCTTAATTTGGTCGGTTATGTGTCAAACTAGTAGGTAATAGTTGTCATTGAGCAGGTGAATTCATTGTAACATAATTCGAGTACGAATACAAATATTAATATGATTAGATACTTGTAATTTACAATCATCATTATTAAAAAATATAAACATTAGTGATGCTACATGGACTTCCCTAAATGCCTTCCAGCATACATGCAGAGAGCAAGTGTTGAGAACAACTGGTGGGTTCTCAGGACATTTGTGCAAATAATGGAATGGTTTTTGTTTCTTATAAGCATGTGTTAGAGTAAGTCAATGGACTTACGAAACCAAACCCTCCAATTCTGTAAGTATTATGTAAGTCAGACCAACTTTGTATATTCTTTGCATTCTGTGGATGAAAACATGTTCTGGGCCACAGCTTCTTCGTCAGATATTGCGGCTGTTATTTTCAGCCTCTTAAAAATACATCTTGTTTTTACAGATATTGCGGCTGTTTTGAGTATGTTAGTAGTATATATTTTCAGCCTCTTAAAAGTATATCTTGTTTTTTTTAAATAGTAGTTTTTGTTATTTTGGGCAAATTCAAATATTGGATTTTAATTCAGTGATATCAATGTTTTCGAAATCATAATATAGTATTAAAGAAGTCATTTAAATATTGGATGATTTCGCTCTGATGGGGTTTTTACAAAATCTGAATTTAAACTGATTTAATACTATAAAAAATTTCTAGGTTATTCAAAATTTTAGAGTTTGAGATTTGTAGTCAGATTTTGTAAAAATTTCTATAGAATTTTTTCAAAATTGTGTCAGAAAAATCAAATATTTTAGTTTAAGCCATTTTTAAATTTCTGTCCAAAATTTTCAAAATTGTGCCTTAGATTGGAACTTTCAGAATGCCTACTGCGAAAAAATGTTACTTGATCTACTTTTGGTACCATTTTATTTTTATTTCTTGGCATGAAATATAAAGAGGAAACTTGCTCAATGAGAAGTTATCACAACTTGTAACAAGTATTATGTTGCAATGGGATAGCTAGAGTGCACTCCAATCAAGGAAGGAGTACATGTCTAGTTGTTTTATCTATATATATTGAATGTTGAAAATTGAAATCTTAATTTTGATCTCATTTTGGTTGTTCAAGTATCCATCCATTATGGGTTTGATTTTTATTTATTTATTTTACGTAAGTCAACTCTATTGTCTATATTGTCTTTAGTCCTAACCTCTAAAGTCTCTAGTTTAAGTCTTATATTTACGTTTTACTTTGTATTAAAAGTGAAAAGTAAAGTCTCTAAAGTCTCATATTTACTTTTTACTTTGTATTAAAAGTAAAAAGGAAAGTCTCTAGTTTAAGTCTCATATTTACTTTTTACTTTGTATTATTATTTTTTATTTATGACCGACATAATATTTACCACCTAATCCTAAGCTCTAAAGTCTCTAGTTTAAGTCTCATATTTACTTTTTACTTTGTATTATTCTTTTTTGTTTATGGCCGACATAATATTTATTGCTTTTTACTTTGTATTATTTTGTTACTCGACAAACAAGATCTCCCTCATACTGGGCTGTAGAGTGCCTCTCGACCCAATTATGTTCATTTTGTCCTCTACCCTACCTATCTTAAACTATGAAATTAATAATTCACAAAAATAAAATAACTAATTATTTGGTAATGATTGAAAGTCTCCAAGATTTAATTTGGTGAATAAGAATAGAAGTCTTTGGTGTAATATGGAAAGTTCATTCACTTCCCTTAGCATGTGCCCATAATTCCAACTATTCGTGCCACAAAATCCATTATTTCCTATTTAAGATTGAATGATTTATGCTCATCTTATAGGTACCTTTAAATGAAATCTATAATTAATGTAATGCTTAGAAAAATAATACATTTTTAGATGACTTTCTATTTCATGGGAAGTGTGGCCTATAACATCCTATTTTATTTCAATGTAAGATATTTGTATCTCACATTTCACACTTTATTGGTTTGTATCTCATGTATGATTAGATGGGAGTTAAATTAATTTATTTAATGTTAGTAATAACAATAAAAAAAAAATTGGACTTTATCCATTTATGATTACTAATAATCATATATTTAAGTGCACTGTGACAATAATAAAAATTTTGCACAATAAAAACTCCCTAAAAATTACAAGCTAAACAAGAATACTTTGTAACAAATTGCATAATTAAAAACTACAAGCTAAACAAGAATACTTTGTAACAAATTGCATAATTATGTGGGATATAATGAGAATCGAATACAAACCTAATGAATAATGAGAATATGGATGTCAACATCAAACACCAAGTTGGATGAAAAATTGACAACCCCAATAACATTGGATAAGGATACTATATAACATTACATAATTAATGAATGTGTTATGAAGAAAATTCGGAGATACCTTAACAAATATGACGAGAGATATTAAACACATTAAAATTTGAATGAAAAATTAACAACCTCAATAACATCACATAATTAATGAATGTGCTATTAACAAATATGATAGGAGATATTAAACGCATTAAGGTCTTTATCAGGTTTATTTAAGACAAAGATATGAGAATTATATTTTTTTACAAAATCTCTTATTAGTTTTACAACTCCAACGAAAGGGCATGCAATAAAGGTTACTTATATTGTCCTTTATTTCAAGTGAAAATTATTTTTAATTTAAAGGGATTATGATGCAAGTCATAGTTCCACCGTATTGTTAGAAACTTTAAAACTTTATCCTTGATCTATTTTAAGACATTCTTTAAAAAAAATGTACATAAAAGTAGAAGTATGTGTTACTAGAAAATTTCCCGTCATTAATAATGTAGCAATTTGATATCATATACCCAATAAAAGTGATTACCTTCTTTAAAGCCCATAATCCCACATTTTAGTGAACTATGTATATGCAATGTTTACTTGGTCCATAGCCCTAAATCCCATGTTTTGATTAATTGTCTATATGTAATAATAATCATTATTAGTTACATTGTGTAATTCATTTTTTATCATGTATATAATATTCTATCATGTGGATGGATTTATTTATGGGTTTTTTCATAAAAAGGATATTGATGAAGATGATTTTTATAAATTAATTGTTTAAAATTATAATTGGATTTCAATAGCTTACGAGCTCTAAACCATCTTTGAAATTGTCAATATAAATATCATAAATAATAAATAACCTAGCAAGTTGTCTAATTTTTTTTATTACAATTGTTTTCCAAACAATTCTAACTTGTCAATATAAATATCATAAATAATAATATTAGTTTGTACAATATAATAAATATGGGTTTGTCACATTACTTATATTGATTTTTAGACCTTAGGCATTTTCACCATGGAGAAGTATTACCTCCACGTCAGCAAGATTCCTCGCTTATGGAGCGAATGGAATCCTGCCACGTGAAGATGAGTTTATTTGGTTCATGAATGTTATTGGTGGTAGATACAATATGAAGATAGAATACAAAAGGTTTATCTTTTAATATTTGTTTAAAAGTAGTTAAATGTCTTTTTAAAGAAAACAATTATGGTACGCTAATTTTTTTTATAGATCATATATATTAAAAACAAAATTGATGATGTCTCTTTTATGTATGTCTCTTTAGAGAAAAACATGATTGCAAATCTATTTTTCAAATAAATAGAAGCAAGAAAATTAATTAGTTTTTTTTAATTAAAAAGGTAATATTTTTTATTATCTTCTAACAAGATTTAAAATATTAAATTACATGTGTTATTCTTTATGTTTTTGAGTTTGGATCTCCATTACAATAAAAAATAGGAAAAGATTTAAAATTGCATCAATTTGTATAACAACAATATTAAAAATATACATTTATATTTTAGATAGATTTTATATTTTTATTAAAAATTTGTTTTAAATATAAAATGAGTTGAGATTTAAAAATTCTTTAAAAAAATTAATATATAAAAATAAAATTATAAAAAAAACATTTCTTTTTAAGATTCAATAAATCAAAATTGATTTAAATGAATATTAATAATCATCATTATTAATATTTTAACTAAATTAATATAATAACATAAAATTATTCACATGATTGATTCGCGGTAATTCAATAAACAATTAAAAATAAATAAAGAATAAATCTAACAAAAAAAACTTGATAATAATATGAAATTTTTTTATTAAAAATCATAAAATTTATATTTACAAGATAGAAAAAAGTATTTTCTTTTAATGTTCATCCATATAGATTTTACAAACTTCGAGAAGTGAGAAGCTCTCTATCCATATAGATTTTAAAAACTTTAAGAAGACTGAAGCTCTTTATCGGCGATCAAGCATTCTCTATAGTCAAATAGAAATTGCATTTAAAGCAACTACAAATGCCACTTTTAGCTCTTTATAAAGCGACCTGTATAATAGCAAATTAATAAAGCGACCTGTATAATAGCAAATTAATTTTTACATAATTTTAAAATTTTAAAAATATTTTTAAAATTTATAATATTTTTTTTTAATAAATTCTAAATTGAGTTAGATTTATAAAATAATTAGATTATTTTATTACTTAACTCAAGAAAAGTGAAGTTAAGAGTTGTGGGGTTTAGGGGGATAAAGAGTTACTTGGAATGAAATGGGTATTGTTTTTTATTTGCATCATGAAAGGTTAAAATAAAGAGATGAGCAAGTGCTATTAAGGAAGAAGGCAATATAATATTTCATGTCTTATGTCAGTGCCTTCCTTGGGGAAGGATTTATGGATATATGCCATTCATCACTTAGAAGGTTATGTTTATCTTACACTCTTTTTTTTTCTTAGGAATCTTTGAATAGATGCCAATCTTTTTTGATAATCTTTTCGGTTATGATAGAGTACTTTTATTTTTTGGGGAGGATTCATAGATAAATGCCAACCTAGATGTTGGTTATCTCCTAGGTTGATAACTTCATAGGACTCTCATTTTTTATTTTAATTTTCTCAATGGATAGAAAATTTATGATCAATCTTCAACTTTGCAATTGATAGTTTTGTATAATTTAATGGAATTGAAACTTGTGAATTATTCATTAACAACATGCATTTGATAAATGGTCCAATCAATTGAGTTAACCTAAATCATAAATATGTCACTATTTTTCCCTTCGAGTCTCTGATTAGTATTTTCTTTCAGAAATGAGTTTGATGAAAAATGAACATTGTTCTCTTATATGACGAATTGAAAAGGAAATACACAACTTTTATTTATTTTGAATTGTTTCGCGGTAATTCAATAACTGCGCATGCTTTTTTTTTTGCACTTTCATTTGAAGGGGAATGTGCATACATGTCAAAATGGAAACATAGAACTCATAAACTCCTAACAATTCTAGGGCCCATTATTAAATGTTGTGGAGTACATAGCCTCCTTGAGGCAAAACAATGGATGAAGGCAAATATTTTGAGCTTGCATAGCATTTGAGCATCCATGGTATCAACAAAGCTCAAATTTTGGTGGGCAATCTACCAAAGTATCCATATGTTTAAACCATCCCAAAACACACTAGACATACCTAATTAAGAGTCCATGATACAACAAACATGCAAGTATAAACAAATAGTCATAATTTGCATGACATTGGGTGAAATATCATAATGGGGTTGGATTCCAACCTATACCAGTGATTATTCAAAAAAAAAAAACTTTATTTTTCTCTTCATCACACTTACTTTACTTCCTATTTTTCTTTTCCTTTCGGCGTACTTTTGCACCTTCTGGAGCCATACGAGAACTATCGCATGGATCAGAACGCCGCGAATGGATAATTCCATTCTGCAAACAAAGCCAAATACAAAAGAAATTATGCATGGATGAGTTGATTTATGACAATTATTTCTCTCAGTTCTGCACGGTTGCGGGTTGATCTCGTTTGCATCTAATCAGTCTCCATGGATATAACTGGCTGTTTATTATGGTCTTCTCTGCTGGCGACAATCACATACCTTGTCTTGAAGAGGAGGAAAACGTACAGAAGGCTTCCTCCCGGTCCTCCAGGATGGCCCATCGTTGGAAATCTGTTTGAGATTGGTAACAACCCCTGCAAATCTCTATTCCATTTTGCTACCAAATACAGGCCTCTCATGTCTCTCTCCCTCGGCATGAAATCCACAGTGGTGGCCTCCTCTACTGCCATGGAGAAAGAAATTCTTAAGACCCATGACCACCTCCTTGTAGGTCGGCCAGTGACACAAGCAAGCAAGTCTTTAACCCACTCCTCAATGGTTTTTGGCCAAATTGGAGAAAAAGAGTGTAAATATTCACTATCCAGAAGATAGAAGCTCTGCAACATCTCAGAAGAGATCAAATATATCAAACTATTCGTCAGATCTTTATAGTCGCTGTGGAGAGAAAGAGTGTAAATATTGGATACACTGCTTTCAACACCGCAGTTAATCTGCTGTGCAACATGATCTTCGGTATAGACATGTCGTATCCGCATTCTTCTGTTTCTTAGTAGTTGAAAGAGTGTTTTGGCAAGTTGCAGGAACTTCATGCAGTTACAAATCTGGCTGACTATTTCCCCTTTCTTCACTGGTTGCACTCGGATCCTCAGGGCATTGCTCGTAATGCAGGAATCCATTGGAGAAAGGTACATGCCATTTTTTATAAATTCATACAACATCGCCTCTCTTGGACGTTTTGCTTGACATGAGAGGCGATGAATTTACTCTCACTGATATCAAAAGCTACTTAATTGTAAGTCTCTAAGTAACTCCTAAACTATACTTGTTCTAGCATTACCCATTTGTAGAGGCCGGATGCAACCTGGTCCTTTAAGTTTTTTTTTTTTTTTTTTATGTTTAATTCGTTGTTTGTTGTAGGAAATTTTTGTAGGAAATTTTCGGTGGAGGAAGTGACACTACCGCAATCCCAATAGAATGGGAAATGGCAGAACTGATCCGTAATCCGCATATAATGGAAGGAGTCCAAGCGGAGTTGGACGAGGTTGTTGGGCCGAAGAGAATGGTAGAAGAAAGTGACATGGAGCATCTCCCTTACCTCTGTGTAGTGATGAAAGAAGTGTTGAGATTACACCTTCCCATTCCCATGCTCCTCCCGCACAGAGCAGTTAGTCGTTGTGAGATTGCAGGATTTGTGATACCCAAAGACAGCCGAGTACTTGTGAACCTGTCGGCAATAGGAAGGGACCCTGGAATCTGGAATGAGCCATTGAAATTCACCCTGTAAATATTTATGGGTGATGATCATAAAATGAGCAGTGTGGAGTATAGGGGACAACACTTCGAGTTGATTCCATTCGGAGCAGGAAGTAGAATGTGCGTGGGGATTCCATTGGTGACTCAGATGATTCATCTGGTAGTATCTTTTCTTCTCCATTCATTCGAGTGGGCACCTCCCCAAGCACTACAAGAAAAAGGGTATTTTAGCTTCACATTAGCACCACTATTTGTAAAGGATTTGGGAAATCCTCAATTTTCGAATAGTGGTGCAAAAGTGGTGATAATGTGGGGATACGCAAGTGGTGCTAAGATTTATGGTGCAAAAGTGGTGTTTGTAAAAAAGTTGATTTTGGTGTTAAATGAATATGTGGCATTCCATGGTGTATGGTGCAAACCACCAAAACCAATCCTAGTTAGATTGAGATTTTGTGGTGCAAAACACCAAAACCAATCCAACATTGATTAGGAATTTCTGGTGCAAAACACAAATATATATATATATATATATATATTCTTTTTAATATACATAAATTTATTTATGGTGCAAAGCACCATAAAATAACAAGTGGTGCAAAGCACCATAAAATAATAAATGGTGCAAAAAAAAATATAAATCACATTATATATAAATGTATGATTTGGTATTCTGCCAATTGTCTTAAATATTATCTTTAAGGAGTGTCTTAAAATATTGTTTTTATAGAGACAAAACAAAATAAGTCAGTAATAAATCACATTGTCTTTATAAATGACTATATTGTCTCCTGTTGAGTTAAAAAAATATGTATTGTCTCAAATATTGTTTATCCATATAATTTTTGTCTCTAGAGATTATATACAACCCAAATATTTATGATAGAGCACAGTGGAATCGAACCACCAAACTTCTACATTACATGTAATGCAGATGCTCTACCATTGAGCTAGCACCCTGCAATTTTTTGGAATACAGAAACTTGTCATAATCTATGAAACTACTCTCACAAATGGACTGTGTTAAAAGTGATTAGAGTTAAAGTCTACTGGATGACAAGGCATTCAACAATATATGTGACTAAAGAGTCCTAAAGCCGTCATCCAGCAGTAGATGTGACTAAGAATCCCAAAGTTTGCACAAAAAAAGGTGTATTTCTTGATAATATTTTTATGATCAAAATTAAATGTAGTACTATAAAAATTGGGGTGTCCAGTATAAAAAAAAATCAGTATATGTGACTAAAGAGTTCCAAAGCCGTCATCCAGCAGTGGATGTGACTAAGAGTCCCAAATCTTGCACAAAAAATGGTGTTTTTTTATAATATTTTTATGACCAGAATAATGTAATATAAAAATTGGGGTGTCGAGTATAAAAAATATCAAGCAAGTGATCAAATTAAATGTAAACTTTGACATTTTGTCCTATTTCCTTAAAATACGTGACCAAAATTGGATGTGATTTTAAGATGTATGGTTTGTGTAAGATTAGAATTGAATGCAACACCATATGGTGTGGTTTCTGTAAGACCAGAATTAAATGAAGCTTGAAGATATTTAGAGAAAAAGGGCCTACGCACCTGACCCAAAAGTATCTCAGGCCATAACACAACTTGTTGACCATACATGAATAGCAGTTGTATACTCATTAGCTCCAAAGAGTAGCTCAGGAGCTTGATATAGCATGAGCACATATATGATGATATATTCTGTTCACCCTTGACCTATTGTAAAAAAATACTCATTAGCTCCAAAGATTAGCTCAGGAGCTTGATATAGCATGAGCACATATATGATATAATCTGTTCACCCTTGACCTATTGTAAAAAAATATTAATTTTGGTCAAAATCACATATCATAAATTCAAATAAATAACTACAAATTCCAAACAGAAACAACAAAAACAATAAACACTTTGATTGGAAATAATAAGCATTACATCATTCATTTCAAACAACTCATATATCACAACTAGAAAATTAACTACTACAACCATTTGAAGAAGACCACCAATTTTACATATCTAATTAAAAAGTACATGATATTATTAGATGATCTTATATTCAAAAATGACTTGCTTACCAGAACTTTGGCATTTCTAAAATCACACAAGCTTGAGCTCGTACCAGTGAGGATTGACCTGTGGAAGCATATATTTTCATCAAATTGTTAAACGCATCTTACAATAATGTCAGAACTGTTGCAAGATGATGACATGACTTACCAAAATGTTCTGCGGCTTGATGTATCTATGTCATACCCCAATTATACCACACCATGTATGTGTGAGATTGAGATCCCTTTAGGAATCAAAGCATTAATAAAATTAATGTACTTGTAATTTAAACAATTGCAGGCACTACCTTAGCAGATTATTCAGATAATACAAAGGTCTGATACAGTGAGAAACATAAGCACCTCTAATGACAACAAAAAAAGACATGTTCAGTTAATTGACAAATAAAAGACAAAATTGATACCAAAGAATAGAAACAAAAATTTTGGCCCTGCATCTCTTTTGAGCCACCTACTCTACTTTTTGAATCCCAATTAATTTATTCCTTAGTATCCTATCTAGATTGGCTGAAATTTCTCCTGTGGTTTGATCTCCAACTTTGAGCACACCCACTAATGATAGAGATCATTCTACACCTTCTATTTAAGGGGATCATACTAGGTTTAGCCAAATAATTTTGGGGCGAAATTCTTTATAACCACCATATTACAGTGCAGTTCTTCCATTCAAGATTTATCTTCTTTCTTTATAACTGCCACCCTCTTGTTCATCAAAAGAGAGGCCTTTATTCATCCATGCGGTCTTCACATTTTTTTATTTTCAACTGTTTGTTTTGAACTTCAAAATTACAATGCCAAACAACTTTTTTATTTGTTGTGAGGAGTTGTCACCTTCAACAAATCAATAGCAAGTTACCTGTAGATATTTATCTATTGAATGATTCTAAAGGCTTCTATATGAGAACACAAGTAGACGTACCATTTTCATTATTCATTGCACAATATTTTCCTCTTATTCATTGAACAAGAATGCTCATGCTACAGGATGACCACACAAACTTTGTAGATTCAATGCATTCGACATGTTCAGATTTAGATATTTTTCAAGGGAATATGTTCCAATGATAGAATTTGTTAATGCTTCAAGTGATATTTTTAATTGCAGCTATGTTAATATTTCTAATATGTTTGAAGTCTAATTTTTATTTGCTACGTAAATTGTTTGGGGACAACCATCCATGGTGGAAATAAGGAAATTCATATCAGTTTTATTACAACAAGCTTTTGAATCTAATAGAGCTAACCCAAATGGTTGTGGGATAATAAATAAGCAAATTCATATAGGTTTATTGCAGCAAGCTTTATTTATCTACCTCCACTAATGGGATAACATCAACAAAAAGTACTGTGACAATTTCAACTCATGGCATGCCAACAATAATAAGTTCATCATTAAAGGAAGTCATGGAAGAAACATATATACTGTTGATATTTGATACACCTTTAACAAGATCAATACATGATAAATCTGAAAATGTATCATACCTGTCCAAAATCATTGCTTTCCAGTGTTCAATATACTCTGGTGTGTATGTTGCAAAAATATTCTCCAAACTTTCTCTAAAATGCAGAACTTCTTCCAGCTTTAGAACATTCCATATTTTCAAAGCTTGCATAAACTCTCTTTCTCTTTGAACATTAATGGACCATAGTAAATATAAACCCGAGATCGCATATTCATTTATAATATTTTCATCAGAATGGCCACCATATTTCATGGTTTTATGCCAACCGTTAGCCATATTCAGTATTTTGCTAATGATTCGTTGCCTCACTTGTAGAAGCTTTATTTAGGTAAATAATTTCTTAAACTCATTGCTGAATAAAACCTGCAAGTGGAGAGCTACAACAAATCAGTTTTGAACACAATCAATTAATAAAGCATTCCATTCAATTAATAAAACATGGCACTATTACTTATATTTACAAGATATCATAAGAAATCAATTGAGATGGCTTGCAATCATATGACAGTTACCCTCGAAGGACTAGAAACAGTATGTAATTTTTTTATTATAGTTGAGCATGTAATCATTTATTTTATCAATATTTATATGTAACTATGCATAAGTAATTTTTGGGCCCGTAACTCCAACTCCTTCACGAGTCTTGATAAAAACATTGAGATTCCCAAATGACCTCCTTATTAGACTACTCTACAAAATATCCTTTGTTTCTCTCATTACGAATTGTTCAACTTATGTGGGAAGAATGTTATAATCTATGTTGGATGTGCCTTTTTGAGGAAACTTGCATAAGAATTTAAATGAATTGTGATATGAGAAAACATGTCACACATAGAAAACCTCGTTAACATTATACACAAATGTTAATGACCAATAAGATATTGGTGACAATTAAGTGCATTTACATGTATACAATGAAATATTTATCCGTGTCCTCAAATAAACTTCGTCTCTAATACCAAGAACACACCGGTGTTCTATGTTGATCTTGATACGATCCAACACTGGTCTCAACCCATTCTAAATCACTTTTCTACATTTCCGAAATTCCTCCTGCACTTTCTGAAATATGTCTTTTTTCCTACTGGAATTTTCTCAATCCAGATCAATTAGAAAAAGAGTATCAAAATCATGTGATGCTCTAAAGGGAGTCACACAAACAGAGAACTGCTTACTGTTATTATATGAAATGTCTATAAAAGGAAGTGTTTTTCCCACAAACTGTGATGGACTATTACATGCACGAATGGAAAACCATATTCCAACACCAACAAGCACACGAGTTCCATTCCAAGTTAATGCATGGTATGATGATAATGTTCCATCAATTAATGGGACAACAACGACGATTCCTATGGAAACAACTTCAACAAATAGCTCAATAACAACACAATATTCCAACAACAATTCCACTCAAATAGGAAAAGTTTGAATTGGATACCAAGATAAGCATCACTCTTTTTCATGACATACTAAATGGAGAAAAGATCAGTGCATGGCTTCACCGCCTCAAGCCCTATCTCTAAACGCAACATAATGACAGGTAAGTAAAGAGTCATGATTGCTACAGTTCTTATGCAAGATCAAGCACTCAACCAGAGTCCCATGTTTAGCACCTTCTACGTAGTCATCTATCTTTACTAAAGCATCAACCTTTACTAAAGCATCATTAGTTATTCCATTTCTATACCTTTTATAATTCTGTGTGTGATCGTGGAGTCTTCTTACCTAGAGAAATTGTTTTCTAACTTTGTTATCCACTATAATACCTGAAGAAAAACACAATGACAAAATAAGGGATCAACAAAAAAACTAAAATAGTGAATAGTGAGAAAGAAAATAAGGGTCTGAAACACAATAAAATATTTTGGGCAATTTGCTTGCAAATAGGGAGTAGCTTCACAATAGTAGCGCCTTTCTCTTCCGAGACTGCCATATTTATATTGCTTCATAACTTTCCACCATGTGTCTAGTTGTATTGAAAATGCTTAGAATTTTTTCCAGGTAGCCATTAACCTTTACTAAAGCATCATTAGGTATTCCATATCCATACCTTTTGTAATTATGTATGTAATTGTGGAATCTTCTTACCTAGAGAAACTGTTGTCTACCTTTTTTATCCAATATCATAGGTGAACAAAAACACATTGACAAAATAAGGAACCAACAAAATACTAAAATATGGAACACTGTTGTGTACCTTTTTTTATCCAATATCATAGGTGAACAAAAACACATTGACAAAATAAGAAACCAACAAAATACTAAAATATGGAACACTGAGAAAGAAAGAATCAATGCTCTCTATTGTACCTTGTTTTCTCTAGTCATCTACCTATTCCTGTGCATCCCACAAATAAATAAAAACACAAGAATTGCTTTAAACTTACGGCAAAGCTGTGATTGAATTTTAGTGAGGGAAACTATTCGTTTCCTGGATTCAGACCCAGTGTGAGTGCAAGTGCATTCTCTAGATCCTGAAAGCAACCAGACCCACTAAGTTGTGATTGAATTTTAGTGAGGGAAACTATTCGTTTCCTGGGTTCAGACCCTAGTGTGAGTGCAGGTGCATTCTCTAGATCCTGAAAACAACCAGATGAGGGACAGAAGAATCTTACCAGGAGTAGATGTAGATGCAGAGTGGCAATGCATAGATTCTACAAAAACTATTGGCGTCACCACAAAGATGGAAAGAAATCCTGCCACGGGTATTCATGATAAAAGCCCTAACTTCCTGAGATGAGGGAAAGAATAAGCTTACCGAGAGTAGATCTAGATGCAGAGTGGCAAGGCATAGTTGCTAGACAAACTATTGGAGTAACCACAAACATGGAAAGAAATCCTGCCACTGGTACTCGATGATACAAACCCCAACTTCCCGGTAACTTACTCTTGGCCGATTCTATGAAGTGTGTACTTAAAAACCTTCGGACGCCCTCTTGTTGCACCATCTCTTCTGTTACTTCTGCTGTCAGGGGGAGTTGTAACTTTTCCTCAATGCCCTGAACCTTGTGACTGAGTTCTGTATGTGTTTGTGCCATTAGCTAAGTGCTTCATATCCTACAAAGGCTCTGATTTCTCTACAAGTTGTTGTTGTTCTATACCTTAGTTGATTGAGCTTTGCATTTAACTACTTGTTCTCTGGCATTTTTGACATTCGCTCCAGATCTGGTAGTGTCATCATAAAATATTTAATTTTTTAAACCTTTCCCTGAACAGACTGCAAATACTGGGTAACCCTCTGAAGCTCTGCATGCCTATCAACAATGTCTAGATCTACGAACTTTATTCAAATAACTTATTACACAAGTACTCGATGATACAAACCCCAACTTCCCGTCCTCTGTCTCTACTGCACTGGGATTTTCATCAAATAGAGATGAAGACTCAGCAATATATACTCCAAGGTTATCCCACAAGTCATCAAACCTTTGAGACCCAGCTCAAACTGCACCAAAAATAACAGAAGCTATCAAATGAACTCTCCTCTACTCTGCACCAAAAATAACAGAAGCTATCAAATGAACTCTCCTCTACTCTGCACCGAAAATGAACTCTCTTCACCAAATAAAACAAAAACAGGGGTTTTTAGGTGACTTATTGCTTAGGCGAGGGATTAATTTCTTTGGCAAGGTACACAAAATGTTGGAAAAACGCGTGATGAAACAAAAACAGGGTATTTTAGGTGACTTATTGCTTAGGAGAGGGATTAATTTCTTTGGCAAGGTACACAAAATGTTGGAAAAAAGCGTGGGGTGTCTCTCCATTAAAATTTAACCGGTGAGTAGTGATGGTTGAGTGATAGACATAACCATGCATCTTATATATATTAAATAATAATGCTGCTATGTAAGGATCATGTTCACATTCTAGAAAAAATTTATCGATATATTATTTCTAAAACTAGGGGTTGTAAAACCCACGTGACAAATTTTTATAACCATAACATCAATCATGACTAACCAATTACTAGGGATCTAACAATAATAATTTTCCTATATATTTATCATTTTGTTCATGGAAATTTTCCAACCATATTTTGTTCTATAGGCTATGTTAAAATCTAAGTGTAATATAAGAAGCAAAATGGCCATGTAGAACCACCATTGGTATGTAGACATGTGTGTGGTTGTGAGGGAAAATGATTTTAAGGCATATCATAATTCTAAGTCGTTTCAATAATATAAATAATGGATAGAAAGATGAAGCAATGCCAATTTCAACTAGTGACTACATTCACTTTTTTAGGTCCTTGGTTTTATGGGGAAAAATGAAGTTAGCCAATAAAAACCCCAAAATTTTCAAAGATCTACCCCCAACAACATACATAAACCTCGTAAGCGTGATCTGTGCCAGGATACCTTCTTGAATATACCCCATGTCAACACTTTGTTATATAGTGTCGGCCACTACAACTTTGGTTTTTAGAGGAGCCGTGGTTTTCAACAAGGGAATCCACCACTTACTCTACTTCTTAGTCCATATTCAAGAACATGGCCTTGTATTGAAGTCTTGTAGTGTAATATCCGAAGGTATCTCCCTCCTCCTTTAAGTAAATGAAACTCAATTTCAACTAGTCAATGAAAACATTCCATTGTTTAGCTTCATGTCCATCCAAACCCAACAAAATATCTTCAATCTATCACCCATATTGCCACGAATGAGCTCTGTTTGAGACTACAAAATAAATAAAATACACATTATATGCATGTTTTATGGCTATATATATATATATATATCCCGTGTATATAAGCTAATAACAACCTAACTAAAATTGTATGTCTTATCTAATAAAAATAACTCCACTAGTTCAACAAAAATTGGGTCACACTTCCTTTAAATGTAAACATTTGAGATCTATTATATACAAAGCATAATACGCACATCTCATAATAATACAAAATCAATCCCAAAGGGTGCAAAATAAATCAATAATACTAGGGTTCTCCTCATACAGGCATGTCCATGTTCCTTGTTCTCTCTAGAAACAGTATTGGAATGACAAAAAAGACAAATGGGGACAAAAATGGCGTACATCTAGAAACAAATCTCATAAAAGGAATCAAATCCAACCTCCTAACCCTGAATCCCCTAACCCCGTAACCATTAAACCCTCTTACCCCAAGACATGGATACCTAGTGTCATGGATACCCGTGTGAAGTTGTGCATGGTGCATTAAAGAATTTTTCATAGCTCCGGATGATTCAATGGTTTCTTTAGGGATAAAGGCATGGTTGTTTTCTCTATAATTCCATTCCCAAGGCCTTGGGACATCTACATGTTTCTCAAAAAACTAATGGTACCACCATCCTCAATCATAGGATAATAATACCCTCAAGGGACATGCGCTGTTGGTGGAGGAAACCCTCTTGGACCTAGATGGCTATAATAATTATTTAGAGCCGAAGGTGCAGGTTTCTTCCACTTACCATGTCCAAGGCCCCAATACCTAGATACATAGCACCATGGATAACCTTACAAACTCATGTATGATTCTTTGAAGCATTGTTCATGGCTTAAAATGCCTCAATGGTTTTTTTAGGTCCACATGCATGTTCCTCTTCCCTAGAGATACATTGTCAAGCCCCTGAAACATGTACATACTGCTCAAAATTATGTAATGGCACTAATATCCTCAATCATACACCAATGATACCTTCAAGATGCCATGTGTGGTTGGTTGAGGTAATTTTCTTAGTCCTCCATGGCAAGAATATGCCTTTAGGGCCAAAGGTTCAACTCTTATCCCCCAACCATGTCCAAGGCCCTAAGGCCCAAATACATGGATACATAGTGCCATGAATATCCCTAGGAGGTCATGTGTGGTGCTTCGGGGCATTGTTAACGGCTCTTGATGCCTCAATGGATTATTTAGGACCAAACACATGGTCGTATTCCCTCGAATAACATTCATAAGGCCATGATACACATAGATACTACTCAAAACCACCTAATGGCATTGACATCCCCAATTTTTAGGCTAATGATACCCTTATAAGGCCATGAGTGGTTGGTGGAGTAAACCTTCATTTTTTTATTGCTAGGATGTCTATGACTTGCGGCACTAGCATGTGGTTTAAGAAACCGTGACCCAGGGGCATCTAAGCTGTCAAAATAACCCAGGGATTGCACTCAGTCTGGGCCACACAAACACTTAGAATGGCTTGATTTTAGGTGTCTCCTCCCACTACCGTGGAGTTTCAAACCTTGGGACACCTAACAAATAGAACCATTAGAAACCAATCAAATTAGTAGGACATGACTTGTTGGAGGAAAATTTCTTATCCCTAGATGGATAGAATATTCCTTTAGGCCCAAGGTTCAATTCTCCTCCGTTGACAATGTCGAAGGTGCCAAGTCCCCAAGACTTAAATGATAGCACCCTGGATACCCTTATGATGCTATGTGTAGTGCTTTGAGGCATTATTTATGGCTTTGAATGCCTCAAGGGTTCCTTTAGGATGAGAGACATTGTCGTCTTCCATAGAATATCATTCCCAAGGCCCTCAAACACATACATACTACTCAAAACCACCTCATGGTATTAATGTCCTCAACCATAGGCCACTGATACCCTTAGGAGGTCGTGTGTTGTTGGTGGAGGAAACATTCTTAGCCATGGATGGCTAGAAGCTTCCTTTAAGGACCAAGGCACAAATCTCCTCCACTAACCATGTTGAAGGCCCAAAGGACACAAGACCTAGATACATATTAGCATGGATTCCCATAAGAAGTCATGTGTGGTGCTTCAAGGCATTGTTCATGGACTTCGATGTCTCAACAATTTCTTGAGGGATAAAGGAATAGTAATCTCCCTAAAATATCATTCCCAAAGCCCTGATACATGTAGATACTACTCAAAACCACCTAATGGCATCAACATTCTCAATCATAAGCTAATTGTAATCTCAAGAGTCCATATGTAGTTGGTGGAGGAAACCTTCTATATATTTATGGATAGAATATTCCTTTAGGGACTATTATTCAAGTCTTCTCCATTATCCATGTCCAAGGGACTAAGGCCAAAATGCCTAGATACATAGCACCATGGATATCCAAGAAGGTTATGCATAGTCTTTCAAGGCATTGTTCACAGATTTGGATGATTCAATGGTTTCTTTAAGGTCAAAGACATGGTATTCTTCCCTCGAATGTTATTCCCAAGTCCCTAGGACACCTACATAATCCTCCTTCCTTCCTCTTATGACTCTATTTATGGCCTTAAGACCCATCCCACTAATGAAGAACTCTCGATTGTGCTCATATCCAACTTTTATGCCAAAGATCCAATTTAAACATATATGCTATGGTTCATGGCCTTGAACATTTCCCATTACCCTAATAATCTTATGTTAGGGTATAATTCCCTTAATTTCTTCCTAAACCCATCCCTAGTGCACAAAACTGAATATTTCCATCCATATCCAACTTTAAATGTAATGATCTCCTATACAATGCATGATCTTCTATGTGATACTTTAATTCATCGCTCTTTTCCCTAGATGCATAAAAATTTCCTTTATAGACTAAGTCATGTGATTTCTTTGATGATTATGTCTAAGGTTTTAGGACAAATACCCGGTGTCACTTATATCAACACTCTACCAAGGATAACATTGGGAGTTCATAGGTGTGTTTCAAAGATTCCATTATGGCCTAAGGCCCATGTTTCTTCCTATAACATTATACAAAACCGTAATAGCCATAATTACTAGCAAAAACCTCATATTGTTGTCGATTCCCTCACTTAGAGGTAGATAATACCCCCAATAGGAAATACATAGTGGTTCAAGGTGTTTTTTTTTTCCATAGATGCCCACAATATTGTATTAGGTGCTAAGGCATGCATTTCCTCCCTCAAACATGTCAAGGGTCTTGACACCCATATATAGTATTTAAAACCTCTTAGTGACATTAATACCGCCAATATTAGGCCATGGATACCTTTAAGAGGTCTCATGTGGTGGTTTAAGGGATACTTGCTAATTCTTATATGCCTATAGGTTTCCTCTAACATCCAAGTCCTAGGTTTCCTGCCTTAATCATGTCTATGCCCCAAAGACTTATACATAGTTTTATTTCATTCAATTCCCCACCATATCCTTTTATAATGCCATGTGGGTCCTTTCAAAAGGTCAATTTCATTGGCTCAACACATCATTATTATCACTACACACCTAGAAGCTTCATTTAGCCTAAGACTTAAATTTATTCTCTTGACTAGATCGAGAGGTAGTAAACCCATCACTAGCAATTAAAACCTTAAAATGACATTGATTCCTACACATAGAGACTAAGAATATTTTCAACAAGACATGTGTGTCAACCATATCTATTGGTACTAGATTCCTAAAATCTTATTTTAGGGCCCAATGTAGAGGTTTCCTCCCTCTTTCATGTCCAAGGATTTGAGACCCATGCCTCGTGCTCAAAACCTATTAATGATACTAATATCTATCAAGAAATTTAATAAAATCAATAAAAATAACTTAATTGAATAATGAAATTTCAATTCAAATCACTTTTATTACTATTTTATAATAATAATAAATTAAAAATGGTTGCATTTAATTATTTGTCAATATTAAGAATCCTAGGTATTTATTTACTTAAATAATATTAAAAATGAATTAATGAATTATTTATAAAATAATTATCTGTGAACTTATCGGGGTTGTGGTGTAGAGCCTCATAAATAAACGATGTGAATTTATTTGCTTAAATAGTTAAAAAAATAAATAATTGAATTTGTGGTGATTATGGTGTAAAATCCTATAACTTAATCTTGAGCATTTATTGAATGAAACAAAAATTGAATCAAGTTATTTACAAAATAATTACTTTTTGATGTTGTTGTGTTTGTGGTACAAATTATCATAATTAAATCCTATTTGTACATGTCCATGCCATAAATAAGCATTTAACGCGACTATATGGTACTTCCCAAGATAATATTTATCTAGCTTTATGATTACTCATTAAAACCTTATAATAGTGTCATGCCCATATGTAGAAGCCAAGATTATTCTTAAGAAGATGTGTTGTGACCTTTGAAGTGTCTAGTATGGTCCTAGATTCTTGAAAGCTTCTTTTAGGGCCAAACCTAGAGGTTTTCCCCTTTGAACATGTCCATGGATATGAGATCCATGCTTTGTGCTAAAAACTAATAATGACGCTAATGTTTATCAATAAATTTCATGAGTTCGATGCATTTGTTCTCATGTCCATCAATGAATTTCATGAGTTCAATGCATTTTTTCTCAATTGAATAATAAAATATCAATTCAAATAAATTTTATTACTACTTTATAATAGTAATAAATTAAAAATTGTTGTTTTTTAATTATTTGTCAATATTAAGAATCTTATGTATTTATTTATGTAAATAATATTAAAAGTTAATAATGGAATTGCATTATTTAGAAAATTGTGATGCAAAACCTTAATCTTGATCACTTATTTGAATGAATAATAACATAATTTAATTAAGCTATTTATAAAATAATTGTGTTTTATGGTGCAAATTCTCATAATCAAATCCTACATGGACATGTCCATGTGACAAATAATAACTTAGCACCATTTATGGTACTTGCCAACATGTCATTTTTCTTATGGAAAAACTCAATTTCTAATAATATTAACAGATATTAACACCATTTTAACACCACAAATTAGAAGTGGTGCTAATACCACCACTTTAACACCACAAAATGTAAGTGATGCTAATATCACCACTTTAACACCACAAAATTGTAATTGGTGCTAATACCACCACCTTAACACCATAAAATATAAGTGGTGCTAATTTGTGGTGCTAAAACATGGTTTTTCTTGTTGTGAAGGTACAAGCGCGGAGAACGTGGACATGACCGCCAAATATGGAGTCACACTGAGAAGGCGGTGCCCTTGGAATCCATTCCCATGCCACGCCTACCTTCAGAGGCTTACAATTAGAAGTGGTGTCAAGTTTATTTACTTCGTGCCTTGCGAGGCATATAATTAGATCTGGCCTCTTGTCCATTTACTTCATCGTCCCCTAAAAATAACGTTATTATTGTCTCGGCGTGTCACTATGGTTAATTAATGCTTCATGAACCGTGCTTCTAATTGGTGTGATTAGGATTATTCCTTACCGTTTTTCTCTGATGTTATTGTGATGTCATTGAGAAGCAATGCATATCCATTTTGCAAATGCGATTTTGAAAGTTTTCCCTTCCAAAAATAGGTGGTATATTGTGTTTGTGATTGTACAAAAGCTCTTAGAATAGGTATAATATTGTACAAAAGCTTTTAGAATGCTTGCATTGCATTTATATATGTTAATGTTTATTTATAAAGTATAGTTTTATTTGATGATGATGTTCAAGATTTATAGATATTGAGTCTAAATAAAAATAAAATAAAATAAGGTGTAACTAAAATCATGAACTTGGAATGTATATTAATATTCATAAATTAAAATAGTATTTTAATAGTTTATATTTTCTTCTAATAGAAAAAAACATAAAATTTGTTAGTTATATTGAAATCAAAGTTACATATATTCATGTTAGACATCATAAAGGAACAAAAGAAAAGTTTCTATCCAATTTACAAAAAAAAATGGTCACTCTAAGCCTTCATAAAAACATAACATCTTGCATTCCTCCAAAAAACACTTAGAAATATTCATTAAAACACAAGAGAAGCTAAGCTCTAGGAGGAAGAACATCCCAAAAAATTCAAACCACATAAGCAAGTTCATAATCAACATATTTCGCAAAGAAGAGGAGTCCATCTTAATCATAATTAATATTCATGTGAACTCTTTCTTTAGATATCGATTAAAATTGTTCAAATTATTATATAAACATCGGTACATTTCAAATGAAACAAGGGTTAAGAATTGTTGAGTTATTGAAACTAGGGAAATTCCTTTATAAATTTGTGATTAATCTTAATCTTTAACTCAATATAACTTCAACTATGGAAAAATAATACTAATTTATAATAAATTATAACTTCAACTATGGAAAAATAATACTAATCTATAATAAATTATTGGTTTGAGTCAACTCATGCTTTTACGACGAAACTTGTCCCAGAACTGTTTTGTGAATTTTCGCATCATTTTGACGAATCTTGGATGAGATTTCCGCATCGGTTGTGCGAGTTGCACCGATAGTTTCGCATCCTTTGAACAAGACACGCCGACCGACTAACGATGAAAGTTTTCTATAAAAGTAAATTGGCACCAACGTCGGTATAAAACAACAAAGGTCGCCAACCGTTTTGCTGCAAATGAGCGAATCACGCCGACTGTAGACAATTACAAGAGATCAAGGTCGGGCCTTTCACACAAGCAGGAAAATGCGAGGGTTGATAGACGTAACCATGAACAGAGGAGCGATGATGAAACTCCTAGAAATGGAACAATAGGGGCAAGAGAAGGAAACACTACTGTAGAGTTGCCAAAAGCGAATCCCCCCATTGTTTCAACTTGGAAAAGGAGAGTTGCAAGTTATGTATGAAATCCCAAATGGCATCACCTGGATTTACTGATGTTTTTCACTGCCTTGGTTGCTGTGGTGAATACAAAGTTTCCAGAAGTTGGTAATCTGCTTTTGAGAAGAATTGTTTTCCAGCTTAAAAGGGCACTCAAACGCAATGACAAGGTTGGTTTGCCTTGATCTTATTAGCTAATTTTTTGCCTTGTCAATTCCTGCTTTATTTTGAAACTATCTTTTGCATGATATGCTTATTTTTTGTTTAGCTATTATGCAGCCTCTATTATTGGCAGCAACAAAATTCATAGCTCATCTAACGAACCAACAAGTTGCACATGAGATCATTACTTTGGATGAGCTAAAAAGTCGAGTCTTTTTTATTGTGATTGGAGAAACAAACTGCGAAATAGTATTGACCCATCCCTTAGAAGGTTTGGAAGGTTTAATTTCTGTATATAAACACTATGGTGCAATGTTGTATTTCTATCTTTATTTGTTTATTTATAGTAAATAGTGTATAAATAACAACATGTTAAGAACTGTTCGATAGTTTGTTGAGGTGCCCAATGTTTGGAAAATGTCAAGAGGAACCTTCAAACGGTAAATCACCAATGATTCAATGTTGTTTTGTAAGTTGTTGTTTTATGGATCACCTCATTGTAGGAAGACTCTACTTGCAAAAGCCATTGCTAATGAGTGTCAAGTTGATTTCATCAGTGTAAAAGGCCTAAAATTCTTGGAGAAACTTAGGTTTATTTACAAGATATTTTTGACAAATCTTGACAATCCGCACCATGTATCTTGTTCTTTGATGAGCTTGATTCTATTGCCGCACAGATCGGATGTCGTATCTTTGATTGACGTAATACTTTCGCATAAAGTTACCCCTACCTTTGTTTCTTCTACCTTTCCTCTTTTCCTATCAATGTTCACTTTGCCCCTCCAGGGGCAAATACTAATATAACTAGAGTTAACTTTCATAACCTTACAATTCCTCTCCACAATTCCTCTCCAAATTGTTTGATATGATGTTTTATTTTTTATTTTTATATTTTTAAGTGCGATGCTTGTGTTCACATATCCATAAATAACCTTACAATTACGCTTCAAATTTCATAAGTCTACACGTTATTTTCAAATTTACTTACTTTTAATATAAAAATAATTGTAAAATTTATTGATATATTATTTATTTGATAATTTTCCTTAAACATAATCTTACATTACTTTTTAAATGGTTTGAGGTGATGCTTTATCTTCAAGTTTTTTTTAAGAATTGTAATTCTTAATTATGTTTATTATAGGTTTATAATTTACCTTATAACTATTCTAATTTTTTAACGTTTATATATTATTTGAAAATACAAAATTATATTAGTTTTAAATTAAAGATATTGGTAAAAAATTAGTATCATATTATTTTGTATTTGATAATAAAAATTAGCTAAAAATTTAGTTTTAAATTTTATAAAATTTAAAATATTTTTTTTTTTTTTAACTTTACAATTACGTTTCAACTTTTTAAAGTTTATATATTATTGAATAAATTTTTTGCAAAAATATATTTCAAAATTTTTAAATTTTTTTATTATTTTCAGAATAATTTTTTTTTAAATATTTTAACATATTATTGAAAGAAATTTTACATTAAAAAAAACAGTTTTAAATTTAATAAATTTTAAAATATAATTATTATTTTAATTTTACATCATTTTCCAAATTTATTAAAGTTTAAACCTTTTTTCAAAATAAAAATATTTTAAAAGATTTTGTTTCTATATTATTTATTTAATAAACTTGTAAGATTTAATTTCAAATTTGATAAATTTTAAAATAAAGATATTTTTTATATTAATGTACACTTTTACATTAATTTTTTTATTACATATTATTTTTTATGATATTTGGTAGAGGGCTTTTCACCGGAATCCTATGCATTTTATTTTGCAAAATATGAATTTAACTTTGTTTTAATGGTGATTTTGATGGTAAAAACAGATTCAACGCCATCAAAAATCCCTAGACACCCAAAATTTCAAAGTTTAAGAATTATAACCATGATTTTTAAAAATTTATGTCTAATTTTTTCAAAATTGTACCAAAAAAATCAAATTAATAATTTTAATCATATTAAAATTATTTAACTTTAATATAAATTGAAATTTTTTATTATAATTTTTTATTTATTATTTTTATAATGCATGTTATTTTATATTTTATATAAAAATATTTTTTAATTTAATAATTAATTATTATATTTATTTGTCAAACCTCACTAGTATTGTTTGTTTTGATTGGTCTCATTTCATTTAAAATGGTCTCAAACCAAGTGTCTTCTCTATTTATAATGCATTTATCATTTTATGTGAAGTTTAATTTTACGGATTGAGTATGACAATCCAAAGACACTGGAAGAAGCAATGAGGAAAGTGAATTATTGTTACGAACAGAATAAAAATAAAAGAGAAAATGTACCTAACCGAAACACTAAAAGACAGGATAACTTTGACCCAAGAAAAACGAATAATAATAATTATAGATTTCACAGAAATTCTGGACATAAATACAAAGGGTATCAAGGTAATAATTATAAAGGTTTTAAAACACAACACCCTGCAACAAAAGAAAGAGAACCCTCTAAAAATTTTAAAAATACTGCACAACAGGAACCCTTAAAATGTTGAGAATGTGGTGACCCATATTACTTTAAAGACTGTCCTGTAAAAAATATATTTTTTAATAATGTCCACTCCATTTAGGAAGTTGTTATAGTTGGATATATGAGGAGAAGTATGCCCAGAATCAATGCTGCATTCGAGAATCGACAGGTAGACCATCAAGCTTCAATGGTCGAAATCGAAGGTATGATAAAAAAAGTCAACCTATTTCCATACTAATTCATCCAGGTACAAGTTTAAGCTATGTATCAACTATGATTGTTGAATTATGTAAATTAGTACCAGAAAAATTTGAAAAATATTGGTTGGTATAGTTAGCCACAGGTACTAAATGTAAGGTCACTAGTTATGTGAAAAAGTGTGAAGTATTGATGAATGAATTTAATATGCATGTTGATCTCAATATTTTACCATTAGGTTCCTGTGATATGCTGATAGGAATGGATTGGTTGGAGAAACATAAGGTTATGTTGAATTGTTTTGACAAAACTTCTACATGCATAGATAACACTGGAAATACAATTAAAGTAACAGGAATTCCTAGAAAAACGACTATCAGAGAAATCTCATCCTTACAAATGAAGAGATATGTACGTAAAGGATGTAAAGTGGTTGTTTTTTATGTAATGGATAATAAAGATCAAGATAAGAAAATTAAAGTGGAAGACATACCTATCTTAAAATATTTTAAAGACATCTTTCAAGAAGAAGTCCCTGGACTACCTCTAAAAAGAGATATAGACTTTACAATCGATCTGATACCGGGGGGGTACCAACGTCAAAAGCTCAATATCAGATGAATATAATAGAACATACTTAACTTAAATCGCAGTTACAAGAATTAATTGACAAGAAGTACATTCGACCTAGTTTTTCCCCTTGGGGTGCATCGGTCCTATTTGTAAAGAAGAAAGACGAAACCATAAGTTTATGTATAGATTATCAACAACTGAATAAAATGACTCTTAAAAATAGATATCCTTTACCCTGGATAGATGATCTATTCAATCAGTTCCAAGGGGAAACAATATTTTCTAAAATATATTTAAGGTTTGGTTACCATCAAGTACAAATCAAAGATGAAGACATCTTTAAAACTGCTTTTAGAACTCGTTATGGTCATTACGAGTTTGTCATAATTCCTTTTGGTTTAACAAATGCACCTGCAGCTTTTATCGACAATATACTGATTTATTCAAAGAATGAACAAGAACATGAAGAACACTTAAAAATAGTTCTGCAAATTTTAAGAGAACAACAATTGTTTCCTAAGTTTAGCAAGTGAGATTTCTATAAAGACATAATTCGATATCTAGGACACGTAGTGTCTAACGATGGAATATCTGTCAACCCCGATAAGGTTAAGGATATCACTGAATGGCCAGTTCCTAAAAGTTTAACGGACATAAGATCACTCATGGGGATTACGGGTTACTATCAGAAATTTATTGAAGGATTTTCTAAGATAGCTTACCCCATAACTTCACTACAAAAGAAAGGTAAAAGGTTTGAATCGAATGAAAAGTGTATGGAAAGTTTTAATAAACTAAAACATCTATTAACCACCGCCCCTATTCTAAAAATTGTTGATCCTTTTAAAGATTTCGTCGTATGCACCGACTCATGTAATGAAGGATTAGGCAGAGTACTAATTCAAGAAAATCATGTCGTGGCCTATGAATCTAGAAAATTAACATGAAAAAAATTACGCCACGCATGATCTAGAACTTGCTGCAATTATACATGCATTAAAGATGTGGCGACACTACCTCATCAGAAGAAACTTTTTGTTAGTGTCAGATAATATAATCCTAAAATACTTGTTTGATTAGCATAATTTAAACGTTAGACAAGCGAGGTGGTTGCAATTCTTAAGCGAATATGACTTCGAGATAAAACATATAAAATGTAAAGAAAACAAAGTTGTAGACGCTTTAATTCGACATTCAAATTTATTATTTACAAGTAGCAGTTACGAATATGATTTAGAAAATCAGATTCTAAATGCAGAAAATTCTGATAAAGAGTACCAAATTTTAAAAGAAAAGACTGCTGATAATGAAAGGAACCAAACAAAAACATATTTCCGTTTAAATGAAAGAGGGTTAGTGCTACATAAAAACATATTGTACATACCAAACATAGCAGAAGTTAAATTAACAGTTATGAATGAGTTACACAAACGACTATATTCAAGATATCCTAGATACCAGAAGATGATCACCATGATCAGAAAAGATTTATTTTGTCCCAACATGAAGAAATAAGTGGCAGAATACTTATCTCACTGCATAGAATGCCAGCAAGTCAAGGCTAAACATCATCATCCAGCTGGGTTATTACAATCGCTTCCCATTCCAGAATGGAAATGGGAAATAATCAACAGTGATTTTATAACTTGCCTACCTATAAATGTTAGGCAGCACGACTCAATCATGGTCGTAGTCGATAAACTAAGCAAAGAAGCTCACTTTATTCCAGTAAAATCTACTTATAAGGTTGTTAACATTGCAGATATATTTATGAAAGAGATTTTCAGGTTACATGGCGTACCAAAGGTAATAATCGCAGACAGAGATGTAAAATTTACAGGTAATTTCTGGAAAGCTTTGCTTAAAGGGTTAGGTACTCAGTTGAATTTCAGTACTTCCTATCATCCGCAAACGGGTGGGCAGACTGAAAAGGTAAACCAAGTCCTTGAGGACATGCTAAGAATGTATGTGATGGACAAACCAGGTAAGTGGGAAGACTACCTACACTTAGTAGAATTTGCTTACAATAATCATTTTCAAGTGTCAGCTGGTATGAGTCCCTTTGAAATTCTTTATGGACATAAATGTAATACTCCCATTTCCTCGAGTAGTCCAGTTGACCGATTAATGTTAGGACCAGAATTGTTAAAAGATATGGAACTAACCGTACAACAAAATTTGAAGGCTGCCCAAGACATGAAGAACATTTATGTTGACTTAAAAAGAACTCATCAAGAGTTCCAAGTAGGTGAGCATGTGTATACAAAGGTAAGACCCAAGAAAAGCTCCTTAAGGTTGGGCAGGTATTCAAAATTAGCACCCAAGTATTCTGGGCCGTTTGAAATTTTGGCTAAAGTAGGGTTGGTAGCATATTAGTTATCCCTACCACCTACTATTAAAGTACATGATGTTTTTCACGTTTCCATTTTAAAGAAGTATGTGCATGACACTACTCAAGTGATTGGTTGGGATGTTATACAGGTGGAACCCGAGGGAGAGTTCCAGGTGGGACCAGAGCGTATCCTCGAAAAAAGAGAACTTCTACTCTGGAACCGTAACATCGGACAAGTCAAGGTGCAATGGAATCACCTTAGTTCGGAAGAGTCCACTTGGGAATTGGAAAGTGATATGCGGGAGGCATATCCAATCCTGTTTCAGGACGAAGAAATGGAAGAATAAACACAGAAAATAATAACATCGAGGATGGTGTTAACTTTTAAGAGGAGGTGTATGTCATACACCGAGATTTAATAAAGTATTATTAAATACTTTTGAATATTTATTTCATGTTTATTTATTATTAAATATTTTTGACAAGAAGTCAAAAATAAAAACAATGTAATGGATTATTTCTTTTTTTTATTAATAAAAATATTAAAACGGGGACATAAATGAAATAACTGTTGCATGAGTGATTGTTGACCCACAAGAGGAAAATCCAAGTGGCTAAAGCTGCACAAGGTGTAGGAGGCATCTTCCCCAAAATCAGTTCACAACTCTTAGTTGAGTGCTAAAGAGCAGGAGGCTCATAAATGACCAAGTCCTAGGCAAAATACTATATAATAGTATGTCCATAAGCAGCAGGAAGCTAGCATTGGATGGGGATTGAATCTAATAATGCAAGAGATGGCACATTAAGTGGATTTTTATCATGTGGTTCAGCGATCAGGCTCGGGGGTTCTGGACCAAGTTAGATTTGGTTGCTCTAGGAGTTGGTTGGGAGGAACGGTTGTTTCATTTCTGTTTTCCCGACAATAGTGCCAGGGTCATTGTTATGTTTTCTTATTGTTAGATTTATTGCAGTAGGAATGTTATTTCTGTTTCACATCTAACCCCTATTAGAAATTTTTATTGTGTCTAAAACAGGCTATGGATTTGTTTATACTCTGTACAAATATATATATTTTAATATGATTAAAATTCTATATGTTGTTGCTTGACCCTTAAGGTGAAAGGATAAATATAGCTAGTGTATCAACGCAGACTCCACTATAAATCTTTTTCTATGTAGTGGATCCGTTTTAGGGATATTTAGATTCAAAATAGAGTCAAATTATAGAAATGTCGATAATATAGTTATCGCTTGATTTATTAAACTAAGTCCAGAAATCGTTGTTTGCTTAGTAAGTATATTTATATATTTTTTTATCTTTGTCGAATTAAAGATCCATTTTTGTTTCCAGAAATAAGCATTTCTGTCAAATATGGGATCTATACTCATTATCCCTTCATCGAATTTATTACTGTCACTTTTACATATATGTTTCGTAAGCCAAATCTTAGTAAGGTAACCTATTTTATTTCACACTTAGTATCTTATACTCAACAACATGGATTAAAGTTATATTTTAAAACGTCGTAGTATAACTAACGCAGATCGTTATGAAATTAAGTCATTAATCCTCTACAGTATATTATTCTGATTTACCATCTAAACTTAAGTAAATGTTTTATTTGCCATCATTCATCATCACAGATCGTTATCAATAGATCTAGATTCGAAGCAGAATAATGTAAAGATATCCATAGCACATTACAAGAAATATGCTTACATTATAAACCCTCGAATTGTTTACATTCTTACAATCCATGCAATTAGGTCATTCATAGTAAATCATCATTATAATGCAAAAGTTCATGTATGCTAACTATTGATTAACCAACCAATCAAGTCGACAGAGGTTAAATCCTGTTGAAGGATTGTAACTAAGAAATTAAAAAAATGCTATATGATAGTTACCACAGAAAATAAGAATAGTTTCATTTATAAAAAAAAAACCATTCACAAGAAGAGTATTAATTCTGGAAACATATTGCAAGAAATAACGAAGACCCTGAGGGTCACATTAAGTATTTAAAATGTAAAGAGTATTCGAATGAAACCACTGTCGCATTTCTCATGGTCATAAGCCAGTTTAATGGCATTTACTAAACGCCATTTTAGCCTTAAACATTAATAATCAATTACATAGTAGGAACCATCTCCGATGACACTCGCACCCTAAACTTCCAGTTTAAAATTTAGGAATTCATTAACGCGTACAACTAGGTTAAATTGAGATGCTAGAGTAGAGAAGGAGTGAATCCCTTAACCAGTAGATTACAAACCCAAGGATGAACCAGGGCACAGTTAACTTATCTTAAAAGCGAGTATCGAATCCACTCTCCCATCATACCGGTCGAAGGTTACCTATAGCAAACAACAAGAATGCATTTAGCATCTGTGGGTGTTATTTTCTTTTTATAGAAAAATTTAATTAATAGCAAGCAGGGTTGATTCTCTACCTTGGCGTCTTAGGAGGCAGGTTTGGGAGGAGGTGACCCTGTCACCAACCTCGCCAGCATCCTCCACCTGCAAAGTGAACAACCTAAGTCAAACTTTAACAACTAATATGTTTTACCATAGAAATATATTGACGGGATTGGAACACCTTACATATTATGTGGGCAATTAGGGCCAGGGATCGGCTCCTCCTGGCACCCTTATCACTACAAGCCCCCTATAAGAAATCGTATGCATTAAAATCCGAAGATAAACAAAGAAAGAGCATAATAATAAAATTAATGATGAGAGTCAAGGTATTACCTTTTTAATGGCGGCTCAAGGCAACCAGAATATTTGTGCTTCAGTCGTAGCTAGAGGAAGAGATATGGTGGCAGCCTCCAATTTATATTTTAACCTCCAGATACAACCAAAGAAACAAAAAAAATGAAAAACACCATCACCATTTCGCAGTATAGTTCCCCAAAGTTTTGCTTATCACCATGACTAACACAGAGCCTCTTTACACAGAGCTCACCGACCACAAACATACAATAATGAAGTTTAACACATCCAAAAAATCATTAAACCCTTTTCGAAACCCTTTTTCATCTACTTGTCCAAGTGGATGCCGGAGATCATTTCTTAGCTTAGGCCATAAATCCTGGCTGTGCTGTCAACTCGCAGCCAGGGTGGCAAATTTAATGTTCCATCCACCATATTAAATAACCATTAACTGCGGATAGTAGGATAACATGTGAATCAAACCACATTCTAATGCTCTTAGATCAAAGGTATAATATGGTGAATACCTTAATCCCTTTTATTCATGCATTTTTTTTTGTATGGTCAAACTTGCAAAGGTTAGCATAGGTTTTTGGATTGCAATACCATACTTTTGTTTTGGGGATTAAGATTAAAGCCATAGTCCCCATACACACCTTTTGGTGCTTAAAGCTTGTTTTTAAACATGGTTAAGTTTAGGATTGAGACTCCAAACTTAGCCATAGGACCAAACCAAACTTAAAATAAAAATGAGGATAAGAATAGGAACAATTTAAGTATCACCTATGATTTCATTGATGACATGCCTCTTCTGGCAATGCATCCTCCATATTTGCAACCCGACCAAGCAGTTATTTTTTCATTAACAACCTTACTACCTTGATGAATTTAGCACAATAAATGTTACTCGCTAAGAACATTGGTATGTATCTTAGTATATCAAATTAGGGCTGATGTTGCTTCAAGTTACATGCAATAATATATAATAAAAAATATTTTTGAAACTTTGAGGTGCATGACATTATGATATCAAAGCATGGTTACAACACTTGGCCCAAGCCGGCCCAATATTAAACAAATGTTAAAGTAAAAAAATAAAACTAATATTTGTTTATTTTATTTTCTGGTTTGATTCTCTTACTAAACAGGAAGAGGAAGCAAATTGTATTTTGCAGGAAAATTATGGCAGAGATCGGAATGCCTGAAGGAGAGGAATCAACTCCTAGAATACCAGTGAACAATGAAGAAGGTGAACTCTGGGTGAACTTAAATGAAAGTAGAAATGACAACCCGTCAGAAGTACAACAAACTGTCAAAGAATTAGAGTCAGAATTAAAACGAGTTAGGGATGAAAACAAATGAATAATGAAAGCAAAAGAAGAGCTAAACAAGATTCTGTTGGCTAAAATACACAGTAATGAAAAAGATAAAAACAAAAAAAAAATAAGGAAGATAAGCCAAAAGCTACACCTTATAAACGTAAGGGAAGAAAGCTGGAATTTTCCAGCTATGGGGATGAAACTTCCAGTGAAGAATCACAAAAACAAGAACATCAGGATTCTAGTGAAAGTAATGATAGTCATAAAGATAAAAAGAAGTACAGACCTTATGAAGAAATTTCAGGAGAATTCAAAAAAATTAAACCTCCTATGTTTAATGGTGAAATTGAGAAAGGAGAAGAGGCAGACGCCTGATTGTCTGGAATGAAGAAATACTTTTAGATTTACAACTGTTATGATGAACTAAAAGCAAAAATGGCCATCTAAAACTTAAGTGGAAAAGCAGATATATGGTGGCCAGATATCAAGAAAGTAAAAGGTATAAAAGAACGTCAAGTAACCTGGAAAACCTTTAAGAAACTGTTTAAAGAAAGTATCTTTCAAAACATTACTATGAAGAAAAGGCGAAAGAATTTTACAAATTAAGGTTGGGTGCTTTGACCATGAAAGAAATCTGCAGTCAATTCCTAAGTCTGCTTTGATATGTACCCTACATAATAGATGAAAAACAAAAAATGCAGCATTTCCTCAGTTGCTTTCCTACCCCGTTTAAAGAACGGATTGAGTATGACAATCCAAAGATGCTGGAAGAAGCAATGAGGAAAGCAAATTACTGTTACGAACATAATAAAAATAAAAGTTAAAATGTGCCTAACTGAAACACTACAAGACAGGATAACTTTGACCCAAGAAAAAGGAATAATAATATATTTCATAGGAATTATGGAAATAACTACAGAGGGTATCAGGGTAATAATTATAAAGGTTTTAAAACACAACACCCTACAACAAAAGAAAGAGAACCCTCTCATAATTTTAAAAATACTGCACAGTGGGAACCCTTAAAATGTTGGGAATGTGATGACCCACATTACTTTAAAGACTGTCCTGTAAGAAATAAAACTTTTAATAAATTCCACTCCATTTAGGAAGTTGATACAGTTGGAGATATGGCGAGAAGTATGCCCAGAATCAATGTTGCAATGGAGAAACGACAGGCAGACCATCAAGCTTCAATGGTCGAAATCGAAGGTATGATAAAAAGTCAACCTATTTCCATACTAATTCATCCAGGTGCAAGTTTAAGCTATGTATCACCTAGGATTGTTGAATTATGTAAAATAGTACAAGAAAAAATTTGAAAAATCTTGGTTGGTACACTTAGCCATAGGTACTAAACGTAAGGTCACTAGTTATGTGAAAAATTGTGAAGTATTGATGATTGAATTTAATGCGCATGCTGATTTGAATATTTTACCATTAGGTTCCTGTGATATGCTGATGGAAATGGATTGGTTGGAGAAACATAAGGTTATGTTGAATTGTTTTGACAAAAATTTTACATGCATAGATAACACTGGAAATACAATTAAAGTAATGAGAATTCCTAGAAAAACGACTATCAAAGAAATCTCAGCCTTACAAATGAAGAGATCTGTACGTAAAGGATGTAAAGTGGTTGTTGTTTATGTAATGGATAATAAAGATCAAGATAAAAAAACTTAAATTGGAGGACATACTTATCTTAAAATATTTTAAAGACATCTTTCCGGGAGAAGTCCCTGGACTATCTCAGAAAAGAGACATAGACTTTACAATCGATATGATACCGGGGACAGTAACAACGTCAAAAGATCTGTATCGGATGAATATAATAGAACCTACAGAACTTAAATCGAAGTTACAATAATTAATTGACAAGAAGTACATTCAACCTAGTGTTTCCCCTTGGGGAGCACCAATCCTATTCATAAAGAAGAAAGATGAAACCTTAAGGTTATGTATAGATTATTGACAACTGAATAAAATGACTATTATAAATCGATATCCTTTAGCCCAAATAGAGGATCTATTCAATCAGTTCCAAGGGGAAACAATATTTCCTAAAATAGATTTAAGGTCCGATTACCATCAAGTACGGATCAAAGATGAAGACATCTTTAAAACTGCTTTTAGAACTCGTTATGGTCATTACGAGTTTGTCGTAATGCCTTTTGGTTTAACAAATGCACCTGCAACTTTTATGTGTCTAATTAATAGTATTTTTAGTAACTACTTAAATAAATTCGTAGTCGTCTTCATCGACGACAGAATGATTTATTCAAAGAATGAACAAGAACATGAAGAACACTTAAAAATAGTTCTACAAATTTTAAGAGAACATCAACTGTTTCCCAAGTTGAGCAAGTGCGATTTCTATAAATTCAAAATTCAATATCTAGGACACATAGTGTCTAAGGATGGAATGTCTATCGACCTCGATAAGGTTAAAGCTATCATTGAATGGCCAGTTCCTAAAAGTGTAACGGACATAAGATCATTCATGGGGATTACGAGTTACTATCAAAAATCTATTGAAGGGTTTTCTAAGATATCTTACCCCATAACTTAACTACAGAAGAAAGGTAAAAGGTTTGACTGGAATGAAAAGTGTACAAAAAGTTTTAATAAACTAAAACATCTCTTAACCACCGCCCCTATTCTAAAAATTGTTGATCCTTTTAAATATTTCGTCGTATGCACCGACGCATGTAATGAAGGATTAGGCAGGGTACTAATTCAATAAAATCATGTCATGGCCTATGAATCCAAAAAATTAAAAGAACATGAAAAAAATTACGCCACACATGATCTAGAACTTGCTGCAATTATACATGCGTTAAATATGTGGCGACACTACATCATTGGAAGAAAAGTTTTGTTAATGTTAGATAATATAAGCCTAAAATACTTGTTTGATCAACAAAATTTAAATGCTAGACAAGCGAGGTGGCTGTCATTCTTAAGCGAATATGACTTCGAGATAAAACATATAAAAGGTAAAGAAAACAAAGTTGCAGATGCTTTAAGTCGACATGCAAATTTATTATTTGCAAGCAACAGTTACGAATATGATTTAGAAAATCAGATTCTAAATGTAGAAAATTCTGATAAAGAGTACCAAATTTGAAAAGAAAAGTCTGTTGATAATGAAAGGAACCAAACAAAAACATATTTCCGTTTAAATGAAAGAGGGTTGCTGCTGCATAAAAACAGATTGTACATACCAAACATAGCAAAAGTTAAATTAACAGTCATGAATGAGTTACACAAACGACCGTATTTAGGATATCCTTGATACCGGAAGATGATCACCATGATCAGAAAAGATTTATTTTGTCCCAACATGAAGAAAGAAGAGGCAGAATACTTAGCTCACTGCATAGAATGCTAGCAAGTCAAGGCTTAACATCATTATCCAGCTGGGTTATTACAACTGTTGCCCATTCCAGAATGGAAATGGAAAATAATTAGCATGGATTTTATAACTCGCCTACCTAGAAATGTTAGGAAGCATGACTCAATCATGGTCGTAGTCGATAAACTAAGCAAAGCAGCTCACTTTATTCCAGTAAAATATATATAAGGATGTTAGCATTGCAGAGATATTTATGAAAGATATTTTCAAGTTATATGGCGTACCAAAGGTAATAATCTTAGACAAAGATGTAAAATTTACAAGTAATTTATGGAAATCTTTGTTAAAAGGGTTAGGTACTCAGTTGAATTTCAGTAATTCCTATCAGCTGCAAATGGATGCGTAGACTGAAAGGGTAAACCAAGTCCTTGAGGACATCCTAAGAATGTATGTGATGGACAAACCAGGCAAGTGGGAAGACCACTTACACTTAGTAGAATTTGCCTACAATAATCATTTTCAAGTGTCAGCTGGTATGAGTCCCTTTGAAATTCTTTATGGACGTAAATGTAATAGTCCCATTTCCTGGAGCAGTACAGTTGACCGATTAATGTTAGGGATAGAATTGTTAAAAGATATGGAACTAACCGTAAAGCAGGTACAACAAAATTTGAAGGTTGTGCAAGATAGGCAGAAAAGTTATGTTGGCTTAAAAAGAACTCATCGAGAGTTCCAGGTAGGTTAGCATGTGTATATAAAGGTAAGACCCAAGAAAAGATCCTTAAGGTTTGGCAGGTATTCCAAATTGGCACCGAGGTATTGTGGGCCGTTTGAAATTTTGGCTAAAGTAGAGCCAGTATCATATCAGTTAGCCCTATCACCTACTATTAAAGTACATGATGTTTTTCATGTTTCCATTTTGAAGAAGTATGTGCATGACACTACTCATGTGATTGGTTGAGATGTTATACAGGTGGAACCCAAGGGAGAGTTCCAGGTGGGACCGGAGCGTATCCTTGATAGAAGAGAACTTCTATTCCGGAACCATAACATCAGACAAGTCAAGGTGCAATGGAATCAACTTTGTCTGGAAGATTCCACTTGGGAATTGGAAAGTGCTATGCAGGAGGCATATCCAATCCTGTTTCAGGACGAAGAAATGGAAGAATAAAGACAGAAAAATAATAACACCGAGGACGGTGTTATATTTTAAGAGGAGGTGTATATAATACACCGGAATTTAATAAAGTATTATTAAATACTTTTGAATATTTATTTCATGTTTATTTATTATTAAATATTTTTTACAAAAAGTAAAAAATAAAACAATGTAATGGATTATTTCTTTTTTTTATTAATAAAAATATTAAAAGGGGGAGAGAAATGAAATAGTTGTTGCATGAGTGATTGCTGACCCACAAGAGGAAAATCCAAGTGGTTGAAGCTGAGGTATCTTCCCCAAAATTAGGTTACAACTCTTAGTTGAGTGCTAAAGAGTAGGAGGCTCATAAATGACCAGAGTAGGAGGCTCATAAATGACCAAGTCCTAGGAAAAATACTATATAATAATATGTCCATAAGCGACAGGAAGCTAGCATTGGATGGAGATTGAATCTGATAATGTAAGAGATGGTGCATTAAGTGGATTTTGCTCTTATGGTTCAGCGATCAGGCTTGGGTGTTCTCGATCAAGTGAGATTTGGATGATCTAGGAGTTGGTTGGGAGGAATGGTTGTTTCATTTTTGTTTTCCTGACAGTAGTGCCAGGTTCATCGTTATGTTTTCCTATTGTTAGATTTATTGTAGTAGGAATGTTATTTATGTTTCACATCTAACCCCTGGTAGAAATTTTATTGTGTGTCTAAAATAGACTATGGATTTGTTTATACTCTGTACAAATATATATCTTCTAATATGATTAAAAGTCTATATGTTGTTGCTTGACCCTTAAGGTCATAGGATAAATATAGCTAGTGTATCAACGTGGACTCCACTATAAATATTTTTCTATGTAGTGGATCTGTTTTAGGGATATTTAGATTCAAAATAGAGTCAAATTATAGAAATGTCGATAATATAGTTATCGCTTGATTTCTTAAACTAAGTACAGAAATCATTGTTTGCTGAGTAAATATTTTTTTTTTTTATCCTGCCGAATTAAAGATCCATTTTTGTCTCGAGAAATAAGTGTTTCTGTCAAATATGGGATCTATACTCATTATCCCTTCATCGAATTTATTACTGTCACTTTTACATATATGTTTCGTAAGCCAAATCTTAGTAAGGTATCCTATTTTCTTTCACACTTAGTATCCTATACTCAACAAGAGGGATTAAAGTTATATTTTAAAAGCTCATAGTATAATTGTCGCAGATCGCTATGAAATTAAGTCATTAATCCTCTACAGTAGAATATCCCGATTTCCTATCTAAACTTAAGTAAATGTTTTATTTTCCATCATTCATCATCACAGATATGGATTCGAAGCAGAATAATGTAAAGATATCTAGAGCACATTACAATAAATATGCTTACAATATAAACCCTCAAATTGTTTACATTCTTACAATCCATGCAATTAGGGCATTCATAGTAAATCATCATTATAATGCAAAAGTCCCTATATACTAACTATTGATTAACCAACCAATCAAGTCGACAGAGGTCAAATCCTGTTGAAGGATTATAACTAATAAATAAATGGAATGTTATACGATAGTTACCACAGAACATAAAAATAAAAGGAAACCATTCACAGGAAGAGTATTAATTCTGGAAACATATCGCAAGAAATAGCGAAGACCCTAAGGGTCACATTAAATCTTTAAAATGTAAAGAGTATTCGAATGAAACCACTGTCGCATTTCTCATGGTCGTAAGCTAGTTTAATGGCATTTGCTAAACGTCATTTTAGCCTTAAACATTAATAATCAATTACAGAGTAGGAACGATCTCCGATGACACTCACACCCTAAACTTCCAACTTAAAATTTAGGAATTCATTAACGCGTACAACTAGGTTAAATTTAGATGTTATAGTATAGAAGGCGTGAATCCCTTAACCGGTAGATTACAAACCCAAGGATGAACCAGGGCACAGTTAACTTATTTTACAAATAAATTTCCAAATTCATCATAATTTCTTCGATATAAATGTATAATATCATCAAACTTATTTTACAAATATCTTAAAAATCAACTTTACAAATACCTTAAGTCATCCAAATTATGAAATTCTTTCGTTTTCAAATATTTATCATCAAACCTTTTGAATGCCTCATCATTATAAACTCCTACTATATAATTTTTCAACGTCATTAAATTATAATAAAAATAATAACATATATCATCATTCTATTTTTAATATTTTCTTAGATAATTAATAATATAAACTTCTTCACAAGATATAAACTTTAATTTTTATTGTTAAAATGTGTTTGATTTTTTTATTATATTTTTTATAATTTTATATAATCTAAAACATATTTATTAAAATTTTATCACATAAAATAAAATAAATATATTATGGTGAGCCTAATAAAATAAGGCCAGACAAGTTTCATAATCACTCAACCATAGACTATCTCATTACGCTTACAATGCAGAGGAGTGTAATAATAATAAATCCAATATTTTTTGTTGTTTTGTGAACTTTAGAAAATATTTTGATATAGTGCCTAGAAAGAACCTATGGAATAGATTAGAAGAGTTAAAGGTTCGTTTTAACCTGAGGGTTGCAACTATAAGGTTATATGAGAAAGTCATTGCCAAATTCAAAAACACTGAAGGATGGTCGCATGATAATAAATGTAATATTGGAGTTAAGCAAGGGTGGCCCCTCTCCCCTACACATTTTGGAATTTACAGTGATAAGCTAGAAGGTTGTTTAGAAGAAGCAGGTTGCGCTGACACGAAATTAGCAGGAATAATCATCATGCTTCTTCTTTATGTTGATGATATAGTTCTTATGGCAAGGTGCCCCTATAAGCTTGATAAGCAATTAAGAATTCTAAAGGATTTTTGCTCCAATATGGGCATGATCGTTAACACCGTCAAAACAAAAGTCATGATTATCAAATCCAATAAGGGTACTTATGGCAATTTTGTATAAGACAATAGAAACCTAGAGGAAGTAATTTCTTATAAATCTCTACCAATTGACTTCCATCGCAAGCTCAACTAGAAATGTAGCACTGAGAAGAGGATTAATGGAGGGTGGAAAGCCTACTTTGGTCTTGAAAACAACTATGAATTAACAAACCTTATGATGTGGGACATAAATAAATTCCTCTTTAAAACACTCATCACTCCCATTATCTTATATGGCTATGAAGATTGGGGATGTAGCGTTTTGAGAGAACCTTGGAGAATAATTGAGCAAATCCAGAAGTGGTTTATTACTTATAATCTTAAAATTAAGAGCAATACGTCCTATCCTATTCTCATCTTAAATCGGGGCTCTCCCCCATTGAAAGCATGGATATGATTAGATATTTAATGTACAAGCACAAATTAAACAATATAGGAGACCACCGGCATTCCTAAAATTGCTCTTAACTCCAGCCAAAAACACCTACGCCTCAAGCGGGGGTGGCTTAAAGATGCCACAACTTGGTTAAATTATTGGGGGATTGGCGAAACAACCACTTTGCAAAATATCATTCGATGAAAGGATTTCCATTTTTGTGAGTCTATGAGCGTTGAAGATGAAAATCACTTTCTCTTTGAATGCCCTACCTACACCTTAGATCTCAGTTCCATAATCTTTGCTCCAACAATGACCTCTCTAACCTTTTGACTCCTCAAAACTATGGCTAACTAAGGACACTCCTCTTTAAGCTTTTTGAGTATGGGAATAATATTTCAAGACAAATCAAATAATTTTTGTATTGTTTTTTCTTTTGAGGTAGAATCATCCAAATTTGATCTCAATTGACGTTAAGGACTATTATCATTATCATCATTATCAACTTGTTAAATTATTATATAATAATGAATAGTCCAAAAAATTATTGATAACAAGAGCTGCGTGTAGCTTAGTCCCTGCCTTTTAGGTTAAAAGATAAAAAAAAAAATAAGAAGAACAAATTATTGAAAAACAATTTGTTGTTGAAGGTAAAATTCTTTGACAAGGAGATAAGATGACATATAAAAAGATGGAAATATTTCAATGTCGTCAAATTAATAGTGAAGGACTTCATTCACATGGCAAGACAAGATAAGACCTTTTAAAATGAGCAATGTTACCAAGATAAAACCCCATCTTAAAATGAGAGATGTCACTAATCAAATGCTAGTCGAAAAATATGTTAATACTTTATTCACATTGTAAAACAAGACCAAAACCCCATATTAAAATGAGCAATGTCAATATTAAAATGAGCAATGTCAATAACCAAATGCTAGTTGAAAGCTGCATTAAACAGATCATGAGCCTAATTTGTCCAGGTCCTATACAAATCCTTCAAAATGGATCTATCTAGCAAAAGTTAAATATTTCTTCATATGTAATCATCATCAATATTTCTTCATAGACAATTAGTTGTGAATTCAGGGTTATATTTCTTCATATGCAATCATCATCAATATTTCTTCATAAACAATCAATTGTGAATTCAAACCTTAGAAGAGCATATCATCATTAATATTTCTTCATAAACAATCAATTGCGATTTCAAACCCTGGAAGAACACGATAGATTTCATATTGAATTCATAAACAACAAATATTTGCAGACCTTTTAAGATTTAAGATGTCGGTGACTGAGATGATTACATAAGCAAATAAATACAAAATAAGTAGGACAACTAGATCCAATTCAGATGTACTAGCACCGGAATATCAAACCATAATTATCTCCATTCCAGCCAAGCACAACTAGGGCAATAAAGGTGGAAGAAAATGGATATCTTATGTTCTTAACACTTTTTTCACTGTCATTAACAACGTTACATGGTGGCTGTTGTTTATTTATCTTGTAAAAAGATAAAAATAAATTTAAATTTATACAATATTATATAATAAAAAAATATAACAACTAAAATTTTATTTATATATATTTAAAAAATTTGTTTTAATTTATTTTATTTTTCAATTTAATTAATTATAATTAATTTAAATAATAATAAAAATTACATTACAAAATATTTGATTTTTTACATTTTAATAAATTTGATGTTATATAAATTTATACTTTAATTTTTTTTTTAATTTCAATTGAAACTTCATTGTAATGAGGGCTTTGAAAACTACATTCAAACATATGAAAACTCAAAAAAAGGAAAAACAAATAAAATGTCATTATTACTGAGATTTATGATATTGCTATGATAAACATATAAAAATAAAAAGATAAGAATTTTAATAGAGAAATAATACTGTTTGTTATATTAAGATGTAATAATCAAATTTTTATTTTAAGTGGTTTCAGTTATATAAGTTTTAGATTTCTTGAATTCTCAATTTTATATTAATTATAGTCTTATTACACCACATCACAAATGATACTTCAGCTTTTATGTTTTTCTTGATAGATTTATAAATTTATTACAGCACATCACAACAAATATGATACTTCAGCTTTTATGTTTTTCTTAATAGATTTATAAATTTATAGTTAAAATTGTTTATTATATTTTTTTAATTAAAATCGTTTGAGAAAATTTGAATTTGATGAATAAATAATTTAAAGGATATTGTTCTAAGTTATTTTCGAGATTTTCCAAAATTCTGGATAATTTCAGATACACTCAAAACCCTTGAAGTGAAGGAACTATGTTCTTGAAAATTTGAACATTTTAAAAGAATTTTCACTTTAAAAAAATCGATTAAAACTTCATGATAGAAACTCCATCGGACAAGTCAGCCTTGAAGAGTAAATAACAAATAGATAATTAATGTAGTGCCTAGAAAACTTCCTATTTTATGGGAAGTGTGGCCTCTAACATCCTATTTTATTTCAGTGATATTTGTATCTCACTCATTATTGGTTTGTATCTCATGTATGATTGGATGGGAGTTAAATTTATTCAATGTTAGTGTTAACAATGAAAAAAATTGGGCTTTATCCATTTATGACTACTAATAATCACACATTTAAGTGCACTATGACAATAATAAAAAATTTGCACAATAAAGACTTCCTAAAAACTAAAAGCGAAACAAGAATACTTTGTAACAAATTACATAATTATGTGGGATATAATGAAAGTCCAATACAAACCTAATGAGTAATGAGAACATGGATGTCAACCTCAAACACCAAATTAGATGAAAAATTGACCACCTCAATAACATTGGATAATGATACTATATAACATTACATAATTAATGAATGTGTTATGAAGAAAATTTGGAGATATATTAACAAATATGACAAAAGATATTAAACATATTAAAATTTGAATGAAAAATTGACAACCTCAATAACAATAGATAACTTGATACTATATAACATTACATAATTACACCAATAGGTGTTTAGATATTATCTGAGATTTTGGACTTCCTTAAGTGGATCATTAAGATTAACCTGAGTGTAACAAGTGTATAGTGGGGATTCATTTCATGGTCGTAGTATCTTGTTATGTTCAAATGCATCTTGATTACAATTTAAATAAGCTAGGTTAAGTGGTGGTTAAGAAAATGAGTATGTTTATTAAATAGTATTTGTTTTATATTTATATTAATTAGTTTAATGTTTACTTTTGTTTAACAACCAACCATCCCCACAAAATTAAGTGGTTGGCTATGTCTATTAGTGTTCACCAGCCACTCTACTTGTAATTGTGTTATTTAATGAATGTGCTACTAACAAATATGATGGGAGATAGTAAACGCATTAAGGTCTTTATCAGGTTTATTTTAGACAAAGATATGATGATTATATTTTTTTACAAAATCTCTTATTAGCTTACAACTCCAATGAAAGGGCATGCAATAAGGGGTACTTATAATGTCCTTTATTTCAAGTGAAAATTACCCTTAATCCAAAGAGATTATGATGCAAGTCATAGTTCCACCTCATTGTTAGAAATTTTATCCTTGATCCATTTTAAAACAATATGTCAAAAAAATGTTAAACTATGCCTTACTAGAAAATTTCCCCTCATTAATAATGGAACAATTTGATATCATATGCCCAATAAAAGTGATTACCTTCTTTAAAGCTCATAATCCTACATTTTAGTGAACTATGTATATGTAATGTTTACTTGGTCCATAGCCCTCAATCCTATGTTTTGATTAATTGTCTATATGTAATAATAATAATTAGCAGTTACATTGTGTAATTCATTTTTTATCATGTGGATGGATTTATTTATGGTTATTTTATATAGAAATGATATTGATGAAGATGATTGTTACAAATTAATTGTTTAAAATTATTATTCGATTTCAATAATTTAGTAACTCTAAACCATCTTTGAACCTTTGAACTTATCCATATAAATATCATAAATAATAAATAACATGGTGAGATAAGACAACTTTGCCTAATTTTTTTATTACAATCGTTTTCCAAACAATTTATTACTTATCAATATAAATATCTTAAATAATAAATATGTGTTTGTCACACTATAATAATGGGTTTGTCACCATACTTACATTTATTTTATGACTAGAGTTAACTCTCATAACCTCACAATTACTGTCCAAATTGTTTGATATGCTGTTTTATTTTTTATTTTTATATTTTTAAATGTGATGCTTGTGTTTGCATATCCATAGGTAACCTTGCAATTACTCTTCAAATTTCTTAAAGTCTACACATTATTTTCAAATTTACTTATTTTTAATATAAAAATATTTGTGAATTTTATTGATATATTATTTATTTGATAAATTTCCTTAAACATAATCTTACATTACTCTTTAAATTGTTTGAAGTATGCTTTATCTTCAAGTTTTTTTTAAGAATTGTAATGCTTAATTATGTTTATTATAGGTTTATAATTGATCTTATAACTACTCTAAGTTTTTAATGTTTATATGTTATTTTGAAACTAAAAAAATTATATTAGTTTTAAATTAAAATTATTCGTAAAAAATTAGTATCATATTATTTTGTATTTGATAATAAAAATTAACTAAAAAATTAGTTTTTAATTTTATAAAATTTAAAATAGAATTTTTTTTTTAAATTTACAATTACTTTTTAACTTTTTAAAGTTTATGAATTATTGAATAAAATTTTTTGTAAAAATATATTTCAAAATTTTTAAATTTTTTGTATTATTTTGAGAATAAAATTTTTTGTAAAAATATTTAACATATTATTGAATGAATTTTTTTTATTAAAAAAACAGTTTTAAATTTAATAAATTTTAAAATAAAATTATTATTTTAATTTTACATCATTTCTAAATTTATTAAAGTTTAAACCTTATTTTCAAAATAAAAATATTTTTGAAGATTTTGTTTATATATTATTTATTTAATAAACTTGTAAGATTCAATTTCAAATTTGATAAATTTTAAAATAAAGATATTTTTTATATTAATTTAAACCTTTACACTAATTTTTTTATTCAATATTATTTTTTATGATATTTGGTAGATGGCTTTTCATAGAATCCTATGCATTTTATTTTGCAAAATATGAATTTAACTTTGTTTTTGTTTTAATGGTGATTAAATTTCAATGTTTAAGAATTGTAACCATGATTTTTAAAAATTTATTTCTAATTTTTTCAAAATTGTTAATAATTTTAATCATATTATAGTTATTTAAGTTTAATATAAATTTAAAATATTTATTTATTTATTATTTATATAATGCATGTTATTTTATATTTTATATAAAAATTATTTTTTAATTTAATAATTAATTATTATATTTATTTGTCAAATCTCACCTCATTTCATGTAAAGTGGTATCCAACCAAGTGTCTTCTTTATTTATAATGCATTTATCATTTTATGTGAAGTTTAATTTTTAATAAAGCATTTTGTTGCAAATGTTATGTAAGAATTTAATGTATAATTAAATAAAATATAGAATATACCAAATTCATTTTGTTTTAAATAATAAGTTTTTTTAGTAAATCATTTGTCTTTATTGATTGGATAAGATTTTTTTTTTCATAATGAAAAAACAGCTTCTATATTAAGTAAATAAAAGTTGACCACAAGTCGTGATCTTACAAGCGTAAAGAGTCTATTCACTCGAATCCATAATTGACAGAAACACATGAACTAGTCATGTATGTGCACATCATCTTCTACGACAAAACATTAGTCCTGATTTATGTCACATACCCGAAATTTCGCAAAAATTTAAAATTTTTCTAAGCGTCCATTTGGCGTTAATTATTGCTGCGGAAAATAAAACGTATGTATAACATCTATATTTACTACATCATTACAACATCTCATCACTTCTTAATAGTAATTATTCAATTGTAATTATTAATGTATAAGGTCTTCTATAAATTTAGAAGCAGACCCAATATACAACTCTTTAACATATATTATTTTAATAGCATGAATAATATCCTAATAATATCCTAACAGTTGTCCCACCTTAACTAATTCCTTCTAGTAACTTGAACCTTTAAAATAAACAATACATAGTACCCAAACTTTCCTTGATCCTCCTAAGGTCACTCTATCTAACATGTTTATCTTTATTTATATAAGCCTCTAATACATTTATGTCTATTTATTTGATCAAACGATCCATTTATAAATGATTTGTACCAATTTAACTACATGTAAACAAGAGAGAGAGATATAAATAACAACCACATAAAAATGCCTAAAATACATAAATTTAAAGTAAACCGAAATGAAGAAATAACTGAGACACAACATCAAAAAAGCTAAACACAAAGAATTCATATCAAGAGAACAATTTCACGTGCTTCACCCACATCTTGGACTACGTCCACAAAAGCTTGTTTTTATTTATTTATTTATAAAGTAATTCCTCATAAATGATACATCTTGAGACAAATTATGGTCATAACTTAACTTCCTCACAACTTCTCTCACTTCCTCACAACTTCTCTCATAAAAAATGTGTAAAGGTATCAAATTCTAATATTAATACCTTTCCTAAATAATCCTGCACACACCTTCTTCATAAATTATTAATACTAAAACATAGGTCTATACTATCAATACTAATGACTTAATTATTCATTTTCAATACTCTTTACAATACTATTTACTCAAATCTATCATTCATTTTACTATAAAAGGACCCTTTTCAAGTCATACCTACTTTTACCTATTTTAATAATATTATAGTCTTAATACCCAGTATTTCATAAAGACATAGTTTTCTTAGGTAAGGAGATAAGGTTTCGAAACAAATCAAATCCCTTTTACAAAAAGGGAGTGAGACACAAGACTTCCACGTTTCCTTCTAGCCATGATCCTATATATATTTTTATAATTTTCTTTACACTTGAATATACAAGTGTATACTTTAAAATTTACTCAATTATCAATTAGTAGGAATAATTTCCAATTTTAGATTTCTATAAAGCTTATATCCGATTTTAAACTTAAACGAGTCCTTTAAGCATCGATTAAGCAACTTTAAGTATTAAAATGAAATCCACATTTCTAAGTTCTACCGAGGTTTTATAACTTCAGGCACTAACCTTTTGTTGACAGAGTTCTATAATAACCAATATATAACTATATAAACCAGAATCATGCGACCTCTAAAGATCATACACCGGCAGTAATTAAAATATGATTTTATTCACAAAACAAATCACGTGCATGCATGTTGATAGAGATCTGCCAAGGAGATCGCATCCATCTTAGATAAGAGTCAAAACATACGGGTTCAAAACTTATTTAATACAGGTAGCGTATCTATCATGAATTCAACAAGATTGCACTCCTCATAATTTAAGATATAAGAAAATAAGTCAAGGATGATTTTAACTCTAAGCAGCGATCGATTAATCTCTAAACTAAATGCGGAGAGTCAATTATACGCAGAGATCTGCTATCATAGGCAATAAAATAAACAACAAATAAAACACTCAAAATGGAAAAGTTTAAGCACCTTAATTTAATAAGCTTTATTTATACATAACTAGGCTTGTCATGTTTTGTATAATTCTTTTGAATCATTGGTCACCAACATATATATATAGTATCCAAAAAGTTGTGTTTAAAATAGCTTTCCTAGTCAAGAATTAGAGTAATAGTTGTCCTCCTATTTAGATTAGTTTTTTCATGTAATTTTATACATAAGCATATAGTAGTAAATTATTCATAGTTTCTTACCTGAATATGTTCTTTCTATGAATAATGGTGTGTATAACACACCTTTAAATAAATGTAACATAATATTCATGAAAATGGAACTTTTAGACATTAACATATTTTATATTTTTATATTTATGCATGTTAATACCTTTTTTCCAAAGTCTAACCTTTTCAATCTAATAAAAAGTATTATATCTAAAATGTATATAATTATCATTTAATAATTATTACTTATCATAAATCTCTCATATATGTATGACCCTCATACATATGGTATATAATACCCATTTAGCATAACTTAAATATATTTTAATATCCAATTCCCTAGTGTATGTGTAATTAAATAACTTATAATCGAGTGTACGATTTATACTAAGTTTTGTCAAAATAACTAGTAGGCTATGCTCATATAGATTCTGGTTTGTCTATCTAGTGTTACTAGTTAGCTTTAATCAAATCATTTGATAGTGGCTATTTCCGTGACGATCTTACCTACCCTTCCGTGAATTCAGTTGTCATCTTTTAGATGCGTCATCCTGAAGTCTCCTAAGTTTAAAATAACACTTACAAACATAATAATAGTTTTATGGTCCACTGGTGGGGCCTTGGCCTTGAGCTCCTCACCAGGGCCATTTACATAATTCATAATTACATTTTCCAGAGTAATAACAATAAGGTCGAATTTGAGGGATGTTACAATTTACCTCCCTCAACATAGGAGCCAAATGTACATAAACCTGGTCACAGCCCAGTTTCACAAACATAATGATAATCTATAGTGCACCCCGAAATGATATATTGAACTATTTTCAACTCATAAAACTTATAGAGCACCGCACCTCGACACTCTTCACACAACAAACAACCATTCATATCACCCAATGGATAAGATTGGATATAAAGTATTACATAATACGTATTAATATGTTATTATATTTGTATTTGCAAGGATTCGTAAGACATGTAGGAATTGTATGGAATGTTACAAAGATAATGAAAATGAGTAATTAACATAATTGTATAAATATGAATGTAAAAAATTAAGATTTGAAAAGACTATTAAATGGAAGTTTGTAACACCCTAAGATTTTTAGGAAATAAAATATAAATTAAAAAAATGTTTTGATTTACAAAATATCTTGAGATTTTTAGGAAATAAGAAAATGTAGAGCTTAAAAAAATACCCTAAGATTGTTAGGAAATAAAAAAGGTAGAAATCCAAAGAAAGCATGACTCAGAGGTTATGGCAATTGATTTCATGATGTATCTTGTTCACTATAGTCATTTAGGCTTAATTCAATTTAAGTGTCATAATTATTTACTAAATCAATAAGGTTTTTATTATTATTATTTTTAAAGTGATCACTACCATTATAAGGTCTTTGTTCAAGGGGTTAAACACCACCTTAAATTTCAGCACTGCATTTCATCCGCAAACAGACAGACAGACTGAAAGGGTGAACCAGATATTGGAATATATGCTCAAAATGTATGTTAAGGATCAGCCTGGTAAGTGGGAAGACTACTTGCATTTAGCAGAGTTTGATTATAATAATCACTACCATGCTTCAGCCAAACTTATCCCATTTGAGATTCTTTACGGTAGAAAGTGTAACACACCGGTGTCATGGAGTGATCTGGTTAGCAGGGTCACCTTAGGGCCCGAATTGTTGCAGGAATTAGAACTAATCGTGAAGCAACTACAAGGGAATCTCAAAGCTGCCCAGGATAGACAGAAAATTCAAGCAGACCTTAAAAGAACTCATAAAGAGTTCTAGGTTGGTGAACATGTTTTTCTTAAGGTAAGGCCGAAAAAGAGTTCCTTAAAATTGGAAAGCTGTGCCAAACTGGCACCCAAGTATTGTGGTCCTTTTGAAATCTTGTCCAGAGTTGGACCTGTGGCATATCAATTAGCCTTACTTTCAAACCTCAAAGTCCATAATGTTTTTCACATTTCATTTTTAAAGAAATATGTGCATGGCCCTACTCATGTTGTAAATTGGAATAGTGTTCAGGTGGAACAAGGCGGCGATTTTCTGGTGGAACCGGACTGTATTCTCGCAAGGAAAGAAACTCTACTCCGAAACCGCACGGTTGGCCAAATAAAAGTGCAATGGAAGCACTATAGCCTAGCAGAGGCTACCTACGAGTCGGAGAGTAGTACGCGGGATGCATACCCAACTCTGTTCTAGGAACACTCAAGGAGTGAATAAAACAACATCGAGGATGATGTTGAGGCTTAAGGGGGGGTGTATGTCACCTACCCAAATTTTGAGAATAATTATTTTCTACTATTATCCTTTTTACAAAGTACTTTGTGTGAAAATTATAATTACAAGTTTTTTAATTATGACCAATTGTGTCAAAGATGAATGTAATGACTCATTATTATTATTTAATAAATAAAAATGGGCGACAAACACTCAAGAAAGTTGTTACAAGAGTGTCCACTGGCCCACTAGGAGGAATGGAAGCTGCTGGAAGGACTTGGATAGATGGCATCATTTGCACTCTACCATTAGCTATTGTTATGGGACAACTCCCCCTAATTTTGTTGCATTTCCCCCTCCAGGTGGAGGGAGGTGAGCAGGTAGCTCACTAATGACCAATTAATTACAAAAAGACCTAGGCAGCCTATAAAAGGCAATTCGAATTGAGCAGGGAGCTCTTACAATGTTTTCTGCAGAAACATTTCCTCAAAGCATCCGGTGATGGCTGAGAGATTCAAATAGGGAGGCTGTGGAGAGTGCAAGTATAAGTTTGCAAATGTTATGAGAAGGATAGACCAGAGGTGCTGGTGTTGGTCCAATTGCTTATTAAGCTTGTAAGGCTGGATAAATTTTCTTGTTACTGCAAGTAGAGATCTTAAGCTTCAGAACCTTCTTCCTCCTGGTGGACCAGTGGATAGGCTCGGGGGTCCGAAGGCAGACATCTTGGCTACTTGGGAGCAGGTTGGGTGGAACAGGCTTCTTGAGTGATTTGTTTCTCTCATCACACTCAGGTTCTATTCTTTTTGTTTTTTTTCCAAATCACTTGAATGATCTCAGAAAATGGATTAGTAATGTTATTAATGATCAGTAGCAGTAAAATGTTAGATCCTAATTAATTTAGATTTGCTGAACTGATAAAATGACTCCTCTGCATTTTTCCTCATGCATGAAGCTGCATCGTACTCCAGTACAGATAGGTAGCATTAAATCTGTTCAGTTAAAAGTGAAACCTAGCATGCATCTAAATATATAAACCCAAGAGACCCCCCATGCACAGACTTATGATCCCCATGCATCTTATATTTTAGCAGTTGTAGATTAGATCTCTACATACATTGTTTTTACTATTCAAATCTGTATGCTGAACAACATACCATAAACTAGTTATAGCAGTAGGTTCTTTTCTGACTTCTGAAGATGAACCTTGGGTTAACAGCTAGGGTTACTAATCTTCAGTTATTTCTTCAAAGGAAAACAATATCATGCATTTTGTTTAAACCACATACTTAATATTTTATTTATTGTTTGAATCTGTCTAATCTTTATATAAATTATTGTCATCACTGTATTATTTTTGTGCAAAAAAAAGGAGTACTGTATTGTTCTTTCTTTCTTTTTCCAGAGATCCAAATTGGACAAATACAGGGAGATAGAATTAAAATAGAAAAACTGTTATATTCATAAGCAATTAAATTAACTGACGAATGCACTGTCATTTTCTTGTTTCTGTATTATCAACTGTATGTAGCAGAATTGACATCACAGAATGTCATGTTATTAAAAGCAAGAAAATAATAGCATTATTGAATTGACAGAGCAAGATACAGTATCTTTACACCCAATTCAGGGTTAACCTGCTCTCGTCATACTATTATTTACTAACATTCAACAGCTACCAAATCAAATGTTTCATTACCATAGATGACCTAACTGTAAGAATCAAGAGCTATTATTCTTGTTTCCTTAAACATTATTACAGACCAGCAGACTTCATTAACATCGACACCTAGGGTTTAGCATTATCACAATTGTAATCAAACAAAACCAACACTTTTCTATTCTCGGCTTAACCCATGTATGAACAGCTGCAATGTAAGCCAAGTAGATCACTTTCGGCTTATAGCCACTATTTAAACAAACATATTAAGCAGGCTTTCAAATACATATTTGAAAACGAGAGTTGAAAACACCATACATAGACATTAAACCCTAAACATTTATCATTTCACAATTAAAAATTACGATGGCAGCAACCTACCGATCGCCTCTTTGTGTACTGAGGGATTTAATCCAAAACCCATTCTTTTTACACTAATCAGTTATCGAACCAAAACCACAGTCAACATTTCCTTTCCTTTTAGCTTCACACTTGATCTTCCATCGACTCAGAAGTGCCAAAACGACTGACATCAGACGATTAAATGCCGTGAAATCCTTTGCAAAATGAGGGTTCAAACCCTATCAAGTTCGTCGAGCCAAAGGATGGCCGACCATACATTTAAGGAATATTTACAACATCTACACTAACAAGCAAACATAAAACAGTAATGTTTCTCAATGCTGCAGGCGAGACAAAAGCCATTGCTGAGAAGACATGCTACCAACACCCTGCTAATCAAGTCTGATTCTAGGAGAACCACTAGGGAGGGATACCGCCGAAGCTTACCGATGGGTTCGCTATATTTCTTCTCCCAGTCAACTTTCCCGGCACCCTGTTGTTTGCCGAGAGCTACCTTCCAAACAACCATACACTGAGTTAAATATTAAAACATGAGATAGTAATGCATGCAACAAAGAAAACTTGAAAACCCTTGCAAACTTTATTGTACCTGAGTCGTGACAGAAGCTTGACGAAGCCAGCCATCCATCCACTACGAAGGAGAAGCACCCAACTCGAAGGTCACACTATGTGATACCTTTCGAAACTTACAACCCGATTGAAACCCCAGACTTGCAAGTTACTACAACGCCAAACAGACGCACTCATCCAACCTGTGGATGGCCACACCTTCCAACTCCAGACTCGACCTCCATTGTTAGCATTCACCTATAGTTTGAGGTTGCTACCGGTCTCAGGATCGAGCCCGAGGGAGGCTAGAAAAACATCAAAACCCTAAGTGCCTCTCAGCCGGTTGGCCTCACCCCAAACCCTACCATCGAAACAATGACCAAGAAAACGTTACAAGATCCCATAAGTTACGTTAGGGTTCATCTCAATCCCAACGCACAACCATCAACGACGAAGATCTAATTTCATTAAGCCACGTTGGAGGGTGGCAGCAGTAGTATTAAATTACTCATCTAGCTCCCAAGTCACGAAGTTGCCAATTCTGTTGACACTAGGGCAGGAGGCCCATTACAACTTAGCATTGCCAAACCTTTTCACACGCAGAACATCCATCACGACGGGCACGTAATATTATCCTTAACACGGTGGCCAGACGAATTAAATTGCAAACCCAATCATTTACTACACCTTTAAATTTCATACGCAGGCTTTATGCAGTGCCATCATTCCACCTTCCAACCATATGGATCAACGTTTAATTGCATTGACTCTATAAATTATACAAGGTATAGCATTCACCAGTAGCATGTATTAAAGACTTTGTATGTTCCATGGAATCAATATAAGTATGCTCATAGCTTAAACACATTAACTTAGGTCGCGTTCAATTCTAGGGTATGGATTGACTCCGCCCAACTTAATAAACATTATAAAGTTCATCAAGTTTTGCCATTGCATAAATTCACAAGTTACAACCATTAGGGTATAGTTTCCACCCTTGGAACCATCATATAGATTGTATGGTAGGGTATTATTGCATAGTGCATCACTATTATTTTTTCCCAGGTTATAAAGAACTTAGAATCACCTTATTAACTCGCTCTATGATATGCTTAGGACCATGTGTCCTGGTCTTGGATTTTGTCACAGTCAAATTATAAAGGAGTTGTTCTAATAGCCGCAAGCCATTCATGGAATGATAACCAGTGAATTCATAAACGCCAAATGAAAACATTCATAACAATCAACGCTGAGATTGACAATATTTGCAGTTTCTGAGCTAGTCAACTCCTCTTACAAATTGGAAGGAAACCATACCTGTAGCGTTGACATCATAAGCAGTTTTTATTTTTATCACGGTCATTAAACACTTTGAATTTTATCGCTAGCTCTTACTTGCGAATCTGCGCATGAAGGACAAGTGCAATGCTTTAGCTTAGTAGCTAAGTAAGCCTCGGGGCACCTTGTGGGACCCCTTTCATCATCATCCAGAAAATTTAAAACTGTCAGTACTTGTCGAGAAGAATTCTGTTTTCCAAATGCATCACAATTTTCAATCATTCCATCATATAAATAAAGGATATAATCATCAATTGGATTCATGACGTTTCGCCGACACGAAACATCATCAGAAGACAAAAATACACAGCAGTTAAATTGTTCCTACCAAATGTCGCATTTATTAATTACCGCTTTATTAAATATTATTATTTCCGCATTTTACAAATATTAGCATTTAATGACGATTTAATTTTTTTTAATTTTTTGTGAAAATATCGGGATGTTACAACACTTAACAACCATCCAGCACCAATTGTATGGAAATATTAAAGATCGTCTAAACCTGAGATGGGCAGATCACAATCGGTAGTGAATATCGTTGATGTAGAGTGTTGATCATTGTGAATAATGGAGATGAAGAAAAGGTAGTATTTTTCAGATTCAAAGGAAAAATGTTAACTCAAATAGAGATTAGTATTTTCTGTCCTTTTATTTGTGGAGGGTTTATTCTTCCTAGTTTTCCAGCAAGATTACTTTTCAACCGTGTATATTTTAGTAGTTAGGATTTCAAATGCTTATTTTCAATAGATGTAAGATTGTAATTAATAAACCTCATATCCATAATATCTTCCTAGGGTTTATTCTTCCTAGTTTTCCAGCAAGATTACTTTTCAACAGTGTATATTTTAGTAGTTAGGATTTCAAATGCTTATTTTCAACAGAGGTAAGATTGTAATTAATAAACCTGTATCCATAATATATTCCTATAAACACTTTGTCATGGTGTCATACTTAGGTGGGACTCTACTTTCCAAGCAACCTCAAAGGGTTCAAAGCCTCCCTTACAATAACAGCGTACTCATTAACTGGAATCTCAACAAAGATCTGGTAAGAATTTCAGTGCCTCATGAAACATTCAGGACAAACTTAAACTTTTGCAACGCCATTGCTGACACTAGTATTGGCTTAAACAGAAAATCCTCGCAGCAGTAGCTTCTATCTTGCACCCAAGCACACAGCTCCCGTTCCCTTTTAGCATAAAGCCATCACCATATTACGTAAACCAAGATACTTTTAAATAAAACAAAAAAAAAATTCTATTTCTTTTTTTAAATATAAACATGAAGCTTTGAACAAAAAAACTATGAATGATCCTTTAAAGTAAAAGGATTTGTTTTTTCACTTGCAAATATTACTGCTCAGTAATCTGTATTTCGTTGTAAAAGTCATATGTATTTAGTTTTGCGAAGGTTTGGAAACATGGCATTAGTGCAGAAGACATTGTAGATTCTAAATGCAAAAGCTACTGTAATGTTTAAACATAGCTGGGAAAATAGCAACATTAGAGATCCAATGTTCAAAGTATATAGCAAAGATTGCTATAGATGCCATTGCCAAAAAAGAAAACATATTCTTTTAGAAACATCTGTAATCTTGCTCAATTGGCCCAAAACATTGTGTAGTTTGACACGTCCTTTTTCTGAATGTTGCGCTGTATACTAAAGGAAAAAATGGTAACTCATTTGAGTTCTATCACCAGCAACTACACAAGTTCTTGGGTGCTCTGTTTGCCGCTCTGCAATAGTGGTTATTGTTTCTATTGTTGGTCTGTTGTTTAGATTCTTTCTTCGAAAACAAGATCTTGCCTTACACATATCCATTTCTATGGGATGAGAATTTCATAGCTTGGGATCTTGTATTGGTAGTCTGCCATAACAATTAGAGAACATAAATAATATCAGTTTTGGTGAAATGCTTTTGAAGCTACATTGAAAGGATCAATAATTATTTGAAAAGGGAAATGCAAACATACCTATGTCTAATGACTATTGAAATTTAAGAATTTCAACTGTACTATTTGTGAGAACATATGCAGGTTTTAGGAAGTCTAAGTTGATGTGATCTTTGGCTTTGCAAATTTTTTTTACCATAAATTTGTATAGACACATGCATAGTAGCTTCTACATTAACTATAACAATGTACCTGAATAAAGATCATAGACACATGCATAGTAGCTTCTACAATAACTATAGCAATGTTCCTGAATAAAGATCATATCTAAAAACGGAGAAAAAACAATACATGTCTATAAAGCTTCGAATCAGATTTTATGAGCCTTGAATTAACCATAAGCAATTGACTATTTAATTTTGGAAAGCAATGTATAAGTATTTTTTGCATCTAGCAAGAAAGGAATATAGTGTAAAATGAACAACGTCAACTCACCTTATATCCATTTTAGATGATTTTTCTAAGGGGTATGTGCTTTCAACGGTGGCAAAATAGTTGTCAATAGATGAAGCAAAAGCAGCGACAGGCCATGTTTTGCTATGAGCCAGTGACATAGCAGAAAATACTTCACAAGTTTCTCAACATGATAAGATCATTGGCAAAACTCCAACTCAATTATTTAGAACTCTGAGAGAATGAAATATTTATTTAGAAGTCTAAAAGAAGAAATATTGTAACATACCCTTTTTGCTGGAAAACATTTTGTGTTAGAAAACATTATGATAACTTTTATTGTAAAGTTTTATGTTGGACAGGTGTCCAAGGATGACTGTAATTTGCACAATATATTATTATTAAATAAATAAAATAGGAGACAAACACCTAAGAGGGTTGTTGAAAGAGTGGTTACTGATCCACTAGGTGGAATGGAATCTGGGGTAGAAGGCAATGGACGAGTGGCAGCGTCATGATGCAACTAACTAGCTGTTGGTATGGGACAACTCCCTTGAAATGTGGTCATAGTGCCTTGAAAGATGGGACTGGAGCTTGAGGCTCATTTATTCCAAACTGACCATTAAAGACCTAGGCAATCTATATAATAGCCATCAAATTATGAACTGAGGTTCATCACTTTTCCTGACGAGAAAATTTACCTTGGGGTTTTGCTGTGTTTGCACCCAAGAGATTTGATGAGGCGATATGCTATGTTGTTGATCATGTTGTGAGTCTACCAAACTCTTATTGAGTTCAGGAGGTTGATGGTGAGTGTTGAAGGCATTTTATTTCAGGAGGTTGATGCTGAGTGCTGAAGGCATTTTATTTCAGGAGGTTGATGCTGAGTGCTGAAGGCATTTTTGAGTGCCTTGCTTCTACATAGATTCCATCTACTTAGTGGTTCAGTAATCAAGCTCGGGGGTTCACAAGAAGCCAGCAGTTGAGCTGCTTCTTCTGGAATAGGTTGGGAGGAATAGGCCTCCTTGGGTGTTTGTCGGCCCTATCTTCAAATTACAGGTTCCATTATTTTATTTGTTTCCATACATTTTTAAATTCTGCTGCCTAATAACTTTTATTGTTTTATTTTATAAATTTATTTCAGTTCCCTAAGTATGTTATGATTCTGTGTAAAATTGATTTTGATTGAATATAATAGTCTCTGCATTTTCCCCCATGCAATGGATCTGCATCGTAATTTAGTACAGAGATAAAAATTAAGGTAGATAGATATGATAGGCAATTTTCCAATATGATGGAAGTACCATTCTGTATATTCTGTTAATTTTCCTACTGTTAGTAATTAGTATTATTTACTGTATTTTCCTTACCATACTGTTCTTTTTTTTATTTCATCAAATAGTAAGTTTACTGTCTTAAGATTATTACTGTGATTTGTATTCATTATTGAAATCATTTCTGATACATAAATTAAAGAAAATTGCATAACCTCATTGTACAGAACTAATCTGTCATTTTCAAGCTTTAAGACAGGGTTTATAGTTTCCATATTTTTCTTCTCAAAAGTTTACTACAGTCTACTATTATTTTCACTATTGAATATACAGGATAGACAAGCAAACGAAGTCTATTTTAAGTTATGTAAATTTTCCAAACATAGAGTAGAAAAACCCTAAACCCTAACATTCCATTTACAACCCTCATAACACAGAACTAGCATATCATGTCTTTATTCTAGTAACATAATCAAATTGTCATGTCCCAAATTTGGAATTGGTTTACAATGGCCTAATCACATTAGCCATATTCATTAGAGTTTGCAAAGTTGATGTTAAGGGTCAAATAATTGCCAAGGAGGAAAATTACTAGTTTCCTAGGTTTGGGGTGGAAGCTTTGGGATTTGGAATAATGGGGATAATAAATGATGTTTGAACATTAGAATGGCATAAATATTTAATAAAGGAGCTAAATAAATATATACAAGTGAAAATCAAAGTGGCATTTCATCATGAAGACACATGGAGGAAGTGGGACCCACATATGGCTAGATTTCCCCACTACATTTGGCATCATTCTCTCACCAATTCGAATTCAAGGTGAATGGTAACATACTTGGGGAAGTCCAAAAGGTATTATTCATGGCATAACCCATCCAAGGTCGAAATATAGAGGAAGAGTAACTCCCATGGAAGAGGAAGAGGCAATTTGGAGCTAGTGAGACACTTGGGCTAGATTCCCTAGCTCTATGACAACAATGATGAAGATGCTATGACACCTATGACACAAATCAGACCTGAAGGCTGACATATGACATATATGACATGTCAGGGCTAAAAATAGACTCCAAGAGGGCGCTCAAGGGTGTTAGGGCAGCTAAGATGCTTCCACATGTGATTTGGTGGAAGTGGGAGACTAGGAATTGTTGTACAAGTGGCGTTCTTTGGAATCTCTTCCCAACTTGAGTTGGCATGAGTCTCTTGGAAGGAATTCGACCCATGGAGGCCATTAGAACTTTATAAATGTCAATAACAAAGAATGAAACCAGCTTTTGATCATTTGTAGAATTTGTAATTGCATTTGTGAAGAGGGAGAGCTAGTGGATGACTAGTTTCTTGCCTTAGCCAATTTCGAGGGTGAAAGATTCCCATCCAAGTTGGTAATTGGAAAGGCCATTCAGACCTTTCATTTGGAGCTTTAATGGAGTCTTTATTTGCAGGTGTAAGCTACAGGGCAGCTCATGGTTTCTTCTATTGCAGCTCACTCCTTCAACCATTTCCGGTTTTGATGGCATATTCTTGATCCTTGAGGGAGGGCGTTTTTGGTGAGCTATTGTACTCTTTGGGGAAGCTTTTAATGCCCCATTTCTTTTGTAATATGAATTAAATACTCTTTTCTTCATCTCCAAAAAGTTTCAGGTCCAAATTCCAAGTAGAAATGTATAAATCTCATTTTTAATGGAAGAACAATGCCATTTCCCCACTACCTTGTTGTGAGCCAATGTATTGATGATGATTTCGAATGGATGGATGATTCTCTGATATATTTGTGGTCAATATAATTCCATGGATGTCTTCTACAAGTTTCATGTACTGTACTTGAGCATTTGAAGTATTTTTACTTAGTTTAATTGCACTGGGAGAAGAAATAGTGCCATTTCCCCAAGGGTCGAATTGGTGATTTTTGCAGTTGAATGGGAGAGGGTTGGAACAGATATAATAATCAATTAATGGTTCACATGAGACCTTAATAACATCCTTAATACATTCCCTACCTCTTTTCAGAAATTTGAGTGGCTTTGGAGGCATTTGGGAAGCCATTTTCAATACTTACCCCAGGGGGATTTGAACCCCAAATTACTAGTAAAATTGCATACTTGGTCCAGAATCTTAAGAGAGTTTGCAGAGGTATTTTGGTGGCCATATATCATCCCTGAACATCATATTCAAGTCTTAATATCATTCATACACCTTCCTTGAAGATTTGAAGGCATTTGGAGTCAATTCGAGACATAGAGACCAATACTAGTCAAAGGCAAATTACTAGTAAAGTTCCCTACATTGGCCAGAATTGAAAGAGTATTTGCAGAAGTATTTTAAAGGTCCAAAGGCATCCTTAAAACACATATTTATGTTCTAATCTCATTCATATACCTTCTCAGAAGATTTGAAATCATTTGGGGCAAATTTGGGACCTAGAGATCAAACTAGTCAAAGGTCGAACTAGGGAAAAAAAGTGGAAAATTGCCATTTTAATAAAATTCCTAACAAGGGACATTACACAAATCACAATCATCATTCTGGTCACTAACCAAGGGTAATACCCTTCCAATCAAACATTCTACAACATCCTAGAATTGTTCCAAATTTGCCAACTGTTGCACATTTCATCAAACATTTATAAATTCATTTTTATAACCATAAACCGTGCTACCAACTCTCGACAAACAGCCATTATTCTTCAACCATTCCAACTCATGACAAACCATGTGACAATTGCCATAAAACTAAACATAGAATACAACTATATTCATTTCCATAATTCGACATAGTCGAAGTCTCGGTATCGTATCGATGACCAAAATCAAGCCATACGTTTCAATACAAATCAAACCCTAACCCTCAAACTTATAGAATGAAAACGCAGAAATTTCCTTCAAATCGATGAATTACACACAGGCCAAACTCTTCTCTAAGACAAAATGTATCCACTATTATTTATAGAAATCATAGGATTTACGATATCCAAGTCTGGAGAAACCTTCATTACAACTATTACATTTTTCATAGTTATTATCTACAGAAGAAACGATATCAAGAAGTTCCCATCAGGGTATTTTTTAAGGATTCTAATATTATACTTAAGTATAGTATTCTAGGCGATTATTTTGGATTGAAAAAAACATATATTTAGATAGGTAGGCGAATATCAAATATGAAACCTGTAATTTACTACTGAAATAGGTAAATTTTGGCGAATATTATGATAAAAAAACATATTTAATGTAAATATAGGCGATATTAGAGACTAAAAATGACCAAATAGCGAATTTATTTTTTGTAAAAAAACCCAAAAAATAGCCAATTGGCTAAATTTCGCCCCTAAAAATTACCCTGGTTCCCATTTCATTTTCATAACTATAACTTTTATTCATCAAGTAAACGTAGAACCATATTGAGAACAAGTTGCATCTCTACATTAAGTCTGAGAATAAGAACTCTTCTCCACAACAGTTGCATTTTACAATCAACACGGATTTTACGCTATGGGTCGAGGTATTATCCTCCCTATTTCTTTTACAGTTTACAAACCCTATCTCGATGAATTACAAACTCTCTGAGTTAAACACAAATACACAAAACAACACACATGTCGGCCATCATCCTCATCTAACCAGAGTTACAAGGAAACCTATGAGGCTTACCGGTTGGTGTAGCCGTTGCCAACCTTCATCACCCAAACTGGAGAAGCCACGAACCTCTGCACCTGCAACAGCAGTAAAGATGTGGTAAAAAAGACAGTCCTCTTCTAAAGAAACGAATGCAACTTAGAACAAATAACCATTACTGTGTTAATGAATGATTTTTGAAAGCTACAGGAAAAGGGTTCGAAACACATTACCTTTAAATGTTGGCATAGAGCCGAAAACGCCAAACAACAGCAACTGCAACTATAACTGTAACTCACACTATTGAATGCTGAGAAAGAGGGAAACCCCACCAGCTAACAACCTTTAAATAGCTAAAACAATGCCGAGACCTGTATCAACCAAGGCAGTCTTGGTCTCTCTTTTCAAAACTTAAAACAACGCTGTAGCTGTAAGACCCACTTAAACCCTACTCAAAGGGAAGGAAAAACGACACAAGTCATCGCTTTGAATCATCCCTGAACCAGACTCTAAACTGTTAACCATGACGAGTTCTCATAACAACAGACTCGGCTCTTGAACCTTACATAGGTCACGGGTTCAAAACACAGGCACCATGCCTCTACATTACAAATGCAAACCCTAAAAATCCTCAGCCTGTCGGCCAAAACGCAAAGCCACTACCACCGAAGGCCAAGGTAACATTAAACTCTTTGAACGTAATGGGAGTATGGATTAACTCTCATCCATCGAAAACGCTGCCAGATCAACGGTGGAGATCACCGGGCAGTTTCACAAAACACCAAGCAACCACCGTATTAATTGTGATATCATTACTACTGCCACGAAGGAGTCACGAAGGAGCCAGCTCATTAAACATCGAACCAGGGTGTTTACAACTCATCACAATAACTGCTATCACCACAATGAAGCACGTGATCAAGCTTACCAGTTCATACACGGTGGAACTCCACTACCGTGGTAGATGAGTGCATTCAATGCAAAGGCAGCGTATTATCTGTCACCCTGAGACAGCATAACGTTGACATCTTAATAGTAACAATAATCAACATATTATATGTGCCATATGGTATAGTCGTGTTACACAAACCTGTCACCTTATGATAAAGGTTTGTTTAGATATTCGCTAGGTTATCAAGTGTCACATAGGGTCACGATAGTTGCACACAACACATATAACATAAAGTGCATTTATATATATATAAACGTTTGTAATTATTTAATACATATTACAAATAGATTATTAGGATAACTTAATGAATTGCAAGGTCACATACATTTTCATTGTATGGTATACTGAGCCTTATAATCAATACATCAAATATCACCATATTAATTTCAACATGAATTTAAAACAAAGATTACATAGAGTCCTAAGATTTAAAAACGAAGTTACGATCAAGACAGACATTCCGCAGAATCAATTACAAACTTATGGATTACTTTTAATAAGACGCACTGTTTGCATCTGCAGCATATCCAATTATCACTATCTTGAAACGTCTAGTCTTTAACTGAAGTTTCTCACCGGTAGGAGTGCTCATTGTATTATCCCTTCAACATTTTTGCATAAGAAGGTTATTGAAAAACTGTTCGGTCGCTTGTCGCAAACTTAAAGACCCTTACCTATAAACTACCACAAGTATGAAATCCACATGCTTTAGCACGAATGCTAAGTAAGCTCGGGGCGTTCGTAGGACCCCTTCATCATCAACAAAAGCACATTAGTCAAACTAGTCAAATCATCAATCATAATAGCGACATTAGAAGTCTCGTAATAGTACAGTTGAAATATGAATAACATCAAGACATAATTAAAATCATCTAGTCGCAAATTCTTATTACTATAAACCAGCATGATAATTAGTACAGTAAGACAATCTTTTATGCATTATTATATTCCGCACAGTTTGAATAAGCATTAATTGTCATGTCGAAAAATTTTAAACTTTTATGATTTTTCTGGGATGTTACAAATTAAGACATATATATACGCACAGATATATATATAAGAAACATCCTGTTATTTACAAATATATAGCCTAACCCATTTTTACTCTCATCTCGGTTTTTCTGGTTGGACGTGCAACAAGCATAAAATCCGCGAACCCTAGACAGATGCTCATCAAGAAAAAGTCAAGAGCCATAGACGATATGTATCAAATCCATTCTTGCTATTCTTTTGGTCGACGCCTACAGTTAATTTCTTCTCCCGTGAAAACTCAATTGAAGCCAAAATTGTTTTTTCTCCTAAGAAAACTCGATTGGAGCTAGAACGACTATCTCACACAATGAAAAACCTGCAAAACAAACTCAGCTTTTATCTAAAAAATGCACAAAGTCGTAGACCTGATAGGCCATGCATGGCCTCTGTTATCTTATCTTCAGTAAGCGTGTTGTGGGAGGAATAAGCAGAGATCCACCTAGCTACCTTGGCAATTGTGGATATGCCACGTTTTCTCTCATTCCTTCAATTGATATGGTATTAATTTTTTAATTGAAATGGCAATTGTGGATACTCTACGTTTTCTCTCATTCCTTCAATTGATATGGTATTAATTTTTTAATTGAAATGACAACTGAGGAGCTGCTTGAGGAGTTGCTTGTAAAAGGAAAGCCTGCAGCTCCTATGTTGTTGTCAACACAGAGACTATCATAATGTCAGCCCAAAGTATTCTGAGTAAAATAAATAGTAATATGTCAGAAATATTTTTGCTGAGTATAATGTTTGTGAAAAATAATTTATTTTATATTTTTTGTTAATAGCGCGGAATGATAAAATTTGTCAAATCGAGAGGTTTTATCCAATAAACTTCGAAAAAAAATAAAATAAAAAATATCAAAAAATATTATTATTTGTAATAACTTTATAAAACATAAGGTATAATTATATCTTGTTATCAAATTAATTATCAAAAGCAGAACATATAGTCTCCTGCCTACGGCAAGGACTAACAAAAATATATTTATTTAAAAAAAAAAAAATTCCAAATTCATCTCAATTTCTTCCATATACATTTACAATATCATCAAACTTATTTTTCAAATATCTTAAAAATCAACTTTACAAATACCTTAAATCATCCAAATTATACAATTCTTGCCTTTTCACATATTTATCATCTAACCTTTTGAATGCCTCGTCATTATACACTCCTATATAATTTTTCAACGTAATTAAATTATAATAAAAATAATAACATATATCATCATTCTATTTTTAATATTTTCTTAGATAATTAATAATTAATTAATAATATAAACTTCTTCACAAGATATAAACTTTAATTTTTATTGTTAAAATGTGTTTGAATTTTTTATTATATTTTTTATAATTTTATATATTCTAAAACATATTTATTAAAATTTTATAACATAAAATAAAATAAATATATTATGGTAAGCTTAATAAAATAAGGCCAGGTAAGCTTCATAAGTCATCACTCAATCACATACTATCTCATTATGCTTACATTGCAGAGGATTGTCATAATAATAAATCCAATCTGTTTTGTTGTTTTGTGAACTTTAGAAAATCTTTTGATATAGTGCCTAGAAAGAACCTATGGAATAGATTAGAAGAGTTAAAGGTTCCTTTCGACATGAGGGTTGCGACTATAAGGTTATATGAGAAAGTCATTGCCAAATTCAAAAACAGTGAGGGATGGTCGCATGATAATAAATGTAATATTGGAGTTAAGCAAGAGTGGCCCCTCTCCCTTACGCATTTTGGAATTTACAGTGATAAGCTAGAAAGTTGTTTAGAAAAAGCAGGTTGCGCTGGCACGAACTTAGCAAGAATAGTCATCATGCTTCTTCTTTATGCTGATGATATAGTTCTTATGGAAAATTGCCCCTATAAGCTTGAGAAGCAATTAAGAATTCTAAAGGATTTATGCTCCAATATGGGCATCATCGAAATCCAATAAGGATACTTATGGATATTTTGTATATGACAATAGAAACCTAGAGGAAGTAACTTCTTATAAATATCTACCAATTGACTTCCATCACAAGCTCAACTAGAACTGTAGCACCGAGAAGAGGATTAATGGAGGGTGGAAAGCCTACTTCGGTCTTGAAAACAACTGTAAATTAACAAACCTTGTGATGTGGGACATAAATAAATTCATCTTTAAAACGCTCGTCACTCCCATTATCTTATATGGTTGTGAAGATTGGGGATGTAGCGTTTCTAGAGAACCTTGGAGAAGAATTGAGCAAATCCAGAAGTGGTTTATTACTTATAATCTTAAAATTAAGAGCAATATGTCCGATCATATTCTCATCTTAAAAGCGGGCTCTCCCCCATTGAAAGCATGGATATGATTAGATATTTAATGTACAAGCACAAATTAAACAATATAAGAGACCACCGACATTCCTAAAATTCCTCTTAACTCTAGCCAAAAACACCTATGCCTCAAGCGGGGGTGGCTTAAAGATGCCACAACTTAGTTAAATTATTGGGGGATTGACGAAACAACCACTTTGCAAAATATCGTTTGATGAAAGCATTTCCATTTTTGTGAGTCTATGAGCGTTGAAAATGAAAATCACTTTCTCTTTGAATGCCCTACCTATACCTTAGATCTCAGCGCCATAATCTTTGCTCCAACAATGACCTCTCTAACCTTTTGACTCCTCAAAACTATGGGTAGCTAAAGACCCTCATTTTTAAGCTTTTTAAATATAAGAATAATATTTTAAATCAAATCAAATATTTTGTGTATTGTTTTTTAGATATAATTATCCAAATTTAATCTCAATTGACGTTAAAGACTATTATCATTATCATCATTATTAACTTGTTAAATTTTTATATAAATAATGAATAGTCCAAAAAATTATTGATAATAACAATTCAAACTTTAGCTCTCACTATCAAACTTTAAATTATAAATATAAATTTGATTGAAACACTTATTAAAGAGTAATATGAAACCACGTGTATGTTTGATAATGAATGAATGACCCTTGGGATTTTAGGTGTACCGATGATCGGAATATTTAATGATTGTCACTGCTTGGCGAAATTTTCGTTGTATTTTTAAGTATTTTCCTAATTTGGAATGTTAGATGATTTGAATATTTAAAAATGAATTAAAGTTTTTAATGACAAAATTTTATGGAATAAATATAATTATAACTTCTCACAGAAATCTTATTAAATTTTTGGACAAAATTCTATTATATTTTCATTTACATTTAAATCACAATTGATTTATTCATGTATTCTGGGCCTGCTTTTATACATAATAATTTTGTGTAGTATTGAATTTGATTTCCTATAATAATTTTTTAGTTTTAATTCAACTTAAATCTCTTAAATGATAAGCAAACTAACCAACAAAAAAGGAGATACAACACCACATATAAACTTGTCCCACTAGACCATTGATATACTTGTCTTCTCACATACATATAGAAAAAATGATTTTAGCAATAAATTTGGACAGAGACACTAAATTGGCGTGCCCGATACAGATGTACCGAAATTTTCGGTGGTTTTAATGCGAAGAATTCGGGCCGAATAATTCGGACCTGTAGGTGAGAAAATTTACAAGTTACAGGTTTCCAATTTTCCATGATTAATGAACAATAACTTAATTCTTTGCTATCATTCCTTACCTTGCAGCATGTCCCCACAGCCCTTTTAACATTTCATAAAAGACGGAATGCTATATAACAAGTAGATTACTTAATCATTCATTAATAAACTTGGCAAATAATGAAAAATCAGTTATACTAGAAAATTGAAAAAATTGAAAATATCAATTATAGTTAAAAATTGAATATATAGGTTATTGATTAATTTTGAATTATATTTAATATAATAGAGTTTTTATTTTTTTTTATAAGATTTTTTTGAAAAAAAATCTTATTTTTTTTGATTAAATTTATAATTATATCGATATATGCTTATATCTTAGAATTTAGGGTAGAGTATCATTGAGTTTGTTTCTCTCAAAACATCTGCTTACATAAGCCATAATGACTTACATGTTACGGAAATAAACACTTGATTTCTCCACTAGATGCCAAGTTGTTGGTAATATTATATTCGGTGGGCAATGTAACCAAATATCAATCCACTAGAGTTGCATTTCACTTGGTTAATTAGTGTTCTGCAACGCACTTAGTTAATGAGTAGTTTATTTATTCTATATTTTGGATTTTTTTTTGTTGTTTTTTATTGGAATCCAATAAATTTCTTATTGTTAAATCTAAATTTGGAAGCCTTTAAATTATGTTTTAAATACCTCTATGGCATTCATATTATGCAATTTTCACATCTAATATATGTGACTATAAGATTTTTTAAAGATTTAACAAATCAGAAAATATACCGAAAAAAGTAGAAAACTTAGCATATTTAGACTACTCCCTTAGTTCCCTTAGTTAATTAGTGTTGTGCATCACAGAAGGAGTCTTTGAAGTGTATATTGAATCATATGTGTTGGCATATTCTCGAGACATAGCTAGCCATGTGGGCTAGCTCAAGTGATTGAGTGTTGTGAAAAGCAAACAAAAGGTCAAAAAACAACAATGCAATTGAACCAGTTGTTTTCATTATTATCGCAACTAACCAGAGTTATTTTCATTCTTATCATTTATCTTTTTGTTGCTTTTAGTTTTGTTCACATTCTTTTCTCGAAATTTCCCATCTTCCCATTATCAATGCCAATTGGAAAACCTTGTGATGTGGGACAAAAATAAATTCCTCTTCAAAACACTCGTCACTCCCATTATCTTATATGGTTGTGAAGCTTGGGGATGTAGCATTTCCAGAGAACCTTGGAGAAGAATTGAGCAAATCCAAAAGTGGTTTATTACTTATAATATTAAAATTAAGAGCAATACGTCCTATCCTATTCTCATCTTAAAAGCGGGGCTCTCCCCCATTGAAAGCATGGATATGATTAGATAATTAATGTACAAGCACAAATTAAACAATATAGGAGACTACCAACATTCCTAAAATTTCTCTTAACTCCAACCAAAACCACCTACACCTCAAGCGGGGGTGGCTTAAAGATACCACAACTTGGTTAAATTGTTGGGGGATTGACGAAACAACCACTTTGCAAAATATTGATAACATTAAAAATATTTTACTTCTACGTTCAAAGAGAAAATGTGGTGCAATGAAGATTTAGAGGTTAAAAGAGACTTACGTTATTATACCCTAATCTTGAGGATCAAAATTATCTTTTATTTTAATGAGCTCAAATAAAAAAAAAATATTGTCAATATTAGAATGAACTCTTCAAGAGCTTCATAGTGAAACTAGGCACTGGACAACCCCTAAAACGCAGTTGGATAAAAGGATTTGTCATTTTTGCGAGTCTATGAGTGTTGAAGATGAAAATCACTTTCTCTTTGAATGCCCTACCTACACCTTAGATCTCAGTTCCATAATATTTGCCCCAAGAATGACTTCTCTAACCTTTTAACTCCTCAAAACTATGGTTAGCTAAAGACACTCCTCTTTAAACTTCTTGAGTATAAAAATAATATTTTAAAACAAATCAAATCATTTTGTATTGTCTTTTCTTTGGAGGTACAATCATCCAAATTTAATCTTAATGGACATTAAAAACTATTATCAATATCATCATTATCAACTTGTTAAATTATTATATAATAATCAATAGTCCAAAAATTATTGATAATAATAATTCAAACTTTAGCTCTCACTATCAAACTTTAAATTATAAATATAAATCTGATTGAAACCCTTATTAAAGGGTGATATGAAACCACGTGTATGTTTGATAATGAATGAATGACCCTTGGATTTTTAGGTGTACTGATGATTGGAATATTTAATGATTGTCACTTCTTGGCGAAATTTTCGTTGTAGTTTTAAGTATTTTCCTAATTTGTAATGTTAGATATGAATATTTAAAAATGGATTAATTTGTAATGTTAGATATGAATATTTAAAAATGGATTAATTTGTAATGTTAGATATGAATATTTAAAAATGGATTAAATTTTTTAATGACAAAATTTTATAGAATATATATAATTATAAATTTTCACAGAAATCTTATTAATATTTTTTTGGTCAAAATTCTATTAATTCAAAATTCTATCAATTAATTATGATTATAACTTTTCACAGATTAAATTTAAGAACAAGTTATTATATTTTTTCTACACAATTTACATTTAATTCAAAATTGATTTATTCATGTATTTGGGCATGTTTTTATACATCATAATTTTGTATAGTATTGAAATTTGATTTTTACTATGGTTGTGTTGATTCATTTAAATTTATAAAATAATTTAAATTGTGATTTTTAAATAGAAAATTAATTATTGATATAATTTTTTTAAAGTAATAGAATTAAATAATTTAATTTAAAATTTAAATATAAATATAAAATTAATTTTTTAATTAAATATAATTATAGTGATTGTTCAATTTGGTTAACATGATTGGTTTAGTTAGAATCTCATAAAGTAGTTGAAAAGAGATTTAAAATCCAATGGCTCTAAATAATAGCTTAAATCTCTGAAATCATAAATCATAAGCAAATTAAAAAACAAAAAAATTATTGATTGGGAAAAATTGTTAGGTGTAGTTTAAATAATTTAAGTTTTCAAATTTTTTTAGCATATTTTTTATTTAATTAATTTTTACAAAATTTTAAAATTATATATATTAGTTATGGAAATTGCATAATTTGGGTGTTATGGAAGATTTGAGGGTGTTGAATATATTTATGGATTCAAAAATACAATTTAAACACTTAGAAATTTAGATTTTACAAAAAAATAATTACCGAATTCTGATCAAAACCAACACTAAAATAGAAAAAATAGAATAAATAAACTACTCCAAATTGTTAAAATTGTTAAACAAATTAATTTTACAAAACAAATATACCCAACACCACATATAAACTTATCCCACAACACCATTGATATATTTGTCTTTTCACATAGATATAGAAAAAGGATTTTATCAATAAATTTCGACAGAGACACTAAATTGGCGTGCTCGATACAGATGCAGCGAAATTTTCGGTACATATTCATATTAGTGGTTTTAAAGTCGTCTGTTGTATATCGATGGTTTTAAAGTCGTCTGTTGTATATCAATGGTTTTAAAGTTGTCTCTTGCAGAGTTACCAAATTTGTCAGTATTGAACTACAAGATTCCGAAATTCGAATGCGAAAAATTCGGGTCTGTAAGTGAGAAAATTTACAAGTTACAGGTTTCCAATTTTCCATGATTAATGAACAATAATTTAATTCTTTGCTATCATTCCTTACCTTGCAGCACGTCCCCTTACCTTGCAGCACGTTTTCACAGCTTTTTTAACATTTAATAAAAGACTGAATGCTATATAACAAGTAGAGCTCTTAACATTTAACCACTTGAGTTTATTCGATGGGTTAGCTTAAGTGGTTGAGTGTTGCAAGCAGAAAAATTTTGAGTCAAATCAAATCTTTGGGTGACTATACAGCTTCACTCGATGTCCCCACAAAATGAATGATCAAAAGCTCGAAATAATAGAGAAACTGCCAGACTTAGTTGAACGTATCTTTAAGGTGGCAGAAAAAGATAACGAAAAGTTCTTGACGAAGCTCAGGAATCGAATTGACAGGTGAGTTTATTTGTATGTGTATTTCAATATACCCACAGGAAAAAAATTCTGAGTTTCCAGTTCCGGTTCCAGTTCCAAATCCAGAACTGTTTTGCCATTGTTTGCAGAAATGGTATCCAGCTTCCAACTTTAGAAGCCCTATTTGAACGCATGATAGTCGATGCGGAGTGTTACGTTGGTACCAAAGGTCTTCGTACACTATGGAATATTGCTAAAAACCTGGTTGAATACTTGTTCGGCATGGTTAATGGACTGTCACTCACAAAGAAAATAAATCTCACAATTCTGAAAGATGCTGGCGGAATCCTCAAATCATCTCGGTAATTGGTTGGTCCTTTTCGCTTTTATTCAGTCACACTAATATACAGAATTTGTATGCAATTACTGTTACTCTATATTGAATCTCCTTGGATCCTTAAAGGCCTTCTTGCCTGAGCAAGAAAGGTTGATCCTGAAAGGTTTTATATGAAGGCTTACAAAATATCCTTGCACTGATAATGTAGAATGACTTTGTTCTTGGCCCCCCTGGGTTTGGAAAGACAACATTGCTGGTAGCTTTGACTAAAAAATTGGACCCTGGCTTGAAGGTTAAAGCCTTTTTGCTTTCCTTACTCGGCATCGTAGCATCTTATCTAATGTTTCAGCAACAAAACAAGGTATTTACTAAACCATTCTTGGATGATCAGGTGAGGTTAGAGATTACTTACAACGGGCACAGACTGGACGAGTTCGTTCCTCTCAAAACATCTGCTTACATAAGCCAGAATGAATTACATGTTACGGAAATGACAGTTAGATAAACACCTTGATTTCTCCACTAGATGCCAAGCTGTTGGTAATATTATATTCGGTGGGCAATGTAACCAAATATCAATCCACCAGATTTGCATTTCACTTGGTTAATTAGTGGACTTACATTGCACTTAGTTAATGAAGTAGTGCAACCAGACTTACATTGCAGTTAGTTAATGAAGTAGTTTATTTATTTTATATTTTGGAATTTTTGTTGGGTGGTTTTTTAATTGAATTGAGAAAAAAAAAATTTGGTTAAATTTAAATTTGGAAACTTTTAAATTGTGTTTTTGAATGCATAAATGGATTCAGCATCCTCAAATATCTTTATGGCACTCATATTATGCAATTTCCACATCTAATATATGTGATTATAAAATTTTTTAAAGATTTGCAACCAAGAACAAAACACATCATGATGTGCATCACAAAAGGGGTCTTTGAAGTGTATATTAAATCATATGTGTTGGCATATTCTCGAGACAGAGCTAGTGGACTAGCTCAAGTGATTAAGTGCTGTGAAAAAAAAACAAAAGATCAAAAACTGCAATGCAACGAAACCAGAGTTGTTTTCATTCTTATCATTTATCTTTTTGTTGCTTTTTGTTTTTCTCACATTTCTCCAAATTTCCCATCTTCCCATGAGGCAATGCCACATTTTATGTCTCAACAATAAACTATTTAGAAAAAGCACAATGGTTTGGGGGCTCCTCAGGGAATGCCTTAAAGTGATAAATGTTGTAGTGCACGGTAAAAATCTAATAATATCCCCTTAAAATTTCCAATTTGGAAATGCACTTAACCAACCAATGAATAACATGAAATTCCCATGAAATTCCCAAATTAAACTCAGGCTTGAAATAGCTCCTTATTTTCAAAGGCCCTCCTAAATTACATCGATAATTCAACTTGATAAGATTGTATCTAAGAAGGCAAAAGGTCTTAAAGCGTTACCTACTTCAACATTGATTCTAATCATCTCTATCGTCTCAACCAGTAAACCTACAAGAAAGGATTACCTTCTCAACTAGGCAACCTACAAGAAAGGATAAAGAGAACAATCACGACCAGGGTTTGCAATAAAACCAAATACCAGACAACATATCCCTCCAAGCAAAGGATTGAAAGAGGAGAACGAAAAACTCTGCATCTTCTCATTTGAATATAGAACCAAAGACTTACATATGCCCATCCCACTAAACTTAATAAAGATGAGCGCCTACGAGATTGAATGAGTAACCTGATAGATAGTCCTCTTATTCAAGAGCGCTCGCATGTTGTCATGGTTTTGCCACTTGTCCTAAGACGATAAAGAGGTCACAATTCGAAACTGTGTGTGTATGTGTGTGTGTGTGTGTATAACATGTCATAGTCAGATCATACATGCATATTTCTAAATTCAATGATTCATATGAACATTCACATTGAAATTTTGAAATATAAAATAACAAATTTGATAAATCATATGCTCGTAGTAGATATCAAGTCGAAGACTGGAAGTTATATAATTAATAATAATATATGTCCATGAGTTCAAACTTCGTTGTCATACTACATTCAAAATTTGCCTAATGGCATTTCCAAACTTGAAAAAGAGAGTTCAAAACAGTAAACAATGAACAAGATAGTTGATTGGCTTTCTCAATCCATATCATCAACATCCTCAAGATCAATGTCATCAACATCACTAAGGTCCTTTGTCATCAAGCTCTCTAGATAGGCACCACTCTTGAGTTGAGATGTCGTTTGAGCAATGAATTGTCAAAACTTAAGGTTTGGGACCCGGGTTTAGGTAAGGGCCCACTTCTTATTTGTTTTAATAATGTTTATTAAATTGTTTATTAAAGTTTTAATTTTTTAAACATTGCAAATCGACCCCCTTACATCGGTGGATTCCAAACTTGAACAAAAATAATTCGGTCATACCCCGGCATATCCAAACACTAGGTACGACGTACCGAAATGCATGCAAGTACCTGAATTTCATGAATGATGTCTCGGGTACATGAGGTCTGATTTGGATACGGTCGAGTACGGCAGGGGACGTACATTTCAAGTACCCAATACGGATTTGTGTACCCAACCCCCTAATACAAATACCCTTTCAACACATGTGACCACACTCTTCACCATAGTCACAAAAAATATTATTTTCTCATATTTTAGACCAATTTTGGCATCAAGATGTGTATATGAAAATGTGGCTATAAAAAGATAAGAGACAAACCTCAATACTAGTAAATGTCCTAAGAGAATTTCCTAGCCACCACATAGGTTACCTACCAAGGATGGGTACAAAAAATTGAGTGCATGTAATATTTCATCCTCCGCAGAAGGAATTATTTATTATATACATCAAATGGATATCTAAATAGAGAATAATAATAAATTAATGTAATTATCCCAAATGAATAATTTAGTTTAGGGTTTCAGCATTTGAATTTGTCTAAATTTCGGTGCAAGCCCTTTTCTTAACATTATTAAGGAAAAATGTTTTGAACATATCGAGGCCTAGACTTCCGCCAATATAATTATTCAGCCCCTGAGCTAACATCTCTTGTAATAGAAAAACACCATGAAATTTTAAAAGTGACAAATAGATAGAATTCTATATCATAGGCTAAAACTCTAATCTCTTTTTAAAATAGATGTTGAAAAGTATAATATTCATGGGTTTAGTAATTTGTACCAGAGTATCATAATTCGAGTACGAATATGGATACAAATACGATTCGATATGGAAAAATACGTAATGAAAAAATCTAGTACGAATAAAATACGGAAGTAGGCTCCTTACATATAATACTTTTAATTAAATATTCACAAAGACACCATAATAAAATCAATCATTTATTTTAAAGACAAAATTATAAAATCTCAACAGCCTGGAATATGACAAGTGTGAGATACGGCAAGTAGTTATTAATAATTATTAGTAAGATAGTATAACGTTGAATGATATTTTTGTTTTATAATGTTTAAATAATTAAAGTTTGTTTTTTTTTAAATAGGTTTTAAAAATTTAATTGTTGACTAGTAAAAATCTGTATTCGTATTACAACTACACCAAATATTCAACTAATTTGAATTTGTTCTGGAATTCCATACACGAACTACCAATACCACCGAATTATGCTACTATGATTTGTACATGGAGTAAGCTAATAAGTGGACAAATTCAACCCTTTTTTTTGTTCAAATTCTTTCCTAAGTCCGATAAAAACTTTGACCTTGAAACTTTTCTCTTCGAGGTTTTAGCCCATTTTAAAATGAAAAGGTCATCAAAATTTTGAAAAAAATAGTAAATCAAGGTGGAACTTTGTCTCACCAGAGAGAACAAAAAAAAAGGAAAAAATATCCTTGGAAAAACTCACTCCTTTGTACATTCTTAAAGGATAAAATATAACTATACAAGCACGTAGCTAACATGGTGGCTTTACCCCGGATGCAAATGTTAAAGGCCAGAGGGAAGACCACGTGGTGAGTGATAGTCGACACATGACAAAGAGTTTGGGATAGATGTCGAGAGGTGAAGGTTGTATGATGATCTGCCTAGTTGTTATGAGGCGTAAAGGAACTACGGGAGGCAGTAATAGAGTAGTTAGGCAACGTATCAGGTTGGTCTGGAATTGGGAGGAGTATAAGTCCAGTTCATGAGGAAACTTTTTTCGAAAAGGCGGAAGATTTTCCATGGGTATGGGCATCAGTCCTAGTTTTTGGAAACTTAGCGGAGTAATCATAGGAATTTATGGCGATTTGGAAATGCTTGCAAATAGGTTTCATGTGGCTAGGAGTGGGGTATTGATGTTGTTCTCATCTATATTGAGGGTTTTCCTTGAGGTGGAAGCAATTTCGATCTCAAGGAAGTCTAAGAGCTAGGGGACGGAGGTGATTGAGAAGGACGGAGAATAAAAGGGAAAGCGAAAGTTGTTTCAATGTGTGCTAATAGGGAACAATTTAGGGTTTCTTAGGCTATGTGGTTTTACAAGGCTATGATTCTGTAGTCTGTTTATAAATAAATGAAGATGTGGAGGTTAAGGTATCTAGGTGAAACTAGAAGAGGCCAAGAGTGTTGATGATTTCTCGGTATTAGAGGAATCGATTCAATATCCTGGGTCGACCAGAACGCGGTAGGCCTTGTATGAGTGGACGCTGACAATGATTTGGGTTATGAAGGGGCTCCTGTCTTGCATGTTGCTGGAACGTGGGGAGAAGGAAAAGGGTGACGAAGTACCAATACAATTCTGGAAGGAGCATCATGTAGACTCATGCCTCATGCATAAGAAAATCGATGTGATTGTCAGGAGACTGGGAATCTCGTTCATGCCTAGGAAGGGAATGGAGAGAGGTAGCTCCTCTAATGCAACGCAAGCAATGAGAGATGGGTCAACAGATGGCCACTAGGTTCCATGATTAATGTTATGTTCACTGTTTGATGGGTTCGTTGAAAGTCTTAGATATAAATCGTAAGGATAGGGTAGTTTTCCGTGTTGTTTGTTAATAGATATAGCTATGAGACTAGTCGTTCTGCTTTCCTTAACCATTAGAGACAATAAATGCCCTGTTTTCCCCCACGAGGGAGGGGTGGTTTTGGAGCTCTAAACTTGTTATGTTGTGCTTATATGCGATATTGAGACTGAAGAGTTGGGTATTTGTTTTGGCAACAGAAATATGTAATCCTTTTGTAGATATATAATATAAAACTTTCTTACTTAAAAAAATGATGGCTTTAGACTCATATTTTCACCATGTAGATCTAATTTCAAACAACCATATCTCCATTTTTGTCTTAACTTCAACATGATCAATAGAGATAACATTCATCCAAGCTAAATATGGTACAAAATCTAAGTTTTAAATACCCCACTACCCACCAGGAAATATACACGTAGAAGCAACACATAAAACCTTAATTTTCATACTTGTATGAACCATTAATGTTATGGAAAGAGATTGGCATACCATGTTATACCTTGTTTTATGGGATCCTTACACTTCAATTAAAACACCCATAGATACAACATTCATCTCACTAGTTTATGGCACTAGAAATGTTTTACAAAGGATTTTGTAACTCTTCTCTACTCCGATTTACATGCAAAACAAAATTAAAATATGAATTATGATTTCTAAGAGAACTTTTGCATGCAACTAACAATAAGACTTGAGTTTTTGGCATTAATCTTAAATGAAAATGATACAGATAAAAAGAAACATTAAGAAAACACGTAAAAGATGAAAAACAATTTTTATTAAAATGGATTAAAAAAATAACACAAAATAAAAAGGCCAAACATTGCGAGGAGATTGCTCATTATAGACTTAACCTTTTAATGAATTTTATGTTAGCACTTTAAAGTCTAAACAAATATCTCAAACCCATCCAATGAAATATGATCAAACAAGTCGAGAACGCAGTGAAACGAAACTAAAAATGACCCCAAGGAATCCTTAAATAAGCTAAATTAGAAACCATCATATTGCCCACTACAATTTTACAATGAGAATTCATATAGTTAACAGGCACCGAGCCACACCCTTAAAATCAAGTACAACCACTGCCTCAAAATATTCACGAAATCCATGTTCAAACTTTATTATATACAAAGGTAACAGAGTACGCAAGACAAAATATTGCCCTTCAAATATTGGTTACCAAGCAAACTCACTAGTGGATCTACTCGTAATGGTGATATGCTTGAAATTATATGAGTCTATACTGCACAAGAAACCAACAATAATTATAATCTATCTTTTCCTGTAACTTTAATGATTGAATCGAAATCTACAAATATAGGAATAATAAGGTACAAATAAAATATTATATCACTTTATGCATTGAAATTTTGATATAACTATCAACTCTTAGCAGTCCTTACATAGCTTGTAGTTCAACAATAAATTGTATTTTCATAATAGTTTCTTTCTTATAACTAGTTTGCTAGTGTAAAAATTCATTATATATATATATAACAGGAAGCATCATTGCCTTCATATAGCTCTGAAAAGTTAGAGCAAATATAAATGAATAAATCAAACATAATAAAAGGACATACCAACTCATTATGCATTGCAATTAAAGATTATTTGTTAAGGTACAAAGTTGTTCTGTGGATATGATTCAAATAATTCTAGCATGGTATTTAGTGAACTTTCTATAAGGGTGTTTCCATGAAGATGTGTAATACTTTTTGGCAAGACATGGGTGTGAACTGCTTAAAACGCAAGCTTGATCGAGCATTGTTTAAGACTTCGATTGAGTTTTCAAAAGCTTGATTGAGAGCTTAAACAAGCTCTCAATCGAGCTTTTTCCAATAACTTGATCGAAAATTTAAATAACACTAAATCGAGCTATTGTAAAAAGCTTAGGTTAGCTAATAGCTCAATCAAACATTGCATAAATCAACATTTTTTAATATATATTAATATTATTTAAATTAATATTGAGTTAGCCAATAGCTCGATCAAGCTATTGCATAAATCAATTTTTTTACAAATATTCCATATTCCTTATATTGTTTATGCGATAACTAATATTTAATATTATTTAAAACAAAAATTAATATATTATAATAAAGTATAATTAAATTATTAAAAAATTCATATGAACCATTTTTTCTTGTCTTAAAATGAAATCTATAAATGTAATGATAAGGTATTTGATGTTATGAATTATATTTATAGATTCTATTTTAAGACAAGAAAAATTCATATGAATTTAAAAAAAATTAATTATACTTTATTATATTATATTAATTTTGGTTTTAAATAATATTAAATATTAGCTATTGCATAAACAATATACATAACATGGAATATTTGCCAAAAAAATTAATTATGCACTAGTTTGATTGATCAAGCTATGGTTATTAACTAATCTGAAATATATATTAATTTTTGTTTATATGATATTAATGTATATTTAAAAATCGATTTATGCAATAGCTTGATCGGGCTCTTTTCTTATCTGTGATGTAGGTTTACTAAACCCTCGATCAAGGTATTTAAAAAAACACTAAAACCCTCAATAAAGCTATTAGGTCTCTAGCCCTTTTTACTACACATCTAATTTTATTGGCCTTTTTGAAAGGCATAAAATCTATCATTAATTACACCTTAGGTGTTAGACTTGATGTTGGTGGATTCATCAACGAATCCTCTATCAAGTGGCATATAATTTATAGGTTTTTGAGTTCGTATGATATTTTTTTTTCTTTTAAAACATACAATTAAAAACCATGTCAACAACTTTAAAGGAGCTTAAAGAAAAATCAACAACATAAAAAGTACACAACAAAAAATTTTAAAAATATATATATGTCCCACATCGACACATCCTCTTCAAAGTGTATTTTTGGTTTTTCAATTTATGTAAACAATAAAAAAAAAATGTGTACAAAATGCGATTCAGGTATTCAATGGTTAGCTTCGAAAATTAATAGTATGTACTCCCCATGAAGATGTGCGTTCCACGAAGATGGGTAACGCTTTTTGGCCAAAAGTAACGGTGAAAATGTGATATTTTACTCATTTATTAAATTGAATCCCTCAAAACTCATATATGCCTTGTGAATTTCGACATGCAACCAAAAAAAAAATTGTAGGGAATTATGTTGTCTTTCCAATTATATATATATATATTTAAATAATAATATCATTTAATGTGTCAAAATTGCATTTAATAAAATGTGTGTTCTTGTAAATTTCAATAAAAGTTAACAAGTGGCCTATGTGCACGTAAAATAATTTAATTATAAACAAATAATTTTTAAAAAGAAAATATATGAACATAATCTACACAAAATGCACCGAGCGTATATATTTTTCTAAATTTATTTTTTTATTAATTTTCAAAACTAACCATTACAAAATTTAATCGCATTTTGTACATGTGTGTGCACGTAAGAAGAGGATGTGTCAATATTGGGCATCTATATTTTTTTGAAATTTTTTGGTTTTGTATTATTTATGTTGTTGATTTTTCTTTGAGCTGTTTTGAAGTTGTGGACATGGTTTTTAAGTGTAGTTTTAAAATAAAATTAAAAAAAAAATATCATATGAAGTCAAAAACCCATAAATTCTATGCTAGTGGAGAGACGATTCATTGGAGAATCCATCGACATGAATTATGGCCAAAGTAATTTTTAGGGGCAAAATTTTGCCAATTGGCTATTTTTAAGGATTTTTTTCAAAAAATAAATTCGTTATTTGGTCATTTTTAGTCTCTAATATCGCCTATATTTACATAAAATATGTTTTTTTGTCATAATATTCGCCAAACTTTACTTATTTCAGTAGTATATTGCATATTTCATATTTGATATTCGCCTACCTATCTATATACATGTTTTTTTCAATCCAAAATAATCGCCTATGATACTATACTTAATTATAATATTAGAATCCTTACAAAATACCCTGAGAGGGTTTATTTTATGCCACGTAAGGTGCATCCCATGATAGGGTTTATTTTTGGCAAAGCAGCCAGTAAAATCATAATTGTAACAAAGAGAGCTAAAGGCCTGTTTTTAAAGCCCTCGATCGAGCTACTAGATTGATCAAGGTCTTAAAAACCCTTAATCGAGGATTTGAAAAACTTTTTAAATACCTCGATTGAGGGTTTACCCACAGTTAAGAAAATGGATAGATCGAGCTATTTTCTACATTACTTTGAAATTAAACAATATATAATACACATTATGAAAATATAATATTGAAATGTAGAAACAAAATAATAAAGAAAATTCAATATGATGGAAAAATTTACCTTGCCCGTCAAAACCATAGGCTTTAAACTACTAACAACAAATATGCGTTAACAACAAAATAGTTTAACGCATGTTTATTGTTAGTTGTTTACAGCCCATGGTTTTGGCAACCCATGGTAAATTTACCCGTTGTATTGAATTATATTTATTATTTTGTTTATACATCCCAAAACTTCTTTATTCGTATTACCTTTTATATTTATTTTTAATATTGTAATTATATATTTATAGATTGCTAATTTTTTAAAAATATTATATTTTATTATGGATTACATTTCAAAGTGATCTAGGAAATAGTAGCTAAATCGAGCTATTGAGCTAATCGAATATTATATTTTCATAATATGCATTATATTATTGTTTACATTTCAAAGTAATGTAGAAAATAGCTCAATCGAGCTATTGGAAAAAGCTTGACCAAGGACTTATTTAAACCCTGATTGAGTTTTCTCTTGAAAGCTTGATCTCGATCCAGGACTTAAATAAACCTCAATCAAGATCGTGTTTTAGACAATATACACCTGCGACTTGCCAAAAAGTGTTACCCATCTTTGCGGGAATACCCATAGATTATGTTCATATATTTTTTTCAAAAAATATACATTTAGCATTATATTATTTTATGTGCACACAAACCACCTGTGAACTTTTCCCAAAATTTGCAAAAACAAACATTTCATTAAATGTTATTTTGACACATTAAATTATATTAGTTTTTTTTTAAATATTATTGGAAAGACAACATAATTCCCTACAAACATAGGTGAGTTTCGAGGGATTTGATTTAATAAATGATTAAAATATCAAATTTTCACTATCATTTATGGCCAAAAAATGTTACTCATCTTCTTGAATCCACTCATAATACAAAGTAAATTATGTAGATGTTGTTAAACTTTAATTAAAAAAAAAAAATACTCACGATGATGTTATGAAGAAAACTACCTTGCATGCAATAAGCTCAATTAGTAGCATCAAAATTTTGTTAAACTCTCTTCCTTTCACACACTGTTCTAACTAAACTTCATAAACACAGACAACATGTATTCATTCCTCGACAATGAATCAATAATGCACAAAAGAAACCATATGGTCTCCATCACCTTTCCATTAACACTCATGTGCCTCTTACATATTATTTCTATAAGAAGGATGTGCATTGTCAACACTTCGCATGCTCCACACAAAAATATATGAAGATTAAGGAGCAACCATTTCTTTGCACTTGATTTTCTATTTTTGCAACCCATTTTGGTTTGTATGCACCCTACATATTAACCTAAAGGAAATGAAAAGGTGTAAACCTAAACTTAAAGTAATAATTTAAAAAATATAAGACTGTTGTTGAAACCTAATATTCCAATTGAAGATATGTGAAATAGCATGTTAAACGAGGGGTGGTAGGTGTGGGAGGGGTCATTTTCAATTCAGGAGGAAATGTAATTCACTATTTGCTTAGGGTTTGGGAAAGCAGACAAATAATCAAACAAAATAGGCATCTCTAATGCAAAGCATAGAAACAATGGCAGTACTAAATATCAAAAATTACCAAGTCTAGAAACAATGGTAGTAGTAATATCATTCTCTCTCAAAATAATAAACTTAATACAATTTCAATAAACATTAAAGATAACATTATACCAATAATAAGACTTAATTTATAAAAGAAAACAAAAAAGTTATATCAAAACTCTTCAAAATTGCCACCATGCTCATAACCCAAATAAAAATAATAATAATAAGCTTTCACAATGCCTTTAATTTTCCTCTCAACTACTCAAAAATACAAATTTCAAGAATAGAGAGAAGTCAGACCATGCAAAGGACACAAATTTAATGAAAAGCATATTAAAATGCAAAATAACTCTGGTGTTCTTTTTGTAGCTGTCCCTGGAAAACTTTTCTTGCCGCCAGATTTCCTTAACAAATGAAAACCTTAAAGGTGATTATGCCAAAACCCTCTAAAATTGTCACCATGCTCATAACCCCCAAGAAAAACTTGCCCTCAATTTTTCTGTTGACCATGAAAATAATGAAGTGCATATGGGATTAGAACTGAAATCTAAGCCAAAACCCTTCTAAATTTCTTGGAAAGAAAAATATAAAAATTAAAACATTACATAAACCCTCATAAAAAAATGTTGATGGAATAACACAAGAGAAAGAAAAGATATATAAAAATGAATTCTAAATTTTTCATAATTCAAAACTTTCAAGGTCTATATAAGTGTTCTATGCATATCTTTTGAACAAGTCCAGAATTTTATAAAATCCTAATTACACCAATAATTCGTTCCAAATTAGAAATAAACAATTATAAAATAAATAAAAGTCAATAGCTATGCATGGATAATTGGTAGCTAATGCATGAATAACTCGTAATTGATGGATAAGAGGCAGTTCGTGCAACTGCTCATAGAAAACAAGTGACTTATTAGTGACACTTAACTTATGACCTATTGATGTTCACCAACCACAAATTAAAATTATAATACAAATAAAAACAATAACTAAGAAAGGAATTGGACTAATTCCCTTCCTTATTTGGCTTTAACTACATTTGATTCTAAAAAATCGACCCAAATTTTACAGTCCCCAGCCTTATGAGGTCAACCAGATGAGAACACAATGTTAAAAACAAGAACCTCTTAACCCTCAAATGATATCCTCGACTTCAAGAAAGCCATAATTTGCTGGTTTGTTCACAAATTTGGAAAGTCCAAATTAGAAATCTAAACCTAAAACACCATATCTCAAAGGTTCACACATTTGGTTTGTTCACAAATTCAAAGGCCACAAACTGGAAATCCAAACCTAAAACACCATATCTATGACAAATTTGGAGGCTGTAAAGTGGAAACCCAAACTAACATCGTAACTGGAGGTACTTGATTTGCAGTATTTTTTATGACATCATATTGCATTAGCACTAGACCCTAACCCAACATAGACGCTGTGCTGATGCTATGTCTTTTATTTTTTTAATTCTTCATCAATGATAAAAATAGACTATGATCCAATAACGTTGAAGAAAATTCAATTTAGAAAGAGAAATGATATATATCTTCATTACAAACTTTCGTTATATTAAAATTAATTTTAGTTGTAATTAATTTGGCTTAACTTTTACTAATCCCAACAATGATTTACTACACGAATAATTCAAACGGTAGTTTTTATAGTAAACTTCATATTCCAGTTAAGAAGGTAATTCTGTTATACAGGTGTTTTTTTTGAAGAGTTGTATGTTCTGAATTTATTATTTGAAAAGAGAATATATGGTGAAAAATTCAAATGTTAGAAAAAAGTTTTTGTGTTTCTCAGTATAAATATTTTTTTTAATATATGTAATAGAAACAGCTCTGAATACATAAACGCTTTGATCTATTTCAAGGCCTATAATATAAATGTGATTTTATAAAAAATAAAATAATTATTAATAGATGAAATCCTTCTTGAAGCGTAGTATGAAAACCACATGTAAGGTTGAGAATGAATGTATGATCATTAAATTTTTAGGTGTCCCGTTGAATGAAAATCTTTAATGCGTGTCACTGTTTGCGAAATTTTCGGTTAGCCTTTGTTTTTATGGGATTTGTAAATGTTTTTAAAAAGTGAATTGGATGGGATTTGTACATGTTTTATAGAGGTGAATTAATAATTTATGTTTAATTTTAAAACGAATTTTTGTTTTGATTATGTTTTGAAAAATTTGGTGATTTGGATATTTTTGAAAATGTATCAAATATTTTAATTTTTAAAATTAAATTTTTATTGAAGTAAAGAAAAAAATAGTTGTGTATTTAGAAGCTGTTTATTACTTATAATTTATAAAGAAAAAAATAGTTGTGTATTTAGAAAGGCTTTTATTACTTATAATCTTAAACATAAGAGCAACACCATATTTTTAAAATTGTTTTTATTTCCAACCAAAACCATCTTCGTCCTAAACATGGATAGCTTAGGGATGCACATTAGGGTTCTACAAAATATGGATAACATTATTACTTCTACATTCAAAGAGAAAATGTGGTACAAAGAAGATTTAGAGGTTAAAAGAAATCTAAAATCTTTTGGGCTGAAAGGATTTGTCATCTATGAAAATCTCTTTCCTTTAGAATGCACGGCTTGTCACCCACATTAGTGTAAGTTTTAAACCTTAACAGTGAAGTACAAACTTATATTGATTCTTAAGCATTAATAGAGAATACACAATGGCACACACATAACACTGAGATTTTCACCTGGAAATCCTTAACCGAGAAAAAATCAGCAAAACTTAGAGCCGCGCTGCTCCTTTTCATTATATGTTTATTCAACCATTTACAATACAATATATGGTATTCCGCAACATATAAAACCCTAATTCATTTACCCGAAATTAGGTTACAACCCTAATCCCTATTACTGGGATTAGATAGAGTACAATGGGTCGAAATCGCGAAAAAGCAAAAAGCAACCCAAAACTACTGGGCAAGGGATCGTAGCCACCATGTGAAGAGATATAACATTCCCAACAATTAGATACCCAAAGCATTGACCTTTCTAACTTTCTAGATCCCCAAAACTATATGGACCCTCCTCTTTAAGCTTTTTGAGCATAGGAATAGCATTTTAAAGCAAATCAAATAATGTATATCTTGTCTTTTCTCTTAAGGTCTAATCAACCAAGTTTGGTTTTAGTGAACGTTAAAGACGGAAAAATTCTTCCACACAATTTCTTCCACGCAATTCATATTTATTTCAAAGATTAATTTATTCATGTTTATTTCATGTAAATCATTTATTTTGGATGTTCTAGATTTGATCGAGGTTTGTCTTTATACATAATAATTCCTTGTAATTTTAAAATTGAATTAGTAATAATTTTACTCTATTGAAATTTGAATTTTAATAATTCATATTTATTTCAAAGATTAATTTATTCATTTTTATTTCATGTAAATTATTTATTTTGGATATTCTAAGTTTGTCTTTATACATAATAATTCCTTGTAGTTTTAAAATTGGATTAGTAATAATTTTATTGTATTGAAATTTGAATTTTAATATTTTTATTATTGTTCATTTTAAGTTTATATGATTTTTTTAATTTTAATATTATTAAAAATTATAAATAAAAATTTTGAAATAAAAAATTAACTATTAATATTTATTAAAAAAATCTAATACTTAATAATACATTTTAATTAAAATAAAATATAAATACCAACTAAAATAAGATATATTAAAAAAAATATAATTAAAATTGTTGGAGGAAAATTGTTACCTTCTCCATCTGATTTCAATTTGAAGTTAAATTTTACAATAAATCTGACATATTTCAATTTGAAGTTAAAATTTACAATAAATTTGACATATTTCAATTTGAAGTTAAATTTTACAATTAATACACCCAACCATTACACCAATTCCAACCTACCTCACCAAATAGAAACGAAATTGGAATGATCACGGTCCCACTACCACCATTCATATCTTGTCTTCTCACATGGCTCTGGAAAACGGAATTGCTCGTTAAATTTGGACAGACACTAGATAGAGCCATACAAACGGAATTGCGCATTAAATTTGGACAGAGATTAGATAGGCGTGGTCGATACAGACACAGCGAAGTTTTCGCTACATAATCATATCAGGGGTTTTACACTCGTATGTAGTGTTTATAAGTATGCGAGTTCGATGGAAATGGTGTGCAGCTTGAAGTTCTCAAGTTTCCTCAAGTCAAGTTTTGATCTGCATTGTTCGTTTTACAGAATTCCAACATGAATGGGGAGGAGAGAATTTGGGACTATGGGAAGAGGATGAGCAGAAATATGAGTGGCAGCACATCGAACAGGGGAGTTGAAGATGTGTTTGCAAGATCACAGAGAGAAAGAATTGAGGACGAGGAAGAGGAAGAAGCTCTCAGATGGGGAGCTCTGGAAAAGCTGCCAACCTATGATAGGTTGAGGACCAGTATCATCACAAAAACAGTTGAGGAGAATAATAAGATGGACGTTGGCTACAAACAAGTGGATGTTCGGAATCTCAGCTTCATGGAAAGGCAGACCTTCATTGATCGTGTCTTTAAGGTGGCAGATGAAGATAACGAGAAGTTCTTGAAGAAGCTCAGGAATCGTATTGACAGGTAAGTTTATTTGTATGTGTATTTCAGACATACAGAAATTTTTTATGAGTTTCTAGTTTCGATCCCCAGTCCAGAACTCACATAAATACTGTCTTGACATCGATTGCAGAGTTGGTATCCAGCTTCCAACAGTAGAAGTCCGATTTGAACACTTGACAGTGGATGCGGAATGTTACGTTGGGACCAGAGGTCTTCCTACACTATGGAATACTGCTAAAAACCTGGTGGAATACTTGCTCGGTATGGTTGGGCTGTCACTCACAAAGAAAATAAATCTCACTATTCTGAAAGATGCAAGCGGAATCGTCAAACCATCTCGGTAATTGGTCGGTTCTTTTCGCTTTTAATCAAGTCACAATAATATTATGCAATTACTCATTACTGTTAATCTATATCATATTTCCCCGGATCCTTAAAGGTCTTCTTGCCTGAGCTAGAAGGGCTGGTCTTGAAAGGTTTTAAAGTGAAACATTGATGAATGCTTACACCATATCCTTGCACTGATAATGCAGAATGACTTTGCTATTAGGCCCCCCTGGGTCTGGAAAGACAACATTGCTGCTAGCTTTGGCTGGGAAATTGGACCCTGGCTTGAAGGTTAAAGCCTTTCTGCTACCCTTACTCGGCATTGTGGCATCTTATCTAATGTTTTAGCAATAAAACAAGGTATTTACTAAACCATTCTTGGATGATCAGGTGAGGGGAGAGATTACTTACAACGGGCATACACTGGACGAGTTTGTTCCTCGCAAAACATCTGCTTACATAAGCCAGCGTGACTTACATGTTGCGGAAATGACAGTTAGAGAAACACTTGATTTCTCTGCTAGATGTCAAGGTGTCGGTAATAGATTCGGTGGGCAATCTAACCAAATATCAATCCACCAAACTTACATTTCATTTGGTTTATTAGTGCTTTGCATCCAGACATACATTTCACTTAGTTAATTAGTGTTCTGCATCACACTCTGAAGGGGTCTTTGAAGTGTATATTGAATCATATGTTTGTTGGCATATGTTTGACGCAGAGCTGCTTACCGAGCTCGCTAGGAGGGAGAAGCAAGCTGGGATTTTTCCAGAGGCAGACGTTGATCTATTCATGAAAGTAATCTCGGATGTTTATGGACCATTTGCTTGCTTAGAGAAAAGCTTGATAGATTCTAATGCGTTACTCAGTTTAAAGACGACTATGCTTATTCATGTCAATTTGGTTCTTTGATTGTATGGTTGGTTGCTCTCTGCAGGCAACAGCAATGGAAGGTGTGAAGAGTAGCCTTCAGACTGACTATATTCTGAAGGTAAATGAATTTGGAAGCAAATCTAGCTATAATTCAAAGCTTTGAATAAATACATATAGGTAGCAGATGAGATGCTGGAATTCATTGCTGTACAATCCTGTGTTTATACAGATTCTGGGCTTAGATGTTTGCAGAGATAGAATATTTGGCAATGACATGCAGAGAGGAATATCCGGTGGACAAAAGAAACGTGTCACAATTGGTATGGCCGATAATCATATTGAAAATTCCTCTTCACAAACCAGAGCTGTGTAATCAAGTATATATGTCATTACTATGACTAAAATCAGTACAGTTCTGTTAATATTCTTAAAAGTTTCTTTTTTACAGGGGAGATGATCGTTGGACCTACAAATACTCTCTTCATGGATGAGATATCAACAGGGCTGGACAGTTCTACCACCTATCAGATAGTGAAATGTCTGCATCAGTTCACCCATCTCATGAATGCAACAATTTTCATGTCCCTGTTGCAGCCAGCACCAGAGATATTCGAGCTCTTTGATGACATAATACTCTTATCAGAAGGCCAGATTGTCTACCATGGACCTAGGGACAATGTCCTGGAATTTTTCGAAAGCTGTGGATTCAAATGCCCTGAAAGAAAGGGCGCTGCAGATTTCTTACAAGAGGTACTCATATTATAAAAAGTTCAAAATAACCCATGACAACTTGGCTCTCCAATTCAGTTAGAATATTTTACTTCTATTTCCTCACCAATATCCATGGATGCAGGTTACATCGAAGAAGGACCAAGAACAATACTGGGAAGACAAGAAGAAGCCTTATCGATACATACCTGTCAAGGAATTTGTCTTTAGATTCAAGCAGTTTCATGCCGGTTTGCATTTGGAAAATGAGCTCTCTGTCCCTTATGATAAGAAGAGAAGTGACAGATCAGCTTTGGTGTTCGATAGGAACCCTATCCCCAAAATGGATATATTCAAGGCCTGTTTCGCAAAAGAATGGCTTCTAGTCAACCGGAATTCCTTTCTTTACATCTTCAAGATAGCACAGGTTAAATGTTTCATAGCCTAGAATTTGGTCTGACTTTAGATAAATGATAGTTTATTTCAAAATGCTGATCTTAGATGCGAACCATCACTATAATAATAAAAGATATCCAACTACAACTATTTACTCCGCAGATTACAGTTGGAGCCCTTTTTGCATCGACGGTATTCTTCAAGACTGGAATCCATCATAATACCGAAGATGATGCAAATCTATTATTTGGAGCACTTGTTTTTAGCCTCCTCGCCAACTTGTTCAATGGATTTATAGAATTGGCCATGACAATTGTCAGGCTTCCTGTCTTCTTCAAGCAACGGGATTTACTCTTCTATCCTGCATGGGCTTTCACTATTCCTACATTTCTACTGAAAATTCCAGCGTCATTGTTGGAGGCTGGAGTTTGGGTGGCGACAACTTACTACACCATTGGCTTTGCCCCTGAAGCTAGCAGGTAGTATCAAAAAATCAATCATTTATCGGGATTGTCTCGATTCTTAGTAATGAAAGTTTAATCTCGTCATTGCATTTGTTCCTTCTAGATGACATCAATCTATCTACCCTGGGGCCTGCAGGTTCTTTCGACTGTTTCTTATTATGTTCTTAGTCAATCAGATGGCAATGTCCCTGTTCCGTCTTATGGCAGGAATTTGCAGAACAATGATATTAGCTAATACTGGAGGCTTTTTATCTCTTCTTCTCATATTCATGCTTGGCGGATTCATTATCCCTAGAGGTTAGAATTTTAACTTTTTCCCAACTCACTTAATAATCTTTCTAAAAAATCAACGAAGCATCGTTATAAGACTAGAAAATCTTGGCTAACAAGAAGAAGTTTACTTGTCTCTCTAATCATATGATAGAATTCTGGGTTTTTAACAACGAAGTATAAGTTTACAGTGAGATTGACAATAGATTTCCAATGCAGACAACATCCCTAAATGGTGGATATGGGGCTACTGGTGTTCTCCTTTGATGTATGCAGAGAATGCGATTTCTGTGAATGAGATGCTTGCTCCTAGATGGATGATAGTAAGATTCAAACATTTTAATGCATTAAGAACTCCTCACAAAATTGTGGAACAGATGGAAATAACCTAACATGAGTTTCCTTGAGGGAATGTTTTAACGATGAAGAGTTTTTCAAACCTATTCATCAAATTGACTAGTGTCATCGAACTGTGTTGGTCTTCAGAGTGCAGAGAAAACCACGAATTTGGGTGTTTTTGTGCTGGAGAGTCGTAGCATCTTTCCACAAAGTTATTGGTATTGGATTGGAGCTGGCGCCTTGTTGGGATTTTCAGTACTCTTCAATGTGCTTTTTACCTTGTCTCTTGCATATCTACACCGTGAGTTGCTTCACTGCACACACATATATGCTCTTCTCTTTCTCTTAATATTTCTTTAACCAATTCCTTTCAAATATGAATAATGTGGGATTTGTTCTTCGTAGCTCTTGGGAAACCTCAAGCTGTCATTTCCGAGGAGGCTCTTGAAGAAATGATAGACCAAGAGAATGGTACAGCGCAAGGGTACAATAAAAAGCCATCAAGATCAAGAAGAGGGCCTTCTGCAGATGACAATAATACCTGTAAGGCAACCGTTAACCTACACAGGTGCAGAGTTTCTTGAACAAAATAAGAGGAGGAGATGGAACATAATAACAAATTCTTCATTGTTTGGTTATACAGTTAAAATGCAGATCAGGGGAATGAGCAACCAATCAACTAGTTTAGAAAGCCATAATGAGTTGGGTTTGGAGGCTGCAACAGGAGTTGCTTGCAAGCGAGGAATGATTCTTCCATTTGAAGCACTAGCCATGTCTTTTGAAGATGTCAATTACTTTGTTGATATGCCCCCTGTATGGAATTTGAGCCCTGAGTTCATCTATTATGTGATTCAGCTATTGCCAATTTTTGTGGCTTCTCTTGCTTTAAGGGTTTGGCTGACAAGTTCTGAATTTGCTTGCAGGAAATGAGGGAACAAGGAGTGACTGAAAATAGACTTCAATTTCTCCGAGATGTTACAGGGGCATTCAGGCCTGGTGTTCTTACAGCATTGATGGGGGTCAGTGGTGCTGGGAAGACAACTCTCTTGGACGTCTTAGCTGGAAGAAAGACTGGAGGATACATTGAGGGTGATATCCGAATCTCTGGATTTCCCAAAAAGCAAGAAACCTTTGCTCGCATTTCCGGTTACTGTGAGCAGAATGATATACACTCTCCGCAGGTCACTGTATGGGAATCCTTGTTATATTCAGCATTTCTCCGTCTTCCAAAGGATGTTGACAAAAAAACCAGAATTGTAAGTTTACCACTATTATTTTCTCTGGTCTACCGTCCAATAGTGTTTTCTTCTGACATCGTACCAAATTGTTATGTTACTAACTTCCAAAAGAATCCAATTTGTAGGCCTTTGTTGATGAGGTAATGCAACTTGTGGAGTTAAAGAATTTAAGGGATGCACTGGTAGGCCTGCCTGGTATATCTGGATTGTCTACTGAACAAAGGAAAAGATTAACAATAGCTGTGGAGCTTGTTGCAAATCCTTCTATAATTTTTATGGATGAGCCCACATCTGGTTTGGATGCTAGGGCAGCTGCAATTGTGATGCGAACTGTTCGTAATACAGTAGATACTGGAAGGACTGTTGTCTGTACCATTCATCAGCCTAGCATTGACATCTTTGAAGCTTTTGATGAGGTAGACCAAAGTTTAGATTATATAATAACTTGATATTATTTGTTTCAAGGATCGGTGTTGATTTCTGACTTACCATGACGGGTTCAGCTATTGTTGATGAAAAGTGGAGGGCAAGTCATTTTCTTTGGGCCACTAGGCCGGAATTCTCACCAGGTTATTGAATACTTTGAGGTAAAGACTCGGCAGATTCTTGCAGTGATTAGAAAAGGAACAGTTTTGAACAGAGGACCGCTAATCTAATGCGTCAATCTGAGTTAATATTTTTTATTTTCGTCATGACAACTATAGGCTATTCCAGGGGTACCAAAGATCAAAGACAAATACAACCCAGCCACATGGATGTTAGAAGTTAGCTCTACTGCTGCTGAACATGGTTTGGGGATAGACTTTGCAGAGCATTACAAGAAATCTTCCCTCTACAAGTAAGCATTAAACTTATCAATATTTTCTCACCAAAATCCTTATGCTTATAATAACTAGCATTGCAACAACTCTAAAAGATACAAAGATATCAGCTTCAAACTCACATTCCAACAATTCATCCTTTTCTTGGCAATACAGGCAGAACAAGGCATTGGTGAAAGAGCTCAGCATTCCATCCCCGGGAGCAAAGGATCTTTACTTTGCAACCCAGTACTCACAATCATTCTTTGGACAGTTCAATTTCTGTTTGTGGAAGCAATGGTGGACTTACTGGCGAAGTCCTGATTACAATGCTGTCAGATATGTCTTCACATTTGTTTGTGCTCTGCTTCTGGGAACAATATTTTGGAAGGTTGGCACAAAACGGTATGTATTCAAAATATAACTGTGTAAGAAAGATTACTGTCCAAACTTTTTGTTGTTTGGATTGACTAACCACAAAAATGTTTGATTCTCTTATTTTATATGTTATAGACTCTTCTTCTCTGATACTAAAAAAGACTTTGACTGCATATCAGAGACAACAGCAATGATCTTTTTATCATTGCGGGGGCTATGTATGGAGCGGTTACATTCTTAGGGCTTAGCAATTGTTCAACTGTGCAGCCTGTGATTGCAGTAGAGAGAACTGTGTTCTACAGAGAAAGGGCTGCAGGAATGTACTCTGCATTGCCCTATGCTCTTGCTCAGGTTAGTCCTATATCATTGTTTCATTTTATTCTTGACCCTAACTTTCCACATTCAAACCCTCTATGTTCCAGAGATTGGCCAATAAAGCACAATATGAACCTACATCATTGCCAATTTAAAGCAAGCTTTGAGGTCCCAATCCTTGGGTCAATATGCCAGCATCTTCCCACTAGCCCGTTTTAGCATGGCATGATGTTTCTACACGCTAAGGGTACCCTTTGGTTCTCTGGATAAGCCAATGCCGGCTCTGATGTCTTGGTTGAGTTTGGGAAGGTCTTGAAAGGTCATACCTCACCTCCACAGTATTAAAACTATCACGCTGGATTCTGGCAACTATACAATTCTCCTCCTACTCCTATGATATTTTGTCAGTTATTCCATTCCTGTAATTAGATAACCGGATAGGATTCCTATTTAAATATGCAATCTCTGATGGTTTTCTTTTTTGGCAGGTGGTGATTGAGCTTCCATACATTCTCGGGCAGACAGTTATGTATACTCTTATCATTTACAGTATGGTCCATTTTGAGTGGACAGCTAAGAAGTTCGGCTGGTTTTTCTTCCTGAACTACTTCACATTTCTCTACTTCACCTATTATGGGATGATGACAGTCTCCATTACTTCGAACCAACAAGTTGCCTCAGTAGTAGCTTCAGCTTTCTACTGCCTTTTCAATCTGTTTTCAGGATTCTTCATTCCTAAACCGGTATGCAAACCTACTTTATCCTGTTTCTTTAGACTTAACTTTAACCTACTTTATCCTGTTTCTTTAGACTCAACTTTATTATCCCATACAACTAGGCAAGAACAGGATGTAAGTGTTTCTTATCATTTTGAGAAGCGAAGCTTGGGATTCAAAAGTAACTACATACCTCCATGCTTATTATAAACTTAGTGTTCATAGCATTGCTTAACTTACTATAACTTACTCATCTTAATAATTAGCTTGTCATAATAGGCTTCTGAATGGATGCAGAGAATCCCAAAATGGTGGAGCTGGTACTATTGGATATGCCCTCTTTCCTGGACCATATATGGCCTCATTGCTTCTCAGTATGGGGACGTTACAGACCCTCTGAAAGTATTGGGTAAGGGAACTGAACCACTGAATAAGTTCATCGAGGATTACTTTGGATACAGGCATGATTTCTTGGGTGCAGTAGCGGCAGCCTTGGTCGGTTTCTCTGTTTTCTTTGCGTTTGTCTTTGCATTCGGCATCAAGGTATTGAACTTCCAACACAGGTGAAAAGCAAGGCAGAGGTGCAGCAAAATTCAGAGTTCTGCGATGTGGCCATTTGAGTTTTCCGCCGCGAGGATTTCTTACGAAACCTGATTGACATTTGTACGGAATATTCTGAAATCTTTTCAGTATTTCTCCATCCTGTAAACCGGAGAATTCCCTGCGCACGCGCAGTGGATAGCTTGGGTTTAAAATTTTCATCGAGGTCTTGGATGGAGCGATAGATGTATATCACGAGTATCAAAAGGTACAGAAAATGCCCCCCGCGTATTAAATATGCGAGATTTCCATATAATCGATTGGCTCTACAACCATGTAGCCCCATTTTATACCGGCCGAAGGCAGGTTATATTGTTATCGTTTGATAGTCAACATAGTTTGAATTTCAATTAGTTTCACATATTTCAAAAAGTTGTTATAAAGTTTATAAATGTTTTGTAAAATTTAAATATTTCAAAAAATAAAATATAAATTTTAATTTTAAAAAAATGTTTGATGTAATTAATTTTATGTGGGTTTATATCTGATTGTTAATAAAAAATTAATTTTAAAATAATAAAAATCAAAATATTCAACATTTGCCATTTGTCCTCTTGTTATTTAATTTTAGTATAAATATAACATCTCTTCACAACTTTGGCGGATGAATAAACTTGAATATCGAATAGTATATGGAGAAGGTACACATGTACATAAGGGACATCAACTTGCATTTAATTAAGGCAATAATGAACCTATCATATCAAGTTGGATCTGTAATAAAGGATGTTGTCTAAAAGCACAACGTTTTGCACCTTTGTCGGTCGTCGGGAATTGCCGACGTGACCCCTTCGGCGACCGGCATGGTGCCCCCTCCGATGACAAAAGCACAACGCTTTGCACCTTTGTCGGTTGTCGAGAACCGCCGACGTGACCCCTCCGACGATCGGCACGGTGCCCCCTCAAATGACGACAACAATGACAGCTTATATTCCGGCGACGTCGACCCAGGTCTCGTACGATAGATCCTCTTGCAAGATTTCCGTCGGCGACCAAGTGCTCGAAGGTTGACGGTGATGCGAGGATGGTCGGGGTCACGTCCAGATTAATGTCGCCACCTTCCCCTCCTTCGTCGACGATAGCTCCATTCAATGTTGTGAATGGAAAACGTTTTACTCCTAATTCATACCAGGAGGCCTCATTTGCACAACTTAGAGACCCCTTCAACGCCCGCCATTCTTTGTGCACCGTTCGACGTTCCTGAAACACCTTACCATTCTTTGTGCGTCGTTTGTCGTTCCTAAAACACCCCGCCACCCCGTTCAAGTCCCCGCACTTGGTATTGTCTTCGGCAGGAAAAAAAACGAGGATGAGGTGGTGTCGTTACTTTTGTCGAAGGAATTTCACAATTGCAGGTATGTCAAATCGAATCACCTACTACACATTTTGCTTTCCATTTTATTTTTAGACCACTTCCCTTTTATTTGATATATAATAGAGGTTTTGTGGCGTGGATGCTTTGGGTTTTCTAGAAAAAAAATATGCACTAGCTCTAGTCGAGCAGGCCTCTACCTGACTCCCAGAATCCTAGAACTCAACCCAACTACCATTATTGCCCCCCCCCCCCCTTCCCGCTAGTTTGGGCAAGACTTTGTAAACAATTTTAATAGTGTGTGTGTCAATTGCTTTGTTGCATTTGTAAAAGAATCATAATGTGAGTCAAGCCACAAAAGAATTAGAGTGAGAGCCTGCATGTCAAAGTATTCTATTAGTAGAGAAATGAACATCAGGGAAGAATTATCCCAGGACGGTAATGAAGCTTTCTGCCATAAAGAAAGAATGCTCATTGTGCTTGAGCATTCAATCTTTCGTTGCAAATTTGTTCATTGTAGATGGGCCTACCACATCGTCTATGTCCAATGGTGCCTAAGTGGGCACGAACCTGAAAAGAAGTGAAGCCACAAGCATCAGGGATTGTTAAGCTGAATTTCGAGAAGAGATTTGTAGAGAGATCCCTTTGTCATGTGGATGCAAATAATGAAAGGATTTCATCATGATAGCTCTAATTTCAACATTTTTAAACATGTATGGAGTTAATGAATCACAGTCATGAGACTATTGGGAATACATTTGAACATCAAAGCGTAAAATGATCAACTTCTCATTATAGACATAAATAGTCAAATTTATTGTAGTCACTAGAAAGAGGAAGCAAATGTAGCGTTGAACTATAAACCATGGAGGGCAAGGGATTCAATGGAACAGGAATGGATCTAAAAAATATTGAAGTATAATGCAGAAGGAAACAAAAGGTAGACATTGTCAAGGTGTTAGGTTTTCTTTAGTAAAATGCTGAAAGAATGAAATCAGAAAGAAAATACAAGGATAATGTAGAAGGAAACAAAAGATAGACATTGTGAAGGTGCTAGGTTTGCTTCAGTAAAAAGTTGAAAGAATAAAATTAGAAAGAAAATAAAGGGACTACAACTACTAGGTTTCCTTAGTCGAACTTTTGGAAAGCATTATGGGTTAACAAATCTCAATAAGGTTTTCACATAAGAGTGGATCTAAAGAAATTCACAATATTCGAAAAAAAATATTCTTCCTACAGTAATAAGAATAGTTACACAAGGAGATATTCTGAGGTTTGTAGCCTGTAAGGTGTTAACATTACTATAATTTATCTATGTAGTATGAAGGAAAATGAACAAGTAAAAATTGAAGCTTCTCTCTTTTTGCAGCCAACTTAATTGTATTTCTAAGTATTTTACAGAAACACACTAACAAGGGGAAAGAAATGTTCAATATAGAAAAAGGAAACAGTGTAACACTAATTTTTCAAGAATGCATTTCACAAAATAATATTTGGTTAAGTCAAAGGTAGCTCATATACAGTTCCTGAAAACGCTAAAGGACTAGAAAAAAAAAGATACAAAAAATGTCTTTCTAATATAAATAGTTTCAACTCTAGAAAGACCTTATATATTATGTCAAAGAATGTCACGTGTGTACAACTGGGAGAAAGAGTTATTAGGTAGTCCAAGTATTTCTACTGAAGGTTCTGACAAAGTCCAAGCTGTCTTTACCAAGTGAGCATATTAAAGTTAAAGGCAAGCACGTATTATCCAAACTATTAGGTAGGGTCAAAGTTAGTATAGGTAGGGTCACCTCTCAGGTCGCAGGAAGGATCTGTGGTATTCTTGGCCAAATAGATCTTGGGTTCTTTTACAGTTATTAGGGAGTCCAAGTATTCGGGCTAAATCATCTAGATTTGATTTCAAAATTTATTCTTATGCATAGCCAAAGAATGTCTGTACTCGGGGTTTCTTGATTATGATCCCAACATCATAAGACAATAGTAATTATGACAGCTCTAATTGCTTTCTACAGTTGATAATATTGATAATCCTAACCTAATGCCATTAAGACTCCTTGCATTATGTCAAGGCATTGTGCTTGTAGTATAACTATCACAAATCCAGTCTTCTTGCTAAGCACAAGAATGTGAAGCCTGCAATTAGACTTGTTTCTTGTCAACTATGGCATTGATGACAATCTGCTAGAAACTAGCATTTTATTTTAACCCTTCCTACCATTTTAGTATATTGTTTTCTCTGAAGCTTCTTGATTTAACTTTGATTTGTTAAGGTTAAGAACCTAATTGCTAGCTAATCTTCATCTCATGGAATCATAGATCCATTTTGTATTCTTTGTTTCAAATTAGGAATCAAACCCCCCAAAAAAGGTTCCCTCTTGGATGTGTTTTGCATAACATTTTGAATCTTCTCTAAATAGTACCTCTGATAATGGTCATATTTGAGATGAGATTATTCCCACACACTATAAAAAATACTTTCAACTTCATCATTGGTTATCAAGAAACTCTCACCTTTAGAGAAGCATTAGGCATCAACCCTATATTTATGAGGATAGAGACACCCTGCTTCATTTATGAGAAAGCAGTAGTAGTCTTGACCTTGGATATTAGTCTAAGGGGTTGGGATGTAAAAGTCGGGGATGTTGGACAGAGAGAATATGTATATTTATCAGGTACTCACCCTCAATGAAGGAACTTTAAGATTGGTTGGAAAGATTCGGTATCTATACCTATCTTTGTTCCACAATATTTGTGTTCCCACTTCTCTCCCCCTCATCCACTGTGCCACCTATCCCTACATGTGTTTCCCCCCCTCTTGGTTCTCTCCATAAAGACTTGTTTGTAAGTAGAAAAATTAATTTGCAGTAGTTTGGGTTTAAGGAGTATATTGGATAAATTGCAACAATAGATGAACAAATATCAACTAAGATTTGAAGGAAGGCTAATATTTTGCAAGCTTGCGAGTGGTTGGGAAACAATTTTCAAAGTCCTTTAGAGAAGGGACAACCCATTCCACATCTAATTTTCTGGTCTCATTCTTCCAAATGATCTCTTATTCTTTAGTTGGTAGCAGTGTTCATGACCATATCATGAACATGGCCATGGAAGGAAAATCGAAAAGACAATCCCACTTACTCACCAATATCGATGTTTGTACAAAACATTGGACCACACAATGGTAAGGGAACATGAGAGAGTTGCGAATGGAAATCCCATGTTTACTACACTATTGTCATTGGGTATCTAACAGATAACCCATTTTCTCAATGAAAGTGGGTTGGAATTATAAATGCCAAGATATAGAAGAAAAATATGTTGATAAATCTCAAATGATCAAAAGGATGTGAATGCAACAGAGATCTCAAGGGACAATCCTCCTTGGCCAACATCATTACAATTGTGTCTTAATGTTGAAGTGTCTTAAGATTTTAAACTTAGAGCCATTGGACAAGCTACTTTATATTGAAAGTAGAGAAGATGTTCACAGTTTCCTTGCATGTTACATATTTTCTTACGTCATTCCATTTAATGTTGTTCATTCTACATACTGGCAAGATAATGATATGCACACGCAATGAAGATCCCACTACAACAAAATAGCCCTTTAGGGGCAGTTTTGGCTTGCGGAGTCTTGGTAAAACCCCCCCTAAAAGTTTTTTCAGACCTTTGGAGGCAGTCTTTTAAAACCGCCCCTAAAAGTCATGGAAATTGGACTTTTGGGGGCGGTTTTTTTTAAATCCGCCCCCAAAAGTCCTGAAATTTGACTTTTGGGGGCGGTTTTTGGAAACCCCCCCCTAAAAGCCCAATTCTCATAACTTTTGGGGGCGGTTTTTCAAAACCCCCCCTAAAAGTCATGAGAATTGAACTTTTAGAGGCGGGTTTTTTGGAACCCCCCTTAAAAGTCATGAGAATTGAACTTTTGGAGGCGGTTGTTTGAAAACCCCCCCTAAAAGCCCAATTATCATAGCTTTTGGGGGCGGTTTGTCAAAACCCCCCCTAAAAGTCATGAGAATTGAACTTTGGGAGGCGGTTTGTTTGGAACCCCCCTTAAAAGTCTGAGAATTGAACTTTTGGAGGTGGTTGTTTGAAAACCCCCCTAAAAGTCCAATTCTCATAACTTGAGTGGGCGGTTTGTCAAAAACCCCACTAAAAGTCATGAGAATTGAACTGTTGGAGGCGGTTTTTTTGGAACCCCCCTTAAAACTCATGAGAATTGAACTTTTGGAGGTGGTTTTTTGGCACCCCCCTTAAAAGTCATGAGGATTGAGCTTTTGGAGGCGGTTTGTTGGAGCCCCCCTCTCCCTAAAAGTCATGAGAATTGAACTTTTTGAGGTGGTTATTTGGAACCCCCCCCCCCCCTTGAAAGTCATGATAATTGAACTTTTGGAGGCGGGTTTTTGAAACCCCCCTTAAAAGTCATGAGAATTGAACTTTTGGAGGTATTTTGTTGAACTCCACCCCTAAAAGTCATGCAAATTAAAAATTTGGAGGAAGTTGTTTAAAAACCCCCTTAAAATTCATGATAATTGAACGTTTGGAGGCGGTTTTGTGAAACCCTCCTTAAAAGAAATGAGAATTGAAATTTTGGAGGCGGTTTATTGAACCCCCCCTAAAAGTAATGCGAATTGAAATTTTCGAGGAAGTTTTTTTAAAACCCCCTAAAAGTCATTTATGTACATGGGTTAGTTGTGTCACATGGGTTCAACAATGCATCTCATCAAAACATTGGAGCTAAGCTCACACAAGCTATTGCAGTGTTAGGAAGGGTGTGCATCATCATTCAACACCATATCCCATTAGAGCTCTACAATTGAGGCAATCATGCTAGGTTTTTCACATCAAAGATGGTTCTCACACTCCAACTTTCCATCATCCATGGTCAAAATACAAATTCATGTGCCGTAAAATTATCCGTTATGGCTAATGGGCCATGTGTAGGGCCCTAATCACCACATGATTCCTACACAAGGAATATTTAGCTTGCAAGTGGGTATGGTGGCCATTTCAATATTTACAACATCATGGATGGTTCTTGAATCCTAATCCATGGTGTCCATGGTGTTAGATCAAAATCTAGTTTGTAATGACTGGTATTTACCTCAAGGTCTTGTGACTTATGGGTGTTTCTCTATACCGGCTACAACAATTTACCCCTTTAGGGGCAGTTTTGGCTTGAGGCGGTCTTGGTAAAACCACCCCCAAAAGGTTTTTTTGGGTTTTTAGGGGCGGCTCTTAAAAACTGCCTCCAAAAGTTTTCAAAATTTGACCTTTTGGGGGGGGGGGGCCACCCTAAGTGGCATTTAAGACCTAATAATTTGCTTTAGACCTTGTGGCCTTTTACTATAGTGCGATATCAAGCGTCCTAGCACTATGGTTTTATTGTGAAGTTATGGGCTTGTATGCAAAATAACTTATTCATATAGGATTCATAACAACATTTTGTGTTCAAAAAGAGCCTCTCCAACAATCCAAAGATTCATTTGGAAGACACAGTATGCCATTGATCCTACACTGGTATCTAAAGTGCTCATGACTAGGCATATTGTGCTTTGAATTTAGAACATGTAAGGGGGGACACCTATTTTGATCCTTCAGAACCTCCTTTAATATGTTAATAATTTAGCATGGTATCAAGTATACGTTTTGTAGTTATTACCTTGGTTGGATAATTATTGGATTTTCTAAGGGCAATCATTGTAAATACCCAAATCCTAGTTGTTTAAATTTTCATTATTGTTTCCTTGTTTATATTTTTTTATTGAAATACATATCCTGCAGAAAGCCATTAGACACTTCCCCTCAATCTGAGGATGGTACTAAGGGTAAACTAGATTTCAAAGAAGCTTCGGGCTTTAAAAAAACACTCATTTAAGAGATCAACATGTCACTTGTGTGAATTCAACATAGGTGGGGAACTGCCCATATATATATAAAAAGGTTCTAATTGGTAGGAACTTCCCATATATAGAAAAAATTCATATTTTTCAACATTGACATTTCCCCAAGCAGAATCTAGCTTGGTTGTGCTAGCAAGAGACCCACTCAACAACCTTGGTTCCTTCCAAACACACGATAAAATGATGTCAAGATATTTAAACTTACAAACATTCACAACCTCAAAAGATAGAATGAGGCAAGCCAAATCAATTTTTCTTTTATGATCATGTGAAAGTTATGTCAAATATGACTATGACCCATCTCAAAAATACCTTTATTCGAAGAAAACCTATAACCTACGACCTGTATATCATTATGTACAACTAAACACAAAATCCTCAACCATACATCATTATCCATTATTTCAAAAAAATTCATAGACTTCCTAATACTGGAAACCCAAAGACGATGTCAATCCAGCTAGAGGTATAGGCTAGGATCGCAAACTTGAGAAGATGATAGGCACCAAAATGAATATAGGCTATATCATTTCAGAATTAGGTATGGGTCTCTAGGCCTCAACATGGTTAAGAGAAGAAATTGAATCCCTAACTCGTAAACAAATCTTCTAAGAATCTAGGGCTAAACATGATACATCAAATCACCACACATGACCTCCAAAGGTTATCCTCTGGCTACAAGTGGGGGTATCAATGTCATTATGAGGTTTTAGCACCAGGTATGGGTCGTAGGGCCGCAAACATGATTGGTGGAGGAAACTCATACCTTAGGTGCTAAGGGAAGACTAATCTAGGCACATAAGGCCATGATCAACACCTGGAAGCATCAGACATGACCTCTTGATGATATATCTAGCTTACACTGATGATATGTGTGCCATTATAGGTTTTTGAGCACTAGGTATGGCTATTAGGGCCCTAAATATGGTTGGGGGAGAAAATTCAGGATGTAAGCTATAAAGGAATCTTTTAGGCATATAAGACCATAAACAATTCCTCAAAGCATCACACCTAACCTCTCAACAATATATATGATCCTCGAGTCAGGATGTTGATGCCATTAAGAGGTTGTAGGCACTAGGTATGGGTCTCGGGGCTATGGACATGGTCGAGGGAGGAATAAATGTTTAAGAATGTCAAAGGATCATAACATAAGGAAAATCCATAAACACAAAGGAATCATTAATTGCAATGTCGCTGTTGTGCCTGACGGTGGTTGAGCCACCCTCCATTCATCTATTATGAGGAAGATGAGGGGATCTCGGTTCCTATCATGCAGTTACCAATAACGTCATTACTCTTTCCCTTACCATCTCTAACACTCAATAACCACATATATGCAAACTCACCCCATACCCTCATTAATCCCCACTAAGTACAATCTCAAAATATCTTATGAAGAATACCAATCAATAATCAACTAAGGAACAGCAAACATTTCGCAAATGAGATTTTAACCTAGGTGGAGAGGATCTGGAAAACCATAAATTGCAGATTTTATGCTAGTCATTTAATGTAGAGGATCCTCTAGGCTAACTCATAAATTGTAGAGTTTATGCTAGTCACTCTACAAAATTTGAACCCAAAATCCGACGAGACAATCTGACGAAATTGACTGTGTCGTCGGATTTCACCTTTAAAATTACGAATTTTGATCAAATTTTTTCTAATTGATACATGGCATTGTCGGATATCCGACGACCGTCGGTTATCCGACGACTCCCGTCGATTATCCGACAGGATTCGTCAGATAACTGACATATATTCTATATTCACTACAAGAGTGCAATAATATGTCCTCTAGGTGTTACATAGTATGAATTATGTGTTATAACAATCAATGGTGATAAGGGTTTTGGGGATAGAGGTTATAATGGATAAATGTGAAACTTTAAGCATGATGTAAAATATTCTAAGGTATTAGGTTAGTGGTGATCACATAACCCTTATAGAGGTTATAAGATTATGTGTTAAGAGGGGTTTATAGAGAGAAGGTGTTAGTCGAGGTTATAATGGTTAAGATTGATAGGGTTGATAATATTTAATTGTTACAAGGGATATGTTCTATAATTATAAGGCTATATAAGAGTGTTAATTGTGCAGTGTTTAGAAGTTAGGGGTTAAGGATTAGTTTTGAGGGTTATATGACATGGCATGGGCTATGTGGGTTATATTTTATAGGGAATTCAGGGTCCATGGCCGTGATAAGATGTATAGGGTCATGATGATGATGATGATGAGCGTATATATGATGATGATGACCTCGATAATGATGATGGAAATGATGATGATGATGATGATGATGATGACGATGATGATGATGGCAGTGGAGATGGTGATGATGACAGTGACATTGACGATGATGATAAAGATGACGATGATGTGGGGTTTTATAAGTGTTGTGGGTTACACATTTAGGTATTATAGGGGATGATGATGAAGAAAACGATGATAACCATGATGAAGATGATGACGATGATAATTATGATGAGGACGAGGAAGATGATGATGATGATGATGATGGAGATGGTGAAGATGATGACTATGATGATGATGACAATGAAGAGGATGACGACAATGATGAATATGATGATGATTATGGTGATGACGACGATGTCTAAGATTATGATGATAGTGATGATGGTGATGATGAAAATGACGATGACATTGATGATGAGGAGGATGATGTGGACGATGATGATGATGATGATGATGACAACGACGACGACGATGATGATGATGATGATGATGATGACAGCGATGATGAGGATGATGAGGATTAGGTTGGGGATGACAAAAATGATGACAATGATGATGATGATGATGATGACGATTATGGTGTTGATGATGATTTCAAATACAACGATGATGTCGATGATGGTGATGATGATAATGATGATAATGATGATAATGATGATGGCATTGATGATGAAGATGATCATGACATGGATGATGATGATGATGTCGATTTGTTTAAGTTTTTTCTTGAGTTGTTGGGGGTTACACGTGTTCAGGGTTACATGTTTGAGGATATGTAGGGAATGATGACACTAACAATGCCAATGATGATGTTAACGATGATGACAATGCGATGACAATGCCACTTTCTATTTCCAATTATTGATAACCCTAGGTACACGTCTTTAGACCATGATAGATAGATACATTTTTATTAAAATGTCCATGAGACCATGGGTTGTTTGGGATGAAAAAATGGCTACAACTTGCATGACTTGTAAACTAAACACTAGAAAACCAAAAATGAACAAAATAAGCATGCATGTAATCACTATTTGTTACCTTAAATGATAGAAAACAATGGTGAAGAACAAGAAGAAAACCATGATGACTAGTTCCCAATGCAATACAAAAATATCATAAAGTTAAGGATATATTGTTTTCCACATTAGACTCTTCTTTAACAACCCTTTTATTGCATGTTTTTGTCTCTTGACCATCCTTACAGTGACCCTTACTTGGTTCTCTTGCAATGTCGCTTCCGAATCCTTGGCGCAAATTTTGGTTCTTTCTTTGATGTGCAAGTACATAGTGCAATGAAGAAGGGAGCTTGTCTTGTTCCACTCCATTGTTCCCACATATCCTACACAATTTTCCTCCCATAGTTCCATCGATTTCTCTCCTCTTCTTGTCTCACATTGTAGCTTGTGGGTGCTAGTTCTTAGTTGAGTCATCATGTGTTTTTCATGCCATAATGTGTTTAGTTCATATAGTTTTGAATTTTGATTTCTCCCTACTTGTTGAAGTTTTCTATGTACTATTGTTGTTTTATATTAGTGTGTTTTTTCCATTTCCCTTCACTATATGGTTTTGAATTCTTTCTTATCTGTCAAAAAGCTATTCTCTTCTATGCTCCAATGCTTATGCCAAATTCTACACGAGGGGTCCTATGATTTCTTCCATCTTTTCAACTACCCCTTGTGTGATTTGGGTTGAAAACTTTTCATTGTTGATAACTTTAATTTTATACCTATATAAATCAATTTTCTACAATTGTGAGAAATTTCTCATCCTAGATGTTGTTTTACATTCTTTTTCGTTGTGAGATTCGAAATTATATTAAACTATAGAAATAAACTATACATAATAGAGCCATGGAAACCTTCAACAAAGTGGGATTGACTGTCATAGATAGACCAATCCATTAAAAAATAAAAATTTCTGTGAATCATGTCTGAACCATCAACTACTAACTAAGCCTGAGAATTACTGCTAGGATTGGCATCGTTTTATCAGTATTTCCCCCCACGGGGTGAGGGTTATGGCCAATAGAAACCAAAATTAAAGAGACTCCAACTAGACTCCAAAAAACTATTCTATCAAACAGACTAGAGCAAGCCTTAATCATAATCATAGATAGTAATGTAGGACGGACCAACACCTGGAATTTCTTGCTTGGCAACCCTCTTCATAACTTTTAGGCATCGACGAAACACCAATTGTGTGGCAGAAGGGCATGCTGGCGGTGGCCAACTGAAGCTTCTCCCCATAAGCTCTCTGGCGAAGGCATCAATTTTAGCATTAACATGCTCATCCGCAATGACATGACTGCTTGCGATTCTGCGCATCCCATCTTCTAAACCCTCGAGACGGGCAATCACAGGTGAATCGCCCATATCCTCCCATGCTTTAACCTTCTGTCTTTCTTCCAGAGTTAGACTGAAGAGAGATTTCATGGACCAGAATAACCCCAAAGTTCTTGTGTGTCGCGTCTCACGGGTTCGAGAAGACCCATAATCATTAATCAAACCACCAAACTCCTCCATAAGCTCTTGGGCACTAGGGCTTATAATCTCCCCGCACAACCTCCTTTCTAGACATTTAGTGTGCTCCTTAGCATGCCGACTAACTCTACTCGCAAGAAACCCCTTTGCATTCTCCATTTCTTTAAGGGCCCGAGGCACATGAGAGCCTCTGGGGCCATTGGAGGTCTTCTTTCTAGTGACCTTAGTGTGAACCATTCTATAGTCTCCCAAGCCGAAGAGCCAGACTAGAGGAAGCACGAAGGAGGAATGCGAGTGCCATGAAAGTAGGCTCAGTCCCATTATGGGTATAACAATTAGAATTGTTGAAGCTAGTGCGAGGAGGATGCCAATAATGGCACCTCCAAAATAGAGGCCATCTCCTATCCTGACTAGCCTTTCCATCATGATTTAAGTTGGCACGAGGTACCATGAATGCTCACACATGGGAATTATCAGGAGAGTGTACCCAAGACTTGAATCGGAGCAAGGATCCGTACCCTCCCTGTAAATACCTTATCATGCAAATATTAATTGCTCAAGAGATTGCTGAGTGGAAGCTACCACCTGTCCACCATCATACCCCCACATACTTGTGAACACTGATGGTACTCATTACCTTGACGCGTGTCAGCATGGCGGTGACACCCGTTGTGGGATTGTTTTACACTCTTACCCTATTTTCCATTGGTGTAATTTTCCTTCCTTTTACTTCCACCCTACTTTTGACTACACTCCATAACGAGGCAAGAGCAACCATGTAATAAGAATTTGGAAGAAATAATGCCACATATTTCGCTCCCATATCTAGCTAACGATACCTCTCAATTAAGAAAAAAGCTACTCCACTTTTACACAATATATATCCATTATTTTACCGCACCAAAATCAATACTATTAAGGCTGAAGCCATTCCCAACCTATCCATCAGTGATCAAATTTGAAGGGTGGGTCTTAATTTTTATTGGAAGGGAATTTGTTATTGGATCCCTTCAAAGATGAAAGGCAATTTAAATAATTGTACTTCAATTGACAAGTATAAATTAACTAAACCCTTCCCCCCCAAAAATGCAAAAAACAAATATTGCCCATCCAAATTTTTACAATCTTAAACAACTGAGCACTCCTTAATATCTACATGATAAAATAATATCTTTTCAATAAAGCCGAATTTGAACACATTAATTTGACATATATGTAACATTAATTTTACACTTCATTAAAATAACAACTATTTTGTTGTATTTTTCTGGGTTAGACCACACTTCATTATACAGAAAAACTACTTAGACTATCCAATAACCATATTGGGGCATCTGCATGATCTTATGCATAGTGCAAGACTTTGTAACTAGATATAATATTAAAATAAAACTAGAAGCATGAGAAAATTACTTACTGTTAACTATGTACAAAAAGAAGCCACTAAGCAAAACGAGGCTATAATAAACCTACAACCAAAATATACATATAAAACCAACCAAAACCTTAATTCAAACCGGAGAGAGGGAAACCATCCAATCTTGAGAGAAGTAAGAATGATGGACATTAGGAGCCTAAGAAAAAATAATATATAGCTCAAAAAAACATAAAAAAAAATCCTCCATACCAAGCAAGTTAGCAACGCTAGCATCATAGGGGCCTGGGCATCAAATTTTGTTGTTCAACACTTGTCGCGACAAGAAACAGGTATGGGATGGAGGGGAAATGGAATCAAGCCTAAGTCAACTGGATCCTTGCGACTCGCTGCATGTTTGAGTCTCGACAATCTACCTTTTAAATTGAACCAGAACAACAAAAGAAGTTTGTTAATGGCTCGATTTGCGAAAATTCTAGATACATGAGTAATTAAGAGCTCGAGGCTCTAAAATTTGATGTGTTTTTCACCAATCCAAGATTCAGTGAATTCGTAGTCACTGGCATGGAATTTAAGTTATTTAATGAAAGAGTTAATGCATCTACCTCTATGTCGAAACTGTTTTCCATGCTGATGTGGGCCACTTCCCTCCTTATTGTCTTACCAAAAGGCATGAGAATGAGGAAGAAGACTTAAAATTATGGACTTCACCATCAAAGAAGCCTTACGATCACATTGGTAAGGAGTGATAAGAAGATCACAACAATCCAATGTGTCAAATCTCAGATGATAGTTCCAATTAAAGACTTATATGGTAAATTTAATATAAGACTTACTTATAGTTGTCTCTTACTCTTTGCGTCTTGAGACATTTGATCATTTATGGTTGTATTTGCGCCTTGAACCAATTGATATTATAAGGCGGGGGTGTGCATGCATAATAATCCTTAGTTATGACTATGCGATGATGATTTAAATGGAAGAGGATGTAAAGACATGTAATTTTTATACGTATTTTGGTGGCGAGTGTCAAAGACAAACATGGTGAGAAACCACATATGTTTGGAAGGACGGAGGGAGATTACATGATCATGATCATGCCACCCATCAAATTGAAGACAATTCCTAAGCTAAAAATTGTTTTTTTTTTTAATTTTATTAATAACCATTGTGGTAGTTTGGTCCAAATGTTTTTTCTAACTCATTGTTTCTCCATATTGTGTGCCTAGTGCCACCTCTCTATATCAATGCATAAATCAACCTCTTCTTGGTCTGTGGTTCTAGCTGCATGTCATTATTTGTAGTTGCATGCCATTGAGTGTTGTTTAGAGTTGTCGTGAGTTTGTGACATTCATGCAAGAAATGAAGTCTTGTAGAGGAGGACTCATCAAAGCGACAATTTGAATTTCATTTTGACGAAAAATGAGTGGACATTGGTAGCCAGGTTCACATAGGTAGTAGGCACAATATTTCGGCCTTGTTTTGGACCTAGTACTGGTTTTCTATTGTTACAGCCATAGTCATTGACACATTGTCACACCTTAGATCTCAGCCCGAAGTGACTCGGGATTCAGAGTCAAATCCTAATGGCTAGTACCCCGTAGTCATCAGTCATCAGTCATCACCTTGCAAAGCTAAGCAGTGAGTGCATGACATGAGTGAGTGAATGATTATAATTTATGATATTTCCAATATTTTGAATAAATTTTATAGCATAGGAATTTCAACATAGAAATTGAAATTTATATGGATGGGTAATTTCAAATGTTGCCCTTCTTTTGAAATGTTGATATAAATTATGTCCTTCCTAGTGAAAGAATAAAATTCATATTTTAAATTTTTTTTAAGGGCAATTTTAACTTTACACTTCTAGGAAAGGCTAGAACCCTTTGGAAGGGCTGGGAAGGGTTCAAATTTGAATTCCATTGAGTTATTTATGTTTACGCGCAGAAAAGGTAATTTTGGAGTCGGTGGGTTCGGGGTTTTAAATTGAAACAACGCCCGGCCCAATTGTGTTTCATTTAGTCCTGGCTCTGCCCCTTCTGTCTGAACAATGGGCGTGGAAATGACGGAGAGATTTCCATTTTCGGTGGACACTTTGGACAGAATTCTCTTCGTCTAAGAAGAAATACCATTTCTTAAACACACGCCCACAAAGATCACACCGGGGGAATTGCAGCGCATGCTTCCTACCCAGTCTACTGCACCTCCCTCACTAAACAGATCGTCCGCCATCGCTACCCTATGGTGGGTAATAATTGCTTCTTAAGATGTTTTTTTTGTTGATATATATTGGGTCATGGAATTTATACTGCCTAACACAGATTGTATTTATTTGTTTCATAGCTGGACGAGGGAATTCGAGAGTCGCTGCTAATTGGTAAAAATCAAGGGTTTAAATCCTAGTCATTTGACCTGTAATAAGCATTTAGCATTTTCTTGTGTATCGCACATTTTTGGTTTGGTTGTAGGTTCTGCACCTAGGATTTGTTTATTCACTTACATGGATTCCCAATGGGAATTCTTGAACTCATTGTCTGTCAATTCAAGCCCGATGTGGAATACTTAGTTATAGATTGTGGAGAAGACTTCTGGAATATGGGCTTATCCGAATTTTAGGGTATTTCGAGCTAGCAAAGCTCAGGGCTCACAAATATGACTCTATGCTTAATTGGTAACCGCGTTCTCACCATAGCTTCTAAGGTCTCCATCTTCACATGAGAATTTGGGCAGCAATTTCTTTCACTATCACCCAAAGAACTTCGGTTCCTCTTTGTGGTGCAAGATTAAATAGGAGAATGGCTCAGTTGGGGTCAATTGGAAGGCCAAGCATCCCCAACTCTTCACCTTCCTCAAGCATAGCATTGGCTTTTCCTCTTTTGTCTTTTCTCAATAAGCACTTGAGGAATAGTTTCTCATGTTTGATTTTTCAATTCTACTTATTTTCATCTTTGACACCTCTCATGCTTACATTAAGAGTACAATGTTAATGTTGGTGTGGACGTTGGTTGAAATGGTATGGGACCTTTCATACCATCAACCCTGTCTCCTACCTTGTCCATAGTCTTAAACCTTGCTTGTGCCAATCCTTGTAGAACCTGAGCCGATAGCCAATTGTGTTGTCATGCCAATCCAATTTGGATCAAGAAAATAGTAAAAGCAGAGAACAATCCATAGAGAAGTTTGATGAGAACATTATAGCAATTTCAAAGGATCTGTAAATTTAGAGCAAAGGCAATGAGGATACATCCCAATAAACCAATTAACTATTTGGAATGGAGATATTGAAAAGATAACAAAATCCCCAATCATTGGGAGGAGTACGAAGGATCTCAGCAAGCATCCAACACCAAAGTTAAATATGGCAATGAAATGCAGACAGTGTTATATTAGTGTGTGAAAATTCAAAGAACAGAGTCTAATTTTCACGGATCTCCTACCAAATCCCCTAGGATACTGAAGTGGCTCCAGACATAAGGTTTATGGCATCTTTAGCCAATAGTTATGCCCTTCTATTCCAACTGTATTAAGTTGAATGCAATTACTTCAAAGTTCCCCATCAAATGTTTGGAAGCCAATTTTTTTAATTACAAATCTAGAATTCCCACAAACCATGGCTTTCCTAAATCCCAAAGGAAGTGCTTTAAAGACTGAAATGAAATTTTCTGTCTCTGCAAAGAGATTGCTGTTCATGTCCAAGGCTGGCTTAGAATTCAAAAGCTTGTCATCAAAGCAAACTATCCCACCCCATCCATTTTCCTGCTTTACCTGAATTAGCTTGAGAAGCTTCATGAAATAATTGTAGAGGGCGATCTCAAGTTCGATGAAGGGGTGAAGGTGTAGATCTTGAATTCACTTTTCTTTGTCCAAGGCCTCCGAGTACCATTCCTTCAGCCACTGAGTTTAATATCACATGCAAGCTTCAAGTTCAAGACTTCCTAAATTTAAGGATCACTGTTTTTTAAGCTGGAATATGCAAGTTTATTTGGGAACGAAGAGAGCAACTTGGGTATAAAGAAATCACTGTTTATTTGGGAATGAAGAGAGCAACTTTAACCTTCAAACACGGAACTGCTACACAAATGACAGTTTCAATTAGCAGTTGTAGATTTGAAGAAAGAATTCATAGTTTAATTACAAGCTTTTTGGGTGCACAACTCGAAGTACTGAAAACCTATTGTTATTTGGATGGCTCAAAACAAGACTATTTAGATTGGATGTTGTAGATTTTTTCTTCAAGGACGAGTTATAGAAATAAGTTTTTACATACCAACTTTCATTGCAAAGATTTAAACCTGGGAAATATTTCCATTCAGGGTGTCAACAGACTTGATTGTTAGGCCCAGAAAGTGGCCTATATCTTGCTGATGTTCCAATAGACATTGTTGAATGGTATAAAATAATGTATTTTCCATTGGTTTATTGAATTTCTTGCATTGATTTATTTAGTAATATAGTCTGCTTGTTCTTACACCCTATTTGAGGTGTATGGTAAGCAGATCTCTTTGCAATTTGAGCGTCTTCAAATTTCTGAAATGAAAAAATTGTGATTTTAAGAATTGAATGTATAAAAGTTTATCCCTTGGCAAGACAGACTTTAAGATGCTATGGAGTGTATTGTAACTCTGAAACTTGGGTTCATAATATTGTTTTTAAAAAACTTGCGTTTTTGTTGCAAATACTGATCTCTAAGACAATTTATGCATAACACCCAAACTTACTATTTTGTTGGTCCAGGAATAAATCTTGATGCGCTCCACTGGCTTTTCTAGTTTTGCAAGTTAATTTTTTCTTGTCTTCATATTGGATCAAAACCAAGCTGCATTTTGGACATCGTTTTTGTTTTTCAATGTTTTATTTGTTCAACTGGGTTCTGAGCAGTTATTCCTTGCAAAATTTTAAACTGTTTTAACTTGATCTATATTATTGAATTACCTTCTTAGCTAGCAAACTTTCACTGAAATTTGGTATTGTATTTGGACTTGTTGGTTTGTCCTGAATTTTATCTTGGGCCTTCTTGAACAAAGAAAATCTGCTATTCTTGGTTCTCTATTTCCATTTCTATATAGTCATCATATGTTTTCTAGTTTTTTAAGCTGTAATCTGTATGTTTCTTGGGTCTTTTTCAGGTTTGCAAAACCTTTAGAAGGCATTCTTGGATTATTTTATTTGACTTGTCTGAGTTGCAGATATAGGAATTGCCATAACTGTTTTGTAAATTTACTTTTGGCAATTCATGCCATTATTTCTAGAATCTCTTGGTGTTATGATCTATTGAGAATTTTCTAGTCAAGGGAATTACTGGCATGCCAATATTTTGCTTTTGTCATTACTTAACGTTGAAAGTTTAAATAAAGGGTTTTCCTCAATCAAATCTCGTTTGAACTTAAAACAGGCTTATTTATTTAGTTATTGGGGTTCTCATGGATTCCTCAAATATGATTAGGCTAATGTAGTGGTAATTTAGTATATTGAATAAACCATACATGATATGCTCCTTGAGTGGAACTCTACTTGTTTTCTGATTGTATTTGAATGTTTCAGGTGCTATCATGCTTTTGTTTGAAGGTGATTTTGGTAACATCCTGCATACAGGAGATTGCAGGCTAAGTTCTGACTGTCTATCGAAACTTCCTTACAAGTTCACAGTTGGAAAATCCAACACGTCCAAGGATTGTTTAGATTGTTTATACCTAGACTGCACTTTTGGCGGGGAATCATTTAAGATGCCAAGCAAGCATTCTGCTATAAGGCAGGTGAAAAACTCAATCTTCTTTCATCTGAATACTTTTGTTGTTGTTGAGGTTCACTGGCATTTAGTGGTGGAAATATTATAATTGGCCCCATAGTACCTTGGTGCAGTTTTTTATTACCCATTCCCTTTAAAGTACCTCCCAAGATATGGTTACAATCTTAGGAAAATCTAATCATCAACTTCAAATTCTCTTTCACTGTGGCACTCGTCTTCCTTGGCCTTCATTCAATCTTGAGCAGTTTTGATATTCTCCTCGATTTGATGCAATCTCTGTTGACTTTTCTCAAGGAAATCTCAGAGAACAAGTACATGAGTTTCTTCCATGGTTCAATCAATCTGTTTAGGAGGATGCCAACTGCAGAGGGCCTTGGAGGGAGACACAACCATGGAGGTATGGTAATTGATATTCTATAATTCTCGCACGGATGTAGCCACTTAGGCCAAGAAGATTGCAGGTTTGTCACATAGTTTTTATTGCTCCAAACATTTGTTCACTACCTCTGTCTGATCATCTGTATGTGGATTACCATGGAGGTATGGCAATTGATATTCTATAATTCTCGCATAGATGTAGCCACTTAGGCCAAGAAGATTGCAGGTCTGTCACATATTTTTTATTGCTCCAAACATTTGTTCACTACCTCTGTCTGATCATCTGTATGTGGATATAGCTATTTCTAAGGGTCAACATGGTACCCTTAATCCTAAAGAGTTATTTCTGAAAGTTGCTTATAAACTTTTGATCTCTATCACTAACAATGTACCTAGTAAGTCCATGAAGCTAATCGATTCTTGTATTGGATGATGTCACCTGTGAAAGAAACTATGCTATCCTCTGTCTTTGCTTTGTCTTTATCTATCAACATAGTGATAACTTTGGATCCTTGGCATGTTTGATAATATTATCTCTTTCCATCCCAGTTGAGTCATGGAAATAACATGTAGTTCTACCACTCGAGGTATAAAGTATTTGACAATCCCTTAACCAATATCAATGTTAAAACGTTGTAACTTGCTTACCCACTTGGCTTGCTACTTGGATAAAGTTTTCTGGGTTAAGAAGTTCTTAAGGCTTCAATGTCGTACTAATGATAAGTGTTGACCCAAAAAGTACTACCTGAACTTTTTGATTTCTTGCATGATAGCCAACATTTTATTATCTTAAATACTCGAGGGTTTTAATTTTTTCTCTCTTATCTTTGTGCTTTCAAAGGTGACAGCCTGTTGATTCTGCATAAGTCTGACCCAATACTGGTTCTTGAAGCATCAAATTCCATGAAAAATCTTGGGAAAAATCTGGAAGTGCTAAAACTGGCTTGGATGTTGTTATATTTCTCAGGGAATGAATTGTAGCTTTTGTTGCCTTTGTCTAATGGAACTGATCTTTCTGTTATATCAATAAGTGGGGCCATGAGTCCTCCAAATCATATTTAAAAAACTCACTGTTGAAACTGCATAAACCCATGCATCTTCTCAACTGAATTATGTTTTTACGTTTTAGGCATGTTGGCCAATAAAGAATGGCTTGAATCTTACCAGCCCCCACCTTAGGTGGTGGTCAAATGTGTGAAGTTTTCATTGCACTAGCCACACACACATAAGTGGATCAAAGCCCACCTCTTGTTCTCCTTAAGCCAACCATTTGTAGTTAATACGGGTAAGATGAATTGGTGAAGCCATAGGTTCTCTTTGTGCAAAGTTGCAAACCCATCTTCAAACCAGTGGTCAAATCTGTGAATAAAGTCAATCCCGTGTTCTCCTCAACACCAACCATTTGTGGTCGATATAAATAAGATGAATTGGTGAAAGTCATGGATTTTCTCTTTGTGAAAAAATTTGTTCCTCATGATCGACATGTTTAGGCAATAAGGCCAATAAAATGTAATCTGTACCATGTTAATGAAACATAGCTCCTCAAGGAAAAAACAATTACAAATACCAAACATAGACACCAACCAAAAGGGGAAAATAAATACTAAACGCCAATACAACAAGATTTAACCTAAGAATACATTGATCGAATCTGCATATATGAATGCACTAGATCCCTAGACCTCTAGTCAAAGATTAGTAACCAAATGGAATTTCAAATAAGCATTTTCAATGGCACTTATGAAATGTTAGGCCATCCACCATGATTCCATTCTCAATATTGTCTGCCCCACCAAAATAGCATAGGTTTCACAGGTATAAGGATTGGTGCAAGTATAGGGTGCCTGGACTTGGCCCCTAAGCCACCATGGAAGTACGCTCTTTGCGTACATCCGCTTGGGGCATGTCACTAGTGAAACAAATACAATGGGTATTTGAAAAATTAAAACCTGCTCCACCATGAATTTAGCAAGCTGTGCTCTGCTGTGATCGAATGGGGAAAGAAAAAACAAGGAAAGGAAATTAAATTATAAGGGTAGCTCACCATGGGAAATGTTGGGGTGGGAAGTTGATTTGCAGTAGCTGCAGAAATACATAAGCTGATGCATGTCCATTTTCTATGATGGAATGCAACCCCTGAAAATCTTTGCTTGCTAACAAAAATCTTCAACTATGAGTATAAGAACACCCATTTTCTATGATGGATATGTAATTTGAGCTTCACATGTTCAATCCTGATGGCCAGCTGCATTTCTATCAACCAGCAAGTGACTCCATCCATAAATAATATAATCAAGAACTAAGGAAAACCATACTTTAGTGGTCTCAGATGAAGCCTGCTGCCTTGTGGCGGAAACATTGGATCCAGTAGGACCAGCTTGAGAGATACCATCATTGAGCTTATTTCATGAATGACAAATCAAATAACCACTTATAGATTGCTTCAAGCCTTCTACAAATTTTGGCCCCAAGGTCTGCAATAGACTTCTGAAGGTGTTCCTTCTTGAGCTGATGAAGCACTTTATCATTTTTTTCGACTTGTATGAACTGCTTGATAGATCCCCTTTAGTGTCATGTCTAAGGATTTCACTTCCCCTTAGATGAGGTTGATTTATCCCTGAGGGATCATGTATCCTTGTAAAATATAATTAATGAACTATGTTTTCCAAGCCTGTCAACACTATTAGAAACACTACTATAATTTGGAATGGGGATTTTTTTTAACATTATTCAACATTTGGAATTGTGCACTTGTCACATCCTTCCCGAAGCATTTGTCCACTGTAGATGTATCAGCTTGATTACAACCTGCTTCCATCTTTGACGTCGAGCCCACTAAACATGAAAGGTCCAAACGCTCAGTACATTTCAAGGAATAGGGATTCTCTATCTCCTTTGTGACAACATTTTTATCAAGAGGGTATGTCGCATGCTTGACATTCTTCTCATCTTTGGGAGCTAAGCTAGAGGTTGATTCTTTAACTGCAGTCTCAATACCAATATCTCTGTTCAAAGATTCCTGCATTGTTTTCTTCTGGATAGCCAAAGTAAGATTGCCCACTTCTTCAGCTGATGCTTTTTTTATTATGTTTCATCACTGTCCTCTTTATTGCTCACATCATCTACACCATGAAATGGTTTAATTTTGCTTGCACTAGTATTGACAGTGACCTTGGAGCAAGGATTATGTTAATTACTTTTACTTTGTATTATTCTTTTTGTTTATGACCGACATAATATTTATTACTTTTTACTTTGTATTATTCTTTTTTGTTTATGGCCGACAATAATATCACAAACGTTACATGTAACGTTACAAGATCTCCCTCATATTATAATTTTTTACTTTATATTAAATTTTATTAATGGCCACAAACGTTACAAATGTTACATGTTACATTCGTTACAAGATCTCCCTCATACTATTACTTTTTACATTTTATTATTTTCGAACAAACGTTACATGTTACAAGATCTCCCTCATACTATTACTTTTTATATTTTATTATGTTCCACAAACATTACATGTTACATGTTACAAGATCTCCCTCATACTATTAATTTTTACATTTTATTATTTTCGAACAAACGTTACATGTTACATCCGTTACATGCTACAAGATCTCCCTCATGCTATTACTTTTTACATTTTATTATGTTCCACAAACGTTACATGTTACATGTTACATCCGTTACAAGATCTCCCCCATACTGGGCTATAGAGCGCCTCTCGGCACAATAAGAAAATTATTTACGAAATTGTAAATTTCTTTGAGTAGACATTATGGAACCCTTAGTTTGTTAAGGACTAAGCCTAGTATATATTTAACAATTCAATACCAATAGGATTTTAAAGTCATTATGGAATTACATTAGAAAGTTATAATTTCGTTCGGAAGAGAACTATATAATTATAATCACATGAGAAAGTGATAATTATGTTTGCATGGGAAATAGTAACAATTATAAAGAGCTTAGAATATGCCAACTAAAGAAAGGAAATTGGATTCGAGATTGTATGTATAACGTAAATTTGGATTTCAAGAAAGATTTACTCGGAGAAAGAAACAAAGACCGGAGATATTTTAATAGTGATGATAAGAAGATGAGTGAATGGATATAATTTTGAATTTACTAAATGACGGGAAATTGATAAATTTTAGTAGACAAGACACCAAGATGCTCATATTGACGAGACTTTGACAGATTGTCGAGGAAGTGAAACAGACTTAAATTTGAAAAGCGAGATATCAATGTGATCATTATGATGAGTTGAACTCAACGACATGGATTTTTCATTATGCCAAAACCATTTATGAAAACTAAGGACTACCATGATATCGAAATGGTCAAATAAAACAAAGTATGGAGACAATCAACACAAAAAGTTGAACACAATGATACTAACCACCTGACAAGGTGCAACTTAAGCGAAGAGATGACAAGTTCTGATGATAGGACTCGATGAGATTAATGATGACCCACACATTTGAGATGTTGTCGAATGGGTCATATGGATTTGAAAATAATGAACGAAGTAAGGACGTGATGGACTCATTAACCTAGACATGATATTTTCGATGAAAGAGCTAGGAGTCAAATTTTAATATGTTTGACTAAGTCACTAAACTTCGATGCCTCGAATTCTATAAATTGAGAACCAACATTATTTAGAGGGTTTTGGAAGTAGTCTTTTGGGAATTGGTTTTAAGAATATTCGATAGTCACTCTTGATTTTTAATTTCATGATTATAACTTACCCTTTTGTATTTTAAGGAAGATTAAATAATGTTACCTTCTCGTCTTGGAGGAAAGGACAACCAATAGATTTGAAGTCTGATTCAGATTTTTTATGCAAAAAGAGGATTGGATAACTAAGGTGTAGCTTTTGAGGCAGTATAACTTGTAGTTAGATCGGACACCATGAATCTTTGCAGATGAATAGGAGATATAGGAAATCTAAACGGATAATGACAGTTATTAAAAGAATTATTAAAATTGCATTACGCAAAATTTCGATTGAATTCCTGAGGAGGTATTGGAACTATGTTGGATGAACAATTAAATAGAACCACTAGTGACTATGGCCTGATTGTTTGAGAAAATTAGAAGACAAAGACAATAAGATGAAAATGGAAAACTAAAGAAAATCCTAGCATTGAAAGTACAAGAACAAAGGTTAACTTCAGGATGAAGTTCTATAAGAGGGGGTGTATGTAATTCCTGCCTCAGCACCTACGATTGATTTTATTATTTGAGACTTATGATTTGTTGGACTGTTGGAGACTTATGACTGATTTGACTATTGAGGGCACTAGTTTGAAGTGACCCGTATTTATAAAAACTTGGACCTTGAATGTTTGCTTTGAATTTTACATGTGAAATGAAAATGATTAGAAGATTAGATGAATGATGGATACTCTCGACTGACTGAGAAATGATGAATGTTGAAAATGCTAGAAATAAAAATGATGAATGTTGAAAATGCTTGAAATGAAAATGATGAATAGTTTTATACTCGACTGAATGAGATAAAACAATGAATGATGAACATGCTCGACTAACCGAAGCATAATGTTAGAATGATGAATATCTAGTAGACTCCACTGACTGAGATACTTAAAATAATGATGAAAATGTTTTATATTTCAACGCTACTAATGTGCGCTTGAGTGTGTGTAGTGGCAGGTAAAATGATTTACCGATTGACCCACAATGGAATTATAGGGGTCATAAGAACGAAAGAACATGTAGGGGTGCGACGACTAACTATCAACCATGAATTAGCAATCCACGCATGGGTGAAGCCGTTTCATCTCACCAGGGGAGGCGTGTGTTGTATGGGCAAGGCCATAACGATTTGGTCGCGTACGATAAGTTGAGGGGCATGCAATAAGGAGATCCTTATCCTTCAACATCCCTTAGTCTCCAAGAAGCGTAGTTGAGAGATCGCGGTAACGACTCCCGATCGCTACGTAGTGCTCCCTATAAGAAGAAAGAAATGAAACTATCGGAAGGGCCCGCCGAAGAGGCACCTGGACAAGAAAAATATAATGTTATTTAACACATGAAGAAATTGAAAACTTACCAAAGATAAATTCAAGTGTTTTTTTAAATTAAAAGACAAATACAATAAAATAATATTCATTATTTTATTTTAAGAGAAAAGAAGAAAAGTAAAAATGAAAAAGAAAAGAAAAGAAAACAACTAGTTTAGTCTAAATTATTTGATTTATCTACTTTATGAAAAGAGAAAAAATAAAAACTAAACTAGAAGGATTCTATTAAAGTTCTATTAGAATTGAATATTAATAAAAGTTCTATTAGAATTGAATATTAATAGAAGTTAAACTTTGGATAAAAATATCTTATTTAGAATTAAAGAGAATATATATATAGTAATCTTTTAGATCTTTTTAAAAATCAAAATAGATTAGATGTTATTAAATAAAAGAAACAAATTTCTTTTATAAGTTTTTATTATTTAAAAGAAATTAAATAAATAAAAACAACTAATTTACTAAAAGATATTAAGTAAACTAAATGAGAACAAAAAAAAGAGTAGGACTCCTCTACACCTAACTCTCACTGATTTAGGGAATTAGGTACACACTAAAGATAATGAGACACTTGTAATTGAGAATAATTGAAATTAAATTATTAAATTAAATTAAATATATCCATGGATAGACACATGGCACACATACTTTTGCTATATAATGAGGGAGGAGAAGAAGAGAAAGACATCTCTTTCTCCCTAATGCTGGATGGGCATAATAATATCGGATTATGTTATGATTCTTGGGAGTTTGGATTAGCTAGACCGGGGATTTGGAGATCCCAACGGGAAGCTTTCCAGTGTGTTCTTACGACCCCATTAGCTTGGGGGTTCAGGGTGAAGGAGAGTAACCTCGATACGGTAGGGTGGTCAACCGAGGAGTCTCTTGGTAAAATCGGCAAGGCTAGAAGCGGCTCAGGGAAGATCGATGACCGCACATACCAAGACTTCGTCAACAGAGTGCTCAACTACTGTCGAAATGTATAATGTTCCATTTTCATGTACTAGTTGAGTTTATGTAATTTTGATTTTATGTTTATATTTGATTTTCAAGTTTTTATTAATTTGTATATGATGTAAGTGTTATTTTGGAAATATTTTTGAGGGACCCGAAATGGGGGTCCCTACATTGGTGAAGAGATACCTCAACCATTGTGAGGTTTCAAATTTGTCTATTGTAAAATTAATATTGTAAAGTGTTTTAAATGAAAATTCTAATTTTATGTTATTTAATATTTTAAATAAATTTGTATGTTCTTAAAGTTCACCTAAATTTCGTAGTAGGTGTTTAAAAGAATACTTATTATATTAATGAATGTTTATAGAATGGTTCTTATAAAGTGTTATGTAACAATTGTTTATTATATGTGATAATTGGTAGTTGAAGTAGTTTATGGCATTTAATTTGTGGCCTATTTTTATCGGTGACATTTTATTTTATTAAAATTGAGAAATTCAATATAAAATGCATTTTGGTAAAACCAATATATTCTAAATTAATTTATATATTTTTGAAAATTTTGCTCCACATCAAAGAAATTTTATCTTCCACAACAAGAAAATTTCTATTTTTGAAAATTTTGCTTCACAACATAAAAAAAACCCTATTTTTGAAAATATTGTTTACAACAAAGAAAGTGTTAGTTTCATTTGTGTAGATTTAACAATCATATTCTTAATTATGTTTTTTTTGAAATTTAATTGTATAACATATCATTTATCACTACAATTGTTATTTTCAAGCATGTCAATTAAATATTTATATTTTAAATTAATTTTCATAAGTATACATTAAACACTTTTCAAAATTTTGTTCTACAACAAAAGAAACTATCTTCTATCATGGCAATTGTTATTTCATTATTTTATATATATATATATATATAACTTCTTATTCAAAAAGTTACATTATCTAAATATTGCAAGTGTTATTTCATTTTTTTTATCCACAAAATAAACATAAAAAATCCTAACTTAAAGTTATGTTATTTAGATGTTATAAGAGCATTTTATAAAATTTGAAAAGATGATTCTTTCTTCTTCAAATATAATTGCGATAATATTTACATTAAAGACTATTTTTTGCTATCTAATAAATGTTTTATCAATCTAAAGACAAAAACATGTCCTATCTTATCTTGTGAATGGAATTTCATTGGTAACAACTATTTACAATGGATTCATGTGGTTTTCTTTGTTCGCATTCATGTTGGAAAACCCAACACCAAAATGTCATATTCTCTTAATAATCTATCTAAATATGTAATTGCTATATGTAATTACTTGAAGTATTTTCAATAGCTTTAATATCTATTAAATGCAATTTTTTAATGAAAAAAGTTAAAATATGGTTGTGTATTTATGTAAAATAAAGAATAAACCTAGTTAAGTGTGAATATATTCAAACTCTAGAAAACCCCAACACCAAAATGTCATATTTTCATAATCTATAGCTTTAAAAACTATCACATGCTATTATGATTTTTTTAAATGATTGTTGTGTACAAAGAATAAACCTTGTTTATGTGAATATGTGTTGTAATTTTCAGATGAATTTAAACTCTTCGTTGAGATTTTATACAATCTCTCAACTCACAAACTCACATCAACTCTTGCTCAAACATTAAATTTCAATGAAGATTTTGATGTCAAGTTTTCAATCCATATAAGAGTAAACAATCTAGCTTCCTACAAGCTTTATAAAGTTCCATCTTCACTAGGTTGAATACTTACAAATTCTACAAACAAAAATTACACTATAAATCATTTAATTCATCATTGAATCTACTTTCACCTCTTATATATAGAGAGAGAATTTCATTGCAATTTTTTATTTTTATTTTTATTATCCAAACACTAATAGACATATGTAATTTTCATCATCCATTGATATATATATATATATATATATATATATGAAATTTTTTAGCCAAAATTCATGATTTATTTCAAGGATGTTTTGTTTCCAAAACATTATGTTATAATTTTATAGTAAATGTTTTTAGCCAAAAATTAGAGTTCACTTCAATTATGTTTTGATTAGGTGTTAATAGAACAATTATTTTTTTAAATAATTTAATAAAAAATTAATTAAGAGTATTATTTATGACTAGAAAATATATAGGCACCTTAATGTTCTATGTAGAATATGTTTATGATAAGTAAAAAATTATTTCACGCCAAAAACATTATGGCAGATAAGAGCTTGTTGTTGTCCTCTTATACATCTTTCAAGGTTATAATGCAATTGAAACATAGATTTGAGCTATTAAATAAAAAAATATTACTTTTGGAAAAAAATAAGTATAAAGGTAAGAAGATGCTCTACGTTAAAAACAAATTCATTTTTCATTGTCAAAAGACTTATAGAAGAGTGACACATATTCATGGGATTACCCTTAGCACCACTTATATTATGTGGTTTGAAGTGGTGGTATTAACACGACTAAACCAATGTAAGTGTTAATGTGGTGGTAATGTTTGTCAACCTTATTGGAAATGGATTATGATGACATTGACCTTATTCAACACTTTCTCAAACTACAAGTAGGCACTATTTTTCAGAGTACATGACACATGAGATTGAAAATTAGACACGTAAATCACATATATGGTTCAAAGCATAAAGGGCAAGGGATTCTTCATTAAACAACAATTTGTATTACTAATGAAAATAAAAATTGAGTTTACACTAGTATGGCATCCATGGCTTCTAGCATTATATCAAACATTCAACTCTTTAGGCCAATTAATCTCAACCATAGCTTGGATACTACGATTTTCTAACACTTATAATCCTTACAAAATTTGAATTTCTCCCTTTTATTAGGAAACACAACATTCAATTTGGAATGTGTACCATTGTTCTAATTGGCATGCAAAAATATTAAACTGAGGGTGAACCAAAGCACAAAAGGATATGGATTATATTTAGGAGAATTGGTTGGAGAAGGGGAAACAAAGATAGAGTTGCTTCAAGGATTTGAGGGCTTATTTGTCACCTCTCTTGTCATTTATAGACCTAGTATATACACTAGTGTATATACCTAGTGTATATATTGGTATATAAACTAGTGTATGGACCTAGTGTATACAAGTTAGTGTATATAAACGTATATATGCCAAAAATACTAGGTATATACTAGTGTATATATACACTAATTATATACACTAGTGCATATTCCATAAGCATATTTAGTGTATATACTAGTGTATATTTTTAAGTGTATATACACTAGTGTATATTCTAGTGCATAGTCAATAGGTATATACACTAGTGGGTTGGTGCAAGCTAATGTTGGCTACTCATGATGCGTTAGTCGCAATGGACTCTTGGAAAAACATAAATCTGAACATCAAAAAACAATATTAGAGCTACCTACCCAACTTTTAAGAATATGGCGCAAGAAGATGAAACATAGACAATCGGATTACCTTCCGGAATATATAAATATTATTTATGGAAATTAAGTATAACTCCCAAAAAATGGGGTTCTCCTAAGGTTGGTATGTTATTTTTTTAAGAAAACATAATGAATATGTTTGCGTTAGTCCCCTGGTTTGGTATGCAGATGGTGACATTTTGTGAAAAAAATTATATACAGTTGTAGATAACAGGCCGTTCTAGTGCAGCGCTATTTTTTCATATTTATTTATCTTAATTTAAAAAAAAAAATTAAGGAAGTCAGCCAAGCCCTAAAATGACTAGGTTGAGCATTAGTCCCCGACATCATGGTCTTAACATTATTCGAATATCCACATCATCATTTTCAGGACCTTGCATGCAAATTCTAGGGTTTGCATGCATCCCAGTCACCAGGTTGATGCCTCCAGCACCTTAGCCACTTCATTCTAGCACCCGGGAGCTTCTTACATCAGACTTTCAGCCCTCCTAGTCAGGAAGGTGCCCACTTCTCACCTACTACCAGAGAAGGGCGCACTTCTTCACCTACCACTTCAGTTACACTCAGTTAGCTCCGATTCTCCTTGATTTGAGGCTAGTTTCACTCCCGACTGACTGTTTCACTCCGTTGGACCTCCAGATTGACTAGATGACTTGTTCTGACTTCAGTTAAGCCTCCCATGCACCCTCCACTGAGCCTCCTTCCCTTAATTAGTGCTACACACTTCAGTTACACTTGTTACACTCAGTTAGACTCAGATTGACACCTGGATGACTGGTTCTTGTGCATTGATGACCACCACCGATTGATGATGTGGACTCCTAGTTGGAGCCAAGCCACACCATTCAGTAATTCAAATGACCTCCTTATTCAATTCGAATTGCTCAGTCAGATTGTATTGTAATTATTCACCCTTATTGGGATATTGAGCACTGTGCATGTTTTTACACAGTTTTACACCATATTTTCTATTTTCATCTGTTGTGATTGATTTACTTGTTCATTAGATCTGTTGTGACTAATTTTACATGGTATCAGATCCATGGTAGGGACAAGATTTCTTTTCTACAGGTGTTCTACATGAAGATTGAGCAATTTTTGCCCACTTTGTAGCAGTTTTCTGCAGTTGCAACTATTGCTCCATAATGGTTCTTATTTGCTTGTGATTTGCAGTTTCTTACTTTCTCCATTTGCATTCGATATTGCAGAGATGGAATATTCTTCTTCACAAAATATTCTTACTCCATTCAACTATGATGAATGGAAACCAAAGATCATTGCATTCTTGAAGAGACAATGTCTTTTTGATGTGTGCATTGGTAATACAAGAGATTTTGATTCCGATGAAGAGGAGAATGATTGGCTCAATGATTGTGACAGATATTTTGGAGCAATGTGTCTTGCTATGTCTCCTTGTATGCGCTACCTCAGTAATACTTCTGAAAATCCAAGTGATCTATGGGTCCAACTCAATAGAGAATTTGGAAAGCGGGAAGAAGAGGATCATGCTAGCCTTTTGGAGAACAAGCCCAGTGAGATCTCCTTATGTGTTCTTTCCGATCATGTCTTGGCCTCAACAATTGTTCAAGATGAAGAAGAAATTGTAGATTCAAAACTCACTCTCTCAATGTCTTCTATTTCGAATTCTGAGCAAGATAAACCAGCTCATACTCTAGATTCCGAAGAGGTTCTTGAATCCTCTCCTTCACATGAGTTTGCCGGCATGCAGAATAATGATCTACTTGAAGTTTTGGAGGTAAAATTTGATTTTGGAGGTGAAGCATTCGCCCTCCTTGATTGCATGCCTCCTATAGACTTATGCTCTATCATTTGCAAAGTTTCTCAGATTTTTAATGAAGATGAAGAGCACTATCATTCGCTTGAGTTCAATTCTCATGCACTTTTTGCTGATTTTGGTTTTGATCTCACCCTTGTTGGTTCAAAGGAGATCTCAAGAAACCATTCATCTATTTTTGGAGCTGATTTAACTTCTATTGATAAGAAGTTCAAGTTTCAAGATCTATTTGATCCGATTGGAGCTATTCCTACCTCACTTGGTTCGAATCACAGGTTCCAGGATCATCCTTATATTTTCAGATTTGTTCTCACCATTTTCGGTATGAAGAGCAAGTTCTTAAAGTCTCCACATTCGCTTGCATCCACTGATGGAGAATTCAAGCACATGTTTTTGGAGCATGATCCATTTACTCCCAAGAGTAAGAACATATCTACTTGATTTTGGAACAGTTAAATCTTTTGGTGTGCTACAGTCTATTTTGAGGGGGGGTATTTTTCCCATGAGGTTTTCCCCATTTCCTCGCTTTATTGACTGTTATTAGTTTGGATTATTATTGTATTGGGGTGACCTTTGGTCTTAGTTACCAGGGCCCCACATTATTTTTTGCACATCATAGTCTAGCTTGAGGGGGGGTGTTCGGATATCCACATCATCATTTTTAGGACCTTGCATGCAATTAGGGTTTGCATGCAAATTCTAGGGTTTTCATGCATCCCAGTCACCAGGTTGATGCCTCCAACACCTTAGCCACTTCATTCTAGCACCCGGGAGCTTCTTACATCAGACTTTCAGCCCTCCTAGTTAGGAAGGTGCCCACATCTCACCTACTACCAGAGAAGGGTGCACTTCTTCACCTACCACTCCAGTTACACTCATTTAGCTCCGATTCTGCTTGATTTGAGGCTAGTTTCACTCCCGACTAACTGTTTCACTCCGTTGGACCTCCAGATTGACTAGATGACTTGTTCTGACTTCAGTTAAGCCTCCCATTCGCCCTCCACTGAGCCTCCTTCCCTTAATCAGTGCTACACACTTCAGTTACACTTGTTACACTCAGTTAGACTCAGATTGACACCTGGATGACTGGTTCTTGTGCATTGATGACCACCACCGATTGATGATGTGGACTCCTAGTTGGAGCCAAGCCACACCATTCAGTAATTCAAATGACCTCCTTAGTCAATTCGAATTGCTCAGTCAGATTGTATTGTAATTATTCACCCTTATTGGGATATTGAGCACTGTGCATGTTTTTACACAGTTTTACACCATATTTTCTATGTTCATCTATTGTGATTGATTTACTTGTTCATTAGATCTGCTATGTCTAATTTTACAAACATAATCAATGAACTTTTTTTTTTAGGATGTAGGTTTTTGTGTGTACTTTTGCGGGTTCTTTTCCGTTTTCAAGATAGGTGAGCCAGTCAAAAGTTATAGATGAAAGAAATAACCTACTTTTGTGTAAGATTGACATTAGTGCAATTAAAATTAATTAAAAAATAGAAACAAATAATAGATTTAATAAAAAATTACATATTCGGAATCTGCACACATAGTTCTACAAGTGTGTGCAATTTCATTAGAAGTGGACAAGTGTATCATACGAAGAATCATGCTTGAAACAGAAGAAGTTATAGAATAAGATGTATTTTGTTATAACACAGTCCAAGCCACTTGGTTTGGCAACCCGAACCTAAAACCATAGCGTCCAAGTCATCCACCACGTCGTGGGAAAGGAATTGCCCACTAAAACTTAAAAATTTAAATGGCACGTGCGTGCTGTTTTAAATACACGCATGCATAAATAACTCGTATGCACTAACAGAGCGTACGCACTATTTAGTGCGTACACGCTATTTAGTGCGTACGCACTATTTAGTCATACAAATATTATTAACATTGATATTTTTCTCTCTTCATACAAAGATTGTTATGTGCTCGATAAATATCTATTGAGTCACTTTACCTTACCCTATATGCATGAATTCCCTGTGATGTCTAGTGCTTAAGTAGGGTTTGATATTGCCTCCTCTTCAATATTATAACTTTAATCATTAGTTTGACTCTACTAGACCCTTTCGGGAACCCTCCTACTTACTATGTTTTGTCTTGGGATCCAACCTTGTGATTTGGCCCATAGTTAGTTGGAGTGCTTAATTTTGGTTCATCAACAAAATGACTCTAGGAATGATTAAAAGGGGTCACTCTAGGTCAAACCTTGATTCCCCCTTCTTGATGATGATGATGAAGATGATGATGATGTTGATGATGAATATGATGATGAAGATGATGACCAAGATGATGATGATGAGGATGAGGATGATGATGAGGAAGTGGCTGATAATGATGATGATGATGATGAAGATGATGATGATGACGAGGATGATGACGATGATGAGGATGATGGGGATGATGATGATGATGCTGATGATGACGAAGATGATTGTGATGATGATGAGGATGATGAGGATGATCATATTCATCATCATCATATTCATACTCATCTTCATCATCATTCATCATCATCATCATCATCATCATCATCATCATCATCATTTTTGTCATCATCATCATTATCAATGATGATGATGAAGATGATGATGATGTTGATGAAGAAGATGATGACGAAGATGTTGACGATCATGACGATGATGAAGAAGATGATGATGATGATGTTGATGATGTTGATGATGATGATGAAAAATATGATGATGATGATGATGATGATGATGATGGTGACGACGATGATGAGGATGACGATGATTTTGATGACGAGGAGGAGAAGGAGGAGGAGGAGCAGGAGGAGGAGGAAGAGGGTGATGACCATGACGATGATGAGGAGGAGGAGGAGGAGGAGGAGGAGGATGATGACGATGACGATGATGATGATGACGAGGATGATGACGAAGAGGATGATGACGATGATGAGGATGATGAGGATGAGGATGAGGAGGAGGATGACGACGATGATGATGATGATGATGACGCTGATGATGATGAATCATGCTGATGATGACGAATATGATGATGATGATGAAGATGATGACGTTGATGATGAATATGATGACTAAGATGATGATGATGATGATGATGACGAGGATGATGATGAGGAAGAGGGTGATGACGATGATGATGAGGAGGAATAGGGTGATGACGATGATGATGATGACGATGATGATGATGACAAGGATGATGAGGATGATGATGATGACGATGACACAGATGATTATGATGATGAGGATGAGGATGATGATGATGATCATATTCATCATCGTCATAATCATCATCTTCATCTTCGTACTCATCTTCATCATAATCCACCATCTTCATCATCATCATCATCATCATCATCATCTTTGTCATCATCATCATCATCATCATCATCATCATCATCATCATCAATGATGATGAGGAATGGTGATGATAAAGATGATGATGATGATGATGATGTTGATGATGAATATGATGATGAAGATGTTGATGATGATGACGATGACGAATATGATTATGATGATGATGAATATGATGAATATGATGATGATGAAGATGATGATGATGATGTTGATGATGAAGATGATGACCAAGGTGATGATGATGATGAGGATGAGGATGAGGATGAGGATGAGGATGAGGATGAGGATGAGGATGAGGAAGAGGGTGATGACGATGACGAAGATGATGATGATGAGTATGATGAGGATGATGAGGATGATGATGATGATGATGGTGATGACGAAGATGATTATGACCAACATGATGATGATATTCATCATCATCATCATCTTCATCTTCGTACTCAACTTCATCATCATCCACCATCTTCATCATCATCATCATCATCTTCGTCATCATCATCATCATCATCATCATCATTGATGATGATGGATGATGATGATGAAGATGATGACGATGATGACGAAGATGATGATGAAGATGATGATGATGATGATGAAGATGATGATGATGATGATGATGATGATGTTGATGATGAATATGATGACGAAGATGTTGATGATGATGATGATGATGATGATGATGACGACGACGATTATGATGAATCATGCTGATGATGAAGAATATGATGATGATGATGAAGATGATGATGATGATGATGTTGATGATGAAGATGATGACCAAGATGATGATTATGATGATGAGGATGATGATGAGGAAGAGGGTGTTGACGACGATGATGATGATGGTGACAAGGATGATGAGGATGATGAGGATGATGATGGTGATGATGAGGATGATGATGAGGATGAGGATGAGGATGATGATGATGAAGATGATTATGATGATGAGGATGATGACAAGGATGAGGATGAGGATGATGATGATGATCATATTCGTCATCGTCATCATCATCATCTTCATCTCTGTACTCATCTTCATCATCATCCACCACCATCATCATCTTCATCATCATCATCAAAGATGATGATGAATGATGATGATGAAGATGATGACGATGATGTTGAAGATGATGATGATGATGATGTTGATGATGAATATGATGATGAAGATGTTGATGATGATGATGATGAAGAATAAGATGATGATGATGAGGATGATAATGATGATGATGATAATGAGGATGATGATGACGATGATGATGATGATGATGACGAATATGATGTTGATGATGAAGATGATGATGACGATGACGATGATGATGATGATAGTGATGATGGTGACGACAATTACGATGATGATGAGGATGATGATAATGATATTAGTCATCATCATCGTCATCATCATCATCATCATCATCATCTTGTTAAAGGAATGCAATGTAGCCTAATCATGGTATATGTATCCCTCTACATTTGCTAGAGATACCCCACAAGGGTTATGTGTGGTGGTTTGAAGATGCATTCAACATCGTATCCTAAGAAGCTTCTTGATTTGTAGGTGTTGTTCATGGTGCTTGAGCCTGAGAAGCTTCATTTAAGGCATGAGGAGCTTCTTGTTTTCCATATACCTTGGTCAGGCCTCGAGACCCATTTTTGGTTCATAACTAACCTAGTCATGGAACAGTACATATCACACTTGAAGTTGACTAATACCCTATATATTTCATATGTGGTGGTCGAGGGACTCATTCATGGTGTTTGTGCCTAAGAATCAAGAGTTAGTGTTGGAGGCTCTTGTTTCCCTCCACTAGCCATGGTTAAGGAGCCAAGATAAATCCTTGATGCCCAAGAGATTATAATGGCAGCAATATTCAATTCATATGAAAAAGACTCCTTGTAGAGGGATAATATCATGGATTCTATGTGCTATTGATGACGCTTGAGGTCTAGAATTTTCAATTAAGGCTCAAGTGGAATTCAATTGAGCTCAATATGCTTTAATAAGATCTCGAGGAACATGTTTTCATTCTTCGATGATGTTCAATGCTTTGCAACATATCCATGGCCTTGCATGGTAGTCTGAGGATGCATTCATGGCATTTGATCTTTACAAAATATGTTTTTTGTCAAAATGAAATTCAAATTGCCTCTTTGATGAGTCCTCCTCTACAAGACATCATTTATTGCATGAATGTCATAGACTCACGAAAACTCTAAACAACACTAAATGGAATGCAACTATAACCACAAACCAAGCAGAGGTTGATTTATGCATTGATATAGAGAGGTGGTAGTAGGCACACAATATGGAGAAACAATGAGTTAAAAAAAAACATTGGACCAAAGTACCACAATGGTTATTAATAAAATTTAAAAAAACAATTTTTGGCTCAGGAATTGTCTTCAATTTGATGGGTGGAATGATCATGATCATGTAACCTCCCTCTGTCCTTCCAAACATATGTGGTTTATCACCACGTTTCTCTTCGACACTCGCCACCAAAATAACATGTCTTTACACCCTCTTCCAATTAAATCCTCATCGCAGTCATAAATAAGGATTACTATGCATGCACATCCTCACCTTACAATATCAATTGGGTCAAAGCGCATAGACAACCATAAATTATCAAATGTGTCAAGACACAAAGAGTAAGCTCCCGAGACAACTATAAGTAAGTCTTATATTAACTATGGTTTAAGAATAACCATAGTTAACCATGGTTTGACTATGGTTTAAGAAAGTTGACTATAAACATGTAATAAGCTCCTTCAATGAAAAAGGAGTAAAAAAACCATCCCTATAATACATCTTAACCATTATAAGTACATGGTTTTATAGAATAAGGCTTATGTTATATTAAATATTTTTTTGATAGTACAAAAAGGTAAAGTTGTATCATATTTAAATAGTTTCCTTCTAGGGGGAATTAGCAAAAGATGCATTTACAATTTAATATGATATAGATGTTTTTATATTTCTCAAATGAGTAAGAGTTACATATAAATTTTAAAAGTAATATAATACTCATAATAAATAATTGTACTACTATATCCTAAAATCAAATATAAAGATAAAGATAAAGATAAATATTTCTTTATATATATGAAAAGAGAGTTTTGATATATAGAGACTTTTATATTAGAACTTAAAAAGAAAGATATAAAGTTTACATAAATAAAAACACTATAGATATCATATCTACATAAACATATTTTTAATATCTATATCTATTTTAAATGATAAAAAAATTCTAAATTAAGAGATTTGATTCTTTTAACTACTCCATAGATTTGGAGTTAAGATGGATGTATGTTGATATAACAAATAACAGTAATATTATATGTAATAAAAATATAAATATAAACACAAAGAAAACTATATGACTCCAAGAACAAGAAAAAATGCCCTTCCAATAAAATTTAAGACCCACCCTTCAAATTTCATCACCGAGTCCAATTTATGAAAATATTTTCGAAGTGGGGGGAGGTTTGGCATTAAATGGTGTAAACTTTGGGTAATAAATGGTGTAAATGTTATGCAGGGGCATGTGCGCGTGTTTTAGCGCATGCGCGCTAGTGACGTGTACGCGCTACAAACACACGTGTGTGCATTTAAGCACACGTGCGCGTGCCTGTTGCTAGTTTAAAAAAATAGAGTTCTCTGTTCTCGGGAATTCTACCAAAAAACACAGGTTTCATTTCTTTCGTGGGTTTCAAGCTCTTACAGGTTTCTCATTGACTCACACTCATTGATATTTTGGACACTCATTGATCTATTGGACACAAAATCACCCTTGGAATCTAACAAACATCTTCAGTTGTCTTGGAATCTAGTTGATACATTCAAGCTACTAGTTTCCATTGCAAGTGGAGATCATTTCTATAGGTATGGTGAATTGTAAATAATTCTTTTCATTCACAAGATTTGAGATTCTCCCATGCCTTTTTGTTTTTATCATATGCCTACAACAATATCCATGCATAGACAACAATGAATTTGACAAGAAGAATTCCCAAGTTCACATATAAAAAAACTCATATGAACACCAGACAAGATGAAGTATGCAATGTAAACCAATAATTCTTACCATGAATATATTTTGATTTCACATAAGGATGGTATGGATGAGGTTCTCTCTTGAGCCTCTTCAATTTGAATAAAATCCTGAGAAGAAATCATGAAAGAGGGTCCATATTGATTAGTTCATGAAATTTTGTCCATGCTCTCATCTTCATGCTATGTTTATTTGATGTATAAAAACTATCAAAATATTCCCAAGGCATCTCTAGCATAAACTCTTTTTCATTTGAAAAAAGTACAAATAAATGGTTTAATAAACCTCCATCTTTTACATATTGTACACCATAGAAAAACCTATAGCATAAACTATCAAACTATTGCTCCCCCACACATTCCCATCTATGATGAGGTTCTCTCTTGAGCCTCTTCAATTTGAATAAAATCCTAAGAAGCAATCATGGGAGAGGGTCCATATTGATTAGTTCATGCTCTCATCTTCATGCTATGTTTATCGTAATGTTTCTTTAATATCGTGCCTTTGAGCTTGATTACTTTCCTCTACCTCATTGAATTCTCCTTCCTTGGGGGAATTTGCAACCTCCTCATTGTGTAATTAGTAAACTTATTTTCTTTACCTTATTTGATGTAGAAAAACTATCAAACTATTCCCAAGGCATCTCTAGCCATCTCTGTTGTAGGGTGTTACTACCATAATTTGTATGAATTCATGTCTAGGCAAGACACTAGTTTCTCCACTCTACACTTGAGCAACCATCATCTATATTGATTGGAATTGTAAGGGATAATGATGTTTATTCGAACACAAATAAACCAACATAGTCTGTAGTTGTATGTGTTAATTTGTAAAGTGGTAAGTTATGTTGGAATGTGTCAAGTTCATTGTATAATGGAACTAACATCTTATTTGTTGTTTCTTTTCCAGGGGTTGGCCTGATAGTTTTGTTAAAGAGACTTTTGGAGATGGGAAACTCACGCAATAGAACACAAAACTATATAAGGAATCTACCCATTGAAAAGGTCAATGAATTAAGAGAAAAGGCTAGGTTGGGAATGGAAAGATTGAGACATGGTCCTATTATTGCCCCGAATCCTTCCACTGATCCTAACACAGTTGTTGACATGAAAACCTCTTGTTCATAACCACAGGTAAAGCGGTCACGTCCAACGGACCCAACTCAAATTCCAACATTAACACAATCTCCAACCAACAATCCATCAACGAGTCATGCTGAAGTTCGTCATGACACGGGAATTTTGGGAGATGCTGCATGTGTAGAGATGGACATACAAGCCTTGCTTAATTTGCAATCTCCCCAAGAAGACCAAAACCATGTCGACCACACTCCCATTATGGCCCAATCTGTGAATGAGGCACCACAGCAAACAAGTATGGTATTCATGTCTCATGTCCACCCTCCCTACCTCGACTGTCCAATGCAAGAAGAAGAACTCCTAGACATATTCATGTGGATGAAAGTGCTATGTCGGGGCTTGAAAGTAAGTTTCCAAAACGCACTATCGAATGGCAATGCAACAAAATTGTCAAGGAATATTTTGAATCTAAAGGTGATGCAGGTAAATGCCAATTATTGCTATGTTTGTTAAAGTCACATTGTTTAGCTGTTGTTAGGAGAATTTTGGGCATAAAGATAGTTAAAAGTTAAGAGGCTAGCAGTCATATTGTTAGAAAAATCCAATCTCCATTTAATGCGATTGGGAAGACGTCTCGTACAAAATGTGTTTGTGCGGCTCGTCGTGTTTTAGCGGAATCAGTTGTAAGCAAGTCCACAAGGAAACATCGCCTGCTATCACACACTTCTCACATACTCAAATTAAATATAAAAACTATTAAAAAGTACTCTATTATAAGAGACAATTTTGACACTCTGGTTGGAAACAATTGTTGGGATTTTGTTGGTAGCACTAGTACAAAATGAGAGATAAGTGACCAAAAAAATGACCAAAATCCGCATATAAATGACCACTGGTAGCAAATTAGCAGTCATATATCAAGCAACCAAAAATGTGGTCATATTTAGCTTGGTCATTTATAGCTTATCTTGTGGTCATATATTTGGTCATTAATTTGGTAATATATTTGGTCATTAATTTGGTAATATATTTGGTCATTAATTGTCACAATTAATGACCAAATTTATGACCACTTTTTTTGTCACGTGATAAATGACTGCTAATTTGCTACCAGTGATTGCCAATTCAAAAGTGGCCATTTATATGCATATTTTTGTCATTTGTTTGGTCACTTATCTCTCATGTTGTACTGGTGGTCGTTTATATGCAAATTTTGGTCATTTTTTTAGTCATTTATCTCTTTTTAGTGGTTTCAGAATATAAATAGGGCATGGAGGAATCAAACCACCAACCTCTTGCCTATAAGGTAGGTTCTCTACCATTGAGCTAGCACCCTTAAATAGAATTCCATTGAGCCTCTATAGCATGCATTATGTGGACTTACTAGTTACACACTAATTTGAAACTGTCCTACTGAATGAACTTAATAAATTAAATAAACTTGAGGGAAGCCACATTTAGAGATCATTCATCATTGAATTCTATTAGACAAGAAGTTGCAAACCTGTATCACATATTTTCCATATTGATCTTGTGCCAGAGTGCAGATAGATTGCAAGATCTCATCCATCATAATACTATGTATCTTGTCCTCTTTGCAGTGCTCCAACACTCTCTGTCACCATTACAATTTGAAAAATCAAATTTTGGCATGCAAATAACCAATGACAAATTAAAAGGAGATCAATTAGTGGAATATTATAACAATTAGACTCACCTGAATGACACGACAACCATATGGATGGGAGGACAATACCACAAATAGGCCAAAAAAGGATGAAATAATGAAATGTATTTTATCTTGGGAAATACACTCAATACACTTCTGGACCCTACTCAAATTCAATAGTACAGTTTAACAGTTACCATAAGTTTCAGAAAATCTGTCCATATCATTAAGTATGCAGGAAGTAAATTAACCTATCATAACGTATAATGCTAAGAACAAAAATCATAAGATCGTAACTATCAGTACTGTTACAAATTTCCAATAAATCATACCACGAGACTTCTTGGTAGCAATAGAGTAAGTAGATCTATCCAACAAAAGGAGAACAACTTGTTCTACTCTCTAATGAATTTTTTATGATGGACCCTTCAGAATGTGCCATAGTAGAGCACTACACCCTGTTGTTTTCTCCTCCGAAGGATCAATGACAACTTCTCCCATTATTTTTATTATACATGCTCATTTAGAAAGGAAATATCAGATACAACAAAATCAGGCTTCTTAAGAAAATATCACAGTACTAATAAAAATTGAAAAAACTCATGCCAGTAACTAACAAAAAATGTACCTACTGATTATTTTATTTCTTGTTCAAAAACGTGAGTTCGAAGCTGATTATTTTATTTCTTATTGAAAAAATGTTGGGAAAGGAATGGCAAGTAGAGATATGGACTCAGGAGCAGCTACTTCAATGTCGTATAGATCAAATATCTAGTAAGAAAAAGAATCATATCCTTATCACAATGAGACACATTACACATTTCATAAATCGGTTTTAGCCCCTGCGGACCCTCATTTCTGCCTTTTTGGTGTCTTGGAATCGGGACACGGTGTTGACAGTACTTCAAATATTGGAATCGATTATCACTCACCTCAAGGACAAGGACAAGTTCTTATGCAAATAGTACTTCAAATATACCAGTGCTTTTGGAGCTTAGGTTAACTTTTATCACACAGTTTCCTGCAAAATCCATCTCCAACAGGGATACAACTATACCACCATCACTAATGTCATGACCAGCCGAAACAAGGTTTTCTCCAAGCAGTTCTTAGAGACATGATCCAACAAGCGTTAGTTAAGTACCATTCTTGCGTCATTGAATTTATTCAGGTAATAAACACAAAGTATGGATAACATAAGCATATTATTTACCCAGTTATTAATTATTAATTGGTTGTCAATTACCATTTGGTTAGGCCCTCACCTGAACTGCATTGAAGGCTCTCTTGAGATATGAAGCATCATCAAAGTATGGGAAAACATCACCAATCTGCAAGACCAAATTGTAAATATAAAGAATGCTTTAATCATGAAACATGATTCCAAGAAAGAAATCAAAATGGTCCATCCAACCATTCATAATATATTTCTCTCTGCTTAATGTATTGACCTTTTTTAATAAAAAGACACCAATCCAACAAGAATTATTTTAGCATTTACCTGGTCAAAAACATGAGCAAGGGAAGAACCACCTAAACGACGCTTTACTTTAGCCAAATCAATATGGAGTAGAAGTCCATCATCTCTTAGATACATAATGGTGGATTATGTCAGTATGACAATTATGAAGACTCAACAATCTTAGAGTTGCTTGTCCAAATCCATTTTGAAATGTCACCTTCAAGTCTGGTGTAACAGTCTTTGAAATATCCAGACATGTCACATAAGCACTGATTACTAGATTTCCAGGAGCTTTGACAGTCTCTCCTCCAGCTTGTGCAGCCATTGAAAGACTATCTTTTCCGCCATCTATTGCTATCCCAAGTTCTATCATTCCATCCCGAAGAGCATTAGTTGCATCATACATGGATGCACCTTCTCCATCTAGCTTTGCAGCATACATCCAATTTCCACTAGCTTTGAGATCATTTAGTGAAGTAACCTATAAATCATGTATGATGTGCTTCTTTATAAAACCAAATATCATTATTAAGGAAAACATATGCTTTATACCTTCATTATGTTTGATAATGGCCCTTTTCACCTAATATTGTAGGAATGACCAAAGGAAAATTGGAAATCTCGTCTTGAGAAAGAAATTTTTTGACATGATATACTCACCTTAGCCCAAACAAGATTTGTTAGAGCCTCACCCACTGTTAGCCTAGCCATTTCCTTTGGATTCAGCACACCCTAGAAATTTAAAACTTTTGAGATTGTTTTCGTATTGTTAAAAACCATGAATTGTTTAAGTACATTCAAAAGACATCTCAGAGAGATTTTGCTCATATCCAAAAGTCATGAACATCTACTACCTTTACTGGTTTCTCTCCAATTGCACATGCACCACCACTTAACCTAGTATATGTCTGCATGAATGAGACATTGTTTTCATATATTAGCATTAAAATAAAGTATGCTCTAGTTTAAAGACAATATAAAATCTTCTCAAACCATAAGAAGATTAATGCCGTAAAGAAAGATAGAAAGAAAATATATAGTTAGTACAGATATTTCATATACACACTATTACAACAACACTATGGAAGTAAAACTGTTAACCAAACAAGAAAATGGAATCTCCAAATCAATCACATTCATAGATGTGATGCCCTCTAGAATATACAAACCAACCTGAGCAATAACAACAACATTTGCAAGTGGAAGCTGCAGAGGACCAACTATCTGTTGATGTGCAACAAGACCTATGACACAACGATCAACCTGCCAAATGGCCATGAATTCTTAATAATATGCTTTAAGTTCAAGCATAATTTCCAATGGAAAAAAACAATACCAAAGGAAGTCAAAATAACTAGTCAAGAGACGTTCTTTTAAAATATTGGGATTCTTTTTCAAAATTGGAAAACAAAATTGAAACATGAGCTCGCAAGCAACTTCACCCCCTACCTTAGTTGTTAAGAAACTCTTTGAACACATGGATTGAATGAAAAATGAATACTCCCTATTTTAGACCATCAACCCATTGACTAAGGTTGTCCAATAAGGTGACGACTGCTTGAATGCGGAGTTCACTTTGTCCCACTCCTCCATGGTCACTGTTGCTAGGTAGTACATAATTCCAAGGTTTATGTCTGCAAGAGCAGAGAGAATTTCCTCTGTCACACTCTGTCGTGCCTCGTGGGTACCATAGCAAATAACCTTGAGAACCAAGTATGGAAGCAAATAAAGAGGTGTTTCCATATCATGTCTTACTATACCTCTAGAGGCATTGAAAATGTTTTCCCTGGTCCCTTTTGCCTGTGAAGTCAATCTCCCAATCCAAGAATGTATCCATCCTCTAAATGACATGGACAGTCGATATATTGAAACAACGGATGTGGAACTACCTACATATTGGAGACATAACTTTGAAGTTAAAGATGGAGCAAGGATATCCCTAATATAATAAAAAAACCTTCTCCAAATCCTTTTACTTTGCTTGACATGTGTAGCATTTCCTGGTCCCTTTCACTGAATTTTATGTTCTAAAGATATTATAGTCCTTTTTTTCCGATGGAGGATCTACTCAGATTACTAATGTAAATATGCTTGACAAACAACGAGTTTCAAAAGTTCATGAATTGCCAGAGCTGTCGAATATTTCACAATTGTATCAAATGCGACTCTAAAAACTCTAGCAAGATGTTCATGTATTAATTGAAAAATAAGGCCATCATCAAAACACAATTTATGACTTTTCAAAAACTCCGAGCTATTTCAGAAGAAAAAAATTGATCCTCTTCATATATTGAGAAAGACAAAGCTCTATTCAAGAATCTGCATGAATCAAGTTCCAATCTAAAGAGGAAGATATTATTCTCCAAGAGGAGAAATAAATCCTGGAAAAATGGGGTAGAAATCAATATCCATCTACCAATAAAGGACAATCAACAAGTATCAAGGAAGATCATGGAAACCACTCAGGTATGGAAGATTTAAACTCAACTTGGATGGAGCTGCAAAAGGAAACCCAGGAAGGGAAGGAAGTTTGGGGAGTACAGAGAGATGGAAAGGGTTTGTAATAATGTCATGTATTTGAATAATATAGGATCAAATATGAGCAATCAGGAAGAAATGAAAGCTTTAATAAGAAAATTAACATTTGGCATTAGATAGGCCTAAAAGAGATATAGATAGAAGGGAATTACAAGGTATATATCAATATGATGCAAATCTCAATATTAGTTTCAGATTGAAAGTTAGAAACCCAACACACGTGGGTAAAGGAAGTTAGTTCAGGAAAAATGACGTTGACTATTTATGTTTGACAATTGGCTAATGAATGGCAGATTGGTGAGCCAAACAGGCTCTAAATCTAAAGCATAAGGATTTATAACTTATGATTGAAGAGACTCCACAAATAAGTGAGGAGTTTAGGGTGGAAGGAAAAATTGAAAAAAATAATTGAAAAGGAAATCCAAAACAACGTTAGGATGACGGACACTTGGAGTTTTTTTTGTTATAAGGTGTTGGCAATCTTCAACATCTATCTATTTCCATGTTAGCGACAATCATTAAAGGATCGATGGGACACCACCAACCCGCATTTACTGCATTCTTTTGGCTTGTAGGTACATCCAACTTTCAATAGAGACATTTATCATCTTTCCCATCTAAATTTGCAGGGTTATCCTAGTGCGGTTTTTGTCTATCACTCTCAATTCCACAACAATGGATTAGCAGCGGGAGGAGTCCAGAAAAAGAGGCTTCCCATGAAGGCTGTCACTGGGATTTATATGCCAAAGCATCCCTGCTTAGCCTTGAAAGGGTCATGGAAGAATGGGTTCGATGGAAATCCATTGGAAGTTTCAACAAAGGGGAAAGAAATATGGGACTCTTAAACAGAGATTAAGGGAGCAATCTGGAATAAAGAGATGTGAAACATTAGAATGGAAAGACACAAAAGATTCTCAAGGCCACTGAGACGTTTACCTCATTGAAATTGAATACATGGAAATTCATAAGAAGATAGCAGGTCTAGGTAAGAGAATGGCCAAAGCAGATGAGGATATAGAAAATTAAAAAATGAATTGAGGGAGATAATGAGATAGGAGTGTTCTGTGATATGCAATTTTATGTAGGAAGTAAGGAATTTCCCTTTCAAAAGGCTTAGATTGGATGCCTAAAGGAAAAGGATGAGTGCACAAAGGAGCACAAATCTTTAAGAAAAAATGTCAAGCATCTCTTGTCGGCGCAAGCTCAATCCCAACTAATGTTTCCAAAGCATGTGAAAGCAGATGCAGACTGAAAAGGACCACCATTTTAACTGGATAAGGCACATTGCGACTGTAGAGGCTTATCTCCAGTTGAGCATGGACCTGTTAAGGATCTTGGTTGAAAGAATGGACCTAGACCATTACAACAAGATAAAAAAGATGGGAAGATTTCTTCAAAGAAATGCCACAAATGGGAGCTGCTTTGACCATTACTTTGGATGAGGATGAAAACTCTAGTGAAAAAGAGAAAGATAATCCAAAGCAATGAAAATAGGGTTCATTTTCTCCTCACTAGAATTTTCAGTTATTTTGTATAATAAAAAGGATTGTTCTGAGTTTCAATTTTTGTAATACCTTTACTATGAATTTAATATTATTGGAATTTGGTTCCCAGTTTTGATGTGGAGGGAAATCATATTAGTACTTTGTAACCCTATATTTATGTTAATAGAAATTTATTATGCCAGCAAAAAATGTTTTCGCAGATTATGGGATGTTTCCACAGGGCTTTAAAAGGTTTCCTTACTTGATTATTTGCACCATGAATTAGCCATTGAACCCAAGTTAGGTAAATCTCGTTTGAAGCCTCCCAATCCCCTGTACATGGCATTTTATTAACACAACCCTTTTGATAGTGTCCCAGAACCCAAAATTTGAGGAACATAATCTCTGAATTTGTTGAAGGGGATGCAACAAAAGAATTTAGTTAGGCCTCTACGTTCTTGGAGGATGTTAGGCCCTGGCCATCCCAAGGGGTGGAAAAGTATTTGAATTGACTTCTTGTTTGGACTTTGGACAGAGACAATGGACTTTTTTCAAAAGGAGATTGTTATAATACAGTTGTTAAATGTTGCATGCAAACACAATATCAAACTGAAAACATGGCAATGGAACCCCATAATCTCTTTGATTTCCTATTGAATCAATGTACATTTACAATGTGAACATTGAGCATAGTACCATGTGATCATGACTCACTGACGACATCTCAAGGTATGACTAGGCATACAAGAGGAAATGTCTTTTATGGAAGCTACTATAGGACATGGTGGCTATGGAAGCAAATAGGATGCAGTGGTAACTTTTGACTTGGGTGGAGCAACAGCAATCAATGCATAATGCAACCAAATGATTTCCTCTTAAGGACTTTATGTCCAAAGCTTTCCCATGAGCCTATTTTTTTCTAGCATTTGTCTAGGACCGATAATGAATGCAAGCTCCATGAAGTCCCTTTCCAAGGATGGAAATGACCTTAAGTTTCTATGAGGTCAGATTGATTATGATGGGACATTATACCAGCACTGTTGATAATCATCTTCATGCTATTTTCTCTTAATAATTACAAGGAATAAGATGATCCAAAAATTTAGAGTGTAGCAGGTCTAGCCATTTTATTTTCACAAGCATGTTTCTTATTCAGTTCCCCCTTAATCTACTTCCTAACACATATTGACAATACAACTTGAATAACTTTCCGCTTACTAGGTGATGGATTTTCTTCTCTAGTGTTCTTTTGGAGGTCTAGCTGTCGAACCATTGGATTAGTTTTTGTCTTCACCTAACCATCTAAATGTAGCTCTTACAAGAGGTTCACATCATTTAATCGTTATTAGTAAGACATCAAATTTGAAAGGTATCCCTTTCTGTAGAAGGATGTTGTACGATGCTGCAAGGTAATCCTGTTTTTAACATTTTCTTTTATGTAGAGAAAATTAGGAACTCAAAGCCTTGTTTTGTCATGTCTTTCATCCTGAACTATTCAATTATGTTAACGCATAGAAAAAATATTATCATTTGTAATGCTTAGATAAAAATATTTCTCCTAGAATTGAAATTAAATTATATTAATGTTCATGAGTGACTAAACTTCTAAAGTGTGTCAATGGGACTCAAAAGTTTAACAGGTAAAAGACAACAAGGGAGTTCCTAGAGCATATTCAGGGACAAGAAACATAGAAAACCCAAGTCAAAACCTAACATGTTTTGAATAAGAAGTGGTAAACCCTAGACAATATAGAAGAGATATAAAATTTGTAACCAAAACATCACTATAGCAATTCAAGCAAATCCATGAAGGTTGAGACCCTAACTGATGTTCAAAACCATCTATAGGGAGAACGTGCATCTATAACCTATGAGTAAGGACACAAATTTAATATTTCTATACATGATATCGATTCAAAATCCAAGTACTGTGAACCCATCAATATGCATACCTTCTTCAAATGTATTGCATCCCTTTTTGGATCTATCCCATGAATTGCAATCAACACCTTAGCTGGTGTTAAAGGACCTATATGAGCAGAACCTTGAGCCAAAAAACCCTATTTCAAAAACTAATGTTATACAAAAGAATGTACTAAATATATTTATAGCAATCTCCTTTATAACAACTGTATTATACAAGTGCAAATATTTATAATTGTATTATTAGACTGCAAATATTTATAACTATATTTATAACAGTGCAATCTCCTTCAACTGTATTTATAACTGTATTATTAGAAATATATATCACTTCTTTTTTATTTCCCCACTTTCATGGAAAGGCCTTCCCTTTGGGCGATACTTGGATGGTGTGGGACAACTACAAATAATTGTGGCATTCTGCATAGCTAATTGATATTGTTTTTATGTGTGAAGCATCGATGTACTCATAAAATTGAGCACCTCTTCTTCTTTTGGCCTTGGAAAATTGAGGATCTTTAAGTAGGAATTGGAGCTTCTTGTGAGAGTCAAACTAAATGTCTCTCACCATGATGTTGAGTATCTTTCTCTTGGTGTGTGGACATATGCTTGCCTTTTCTTTATTTTATGAGGCAGGATTTTACTGTCCCCCTATTGTTTGTGTGATCTAAATTTTCTATTTCCTAATGTACTGATTTGACCTTTGAAGTAATATATGCAGCATTTCAAAAAAAATTGAATATGCATTTTAATACTATATCTTAGAAAATGAATTAGAATATAGTAATTACTGTGTTGTTGGGTTGAGATTTTCTACAATAATTAGGATCTCCAATACTAGAGTAAGAAAATAAAGCAGGAGTTAGGAAAGAAACATTTTAGAATATTCATTGATGTCTAGAAACATTCACATATAGATAGTTAACAATCAAAGACAAATTGTATCCTTATGCAAGAAGTACCTATTTAGTATTTACCTATGCTTTATAATGTTAGTGCCTAAGGAAGATTTGGGAAGACTAAGAAAAGATAGAAAATTTATTACCGAAAGATGTAAGGGAGGGGAGGAAATTGCACTTGATGGAATGAATGAAAGTGTTACAAGAGAAAAAGGTAGGGAAAGTTTGAGGAAATTAGCACTATTATACAAGTTTAGGAGCCAAGATGCTCTAGTAGTTGCTAGCATGAAATCGACTGTGGGAAAGAATAAGTCCAAATATCTTCCAAGGGTCCAACCAAAAGATCTATGCAGAGTGTAGCAGTTACATAAATGAACTAGCATTGGAATGGCATGTTTAACGGAGAGGATTTGATCCAGAGTAAATGTTTTGGGAAATAGGAGTACGCCAATTTTTGGAAAGACTCATATAATGACTATTCCCCTATGGAAGGCTCCATGTTTGTATGATATCTTAGAATTTTTTATCATAGACAATGTGCTCTAGGTAAGTGTACAATCCATTTTTGACTTGCACAAGATCTTCTTCTCTAGGGTTCAATATGGCTTTGTAATGGTATGTTGGGTTTAGGAAATATCCAATTGTATGTATATGCCATTATAGTTGATTGTTCCAACTATTATTAGTGATATTCTAGATAGGTCCATACTTTGTTATTTTATCCTTGTATGCTACTCTTGTTTACTCTTTGGCCCGATCCATGGCCTCACAAATAAAACCCATGGACAATTTATCCCCATCCATCATCCAAAAACCTTAACAATGGACTTGAAAACTTATAATCTCTTTTTCAAAATATTTAAATCGAACATAGGTTGGTAATATGATGATTGAAAAACATTGAAATGGATTGTTGCATCATAAAACCATCCAAACGTGTATTCAAAAGTTGAATCTATCTCATCATCCATGTATTTGTGTTTTATATTTTTCAATAGACTAGCATTTCTTGTCTAACATGGGCCTCAACTGCAATGCATATTCTAAATTTCCCTTGAACACCAGCAAATTGTTCTTTCAATCTATGAAACCCTCTCCTTTTATGTTCTTGTAACATTTGCAATTTTATTATTATTTATTTTTAATTTTTTTCCAACAACCACATCACAATGGTTCCATTCCTTATATTTTTCCTTCTTGGGGACCATGGTAATGTCTAAAACAAAAAAATATGCAAATGAAAGCCTAACTTTACTTATTTTCTAAAGCAAAAAAATTGCAATTTTATGAGAAAAGTAATGAGGATTGAAGACATACCTACAAATGGCTAGAACAATCCTGTCTCAAATCCATCCAAATTTGTGGATGATAAGTAGATCACTTATGTAACTGCCAAATCCACAGAAAGTAGGCCACAAACAATACCAAATCATCTCTAAGCTCACTCTCAATCCAATTCTCTGCACTACAGCTCCACAATCTCCAAATGCTTTTAAATTCCCAATGAGAGGTGTGAGGGAAATAGGGTGGTGGACAAGGGAGGTTCTCATATGATCTTTGTTTAGGGTTTGTGAGGGAGGGAGTTTTTTTCCCTTTCTTTGTGCCTTATAACACTTTTTCCCCCTGGTTTTGGTCTAGACCGACCTACCTTAACAACATATTGAATGGTCTCGAGGATTGATGCCAACCTGTTTTTTTCTCCTCAACAATTCTAACAACATGAATGTGTAGAATTCAATTTCGGTGAAAAAATTGTAGGGAGGAAAGTTTGAGGAGACAATTTTGGGTGTGTGTTAGCTACAGGTATTATGTGCTGAATCATTCACCCAGAAAAGATATGACAGTAGTTAAACCCATAATCATAACACTAGGAACACAGTCTTGGGAACTCTCTAGTAGTAAAAGGAGGTTGTAGGAATGAAAAAAAAACACGATCAATCCTATCAAATGGATCCTATAGCATATCACATCATCAATGTGTGAATTCATTATACACATGCACCCAAATTTGATGAACAAGCCAAACTCCAATTTGATTTTTGGAAAAAATTGTCAATGATCTAGAAAGAGGAAATATTACAATAGCCCGGGTGTAGCATCAATTATTAAACAACCGGTTGGAATTGATCTTGTAACAATGGTATAGAGAAAATACCTAAATATATAGGTACACATTTGAATGAGTGGACATGACACAATTGATGCTTGGGCCTGATTTTTTGTAATAGAATAAATGGAGCCAACTGGTTGCACTTGGATCTTAGGGCCAATCTATTCTAAACCAAAGTCTAGGGATGACCTAAATCTGTATAGTAGATTCGAGTTGAATCATGTTAATTCTGTTCATAAATGAATATTTCTAAATGTATTGGGGCGTCTTCTTAGTGGTTTGATTTTGAGAAGTGGTTTAGAGAAAAGCTCACTTTCTGAGTCTCTATATCGGCTAAAGGTTTGAGTTCCTGTAGCCATTTTCTAATAAGTTTTTTTTGACATACCCCAAGAAAAAATGAACAAATATGAAGATCACCCTAAAAAATAAACCTTTTGTAGTCTAGGAAATACATGCGGTTGAAACAACCATTAATGTTTATCTTTTGGGTTGTTTGGAGCAATGAAGAGCAACAGTAAACCTCAATTTCAATTTCTGGGCAGTACTATAGAATGAGTTTCTCAGTGTATTTTCCTTTTAATAAACCTAAAGGGACATTTTGGTCACATGCACTGTTTTGGGCATATCCCACATAGTTCTTTAATACCTTTCCAACCAAGAAAATGGTACATCAGTAAACATTTCAAAGATAAAGAGGGTTGTCTTATAGCGTTACTTGTCAAAATTCAGTATAGGGGATGAATTGTGTTAAGAGGAGACCTCTATCCCAGGAAGAGGTTTTATACTATCTTTTGAAATCCATTTTAGACTTCTCTTTTAGATGGCAGTTTTTCAGAGCATTGATCCACCTATTGGATATTTCATTTGTTGTTCGTGCATCAATTAAGGGACTATTTTGAAACATCGACGGCCTCATCCTCCATATTCAACCTTAGGCCACAGGGGAGTGCCCGACCATAAATAGAGAAATATGCACATTCTTTGGCTGCAAATGCTTGGCATCAGATAAACCACCGATTCCGATCAAAATCGCCAAAATAATTAGAGGAATTGAATGACTACAAAGCCTCGATTGGCCAAAATTTTCATAAAACCCTGCATTTTGTTTTCGGTTCTAAATACGAGGCTTCTTTGATCCAATATTGAATGATTTTCAAGCTTCTAAACCCAAGGATTCTTCATAAAAGTGATTTTAAAGCTTATAAAGCAACATTTTATTGTTTAAATGGAAAAATATTTGAGAGAATAAGCATACCCGGCCTTTGATAGTAGAAGCATGCCCAACGATATAGAACACAAAGAAACTTGCACATTTTTCAGCTGTGAATGCTTTGTGTTAAATAAGACACATATTTTGATCAAAATAACCAAAATAATCAGAGAAATCAAAAGATTACAAAGCTTGGATTGGCCCAAAATTTTCTTAAAAGCCTGCATTTTGCTTTTGGTTCTAAACCCAAGGCTTTTCCTAGTCCATATCAAATGGATTAAAACATAACAAAATATAGAGTTCCATGCATGGAAACCATATCTGATGTGTTTTGAATAGAGCTTTGGTAAAGATGCTATATTAGCAGCGAACAACGGTGAGGAGCTCTTGCTTCTAATTCTCATCTCTTGGTGTGAGCATATGCGGATTTTTAGGTTTTGAAGTGGGTGGATTTTATGTTTTTTGGGGTTATTTTGTCTTAATTTATTTTATATCATATATATAGCTATATTATAATATAAAATTAAAATTTGTAATAGTAATTTATATATAAAATAGTAAGTTAATTAAATAAAATAAAAAAATATATATAAGGAAAATATTTTACCAACCATGCCTTATTATACATGCCATCACTCTATTTCTTCTAAATGAGAAATAACTTAATACCCTAGGTGGATCAAAGATCTTAACTAGGTTTTTAAAGGAAGGATGTGAGAATGATGAAAGGGGATACCTTCTTGGATTAAGGGCAAACAACAAACATCAAGGAACAAGTAGGGGTAAGAACCTATCTTAATGTACTCGAAGAATGTTGAAGACCTCTTGCAACATAATGTTGAACAAATATCTCTAAATATATGTAATAAAATGGAACATGAGCAACCACAATCTTGAAAGATCTATTTATGAAGTGTCATTCTGAGATGCTTGGTTCCCTCAAACCTTTATCACCCAAAATTGTTGGGACTATCTCGACTTGAGGTGGTGATGTTGGAAGACAAAGATGTGTAGATTGGATGGAGCCAATTAAGACACCCTAGAGCAGCCAATTAATCCAACAAGAGAAGCCAAACTAAATAAGAGGAAGACTTGTTGAGGAAACAACTTCTATTCCATGGGAGGTTTGGAACATCGGTAGATCCAAGCAATGTAAATATGTGAGGAATGAGAGCAAGAGATTCGGGTTATAAAATTTGATTCCAATCCAACAACATAAATCCGCGTATGGAGAGAATGATTCATCCCACTAAATAAAGGATTACTAAGTCATTTAAATAGATTTTGGAACAAACTAAAGGCATAGGAGAATGTTAGGCTAGCTATTGGACAATTTTTTTTTTCATACAATCTATTTCATGGATTTTGAATAAGGAACCATAGGTTTCTCAAACATATTGTAGGTTTTTTAAATGGAGGATATAGGCCTTTTTTTCTCCATAGGAACACCAAGGTGGTTATAACATTCTATACATAGGCATGATGAGTTGGCATCCATAGAAAATATTGAAAAATTAATTGAGAGGAACAAAATAAATGGATTTCAACTGATGAGATGTAATAGACTCTTACTTATCGAAGCTTCAATCGAGTGTTGAAAGGGTCAAACGATGATGATTTTGGCCAAATGAAATATGAGCACGATAAGTGCGATAAGTTGAACACAATGGTATAAAATTCAATAAATGATGATGCTTTTAACGAGAAACAATCAATATCCAAGACATATATTTACATGATGATCACTCGCGTATTTGAATCGATGATCTACAATGTTTCAATTTACTAAATTTTAACACTGTGGACGGATTCAGAGACCCCTTTAAAGGGGTCTCTGAATCCGTCTGCAGTGTTAAAATTTAGTAAATTATACAAATTCATTGTCAAAATTGTAATTTTCCATTGTCGGAGTGAGACAACTAAAAATGACCAAATAAATGACCAATTGTTATGTGGTCATTTTTAGCTTAGTTCTTATCATGTGACCAAATTGGCCATTTATCTTGGTCATTTTTAGTTTAGTCCTTATCCAGTGACCAGATTAGTCATTTATCTTGGTCATTTTTAGTTAGCTCACTTAAAATTTCTCAATTTTGGTCATTTATCCCTTGAAAAACTAGTGGTGACCAATTTTTTTGGTCGCCTGGTCACTAATCTCTCATTTTGTATTAGTGTAGGTTGCCTCGTGTAGATAGGAAGCTAATTGATGCTGTTAAGGAGTTAGTACAAAAGTTTTGGCATTATCATACTAGACCTTTATCAAACCAAAGAGACGTGCTAAAGCTGAGAAAAAGGTTCTACTGAACGTGAACCCCATGTTAAACACTTCCTTGACACCACACAGACTGAACTCTATGAGAGATTCATGAATGAACACATACAATTGAACCTGGGCCAAAGGTCCTTTGAGAAATGCAAACCATGGTACGTTCATATATGCAATGATCGGAACACCTGTTGTTGTAGATACTACGTAGATATGAATATTATTATGACACATATACGCATATATTTTGTGATTTGCGTACTAACATTGTGCAGGGCTACAATGAATCCATACTACCAGCGAATGCATTAAGAGACTTTATCCACAACATCATGTGTCCAAGGCCCGAAGGACAAAAATATTATGAAATATCGTGTCTATATGGGACATGTTCCAGATGCAGTGGGTTTTCTCTTTTGAACCATTCCATCCATGAAGTCAAGGCGCACGAATTTGGAAGGATGGGCATGGAGATGCAGAGCTTCAAGTACGTAACCTATCAATTAGACAATGCCGGGGAAAGTAAAAAGATTGCATTAGTGAAGTCACAGGTACAAATGAATATTGCATATTTTTCATATTACACATTCAATTTATGACATATACATTTTTCCAAAGGCCACATTGTAATATTTCCCTTGTTTTCATGGTAACAGGTACCACTATGTGACTTCTTGACGGATTTATATGAGAAAACATAGCAGTATGTTCAACATGTGCATGTAGCGCGATGGCAAGATGAGCAGTACAGAAAATGTAGGGACACATTTTCTATTGGAACCATAGTGTCAATTGTGGATTTTGTAGAAAATTACACCCTTCAGCCACAAAATGAAATCCAGATTCAATACTACCATTCATACCAAGTCAGCATCATGGTACATATTATGTGAAGGCATGGGCCAGAGAGCAGCAATGACAAGAGGATAATACTGAAGGAGACAAACTTTTACATAAGTGATGATAGAACCCATGATCTGCATTATGTGCAACATTGTTTTCGAATTTTCTATGATCAGTTGAAGGAAAGAGATATACAGATGGATCAGCATTGGATATGGTCCTATGGTTGTGCGGGCCAGTTCAAAAATGCCCGAGTATTCCAATGGATGAGTATTTTGCATAAGACTTATAATGTGCCGCATATCTGGAACTATTTTGAGACCGGGCACGGCAAAGGCGAGCATGATGGGGCTGGTGCATGCATCAAGATCGCACTACGAAGGGAAGAGATGAGGTTTGGCAGGGAACCTCATATCCAAGATGCAGAATCTATAGTTCAATGGTGCTCTGCAACACTATCAGGCCGAGCAAGAGATCAACAAACATCATCAGTGGCAGGACGTGTGGTAAGAAATTTTTGGCGAGTGGTTGACATAGATCAATCGCGTTCCTATAGTTGCGGCACAGTACAAGAACACATGGATTTCATTCAGTTCGAAGCTCAAACAACCCCTTATTTGAAATATGGACGCGAAAGCTTGCATGCTTTTGCAGCACTTGCAGTAGTGGCGAATGGGATGAATGTGAATGCATGGACTGGGTTGATGAATGGGATCGTGTGTCACTTGCAGTAGACCAACATGCAGTTGTTGAAACAACCCAGTTAGAGGAGGGTGAGTCAGCGATTTCGACAAACTACGACCATATCTCAGATCTTGTACAACCAGGACACATTTACGTAGTTGTTGCCCCGAAATACAATGAATGGGGCACAGATTATTTGTTGGAACGGTGCATCCAAGGTAAGCAAACCCTCTACGCATCATTAATCAATGATGAAGGCATTGAATTTCCTATTGGCTCAATGGTGGTTAGGGGGGAATATCTTACACTAGATGGGAACCCAAGAAAGACTAGTGGGCATGTATTCATGGATTACAGACCAGGTTCAATGGTATATCACTTCACAAACTTGATCATTGGCACAAACATCCATCTTCAGACAATTTCAAGCAAGAGCTCAACCAAGGTATGCTACTACCTGCCTCATTCAGAGCACGAGAGATTGATGGAGACAGTTAGCAATAGAGAGAATCCAGATGGATTTATTGAATGAGGCTAGTCAACTTTACATAAGAGAAATAATTGCATCAAAGAATGTTATGTTCTACATCGGGGTATGTGTAGTTTTATGTTATTTTGTTGGCACATGCATTTTTTGTTGATACATACATACATACATGTCTTTTCCATACATACATGCACACATACATATAGATACATACATACATAGAGATACATACATACATACATAGAGATACATCCATCTGCCATGTCATCATTTCACCCTTTTTCATTAATGTTTAGAAACCTAATCTATCCCTAGAAACTTAGTCTAGCCCTAGAAGCACTAATATAACCCTACAAACCTAATATAGCCCTAGAAATCCTAGAAAGCTAAACTAACCCTAGAAACACTAATTTAACACTAGAAAACTAAGCTAGAATACTATAAACCTAATCTAGTCCTAGAAACCTAAACTAGCCCTAGAAACACTAATCTAACCCTAGGAAACTGATCTAGAATCCTAGAAACCTAATCTAGCCCTAGAATCCGTGAACCACCACATGTACCCTCATTAGGGGGTATTTGGAATCCAAGTGGGTATACTAGTATGATAGATTCCTTACAATTATGGCAATTAATAGCTTCGCTTTTTCTGTGTAAGGTTATGTTATATTTTTTCATAGTTATGGCATATTACTCTTAGACATTATGACACATTTATGATGAGAATTACACATTCTATTAAATAAAGGAAATAATCTCTTCTCATGCAAAATCTAGCCATTTCTCTTCCCTTATCTTCACCAGTGGTTATATCTTCATGATCCCCACCATATAACTCCTAGGGTTTCCTCAGCAAACCTATAATCTCTAGGACATCTAGGAATCCCTCATTGGCTTCAACAACAAGATTATGTTAATCAACCAGCGGCCATTGATGCTTATAGGTCTACACACAAGTTAAAGAAAAAAAATAAAAACTCCTAACATTGGGAACAAATAGACAAAACCAACAATGCAATTAGAACACAATGACCAAGGGAACTTCAAAATGAAACAGCACTCCACAAAAGAAGTTTCCTTAGACCTACCTCATTTGGTATGAGAGAAGCTGCTTTAGAGACCTAGAGACCTCCCTACCACTTATCTCATTTGGTATGAGAGAAGTTACTTTAGACCTACCTCACTCATGTCAATGCTTGATTTTTTGGAGGCCGACCTCCCACCCCACATGTCCTCTTCAACATTTTTTGTTATCTTGGTTTTGTGCCCACCCAAACTTTTTTCATGCTTTGGGTACCTTGAGGTATATTCCCAACCCAAAAAAATCTCATATTATGTTCATTATGTTGGTTATTGGCTTCACCCAACAAATTTATATTTAACAAAACACATATTCATAGATTTGGTTCCTATAGATAACCACTTAGAGGGACTTGTCATCATCATCATCAACATCATCATCACCATCAACATCATCATCACCATCTTCATCATCATTGTCATCTCTAGGTTCCAAGTCAACATCTCTGTCATCATCATCTTCTTCATCATCATCATTTTCATCACCATCTTCATCACCATCACCATCACCATCATCATAAACGTCCTCATCATCATCACCATCATCATCATCAACAACATCTTCATCATCATTGTCATCTCTAGGTTCCTCATCAACATATCCATCATCATCATCTTCATCAGCATCATCATCATCCTCACCATCATCATCATCATCAACATATTCATCATCATCACCATCATCATCAACATCTTCATCACCATTGTCATCTCTAGGTTCCTCATCAACATCTCCACCACCATCATCATCTTCATCACCATCACCATAAACATCATCATCAATGTCTTCATCATCATCACCATCAACATTTTCATCATCATTGTCATCTATAGGTTCCTCATCATCATCTTCTTCGTCATCATCATCTTCATCACCATCACTATCACCATCATCATCAACGTATTCATCATCATCACCATCTTCATCATCATTGTCATCTCTAGGTTCCTCATCAACATCTTCTTCATCATCATCATCTTCATCACCATCACCATCACCATCACCATCATCATCAATGTCTTCATCATCATCACCATCATGATCATCATCACCATCTTCATCATCATTGTCATCTCTAGGTTCCTCATCATCATCTTCTTCGTCATCATCATCTTCATAACCATCACCATCGCCATCATCATCAACGTATTCATCATCATCACCATCTTCATCATCATTGTCATCTCTAGGTTCCTCATCAACATCCCCATCATCATCATCTTCTTCGTCATCATCATCTTCATCACCATCATCACCAACAACTTCATCATCCTTGTCATCTCTAGGTTCCTCATCAACATCTCCATCGTGATCATCTTTTTCATCATTGTCATTTTCATCACCATCACCATCACCATCATCATCAACATCATCATCAACATCCATCATCATCACCACCATCATCATCATCAACATCTTCATCATCATTGTCATCTCTAGGTTCCTCATCATCATCTTCTTCATCATCATCATCTTCATCATCATCACCATCACCATCACCATCATCATCAACGTCTTCATCATCATCACCATCATGATCATCATCATTGCCATCTCTAGGTTCCTCATCATCATCTTCTTCGTCATCATCATCTTCATCACCATCACCATCACCATCATCATCAACGTCTTCATCATCATCACCATCTTCATCACCATTGTCATCTCGAGGTTCCTCATCAACATCTCCATCATCATCATCTTCATCATCATCATCATCATCATCATCATCTCCATCATCATCATTTTCTTCATCATCATCATCATCATCTTCATCACCATCACCATCATCATCAACATCTTAATCATCATCACCATCATCATCATCATCAACATCTTCATCATCATTGTCATCTCTAGGTTCCTCATCAACATCTCCATCATCATCATCATCTTCTTCGTCATCACCATGTTCATCATAATCCCCATCACCATCATCATCAATGTCTTCATCATCATCATTGTCATCTCCAGGTTCCTCATCAACATCTCCATCATCATCATATTCTTCGTCATCATCATCAACATCTTCATCACCATCACCATGATCATCATCATCACCATCTTCATCATCATCACCATCTTCATCATCATTGTCATCTCTAGGCTCCTCCTCAACATCTCCATCATCATCATCTTCATCATCATCATCATCATCATCATCATCTTTATCACCATAACCATCACCATCACCATCATCAATGTCTCCATTTGACTCCAATGTGCAAAAATTGCACACTCCCTTATTGAGCAAAACCCTAGTTTCCAAAATGGACCTACAAGATGACACCTAGGCCACGGGACCGGAGGATATGGGCAGCCCTACCACTATCCTGGCATCCTAAATCCAATGGAGTTGACGGTTTGTCGATCCTAGCCACGGTCGTCATTCTATGGCTCGTTCCGTCTCGCATCCAAAAGGCCTTCAGGGACACCCGCTGGATACCTACCGGGGGCATAGAACTCCTACCGTGCAACAAAAATGGGTTCCGGGGAGTCCTACAAGTGTGTCTAGGAAGGTTCCAGCTGGGAACGCTAGCCATAAGTGCTTGGTGGATGATTTTGCAAAGTTGACCCTCGTGTGCAAAAAATGCACACTCCCTTACTGAGCAAAACCCTAGTTTCCAAAATGGACCTACAAGGTGACACCTGGGCCATGGGACCGGAGGAGAGGGGCACCCCTAGCACTATCCCGATGTCCTGAATCCAACAAAGTTGACGGTTTGTCGATCCGAGCCACAATCATCATTCTATGGCTCGTTTTATACATTTTTCTCCAATATAACCACCTTCCTACTATTCGTTTTGGTGGATCATCCCATGCTGCATATAGAATCAATATTCTGTTTTTGAAATCCCTTATCATTGTTAAAATCTATCAAGGTCACAGGAGCGCCTACGCCAGCGAAATCTTCAGTTGTAATGACAAATTCCAACGAAGGTTCCACATGTGGTTCATAGTCATTGTCCTCCGCATTCTGCACCCAAAACAAAACACCAATCTTCCCATGAAAACAGAGAAAACATATAATATTATAAAATGACTACTAAAATTGTAACTCAGTAATTACCTGAATCAACTCCATCAGAAAATGCACATCCCCGGTGTATAATTCAGTAGATAATTGTTTAACTGCTTGATGTAAATATTCTGTAAGTGGATTTTCTTTTTCCCCAACACATAACTTGTCTTTCCTGATCTTTTCAATATGTTCCTTGGGGGTCACCATAAATGTCACCAAACACAATCCAGAGTAAAATCCTTTATCACCAAACACAATTCACAGTAGAATCCTGTCGGTAAAAACTGTCATTAAAAAAATAAAAATAAAAACCTAGTTCAGTATAAGCGGACATGAAAATACAAAATAGAGTCACATGGCTCGAGTTACTTGAATCATGATGAATTATTTTTCTTCAATCCTATGCCAATATGATTCCTTGTATTTCTAGGATAATCAAACCCACGACCTAGAGAAACAACTCAGGCTTCTCCTCTATTGTTATGGTTGGCCTCAAATTCGTGAAAGGCCTAAGGATAAGGCCATACTTATCACACTGCAAGATACTCTTGGTCACTTCCAAGATGCAAGAGCCTCTGAACCACTTTTGAAAAATGAATCCTTCGATTCCGGTGGATCCGAGATGCTGGGTTTTAGCTAGAGGACCCCCCACAGCATGTCGCCAACCCCCGGAAACGGTGCCAATGTGCCATCTATGGAGCTAGGGTTTTTCTTAGTGAAGGCCTTTCAAATATTTCTCAAGGGGGTCATTTCTCGTCCGAAGGCTCCTAGGCATGCGTGGACACGTCCACAATGGAAATACGCACCTGTGGGAGCTGACAAGATCCAAGTCTGCTTGTTGGTTTGGGTTCTGTGGCCCCAGAGCAATTCCTCAAAGTGTCCCTAAATGGCCCCGTGGTGCCCAACGAAAATGCCCGTAGCACCCAAACCATGGCTCCGATCGCAAATCCATTGATTTCAATGGATCTAGGGAACCGGGTTTCAGCTAGGGGACCCACCACAGTGTGTCACCAACCCCCAAAAATAGTGCCAATGTGCCATCTCTGGTGCTAGGGTTTTGCTCAGTGAAGGCCTTTCGAATATTTCTCAAGGGGGTCATTTCTCGTCTGAAGGCTCCCGGGCGTGCGTGGCCACCGTGGACACGTCCGAAATGGCCATACTCAACTGTGGGATTAGACGAAACCCAATTCCGCTCGCCGGTTTGGGTTCCGTGCCCTTGAAGCAAATCCTCAAAGTGTCCCCAAATGGCCCTGGGGTGTTGAACCAAGATTTCCATAGCATCCAAACCATGGCTCCGGTCACGAATACGTTGATTCCAATGGATCCAGGACACTGGGTTTCAGCTAGGGGACCCCCCACAGCGTGTCTCCAACTCCCGGAAATGGTGCCAATGTGCCATCTCCGGAGCTAGGGTTTTCCTCAATGAAGGCCTTTCGAATATTGCTCAAGGTGGTCATTTCTCATCTTAAGGCTCCCAAGCATGTGTGGCCACCGTTGACACGTTCGTAATGGCCATACGCTCCTATGGGAGCGGATGGAACCCAAGTCCTCTTGTTGGTTTGGGTTCTGTGGCCTCGGAGCAAATCCTCAAAGCGTCCCTGAATGGCCTCAGGGTGCCCGACTAGAATGCCCGCAACACCCAAACCGTGGCTCCAGTCGCGAATCCGTCGATTCCGGTGGATTTGGGATGCCGTGTTTCAGTTGCCCCCCCGCCCCCACAGCGTTCCGACAACCCCTGGAAAATGTTGATAGAATGCTGATTCCAATTACCAATAATGTCATGAAAAAAGGTATTTTATTCTTATGAAAATCCTAAAGATTGATAATGTTCCTTATCCGGTGAAAATCCCGGATTAGTGGTCATGGAGACTTCCTTTTCATTTGATTCATAATGTGAAGTGATGATTTGATGACCTGACCTAACCATCATTTGATGATGAAGTGCCTCATTGCACTTGTTACCGTGATCTCCTTGAACATGAAACTCTTCAATATCAACCATTTCATCATCACCTAGACATAATGGAATATCATAAATGACCTCCTATTCCAAACAATAAACTAGATCAATATCAGTCAGAGTTCATTGAAAAAATTCATGAAAATATTGTTTTCCTCTTTACAACCCTTAAATTGAACAACTGAAATCTCTGCATCTTCCTCCTTATCATCATTCCCAGACCCAACTAAATTTATGACAGGAAAGTTTTGAATTTATTTTCCAAATTTAAGATCTATAAATAAGTCCAAGTACAAAGAATATATTTTTTGAGAATAATTGAAGCTTTCCTCATTGTCATTTAATAAATTTCCTTCAAAATATGTATGCTCAAGGGAAACATCAGTGAAATTCCGATTCAAAAATAAATTACCAGTTAAAATGAGAGGATTTCATTCGAGATTTGCTTCAGTAGAAGAAGACTCAACACCAACATTCATATTTTCAATAATAATATCATTTATTTCATTTGATCCTTCTTTATGAGTTTTACTAGTTTTGTTTGGAAATCAAGAAACTCCAAGACACCAACTGTAGGTATGTTCTAATTACACTCTTTTACTTGTTCATAGAGTCTACTAGGACAATTTGTTTCCAATTCTAATATATTTTATTCATAAAACTTAATGTATTCACAAATTTTTCAATTTCCTCACATGTCATTTCATTTGGTTCATTCACTATTATGGTGGAAATTTTCTCATGTGAATTTATAATAGGGAATGGAAACATATTTTTTTTGTAAACAACTAGACCCATTGTATATTCCCAAACTAGACTCCTCTACAATATTGTCTCGTAAATCCATTTTTTATGGGTTAATATATCCATTAGAGAATGTTATTTGTTGATTTTGGGGTCCTGGTGGAGGATACCTATGACAACTGTAATCTTTCTCACCATTCATTAAGAATCCATATTCTTTAGGAAAAGAGAGGAAAATCCATATTCTTTAGTCAATTGACTCTTGTATTGGGGGTTTATCACTTTCCCCGAATCCATAGAAAATTGGATTCACCCTCAATATGAAATCATCATTCGACTCATTCTTTCTTCTCCGGATTCCCTCAAGCTTAGCACACAACTCTTCATAATCATAATTCTCATGTGTAGCTATAAATACTTCCATGAAATTTCTCTAGCTATGAATAGACTTTGGTGGTAGTGCTTTATATCGTGTTTGAACTTGTACTTCTAATGTGAGGGTAAACAACCTACAAACTACATTATCTTGAATAATCTTGAGGTTTTAATGTGTAATGTCAAATTTATTAATATGCATGAATGTAGAGGTTTTCCCTTCACCATCAAAATCAAAAGTTGAGAAGAGATCAATTTTCTTCATTGGAATGCTTCCTAATGGCCTTGGTGAACTAAAAGCAGGTTCCAATACATGGATATGGAGAAAAGCCATTAATAATTAATTCAATCTGTTGGGCCCCTCCTCTAGGGTCTTTCCTGTTTAACCTGAAACTCAACCACTTGATACAAAAGAGATTAGAAAGCATAACGACTGGATAAATAAACTAAATAAATGAATAAACTAGCAAATTAAAACAAACCATAACCATAACCAGCAAAGCTCGTTTAACCATAGGCGAAGCAACCGTTAGCTTCGCCACCCAACCATAGACTCATGCTTTTAGTCGCATGGCCTCCCCCAAGCTTTGGGTCGTAGAGCTCACACACGTTTTTCAGAAATCCAGCTTGGGTTTCACTTCCCACCAGGATTTCTTAGCCAAACCCTTAGATAGCAGCAAGTCTTTGAGGCATTCGAAAATTATGACAATCGTCCAAATTATGGGCCCCTTACCCATTCCCTAAGCCTTCCTTATAAAGGAAAATCTCCTGCGACACATGTTGCTTCATGCATAATTAAATATTTTTAATTAATTATTTAATTAAAACACTCACCCATCCAAGTGTCAGTTTCTCTGGGAAGTGCACCTACATCCCTAAGTTTGCTCTAGTTTGTCCCCCATATATTTTAATCAACTCCTAGCTTTTAGTTGACTAGGTGTCTAATCTTAGGATTCTATTTTTCTCCTAAATAATGATTTCTATTATTTTAAATGCTCAACAAAAACAACTATTCATGTGCAAATGTCTAAACTATTTTTTTTTTTAATGCATTTGCTAAGTACTAATCTAGAGTTATTCTCCTAAGTTTTTATGCAGTTTAATTTAACAATCAAACTCACTAGGATCACGGTGCCGTGCCGTTGGGCTCCTGGTTCCTTAACTTTAATTCTCTGACATGGCACCACTCCGTCGGGTCCAGTCATCCATGGTTTCAATTCCTTGGCATGGTACCGCATCGTTGGGTCCTTGCGTTCCTTCTTTCATTTCTCGACAGGGTACCGGATCGTCGGGCCCTTCTGCCACCATCTTTCCGTTTTGACTTGCGGGAACTCTTGTAGGGATTTTAGGAATCGTTACCATCCATCCTCCGTCTACATGCTATCTAGGGACTAATGGCGCTGAGGAGTGAGTCCGTTCTCACTGCGCGCCCCTCAACTCGTACGTGACCAGCTCCGTCGTGGCCTACCTCGTACGCTCTCACGCATTCCTCTTGAGCAAGCGGATCGGTGCTTATCTGCTCATGCGTGGTATTCTTGTCGGAAGTCGACATTGTCGTCGCTCCCCCTGTGTGTGATTTACCCGTACTCTACGACCCTTCATATTCCTTTGTGTGTCTTTCGGTGAACCGTTTCACCTGTCGCTACACACATTTCTCACAAACATAAATCATTATTTTATTGATTTACAATCAATCGTAATCATAAATATACTCAAAATAAAATCAAAGGATTATTTTATTAATGTTTCAAACAGTCGGGTCACTAAGCAAGTGCCCTCAATGTCTACAGTAGTCTAGGGGCACTACATACACCCCTACTTATTTAGAACTTCGTCTCGAAGTTCAGAATAAATTCGGAAAGCTATGACGCATCTCAGTTGTGTCCTCTTAAGTTACAAAGCTAGGGTTGTAGCTGTCCTACTATACTTTGACTTGACCAATCAAGGCTAAGCATTTAAGCAAGAACTGATTAATCAATTATCCCAGTCCACACATATAATTCAATTCATTAATTTATTTATCAACTATAGTCATGCACATCATCAGGTGATTCTCCCTTATTAAGACACATCCTAACTCGAAGGGCCACTTTATTGAAGTCTGTTACGCTGGGTCACTCGACAGGTGCTCTTAAAGTCCATAGTCATTTTAGGGGCATTACACATACGCTTCCCCGAGTGAGCTGAAATGGCTTCACCCATGCGTGGATTGCTAATCCATGGTCGATAGTCAGTCGTCGTACCCCTATGTGTTCTTTCCGTTCTTATGACCCCTATGATTCCATTGTGGATCAGTTGGTAAATCATCTTACCTGCTACTGCACACACACACACTCAAGCGCACATTAGTAGCGCTGTACTATGAAATATTTCATCATCCATCATAATATCTCAGTCAATCGAGCATATATTTCATTCATCATTTTCTCTCAATCAGTAAATCATATCTATCATTCATCATTCTATCTCAATCAGTCGAGCATATCCAACATTCAGTCATTCTATCTCAATCAGTCGAGCATATCTAACATTTAGTCATTTTATCTCAATCAGTCAAGCATATCAAACATTCAGTTATTCTATCTCAATCAGTCGAGCATATCTAACATTTAGTCATTCTATCTCAATCAGTTGAGCATTCATTTATTAATTAAAGTAATAGTTTCTATAACTGTCGTTCAAGCATTTTCAAAGTAAATTCAAATGGTTCGTGTTTTACTTAGCCGGTTCATTTCAAAACTAGTACCTCATTATTCTAAACAGTTAAGGTACTGAGGCGGGCATTACAGGCACTGAAATCAAAAGCCTGACTTTATACCCACCTGCCTGACCAAGCTTAGAAGCTGAAACTCCACTTTGGGTGGATTTGGAGGAGGAAGAAGTTGTTCAACCATTACTAACGATAGGGAGAGACTTAAATTTTAAAGATGAAATGGAGGATGATGCCATTAATAGTTTCATCAGTGAGCCCACGTCTGTCAATAAGCATGTCTATCAGATTCTGGACAGTACATTAGATGAGAAAGAACAAGAGAATCTTACGGAAGAAACTTTAGTCAGTGATGCAACCATAATTCCAGTACTTAAAAATTTGAAAAGTGTCCCAGTTGAAATTGAGCCAGGGAAAGCATTGAACATCAGTCCTAACCTTGTTCCCAATGAGCTGGAACAACTGATCACTTTGCTAAAAAAATACAAAGGAGATTTCGTCTAGGAATACACAGATATGAAGGGCATTCCTTCTAATCTGTGCACACATCACATTTACATTAAAAGCAACTCCCGGCCAGTGTGTCAACCACAACGAAGGATGAATCCAAACCTAAGGGATATAGTGAAAGAGGAGATCCAAAAACTTCTAGAAGCAGGGTTTATATACCCAATCTCAGACAGCGAGTGGGTTTCTCCAGTCGTGATTGTACCCAAGAAGAATGGGAAATGGAGGGTCTGCGTGGACTACAGAGAATTAAACAAGGCGACGCAGAAAGACCACTTTCCCCTTCCTTTTATCGATCAGGTCCTTTATACCTTGTCTGGGAAAAAGTATTTTTCCTTTCTGGATGGCTTTAGTGGGTACAACCAAATCCAGATCGCTCCAGAAGATAAAGACAAAACCACTTTCACCTATCCCTAGGGAAATTTTGCTTACAGGGTACTTCCTTTCGGATTGTGCAATGCACTAGCCACATTTCAAAGAGCAGTGATTGGCATCTTTTCGAAAATGGTAAATGACTACATGGAGATTTTCATGGATGACTTCACTCCATATGGTAGTAGTTTCGAAGAAGCACTGAAAAATTTTGAGAAGGTTTTGAAACGCTGTGAACAAAGCCAGCTATATTTAAGCACTGAAAAGTGCCATATGATGATGGGCAAAGGCGTAGTTCTGGGACACTTCATCTCCTTTGATGGTATCCAGGTAGACCCCTCAAAAATTAAGGTAGTTGAAAATATACCAACTTTTGGAACACAAAAGGATGTACGTAGTTTCTTAGGGCATGCTGGGTATTATAGGAGATTCATAGAAAACTTTTCCAAACTTGCCTCTCCTTTATTTACCTTGTTGATGAAAGATGCACAGTTCATTTGGAATGATGCATGCCAAACAACGTTCACGAAACTTAAGAAAAGGCTATCTACAGCACCCATCTTACGAGGTCCCAATTGGGCTCTGCCTTTTCACATATCCTCAGATGCTTTAGACACTGCCATTGGAGCAGTCTTAGGACAGCAGGAAGGACATGCCCCATATGCAATTTACTACATTAGCAAGAACCTAGCCCCTACTGAAATGAACTACACTGTCACTGAGAAGGAATTCCTTGCCATAGTCTATGCCATCAATAAATTTAGACATTACATTACTAGATACTCTACCTTTGTGCACACTGATCATCCAGCCATAAAATATTTAATGAACAAACCAATTACAAATGCTAGAGTTACTAGATGGTTGTTACTATTACACGAATTTGATATCACAATTATTGATAGACCAGGGAAGGAAAACGTTGTTGCAGATTTCTTATCTCGACTGACTAACAGTGATGAGAATTTACCAGTCGAAGATTCCTTCTATGATGAACATTTATTCGCAGTATTAGGTCATTCCCCTTGATATGCGGATATTGCTAACTTTTTGGCTGCAGGTAAGCTTCCAGCACATCTGTCAAAGAGAGAAAGAAGAAAAATTATACAACAGAGTGCTCGATATTGTTGGATTGATCATCATCTTTTCTGCACAGGATTTGATCTGGAAATCAAAAATGTGTAAGAGAAGATGAAATCTTCAGTATTTTAAAAGATTGCCATGATGAACCCCGTGGGGGACACTTTGCTAACAAAAGGATAGGTCATAAGGTTTTAAGGATGGTTTATTTTTGGCCTTCATTGTTCATAGATGTAAAAAAATACGTTCAGGCCTGTGACAGCTGCCAAAGGATGGGCTAGCCAAACAGATTAGATGAGATTCCTCTTCAGCCACAGCTTGTGGTTGAACCATTCGATAGATGGGCTCTAGACTTTGTAGGGCCTATCAACCCTCCCTCAAAATAGAAAGTTCACATCTTGGTTTGCACCGACTACATGACCAAATGGGTGGAAGCTGTGGCCTTGGTCAAAGCTAATGATCAGGCTATGATTGATTTCCTATATGAAGAAATTTTTACTCGATTTGGAGTACCCAAGGAAATCATTACAGATGGTGGACCACAGTTCGTGTCTCACAAATTGGAAGCACTCTTACAGAAATTTCATATTAAGCACAAAATAACCTGGTACAAAACAAGGTCATCGAGGTTATTTTAACGAAAACAGTGAAAAGCCATCGTAAGGATTGTGCTGAGAGACTTCCAGAGGCACTATGGGCCTATCGCACTACATGGCGTAACACCACTGGTTTTTCCCCTTATGAGTTGGTGTATGGTAAGAATGTTGTTTTCCCAATTGAATTTGAAATTAGAACTTTGAAAACAACTGTAGAAGCAAACCTTGATTTATCAAAAGCATAGAGGGACCGACTGAATCAGCTCAATGAGTTGGATGAGAAGCGCACAACTGCAGTACATCATACAACTTTAATCCAACAACAACACTCCAAGTGGCATGATCGATTTATAAAGAAGAAAGTCTTTCGAGAAGGAGACTGGGCTCCGTTGTATGATTCACGGTTTAAGAGGGATTTTAAAGGCATGTTACGCACCCGCTGGCTGGGCCCCTATAAGATAGATCGGGTATTTGATAATGGAACAGTCTGGTTGATCACCATTGATGAAAACAAGACACCACCATTTGCAATTGGTCATCGGCTGCGACTGTATCACAAACCAATCTCAAAGCATGCCTTCGTTTCACATGTTGCAGCTGATCCAAAATATCAGTTAACGCCGAGGCAGGGATTTTTCTCAACCCCTGTGCATTCCTAAGAAATGCAATCTCCACACATACTTTGTACATAAATAATTGTTTCTTTTCATTCTGTATTTTATCTATTTTTCATTTTGCACTTGATCGAGTTTTGTTTTGAAGAGCTGTGCGCAGGAATTAACTAGCGGAGCAGCAATTGTGACTGGGCCAGATGATTGCAGGCACCTTACGTTGTTTTCCTGATCTAATAAATCTCTTTGAAGATGGATGATTTGTTAGATTTCAGTATCTAGCTACAAAAATTTCCTATTACTCCCTTCTGCACAGCTACGACTCCTTACCTTGTTCATTTTCCAAATTCAGCAGTTGCGACTCCGCTATTTTCAACCATTTTTTAGCAGCCGCGACTCCGCTACTTTTGCCCATTCCGCCAAGGTTTGCAGCTGTGACTCCGCTATTTTCATTCATTTCATTTTTTTTCTATACAGCTGTGACTCCGCTACTTTTTCCCATTCCTCCAAGTTTTGCAGCTGTGACTCCACTATTTTCATTCATTTCATTTTTTGTTTCCGTACAGCTGCGACTCCACTACTTTGACCATTTCCGCTAAATTTCATAGCTGTGACTCTGCCAATTTTCCTACTCTCCGAATGATGACGCCAATAATGATTCAATCGGGCGTCAGTTTAAATTGCTTGCTACACAAGATCCAATCACAGTCCACCACGAAGAAAACTATTGGGATGTCTTGGGTATCTGTCAGCTCGGGTGGCGGTGGCCACATCCTTTCAGCACATATGCATTTATGCTCATTTTAACGAAGGTGATGGCGAAGGCAGATTTTGATGATTAATTCACGGTTGAATGCATAACACAAAGGTATGGATTCAAACCTTTTACATGATTTGTAAGGAAATTAAATACGGTAATAATGATTATGCACTGTTTTAGTCCTCGATTAATGAACTTGTACCATTCAACCACCAGGGAATGTGTGAGAGTCACGTTTGTATCTATTAAATTCCAGGCACCTTACCTGATTCGTACTGAAATGCCCCAATTATGCCAATTTTCCATAACTGTCTCATCTCACCGGGATTTCATACCTGTGCCGAGTTTCCTAAAATACCCAATTTCGAATTCTAACGATCCTTTGCATGTTCGTATGCTGCAACTCCCATGTCTATACTGGTAATTTCTATATTCGTTCTGAATTTTGAGGAGAGGTTGATATGGGTAACCCAGTCCGACATGAACCCGTGAATACAGAAGCTGTGCATGCCAATGCATAAGTTCTTAACATTTTCACAGCAGCAGGTTGGATCGAATATTTTGAACGGTTGAACGGTTTCCACACAGAAACCGCATTATATGTCACCCTTAATCTGACTGATACTCACTCTAGGGTCAGAGGACTATGCGTGGATGTTACAGAGGAAATTAGCTCAGAAGTTACTAGCTTACCCAGGTTGGAAATAAGTCATTTGGACGGAAGGCACATAATGCGACTGTTGTGAGATAATTTCTGGCAGTTGGGGAGAATGTTCGTCGAAAGAGCCATGGGTTAGAATTGGCATCATTACCATGACCCTGAGATCAAGTGGCAATCTTCGTGAAGAGATACATCTCTTGTGAAGGTAGGTACCAAAATGTTTCCTTCTCTGAAATTACCTTATTGTCTCACTTATGCCATGGAAATTTAGTAAATATGCCATTTTATCTTTTTAAAGCCCTGTAAACCATGGCTAGATATGCAAAAATAGCCCAACACCTAGTTTCCTCCCTTACCAATCACGACCTAATTAAATTGTTAGTTTTGAGGGCCCTTGCATGCCACAATTTAACATAGGAGCAATCTCTTGCTGGGTTTGGGGCGATTAGAGAACCTGCATTAGAAGTGGGGAGTATTGGAGCAGGAGAAGAGGACCGAAGTTCCTTGAATCCAGTTGGGGGGGAGGTTGGAGCATCAGAAAACCAGAATGAGAATGAAGATGAGGTAAATATGGGGGAAGCTGCAACAACAGCTAACCCTGTTGCTGAAGAAATGAGGATGGAAACCATGGCACCAGAGGCAGTGACCTTAGAAGCCACAACAACATCTAACCCTACAATAGAAGAAATAGACCCAATTGAGATTGCAATAAGGGTGGCGGTTGAAGTATCTGAGATGGCATCAGTTACAGTACTGGTAGAAGAAGCTGAAACTAGAGCAGTTGTTAAAGCTGCGACAATTGAAGCTGCAAATGCAAAAGTAGAAATTCAGGAGGAAGAGTATCAGGCAGAAGCAGCAAGAGAAGGAAATGTGGAAGTTTTGGATGTTGTGTCCTCTCCTGAGATAAGAGGGACCATTATTGAAGAGGAGAAGACTAAAGAAAAGACCCCTGTGTCAAAGAAATGAAGAAAAAGGCTAGAGAACAAGGGTTAGACACCCATTGCAGCAAAGAAAAAAAAAACCAAAGTTGTCATAGCATCAGTAGTAGTAGGCAGTGAAAACACCCAGTGGGAATGGTGAGGAAAATAAGGACTAGATCGACTGTAACAGAAGAAGCAGCTATAACAACAGAAGAAGCTGTAATAATAGAAGCAACAAAGATATTAGAAGCAATTAGAGAATAATTTGAATTACCTATGACTGAGGCATCACCTGTAACTGGGGTAGATATAGAAATTCCCATGTTAAACCCCAAGTCACTCACTGCTACACAGGAACCTCCCATAAAAGAACCCCAAATTGAAAATCTCCTGTTCGAAAATGAATTATTAAAGGATGAGGTGCATACACTGTGGACTGAGTTGGAAATATGGAAGGAAGTAGTTGGGAAATAAGCAGAAAATAATTTAAACACATTATTGGATGCTGCAAATTCATTAGAAAATTCATCTTTTGCATTGGAAAACTAGGAACAAGGAGAGATTGTTTTCCCAGGGTGTGGAGACATATTCTTTGCAGCAGGGCATAGATTTACGGTGTTGGAATTTGTATCACAAAAACATGCATAGATAGAGCAGGAGGAAGAAAAAGCACCAGAAATAGAATTGATGGGGGAAAATGAGCCAAAAATTGAAGTGATCCCTGATTTGAACATAGGAGATGAAACAGTGCAGTCCCAGCCATCAGGGGATACCGAATTAATTCAGGACCAGTCTCATCAGTCAGAGGGATTTGAGATAACCCAGGAACAATCTCAGCAGTTTGAAGAAATTGAAAGGAAGGGGGTTGTTACACAAGAACCAACACCCTTGAAAATATATAGTGAGGCTGCAACTCAGACAACAACATTTGGCATCAAGGATCAAGAATAAAACAAGGTTACACAAGAACCAGTGTTTTCAAAAACATTTGCTGAAGTTGAAACACAAACTAAGATGGCTGAGGTTGAAATGGAAAGAAATGATGTTGTCACACAAGAACGAGCAGTGCTAAGAACATTTGCTGATACTGTAACACAAACTGAGATGGCTGAGGTTGAAATGGAAAGAGAGGATGATGTTACACAAGAACCAACATCCCCAAAATTAATTGTTGAGACTGCATTGCAGGATCATGCCACTGCAACACCAATGGAGGATGAAACTGTTACATTGCCAAAGCAAAATGAGGAAGCTAGTACAGCGGGGGACAAGGTAGAAATACAGTTTTCTCAGGAAGTAATTGATCTAGACTCTGATGATGAAAAGGATGTAGAGAATATGATAATTCAACGGATAGAGAAGAAGATTCTCTGGTTGAATCTTGAGTTAGAAAAATGGCATAAATACATTGCTTAGTGCAGGACAGGGATGATTTCTCTTCAGGAGCATAGGAATACCATCAGGGAGTTGAGGGAAAAGTGGGCTGAGGAGTTATTCTTCTAGAAAATCCGGTGGGAAAAATTTCAAGAAAAGTTGGAAGAATTGAAGAAACTTAAGATCCTGAAGTAAGAAAAAGATCAAATGTATACTCTCCTACCCTGTCTTTCTTCACGAGAAGACAACTTTATTTAAATTGAGGGCTCTGAAGGAAGGGAGATTATTTGATCTAGCAACAACTGCCCAATTCTTAGAAAATTTTATAGGAAGTGACTTTGAGGATCAACATTTGTTGTGTGAATTATATTTACATGATAGGGGTTGTTACATTGACTCTCCTTCCAACCCTTTGCCCTATTTGGGGGATGTTCAGCTGAGGGCATTTGCCTCTTTTGTCATCAACCATGTAAAATGGTGAGATGATTTAGAAACTATCACAAAGAATGAGGAGTCTACTCTCTATATTAGGGGTGAACCTCGAGATCCAAGAGAACTCATAGAAAATCATGTTGGATCTGAGTCAGGGTTCCTGAAATTGCCCAATACTTTGAAAATTTGTGATGGAAAATACTCACTCCCTGTGTCCCGATGATTCTCAATATGCAGCAGCCTGCTCTAGAGGGTAGTGAATACAGATGGATATATTATTCTTCATCTGTAAAGGAAAGGGACCCATACTGCTTTGAGAATTTCAAGCAAGCCTTGACAAGGGTTCTTAGATATGTGCAGTGCATGGAAAAATATGGACCTTGGTGGATTGGACTAAGATTCGGATTCCCCCTCATATGGCTTCCCGTGAGTCCCGAAAGGAACAACTATGCTTTGACTGAAGAAGAAGAGAAGCTGTGTTGGGAGAAATGGACAGCCTACTATGGGTTTGTGCCTCATGGGGAAACACCAGAATTTTCCTACAATCTCACCACTCTCCACACATACAACTCAGACTCAGATTCAGACTAATGGAGGTTGTTGCATGAAGACATGCAATCAGATAGTTGGGGGGAGATGTTGGGTTCGAGAATTGTCCCTTTTTGTCCATCCTTATTACATCATTTTTCTATGATTACATCCTATTTTCACAAGCCATATATATGCCTTTCCTCCAGATCAACCAATAATATTGACAGGTATAATTCATTATTTCTTTATTCATTTTATGCCTAAGATTGTTAAGGTTCTGGATTCTAGTCTTTGATTTATGCTAACTTGTGTGATTTCATTTAGTCAAAGTCTAAAGCATAGGTGTATCAGCCAAATGGTGCCAATTGTTACTCTTCAAGGCTCGATTCCTCATATTCCAAAGAACAGCGCATCCCTCCATGTGAAGCTGTAACAGGTCCCCGCTGAAACAGAACATAGATGCAACAGACAGGTCGCATTCCAGTTTGATAAATCCGTTGATCCATTGATTGCTAGAGTAACAGCATCCTTCATGATTAATGGCCTGTTGATGCCTCAAAAATTGTAGCATCAATCAGCAAGGGATTCTCCCCAGTAAATATCCGAATTAGATTATTCACCATTTGGTGTGGGGAATCCATTCAGTTAACAGTTTCGGCTACCGTAAGATTTAAATATTCTGTTTCTTTACACCAGTTGCGGCCCGGTTCACCGTTTATGTATTTTATCTTTAAAGATGATATGAAATTTCCCTAAGCTAAGTGCAGGTAATTAACCTAAATTCATCTAAGACTGTGTAAGGAAATCTATTCTATCCTTGCAAGGAGCAAACTGTAAAGATGAGTCATGCACCGAGAGAAACACCTAAAGATCATACAGATAGCCATTTAATCATAAAGATACATCTACAGTAGGATATAACAGATATTAAAGATAGATTTAATTCAGTTAATACAGTCCATTACTCTTTTGAGAAAACACATCTTTTCACAGGAAAGCATAAGAACATTCATTACACAAAAACAATTCAAGATAGCAAGGAATGATCTCACAGCAATATGCAGATGACACAGGAATAATCCAGCACACATTTGACATATCTTCCAGGAAAAAATGCCTTCTCCCAGGCTTTCATTAGGAAAAAAATCGATTTCTTGGAGCATGTAGTAAAGTAGTTCATGTACAAGGAAGAAAAATCTTTCACTTGCCAAAAGTCCCTTCTCTATCTTCTATTCCTTTATATATAGCTTTACAAAATGCTCCTTGAGCTGCCAAGTGTACCCTAAAACTCAGAATTCTTTGATTTGTCATTTAATGTCTAAAATATAGAATTGGGATGATTCATGAAGACCCCCTTACACAAGAGACAAAAGAAAAGGACAGTTGTCTTTAAAGACATTATACAATTAAAAACTTTCCAGCTACTTTTCAAAATCGAGTAAGACAAATTATTGTCCAGCTGGCCCTGTTGTTTCATTGGGTCGCTCCTCTTCTGTTGACTTGTTCTCTCCAACAAGATCGCTTGCATTTGCAGCCTTATTTACTTCTTCAATATAACTGGCCCATTGACGTATTTACCTTAGTATTGTTTTACTTCTCGCTGAGATCATTACTTTCTGTGCTATCTCATGCTTGCGCACGTCTGATTTGATATTTGTTACCTATGCGACCGCCTCTTGTGCAATATTTTCCAGGAAATAAGTATGAACAACAGTTTGTTCGATAAATTGATGGAGGTCCTCTAGGGTTATACCTTCTATTTTCTTCAGATAATCCAACTCTGAGGTCAACTTTCCTTGCAATTCTGCCAAGCGCGATTCCTTCTTAGGAAACTCATAAAGATTATGAGGTAGAACCATATGTCACTTTCCGTGGGCTTCCCATATTTTAGGGTAGATAACGTGGCATTTCTTGATGGTTTTCCCGATTTCAGTACTCAATCTACTACCGCACCTCAGGCAGAATTCGAGGACTCCTGTGTTCATATCGAATTCTTCAACTGTTGTATCCTGCAGGTTCGAAGGGAAACCAGATTTCCCTTTCCTCCATTCAAACTGCTCTCCAAGTTTTGCCACATGTTGTTCATATTTTTCCCTTAATCTTAGTGCTTCAACCTCGATAGAAGTCATCTTTGTGATCATTTTTTTCATACTGCAGACTTCTTCTGTAATCAACACTAGCAGTTGATGAATTCTCTCCTATACTTCACAAGCTCGCTTGTAAAACGTGGCTAGATCTTCTTTCGTTTTATTTGCCTTCTCAAGTTGTTCTAATAGTTCAGCCTTTTCTTGCATCAATTCTTCGAATTAAGGTTTGAAGAAATTAACCTGTTGAGCATTGTTGGCCTCAAGTTTTTCCAATTTTGATATACGAACTTTCAAGTTCTTTTGCTCATCTTCTGATATTGCTAGTTGCATTTCCAGTGAATTCTTCTCATTTTCAAGCCACAGGGATTTCGAAGTGGTTTCTTCCTGTTCTTCTACGAGCTCTTTGTATTTCCTTTTTAGTTCATTGCTTTCTAATACCTCCTTCTTTATGTCAGCTTTTATCTTGAAACACAACTCTCTGTAGTTCTTAACAGTTTCAACCAAACGATCGACATTGGCTTTGCTTGCTTGGGATGAAGCTACGGTGCATCCTTCCTGGAATGACAGAACGATGTCAGTCCCTTGGATGAGTGTGGTATTTGATACTCTGAATTCATATAATTCCTCCCCAATTTCCATTTTCCTTACTCTTTTGTCAATAATATCCCTTTTCCGTTCATGAAAATAGACAGAATCTAGGTTGGCCACTTCGCGTTGCTTTCTGGGATTGTATGGGGTCAGTGCTAATTCTTCAGTAGAGACAACCCCTTCATGAGATATCCCTGGTTGGGTTGTCTTTGATGTACCCAAGTCCATGGCCTCTAGGCTGGGCGGGTTTTGTTCTGGAATTTTCTCCGCTTCTTCCTTTTCTTGCCTCTCTACCAGTGCTGCCAGCTCTGCTTCCTCCACCAAGAGTCTTTCTTCTTCTTCTTCTTGTAATTTAGTATTTTGTTCTTGGAGGATTATGTCTTCTTCTTCTCTCAAAGATTTTGCTTCTTGCTCTTGTTTTATTTTAGCAACTTCCTCTTTCTTTCGCCTTTCGGCTAGCACTGCTTTTATCCTGTTTGCCTCTTCCAGCAAGGTTCTGTCTTCTTGCTGCAACTTGATAGATTTCTCTTGCTGAATTCTTGCTGCTTCTTCTTGTTGTAGTTTGGTAGCCTGTTCTTGCTGAATTCTATCTCTTACCTCTGGTTCTATGTCTTTCGAAACTCCTGATTGTGATGTTGTTGCCTCTCGCTCCAGCTGTACCAGACCAACAGGCTTGGGAGTAGTACTCTTTACGCTTTTCTTCTTATAATTCTTCCCTAACGCTGTTAAGTTCCTTGCGCTACAAAAAAAGGATTCCTCTTGGTCCCAGGCATGAGCATATTCAAAGGAAGTTTTTACTTCGAGGCAGTGTTTAGCCACATTACCACAAGGGGCATGCCTCCTGTGAAACTTTGTGCCGAAATGAAATGCTTCCAAGTCACGAATATAGTTTTCTCCCTCTTTTTCCCTTGGGAGGCTGTATGCGCCAATAGTGAAATGCATTGGGGGATATATCCCTTCCTTCCTTTCGGTGAGGAATCTACTGATTCCACCAATGCTGAAGGGTTTTCTTAATGCTTCCTTGTGTATCACAAAACCAGTAACATATATGGGAAGCAGAAAAGAAGCTACGGATCCTCCACTCATATGAATGTAGGTGCCTTCTTGGGCATGGTAATAATCACCAAATGCTTCAATAATGGGCATGGCATTCTCTGACATGCAATCTGGTTCTTCTACAAAAATAAGTTGATATAAGGGCATGATGAACTTCTCGCAAACATGCTTGTAGTAGTTCGCATACTTGCTCGCCCACATCGGTTGATAGGCCATGAAGATATGTGTTTCCTTTCTGTTCCATGAAAAAACCAAGTCTGGGAAGGTGTGCTTGCTCAACAAGCAGTCTATCAGATAAGAAGACATAAAGAATTATGCTTTCTTCTGAATCATTCCTCCTTGGGTGGAGGTTAACTGTGATTCCATGCTTTTTGAAATTATATTGGCCCAATTGAAAATGGTACCGGACATGGCTACATGGTACATTAATGGTACCCAGCCAAGCTTGAAGATGTTTCCATTTGGCATGCCGAAGATCCGGCTCTACATCAAAACAATGATTCTATAAGGGGTCTTCAGGAGGTTGCTCTCATATTCATTGGTCTGCCTTTGTCGTAATTTCCTATCAATTATCATCATCTTCCTAGCATAAACCAGAGGGTCCATGGAGTGTTCTACTATCCAGTTGTTGTCCAACCATGCTCTTGACGGGGGTAGTCTATAAGCGGCTGTGATATGTTCACGTGCGAACAACGCCGGATTCATTCGATTCTTGTCATTTATGAACCTGGTGTCAGTTTTGACATGAGGGATCAGCCATCCAAGGACCTCGGAACATGGAAATAGCTCAGGTCGGGTTGCTGCTTTGTGGAGACAGGACTTCTTGATGTTCGTATACACCAAAGTATCATCTACAGAGGCATTAGGGTATTCCTGATCTCTAATGAATCTATATAAATCACCCCACTGAAACTCTGGAGCATAGCTTCCTGGAGGTACATTGGTGGTACCTTGCGTATCAGCGAACATGGTCTCAAGTGAAGTATCTAGCAGGATCTCCATGTATGAATCTGACTCTACCTTTTGCGTGGCCTTCTTCCTTGCAGATCTTCTATGCATATCAAACCTGCGTCAATAAGGTAGCACGAATAAAGGTTTGGCATATTCCTAAGAAATTAACACTACAGACATCACCTAGTTATTGAAAATAATTGATAAGCAACATCAGGTAAGTCTTTCAACTTGAACATCATTTAGAAAGATGGAAGCAACTTAAAATGATGCAAATCTATGGAACCGTTTAATAGTAAGTATATTCAATATAAAACTGGAAGTTTCCAATCGTCCTATTCGTTAATGACTTGAAATAGGAGAATTGTCGTATAAGTGCTAACTCAGAATTACATGGGAATTGCCATTGTAGTGGGAGGCAGGAGACCAACACATATTATGATTCACAAGTGCAGGAGTTATTTGATCAGAACTTCGAATTAATGCTTATGCCTCAGATGAATGTAGGTGTGAGCGGGGTTTTCATCCTATGCTACTGGAGGTACTTCTTGTTGGCGGTGTTTAACACAGAACCAGGAGGACGCGGTCTTGTCATGATGGCTCCTAAAAACACTCAAAGGAAGGCGACTTGGTTTGAATTTTTTTGGGGTACGTATTGAAGAAGTTTCTTCAATAATAGTCACGAAGGTAGCAGGAATGGATGGTGCTACGTGCGCAGGGAGAGCTTCTCACAATTCTGCACCAAAATTGGCATGGTGAATCAATGTTTAAGGGTATGCGGGGAAACCACAACAAGTGCATGGCCGAGGAGGAACACAAAATACCATGGGTGACTTAAACAACTGTATATGGAAAATATTTCATTCTTTAAACTATCAAAAGACAAGCCTGAAACAGTGTTATTCCTTGTAACAAGTAAATGGAGGGGAAGAAGACTACCTGGTGCCTTCAAAGTGGTTTCCCGTGGTCGACATGTCTACCCAGGCGAATAAGGAAATGCCAAAGCGTCCACTGTCTGATCCTGGAAGCTTTCTCGGCTTGAGAACAATGAGTGGTTCGAAACTCCGTTCTATGCATATATAGGAGGAAAGTTAATTCCCCATGGGTGAATTAATGTGATTTTGGTGGGCACGGGGCTTGGCGCAGTGGTGTATTAATGCCGCACAAGCCGAATTAAATGGCTTCACCAACCCGACGTAACTTTTGTGCATGTAACGGTGGTGATTTATGCAGCATCTTGTTGTGTCGAGTGGTGTTTTGGTCTTAGGATATCCACGACGGGAGGGCAAGAGAGGATTAGGTCTTGTGTCCAAAAGATGCACCCATAGGAAGGGAAGAGGGGCGTGAAAGTCAGGCGTCGATTTTAGCTTTAAAACTGCGGGCAATGGCGGAGAGCTTCGACTTAATTCTTGCGATGAGATGATGCGGCAACATGGCGCAGATTTTATGCCTAAACATTGCACGGAAAGCGGCTATTTAAGGGACTCATTGGCGCAAAAGGAAAATGAGGATAAGACCAACATTGTGACTTTGGGCGCAAAGTTAAACCTGCACTTTGTGCTTTTAGCGCACCTTGAAAAATTAAAATTGCGCTTTGTATTTAAAGATAGAAAAAATGCTTTAGCCGGAAAGATGAAAACTTTTGGAGAAGATCAATACTTAGAAAAAAGTTGAAAGAAAAAAAATGGCTAAGTTTTGAACAAAAAAAAGCTTCAAAACAAAACTAAAAGGAGGGGCCCCAAACAATTTTTTTTTTTTTTTTGGGGGGGGGTGTTGCATCAACAACACAGCCTCATTCAATGCGGTTGTAATAGTTTAGCTGTAACTCTGCAGCATGAAGATCAGTGATCTTCATTGCTGCACAATTTTAGTGGATCACGAACTGTATTCTCCATGTATAAATATGAGAAGGCTCTTGTAGCCTAGGGTTGGACAATTACCATTTTGTATTATCTGTAACAGAGAGATGAGACTGTTGATTTCCATCATTAATATAAGAGCACAGTTCTTCATTTCTATGTCTTAATTTGTGGTGATTCACAACATCTTTGTTAGAAGGCCAAGGCCCGCCTTCTCACAGAGATAGTCGATTTAAGTAGGTAGATTAATCTAGTTTCTTTTATGTTGTGTGGTCAGGAATTATTCTAGATGTTACTGTTAGCTACAATGGAGAATTTATACTAGCATCTCCTTTGGCAGTTTATGATCGCATCATGAATAGCTGTAACAGAGTGGTGTGACAATCGAATGTGTAGGTTAGTTCAATTTAAATGCATGTGTGTTTTAATCAGTTGTAACAACCAAGCTCAGTCCCAATATCTTTCAGTCATTTATGCTTTCTAGGATTTCCAGTAATTATCAGCTTAGAGTTCAAGCTTATGTTTAAGTTCTGGTTGTTGTTGTATCTTCAATTGATTCATTAAAATAGGCAGCGTGTGTTTGAGTAACAGTAGCTACTGGATGGATCATTTTGGTAAAGATTGAATATTGTAGTTTGATAATTAGAGGTTTTAACTTCTTGCAAAAGTAATCTAGTTCAATTCTATTCTTAGATTAGTAACTGCTGCTAGGTTGATTTCTGTAGGGAGATAGCTGTAATTAAATTCCTAGATGTGTGAGTAGATTAGTTTTCTTTAAGGAATGAGTTTGGCTGAACAGATAGGTAGGATTATTATCTCCATTTAGTTAATCAACTGCTTGACATGTTTATGCATAGATTGTGCTTATTGCCATTGAAATAAAAGACATACACTGGGTTGACATTTTATATTGAGCAGCCTGTGTGTTAGTTGTAATTAATTGTCATATAGGGTGACCAACAGTAGTGTTACAAAGTTTTGTTTTGGGGTGAAGTAATTAAGGGGGAGAATGTTGGAAGTGGTTAATTAGTCCACCGCTTGATTGTTGGCCATTGAAATTCCCAAGGGACATCACCTCCACAAAGATTGAAAGGACATCACCGCCCAGATTTAATTTATTTTATTTTTTAAAGTCATCATCAAATCCATAATTAAATGAAGACATAAACCGCCTTAGAATTTTTTACTGTTCAAATCTTTGAAGAGGCCTCCACTGCCAAACCGATTTAAACATCAAAGTTGAAGGGAAATTCACAAGCGCTATTGCAGCCTATCAAATTTTGAAGAGGCATTTACAACTTGTATTTTAACTCTTCAATAATTTAATAGAACCGAGTATTTATTTCTACAAAGATAATTTTGTAACGAAGGGTCAATTAGCATTTAATGATCGATTATATTGAAATGCTATAAATACCCATCCTTGTAATGTTGATTTCAATAGAGCAAAAATGCAAATTATCAGTTGAAGTTAAAAACAGTGTTTTTACTCTGTATTTGTTGTTAGGCTCTGTTTTTTATGAGTTTGTAAACTCATATTTGTATTGAAGTTATTTTTGTTGTAGCAAGTTAGATTTCAAATATTTTTTAGTATAATTGTGTTTACTTTGTTTAAGTCAAGGATAATTTTAGGGGCGAAATTTAGCCCATGGGTTATTTTTCCATGTTTTTTTCCAAAAAAAGATTCGCCAATTTGCATTTTTTAAGCCCCGTTTCGCCCAATTTTGACGAGGTAAACTTTTTCACTCTAAAAAACGCCAAATTATTATATAAACTATATAAAATCCTTAGAAATTGAAATAATTTTAGAAAAATATCGCCAAAATTTTTATAGTTAACATTTTAGGAATTGGTAAGATTCACCAAGGTTTATACACTTTTAAATAATTATGGATCCTTAAAATTATCCCTGGTTTAAGTGATGAAACCAAGCATTATCCTAAGTCTTATGAATGCAGGGGTGATCGAAATAGAGTTAAAATTACTTACTGAAATAGCTGCAGAATTGCTGAAACAGTTTCTTGTAGAATACAGTTTGTTGAAACAGTTGCAGGACTTTATTTTCTTGTTGAAACTCGTCATGTAGGTGACAGTTTATGAGTTTTAATGATTAGTGCGTGTTGTTTTGACTAAGGTCAACACTCCCATGCCTTCCCACATTCATTTTCTTGTGATTGTGTGTATTTTGATATGTGATTTTTTTATTAGAAGCGAAGAATTTATAAAATATTATGAAGTATTTGCATTGGTGGGTAGGATACTGGGAAGCGTGAAGTAGGAGGGGCGATGTTATTATTGGAAGCACTTCAACTCTCCTTCATGGAGTCTCTTCTTCCTAAAATCAATATAGATTTAGAACCTCTGAGCTACCAAAGGTTTGGAATTTGTTAATGTTAGAAACTTAGTATAAACAACTTTGATGATTGAAAAGTGTCCCAGAGGAAAATGAAATATGTGGGCAGAACTAAAAGAATGTCAAGGTTCTTTCTACTTCAATATTTAAACATTCACTAATTCATGATTGATTTCTCTATGTTTTATGGATTGATTTCTCTACATAGAAATTCCAATGTGTCAAAAGGTTAAAAAAATGTTATGTGTTTTGATTGATCTCTCTCCAAGTAGAAATGTTAATGTAAAAAAATAAATTGGCTACTATTATTTGTTATTATTATTTATATATATATAACTTGAAAACTTAAATTTTAAGGTGTGAAAACATTGAAACACTTGTGTATATTTCTCCAAATTACAGACATAAACTTTAATAATTGATATGCTGGGTATATTTATCCATAATTACAGACATAAACTTTGATCATTGATATGTTGGGAACTTTTGAAAAAAAAAATTACAACATGAATTTACGGTTATCAACAACTACCAAAATGATAGCCACGGGGGGTTCACTCAATGAACTTGTTACATAGCACGATCGTTCACGAGATATTAAAGAATATCCCTAATTTCATTAAATATTGGAAAATTCCTCCTAAAATTGCATTGTTGAACCCCCCTCCCAATATACCTTTCCAATTAAGAAAACCCCTAGTTTCGCCAGATATTGTAGGTATTCATTTTTATCAACCCATTTTTAATACCCCGTTTATATCATATTATCAAGTTGTAACAAACATGAGCCCTAATGCATCTTAGTATAAGAAAAAAAATTCTAAATAAAATAATAGTATAATGCTAATATATCACAAGTTAGACGAGTTTGGGTAATACTTCTAAATCAACATTTGAGGAAAGAATTGTGTAATTCCTTCCTTGACTGGATTTTTGGGTGATCTTGAGTATGATTTTTTGTTATGAGGGCATGTTGCTCAATTTGTTCATTGATTCCAATCCTCAAATCCATAACATTGAGAATACATCTTCAGAATTGCTTGTGATTTAGCGTTGCTCAGATTTGTTAATTGCTTCCGTTATTTTAGTTAAGGTGATTCATTGATCAAGTTGCTTCAAGGGGTTCTGTAGGATCAGAGTTAATCCTAATGATTATTGTGTTCTTTTTACCAATTGGTGATGTGTCAGTCCTTGTTACCATGGGTACTATGTGCAATTTGTCCAATCATAACTTCTCCTTTGGGATTACCTTCCCCACTCATATGACCATCAACATATATGATTAATCAACTAATAGCCTCAGATATAATTGTGTTGCAGTTTGTGTTGAGGTTGTTGGCATATTAGATTCAATTGATCATCAACAATTTCAGATCTGGTGCTTTCTATTTTTGGTGTAGATCATCACCTTCGTACTCATATTTGTGATCCATACAACAAGCAATTTCTCTTACACGTGGCCTTAGAGCGCTCAAACTCCCCAGTCCACATCTATAAGATCACGTGATTGTAGCTCATAGAATTGTATCAAATCTATGACAATCTCTAGATCAATGAGAAAAACTTACGAACATCTTGGATGGCTAACAATCCATGAGTTAAGAGGCCAAGAAGAAACTTGAAGTATTATTACATTGTGGTGCTTTGGTCTGGTTTAGATATTTTCTCAGACTTGTACACAATTGTTGTATATCGGATGTTTTGGTCTTTGCAAATTGTTTCTTTCATTCCAGATAGTGTCTCTATTAGATCCAATCTCCTTTTGTAAGATCCAATCATTTTTTAATCGACATTTGAGGAAAGAATCAACATTTGAGGAAGGAATAGCAACAATTCCTAAAGGATAGTGAAAATAATGCATCATTTTCTTTCATGTCTAGCCAAGTCCCCTTCATCTTCCCATAGTTACTTATTTAGTTAATGGGGCAAGTAAGAAGGTTCAATGAATTTAATAATTCATTATAAAATGACATTTTAGATATTAGTCGATATTTCTTCATGTCTTGTATGGGTTTAGGCACTATGAGACCATACACAATCTCTGGGGAGATGATCCTATTTTAACCCATGGTTTCGATCTCACTTTGTTTCTATAAATGGGTGTTGAATTGGATATGAAATTATAGTTTCACCATTCCAACAGCAGGACTAAAGCATCTCCAAAATTACAAGACTCATTCTTTCCCAGCCTTCTATCACTTGAACACATTAAAACTCCCTTTCGGTCGATGACTTTGGTCCATTGCATCCCACTCATCCCATCCAATTGATTTCGTCATTGTGGTTCTTTATATTTGCATCTTGATGTCTAATTTATCTATCTCAAAGAATGACTAGGCTTTGAGGTTGAATTAGTTCATTTAATATTATCAACCCGAGGTACTTTTAAGCTTACGAGACACTGATATTATATGTGCAGAGAAAGGTATTTTAGTTTCTCTAATTATAATTCCTATAATTAGATTGTATAGCTTATGTTTTATTTATTTTTTATTAACTTATTTTCTTATTATATTACTAACTAAATGGTTTTAAGAACTAGTTTATTAAATACATACTATTTAAAAACTATCTTTTAGATAAAAATATACTTTTGAATTAAACTAAATTATAAATAAACTTTCCTAAATGTGAGAAGTAACCATAAATAAACTAAAGTAATTCAGATTAGAATTGATCATTTATTCTATTAAATATAAAATAATTTGATTAGTATAAGGTAAACTGAATTATTTAGGAATCTTTTAGCTAAGAGATTTTATACTAAGCATATATATATATATATATAAGTTTAATATTTATACTATATTCTTTAGTTTAATTAAGAATCTTTTAACTAAGAGACTTTATACTAAGTATATATATATATATATATATATGAGTTTAATATTTATACTATATTTTTTAGTTTAATTGAATAATTTTTAACTAGGCAATTCTTAAATAGACAATTCTTAATAAAGGAAATATAAAATGTAAGTTAAAACATTATCATTGCTTAATTCTAAATTACATAAATTATTTAGGAATCTTTTAATTAAGAGATTTTATACTAAGTATATATATATATAAGTTTAATATTTATATTATATTCTTTAGTTTAATTGAATAATTTTTAACTAGACAATTTTTAAATAAGTAATTTTAAATAAAGGAAATATAAAAGATAAGTTAAAACATGATCATTACTTAATTCTAAATTACATAAATAAACTATAAATATATTTTTACTAAGAAGTTATAAAAGATCAACAATTAAAAACTAAATCTTTGAAAAATGATGTGCAAATTTAATATAAACATTGTATAAAATATAAATGTTCTTACGTTGAAAGTTCTTAGTACCTATATTTAGTTTTAAGAAATATGAAATTCATGGAACTAAATTAAATTGATATTATTTTTAAAGCAAAAGTAAAGCTTTATTAGTTTGTAAAATCTAATGTTCATTGAAAATCTTAAAGGACATAGAACTTTATATGAGAAAGTTAAGTTTTAAAAAGTCAAATCGCCAAAGCATTATTTTTATTATAAATGAATGAAGTAGATGTATACGTTGTAGACTTTTTTTAATGAGTATAAAAATAAAAAAGAAATTGCAAATTGAGGCTATAAAATAAAAAACAATAAATTTAGAATGGAAGTATTAAAAAGACATAGATTGGCTTCTACATGAACACACGTTTATGTATATATAAACATTAGGTGATGAGCAATGTTTAATATATATATATATATCTATAATCAAAATGTTGATAGATGAAGTAAAATCGAAGATCAAACCAATTTCCTAATGATAAGACTGAGTATTGGAATATAGACAAATGATTGTTTTCTATATCTATATCTATATATATTTGGTAATATAAGATGTTCTTAGATGTACTTAAGATAAATGAATCATAATGAAAAAGATAATGTCTCATACTAATCCTATAAGATAAAACTAGACATAAAACCCTAAAGAGAAATTAACTTTATAAGTTGTGCATAGATCACAACCACATAAGGTGATTAAGAGAAGTAGGTTCAACTAACTTCTAGCATAAGAGTTGGAGTGTTTTCATAAGTAGTTTAATCCAACTATACATCATTAAATCTTCGAAGCGTCTGAGTAAATAAAGTGAAAGTGAAAATGAAACCTATGTTTTCAATTAGAACAAACTTAAATAATCACGAAAACATCTACCTATTAAAGGTTGTGGCTCCTCGGGAGTTTTAAGCTCACCTCAGTAGCATGTTATTTACCAATGAACACATTAACCGTAGATTTAAAGGGATAAATAAAATATAAGCATTAAACAACTATGGAACTATAATATGCATAGTCACACATTCCACTAGAGTGGGCCCCTTCCACAGAACTATTTATTATGATATCAAATGGGCAAAGTTTTCACATTACATATATGAGTCGTCCTCTTTACAACTTGCATAGTTTATATAAGAGGAAAACACTACAAGGAAAAGAGTATTTTAGCCTCACATTAGCATCGTATTTGTAAAGAATTTGAGAAATCCTCAATTTTCAAATAGTGTTGCAAAAGTGGTGATAATGCGGGGATATGCAAGTGGTGCTAAGATTTATGGTTTAAAAATGGTGTTTGTAAAAAAGTTGATATTGGTGTTAAATAAACATGTGGAATTCCATGATGTATGGTGCAAACCACCACAACCAATCCTAGGTGGATTGAAATTTTATGGTGCAAAACACCAAAACCAATCCAACATGGACTGAGAAATTTTAATACAAAACACCAAAATTGTTATTATTTTTTTAATATACACAAAGTTGTATATGGTACAGAACACCATAAAATAATAACAAGGGATGAAAAACACCATAAAATAAAAAATAATGTAAATATATATATATATATATATATATATATATATATATATATGATTTATATTTTTCTTCACCCTATGTTTAAATATTCACTTATTAACAAGTGTATAGGGCTAGGTGGAAGAAATATAAGAGACTTAATTGCGAATAATAATATGTTTAAATATTCATTCATTAACAAGTGTATGAGGGTTGGGTGGAAGAAATATTCACTTATTAACAAGTGTATAGGGTTCGGTGGGAGAAATAGACGAGACTTAATTGCGAATAATAATATGTTTAAATATTCACTTATTAACAAGTGTATAGGGTTGGGTGAGAGAAATAGACGAGACTTATTGAAAATAATAATAAATGAAGGTTATCCGGAAAGGGAAGGGCTTTTATTTATTTGATCCAATTATATTCTAATAAATCTATGAGTTAAATAAAATTGGAGTACTTTATATGTATCTCCATATATGTATTATTAATCTCTCTACTTTATTTTTTTATTTATTTGAACCAATTCTATTCTCAATAAAATCTATGAGTCCAATAAAATTGAAACACTTTATATGTATCTCCAAATATTTATTATTACTCCCTCTACTTTCTTTTTTAATCGTGATAGTTGATCTTATTAAAGTTTAATTCATTACCCACCAATAATATTATTAACTACCTATACTCATTAGTTACTCTTTATTCATATGATAATAAAGAGGAACAAGGATTACAACCATATTGAACTTATCCCATTAAAATAGTGATAATGGATATTGATAAAGATTAACCGATCTCCGTGAAGATCCGCTGCAAATAAACCCTCTTCAATGGGATAAATTGGGCAATAATCTTGTGGAAGTCGATTACACAAAGAATCCACACATTTGTATCACATAAATGAAAAATGCAGGAAGAGATTCGAAATACATTATCAACAAAATCGCATACAAAGATATACCATAAATACAATATTAAATCATTACCAGTGAAAAGAAAAGGATTTATGTAATAAATAGAAAAGTCCAGGATGGATTATAACTTGAGTAAAATGTTCATTTGGTGAAAGATTACAATTCTACAAGCTCAACATAACTAGTCAGTTAATTAATTACAAGCTAGGGTTTAAAATGGCGCAACCCACTGCAAATCTAAACTAAAATATTAATCCCGAAGGGTCGAATGTACCTATGGAATTCCCATTCATATGGATGATGGTGGAATGAATCGCCATTGACATGTCGGATTGAATTTCTTTACCTGTACTTTCAATGTTTGAAGTACTGGGTATGAATTTTTCTTTTGAGTTTGCAAACCCTTCTTCTGCATTGGGGATTTTTCCAAGAACCTGATTGTCAGGGTTCTCACAGTAGAATTTTCTCTTTGTTGGGGTTCCCTTGGATGAGGATTAAGATGAAAGTCTGCATTCTACCTATCAGATAAATGAAAAAACAAAATGATCTCAAAATAAAAAATCTTGTGTTTTAGCCACTGACCCTAAACTCAAATCGACGTTCATATGTTTAGATTCTGGGACTATATATACCATATTTTCCTGGTTAGTCTACAAAAAATTAATGCACCATTCGGGCATGGCACTTATACACTACAACCCGTAATTAAAAACCCATGATTCAAATAATGTTTTTGGTGAGCATTTTTTAGTTATCAGAAAATATTATTGATTAAGATTTTTCGGATGATGATGGATTTGATTATATCAAACGAGTGGTTTTGTTAATCAGTGCAAACCGAATGTTAGTCTTACCCATCAGAGAGAAGACAAAACTATCCCGTCGATAAGGCTGCATTGGCGATGAGATGTTTATTCTCTTCTCTCGTATCCAAATTATCATAAATATTTGTAAGTAATCCCAAAGTGTACGCGTGTGCTGGTTTTCGAGTCGGCTTTATGAATGGTGAAACGTTTTTCACCTTCTCAATATGTTACTCGGCTGTCTCAATGTGAGCTGGTATGTAAAATAAAAATTGGGAAGAAGATACAATCCATGATTTCATTGGAAGAATTTATGTGATGCATGAAAACTTCTATTTTTCATTAAAATAAATTCCTAAATTAATATAGGAGATAGTTGGTGTCAATGAAAATGAAGAAGGATCGTGCATCGCCATTGACAAACTTACACACCCAAAAAATGATTTACTTTAATATGGAAATCCCATTCATATGGACAACGGTTGAATGAATCACATTTCCCTAGCTTACACACCTAGAAAATGATTTAAATTAATATCAAGAGAAAACATTATATATTCATTGTGTAAAGCAATTATATTTAGTCTGGTAAGTTGCTTGAGGAGTGCTCTTACCATAATCCTATTTGATGGAACCATGGATGATTGAGTTTAAATAGAGAGCCATACAAAGACCAAAAACCACTACTGAGCCACTAATCCATCGATTGATCACAATTCAAGTCATGCTGCATGAGTATATAATGATTGTTAGGAAAGAAAAAGATTACACCGCTTAAAGATTTAGTTATTGAATGCATTTATACTCTATTAGGAGCAAGCACCTCTGTTCATAAATATTACAAGTAAAACAACCAAATAAAATGTTACCTATAGTGAATTGGAAGAACCTGAGTTTGAAAACACCATAGCTAAATAACATAGATAATCTGTAACACGCAAATGTTTCTAAGTTTAATTGAAAGGCCGAACTCTCCATTGTCCAGAGCAAGAAAGGCTCTGCATATGTGTTTGAAGAGAGATTTTAACAATAATACATATGGAATGGAGTGCAATTTCCAGCTACCTTCAATTAAGAGTTGTAGGTTGTATTACCAAAGCAGTACTATGAGCAATTAAGATTTGTAGGTTGTACTACCAAAGCAGTACTATGATCTATGTGGATTTTTTAATCCTCACCGTCGATCATGGAGTGGGAATTCCAAGCGGATCATATGGTTGACAACACAGTTCACTGGTGTTTTGGTTAACGTGCCAACCATGGCATTAATGGAGTAGTTGGATATCAAATCCAAAACACAATTAAATTATGATACAATACAATATCTATTGCATGTGTCACGAATTCAAAGTGTTGAATTGCACACTTTCCAAAGTATTCAAACAATGTATGATATTTATAACATTGGTATGCCTAATTTGGATTTAAATCCATAAGTATGATTTAATTCTTAATTATTTAAAATGGATTATTGTTATCCATGGAACGTAATCTCTTAATTTTAAGAACACAATGCTTTTACAATGCTCATGGGATATGAACCCTTTACAATGGAAATAGAAGTTAGTTCATAAATTATTAAACTATTAATTCATTCAAACTCTATCAAGAACATTAGATTAATAATTAGGTTATTATACCAATCGAAGAGGTTATACTGCAATCACTTCGAATTCAAATTATTTTGATTTCATATTAATTTTTATTTTATTTTAAAATTTTATTATATTTTCTAATATTTAATATTAATTATATATTAAATAATTTTTTTAAACAAAAAATTATTTTTCAAATTTTTAAAATCAAATATTCTAAATTTTACTCTGGCAATTATCAATAAAAATGAAAATGTTAGTTTGTATGTAATATTAATGACTTTTTTTAGGAACAACACGTGGCCATCGATTCCATAAGACTTGGTAATAATAAATCCTATAAGACTTTAATAATAATAAAATAATATTTTAAGTTGCGAGAATTTAAGATATTTAAATTTCTAAATTTATTTTCTTTTATTAAAGTTTATATATTCAAATTACTTTTTAAATAATAAAAAATTTAAACTTTAATTTATTTTAAATCCAATCTCATATTCAATATTCTAAACTTTAAAATAATATATACTATAATAAATTAAAAATATAATTTTTAATTTATTTTATATCTAAAACCATATTCAATATATTAAAATTTAAAATTAATATATACTAAAATATTATATATATATATTTAACAAAAAATCAAAAGGGATTTATATTATAAAAAGAAAAAACCAATTTGCAAACTGAAAGAGTCTGAATGGGAAAAACTAAAGCAAGAGCTATATTGAGGCCACATGTTTTCCAAGTCGGTCTTCTAACTATCCATAATACTGCAGGGATAGACCTTGATAAACTGGCTACACCAAAATTTACAAAAAAACATATATAGATGTGAAGAAAGGGAACGTTAGTCTACTCATATATGGCTGAAAAGCCATAGATTGGCTGCTAAACGAACACCTTCTCCATGGGACAAATTCCATCTTTTGGTGACTCCTGGCAGTAGCTACACTATGAAATTTTGGCCATTTTTAGAACCTCCTCCTTCATTGTGTCCATTGTGCCCATTAGCTCCCTCAGATTCCCTTCTAAATCCTCAATCCTGGAGTCGAAACACAGCAACTGAGTGGCTATATACCGAGTATCCTCTGAAACTGCAACAGTTTCTTGGACTCCCCTTTGCACTAGGTCATAAACATTCCTCATTTTTTTCTTAAAATCCTCCATGTTATAGTTCAACACATAAAAGAAAGGAACAATCATAAAATATATTTCCATTTTTTTTTAATAGGTTGGGTGTAGAAAGAATGGAATGAGTGGGCCCTTACAAAGGAATTTTACTGAGATCAATGAAGAAAGGTCTTAAAACGACACATTTTTCATTAATGAAGAAATACAAGTTGTTTAGGTTTATGGGTCAAAATATCAATTCATTCAAACATTTCAAATTTCATGAAGAGAATATGACATGGATTTTGTCAAGAACATTCAATCATTGAGAATATAGTGTTCATAAAGTTTTGGATCTCATGTTTATTACGTGGTATAAAAGGTTCCTATATAATGATTATAGAAAATGGTATGTGCCAATGATATATGTATATGATACACATTTATGGAAAGTGTATGTCTGGTTGATGGTTTTCAAACACATTGCCATGCAAAAAAAGTTATGACATACTACCAAGTGCCAATGGATTGTCATGTAAATCATTACTTGTCTCCAAAAGCATTAGAGGACCACCCATCAATGCCTTTATGGAAGACTTACATGCTCTACTTTTCCGTCATATTTTATCTCAATCAAATTCCTTCCAATGGAACACTTTTGCTCAACAAAACCCTAAATATGACAATTCAATCTAGAAAAAGAGCTAAGAAGGTTAAACATAGAGGTTTTGCTTAAAAGGTGATAAAATTTGTTGCATTTTTCTTATAAATTATATCATTCTTTACTAAAGAATGCATACCATCCCTAATTCATGTTGGAGATTAGGATATTTGGTTGAATTTAGAATAGAGCTTGTGCGAAATCTCAAATTACCTATCTTTCTAAGCGTGGATGGTTTCCTCTATGCTCTCATTCACCCCTTGGTAAAAAATTCTAAGGAAAATCCTTATCACCTTCATAATTCTTCTATGTTTGGAGATTTTGGATCTTTGAAAATATATTGAAAATGAACTTTGTTAACTTTTACAATTTCTTCAAATTATTTTTCCTTTGACCCAGCAGAAAGACCAATTGATCATGTTACCTCTCAAAAATGCATCTTCATTTGTTCAAAGCCTTCAGAGGACAGTTCAGCAAGGGGTGCTACAGCCACAGATGATACCAGTTGTCAACAATGAGGAAAGTATCAGATATCAGAATGAAGCAACCAAAGGGTTGGTGTTACAGCTGGAAAGGCAGCTGGGGTGGAGGTGGTAGTCGTGCCATCTTTTAAAAATCAAGCTCCTATCTACACTGAAGCTAACTGTGTGCTCAGCTGTCTGTTTGATTTGCAGCCTGAACGATGGGGTCTACCACCATTCGAAGATTGGATAGCAAACAGTTTTCCAGTTGAACCCTTGTATATTTGAGGCCCTGTTATTTAGGGATTTGGTCGTGGTTCAAAGATCCTTGGGATTCCTACTGCCAATTTATCAGCAGATGATCTTTCATCAAATTTTGCCCAGCAAACATGTGGGGTGTGTTACCTCCTTTTTTGACAAGTTCACCCACAGGACAAAGCATCATGTTGCAGCAGTTAGTGTAACGGTTTTTGCTGACAAAAGAAGCAGATTTTCAACAGGTGCTCTCGAGGGCAGATGAAATCATTGCTGCTGCAAACTCAGGTGAAGTTATTAATGGTTCATAACATTGAAAAGGATTTGAGACAGTAAAAAAATGGTTGTCAAGAAAACAGGGTTGTAGTTGAAAGAACAACGAATCATGCATGATCCCGAGCAGTGTAAGAACAGGTCAACCGGGAAACGTGGAAATTATCACCACTGCAGAAATCAGAAAAGTTAAAAGCTCGGGCTACAGCTAAAAAAGGAAAAACCCTGTGGAGCTCATACATCCGTATCCCCAGAAATTCTTGACAGTTTCTTATATAATGGTCTGCTACCAATTTGTTGAGGTGAAGATAGAGCAGCTGGGAGTTCTCAGCAGCCCAAATTACAAAATTGCGACCCTCCTTGATTATATAGCAGTGATCACTGTGAAATGTTTGGACATTATGCTAGACATTTGCGACTTCGGAATGTTCTGTGTGTTGAAGAACTTTGTGACATCTTGAGGAACAGTAGACTCCAGGGCATTATGGTTCAGGGCACTAAAGGTAAGAAACATATTGAGGGGGCGTGCAAGATTTTTAAACTGGAGTAGGGAAACTTGTGAGGCTGTGGAGTTACTTCATTGCAGAATCTCATAATCTGCTTTCTCTGAATTTTGCACCTCTCTTATTATCGAGGGTAGTTCAATACACAATATTCATACTTCTCAGTGACATCCTCGCGAGTTGTCATCAATGATGATAATCTCTCGTCGTGGTTTTCTCCAATTTTTGTCTGCTGACAGGTAAATTCAATGTAGCCGCAATTGTGCATCAACTGCTCAGAGTAGAACATAAATAAAGAAAAGGGGCAGGAACCAATCAATATGAAGAATTTGATTTTCATGTTGAGGAGCTTCCTGACAGCCGAATGGTAGATAAACTTCCAGTTGCTGGTTGAGCAGCTGAGTGCAACTCGAATTTTAGTAAATGGCAAACACGCGGCAGTATCTAAAGATTTCATCGGAGGTCATCCCCAGTTGGCTCGTGAAGTTAAAATGATCGAAGATCATCCGCCAGCTACCAGCTCGCGTTTTTATGGTTTTTTGCAATCGGTTTCCACTTTCCAGCATAGCTCTTATTTTTGATGGCCGCCGGGCACGTCTAGACACCAAATCTGTGATCCATAGACCCGTGATTTTGCTGGCGATTATTGGCATCAAGGTCAATTCCGGATTAGTAAAAAATTTGATAGATTGTGTTGAAAACACGATTTGTTCTAGCCGTAAAAATTGCCACCATTTATGTGTCATGTGGAACTCAAAGCCGTGGTCACCGTGCCATCCTGTCCACACTTACACGCCGAGTTGCAGAACCCCAGAAGAACATCGCAGTATCCAGAAGAAGCTTTCGGAATATGCTATCTGTCGATTTGCTAGAAACTATTCTAGGTTACCTCTGCGGTCACACTTGACATCCCAAATGGACCTGAGTTGGTTAAAATTGGCATGGGCCCTAAAACTTTAGGGATTGAGCATACCTTAAACGCTTAGCTAAGCAGTTTTATAGAAACTCTTATCGCCATAACACGATGAATATGCCGAATTCAAGGATGATGGTCGCCGAGTAAAATTGGTGGATCATTCCGTATCCAGCATGGACAGCCGATTTTGAGATATTCACGTTCCAGGTTACAAGTGACAATCGGTTGTCAAAGATACCGTCTTTGGAGAAATCAACTCTGCGTTTTATTCAAAGATTGACAATCGTAAAGGTCTGAACCGAACACATTGTTTCCGTTTCCTTCACGCTGTTGACAGCCAAATACAGAGAAAGCGATCTGGCGGTTCACATGACCACAGTTAGCTCGGGGTTTTAGCAATTAACTAGCACATTAAGAATTGAATCGGTGGGGACGCCATTGACAACCGGGTTATGGAGTGGGTTGCACATCACAACCGATTCGGCGGTGATAGACAGAGAGAAGCTAGTTACGCCAACTTATTGATGGTGCTCGACAAATTCCCGAGGGCAGCGTTCAGCCACCTATCCGATCGGTGTATCATCTTGACAGCTCAAGCTTTTGACGTGGGTGTTTGTGGTTTCGTTGGTGACCAAAGTATGGGTTTCTTTTAATAATCAGTAGTGTGTTTCATAACTATTCGTGATAGCTGCTCAAATGGAGTTGTGGAGCCATCTCATGGATATGAAATAACTAAAGTGTGAGTGCCATAAATAAAGTGGAGTTAGTAATGTTGTCGAAAGGAGGAAAAAGTGGATCTAATTCACCTTTTCCACCTTTTTTCTTTTATTTTATTATTTTGGTTTTCTTTTGAAAAGAATAAGAGAGGTTTTGGGCCTATAAAAGCCAGCCTCCTTCATTGTAATCAGATGGAGAATTTCGGAAGTTTTTTTCCCGTGAGCTTAATAGAAAAATATCATGATGGGATTCTTTGGATAAATGGAGAATTCTTTCGTCCTTTGTTTGCCATTTCTATTTGTATGCCATCTTTCATTTTGCATGAGGAAATACCTCTCTTAGCTCCTTGCTTTCGATTCTTAAGCTGGGATCATCTGAATAGAAGGCTAACAATCTAGCACAACTTTATTTGACCCATGTTTTTCTCTTAAGTTTTGCGGCTTTCAGGTGTGCTCTAGTGCAAGAGCTCTTAGTTGGTTACTACATTCATCTGGCAGCAAGGTCCTTTTAGAGTTTTTCTTTGACTCCATTCGCCCCTCTCTGATACTGGCACTAGTCTTTCCCTGAGGATTGATCTTCCTTTCCTTTCCATCAGCCATCCAAAATTATCTTTTGTTACCCCCGTTTCTCTAAGGCAGCCTCTTCCATTCACCTTGCCCGTTACTGTATCTGCCTTAGCGATCCTATTTTAGGGATACCCCCCTAGTGTTGGAGAAGAGCCAACCTAAAGCGAAGAGGAGAGAAGTGTGGTGACATTGGCCTCTCTCTTGAGAGAGTTGTCATCCAGCCGGCGTTGCACATTTTGGGCTTTCAAAACGACACGCATGCCATTTCGGAGGACAACAGACCAAATTGTATTTACACATTTCCTAAAATTGCCATAATTGTGAAATAATTTAGTGTTAATATGCCCCTCGTCCAACCATATGGATCTACTTTTGAGCCTCCACTCTACCTCATTTTTGTCTAAAAGTTCACTTTTTATGTCTTTAATTTTAGAAACTCTTCACCATTGGAAGACCCTTTGACATTATTTTCAAAAAGAGTGGTTATGTTTCTATTAAATTTCCTAGGTCTACTTGATTTTCTTCCTTTTTCATCTTTGCGCTCCCTACAACTAAATTCTTAACTTGTTTGAGATTGGAGGCAAATTGAAGCATAATTGAATCTAATCCACAAGGATCATAAATTTCCATTTTTTTGTAATAAAAAGTCTAAAATATTTCTTAGCCAATCAATCATGATTAGATTTAAAAGGAAATGGAGATTTTCTATCCTCCTTTTCTAGTTGTATAAGAATACATAGATGATCATATAAGCCATTGTTTTGTACCCAATAGTTATATCTGTCAACCTCCTCCACCAATTTTTCTACTATTTAGAATATATCCATCATATTAGAGATGCTTGTTGTTCCATGTTAGCACACAAAATAGCATCTTAAGATTGAATTCCTAAAATCAATGATAGCTTATGTAAAACTAAGAGAGAGGCCATTGTCACCACACCTAACCTTTTTTGTCTCTTTAGGCTATCTCTTCTTTGGCTCAATAGTGGAGTCCCTAGGGTAGGATTACTAGAGTTTAACAATTGAGTACATGGTTAAAATTAAGAGTAACTTTAGAAAAACAAAATGTTTTTGTTTTTTAAAATATAAGTCAAGAAGGAATTGGAGACTAGTGTTTTATACAATGTGAAAATGGGGTTAACCAAGGATTGCAAGAGGATTTCTTTAGGAATATTATAAAGGGACAAGGTTGCAATTCACAAACATAGTTGCTATCTAGTGGATGGAATTATTTTAGAGATCACACAAAAGGAAATTTCTATAGAAAAAAAAATTCAAATGAAATTAAGGAGGGAAGCTACATTGAAAGGCATAAAAAAACATGATTTCTACACACAAGATATGCACCTAAATTGCACTTCCAATTGATAACAATCACATAAAAGATATAAACCCTAATCCTTCATTACCTCAATTCCATTAACAATTTCATGATCCATTAACCAACCAATCACATGAGAAACATGAAAACCCTTCAATAGAGCACTAACATCAACCATTCTACATCCCGATTGAGTATCCTTTGTCCATCAAACTCAATGTCTTGTGCCCTTGTCCCCATATTTTCCCTCTGCCTCCTCTCCACTACTTCTACATGAAATGTAATAAAATATACCATAAATATTTGTATTGGCATATAACATAATTAAGCCCCCTTGGCCCCTTAATACAGGGAAATATATTTTCTCATTTCTGTATCATAGTTTATTCCCCAATATGAATGGACGTGATAGGATATTGCCTACAGAATGACCCCCCCATGATGATAGCACATGAAACAACACTGCATGATTTTCCCAAATTATTACACTGAACCAAATTTATAAACAGTTGCATCAAGTAAATACACAAGAGACAAGAATTAAGTTGGGATTTCCAAACCGACCAACCCCTGTAGCATTTGTATATATATAACTGTCTTTACAAAAAAGGAGTTGCCACAACCCGAAAGAGCTCCTGGCATGAATCCAACTAGGGAAACACACCACATTTACAAAATTACAAAACTAAAATGAGTAGACCCCTCCGCAGGCATCCAACTCGACTGACTGTCGATTGTCGCAACCCTTGGATGCTGCTTCCGAAACTGTCATTGTGATGACTCTTCTAGCATGCGTGTTTCTTCCAAACCAACACTCTTCACAAGCCCATGTTGTGTTCTAAGCCAACTATCACGAAGTGCATCTGGGTGACGAGTTGAACTCAGAGTGCCTCCCTAGTTCGCTTATCTCCCACTTTCTCTCTCTTCGTCTTGATGTCTTTTCTTCGTTTTCTTTCCACCTATATATATAGACTTCACGTTTGGGAGGGTGCAAACTCCAAGGTGGGCATGCCCTTTCTTAGCGCCCACTCCAAGCTTCCATCTTGAGCTACTGTGTCGGCTCCAACTAAGTGTTTCCCCAATCAGCGTGTCCTCAAAGGTGGTTCCGAAGGTCCAACATGCATCGAGCGCATCGTCCATTGATCCATTTGGGTGTTTCCTCTGTCGCGTCGTGCAGGTGCTTTCCCCACTCTTCAAGGTAGACGCCACTCGGTCCACACAGTTGCATGCTTTCCGTTCCGTCTTATCGTCGTTGGTTGGGGTGCTGGTCGCAACTTCTGTGGGCACTCGTTCTGTCTTCCCACTCGTCCAGCTAGCGTGTGTTCCCATGCAATCGTCGCGGTGTTGGGTGCGCTTATTATGGGGTGCATAGGCGTTTGGTTTAACTCATCTGAGTTGGGCGCGCTTATTATGGAGTGCATAGGCGGTGTTGGGCGCGCTTGCCAAGCACCAAAGGTTGAGTGTGGCATTGCTAAGTGGGAGTGCGCCCATGCATGGTCCATGCACCCCTCCGTCCTTTCATCCACTTGGGAAAGGAACCCCGTTTCCAAGCCCTTGTGTTGTCTTACCAAACATATGTTTTCCCACTTGGGAGCCCAAGCCAACCTCTTGGGAAGGAGCGCTTGGCTCCTTTGAGCGTGAAGGTAGGCGTTTAGCATCATGGCTATAACAATCACAACCCTGCAAGAGAGAAAAGATACAATTTAGTAAATATAAGATAACAGTCTTCATGATATAGTAACTTAGAAGTTGGAAAACCTGCATAAGACAAGAAGGTAAAATACCATGCCATACTGTGTCCCTCATAACAGGGATTTGAACTATATCTCTCCTGCACATCTGGGTCAGAATCATCCCATAAAAGCTTGCATTAATTCATGAAATTGGTAAATGGGTGGAAAATGTAACTATGCATTCTTATCTTAATGCATTATCGGTGCTCAGTAGATTTGGTTGTAGTTGTAGTTAATATCAATTAGCATATATGAGACAACAGATTTGGCGTAGAATATGCACCTTTGCTCCTTATTAATCTTGTTAAAAAATTGTTACCATGAATTTATTATATCCAAAGAAATGAGATCGTTGAATTCTATGAATCATTTGCCACATCATCCCATTGATGTAACGGAAATTTTGTTTTATGGTTTGAATGAATATATAGAGAGAGAGAGGGTTGAATTTAATACATTTTGTTTTTGTTGGAAAATGGTGTCATGTGAATGATATTTAGGATGACATTTGTTTTTGCTACGATAGCAGAGGTGAGATCGTTCTCAGAGGCCAACAGATTGGAGGCGAAGCCGTGTCTGAACCTGGACTTGACCTCCAGCAGAGGCTAGGAGGCAATGGAACGAAGCCGAGAGGAAGAAGAGGCAGACCAAGATCTGGATCCGATGGCGAGGCGGGCCATGGTCTGAATTTCTTTTGATCACAAAGACCAAAGACCAGGCTCCAATAACTAGAGCATTGCAACCAGAAAAATATTCTATGGAGATTGCTTTCTAACAATAACAATAAATTCATGAATTCCTTTGGAAATAAAACCCAGTTCTCAACCATTAGCCTTGCCATGCTAAATTTATAAACATATAAAGGAAACATGAAAATATTTTCTTCCCTGCTTATAAACAAGTAGTTAAGAATAAAAAAATCACAAGAGCAAGCACTTACACAGTAATCCGGTTGATTCATATGGACTGGTTTTAACTCGCAAAGAAAACACCGACACATTGGAACTGTCGTTTCGGTCTACAAGATTCTAAATACTATGTTACAGTGCTGTCTAGTTTCAGAATACTATGTTCGGCTCGCATCCACTAGATTAAAATTCTGTAACTTCAAAGTTCAAACACAATATTATTATTTGACTGAAATTTTGTTACTTCAAATGGGCCTTGAAGGCTTCCCGGAAGTGGGTTTGTCACAAATCTCCGCCAAAGGCTGTTTAGAACGACATTTATCAATTCCCAACTATAGCAACAACAACAATTGATTCTTTCTTCATATGTCTTGTGTATACGCATATGATTCCTTGTGCTCCTTGCCTTTCCCTATTTTCCATTGTCACCCAATCGAAGCTCTTGAGAATTTAACTGCCCTTTAACTTTCCTGAAATGGAGAGGACAAGGAAGACCATTATTTTCACTCTGAATCCAAGTTCTTCCACATTCAGATTCCACTGGCCATGGTTGCATCCCTATGGGAAACAGGTGTGCGCAATGCACCCCCCAGCTTTACCAAAAATCCTGGGGATTGGGGGAAGTTCCCACTCTGCCAACCTCCATGCATCTAGTTAATGAGTTAGATCAAGAATCCAGACTTTGTATCCAAAACTGTATTACATGAGCTATTTTCCCCAATTGCTCAGTCGTCGAATCGACACCTTCCTCTAGTACATGCTTTACGATTCTTGGTATTTATTAATATGAAGACCACTGATGCTACTACACTTACAATCCGAGTTTGATTGTACGAACTGGGACAAAATTTTTTTTGTAATCTTGATTTTTAGAACGACAGTGCTACTATACCTTTTGATTTTGTTTCCCTTATAGGCTGGTCTGGAATAAAACAAGAAATTCAACCATATAACAAGAACTTCAACCATCTATGCATATCCTCTTTACTTGGTCTACCTACATTTTACTTATGCTTCACAAGTTATAACCCATCCTCTACTCCATCATACCATAGATTTAGTATGTATAACGAGATCTAGGGGGAGGGCTATAGAGAAGAAGCATTCAGGGTCCTTAATCAGCTATTGAGAACAAAATTTTCCTGGAGTTGGATAGTTCTCTTTGCTCAAACCATAACATAGCATGTAACATGCAAGGAGTGCTTAAACTTATTCTATCCCAAGTATGTGTGGCATTCATAGTGTTGAATGAAAAATTAAAACATATATTGTTGTCATTGGCATTCAATTCTGCTGTAGGGTACACAATTAGGTTGACAAAGAAACTTGCTATTAGTTTTCAATCCAATCCAACTTCTTTGTTGAACTGTTCTCTCTAATATACTTGCGTGAAGGAGGATTATAAATGGAAACGCAGTTGTTTGATAGAGGTGCATGAAAGTGAATTATGGTCCTCAATTCAACAAAGTAAAAAAAAGTTGACATTCATATTCTTTCCCTTCACCTTTTTTACTGCCTTTCTGCATACATCTCTATTGTTCACTAATTTAGTAATGGATACAGACCAAACTCAACGTCCAATGTTGTTGGCTTATGAAACAATTTCTTCCTTTTTTATTCTTATATTATCATTTTTTCCATTTTTAAGTAGGCTAGATTTTATATTAGTTTGAAGAACACTAGTGATTTACAAAGATTGAACTTTTCCAATAATAAGCATCACGTTGCTTTTAGAAGAGTTGAAGAACCCAATGCTTCATCGAGCTTGTAGTGTTTGAAGCAGCCTAGGAACCCATTTTAAGAGGTATTAAATATTATTATACTGGTTAAAAGTTGGATTGGAATTGGGCTAGCAAGCTAATTGTAGCTGATGCACAAAAAAGGTTCTATAAATTTAGTTATGGCAATTCACACTGAACATCTGGAAAGTGGATTTTCTATGTGTCTCCTAAGTTATGTTTCACTAGTAAATTCCTCATGTTCAAGCAGATCATGAAAGCGTAAAATAGTACTTTGGCTATAAGGATGAAAGTTGGATTGGAATGGGGTTAGCCATTTAACTGTATTATTATACTGGTTAAAATTTTAAGAGGCAAGATCAATTTGGGAAACTGCTAAGATGGCAAAGGTGGCATAGTGAGCTAGAGACCAAGCCGCTAGATCGGGGCAAAATATGGTTGTGTTATATGACATATATAATGTTCAGTGCTGCTATATCCACTGCAAAATAAAGCCTCTCGACTTTACTACGTAAGTAAACATTGAAATTTTGATGTATTAGTACATTTTCAAATGAAAAGAATGACTTATTTTTACATGGTAGCATTGAAGGGTTCAATATCTCATAGCCCTTCAAAGTGAAATGGGACCCCACCCTTCAAATTTGATCCCTGGAGCCGATCGTTAATGTATACACATTGCCACGGCCCACAACAACCAACTACAGTGTCCTAGGCGTCTTAGATTGAAGCGACCATGCAGTGCAGGTACTCATAATTCAGAACAGGTGTCAAAGACAATGGTCTGCAGCACAATTCGGAGCAGATGTTAAAGACGATGAATAGTATCTAGCCTACTTCAGACCATTAATGCAGCGCCGTGGTTGGCCATTGGATCTCAAGATGCTTGAGATCCAACCAGCCTGCTGCCGTGGGCGCCACATTAAATGGCCTGCAGCAGGCTGGATAATATTCCCCGTCAAATACAATGGGCAATTCGGAGTAGGTGTCAGAGAACATGAATTGCAGTGCAGTACAGTTAATCCCAGCATGGGTCAGAACAATGTCAGATATTGAAAAGATAAAGTGTTTTCAACAATAAGCCGCTGGATGCGAAAAACATAGGAAAATGGGGAGTGATGGAATTTGACTGGTAAATTGCTTGTCACGAGACAATTTACCTATCAAATACGGCCAAAAAATTATCTAAACTATCACAAAATGACTTAAAAAATAAAAAAAATAAAATGTTCAAAAATTTTGTTATTACCATCAATTTTGATGGGTGTCTCTGATTTGAAATTCCTACCTGCTTTTTTTTAAAAGTTAGTTACTTGTCATTCATTTCAATTTTCTAACAAAAGTCATTCCTTCATCTTTCTTTTCAAAATCGTCTCAATATCAACCTTTCTCTTTCTTTCCTTTCTTTTACATATTTCCATTCATATTGCAATGGGAGGGTGATAAACGAGGATTATTCCTTATTTGTTGGGGTCCACTCATTTGTGAAATGCCTTACCTTCTCATAATGAAGAGTCTATCCTTAGAGGATGAGAATAGATTTTATAATTTGTATAAACCAATCCAAGTCACTATAAGAAAAGTGTATTAAAGGTTTATTTCAATACTATATTTTATCAATATGTTTGGTATCTTATAATTTAATTCAAGATTCTTCTTCTTTTTCATTTCAACCAGGAGTGCTCGCTTCTTGTAAGTCTACTCCTGCTTATTATGACTTTACTCTCCTTACATCAACATACCACTCAACTCAATAAATAGAAGAGTTTTCACATTCCCAACTATAATTTTAGTAATCATAATGACTAAATTGAATGCATCAACCCATTAATTGTCAAAAGTCACAACATCCTTCTCTTCTAGTTTTCCTCCCTTAGTTAAGAAATAGTATCTTGCATTGCTTTGTATTCTATGACGCTTTCTCCTTCAAACATTTGCAATCCATACAACTAAATCCACATATATATTACTTTGAGACTTATTTGAGGTTTCATTCAAGTTTTTTTGTGCATCATTCAAATATTTCCAATGCCATCCTCGAGATCTAAGAAATGATGTGGTGTCCAACCCATAATCTCACCATGGTTTCATAACTCATATTCTATGTTGGTATTGTTTTGTTAAATCTATTTGAATTGATTTTTGGAAATTTATGTTTTTTAAATTTGAATTGATGTTATGAAATAGATTTGAATGTACATATGGTCGGGAAAAAATTTAGGAGCGAAATTTAGTCCATAAGATAATTTTCGATGTTTTTTTTCCAAAAAAATATTCGCCATTTCTATTTTTTTCCAATATGATTCGCCCAAATTCCTTAGGATTTTATTTTCTTTTACTTTAAGAATCGTCAAAATTGTCTAAAAACTATATAAAATCCTTAGAAATTTGAATAGTTTTAAAAAAATATCGCCAAACATTTTATCGTTGGAGATTTGATAATTAATAAGATTTACCAAGATTTCTACACTTCAAGAAAATTTTGGATCCAAAAGTTTTTCCCTCCATATAATTAACGTAAATAATTTTTTTTTAAAGATAAATAAAAGAACATTACATCTATATTGTATATCTATATTGTATATGGATGTAACCCACATTCAAAGATAAGACTTTGGGATATTGGTTAAAAATTAATAAACATTTAGATAAATATATTTTGATATGATTAATTAATGTTTCTACGTTTTTATGATTAATGTTATGTAAGTTCATAATGTTTATTCAATATCTCCAAACTCCAATACCAATACATGGTTGTGATAACGTAAATGTTAATGCACTCAATGAGTTCTGATTTATAAAAGTCATGGCTAGTGTCAATATCTCCAAACTCCAATACCAATACATGGTTGTGATATCGTAAATGTTAATGCAATCAATGAGTTCTTATTTATAAAAGTCATGGCTAGTGTATGTTGTTTTTGTGTTTTATAATTTGTTGTTGAATGTTTCCATGGTTTTTTTTTCAAAAAAACAATTGTAACCTTGTATTTATATTTAGTCACTTTCTTCATAATCGAGTACATTAAAAAATGCATATTTTTAGCATCCTTCCTGTTTGATTGTTCTATACGTGATTCATAAAAATTATATCTTCACGATTTAAGATATTATCATAAACAAAAAAACAGATCTTCGTTTAGTTTTGAATTCAAAAACATTTCATCAATCAGGATTTAAGAATCCTTCATAGAAAACCTAGAGAATCAACCATGACTATTCTATGCATTGCATCTTCAGGATTTAAGATACCATCATAAACAAAAAAACAGATATTCAAGACTGTTTAGTTATGAATTCAAAAACATTCATCTATCATGATTTAAGAATCCTTTAAAAAAAACCTGAAGCATCAAACATCATCTCTTTTATATAGGAGCATGAGTATATTCAATATGTCCCTCATTATTTTATTTAGTTATAATCCATTGTCCCTTATTGAGATTGATTCCTTCCTTCGATAATATATCGGCTTCAATGTTCCTTTCTTTGAAGATATGGCCAAAGGTAACATATTCCAATTGATTCTTTAGAATGTTGATCTCTTCTATTAAGGGCTGTAAATATATATTATGGCAATTTTTTTCATCTCTGGGCTAGTCTATGACAAGCTTGGCATCGCCAAACACTTGAATCTTCTTTATATAATTTTCCATTGCAAGAATGAGTAACAGTTTAAGAGCTGATACTTCTACATAATTATTTGTTCCTTCTCCCATACCTGCCTTGAAGCTTAATTTGTTCCCTGTCTTAAAAAAAGTTCCATCGGCTCCACATCTTCTAGGTTTTTCCTGAGCAGCTTTGGAAAAATAGCCCCAGGGAACTTCCTTATCAATTTCTTCCTCTTTGATTTGTATTGTTTTTTTTGGAGTAGAATTTTGAGGATAACTTCCCAAATTTGTTGCACAGTTGATGGCACATGAAAGGGGCGAGAACATTTTTTCTTAAAATATACTCTGATTTCTATAAATCCATATTTTCCATGCCAAAATCATCGGTAGACCTTTAAAGGAACGAAGTTATGGATTTTTAATCCAATTAAACAAGAAAGATGAGATAGATGATCCAATTCCCTAGGGAAAATTATTCTTTACAATGATTTCCAATTATTTCAGTACCTGTATAGTAAATTTGCACTCTAAAAGGAGATGTTGGTTTGTTTCTTCTGCATTTTTACATAAAACACATCTGCTAGGCCCTGCTCTATATCTTCTTTGTAAACGATACCAAGTTAAAACTATGTTGCATAAAAAGAACCCGTATAGAATTTTTTATTTAGAAGGAACATTGAATTTCCAGATGGATCCCCACCACCATTCAGGATCTAAATATGGATTTTCCATCATTGAATCATATCCATCTTTATGCTTATAGGATCCATGTGGATATGTGGTCCATAAAAGATAGTATTTTCCTTCCTTTAAATTTATGTGCGAGTTCTTCAACTGGTTCATATATGTTGTCCATTTGGAAGCATCATTATCCCTGAATCCTACTGCATCTACACACTTCCATTCAGATTGATTTCCTTCATTATTATCAAGGAATTGATTAAGGGTCTTCAATCCTTTGAATCTCAACGCCATCTTCATATGAAAAGGTAAGATATGCTTCATTTCACTACCAATCCATGCATCTTCCCCCACATTGACACTACAACCATCCCCTATTTTCCAGGCAAGGCCTTGTCCTATTAAAGGAAATTCGAAAATTGTTGCTTTCCACATTATCGAAACCATCTTTGTAGATTTGGAGGGCTTCCTTATCCAATATAGAATGGATAGAGGAGCTATGTATTTCTCTATTGTTTCTATTTTCCATAATCCTGTATTGCTGACCAATCTCCAAATACTTTTTTCAACTAGAGATTTTGAAAAGATAGGGAGTAATTTTATTCCCCATCCTCCTTGAATTTTTGGCTTTGAAATTTCTTTCCAACCGATCTAGATTGGGTTGTGATGTTTGAGGCTACCTAACCATAATAATTAAAGAAAATTTTCCTTAATGATTCCAGTATACCTCGAGAGATCCAGGATATTAGCATCCAGTACACAGGCATTGCTTGTAAAACAACTTTGATAAGAACTAACCATCCAGCTTTGGATAGCCACTGATAACACCAACATGATATTATCTTTTCACTTTTACTTAGAATCCAGTCCCAGTATTTCTTCATATAATTTTCGGGTTTTAACCAGAAACCTAAGTATTGCAGCCCCTCATCTAAGTCAAAATGATTGTAATTGAAACCTTCCATATAAATCCTTTCTTATGTTTCTTCCAGTCCTTCAACTGCTATAAAGGATTTATTTTCATTGACTTTCATTCCTGAAGTTAGAGAGAAGAGGTTTAAAATTGTTAATAGTGTATCCCTGTCCTGTAAGGAGCCATTACATAATATTGGTATATCATCCACACAAAGAATATGAAAATTTATGAAATTACCCCCAATAATTAAGCCATTATAACCTTCTATTTTGTCAGAAGAAAAGGCTATACTTAGCCCATATGCGATTAGAAGAAAGAGCAAAGGGGCCATTGGGAATCCTTGCCTTATACCTCTCTTTGGCCTAAAAAAAATCATAGCAACTCCATTTATCAGAATAGAAAAAGAGACAGTAGTTATGCAACTCATGATCCATTTTACAACTAGGTAATATATTCCAATTTGTGTTAAGACCATCCTTAAGTAAGACCATTTCACTCTGTCATATGATTTGATTAAATCAATTTTGATCACTACTGAATTTAAGTGCTTTGACCTGATCGAATGGAAACCTCCTGCACAAGACCTATAGTATCATGGATCTGTCTTCCAGGCAGAAATCCAAACTGTTCTTGAGAAATACCTTATGAAAGCAAATGCTTAAGTCTCCTTTCTATAACTTTAGAAATAATTTTATATATTGTATTACATAAAGAAATAGGCCCAAACTGATCAAAAGAAGAAGTCCCATTAGATTTCAGGATCAAAGTTAGAAAGGTAGAATTAAAGGAGGCATGCATTTTTCCATTGCATCTTGAATCCTCAATACTTCTTAATATATCAGGTCCTAGAGATTCTATCATCTTTTGACAGGGAAACCATCTGGCGTTGGACATTTTTCCTTATTAAGATTGTTAATAGCCACTTCAATATCCTCAATTGACACTTCCTTCATCAGTTCCTTAGTATCTTCATCCTCAACTATAGTTGGATATAACTGTATGATTTTGACCATCTCTGCTACATTATCTAGTTCTGATTTGTGCCGATTTTCAAATTGTTCAATACCCGTTGCAGCTATTTCCACAAAACTATCAACTTCCTTTACTAGTCCATCCTTTATCTTCCTAATGGAATTGCAATTTTTCCTGTGGTTTGCATAATGATGAAAAAACTTGGTATTATCATCTCCTTTGGATATCCATATCGCTCTACTTCGAGTCTCCATTTTTCCTCTTAATAGGCCAAGGTTTCTCTTCTTTCCTTTTCTAGAGATAACACAACAAACTTTGACTCCTCAGATACAAATCCAGACTTTTCCTTTTCATACCATTTTGTCAAACTCGCCTCTATTTTGGAAAGGTTTAACACTTTTTGAATTCTCATACTATGAGCCCAATCTAAAGCAATTTGTTTTACATTTTTTTTTTAGATTCTGTAAAAAATGAGCAGCCACAGAGGAATTACTACAATTCTTGTATGGTTCCCAAGCATTTTTAAGAGAAGTAAGCATGTATTCATCTTTTAGCAAGAGCGAGCTGAATTTAAAGGGAGAAGATCGCTTGATTGCATTTCCAACTATTTCCATGAAGATAGGTATGTGGTCGGACTCACCTCCCAAACCCACCCACTGTCTCAAACATAACTGCAGATCCATTATAGACTCTTTGATTAAAAGCCGATCCAGTCTCTTCGCTATACTTGTGTGTTGTGTAAACAAAAAATGGTTATTTAATATGTTTGTTGTGAGCGAATTAGCATGTGATGGTAAATTGTTATTCTTTGAATTGATGTAATATTTGTTTATGGATGTTCATGTGTTTGTTTAGATGAACTCTATAAATGAGTTAAACATTGAACCAAGTGATTATCCATTATTATTTAGGTGTTTGGATGGTGGATACACCTAACCATTTTTGGGTTCTTTTAGTACTAAATGCCCAATGTTAGTTCCTTTACTACTAAATGCCCAATTTTGGGGGGCATTCTCATGAATTCAAGATTCGAAGCTTTGTTTCTAAATAGGCAATGCATATTTCTTGATGTGGCCATTGTTATAGGTCAAATCTGCACTTTTCCGTCCGTGATCACATTATGCTATCGATAACACAAAAGGACAACTTGGATTGAAGAGATAGATTGATCTGGATGATGCATGGACTGGATTTTCTCTCTTTAGATGACAAACTCCTTGATTTCCCTGATATTTTGACATGTACGCCCCTCTCTCTATATCAGACCAGCGTACACCTTGAGAAATACCTTACTTTTCCCAAGGAAAACCAGCGTACATCTCCCAAAATGTTGCAAACGCATGTTGTAAAGCACAGAAGTTGCTTCCTGTACGCTACTCTTGTTGTATGAAACCTGCGTACATATTAAGATGAAATAAAAAATATATTAAATTGACGAATTGGGATTAGTTGAAGTTGGTTTTGCAACTTCCCCAACCTCCAAATTCAACTACTTCTCGATCTAAACTGCCTACCTTGTCCTATAAATACAAGGAGGATCCATGAGAGGGGTTACTTGGAAAGTCATAAAAGACTTAGATCCTGAAAGAATGCTTTGAGTACTGTTACACTGGAGGAAAGCCCCAAGTCATTGTGAAAAGAAGGAGCCCAGAATCCGATTGCAGAAGCATCTCGACACGTCAGGTATACTTGTACTAATTTCATGCTTCTTTGACAATAAAAAGGTCGAAATACCCTTCCTGTCCCAAATCGAATGTCTATTGGATTGTATGTTTATTTGGATTAGTATTTGATTATTGTTGATGTTTAATTGTTCTCAATATTCATCATATTTATATATAGTCAAGATACGCTGAGGAAGGTATCCTTTGTGTTGTAGGTTCATCAAGCGGGAGATCAAGTGAAAGCTAGGACCAACCATCGGTTAAAGGTATGCCTTTCAATATCCCGATCTCTGTCATTTGTAGGAACTAAATGAAACCTTAATGAATGTATTTACCTGTCAACCCCAGCCAGTTGGTAGTGTCCATCTCCTCACTATAAGGTAGAAATCCTGAACAACAGACTGGCGACTGCGCTGGGGAGTAACCGTTAGGTTTGTTCTGATCTAGGAGACCTAGTTTAGGGTTCCTTCCAGCCCTTTTTTCAGTTTTGTTTCTCTAAGAGTCTTTATAGGTCTTTGTTACCTGTTCCTGACTACTTGGCTCATCTCAGTTGACTGTTTGCAAAGATTGTTTGTGCCCTTCTGAGGCATGTACACTAGTCTTCCCTACTTACAGCAGCGTTTGTTGTCTGATGAATGCTTCTCTCTGCACTGCACAGTAGCATACCTCTCCTGATATACACTAGTTTCTACACTGCATAGTCATGTATTTTCCTATAGTGTCCAGTTTGTTGTTAGGGTTTGTTTCCAAGCTTTTGGTTTCCTTTACAGCCTGTTGCTTTGCCTTCTTAACTGATCTTGGAGACTTCTATACCTCTCTTGAGTCTTGTTAGCCTCTCTTTGAGTCTTATTATCTTGTTTTTGCTTGCTTGAGTCTTTGTTAAGTGTCTTTGCTACTTTCTAGCCCTTTTTGAAGTTCGTGCACTTGTCTCTTTTGACATAGCTGTACACTCTGGCCCTAGTTGCTTGTTGCAGTCATACAAACCTACGTCATTATCGTTAGTTGTTTATGGCAACATTTTTGCACACTTTCACTTTGTCTTATCCCTTCCATTAGGGTTTGACCTTTAAGTTTGAGTCCTTAGGGTTGCTTTCGAAAAATTGTTTGGTTTAGATACTTCCTGATTGTTTTTCAGTTCGATCCAAGTGAGTCAAAACCTTCTATTTTTCTTTCTTTCGAGTCCGTGTGTTGTTCAGGTCATCCTTGGTTCACTTGCTTACTTTATGCTTGGCTTAGTGTTTTCTTAGGTTTTTGATTCTTAGGAGCAGCTTGTTTAAGTTTGTCCTTTCCGTTACAAGTGTCTCTTATCCCTGCTTCTTTTTCACTTTGTTTCCAAGCCTCAAGTTTTTCTTTTGCAAAAACTTGGTAAGTCAAGTCTTCATCGAGTCTTTTGATTCGTTTGCTTAGATCCATTTAGGTGTTTGTCTTACGCACATTTTACATTTAGATCTTACTTGCTTTTGTACAAGTTCTCTTTCTTTTACAGTTATCAGAAAAGACAAACATTGTTCAAGTAGCTTAGTAGTAAGGTCTTGCATTATTTTGAAGTAGCATAGTTTGCTTTGAAATATTAAAAGAAAAATACAAAAAGACTTTGTTTTAGGATTGCCTAGTTTTTTATTTTTGAAAGATTATAAATGGAAAAGAGAAAAAGTTTTTTTTGTGAATTGAAAGCATTACTTTACAAGCACTTTACTTTCATAACAAACCATTCCACACACCCCACTACAACCCTTGAGTAACAAGTAGCCTTTAAAAAGAATCATTAATAAAATTTATTAGCAACATTTTTCTTTTTAGGGATACACGACACCAACTAGCTTATGCTAGAGTTTCGGACTTAAATCACCTTAAACAATTTGAAACTTGTTTCATTACTCAACAATCGTAGTTCGACTTTCATTTAGGTAAATCATCTCTATCAAATAGTCCAAGGATGCTCTACTCAAACCAAAGTTAAGCACGAGGCCATGGGAGATTGGAATTGTTAAGGATAGCCCCTCACTTTCCTCTCAACCATAAACCAGAGTTGACTCGCGTATGGGGGTCCTTTCGGACTTTGGGTTTTGCTACCCTTCCCATGCGTTTCGACTAGGCCGACGACTGTACCCCCAGGTTATTTCGCATTGATGGTAGCCTTAGTATCATAATTTTAGCGCTCTACATAGGTAGAGTGGGCAGTTATTCCCACTTCACCTCAGATAGATGTGGAAGGTAACCCTTTGGCAGTAATCTCGGGAAAGTGGTTTGGTGATTCAAGCACTTGCACCCAATGGACCTCTAGAGGACGTCACGTAACTAACCATCAGTACTCTGTTAGTTTGTTATGGGCCCTAATCATCCCAGACTTGCTTCCGAGAGTATTTTCCATTGTTTGCCTGGTTCGATTATTTAGGAAATTTTTTAGTGGTATGTTGTTTGCCCCTTATTTGTAGTGGCCACTAGGTTATTTACTTAATCTACTTCTTGTAGTTGTGTATGACCAACATCTTCATCGGTCTCGGAGGTTGCAAAACCTTTCCCCACTCATAGTGGAGCCTCCACCGCCACCGCAACGCCAGAGGACTAGTTCTTGTGGTTCTTTTGAAATGACGGGCGAAACAGAGGTTCTTGGTGAACTAGAACCCATAACCCTGGATCGACAAGTCCCTGATACTATCGAGGTTGAGGATCTAACTTCTAGAGAGTTTAGTACTCCTTTTAACCCTCCTCTTACTAGACCGAACGATCCATTTTTGGTACGTGTAGGTTTCCAACAACCTAAGTATAGGGCTTACTTGTTTACACGGGGTTGTACTATGACTAACCCAGGAGACAAGCAGGGAGTTCCACAAACTCCCACAACTTCTATGACTACAAGGATTGTTAATCCCTCGTTCACAAACACTGCTACCACGAGTTCGTCGCAGACTGCTTCTACTTTAGCTCCATCCTTTAGTTTCAATGCTGGTACTTTAGGCATGCCTTCGACATCTGCCTCAATTTCCATCCCCACTTTTGGACCAAACAATGTCCCTTTGTCAGGGATACCCGTAGTGAACTTCACTAAGTCTTCTGCCACACAACAGGTTTAAGGTGTAACATAAGCTATTGCTTCCACTTCCACTGTATGATCGATTCCCTCTACTACTATGCCAGTCATGGGTACCATGACCACGCCATCCACCACAACCATACCTGGTTTCAACCCCTATGCAGGGTACAATGTGAATCCATTGAACATACCCACAGGAAGTATGCCCTTCTCTTTGTTTTCTGGAGGAGGGGGTAATATGCTTAACCAACAGTATGGCGGGGCTAACACCCAACCACAGTGGACAAACACACAGGGTTTTAATCCGCTTTCTTTTGGGTGGAGTAATTTCAATCCTTTCGTTTCACAACCAATGGATGGGGGCAACCCCAACCAATAGTACACGAGCCAGGAAATGGGTGGTTCCCAATACCAGGTTCATGTCTATCACATGCCATCGGCTCAACCCCGTTTACCTTTTCTGGCAACTTTAAACTTGTCGGATCTTTCAAAGCTTACGAATGACCCCATGCGTCACGACCCTGCATGGCCACCCGTTCCCACTAAGTTTCCATCAGACATACCAAAGTTTGAAGGAAAAACTGGTGAGGACCCCGGTGACCATGTTATGACATTTCTTCTCTGGTGTTCCTCCAATTCGCTGAATGATGATTCCATAAGTTTGAGGCTCTTTCAAAGAACCTTAACTAGTGTCGCAGCAAAATGGTACATTGAACTTCCTGCAGCTGCTTATGGCACCTTTCGAGATCTTTCCATTGTATTTTTGAACCACTTTCAACTTCCTGTCCGGTATGATGCTGGTACAGACCTTTTGTCAACATTTCGGCAGAATAAGGCCACTCACCTATCTGATCACATTCAGGAGTGGCGAAGGAGAAAGAGGCTCATTAAGGCCGACATCCCCCCAACATTCTTACTGGAATGGTACCTTAAGTCTCTTCTTCCTTATATCTCTAAGGAATTTGCCACTTCAGGGGTGTCCTCCGAAGAGGAAGCCATCTTGAGAACCCAATAGCTAGACTTGGTCTATGCTCAGTCTGGGCTGTTATATGAAATTATTCCTGATGCGCCAAGTTCTAATATTGACTTAGGTAAGCTTAAACCTGGACCACATGCAGATGGCATTGTGGGTTCAGTCGATTCTGCAATGTTTGATGCCTTAACAAAGCAGGTTCACGCCTTGTCAGTCAAACAGTCTACTGCAGAAGCAACTTTTGTTGCATCCTCCCCTTCTACTACTGAACCTGTACAGCAGGTGCATACAAACCAAAAGGGCTCTCGGCAGCACAAAAGAAAGGGCAAGAAAGGGGAGGGAAACCAACAAAATCCCAGAAACACACAAAATGCCGAGGAGGGTAAAAAGGAAAAAAGGAAGGCTAAGTTCCCTTGCAAGTTATGTCAATAGGACCACCTTACCCATCAATGCCCTCTAATGGAAGAATCCCAAAAGCTGATCCGTGAGAAGAAACCAGCTGTCCTAAAAGACCCTTTCCCTCATGGACAGAGTTCAGCTTCTGGCAACTCTAGTGCTGGGGGCACCACTCGTGCAGCCTCTGCTGATCAGTCTTTCGTTAACATGGTTAACTTAGATGCTCTATTGCAAACTCGAGAAAAGAATTATACCCCGGATCCGCAGTAGAAGGATGTTCCTGAATCCTCCACCCCTCTTCACATACCAGTGCAGACGTTGCCGAAGATACCGAAAGGTGTCTTCAAACGAGCTGTGCACAACCGTAACGCGCGTGCTTCCCCCAAGTACAATGTTGTGGAGGATTTAGCCCAAACCCCTTGTGCCATGTCTACTCTAGAAGTACTGCAAAGTTTCCCATTGCAACGCAATGCACTTATGGTAGTGATTGGGAGTGTTGATTCATCCGCTATGTCTGTGCGCTTTGATATGAAAGACATCAAGTACCGGTTGTCGTATCATGTCGCTCTCCAGATAGAGGTCATCCATGGTTCTACAACCATTCGACGAGCTATTGTAGATGAGGGTGCATCAACGTGCATAATGTCTATCTCTTGCTGGAAGGATTTGGGTGAACTTGAGTTGGCTCCCTCTAACATGGTACTCACCTTCTTCGATGGAAGATCGTTTCGTCCACACAAAGTCTTTCCATCTTTTGAAGTTGAACTTGCGAGCAAACTAGTATCGATAGAGGTCAAAGTTCTGGATGCTCCACTCGATTACAACTTGGTGTTGGGTAGGAGTTGGACATATGCCATGCAGGCTATGGCGTCAGCTTTTTTTCGGGTCATAATGTTCCCCCACGAAGGAAAGATCGTCACAGTCGATCAACTTTCGTTTTCCCAGAAGACCAACCAGACTTCATCAGGTTCAACTATTCCGTTGATTGATCAGTCCAACCCTATCACTAAGAGTTTAGGAGCAGGTCTCTATGGGTCTTTAATAGGCACTTTTGACCTGTCTTCTCCTACCTTGTTTGTTGGTTATGAGGAATGTTCCTCACCTGAGACTTCCATGGTCAGTTCAATGATGGATCTGCGGATTCTCCCTAGTGAATCAGAACCAGCTGTGCCTGTATCTGTTGCAGAAGTACCCTACTTGGATTTATAACAAACTGCAACAGATCATATCATGACTTCATTGATCTCTACCGAGTCAGATATGGACTATGCTCCTGTATGGTCAACGAACTTTACCCTTTCTCCTGATAGTTTAGACACGGTTTTTCCTTCCGAAGAAACATTTTTGGAAGCTATGATAAGCCTGGGATACCCTTGGGAACATTTACACCCCAAGTCCTATCTACTCCCTGTGCTAAACTTGATAGAGAGAGGTGAGTTCCCTTCGAGACCTAGTGAGAGTGTTGATTGTTCCTTTGTCCCTTCCACTTAGCAAGCTATTTTTGCTGAAGGGAATAGGGCGGATACATCAAGAACCATCAGGATCAACATCTCCACTAAACCTGGGGCCACGAAAAATATTTTTGTTGGAGCGAACTGTTATCTTGACGAGATCATTCTGTATACCAATCTATTTAATGATTTATGCAACATCTTTGCTCAATCTCATTATGAGATTCCAGGCATTGACCCCACTTGAAGAAGTACTACGCTTGTGCATTTGTGCTTTTTCATGTATTTTTAGTTGTACATTTTTGTATAGTTAGTTTTGTTTACAGTTGTAGTTATGTCTTATGCATTTATTGCTTTGTGTTTCAGATGTCGACTGAACACTTTATAGGGTTTGCTGATGGCGCTAGCTGCCACACTCGTCAGTTGGTCAGAGCTTCTTGGGTTATTTACTCACCAACAAGCCAACTCGTGTCTTCAGGAGGGGTTTGTCTAGGTCCCACAACGAACAATGTGGCTGAATACAGTGCAGTCATAGAGCTACTCCGAGATGCTCTGTTTCATGGCATTTCACATCTGGAGGTACGGCTTGACTCACAGTTAGTTGTTTTTCAGTTACTGGGTGTTTATCAGGTTAGAGATCCTACTTTGCTACATCAGTTCATGTGCGTTAAGTTACTTGAGAGACAGTTTAATTATATCACATATCAACACATCCCAAGGAATTTGAATGCATTAGCTGATTCATTTGTAGATTATGTTCTAGATTAGCATTTGCACCATTCACATACACAAGTAATTGATGCATAAAACACAATAACACACACATGTAAATATAACCGATACTGTATATATATCCATTACTATATCAAAAAATAGTATGAGTTTGGATCATAACTCTATCACAGAGTCATGTCATAAGATACAAAATTGGGCTCGATGGCCTCAAAAATATACATAGAATATCCTTCTCCTATGGAGAAGGTAGGGCCTCAACTGCCTCTGCTGCCTCTCAGTAGCATATGACCAGCCTAGCTACTTTCCGTAGCAACCTAATCCAGGCTGGGGGCACACCAACCACATCCTCCTGCATATCAATTGGCATTCGCTCAATACGATATGTAGCAATGTCATGAGTCAAGCGACTCATATTCCTCTCTATGGCCCCCAGTGTGGCATAAGCTACACCCACTTCTACTGGTCTCGCGAAAGTATATGGGTGTCCCTCAGGGCATACTGGTCCAACATCTACATTTGACACTTTGTTTCAGTACTTCTAACTCATCATAAAAATTATATATACATAAATTTGAAAAAATTAAATAATTTTTCAAAAACATAAACATACCTATATCTCCCCAAGCTACTCCTAGAGGAAGTATCAGCTCAGGATCATGGTAGAAGTCTAGGCCTACATATGGAAACTGCTCAAGCGCTGGCACTTGTCCTTCCCACCAACCCCAAAAGTCATCCTCTTGGTAACAAAGGTTGCTCTCGCCACCACCTTGGCGGAGGAAGATCTCACCCCAATGGGCCAGCATTGGCTCACGAGGGTTGATAGCGGGCATTGCCATGCTCAAACTGCTAGCAGGCACCCTCTCAAAAAAGAAGGTGCAAAGTATGCTCCCATACCCGAAATTCTTCACTATCCCGGTCTCACACCCCGAGAGTTGAAGCTTCATATTTTCCAAAAGACTCGAACACCAATCATAAACATGCCCTTGCAAGCATTCAACACCTACATGCATATAATGCCTCGAGGCAAGATGTTGAGAAGCACTTCCCCCCATCTGGTTGAGAACACTTAGAATAACTTGGAGAGGGAAGATTGTAATAGTCGAAATGAGAACTTGACTACCACACTTCTCACTTCCTGGTTGGCAGTAAGCATTAACACATTCTTGCACCGATAAGGCACCCACATTGCGAGAAGACCCTTTTAGATTCACCACGTCTCCTCTACGAGAGAGACCAAAGTAAATGTCATCTATGGTGAGCTCCAGTATCTCACCTCGGATATCAAATACCATAGCATTTGCATCCCAGTATTGGACAAGCCTTTCTAGCAAGTGGATTTGTGCCTGCATGTTGACCGTTCTGTAAAATTTCAGTAATCCACACCTTCTGAGTGCATGAAGCATCATTGGATCTTGCAAATATTCTCTATCCATGTCCTCATGTTCTCTTTCTCTCCATACCAATACCATCCTGCCAAGAAACAGTCAATTTTTTAGTCTTTTTTCAACTTTTAGGCCACTTTCAGGGGTGTATGCTGCTCTTGACACTACACAGGCACGTTTAGAACGCTTCTCTTCCTCATACATAGCAGCGTACACGTAGAGCACATTGTGAGAATTGCCTAACAGTGATTTTTTACCACAGAAATTGACAAAAAATACATGAAAATGCAAGTTTGGGAGGATTGAACTTACTTGGTGGAAGCAGAAGGTTGATTGGTGCTCCGGTTTGATCGTAGTGAGTAGATGAAAATCAAGGGTTTGCTCCAATTCTTGCCCTATATTTTCCAAATATGATATTTGATTTTCTAATTTGAAACTAGTTATATAAAAGTGACTTTAATTTTTATCCACTTTTTGCAAAAGTATATAGTTTCAGATTGGTTTTAAAGGGTCCTATTTAATCACTAATACCTAGTAGTTTTGGTAAAGTAATTCTACCGTAGATATTTCAAATTTTCACTAGATTCTCAAAGCATTGAACTGGTATGACTTAGTTTCTCTATTGACGAACTAGTATAGACGTTATATTGACCATTTATTATGTCATGGAGAAAATTTGTCATCATTTACTAACTGGATTATTGAGATCATATTTTTGGCAGGTTGTGAACATATGATCCTAGAAGCTGTCTTTTAAGTCGTTTTAAGCTCTTGTTTTGACTATTAAAAAACTAAACAAGATTGCCAAGCAAACTTGGTCTCTTCAAGCTAGTTAAAGGAATTGAAGTTCCATCTGCTTAAGCATAAGTTTAACCCTTTTCTGGACTTTTGCATATTACTTACGAAAAAGGAATACTCTAGTCATGTGTGGCTAGAAGAGTTCTCCTCTCATTGTTTTATACTTTTTCGGGGAAGGGGACTAACTGTACAAAAAAGGACTTTCGGAGCCTCTCTTTAGGGTTTTCAGGCTCTCTAAACATGAAAACACCAAGTGAGCATTCACCTCCTCGGTCTCGATGTGAAATCCACGAGGGGGTATATAGAGGATTGTTTAAGTTTTTCAGACTCTATAAACAAGAAAACACTGACGAGCATTAACCTACTTGGGATCGATATTAAAATCCACGAGTAAATGTATGGAGTTATTGTTTAAATTTTTCAGACTCCTTAAAATTGAAAACACCGACGAGCAAGAATAGATCTTGGCTCGATATTAAAATCCAGAGATCAGTATTATAGAGTATTCGTCTATCTCTTCTTCGAACTCTTTAAAAAATGAATAAGGTCCTGAGTCTTCCTCCCATGGGCTCGTTAAACTCTTTACATGGTTGGACGTATTGAGTTTTCTTTTCTTCTTGAACTCATTAAAACAACAAGAAGGATATTTTTTTATCTAAAAAGAATAAGGTATAAGAAGGGTATATCACATCTTTTTCGGTTTCAAAGGTAGTTCACTCAATCATATCCTTGAACACAACACCTACTTGAGTCTCTCATGTCAGTTGGGTTTTAGTTTTTGGCCTCAGGGTGAACCTGATATCCGAGTTTGTACTCCCCCAGTTGGTTATTCTTCCAACTATATGGAGGGTCTGTTATGTCTCCTACATCGCAGACTTATATCATTGTACCCTTCATGTTGAAAACTACCTAAGTCACTTTGTGTCGTGCTCACTGTTCAAGGATACAGCCTGTGTCAACCATTCTGCAGTTTACCTTGACTTCATGTGTCGGCCATCCTGGTGTCAATTTGTTTCATCTTGTTACTCGTCCTACTCCACATCAGCTCATACCCATGAGGGTTCCTCGTGTTGGATGATGGAGGATGCATTAATGCCTTCCTTCCAACGTACTTCTTCCCATCGACTTCAGCTCATTATGTTCTGGGAATGAAGTTTAGAGTTTCGGTTAGTGTTGATGTATATGTAACTTCAGAATGTATTTCATCCATGTATTTAATTTATATATTATTGTACTCCTATAGATATGTGTCATTCCTCTATACGGAAGTGTCGTCATGTGTATTGACAAGTGTCACAAGTGTGTGAACTTGCCGATGGTTTATTAGACCACCATGTGTGGGGTCGACCCTTATTTTATGTAATATATGGTTGATGTACCTAGCTAGACAAGTTGGCCCCATAAGGTCATTGAGAAAACAGATCAAGTATAAATAGATATCGGGAGATCTCTATTTGGATCACTCGGAAACTCATTTTTCCTTCACTCAGAAAGTGGCGCACTAGTGAGGAGGAGGATCATCTACTACTAGGAGACTATCTCTGTGTATTTTGGTTGTACTTTGGTTGAGCCATTGCTCTCTCTATCTCTGAGGAAGTTGTGGGATTTTTCACCTTAGGTTTTTCCCCACAGAAACTTTGTGTCTCTTATCTCTCATGCTTTTGCTTCTTGTGATGATTGACATGCTTGTTATGATTGATATGCATTGATATATTGTACATGTTATTCTCTCAGTAAAGATCCTAGAGTATTGTGAATTAATGCTCAAAATTTAACAGTTAGTACCTTGGGGATTGCAGTCATCAGTGGCAGTTTCCCTCGCTATTGAATAAATGGTAATACGTCAATGTCTCTTATTCGACAGGTTCCTCAAGTGTTCGACTTCAAGTCCTCTTATTCACACATGTTGGATCGTACTAGGTACCTTGGGCCCCATTATCATTATTGATCAAATCCCTCGCATTTGTTAACGGTATACATCAATGATTGGTAATCAAATGATACCCTCCATGTTCGACTTCAACTCATTTATTCACATGGATAGGGTTTGTACCTTGGGTTGTTTGTATGAAGACCTTGGGACCCTGATAGCATCACCATATTTATGTTATCGCCAAAGCTGCGCAAGACTGAGCCTCACTTATTTTTGCTCTTCATGAGACATAGATCCGGTTTGTTGTTATGGCTATGATCTCTCATTTTGACATGGATCCATGCTTGTATTTCAGTGGCCATGCTCTATATATACATCTCCTAGTTATGTATCGGAGATCATGTTGTACACATCTATATGATGTCAAGATTGTCATTGCTCGTTGACCTTGATTATTGTTTCAGGTGTTTTTGTGACTTGGTTCTGTGGTTTCTTGCTCATCCTCTGACTTGGAATTATAATGTTTTTTGGCCATCACTTCCCTCTGACCTCACACATTAAGGGGCATTTGTTATAGTTAAAATATGCACTTCTCTGTCCGTGATCACATTATGCTGTCGATCACACAAAAGGACAACTTGGATTGAAGAGCTAGATTGATCTGGATGATGATGGAATGGATTTACTCTCTTCAGATGACAAAATCCTTGATTTCCCTGATCTTTTGACATGTATGCCCCTCTCTCTATATCATACCAGCGTACACCTTGAGAAATACCCTACTTTCCTCAAGGAAAACTAGCGTACATCTCCCAAAATGTTGCGAACGCATGTTGTAAAGCACAAAAGTTGCTTCTTGTACGCTACTCTTGCTGTATGAAACCTGCGTACATCTTAAGATGAAATCAAAAATATATTAAATTGATGAATTGGGATTAGTTGAAGTTGGTTCTGCAACTTCCCCAACTTCCCAATTCAACTACCTCTCGATCTTAACTGCCTACCTTGTCCTATAAATACAAGGAGGATCCATGAGAGGGGTTACTTGGAAAGTCATAAAAGACTTAGAATTTGAAAGAATGCTTTGAGTACTATTACACTGGAGGAAATACCCAAGTCATTGTGAAGAGAAGGGGCCCAAAATCTGATTGCAGAAGCATCTCGACATGTCAGGTATACTTGTACTGATTTCATGCTTCTTTGACAATAAAAAGGTTGAAATACCCTTCCTATCCCAAATTGAATGTCTGTTGGATTGTATGTTCATTTGGATTAGTATTTGATTATTGTTGATGTCTAATTGTTCTCAATATTCATCATATTTATATATAGTCAAGATACGCTGAGGAAGGTATCCTTTATGTTGCAAGTTCATCAAGCGGGAGATCAAGTGAAAGCTAGGACCAACCATCGGTTAAATGTATGTCTTTCGATATCTCGATCTCTGTCATTTGTAGGAACTAAATGCAAACTTAATGAATGTTTTTACCTATCAACCCTGCCCAGTTGGTAGTGTCCATCTCTTCACTATAAGGTAGAAATCCTGAACAACAGGCATTACAAGTGCATCCTTTGCATACACAATATGAAATGCATTATTTTAGACCTAGAGCATCATTGCGATGTAATGAAGAAGTGAGGATTGAGATATTAAGAAGTTGTGGAAAATGTAAAATAATATTTATGAGAAGTTGTCAATATAATCATTGGGTTCTATATTTTGAACAATGGATCTCTTTGTAGAAAATACCTTTTTGGGTATTAAAAGGATAAAGGATCCTAAAAGGGTCTTGATGCACTATTTGCACACATAACATGAGATGCATTATTCTAGACCTAGATCACAATTTTGATGGTTAGGGTGATGTGTTGGAGAAGTGGGGTATCAAGAAATTTGGGGGGTCAAACACTTTCCCTTAAACACACAAAATGGCTCTACAGTTACTGGGGTTTGAAACCAATCTATTTGCATGACAGTTCCTGTTCCCACACTAAGCGATGGTATGATGAATTTCACCAAAGAAGAGAACTATAAATAATAGAGAATCCAAAGAGTTCTCTACATAGAAGAATGTGTGAAATGAAGAAGACATATTGTTGGAGTAGACAATACCTCTAAGGTGTGAAACCTTGAACTAGAATGACAAAGACAAGGGGAAAATACATGATGGAGAAACTTGAGATCAAACTAAGAAAAATAGAAATGCAAAATGTAGAGAATATAGCCCCAAACACCATGATAGGAAAAACTCCAAAAACAATGATGAATCTTACCCAAAAAGAAGTATTTCCATCTCATGCATGTAATGGAGACCACGGGAAGAATCTCATGCATGTAATGGAGACCATGGGAACTATCAAAGAAATGAATATTGGGAAGACATGATAAGAGATTATTATTAAGAAATCTATTTAAGGAAAGGAAGTATGAGAGAGCTATTGACCCTTCAAGGATTCTAACCTACAATGGAAACACATATCAATATCACTACTCATGCATATTGGAAGCCATACGGAAAATTGATTATGAAGAAGATAATGATTGAAAATGGGCTTAGTTCAAGGGATATCATAGAGAAGTTTCTCTTGCTTTATACTAGAGGAAAACAAACAAAAAATATTTTGGATATGGAAGGATGTAGTTGAAATATTCAAGGAGACTTGTTCCTACTAGTTTGATGTCAAGCCTTATGCATTTTACAATTTTTTAATAATTTAAAAAAATAGCATGGTGATAAAATGGTAAAGTATCATTAAGGATATGTTGAACCAACTTAGTTATTGAGAACCAAAACAAGAGAATATCTAATGGTTCATTTTTGTATTGAGCAAAAGCATAAGAAGGAATGTCTGAACCACGTGACCTATAACATATCTTGAATTTAACATTGTTTCTATAGAAATGAAAGGAGAAATAGACATATTAGTAATGGATAAAGGTAAGATGAATGGAGAGTTGGAAGAGAAAATTTGGAGGATGGACACAACATTGAATTTGTTATAAAAACATCAATGAGAAAAGGTGATGGCCAACCCGGAGAGGAGAAAAATTCTAAGAATTTAGATGATGGTAAGTAAAAAGGGATGTCACGACAAGGATTTTTACCAAGGAAATTGAACAAAACAACTATTGTTAGATGCATAACACCACCAACCAAGCATGGGTTAAATGCATAGAAAAAACAAGAAATAAGGATAATCAAGAGAAATGAGGGAAGATGGACTAAGAAGTAGAGAATTTGATGTTGTTATGAACAATTGTTAAGGACCAAATGGCCCAAATAGCATTAAAGTAGAAAGAAACAGTAATCCAATGTCTTGAGAATAAAATAAAGACATGAATAAGAAGCCTCTTTGAGGGGGAAACCTCCTTATACAATGTATCATATGCCATGACAATATGAGATGATCCTAAAACTAGGCCTCCTTGGAATATAATAATATATATAGGAGACATAGGGTACAATTACAATTCTAGCCGACCAAACAATTACAATTAAGGTCACAGTTGACCAATAAAGACAATATTAATATACTAATATAAATGTAATGTCACAATATATAGGGATTAACATGCCCCTCCCCTTCAAACAAGTGTTATCCTCAACACTTGGTTGAATTCTCTACATGAATAAATCATCTTCCCATGTTTCCCTTCCAAACTTTTGAGTTCTGGGATATTGGTAGGTGAAGGTAAGGCTAAAATAGATTCAACCTTCAGTGGATGAAGGAAAATTCCATCCTTGGAGATTATGAAACCTAATAATCGATTGGCTTCAACACAAAATACGCATTTGTGTGGATTCAAATGAATGTTGTAGTGGTGGCATCATAGGAATATGGTGCTCAGATGTTCACGATGGTCTTCTCGCAAAGGCAAATGAGCAGGTAAGTAATCAAGATATGGTTCCACAACATGCTTGATATCATGAAAAGCGTAAGACATGGCTCGTTGAAAAGAGGCCCCAGCGTTCTTCAGGCCAAAAGGTAACTTGCGATATGCAAATGTTCCCCATGGGAAGATGAAAGCAGTCTTGTGCTGGTCAGCTAGGAGTATCTTGATCTGATTATAGCCAGAGAATCCATCCATGAATGAAAAGATGACACTTTTGGCACAATTATCGATGATTTGGTCAATGAAGGGGGTCTGATAGTTGTCCTTAGGAAAAGCTTTGTTCAGATCCCTATAGTCAAAGCAAACTCTAATCGTGCCCTATTTTTTAGCTACAGGGATGATGTTAAATACCCAGTCTGTCAGTGGGACAAGATAGATAAAACCAACTCGAAGGAGCTTTTCAACTTCCTCCTTAATGGCTGCAGTTTTTCTGGGGTGGACGGGTTGTAGTTTCTTCCGAACAGGTAGTGCACCAGGATAAAATTTTATTTTGTGGACCACAATAGATGGGTCAATTCTCGACATTTCTTCATAACTCCATGTGAAAACATCGAAAAACTCCTTAAACAAGGATATATAAAATTCCAGCTCAGTGGGTGTACAAGTTTTGTCTAGATGGATATGTTCCATGATACCAGGTTTCACTGATACGTCTATAGGAAAAGTGTCCATAATGTTAGCTAGGTTCCCTTCAAAAAACATATAGTGAGTGAGGATAGGAATCTGAGAGGTTTGGATACTACCAGGTGAAACAATGGATTTGGTGTTGGGGTCTACCGTGTGGATCATAGGAAAAGATGCTCGGTAATGGTGATCTTTCCATCAAGGTTCATCGATGCTCATGATTTCCATGATAGACTCGTCAGAAGTAAAATTCTGGAGAATGCGATTAGAAAAGAGCAAGGATGAATCGATCCAAGATGGAAGAGGCATGATGATCCAAATGGATATCGGTGGCCACCCACCTATTCCACTGGCTCAAAACAGTTTCCCATTTTCCCAATTTTCTAGTAATTGTTCTACAGTTTTTCGGGTCCTAAACTTCCGGGGCCGTTTTGAGGCCCTAAACAACCTTTTTTGGCGATTTGGGGGGATAAGTGGTTGCCAAGTGGTTTCCAACGACATTCAATTGGCCCCAGTCGAAAGTTGTAAATCTCATATAGACCTTTCCAATGGGATACCAAGCACCCCAAATGGAGATCGTATGAAAACGTTATGACCCTGGGAAGTTTATTGTTCAACTAACCACCTTGGGGCCGCAAACTTTATGACGGTTCATATTCTAGGGTTAGGCTTTTGGATGTTTGGGATTCTTTCCCTCACGTTTATGATAAATAGGCCCTTTCGGCCTCTCTTTGTATTCATCTTGGCATTAATGAGCATAGCGGCCACATCTCTTCTCAAAGATAGCTACCACCATTCTAGCTATTGTATTTTACAGTACGTTCTATTTCCGCTATTTAATAGAATATGTGTTTACTGTATCACTGTGTTCTTTGCAATATATCTATGTATATGCTATCTTATTCCGTTCCTGCATAAATCTGGATCACATGACCAGATGGTGGTCAATAGAATCGATACAACCAGGAGCAAATTGAATCGCATGATAGGTGGCTTGATTTAAATTCAAAGGCATGCAATCACCAATGGTTTCATATTCAGAGGGACTCGGTACAACCCAAGAATCATGAGAGTCATGGGATGGAAAAGTACTGGAAGAAATCATATTGATTGAATAGATGGGGGGTGGGAGCTCCGGGAAGACTCCAATGATTGAAGAGTCCTTTAAAAGGCTAACACCAATGTCTTCATAGTGATGTTGAGATTGTGTCAACATTGGGACATTATTGGTGGTGTTGGAGTGAATAATCCAATTGATATCTACAGTGCAATAATCCAATTGATCAATGGTGACAATTTTTCCTTGATGAGGAAATTGCACTAGTCGAAAAACCGAAGATGCTGCTGCGATCATGGTGTGAAACCAATTTCGACAGAGTAAAATGTTGTAATCCAATGTATCATCTACGATTTCTAAGTATATGGATACATTTTTTCCCCCTAGTTCTATTGCAAGTGATGGTATGAGTCCGTAATGTTGGAAACCATGGTCGTCGAAGGCCTTTAAAGTGGTAGGAGACTGGGTGACCTTCGGAGAGCCAATAGCTCTCCAGTAAGACAAAGACATGATAGAGGTAGAAGCACCTTTGTCCAAAATGGTACGATTGATGTTATTTCCACAAATATTGGTATGAATTTGAAAAGCCAACTGGAGGGAAAGTTTTGTCTGAAAATACTCCAAATTAAACATAATTGTGTTGGAAGTCTCAGGATCTATGGCTCCAAGTGCTGACAACAAGGTCCTATGCTGACTGGGGAGATGTTGTAGAACTTCGAGAGTGGACATCGCACAAGGTTCCTGAGCTAAGTCCTCGAAAATATTGTAGTTTTGGGCAGCTCGAGCACTTGTATTGAACGTTGCTTTTCGAATGGTGGAGCTTAGGTGGGCGCAACACAGTGTCAGTCATAGGCCTTTCGATGTGAAGAGGACCATTAGATGGAGGAGCGGAGGGAGGGTATTCCATAGGAGATTTATCTTTTGATTTCTCAGTTTTGTTTGAATTTGGAATAGAGTCATAGGTCTTTGTCTTGGTGGATAAATGAACATTCTCGTTACTCATCATAAGGATGTCGTGGTTTGCATATGTCTCTAGTTGAGTGGGATCATTGGCAGTGCCTCCTTGCGGAGGAGTGTGTGTGATCATTTGCTGTTGTTGGGATGGGAAAGGGTCAGTAAGCACTGCAGGTCGAGAAGAACCTTTTAGAAATTTATTTACTTCCTCACGATAAGGACAGTCCTTTGTCTAATGGTCTTCCTGACAAATAATGCAGGGAATATTAGATTTCTATTTGGATTTAATATCGGTGTTGGTTTGTTGGGGTTTTGGATTTTCCTGTTGAGGAGGAGATTTTTTGGATTTTCCTTTATTATTATTCTTTTTTCCCTTTGGATTGTTGTGATGAGGATTGAACTGCATTCACCTTGGAGGTTTGAGTAGGATAAGTGTTGTTTTTAGATGAAGCCTGGTTTTGAAGTGGAGCTGAAGTAGTCTTTTGTCCAGTAGATTTAGATGCAGTCTGGGCCTTGACAGAACCAACTACTTCATCTATAGGAGGTATAGGAGGTTCGGTAGTGGGCCTAGATGGATCATTGGTGGAGCGAGGAGCATGGGGTATCAATTCATATAAAGTGTTCAATTTGTTAAGATTCAATATGCTAAGACAGAAAATATCAACATTACATTCCATTTCACAACAATAGTATATACAGGATCACTGAAAGAACAACAAGCACAACATAAACACAAGAGACATAGATTTATCATGGGAAACCCTCATGGGGTAGAAAACCCAGCAAAGCTTCCTCAATATAGATGACCAGCAAATACAAAGATGTAATCCCCAAACCTGAGCTCCTTATCCTCCATAACAGATCTCTCTCTCACCTATGCGCCAATCAAAAGTGAGTGTGTGTGTGTTAAATGAGGAACACACCTCCTCTATTTATACACAACTCCGACTTGAATTTTACACTGACTAGGTCAGCCCCAACTTAACTACTTAACATAATGTGACAGGGCCGACCCCACTAGGGTGGTCTAATAACCCTTTAACCCACATGACTCATACAGGACCAAACACACTAGGGAAGTCTAATAACCCAAGTTACCACATTCCCCACAGACGAATACAACATCTCCGAATATACAATAGGGTCTCCACGAAGGAATGAAACATCTCCAGAATAATAAAGTACATATATAATATTCTTAGAAGTTACAATATCTCAACACTCCCCCTTAACGAGAAGGATATTATAACAACATATGCAGGAGCAAGGAGTCATCAAATACATCATACATGATACATCTATAAATCATTGGAAGCTTTCTTTATACATCATCAGTAACTCAAGCAGTTATTGGAACATCTTCAATACTGGAACATCAACATCTTCAGTACTGAATCTTCATCTTCTGCAGCACTTGAACAGCTACAACAACATCAACATCTGGATCCTTACAATCAATAGCATCGTCATCTCATGATCAACAACATCATCATCTAGATCATCACGATCAACATCATCATCATCTAGATCATCACGATCAACATCATAGTCATCTAGATCATCACGATCAACATCATCATCATCTAGATCATCACGATCAACAACATCGTCATCTACACCATCACGATCAACAACATCATCATCTAGATCATCACGATCAATAGCATCGTCATCTAGATCATCACGATTAACAACATCGTCATCTAGATCATCACGATCAACATCATCATCATCTAGATCATCATGATCAACAACATCGTCATCTCACGATCAACAGTATCGTAGCAGCATACCCTACAATACACATGATCCATTTAAGACACCGTAGCATGTCTAGGAACGATGCAGTCCACTCGTCAACTTAGACAAAGTCTAAGGACCTCTTTTTCGAAGACATATGTCTACGGATCAATTCAAGGACCGAAGTCCGGGGATGATACAATCCCCTCTCGTCCACTAGGGACCACTTCTCAGAGACATTTGTCTACGGATCGATTCAGGGACCAAAGTCCTAGGATGATACAATCCTCTCGTCCACTAGGGACCACTTATCAGAGACATCTGTCTATGGATCTATTCAGGGACCAAAGTCCTGGGATGATACAATCCCTCCTCGTCCACTGGGGACCACTTCTCGGAGACATATGTATACGGATCTATTAAGGGACCAAAGTCCTGGGATGATACAATCCCTCCTCATCCACTAGGGACCACTTCTCGGAGACATCTGTATATGGATCTATTCAGGGACCAAAGTCCTGGGATGTTACAATCCTCTCATCCACTGGGGACCACTTCTCGGAGACATCTATCTACAGATATATTGAGGGACTAATGTCCTAGGATGATACAATCCTCTCGTCCACTGGGGACCACTTCTCGGAGACATCTGTCTATGGATATATTTAGGGACCTAAGTCCAAGGATGATACAATCCCTTCTCGTCCACTAGGGACCACTTCTCAGAGACATCTGTCTACGAATTTGTTCAGGGACCTAAGTCCAGGGATGATACAATCCCTCTCGTCCAATTAGACCAAGTCTTAGGACCACTTATCAACCTTATCGTGATATCATCGACCTCATTGTCAGGACAGGTAACCTCATCATCAACCTTACCATCGGAATAGGTAACCTTGTCATCAATACATGTATCGTCATCATCGATACAGTATCCATATCAATAATACAAGTATCCTCGTCATCGATACAAGTATCCACATCATCGATACAGTATCCTCATCATCGATACAATATCCTTATCAATAATACAAGTATCATCGTCATCAATACAAGTATCCACATCATCGATACAGTATCCTCATCATCAATACAGTATCCTTATCAATAATACAAGTATCCTCGTCATCGATATAAGTATCCACATCATCGATACAGTATCCTCATCATCGATACATTATCCTTATCAATACAAGTATCCTTATCATCGACCTTACCGTCGATATAGGAAATCTCATCATCGATACAGGTATCCACATCGATACCAGTATCCAAATATCATCATCGACCATATCACTTCCCCATTTCGAGGATGGTCCTTCTAAACTACACCAAGCTTGTCTTGGAAACACTCAAACTTTACTCGAGACAGAGGTTTGGTAACCACATCAGCAGCTTGTTTGCTAGTGCTCACATACTCGAGCTTGATAGCTCCTTTCTGCACCATATCCCATATATAGAAATATCAGATCTCTATGTGCTTTGACTTATCATTGAACACTGGATTATGTGTCATCTTGATAAAACTCTGGTTGTCACACAGGATCACAGTGGAGTCCATCTCTAAGTCAAACAATCCTGATAACAACTTCCGAAGCCATACCGCTTCACAACTAGCAAAGCAAGAAGCTATATATTCCGCTTCAGTTGTGCTGAGAGCCACACTAGACTGCTTCTTACTAAACCACAAGATCATGGTAGATCCCAAACAATAACATCCACCCGATGTACTCTTCCTGTCTGATACACTTCATGCCCAATCAACATTTGTGTAGCCATACAATCTGAAGTCATGATCTCCAAGATAACATAGACCAAAGTCTATCGTACCCTTTAGGTACCTCATCACATGCTTTGCAACTATAAGGTGAACATTCCTAGGTTCCACTAGATACTGACTCAAGGTGTTCACAGCAAAGCATATATCTGGCATAGTATTCGTCATATACATCAATGACCCAATAATTTGTCTGTACAGAGTTACATCCACTAGCTCTGATGAGTCATCAGCTAACATCTTCAAGTCGAAACCCATGAGAGTGGCCCTAGTTGTACATTCCAACATATCAAATCTTCTCAATATTTCCACAACATACTTTCCCTAGTTGAGAAATATTTCTTCTGGGCCTTGCCATACTTCCAGACCTAGGAAGTAATGCATCAATCTGAGATCTTTCATCTCAAATTCTGTAGCTAGCTTCTTCTTTCTTTCCATGATCTGTTTCTCATCCCCTGTTAGAAAGAGATCATCCACATACAGTAATAGTATGACAGGTTCATCATCCATAACAGATCAGCTTTTCAAGAAGCTATCAATTCTCCCTCTGTGACTGAACATCATTCACACTCTACATTGAGTGATCTTCTGCATATCTATCTGTGCCGTCTCTCGTCAGATGGGTCTACTGATATGAGCCTCAAGATCATTCGAACTCGGTGGTGAGTTCCTTCTTTCATCCATGTCATCTATATATAGAAACTATATTCAACCTTGTAGCAAAGGTTGAAATCCGCATCACCCATGGTGATCATTAAGCTCATCAAATGATTATCAATCCTGGGTACCCGTACAGAGCTTTCTTCAATTGAATTCTGGGATTTTTCTCGATTCACACTTCTTCTTCAATTACACCATTAAGAGCATGATCTTATCTAGACACTTGGAGAAAACATCTCGTCATGATCCTCTTTCTCTTTCTAAGAGAATCTTCTAGCCACGAGACTTCTATAGTATGTTTGATTAGTAAATCTTCTTGTTGAACATCCATCACTTGTTCAGTGTTCATCATTCTTCATGATTTTTCTTACAAATCAAAGTTAATTACATGATTAGTAATACTTCATAATCATCAAATCATGTTGACATGATAACATATTATGCATACAAATATGATTGACATAGTTATGCAACTATCTTGACCAATACTTTGGCACAACACTTTTCCATATCCTGTATGCATACAATGGCTATCTAGAATCCTTCCATCTCTACCAGAACATACTATCAAGAGCGTGCACAACTCTCAGCATGTTAGCAAAGAGGTTTCATTCTAGACAAGCAACAATAGAATGTGTGTCCAACTTACCAATCATATGCATATTAGTAGTATACTGTTCAATGCTATATGAATGCTTGCACTCAACATGATATATTCTAGGAAACAAATATGCACACAAATATTACGAGCAATATCATTGACTATTCAGAGATTCAAGAAGTAATTTAAATGACAACTTGAATACTTATCTTTTATGTTTGTGTGGTTGCCTCCCGCTTGATCTCGATTTTTCCTTCATGATTATATGTCTTTGAACTTCTATCCATCCTGGACCACTATGCATGCTTAAGTGTGCACTAGTGTCATCATCATGATCTCATACATAATCATACATTCATTAGTATAGTCTTAATACTATCAAAACATTATGATTCTAAATAATCTTAAGTAGGTATGGTCATGATCATTTCATACATAGGTATACTTACCTAAGATTCTAACACAAAGTAGGATTCTAACTTGATATAGGAAAACATACCTGGATTATCATGCTTGTTTATGTCTTAACATACCCAAACAATATATTCTTTGTTCTCTTCAATGATTTAGAGACCTTGTGCTAGAACCTGCATATCTCGTAAGTTAAGCATAGTAGAACAAAGTCATACATACCTCGTAAGTATAGCTTCTATGGGGTCAAAGACTATGGATGAGTCTTTGTCTTTATGTCATAATGGTCATAGAACCTGATTTGTCTTTCTTAATGTACCTATATCTTGTTAGCAGACAATATCATCCTCATACAACACTACAAGTGCATTAGTACAATCATAAGTGTCATAAACCTAATCAATGAATGTATTCTATCACTCACATGCATTCATTATCAAACAATCATAATTGTACTAAACTCAATAACATGAAGACAAACATATTATGAACTTAATCAACAATCAGATTTCAAAACATACATGTATTTCCACAAGTCATAGCTGTCAGGATTGCTTGTTGTCTTCTTATGTAAGGCCTTATCCTCATCTCCCTCTGGAACTGGAACTTCTTCACTTATGCAGGTGTCCAATTCATTCTCTTCTAGGATTAAACCAATCAACTTTAACTTGCTGAAACTGATCTAGAGCTGGATTAGGGTTTGTCATAGAAACCCTAAAAATTCAAACTTTGAATTTCAAACTTCTAAAAGGATGGAAAGATGTGCCTTGTTGAGATGATCAAGCTGGTATACTTCAATTTTGAAAACTGCAAAATTTGACCGCTAAAAATTGCCTTTGAAACTTCCAAATCTTCTAGACAGGATCCCGAACTAGGGTTTGATAAAGCCCAGTCTTCTGCCCAACCAAAAGGTTCGATCTTGTACTCTAAACTTTGATTTTTCTGAGGAGCTTCCAGCTGTGGTCACAGATTTCAAAAATTCCAGCTTTTACAGAAGCCTTAATTTTCCACCTTTCCGATCAAAATCTCGAACTAGGGTTTGATCAAGCCCGGCCTTTGCCCAACCAAAAAATTTGATCTTGGTCTCTAAATTTTGATTTTGATGAGGATAATTCAGCCGTGGACTCCGATTCCAAAAATTCCAACATTCTCTGAAACCCTAAATTCCTGCAGTAGTGACAAGCCAAGAATGAAGGTGTTCATAATCCAATTTTGTTTTGATAGAAATATGCACCTGATTGTTTCTAGTTCATCACTGAAATTAAGAATCCGTAGGGTCTGAAAATTTGTCCCATGGTAGCCTGACCTATCATCTTTCCAACCCCATAGGTCTGAACTCAATTGGATTCTTTAAGAGAGAGTTATGCCAACTGTCGCAATGTGACCTGTTTATGGGATAAAACATGAGAGAGAACTTGTACGGTGTGCCACATGTCACTGGTTCCACTTCGGCCTCTTAAAAGCAGACCTGTGAAACTAAATTCCATTCCCTACCTATCACTTTTTATGAAATTTCATTTGGATCTTCCTAGGTCACCTGTTTATGACTGAGATCTGGAAGAGGCAGAAACCCTAACTTGTACGGATCATAAATCACAAAGTACAGCGAATTAGATGTTGTTCTTCGGACACAAGGTGCATGGGGATGTTATCTACGACCTATAGAAGTTTTAGATCCTAATACTTTGTCAAAATGTATTTATAGAGAAAGTTCCATGATGACTGGTTTTTTCTATATAAAACCCTAACTTTCAAATTGTTGCAAGTGAGACAAGTGCCGTAAGTGCCATACATTTCCTTCCTTCAGGCTAACTATGATACCAGTTAAGATTCAATATGCTAAGACATAAAATATCAGCATTACATTCCATTTCACAACAATAGCATATACAAGATCACTAAAAGAACAACAAGCACAGCATAAACACAAGAGACACAGATTTATCCTGAGAAACCCTCATGGGGTAGAAAACCCAGCAAAGCTTCCTCAATATAGATGACCAGCAAATACAAATATGTAATCTCCGAAAATGATCTCCTTCTCCTCCATAACAGATCTCTCTCTCACCTATGCTCCTATCACAAGTGAGTGTGTGTGTGTGTTAAATGAGGAACACACCTCCTCTATTTATACACAACTCCGACTTGACTTTTACACTAACTAGGTCGGCCCCAACTTAACTACTTAACATAATGTGACAGGGCCAACCCCACTAGGGTGGTCTAATAACCCTTTAACCCACATGACTCATACAGGGTCGACCCCACTTGGGAAGTCTAATAACCCAAGTTACCACATTCTCCACGGAGGAATAAAACATCTCCGGATATACAATAGGGTCTCCACGAAGGAATGAAACATCTCCGGAATAATAAAGTACAAATATAATATTCTTAGAAGTTAAAATATCTCAATAGGATTGGGAGTAAACCAAGTCTAGTTATTGAGCACGACTGATCGCTTGCTCTTCTAAGACATCCCCGCCCATGGAAAAATCCCTAGCAATAGGTGGAAGCAAGGATTTTGTAAACCAAACAGCTAATAGTTGATTAGGGATGGGAGCCTTGATCAACCTTCGGTGTCTCCTCCACTCATGAATATGATTTGAGATGTGATTAGAGTTCGATTGTTGCAACGAAGTTAATCATTCCATACTAGTTTCATACCGGATGGGAAGATGAAAGTGTATCAAGAAATCCATGGCAAGGGTGTTGAAGTCTCAGAAAGAGTGTTGTGGTAGCTCAATATACCATTTTGTTGTCGTCCCAGTGAGAGTACGTTGGAAGAGCCGCAAATGTATGGAATCAGCAATCAATGAGTTCGAAGAACACCAAAGATGGAAAGTCATAACATGATTTTGTCGGTCTTCCCCTGGTTTTGCATCGAATTTTGGGATATTTGATGGTAATTTGGCGGGAATAGGTGGCCAATGTGGTTCATGCCAAATGGGATCATTTATCAATCTTGACAAATCGGGAAGGTCTAATGTTGCTAGAAAAGTAACTTTTCTATTTGGTTGTGGGTTAAAATAGTATTGATGGGGTGTTAGGACGTCGGTAGGGCCCTGTACTGCAAATTGTGGCATACTATACCCATATGTGTTTCCTGCGGGGTATTGTTGGAATTTTTGTGTGTTAGGGACCATGGGGTTAACTAGTTGTTGGTTGGGAATTGTTAAACCTAAAATATACCCATCATGAGATTCAGTGTATACACCCCTGAAGACATCTTGACTAAGTAATTGACCTAGAAGGATTTGTACCCAGTTGTACTAGGTTTTGAGAGGTCGTCGCAGGTTGCACTCATGCAATAGTGACGTCGCAGCTTGCTTCACTACAGGGTGCGACGAAGTCAGTTAATGGGAAAAAATAGCTTCTTTGAGGTTCTTCTCGAAACTTGCTGACTTGGGGACCTATCCATGATCTCTAGGGGAGTTGGTACTCGGTTCCTAACACCTTGGGAGGATCCCCTATCTCTCTCCTACTATATCTCAACCTATCCTATCCATACCCTATCCACTTAGTTCTATATAAGAGAAGCTCTATCCCTCTCCAAAGGGAGGAAGTCTATGGTGTCTACATGCTAGTGAAATCACTCTTGAGAGATCTCTACTCATCCTTGAGAGACTCAAGCTTCCTTAGGAGGAAATGTAAAATGGCTTTGTTGGAGAAGGGCTGTAGCGTTAAGCCTCGGTTGTAGTTCTATATATCTGCTATGTACTTCCTGATTTTTACAGTAATACAAATGCTTCCCACCAATATTGTTCATGTGTGTAATGATATTGAGTAGTTTACCTCCTTAACTGTTCACTTAGATCTCTTATTGTATAGATTCCCTTTACTTGTTTCTCTTGTTTCTTGTCTTGATAGGTCTTGCAGCTTGGATCTGACGACCGTGAGACATGGAGCAGCATATAGGAGAAAGGATAGCAAAGTAAAAAGTAAGACATCTAGTACTCGATCCTTAAGTAAATATAGGAAATGCATTCGTATCCTGTCTTATTTGTTCTAGACTCACATTGAGCTAGGGAGATCTGGATCGCGTCTGCTCGGGTGGATTGTCCTACAAACAAATCTGGCGACCATACTGAGGAAGAAAAGATGTTTCTGATTCTGTAATTGCCTGAGAGTCATTTTCAGTTGATTGCTTGACACAAGCCTTCCATTTGTCATTTGCTTCATGAGTTGATTTCACTATCAGATCTTCGTCTTGAAGACTCTGATTTGCTTCCTCTGAGTTTATACTACTCATTTCCAAACCATTCCATAGTTCATTGCTTGGAGATCTAATTAATTTTTGGACTTAGATCTCGCCTGTTGCACCTGTTTAATGGAAACAAAGCGACACTGTGTCTTTTCTAGCCTCTATGCTTTACCTGTTAGTCACTCATCGCAGCCTTTTCATTGGTATACTGCGACGTCATCGCACTTACCACATTGGTGAACTGCGATGTCGCACTGTGTACAAGCACAGAGTGCATCGAATTGTCAAAATTTGGCATGCAAGAATCCCCTCTCCATTTGTCAATTTTGAACTTTTGTTTGTTGTATGAACTCTCTTTGTGCTGCAAGATCCAGCCAGGGATCCCATTTCTTGATTCATGTATTGGGTGTTTGGTTTCATTTGGATTGATTTTGGGTTCCGTTTTGGACAAGTCTGAGGACCGGTAGTGGTGGACGCTCTTGCCTCCTCCACCTTCATCCACTCACCCTTGCATTCCCTTCCTTCCGTCCCTAATCTAATCATTGCATTGAATCAACCTCCAGCCCTCATTTACATAATTTTTTAAGCTTTGCTTGCTTGGTTTGCTTGCTACTGTTTGATTTTGAATTAAGTCTGTCTTTCAGCTTGATTGAGTGCTTGTCTTTTCTTGAGTTTTCTGAGTGTACCAATGTTGTAAGTAGTGTGTTCTTTTCGTTCGTTTAGATATGAAAGCTCAATTGTTATCAAGTTTATTCTTTGATGCATCCATTGAAAAGTTAAAAGTGCTTCTTTCCCATCATTTCTTGATTGTTTTTGAAGAAAATCATTCTTGCATTGGAATGTTTTGTTTATCAATCTTTTGGAAAATTGAATGAATGTATGATCATTTGTGTTTTTCCTGAAATATGAATCGCTCATTTTCTTGAAAGACTCAAGCTACACTTCCAATTTTGCAAAATATTTCCATGCTAGGGAAAGATAAGTGCATTTTTTTATTTTTCATTGCTTTTGGGTCTTTGAAAGTGAAATTGAAAAGCTTGCATACTCCATCTTAGAATTCTCTCTTTTCATTATCTAATATCATTTTCATTTTGAAAAGAAAAAAGAAAAAGAATGTTGTGATTTGGATCAGTAATGTTGTGATTTTATGTTTCGCAAAAATGAAAAGAATACTTTCATAGTCAAACTTGTTTGAATTGGGAACTGTTGCATTGTGTTGTTTTGGCAATCTCGTCGGAAAGAAAAAAAAAATTCTCCTTCCCATAGCTAGAATTCATTGAAAGAAAAGAATATTTCGTGCATGTAGATAGGACTTGCATTATGCTTCTAATTATGTACTCACCTCATGCATTCACCTAACTGTCCAAGATAAAATTATCGGTAGAACTAGGTAAAATTTTATAGCAACTTGTGTGTAAGTTAGAGACGTGTTCCGGCATCGTTAAGCATGGCAGCTATCGTTATTTTCCAACACTGTATCCCAGGGATATTGTAGTCTTCCACATACTTATCGGTATATCGAGCTCCTTCATGTACCCACCAAGTACCATAATCCATACTTGGCATATATCGAAGGGTGTATCACGTACTTGGTAGTATATCGAAATTTCTCTTGCCGAACGTTTGTGCATTAGACAACACCACTACAGATTTGAGCTCCCACGTACCTTGCGTATAACCGGAGAAACCTCTAGGATTCCTAAAACCAACTGAGTTAACCATTTGGCCATCTTGGCAAAGAAATACACCGAGAACATCACTCGGGGAGATTAGCATGCACATACTGTCCAGGTAATCGGGTATGCAGGAAAGGGTATGGTCCCAATCCTCCTTGTCACGTCATATTGTTGGACCCTACAGTATATCGCAGTTTGCGATGCCTTGATAATCCCGTGAGGTTCCAAACTTTTGAATCCACTCTGTCACATAAGTCTGCTTGTTTCCTTAGTTTGAGTACGTTTTTCTGGACTACTTTTCTTTTGTAACATACCCTTAGGAGAAACGTTGTTTCAGCCACTATGGATGACTTTCCTAACATTCTGAAGGATTTTCCCTGGAGAAGGTCCTGTAGGATCTTAAACTTATCACCTAAATATCCCCTTAATCCGGATATTATTTCGAGGGTAAGAATGGATCAGCATAACACGGTCGTAGTTACTGAAGTGGAAAACCCCACTCTGAATATTGGAGGAGATTTGTTTCCGCAAACTCCTCCAGATTCACCTGCCTCTCATCCCCCGCGGGATGAAGGAGCACAAATCCCCACTTCGCAAGATCTTTCTCCTGTCATGTCGGGAGAACTTGGATCGTTGGAATGGATAAAGCAACCCCGGGACGACCCTACAGTGGTTGTTGGTCCTTCAGCAGCTTACTAGACATCTTCTACTGGTCACCCAGTGGCTCATTTTTCCATCCCATCACCACCCAACTGGACTACTCCAGAGCTCTCTAGACCCTTCTACATGCCCGAGCCCACTAAAATCTTTGCACCCATTCACGAACGCTTGGATCGGTTACGTATTAAGGGTAATGAACTTTGAAGACAAAGTCTCAAGCAACGATCTCGGTATAGAGATACCTCAATTCATCCGATATCTTATGGTTCACCCGAACCATCTGCCCACCAAGCGATCGTCAATGAGACTGGTCATCCCTCACAAGAGTCCGATCCTGCACTTCAAGCAAACCAATCGGTGGAAGGAAAATAGTCCAACACACCTGTTACTACCACAGTTACTTTACCAACTCCTCCCCCACCTCAAAAATTCAAGGGGAGGATATTCCATTCCAACGGATTATCTCATTGGTAACATTATTACTATGGTAGCTAATCAACAACCTACGTTGGTTCAACCTTTGAATAGTCGTCAGCCTGTTGTGGCTGGGGGGAAACCCCCGTTTCCTAACCAGAACGTAGGCGATGGAATCCCCAATGGGCCTCCCGTTGGAACTTCTCAACCCGCTAAACCATCCACCGTGGAATTATCTCATGTTGGGGGGCCATCCAATGTAACTCAACCCTCATGGAGTCCAGCGTATCCAGGTTCCGTTAACCCTGCGCCGAGTCAAAATCACCTCGAAAACGCGCCATACAGGGTACCTTATCCCGGAAACCCATACACTCTCTAAGGGAAACAACCCGTTTTACAACATGGACCCCAAACAACTATCCCTCAAGCGCCACCAGCCCCAATCGGTCCACCCCCACCTCCTACCGAAGGTGGTGAGCCCCCACCTAACTTTGGAGGAGGCGGACCTCTGCCTTCCGGCAGAGGTCCAACTCATTCTACCAATAACGGCCCCCACCCTTCCGTCTGGGGTGGGAATGGTCCACCACCTCCCCCAGGTGGAGGAGGCAGAGGACCACCCTACTATGGTGGAGGAGGGAATTTCCCTTCGGGTGGTGGAAATGGTCCCCCACCCCCTCCAGGTAGAGGAGGTGGTGGGTCTAATTATTATGGTGGTGGTCGTGGAGGCCCTCATCCCTCCAGCGGCGGAGGTGGTGGGGACCCCCATCCTTATGGTGGTGGAGGTGGTCCACCACCCCCTCCAAGCGAAGGCGGTGGTGGGTCACCTTATTACGGTTATGGACCTCCACCTCCCCCCGACGGAGGTGGTGGACCTCCGCCTCCTCCCGGTGGTGGAGGTGGAACCCCGCCTTATTGCAACGGACCACGTTATGGTGGTGGACCCCCTTACAGTCCAGGAGGCACACCCCCTACGGTCAGTTTGCTCCGTGGTCACCTTTTAATCAGTCAATACAAGGTCCTACCGGTCCTTATATGCCTTATCAATATTATTAGTACACGCAGCCTAATCAACAGCTGCCCTTTTTGGATACTTTGGATCTACCTGATCTGTCTCAACTGACGAACGACCCCATCTACCACGGAACTAACTGGCCCCCGATTCTAGTGAAACTTCCATCGAATATCCCCCAGTTCGATGGCAAGCCAGATGAGGATCCTAAACACCATGTGATGACATACAACTTATGGTGCTCATCCAACTCTCTGATGGATGACTCGATCCGTCTAAGGTTATTTCAACGGACTCTCACTAGTTCGGCTGCAAAGTGGTTTATTGAACTACCAAAACATTCTTTTCATGATTTTGGGTCTCTTGCTATGAACTTCTTGACTCACTTCCAACTGTCTATATGGTATGAGACTGGTATGGACCTTCTCACCTCTCTCCGTTAGAATACTGCTACTCATATCTCTACTCATATACATTGGCGGTGAAGGAGAAGATGTTTGATTAAGGCTCCCATTCCCGATCAACTCCTAGCAGATTGGTTCACGAAGTCCCTCATCCCTCACATAGCTCGAGATGTTGCCATGGGCGGCGCGATCACTGAAGAGCAAGCTATCGCTCGTGCCCATTACCTAGACTTGGTCTATGCTCATTCGGGCACCCTGTTTGAAATTCTTCCTGATGCACCCTATGACACTTATGACCCCACGAAACCTCCTAAGGGACCCCAAACTGATGGCATCATTGGATCCCTTACCACCCATCCTGTTGGATCATCGAACCTTCATGGTTCCTCCTCATTACCAACTCAGGCTGGGCACAACACCACCAAACCAACCACTCCTGCTGTAACTGAATAGGTGAATTCTATCCAATCAGCTTCATCTCAGAAGTTCGGGAACAAGAAGAAGAACAAAGGAAAACCTAAGAAGTCTTCCGCCCCGCAGGAACAAAAGAGCACTCCTGATGATGACAAACAGAAACGAAAACTAAAATTTCCTTGTTTACTGTGTGGAGACGATCATTTTTCCAAAGAGTGTCCCCATAGAGATGAAGTTCAAAAGTTTCTTAGGGGTAAAACGCCTCCTGCAGTCCTCAACGATCCGTTTCCCACTCAAAATCAGCAAATGATTGCTCAAACCCCCCCAGCCTAGGGGGAACCATCCAATACGACGCATGTTCTCATGGTGCGTAACGAAACGATCAATTTGAACACTCGCTCGCGATCCTAGGACTCATTTCCTTCGAAAGAACCTGTTGGAAGCAATGCTGAAAAAACTTCCAACCTGACGTCATTGTACCGTCAACTTCTCTCACCATTGAGAAGCCATCTTTAGATTCGATATTGCAACCACCCAAAAGAATTATTCAAAAGCCGTTTTCAATCCTAATGCTCAGGCAGCACAAAATTACAATATCGTGGAAGACTTGGCACAAGCTCCTTGCACCATGTCCATGCTGGAAGTTTTGCAGAATTGTCCAAATCAACACAAAACTCTCCTCACAGAAATCAGTGCAGTTGACCATGATTCTTCGAATACCATCATGTTCCGACTTGACTACTTCAAGCCGAGGCTTTCCCACCAGCTCGTATTCCAAGTAGCTACAAACATTGCTGGGAAAATTGTCCATCACTCCATTTTGGACGAAGGTGCCTCTACTTCTGTCATGTCGATCGCCTGTTGGAGAGCCACCGACTCTCCCGAATTGAATCGTTCTCCTACCATGTTGAAAGCATTCGACAGGCATGGCTTTCAACCTCATGGACTCCTACAAGCTCTCGCAGTTGAGTTGGGCGGAAAGACCGTAACCATTAATGTGGAAGTGGTCTCGGCCCCGATAGATTATAATCTCTTGCTTGGTCGCAATTGGTTTTACGCCATGCAGGCGGTAGTTTCTTCAATCTTCCGTAGTACAATTCCCCCATCAAGGACGAATTGTTACTATCGACCAACTAAATTTTTGTAGACCGAACACTACTACTCATCCTGGTGACCATGTTCCTTCCATTGGAAAAACATCAAAACAGTATGAGAGTATAGGGGTTGGCCTTTTGAAAGTTTCATCTCTCATGGGCAATTTTCCAATCTCGGACCCCCCTAATCATGTTGCCTCGGTGAACATGATCTTCATAGAGATTTCATCTCGCTCCACTAATACTTGGCTTGTACCTGATGAAGCCACAACACACCTGATTGGAAATGCAATGCCTCTTTCACCCACTGAATGTATTTACAAGGCTATCCAATCGGCACCGGAGGACCACTTAACTTTGGCCTCCCCATCCTGTTCTCTGCAATGGGCATCATCTTTACCTGATCTCTTACTTCGGACTTTTCATTCAGATGAGTCCATCATGGAAGTTATGAATGTTGATGATGGTCCATGGGATGACCTCCACCATAGGTCATCTTTTCTCCCCCCCGTTGGAGTATATAGAGAACAACATCAGCACCATCTTTTCACTGGATATCTACCTGTTCCACCAGTCCCTCGTACTTACATGTCTTTCGGACACTAAGGGTAACTTGGCCAACATTGAGCCTACCACCCCGGTAGACATCTTAGTAAAGCCTGGTGTAGTGGAACACATTCGCATAGGCCAGAAGTGTTCCCCTGAAGAAATAGCTGTGGGTACGGCTTTATTCAAGCGATTTCGAGAGGTATTCGCTTGGTCCTATGAGGAGATGCCTAGGATAGACCCCGTGATTGTTTCTCATGAAATAAAAACATATCCCTACATCAAACCTATATGTCAAAAGTTGCGACCGGTACACCCCTGGAAGACTACAACGATCAAGGCCGAGATTGAAAAACTCTTAAAGGCTGGTTTCATTTATCCTGTCTCGTTGACGGATTGGGTCTCAAACGTCGTCCCTGTAAACAAAAAGGAGGGCACCATTAGCGTCCGTGTTGATTATTAGGACCTTAACAAGGCTTGTCCAAAGGAAAACTACCCAACCCCATTCATTGACCAGATTATTGACAATTGTGCCGGAAGCGTCATCTTTTCATTCATGGATGGATTTTCTAGTTACTACCAAATTGAGATCAACCCAGCTGACCAACATAAGACGGCTTTCATCTGTCCTTGGAGAACGTTTGCATATCGCAAACTCTCGTTTGGACTTAAAAATGCTGGCGCCACATTCCAGTGATCCATGTCGTATGCCTTCCATGATATTAAGGACTTTGTGGAACCTTACCTAGACGATCTCCTTGCTCATTCGAAGCAGCATGAGTTCCACATGGATCATCTAACGACCATTTTCCTTAGATGCAGATTATATAATATCCATCTGAATCCTCATACGTGTATCTTTTGTGTTGAATCTGGACTCCTCTTAGGATTTATCGTCTCAAAGGATGGGATCTGCATCGATCCCTTAAAGGTGGAGGCTATTGTGAACCTACCACCTCCAACCGATGTGACAAAACTTCAAAGTCTCCAAGGGAAGGCGACTTATTTACGACGTTTTGTTTGCAACTTTGCGGAAAAGACTAAGGGGTTTATGAGATTGCTTAAGAAGGACGTCCCGTTCATTTGGGATGATCAAGCACAGAAATCCTTTGACAACATCAAACATGCCCCAATCGCCAAATTATTTTTGAGATTACATCTTATATCTCGCCGCTTCTGCTACCACTATTGCCATGGTTTTGGTACAGGAAGATCAAAACGCCTAGAAACATGTAATATACTATGCAAGTAAGGGTCTCACTGACACTGAAACTAGATATTCACATGTCGAAAAACTCACATTCGCGACAGTCATAGCCGTCCAAGAGTTCCGCCACTATATCTTGCTCCGTACCACCATCGTCATCGCAGACTCAAACCCCATGTACCACGTTTTGACACGTCAGGTGCTTGGGGGCAAGTACTTACGCTGGATTGTGATACTGCAAGAATTCGACCTTCTTTTCGAGAAAGCCAAGTCCAAAAAATCCCTGGTGTTTGCTGAGCTTATTTGTGACCTTCCCCGTTCTGATGTAGAAGTTGAGCACAATGACTCTTTTCCAGACGAATCATTGTTTCTCATCAGTATGACTGATCCCTGGTATGGAGATATTTCATTATATCTTCAAACCCAACGCTTCAATCCTCAACTGTCATGCGATGACTGTCATAAAATACGTCACCATGTGAAGTATGATTTGATCATCAGTGATACTTTGTACCATCGTGGCATCCATTAAATTCTTCTACGTTGTCTGACTCACGATGAGGCTGAACGCATTCTGAATGACTGTCATTTTGGGGCGTGTGGCGATCACCTCTCTGGGATGGCTACAACCCATAATAATTTGCGCACAAGATATTACTGGCCTACTATCTTCAAAGATTGTATCGCAGCCGTGAAGAGATGTCCTCCATGTCAACACTTCCATATGAAGAAGCGCACCCATCCCACCCCATTACACCTGGTTATTGCCATGGTCCCCTTCGCAAAATGGGGCATCAATTTTATGCATTGTAATCCTACCTCGGTCGAGGGGCATAGTTACATCATTGTAGCTGTGGATTACTTCACAAAGTGGGCCGAGGCAATGCCTACATACCAAAACGACAGCAAAACTACCGCATTCTTCATGTTCAATCATGTAATAGCACGGTTTGGAGTTCCGTAGGCAATAGTGACCGACCATGGTTCTCATTTCCAGAACCATATGGTCGATGAATTGAGCGATAGATTGGTTTTTCGTCATGAAAACTAAACACCCTAATACCCGCAATCCAACGGATAGGTCGAGGCCATTAACAAAGTCTTGAAAAATATGGTCCAACGGATGGTAGGTACACATAAATCCAACTGGCATAATATGCTCTTTTCAGCATTATGGGCCTATAGAACTTCTGTTAAAACCGCCACAGGGTTCACTCCTTTCCAATTGGTGTATGGATTAGAGGCTGTCCTACCTATAGAGTGCGAAAGTCCATCTCTACAACTCGTTGTCGAACTTATTCCTAACACTACTGCCAAGGAAGAATGTTTCCTGTACTTAGCCCAACTTGACGAGTCTCGCCGAGATGCTACTCTTGCTAACGAAGCACATAAAAAATGCATCAAATCTCAATATGACAAGTGAGTTGAACCTCGTATCTTCAATGAGGGTGACCTGGTCCTCACATACGACCAGAGACATGACAAACTAGGGGCAGGAAAGTTCGAGTCCATGTGGCACGGACCTTATATTGTCAAACATGTTTTGGAAAAAGGAGATTACAAGCTTGAAGATTATGATGGAATATCTTTGGGTGAACCCCGTAATGGGTTTTACCTGAAGAGGTACTATGCCTAACCCTCTCATGCATAGATTTTCATGTATATAATGTACATGGCGTGTTTGTGTGTTTTTTTGTGGTGTGACGCACTTGTTTTTTGAGTGTTTTTAGATCTTGTTTCTGCTTCTTATACTATGTTCTGTCTGCATGTGCAGATGGCAACGTGCTACGGATTCGCGAATGGCGCCAGCCGGCATACCCATAACCTTGCTTCGGCAGTCTAGGTACTGTATTCCCCAACATGCGAGCTCATCAACTCAGGAGGAAGTTTCCTTGGATTCTCAACCAACAATGCCACAGAATACCTGGAAGTTGTTGGACCCTTAACCGATGCGATTTCCTTGGGTATGGACCACATTGTCATCCACATGGATTCTCAATTGGTGGTTTCCCATCTTAACCGGGTTTACGCTATCAGTGATCCTACCTTACTCCGTCTCTTTAGATGAGTTCGTCTCCTGGAAAGGTCATTTGAATCCATTCAATACCTGCACATTCCACAAGAGTTAAGCACGGTTGCTGAATCGATGGCCAACTTCATTCTAGATTGGTACATCACACACACATGATACTCATAACATGTAAAAGCATTCACATGTAAATAATGCGTCGTATAAAAAGCAAAGCATATAAACAAGATCACATCATCATTTTTTCTGAAACACATAATGTATAAATTGTCAGACTGTCTGTATATAAAAATATAATCTCAAAAAGGTAATGCTGATACAAAAGTCTGAAGCACGATAGTTTTTAGTAAGTCCCTACAAAATCTGAAGCTCCGTAGCCTTGAGTAGTACAAAATATGAGGCCTCTAAGCTCTCAGTATACACACAATGACAACATGTGGGCTATCGCCTAGCTCGTACAACCCTAGGTGGTCTAGCAGCCCTAGCCGGCTGAGTCTGGAAACAGTCCACTGCTCTCGCAACTTTGCGAAGTAGTGTGTTGAAGCGCGTAGTCGCTCCAACCGTGTGCACCTGCATAGGCCGCGACACCTCATCTACCATCGGCTCAAGAACAGCCAGTGTCAACCCACTCAGGTTGGCATAGACTCTGTCCATCTCCATGATGGCAGCATGCACAGCTAGATTCACCATCGCTCCCTCTCCTCTCTCTCTCCTAGCCAGAAGAGAGGTACCCACTGATCGTATAGGCCCCACATCTGTACACACGTGTTGTTCGCTTGTCAGCACTATATCAAAAACAAATCATAAATGCACAAAACTTAAAAAGTTCAAGGGTCATTTGTTCTTACCAAGGTATCCCCATGCTGCTCCCTCGGGCAGCGGCAAGTCTGGATCATTTGTGAAGTCAATGCCACTACATGGAAAGTCCTCCACCATCAGTAACTGGCCCACCAACCAAGTGAAGAACTCAGGAGGGAATCCAATGATAGGACACCCACCATGCATGGACATCACATCGATCCACCTGGCCATGTGTGGATCTCTGTGGTCCCTATCCTCTAGTAGTACATGAGGACGCAAACGAGGAACCTGTTCTAGCAAGAATGAGATCACTATAGTGTAACAATAAAATAATAAATTAATATTAATATTAATTTATTATTAATTAAAGAATATTTAAGTCAATAGTCATGCCCTTTTACGAAAATCTGCATGGCGGGCTTATATAAAGCCCAAACCTATGTAACTATTAATCATCTACCATACATTACATTTTTACATTACTATTGATCCTTTTATGGACCACTTACGTTACTTACATTGGGTTTTCCCGTAAGAACAATATTTTACTTCTCCAGTGGTATCAGAGCTTGTTGATTCCAGCTTGTGGCCAAATTGTCAAAGTTTCTTTGAGATTTAGGTTTTTAACCTTACATTAGGCTTTTAGCCATCCTTATTGAAGAAAACAAAAATTATTAAAAGAGAGAAAAAAAAAAAGAGAAAGGAGTAAAAGAGAAGTTAAAAAAAGAGAGAGAATAAGAAAGAAGACTGCATAAAAAAAGAGGAAAAAAAAACACAACATAGGTTTTATTTAACCAACCTTGGTTTTATAAAGAAACCATTATTTATAACAACTCATACCTTAATTAGGATGAGTTTAGTTATTATATGACTATAGTAATAATAATCCATTTTTATTATAGTTATTATATAACTATAGTAATAATAATACATATTATTATTATCTCAAAGGCTTGAACTATTCGTAATCCAACAAAAAACTTAGTTTTTTGGAAGAAAAAAAAACTATATATATATATATAGTTTATAAAACAATAATATAATAAGTGTTAATTAATTAATAATTATTACTATATTAAAAGAAAAAATATTATTTTATTAAAATAATAATTACTTTTGGGAAAAAAAAGTTGTTTAACCATAACAAAAGAAGATTTTTTACGAAATAACCACATTAAGAGTTATTACACCCTTTTGGTGTCCACCTATTATCGGAAGCAGGAAGAGTTAACAAAGAAGACTTGTCAAGCATCCCAAATCTGCTATTAAACAAAGAAGACCAATTCAAAAAAGTTGGAATTCAGAAGTCACGGCAATGATGATAGCAGAGTTACAATCGCAGTTACGAGCGGTTTCAGCTCAACTAGAATAGTGCAAGGCAACCAATAATAGTCTAGTGTTCGAAAATGCCAAGCAGACACTAAAGATTACTAACTCAGAATTGAATATTCAATTTTTGGAAGATAGTAAAGAAAGACTCATAAAAAGGTTAGCAGATAAAGACGAGAAAATATCACGTCTGGAAAGTATCATTCAAAAACTTGAAGACCAGATAAAAAAACCAAACAAAGTCGAAGAATATCCATATGGAAATAGTGTCGACATAGAAGAGGAAAATAATCGTCTAAACAAAGTCGTCATGGACAAGGAAGACGAATTGGCGCAAATACATGAAAGACTAGAAAATCAAGAAATAGAGTTATGCCATCGTCAACAACAAAAAGAAAAACTCCAGTAGCAGTATGACAACAGTAAGAAGGCACATAATTTGGAACTAACAAAAGTCAACAATGTGTTATCAAGCAATACCGAAGAGATTTTTCGTCTACAAAATCATAACAAAACATTGCTTACAAAGATTAAAAAACTGAAAAACAGTAGTAAGAGGGAACACTCCGGTGAAGACCTCGAAGGAAGAATACTAGAAAAGCAAGAAGAAAACCAGTGTCTAAATAATGGTAATCGGGAACTAGAGAGTTAAATCAAGAAGTTATAAATTGAAAAAAAGTCGAAAGATGAAAGAATCGAAAAGATTCAGAATCATAACAATCTATTGGAGAACCAAGAAGCACAAATACAGGAAAATGCATCCAAAAATCAAATCGAGGAAATGAAGACAGTCCTCACCATAGTTCAAAAGAAATAAAAACAAACAACACATACACCTTACAGACATGCCAATTGTAATCGTTGTTTTGACCAACGACAGGGTCAAAACGAGCACTCACAGAAGAATTATGTTGATAGGAGAAAATATCAACATACTAAGCAACAATTGAAATGACCCGTCTCACAAAATGATCTCGGAGCTCCGATAAAATTAGATCTGGGATGGACCATAACAGATACTATGCGACAATTCTCCTGGGGAATCCGTAACTCGTATTGTCTTATTTCATCAAGTGTCACAGAGGATCAAGAGATGACAGTTCAAGCAAAATCAAAGATTGCTTTCAATGAAGCTTTGAGGACAAAGCTTCCCTTAAGGGGAAGGTAATATAGCAATAAAATAATAAATTATTATTAATATTAATTTATTATTAATTAAAGACTATTTAAGTCAATAGTCATGCCCTTTTACAAAAAGGTGCATGATGGGCTTATATAAAGCCCAAACCTATGTAACTATAAATCATCTACCATACATTACATTTTTACATTACTATTGATCCTTTTATGGACCACTTACGTTACTTACATTGGGTTTTCCAGTAAGAACAGTATTTTACTACTCCATCTCAGGCAAACGGCATGTGTGTGCAGATGTGGGGCCTATACGACAAGTGGGGACCTCTCTTCTGGATAGGAGAGAGAGAGGAGAGGGAGCAATGGTGGATCCAATTGTGCATGTTTTCCATCTCATGCATAGCTAGATACACCATCGCTTCCTCTCCTCTCTCTCTCCTATCCAAAAGAGAGGTCCCCACTGGTCGTATAGGCCCCACATTTGCATACACGTGTTGTTCGCCTGTCAGCACTATATCAAAATAAATCATAAATGCACAAAACTTAAAAAGTTCAAGGGTCATTTGTTCTTACCTTAGGTCTCCCCATGCTGCTCCCTCGAGCAGCGGCAAGTCTGGATCATCTGTGAAGTCAGTGCCACCATATGGAAAGTCCTCCACCATCAGTAACTAGCCTGCCAACCAAGTGAAGAACTCAGGAGGGAATTCGATGATAGGACCCCCACCATGCCTAGCCATCACATCAATCCACCTGGCCATGTGTGGATCTCTGAGGTCCCTATCCTCTAGTGGTACCCGAGGACGCAAACGGGGAACCCGTTCCAGCAAGAATGAGATCACTATAGATCCATAGCTGAACAACACGTGTGTGCAGATGTGGGGCCTATACGACTAGTGGGGACCTCTCTTCTGGCTAGGAGAGAGAGAGGAGAGGGAGCGATGGTGGATCCAGCTGTGCATGCTGCCATCACCATGATGGCAGCATGCACAGCTGGATCCACCATCGCTCCCTCTCCTCTCTCTCTCCTAGCCAGAAGAGAGGTCCCCACTAGTCGTATAAGCATGCACAGCTGGATCCACCATCGCTCCCTCTCCTCTCTCTCTCCTAGCCAGAAGAGAGGTCGCCACTAGTCATATAAGCCCCACATCTGCACACAAGTGTTGTTCGCCTGTCAGCACTATATCAAAAAAAATCATAAATGCAAAAAAATTAAAAAGTTCAAGGGTCATTTGTTCTTACCAAGGTCTCCCCATGATTCTCCCTTGGGCAGCGGCAAGTATGGATCATCTGTGAAGTCAGTGCCACTATATGGAAAGTCCTCCACTATCAGTAACTGGCCCACCAACCAAGTGAAGAACTCAGGAGGGAATCCGATGATAGGACCCCCACCATGCTTGGCCATCACATCGGTCCACCTGGCCATGTGTGGATCTCTAAGGTCCCTATCCTCTAGTGGTACTTGAGGACGCAAACGGGGAACCCGTTCCAGTAAGAACAAGATCACTATAGATCCATAGACGAAGTGTTTGAGCTCTCCCCGCTAACAATTTGTTAGTTGAGCTCGCATGTTTGCGAGGACCCCCTCGCACCAGTTGAAGATCTTTGGAGACAAACAAACTTCTGCATAAAGCATCTATGCCCTAGTGGCTAGGTGAGGAGCTTGACTCCCCAACATCCTCGTAATGGTAAATAAAATGGCCTGCAATGGGTGCTCCCGTACATCTTTAATGCAAATCTTCCCGCTAGATGCACGGGCGTTGGGACCACAATGTTGTCGGATCAAATATTCCACGATTCGATCACTCCCACGTGATCCAATGAGTGTCACATTGTCCCCCCTTCAGGACAAACTAGTTAGGAAATAGATGTCCTCGACATCTATGTGAAGCTCATGCTCACCAACCATGAAGTACTGCTGGGTCGCATCCCAACATTGGAGCATATGGTTCAGTAGTGGAAGTTGGGATCTCATCCCTTGAATGCAGAAGAACTTGAGAAGTCCACAGTTTCTCAAAGATTCCACACAATGTGGATCATTTGCAGCTTGTTCATCATCTAATTCATGTTCCCTTTCCTGCCATTCCAAAACCATTTTGGATGCTTGGAACCTGTCAACAGGAAGTTTTTAACAATGTTAGGACTTGCTTCACCCACTGTAAGTCCTTCTTTTGAGTTTTGTTTGAGTTTGGGGATGGACGTTGCCGTCATCACACCCCTTTTTTACAAACAGGGTGACATCATCGCATTCCATGTATACTCCATTGGCGATGAATCGGTCTCGTCACAGTTTTCGAAAGGGAAAACTACGACAAGCCGAGGGCACAATGGCCCTTCCCAAATCAAGCCAAAACCCAAACAAATGACTGAAAATCAAAATTGTAAACCACTACGATTTTGCTGGTTGAAGTTTAGAGTTACCTGTTCCTGACGGTAGGTGAAATAGCTGATCATAGCTCCCAGAATCGACAAGTGAAGATCTAGCAGCAAATGGCACTATTCCTCCCAAATTTGGCAAAAAGAACAATGGTGACTGTATTTGGTTTTTATTTCTATTTATAAAACAAATGGAATATTTTTTTTTCAAATATTTGATGCCATTACACCATTTGCTATAGTTTGGATCAGTTTTATTGTATTTGAACGTTCGGTTGACTATTTGACCTAGTTTTCGAGTGTGTAGGAGTTGTGAAGTGCCTTTCTACGCTGTTTTCATATAGGAACGGTCATCTTAGGTATGAACACCCCTTGAGAGTTTTTGTCGTTTACCCATTTTTTCATAGATTGCAATTAATGAGCTTACTCTTTGTTCTTTCTCATGCTCTTGAAACTATGAGAATACGTTATCGAGTTATGATTTATCACTTTTTCGGGCTCGTTAAACTCCTATGGAAAAGGAACCCCCTAGAGTCTACCTTTAAGCTCTTTTCAAGCTCTCGAAATACGAAAAGATTGCCAAGCGAACTTGTCGCGTTCACGCTTGTAAAAGAATTTGAATGGTCGTCTTCCTGGTGATAGTTTACCCCTTTTTTGGACCAGGGGGCACTAGTTACGAAAAAGGTATACTCCAGCCAATCATGACTGGAAGAGTCCTCTCCCGCGTTGTTTTACCCTTTTTTGGACGATGAGGCTAATTTTACAAAAAAGGACCATTGGAGTCTTCTTTAGTTCTTTTCAGACTCTCTAAACATGAAATGACAACTGAGTTTACCTTCTATGGACTTTTTAAACTCTTACATTGAAGGGCCCGCCATGGAATAAACCCCTCCTATCCCAGCTTCGAAAAATATTTGGGATTGGACTCATATATGAGATGAGCTATACCGAGCATCTGGTTACCCTCATCAAGCTCGTAAAAAACACATGAGGCACTCATCGTTCATGATGGGGAAAAAGGAAAGCTTTTGTGTTATGTACCTTGTTAGTGGCAGTACATAGTCATTCTTGAACATGGCACTCATCTACATTTGCATACAACGCTTGGATCATCTGTTTTTCCTCGAGTTCCACTTACTTCCTGAGTCTTGTTACTCCTTTGAGTCATTCAAAGAAAGCTTCCATCATTAGTCGCATTAGGAATTTGTGTCGTACTTGTCATGTCAATACTGCCAAGTCATGCCATGCCCATGTTCAAGAATATGTCTGTCATTTATCATCTCCAGTCAGTACACTCGCCACCATGTCGGTCTACTCTGAGTCAGGCTTGCATGTTACTATGCCATCTGGTTTACTCTACACATTTTTGTCGTGTTTCACATCGATTGATGGGGGACTCATCATGTTCCTCCTTCGATGGATTCATCCTTGTCGAATTTAACTCATCATCTGAGGATTGAATCTAGAAACCAATCAAGTACCTTGGCCCTGCGTGCCTCAATGGCAGGTTACCTCGCTTTCAACATGAGTTTACATCATTGACGCTTGATTGAAATATTTTTTCTTGCATTTGAATTCAACTCATTTATTCACACTTGATGATATGTACTGTGATACCTTGGGAATCATTGACATCAATGGTGATCTCCCTCGCACTTGTTAACGATTTACATCAATGACTGGTAATCAAATGGTTTCTACCATGTTCGACATTAAGACATTTGTAATCACATGGATAGATTCGTATCATTGTGGGTTCAGCTTGAAGACCCTGGGGAGTCATGTTTTACCCAAGTTGTGATGGAGTTTGTATTGAGTTATATTACATGGATCCACATTTGTATTGGTCGTGGCTGTGTTATCATCTCATCATGGATCTATGCTTGTGTCTAGTAGCCATGATTGTGTTCAATCGGTCATTACTACCATGGATCTGCATTGTATTGGTTGGTATCCATGTTGTGAGTCAGGTGAGAATATGTACTCAAAGTCAGTTGTACTGCATCAACGTCCTTCATCCGACAAGTCCATTGCCATTCCTTTTATCAAAGCATTTCATCTGTCCATCTTTAAATAGATTCTTGCTTTGGGGGGCATTCTGTTACACCTAAAATCTACCGATCATGAGATTCAGTGTATACACCCCTGAAGACATCTTGACTAAGTAATTGACTTGGAAGGATTTGTACCCAGTTGTACTAGGTTTTGAGAGGTCGTCGCAAGTTGCACTCATGCAACATGTGACGTCGCAGCTTGCTTCACTACAGGGTGCGACGAAGTCAGTTAATGGGAAAAAATAGCTTCTTCGAGGTTCTTCTCGAAACTTGCTGACTTGGGGCCCTATCCCTGACCTCTAGGGGAGTTGGTACTCGGTTCCTAACACCTTGGGAGGATCCCCTATCTCTCTCCGACTATATCTCAACCTATCCTATCCATACCCTATCCACTTAGTTCTATATAAGATAAGCTCTATCCCTCTCCAAAGGGAGGAAGTCTATGGTGTCTACATGCTGGTGAAATCACTCTTGAGAGATCTCTACTCATCCTTGAGAGACTCAAGCTTCCTTAGGAGGAAATGGCAAATGGCTTTGTTGGAGAAGGGTTGTAGCATTAAGCCTCAGTTGTAGTTCTATATCTCTGCTATGTACTTCCCTATTTTTAAAGTAATACAAATGCTTTCCACCAATATTGTTCATGTGTGTAATGATATTGAGTAGTTTACCTGCTTAACTGTTCACTTAGATCTCTTATTGTATAGATGCCCTTTACTTGTTTCTCTTGTTTCTTGTCTTGACAGGTCTTGCAGCTTGGATCTGATGACCGTGAGACATGGAGCAACATATAGGAGAAAGGATAGCGAAGTAAAAAGTAAGACATCTAGTACTCGATCCTTAAGTAGATCTAGGAAATGCATTCATAGCCTGTCTTATTTGTTCTAGACTCACATTGAGCTAGGGAGATCCGGCTCGCGTCTGCTCGAGTGGATTGTCCGACAAACAGGAATCATCATATTTACCAGTTGATTCGGAATCGTGTTATATGTCGATTGTTGGAAGTTTTGCATGGTGGGGTTAGATGGTGTAGATACTGGGGGTGGTGGGACCCATGTATAATTCAAAAATCCTTGATTGAGGGATTTCCCATAGGTTTGGTAAGGGGAGGCGTCAGAGTGGGTGGAACCCATTAATTGTTGGGTGCACCTTGGTTAAGAGGCGGTGTAGGGGGAGGTGGGATCCATGGATTATTTTGGATGCGAAGGTAAGTTAGTACAGGATACAAATTAGGGTTTGGGGGATAAAAGTTTTGAAATTTATTTGTTTCCCCCCCAGATGGATTCTGGTTACCTACCGTATTTTTTCCCCCAATGAGTTGGATTTGTGGTCCCTAGGAAGTAGATGGCCCTAACGGAGGAGGTTGGTTACTGGTTCCACTTGGGGCACCAATGAACAATTGTCCTCTAGTAGGCGATATTTGTGGACCCCATGAAGCAGATGGTCCTAACGGAGGAGGTTGGTTACTGGCTCCACTTGGGACACCAATGAAGAGTTTTCCTCCAGAAATAGTATAAATCATGACTGAATATTGCCTTTCAGTCACAACCGGTGTTCCAATAGTAGGGATAGATGATCTTCCGATGGAGACATTCAAAAAGGTTGGTCATGTAGGTTGGGTGGTTGTAGTAGTGGTGCCAACTTGTGAAGAGGGATGTGCACTAATTCCAGATAAGATAGGTAATAGAGGGGTGTTATGATTTATCCCCTGATTAGGAGCTTCCCTAAATAGAGACCAAGAATTTCACTTGGTAAGATAAGTGGGAAAGGTCTAAGGGGAGTTTCCGTGGTTAACTCTATAGGTGTTGGAAAATTATGAAAATCGTTGAGGGCTTGGCCCAAAGTCATGTTCCATAATGATGAAGCTGGATCAAAAAGGTTCTCTATTCTCGAGTCATCAGGTAGAGGTTGGGAATAGATCCAGTCTATGGGAGTAGATCTACCTTCAAACGAGATACCATAGGTCGCATCGTGAGAAGTGGATTGGGGAGATATCAAATCATGAGGTTTCACCACCTCAGATGTGGATGGTAATGATTCAGGGTTTGGGGCAACCATCATTTGTGCGACTTCACGTCTAAATATATCAGTTGTCGTGCGTTCGTGGGATAAACTAGCGATTTTTGCTTGTATGGATGCCAAAATTTGGTGGCCCGTAGGAAGTTCAAGAGTCAACATTTTGAATGTTCTCCAAATAGAAGATTCAGATTGGTAGCTAGCCATAGTAGGTGTATCAGGAATGACAGGAGGTGTGACCAACTGTACTAATGGTTGATTGAAATTCGCAGCTAACTGAATGGTCTTAGAAGGGAAAGGATCAGATTCTTTAATAATTTTGATGTGTCCTTCGGGAATATCACTTTGTGATGTCATGTCCTGGGTTATGCTAGTTTATGGGGTTATACTAACTTCCGACGCCACGTTGGATTATGGTGTGACGATATGTTCTGGGACAATGATAGTCCCAGATGCTACATTAACTTCAGATGTTGCACTAACCTATGGTGCTACATTGATCTCTGGTGGTGTGCAAGTTGGTGATGTTGTCGAAACGGGTGGTGTCACACTAGTTGATTATGGGACAATCCCTCGTTTGATTGTTCTATTGGTAGGGGGAGTGGGGATGCGTGAAAGTGGTGGGCGGCTAACTCTAGGTGTAGATGGTTTGGGACTCATCCCTTATTGTCTTCGTGATTTCCGTGGATCCTTCATGGAACGAACCTAATGTGGTGTGGGCAAAGTCTACCTAAAAAGAACTAAAAAACCCTAAGGAAACCGAGCATGCAAAAGGAGAGATAGAAAAAAAGAGGTGCACAGGCCAAAAGGCAAGCTCAAAAAAATTTATTGAGACCGATGTCACAAAAAGCGAGCTATAAAAAAGAGGCTAGAAAATCCAACAAGCAGCACTAAGAAATTAAAAGACCCTCTACAAGGTATAAGAGCAAGCAATCCTCCTATCTAAGATCCAAAGACCTCAATATATCGTATCCTCCCCAAGGTGATGAAATCCAAGTCGGACAATACGAAATGAGAGACCAATAAAGATGAACGGATATTCCTCTACCGAAGGGGATCCCAGGTAAAAGAGCCCTACAAGGATGGTCACTAGAGTCTAGGATACCTGATTCATGACACGTTTGGGAAGGTTTACCGGAGCTTCTGCCTTTTGGCCCTTGTACAACAAGTATGGAGGCTGAAAAATACAAGGAATACATTGGATTGATGTCCTTAGGCACTAAGTGGAGTGTGGTATTCCGCAAAGTCCATCCGGAACCAGTCCTCGATGATTACCCCCGTGGAACTAGAGGCCCCCCAATAAATTGGTGTATAACTGTGTCAATAAATACAAGAGGATTTTAGTACCCTAAAGGAAAACAACTATGTTTCAGATGTGAAATGACAAGGGGGAATTGGTTGGATTCCTATCCCCGATGTCCTACCTAACTACACAATTCTTTTTATGTCCTCAAATGAGGTTAGTGTGTGTTTAGTTAGGGTATTAATTTTAAAGGCTTGTTGTTTTACTCAAAGGGAGCGGAAGTGCAATTTGATGGTGTGTAGACCCGAATCAAAGCATGCAAATATGGATGAATCTATGCAAATTCTTTTCCTTTAGATGAACTTCTAGCCACAAAGGGGAGATTTATTTTCGTTCCCAAAATGCAAAAACACAAATATAACCTTTTGAAAAAGAAAAATACCTATTTTTTCTTCTTCTTTTAATTCATGTGCCAAATCAAAGTATGGAACACTCTCTCATGCCAAATACATCCAAAAACAAATTGAAAAACAAAATTTTTGTTTTCTTTTCTACTTCGAATGAGCCTAAAAATGACAAATAAATGGAAGGAAGGTTCTTTGATTGCAAAAAATGTTTTAACATTAAGTGAAGAGGGAAAAAGGCTTTTGAAAAGTTTCCGAGCAAATTTCAAGAATTCAGAAAATGCCTAGATTCTATACAAAGCGATAAATTTCCAATAATCTTCTTCAAGGATGCAGAAAAATATGCAATAATTTCCTTGATTTAAACAAAATGATGGCTTTTTCAATATAAAACTAAAGAATCCAAGTACAATACCTATCACTTCTTGTCACTTCAACTCAACAAATCCAAACCATAAATGGAAAAATTGAACAAACCAAACAAACTTTTATACCTTTAGATTGGGAGCAGAGTGAGCTATCAGACCAAATTCAAAGGTTAAAGAAGGTGATGAGAATGATAGAGGCGGTTATGATAGGCCTCTAATTTTCAACACACTTGTAACTTCTGAAAATTCACTATACAGTTCAAGTGAGGGCTAAAAACAAAACCAAAATGTGGAAATCAGGATGGGATCACACAGACCTGATCATGATCAGATGTCTACAATCAAGCGAAAAACCAAAGGCAAACACCAATCAAGCCAAAAAATGAGTTTCAAAGTGAGATACAGGGAATTTTTGCTCCCTGGAAGACCACACAGGCGAGAAAATAAGGGATTTTCGCGCTCTAGACTACTATAGGGGCACAGAAATTTGGGTATTTTCGCTCTGTGGTGCATAAGAGGGGCGCGAAAATATAGTGCAGGGAGGCAAGGGCGAATGTTTGGGATGAAAATTATCAATTTCTGAAGTCTTAAGACTCTGAAAGCCCATAAATGAAGATTAGGATGAAAAATAAAGATAAAAAAATTGAATAGTTGCAGAGGTAGGAGATCAAATCTTAAAGATTTGATGGCAAATTAAACCAGGGATTTCCCCAGCGGAGTTGCCATTTTCTGTGTTAGAGGATTCCTCCTATGGATAGTTAAACTCTATCATAGATAAAACTAGACTCCTAAGTGTTTAATCTATGACATAAACAAAACAAATAGACACTAAAATATTCCTAGATCTAGTCCATACACAAACTAGCAGGCTATGGAAAAGCGAAGGAGATAGATGGCATGCCTTAACTTTGACGGTTTTCCTTGCTTCTCCTAAATTGCTCTAGCTCCAGTCTTCAATTGCGGACTTAAGGACCTATTAACGAATGAAAGACAACGCTTTCTCCAAAGAAGTATATGTATAAACAAAGATCTAACTATGAAACATATACAATTTCATGCATTCACCATTAAAGACATGAAAATGGGAAGAATAGGCTAAGTTACCTTATTAGAGAAACCAAAGAAGATAATTACAAGAGTTATACCTTGATGTCCAAATCAATAACATTTACTTCAAAGCTTCTCTTCTTACTACCTTTGCAAAAATCCTAAGATCATAGGTTTGGTGCTTCCCAAGTTCCCCCCTTAGCTCATGGATGGACTCCTTCTTATAGGATTTGGGAGGCCAACCACTAAGAGAAAGTGATGGATCTAGGTGATTAAATGGTGGATAAAGGAGTTAAACTAAGCTAAAGAGGGAGGGTGAGGTGAGATTTGAAGGAAATCCCAATCCCAAAAATATCTCTCTAGATTTAAGATCCAAAATCCAAGTAATATGGTTGTTGAGGGATTTTCGCGCCCTTAGGTCTGAGCAAAGTGCGAAAATGTTGATATTTTTGTGCCCCTGCAGGAATGCAGAGTGTGAAAATGTTGTATTTTCGCACCTTGCACCACTAACAGGGCACGAAAATATTGTCAAGATGGGCTTGGTGAAGTGGCATTCGACCATTAAGGGTTGGATTTTCCTCCAAGTAAGACTAGGGAGGGGACCAACATGATGAGGATAGGTCTCAACACTTCTTAGGAGGTATGAACATCATGCTCCTCATGCTGGGATGTCGTGAAATCTTGCAATGGTTTATAGAGTGACAATTTGAGGTACAAGTATGATCTACTTTTGGTGATGTTTATGCAACCCCCCCCACCCCATGCTCCGCTCCCCTATCCCCTTGATATGATGATAAACCTCTCACTCAATACATCCAAAAGAGAAATTTTTTTTTCCCAAAATACTTTTGTTTCCTCATATGGATTGTAGTATTTAATAACTGAGATATATTATGGCCTACTTCTTGGAACTTTATGCTTATGTAACTTAACTAAAGGACCCAAGAGTAGTCTTTTGAAGGGACTACCAATATCTCTAATGCAATGATACAATTATATTTTGAAAAAATTGTAGGGGTTTTGTCCCACTCTAAGGACCCATTTAATAGATTTGAACTATTTACCTTGTTGTATCTCTTTCAATTATTTTCCCTAATCATGATGAAGATAATATTTTCTCCTATTTTTGGATGAGGTAGGATCCTTGGCAGGGTCAAGGCATATCCCTAATTCTAACCCTTTTCCTATCATTGCATTAGATCTATTTTCTAGATCTTAGATTGTATCTAATATGACTCTTGGCTTCTAAGGCTCCCCCCCAACCATACTCCCCACAAAAAAATGACAAATATTGAGAGCCTTCACAAATGGAGCTACTTGATAGAGGGAAAGGTCTTACATTCTCTTTATCAAGGTGGGGGAGAGTGTTATCCTCCCTAAACTAGAAGTTTCCTTAGTATTATCAACTTCTTGAAACCCCCCCATAGAAGAATTTTCTATTTCTAACAAAGGAATCCAGACTTCCTTATTCTCTAATTCCAAATTAATCTTTTTTAGAATAAAGAATGATTTTATAATTGTAAACATAAGACTTACAAACAATATTCTTTTCCTTTTCATCATTTACTTACTTGGTTTTCTTCAATATTTGAAACTCATCATTTGATGGCTACAATTTTTTAGTTGAATAATTTATTATCTCTTGATATGCCCTTCCTTTTACTTTGGAGAATGCTTTCTCTATTGAAACTAAATCTAAGTCCACATCTTTTACCATCTAAGTTGGAATGATTGTAGGTTATATAGTTTCCTATGATTTAACTCCCTCGACCACTTCTACACTCCTTTATCCATCCCCCTTCTACAACAATTTCTTCCTCCACAATCTCCTTTTGAATACTTGGAAACAATACTTCACAATATGCCACATACTGTACCTAAATGCTATTTTAATGTAATCCAAGAATTGCATATAGGCCTTATCCAATACCACTATTAATGATCTAATCTTTCTCATATATACACTTCAACCAATATTTAGGCTACTACCATGAAAATGATAGATTTAAAAAAATAATCAATGTCTATTATTTTTCCCAACTTGTCATCTATCTCCCTTGGAATTTTGTTATCCCACATCTCCTTAGGAAAACTGGGTAGTTTGACCCTTACAAGGATTTTATTAAAGAATTATAACCATGGGTTTAAACATGTTGTCTAGGTTTGCATTGATAAAAAAAATCATCCCTAGTGCAATTGACTCCTTAGTACAAATTTGGTGTCTTCCTTTGATTTGAAAAGGAACCCAATTCAACCTCTGGTCAACAAATGGAGAGTAGGTCCATAACCCATAGTTAGGGCCCTAACCTTCTAGATCCAATCATTAAGATTTTGATTTGAGATTGATGGTCATGAACCTTTCTAATGAGACCTGTTTCCGCCTGGTTCCACACCTGGGAAAACGCAACAGAAGTCTTCAAGCTGCTGGTGTGGCCTTGGGGGCAAGTCAGAGTCAAGTGTTGTCACCTGAAACTTGACTCCTCCGTCTAGGATTTCCTAGCGAAGCCAAGGGGGGTGAACCCTAAAAAGTAAAAACAAACTATGGTGTCTAATCTATTAGAAAATAAAGCATCTAATCTAGGAGTTAGAATATTTTTTGCTAAACCAAGACAATGCAGCATATATGTAAAGCAAAAGTCATTCATCAACATTTCATTTGCAAACATCCATCATTTTCATAGTCATTTAAAGCATTCATCAACAACTTGAAATATAACAAGATAAACCAATGCTAATAAATGGAGTCAAAATAGATGCATGAAACTGAAAGGAAGGTGTTGTGTGATTTGTTCTTGGTTTATTTTATTTGTATTTGTGGTAATGATCTTTTTATTAGGGCTGGTGGATTCCCGATATACGCAAAGGTACATGGAACATGTCTGGAATTCTGATGTGTGGTTTTTCACTCAGACTTAGGCTAGATCGGAGTCTCAAGGAGGTGTTCAGATGCTATACCAATGAGGGCAAGCCTAATGGTTTCCAAGAGGTCACTATCCAGTGTTATCCCAAGCCCTCTGAAAAATTTCCCCATGACAAAAGAATACTTTCTTTGTTCCGGATTTTCACAAGTAGGTTTGTTTATTTGGGTGTGTTAAAACCTATTACTAGTCATCTTCCCCTTTCTGATGCGTACCAACATGTTCAAACTAAGCTGCAAATTGGCCACAGAGCATACGGGAGAAGACCTTGGAAATTTTTAAGTTTTTTAGGAACAAAATTTTTATCTTTTTTTAGAGCCCCAAGAGTCTCTTTTCAAGACAGTACTCGGGCAAGCCCTTGTCCTGAAACCCTACTTCGGGAAAGCAAGGGGGTATTTGAGTTTGTGAAAGAAAAAGGAAAATTGTAAAAAAATGAGAAAATCTAAGTCCTAAGTGAACTCGTGGCCCACCAATGGAATAGACCAACGAGGTAAATTTCAACCCTAATTAATTTTATTTAATGCCGAAATAAAGAAATAAAACTAATCTAACAATCATGCCATGAAAAAGAGACAACACAGATCACCCCTGGGGGGATGGGGTGTGGGCGTTGGTTAGCCCACTTGCTCTCATTTTATATTCTTCACAATGGATAGATAAGTGCCCTAGTCTCTTTAGAATGACATGGTGGCTCACAATATTGATGAGAAAAGTAACCGGTTTTATAAAAAATTAAGTTTTGGTACTCCAAATGGCCTGGATCTTCGATTTTTTTCCAGCACCTCCTCTTGTCTGATCGTCTTCTGCTGAAAAATAGAAAGCAAAATTTAGTACAATATGCCCAAAAACACTTTAAGAGTGTCTTTGGAACACCCCCTAAAAACCCCAAAAAATTCTAAGTGTAAAACTAGTTAAAAATGCAAAACAATTAACCAAGCAAGACAAGCAATGGGGCTTGTTTACTTGGGATTTTTGCAAGTTTTAAGAGATTCAAATTCTAAGCTCTTCTAATCAGCTAGATAAAATTTAAAATCAAACCTAACACTACTCCTCAAAACCTTTCAAGACTTAACAATTTTTTGCAAGTTTGGAAAAGTAAAATGCTAGATAAGCAAGGAAATCTAATTTATGAAAGATGGATATTCCGTAAAAAAAAATAGACTAAACTTCTTGCAAGTAATTTTTGATCTACTTAAAATATGATTATCAGTACGTAAATCAGAAATACTTTTCATAAGTAACCAATAACCATAAATTCAAATAAAGTATAAGGAGGAAGTGATGGAGAGTATTTTTTTATGTCAATTTTTTCTTGAAGAAAACTTTGGATCTTTTTCAGTGGTGATCTAAGGGATTGTATCTGCATAAGAGATTAGATATGAAGAAGACACAAATAAGTTCTCCAACCTATCCACTTGAGACAACCTGTAAAAACACAACAACGTGCAGCAAAAGGATCAAATATAGATAAAACACATAGTAGAAATTAAAAGGAATTGTTCATAAGAAAATGATACATTTAACTCTGATCTCTACTAATGCGTAAAATGAAAGACTAAGCAATAAACAAATTACTCAACTTCCCTCATAAACCAATACTGATCTTTCCCAAAGCTATATTTGATCTTAGAGAAACAAAAAAACATCAATACAAGTTACCTCATGTTAAACCAATACATTCATCCACTCACAAAGCCCAACACCATAAGTGACCTCCAAAGCCTTTTTATTAATCAAAATAACAAAAGTATTACAATGATAAGTTTCTTGCATCCAACTCCAACGAACTCAAGAGAGAGGGAAGCCCTTGCTTTTATAGAGAAACCCAAGAGGGAAAGCGCCCAAATGAGGAGAGATAGGTGGGTGAATTGGTGGAGGAGATGGGGGAGTGAATGGGGCTGCTCACTCCTTCAAAAATTCTGCCAAAATTCAGCCCCATACTAGCCACAAACTTAGCTGCAAATAAGGGCCCACACGTGGGAGCTCCCTTATTGGGAAATGCGCCCAACCTAGAGGAATGCGCCTAGCATAAAAGATGGGAGTTATTTACTTCATTTGGGGCTGCCAAAAGTCTTGAAAATCAGCCCAATGTGCTCCCCAATTGGTGCTGATCCAAATCAAACCATTAATCACTCCCAAAAATATTTAATTTTTTTAGTCTTTTTTTTTATGACTTTTCTCACTTTTTTGGGTTTTTTGAGCATAAGTGAAAAATTAAAGACCCAAACATTAGAAAAAGTGGGTTTAGGGGTTAGGAGGGTGCTCTGAGTTGGAAACCGAGCACCCCTAGGGCAAAAAAGGCCCCCTATATGACATTTTTATGCCATTTACAAAATTTCCAATTGAACCATTAAAAAGTGGCCCAATTTACGGAAAAATAAACTTTGCTGAAAATTAAAAAACAACCTACGGGGACTTAGTACATGTCCATATGACTCAAAAAAAATGTATAGCATGTTCATATACATTGACCCATGGACTTTAACAATCCCGTAACGCCTGTTAACCTCACCAGGCATTCTAACTTTGGAGGAGCAGGAGAAAAACCCAAAAATTATGTTATGCACTAATGCAAGACATAATTAATAGGTGAAAAAACTCCTTGGAATATCTGACTTCGTCAAAAAGTCCTAGGGAACCAAGTCCTTTACAAAACACCATGCTAGTATCATACACATTTGTTATCTAAATTTTTTTGGCTATAAGTGATTATGGAAAAACAATGCATAATTTTCATTAATTTTATCATTACATGATATAATTTGAGGTGATTAATTTTGGGTCCCATACTATTGGGAATCATCTTGATGTTGCTCTAGCATCTTTCAAAGAAGCAATTTGATACTTTTTAGTACTTACTTTTTGTTGAGATTAATAATGATTCTTTAAATTTAGTTTCTTATAGAAATAATAACATTAGTTTTTTTGTTTTATAATCAAATATCTTAATCTTTGTTTCTTTTCTTTTGTTCTATTCCCTTCCATATAGGGGATTGATTTCATAACTCAAATATAGGGGATTGATTTCATATATTAACTTGTTATGTATCTTGAAGAAGTAAAGTCTACCAATGGGATTATATGTTGAACCCCAACACCTTGTTCTTTTCTCTTTTCTTTTCATGTCTTCCTCCCTTGAGTTGATCTTGTTTCCATGCTTTCCCCTTATATTTCTAAGGAGACCATTTCTCATAATTTGGATTTAATGTTCCTCTTGATCTAATTGGGATACCTTTTGTTTCTAGGGTATATTATCCATTAAGGAATGGAGGATTTGATTTTAGATTCAAAGTTGGATTATACTTCCCGTTTGTTATTCCTTCCACATTAAGATCTTTCATGTAGGGAGATATATGTACTTATGCTATATGATTAGTTTGGTTTCTTTTCCTAGTACTTCTTGTTGTTGGTGAAGCCTTTCTATCTAAAGGTCCATTCCACTATTAAATGTGTTTTCCTTTATGAAGTTTTTATTTTCCATAAATATGGTTTTTTTACTAAATAATTTGATTTTATAGTGTTATTATTAGTGAAAAATCCATATATATATATTTCATGTTCGAAGATAAGTCAATTATCGATATGGAGATTGATTGCCTCTAAAATACCCTTTTCAAGGTTTGCTTAACACATGTCCTAATGCAAGATAACATGTGTTATTTGAGATCCGCTTTCAAATACAAATTTTACAATAGAAGTCATTGCATACTTAAATTTGTATGCATTCTAGTTTAAGATTATTTATCTTTGTGTTCAACGCAATCTAATTTAAGATTATTTATATTTGTGTCCAAGTTATCTTGTTTAGTTCTTTCAACCTATATCTTATTCACTAATTTCATCATAGAGCTAGAAGAAAAACACTTACCAACATTCCACCAACATTCCAATCCAGTATTGTTGCATTAATTTTCTAGGTATGTCAATTGTTTATGGCTCTAAATCACTTTCACTTACAGAATTTACAATAGAATTTGCTACATATTTAAAGCCGTAGGAATTATCATTTAAGCTTCTCAAGTTAAATTTAACAAAAAATTCTTAATCAAACATGTTATGAAAGCTATTTGGATTTAAAGACAAATTCATGAAATTATATACGCATACTAGATTTCTAAATCCATAAATTATAGATAATACCATAATTCCAAATCCAATCCAAAAGAAGGTTCACATCAATGGGATGGCATCTCATTCTTTGTATCAAAACTATAAATATAAACCCACCACATTCCACGTATAGGCTTGCATGCCTCCCAAACACTGGGCATTCCATGTTATTACAAATGCTGCATACTTTCATTCCTTTCCTAAAGTGCCAATATTCCCCCCTCACATCCATTGATGGAGATGGATTAGTTGCTTTGTATTATCAAATTCTAGGAATCATCATTGCTTATTCCCATGTAATCTTGGCTCCCTTATTCCCCTAGTAATCTTGTCTCTGTTGGATGACTCTAACTTGGGTTTCTGAGCACTATGATGAGATGGAATTTCATATTTCTAATCTAATATTACAAATATATGGTTCATGTTAGCCTTTGAAAACCCAACAAATCTCTTATGAGATTGTGCTGAAGCACAAGTAACATGAAGAGGACCACAACAAGCAGCCACATGTTATTCGAATTTGATGATCAATTTGTGACGTAATAAGTTTTCCATGAGATGGTATTCAATCATGGACCTCACGTGTATTCATGCATGCCACGATTGATCAACTTGTGCCTTGTGTCTATGAGAAACGTATATAGGGAGCCCTACTACAATAGACCAATTTTTACGATATTGCCAAATGTATCAAGCATTTTTAATTAAGTTTAATGAGAGGCATGTAGAATTTTTGACAGGTTTTCGGTGACTCCAATTTTTTTTCCGGCATTCATTGCTACATTTGGAAAACTACAATTGATGAGAATCTCAATTCCCAAACATTGTATCAAATTTTGAAGTAATATAAATATTATTCAAATGGAATGTGTGTGTGTGTACTTCCGGCAATGCATTTTCAATTCATTGTTTTGCTTTGTGTTGACATCTATATTAAACTCTGCTAAGGTTTTTAACTATCCTAATGTTTCGAGTGGACACTCTACCCATCATCAAGGACCTATTAGAAGCTCAACATTGAATAGAAAAGAATGAAGAAAAAGAGAGATAAATAAATAGAAGATAAGCATAATGATTGTTAAGGATTATAAAAGTATGTAACATGAAAGTACATTAATCTAGTTATGGAAAAGCATGAAATAATAATAAAGAGATGAATAAATTAATAATAAATTGAGATAAATTAAGTATAATAAAGAAATGATAAAGAAAAAATAATAATAATAAATTGAGGAAAATTAAACATGGATAATCATGAAATAACAAAGAAATGAGCAATTTTAAAAATAAATTAATTAATAATTGGAGAGAATAATGAGAAAATAATAAGGGGGAGAGTGGAAAATGGAAACAAAGAGAAACAATTAACAAGAGCCACGAGGTAGCAATGTCCCGACAAAAGCTAGAGCTATTGAATGAAAAATCTAGAAGAAAAGCAAGTTTACTCAATAATCGAAAACAATTAACCTACTTTAACTCTTAATTGATGTGGTTGTGACATTTTATCTTTATAAAAATATTAAAATTTAAAACATATAGAATTGATAAGATTAAAATAAATATAGAAAGTGATAACAATTTATTTAAAAAATAAAAAATTACATAATATTTTTATAACATTTAATTTTACTTATTTTTTATTTTAAATAAAAAATCGAAACTTTAAAATTTTAATTATTATAAGTAACTTCTTATTATAAATATTATAATAAAAAATTATTATAACTTCTTATATTAAAAAAAATTATTTATTATAAATAACTTCTCATTAATTTATTTAAAAAATTATTTATTATAAATAACCAATAAACAAAATAGGAATATAATTTAATATTTATATATTTTATTTTTAACTTTCAAAAAGTAAATCTAATAAAAATATTTTTAAATATATTTGAAAACTTTATACCTAAATTGAATTAAAATGACAAAATAATATAGTCTAAAAAAAGTGAGATTAATATTATTGATAAAGTTGATATAAACATAACTTTGATACAACATATTCTCGAACTTTCTTTGAAATCGGAAATTGATGCAACTAAACTCTTCTCTAATTGAAATTTCATAAATATTTTGCCGAAATTAAAAATAATCGATATGAAAAAACCAAACTTCATTCGAGATTTGGTAGGGAATTTACTAAAAAAACAACCATAGTGAGTAAAATAATATAAATGATATGTATTTTTTTAATACGTTGAAAAACAAGCCACTCACCTAAATGATGACTATACTTTAATAGAAAAAATAAATTGTTAGTTAAAAAAACAATATCTAATTTTCTCAATACATTTAAAAAAACAACTTAACTTCTTCGTGGTTGAAATAGGAGCATTACGTATTGGTCTTGGCGATTTTGATTAGTGGTCCACGTAAATCTACCATATCTACATTTCAATATTAAACAAGGTGACTTCTTTTTGTTTGTTTTAATCTGTGGCATGCTATGGTGAGTACGATTCATGCCCACAGATGAACGAGGTGCAATCACAACCATCCAATCAATATAGTACCTACATTGCCAGCTCATACCCAAATGTGCACTCATTTTTTACGGATTAACTTTTTCATATGTGTGTGGAAAGCAATTAAAAAAGGAGGGGAGCGCAGTGGCACCAGGGGTTAAATTTGACGGGCACCTTGACCCATCAACGAAATTTGTTTTTGACTGTTTTGTTCCCAAAACTGCCTTGCATATAATTTTTAATAAAAAATTTACCCTTCAATTAAAATTTATTCTTGAGCAACTAAGAAGTTGTGAAATTGGGAACTCCTCCTATTAAGAATTAGGAATTTCTAATAACATGAAATAATGCATAAAATTCACTTAATTATAGCAATATTGCCGTCAAATGGTTGTTTAGAAAAGTTAAAATTCATTTCATTTTGGCAATATCGCGGTCAAATTGAAAATGAGGTAGGAATAATGGACCTCACATGTCGACACAGTGATGAAGTCTACAGTTTTGGATGTACTAAAATAAGGCTGACTGTCTATCGCATTGCAATTTTGATACTTGTCTAAGCATCAGAAAAATGCCAAATTTAAACCACCGCTGTAAAATATTTCATCTTCCACAAAACACATTACTAAATTGCACCATACACGAATAACACTGTTTAATCAACATTTCTGCATATTAAGGCTAACTACCTTCTGGCATTGTATTAAATAACAGAAATGGAAGTCGGTCACTGAAACTTCCCGATTAGATTTTAAAATAAGTAAGTTGTTAATGGTAACAGTCCTCCCATCCTCAATTTATACACTACGTATAAATTTAAGAGTTTTAACCCTATAAAGAAAGTTTTTTAAATTGAAAATGATAAAATTAATTGTATTTGATTGAAAAATTACAGATCAACAAATATTTTCCTGTCGATTTCCATCACTAATTGGAGATTCTGTGTGTCAAATTCCATCACTAATTGGAGATTCTTATCTAGGGACTAACATGTCTTTTCACCATGTATTTGTAGAATTTTTTGAACCTGGATCTGGTCCTCTGTTTTGATTTAAGCACTTTAATCACAGCCCACTTTAAGTTCTAATGGGTATTTGTTAAATCGAAGATACAAGTATCTTGGTAATACATACTGTTGTTTGACTATGATTTGGCTGGTTATATTTACAATTCTTGGTATGGGGATTTCTAGAGCACAGATCAATGAAAAAATAATTGAGTGGATGGTTTTTTGGGGGGATCAGTGTTGAACAAAAAGGGGGATCAATGGTACAAATGAAGCAATAGTCATGTGATTTGTTTTCTTGATGATTAATTTCAAGATGGCAAAGATTACGGTTCAAACCTAATTCCCTGCTTAGTACCTGTGACCTGGGGCACTCTCCAGAGCCTATATCATGTTCCAAAAGGATCCCAGTAAGAAATATAATTTGCGGGTTACTGTTTGTATGTAGATTTGTGGAGATGCATGTCTTAAGTGTTATGGATACTTGTTCTTTCCTATGTCAAGCATGCATTGAAGTTGTGCACACTGCTGGTGGAACAATATATGTTGGACGCCAAAAAAATTCACAAAAATATACGTCCTTATGTTTTTTTTTTCTAACTGTTTTCAAAGGTCTACATATCTCTGTCAAACACTAGAGTTTCAGTGTCCCATGGGACTTGGAATCCCACTAATTTTATTTCCCAGATGTCTCGTTTTCGAAGGTCTACATATCTGTGTAAAACACTGGAATCTCAGTGCTCCTTGGGACTTAGAATCTCACTAAATCCTCAAAGGAAGGAATAAAATGCAAAAGTTGATTAAAGAGTCTCTCCATGTCCTGAAATGGGGGCAAACCCTGCTGATGGGTGTACAGGTAACCGCTGAAAATTAGCGTTTCCTTTCACAATGTTCTTTTCCATTACAGTTTCATATGGAAAGTTGTTCTTGGTATCATTCTTGAATTTATTAATTCAATGCTCCGGGACTACAATACCATCAACAATAACAAACATCTAGCTTTTTATAGACAAATGGAATTTTGTAGACCTTTGCATAAAAACCAACCAAATTGAGTAGATGGATGGGGTTTGATAACCATTTTACTTTTTCATTGGTTGAGCTCGTTTTCCATGTGATGAGAACCAATTCTTGGTACAGTGGTACTGTTCTTCATGGCAATGCCAAACTCTTTGGCAGATGGATATGCTGGGTTTTCCACAAATGCACCTAACTATTGAACTGACTTTTCACTTGCACATTTCAGATCAACAAAAATATGAAATGCAAAACCTTTTAGGACTTAACAGGTCCACATCAGCAAACATGTGAAATGCAAAAAAAATCAGGGATTAATAGGTCCTGTGTTAATAATTTAGCCTCTTTTCAAGGCTTGTGTCCCATTTAGTGTGGCCTCTTCCCCATTTTTGAGCCACTAGTTTGTGCCATTAATTATGGCCCTTTAAGCGATAAAGCACCTAACTATATTCAAGCTATCAAGTGCCTAGCTATGAGATGATTCTCAATATTTGTTGACAAGGAGAAATCCCACCTTACATGATTGAACCCGTATTGTTTTGGCCCTATTACTCATCTTATTTTTCATATTCTTATATATGAGTTAAAATTTGAAGCTCTGAATGCAAGAAAGGGGGAAACAATCACGACTTAGATGATCCAAAACATGGAAAATGTAGAGAAGATTGGCCTGAAGGTAATCGACATCAGGAAAGAAGTTGCCAATCTCAATATCGAAGGATACCTCATCTAGTTGATTATGAACCAAAAGAGGATGGTACCCATGGTAAGCCCTAGATTCTACAGGGAATAAGGGTAGGTCAAAAAATCATGAGTAGGTCATATATAGCTCATCAACTATTGACTTGCTGATTTAATACAATATACGTTTATTAATGTCCAACAAATGGCCAAACATTAGGTCAACAAGACTCTTTTCAGTACATAAATGGTGATACAAAGTGGGAGTGTGAAGGTCACTTCTATAAAATCAAGACACCAACTGATCACTATAATATAAGAGAAACTACTATAATTCCAAAAGGAAATACAATACTCTTGAGCCGAGCTCATGGAAAAGAGCCTCAATTCTTAAGGAGAAAAACATGTCATAAAGTGGGATTTGAACCCAGGTGGGGAGGGAAAGAACTTTTCACAGCACTTGAGCTACTCCCAATTGACTTGGAAGCTTTGATTTACTGTGGTAGATTGGTTTTCTAAACTATTAAAATTTAGAACTATGTAAATGCTTTTCCAGTCCACTCACTCAAAGTGCTTATGGTTATTTAGTAGTTGTATTATTCAGTTTTGATATAATTGCAAGATTATGGGCACTTAACTTTTGAGGAAGTTGTAATTGTGTTGACTAGAAAGTGCTTATATCATATTGGGGACCAAGATTTCCATCGCTTCATTTTTTCACATTAGTTTTTAGACTTTAGTAATAACCATGGGACAAATCTATCTGGCTTCTTTTTCATGCAGAGAATGTGAAAACCCTCTACTATTTATTCCTACTTTCCATGAATGTTGTTGTGGTATGAGAGGTAGACATGAATTCTCGATACGTGCTTAACTGTTAAGCATTTTTGTCAATGAATGCCAGAGAAGATGTTTTGCTTGAAGTGTTAAAGTTGTTTTTCTCTTATGTAGATAGGAAAAACCTTGCTACTAAGGAGATTGATGCTTATGTCTACAAGAGGTGCATCAAATTAGTGAATAAAATTTGAGAAGTTGTTATGAACTCAATCTATAATATGAACTGTAACTATGAATATGAAATGAATATGTTATCAATTAGAGCTCTGATACCCTTGTTATGAGCCAACCCATAATTCTACTATTATAAGTGATATATGAAAAAACTTGAATTCTGAAATATAAAACCAGATTTGAAAATATGAAAAATTGAAGCACTCCAAAATATGAAACTAACAAGACAATAACTACATGAAAATATTCTAAAGTGTTAAGACTACTCAGTTACTAATTAACAAGAAAGAGTTGAAATAGCATAGATTTCATCCAGAACTGATCACAGACTTTGAAGAACAAAATTAAACCTTAGCAGCAAACACGTGATGATGTTGATTTGTGTGATGATGATGTTGAGTAAGAGGAGAATGAGATATAGACACTATGGGAAAACACATGATGATGTTGATTTGTGTGATGATGATGTTGAGTAAGAGGAGAATGAGATATAGACACTATGGGAAAACACGTGATGATGTTGATTTGTGTGTGATTGCATATGCAGCTAGAAAATATATAGAAGGTAACATGAAATCAAATGAAATTGTGGAGAACACCAAGTGCAGATAAGTTTCATGTGTCACATAAGAAGACGACGATAGATTATGGCGAAATTCCCATCTCCATGAAGTGTTTTATGGAGTCAGAAATATTTGCATGGGAGATGTACACATGGTTGTGCTGCATGTAAAATTTTGTTATTTAACCCTTCAAACATAGGAGTTTCAAACTGTTCACCTAGGCTCTGAGGCAACTTCAGCTCAATAAATATTCCTCATATCTAATATGAAAGAAATAACATGCACTTCCATTGCATTGTAGTCTATAGAGAATCAGAGATAAATGGAAAGAAAAATAACTCATATGAATGGAAGCGAATGAAACTACCACATTTTATATCATTGAATATCATTTACTGTGAAAATGTTGAAAAAGTACATAGAATACCATTGATAGTGAAAATGTTCAAAAAGTACATAGAATGTCATCTTGAGATGTTTAATCTTGTCTCACTTGATGTTGGTAGTGCCCATATTTAATATTTACCATTACAAACCTAAACATAACAAAAAAACCTTAAATATTTAATATTCTTCTTTCCTTAACATCTTTCCAGATTTCATATACCCTATCCCATTCCACCATCACTGAATCTAGACCTGTTAGTGACACCCGCATCAAAGCATATAATGCATCCAATCATAATTTTGTTCTTCGTACATCCTTTATTATGTTTTGTCTTGAGAACCCTCTCTCACATGCCACTAGATAACTTGTAGGAATAGTAAGTATTGTCTGCCATAACTTTAACATGTTAGGAAAATTTGTATGTAGCTCTGTGACACAAAAAATCTTCCAAGCATCTTTGATGGATGATCCCTCACAATTAAAACGAAGAGTATCAACAAATGGATGCAACTCTTTTAAACAAGCTTCAAAATCAAATGTTGTTTTGTTTTCCTCCTTCTCACATAAAGTATGTTGCACGTGTTGGAAAATTTTATCAAGACAACGTTTTGAATTCCATTCTCTGTCGTGAACATCCTATAAATAATGACAAAGACTAAACAACCTTGTAGAATTGAAAAAAGAAAGATCGGGGAATATTCCATTCAAACTCTCTACAAGAGCTTGAACATAATCTTTTGCAAGTTGTTTGCAACTCTCTACTGAACCTTCAATGCAAGGTTTCCATGATTGTTTTTGTGTATCACCATAATCAATAGATGTATGCGGAATTGATACAAATCACGATTCATTCCTATGAACAAGTCCCTCTTTATCACAAATCTCTAAATAACCAAATTTAGAGGCATCTAGAAATTTAGATAGGTAACATGTGCCATTTGCAAACGTATCAATTCTTAAAAACCACCATTTTAAAGTGTTTATGGTAACATCTACGGCTGCCCCTAAAGAGGTAACATCAACGTACTCTTCTTGGAATTTCTTGTTCAACTTGTTTAGTTCACACATTACATCTGCAAGCATATGTAAACAAAACTGTACTGAAAATATCGTTTCCTTATCATACCATAAGTCTTTATTTTCATTTTTCCACAAAGTCAATATTGGAGGCATCAATACAACAAGTATTTCAATAACTTGTCGCCTTGAGATCCATCTAACTCCATGGATTTGAAGAGCATTAAGAGTTTCAAGTTGCATAAGTTCTTGTAGAGCAATAAGTTCACTATTTCTTTTAGTAGAATTTTGCACCCAAGAATATACCTTATTTGCCAAATTTTCAACAAATAATAATTCGGGTATTCTTTTGGAAGCATTTGATGCCGCTAAAGATTCACGATGAGCAATGCAGTGAACACCCACAAGATTAGGTACATATTTTTTCATAAAAGTAACAAAACCATTTTCAATCCCAACCATTGATGAAGTGCCATCTATAGAAACTCCTATCAATCTTTCCTTTGAAAGACCCCTTGCTGCAATTAAATCATTGATTGCATCATATGTTTTTCCTCTTCCATCACAAACATTTATGAGCTTTAAAAACTGTGAAATTGGAGGCCCAAACCATTTTGAGTCTATAAATGTGGCATAAACCACAAGATGTTTTTCCAAACTACGATTCGTAGTTTCATCTAGCATCAATGAAAAAAAAGGGCTATCCAACATTCTTGAAATTTGTAGCTCTTCAAGATACTCGAATATAACAAAAAGAAATTCTTTTGTAGCCATGTGATTTGTATATGATGTGTAGTCTTTGATCTTTGGCATGTTTGGTGTTTGTAAGGACATTGTAAACAAGCAAATAGATTCATATTTTGAAATGGGTAATATTCTTGCACCATCCAATAAACTAATTTCATAGTTGTGATGATTTTTTCCTTGTTCCTTTCATCAATGCATGTTATGTGTTCTGGAATAGGTTTTGCTTTCCTCTCATTTCCACATATCCATTTTGCTTGTGAAAGTTTATGGATGCTTGAACTAGCATGAACAACTATTGAATCATGTTGCAAGGTAGAGCAACCAGTGCCAACTCCCCATGGTCCGATTGCCTTATGCGTTTCACAATATATACATTTTATAACTGTTTTTCCTTCATGTTTTGCCTCTCTCAAACACTTATACTTAGTTTTCCATTGTTCACGAAACTCTCTTCTTACTTTCAATTTTCTTTTCTTTTGAGTGCTAGGTTCTCCTCCTTGAAATTCTTCATCACATTCTTCATCATGCCCTAGTATATCTAAGTCTTCTTTCAAATCAAAATTACAATTCTCTCTATTAGGCGATGCAACTTGTGATGTAGACGACTATCCAAAGAATTTTTTGATGGAAGATTGGTTCTTTTTTCTTTGAGACATTTTTTTATGTAATACCTATATGATAAAAAAAAAGTAATTAAATATTGTACAAATTCTCATAAATAAATCCCTCCACTAAAATGACAGTCTCACAATATTAACAAGTGAAATATATCACAATATTGTTTCATTATAATAAATCAAAGTTACATTAGAAGGATTGATATATATTCGGATACACACAATCAGATTTATTAATATATATCAGGATCTATACAACCATAAATATTAATCATAATATATCTCAAGATATATATTAATAGTAACATATATTGAGATATATACAACCATAAATATTAATCCTAATATATATTAATAGTAATATATGTTGGGATATAAACAATCAAATTAAAGATAAATCTCACTATGTGTCGAGGAAAAATGGCCTAAATCTCGCTATGCGGGTAACATTTGAAAATCTCACTATGTGGGTAACATTTGAGTCATTATCTTTAGAAAAATGTGGTGGATGATAGGAAATCTACTTTTAATATTTTCCCATGATCAAGGATTGTATTCTTGTTTAAGGGGACAATATTGGTGGATTCGTTCATTAGCTTGAGTGGATAGTGGTTTTTTTGGTGTTCATGTTTACAATAATTCTTCTTATATCTATATGTGTATAATTTTTGGTGTATGATAATGGTGGTATGAACCAATAAAAACAATTTGTTTTTGATGATTTATGCATGGTGCACATGTTTAATATGACTGCAATTGCATTTTGATTGCTTGAAATGTTTCTTAAGTTAATAAATGAGCTCTTTCACAAAATATGACCATGTATTACTCTTGGCCTTGTGCATTTTTAATGCTCCCTTTATTCATAAACTCTTAGCATTCAATACAATATTGTTTTTCTATAATTCCTACTTTCCTCTAACCCTAACTTTCCCAATCTGGATTTTGTTGGATTGTGGATCAAACTCATGTGATGTAAAGTAACAAAAAAAACTTTGAAAGTAGGAATACTAGGTTTGGAATCATCCTTCTTGATCAACATATCATTTCCCATCTATTCATTGGCCTAAATGCAACTGCTTGGTCAAACTTTAGAAAACCATGGCAAAGCACTCTCAACAAATCCTATTCCAAGTCGGCAAACAACATTTACTCACATGAAATACACCAGGGTACAGTTCATCTTCGAATGGAAAAAACAATTAGGGATGGATTTTGTTGAAGAAAACCACCTTCAAACTCATCAAAACTACCTCATGGGTGCCTCTAAACTACGTCCAAAAGTTGATTGCATGCTCATAAAATGTTGAGATATGGATATGGGATTCTCATTGTTTTTTTATTCACATGCATTGCTCAAACTTATAGGAAGTGTTTCTTTGAAAGTTTGAATACATCTTCTAAGGCCACTATACATAGGGCGTCACCTTAATTTCTTATTCTTCCAGTTGTTTGGCATCTTTAACCACAAAGAGGATTGTTTAAAGGATGTCGATATAGTAGATCACCAGATAATTTATTCAAAACATGCCCAAATTTGATAAAAATGTTGTGAAGAAGCTAAAATATGGTGAATACGTCAAAGAATGTGCCCAAATTTGTTGATTTTCTTATGTAAGAGTGCACAAGTGAACATAGAATGAGGTTTATTGCTGCCATGAACTCAAAAAATGCCCAGAATTGGAGTTCTAGTTCCCTTTACCACTATTTTGATGCGCAGGATGTTGATTTATTTCACCGGTCTACCTAGAAAATGGCTATAAATAGCCCATATCTAAGATTCGTTGCTTTTAAGAGCCTAAAATATGCCCAGGTTTGATGATTAAACTTCCTGAAGCTGTTAAACTTCCCATAACTTCCCAGGATGTGAGAAAATGTTGTTTGCTAACTATTTTCTTACATATGTTACAAACAAAGCCTTCAACATATGTATTAAATCTGCTAAAACCCAATAGGTCTGGTTTGCCCTAACACATTTCAGATATTTTTTTAATAGTGTCCATGATGGATTGAAATAAAGATGAATTTGTGGATGGTTTGATGTATAATGTATCTGTGGGTTGTGTTTTTGTTCAATTGACTGTGTTTCTACCGTATTTTGTTCATTGCAGGAGATCCCCACTAATTTTTTGAAGAGAATGCAACATGGGATGTGTCAAGATGTAATTCTACAAGGCCCAAGTGGGCATTTGTGGCATGTGAATCTGTGTTGTTCTAACAAACGAGCATCTTTCACAGAGGGTTGGGAAAGTTTTGTTTACGACCAATTTATTGAACCTGGAGATGTTCTAGTTTTTAGACACGTTGATGATGTACATTTTACTGTGCAAATCTTTGGGCCAAGTGGCTATGAGAAACTCAGTACATTTTCTTTTCAAAATTATACCTCATGTTGTTTCAGAGAAAAAACCTTAAACCTGTCCACAATTTGCAACAAGAATACTTGTGAACACAGACAAAATTCTACAACATCCTCTGTTTCTTCCATGGGAGAGCCTTACATGTGTGAAAATAAAGCTAGTTGTTGTGAAAAAAAATACCCAACGATATGTACATGTACAGGGGAAGAGAAAATTTCATTGCCACATTTCACTCTCCCAGGTAAGCAAATATTTATTAGCGGAAAGCTATCAAGACACTTTTTGTTGTACGCCATTGTTTATTTGATAGGTATAGCAGTACTAACCTTGCAAAGTTCAGTGAAGCTTGAAGCCGAAGGAAGTTCCAGAGACTGGAGTCAGTGCTCCGATCGCAGGCGTTCCCACTACCCAAGCCCCAGTGCCCCTTGCAGTCTGTTGCATGAGCCGAAACGTTCTAAACTTTCACTTTCCAACAATGCATTTACTGTCTGCACCACTTGCTCTTGGAGGTTGGAACTACTGCATCTGTTTCTGGTCAGTGATCACTGGAAGTCTGGAACTCACTACTAACTCGGTATCAAACTGGAAGTCTGGAGACTGGAATACTTCGAAGTTTGACTTCGGGCTAGACATTGAATTCGCCTTCCTAATACGGTAATACCTATAGGCTATGGGCCGGTGTTGGTGGCTAATTAGTAATGGCTTATTTCTATACTTGGCAGTTGGAACTAATTTGGAAGTTTGTGTGCATTTACGATGGCCACTGGCACCTGTAGGCTGCCAACCTGGGCATTAATGATACCCAACAAATCTGTACTGTAGCTAAGCTACCGAAGCCCAGCCTCCAGGTTGGCAACCTGCCGACTCTGCTCAATTCCTAGTGCCGACTTGTCGAGGCCTTTATACTTCAGTCTTCAATCCTTCATGTTGGAGTTGGTGGGAAATTTAATCGAGTGACTGTGTGCCCGTTTTCCACGTAGATACAAATTCGTCAAATTTTTCGTCGACCTCGAGTTGCGCTTGCACACTATGCATAGTATATTTATCTATGGAAAATATAAAATATTTATAATATATATAAAATATATATACAGTCATTTTTTGACAGTGCCCGTCAATCTGATAGTTTTTAAAATTTAATAGACTTCAGCGTTGACGTGTATAATCCACGTAGACCAGTAATTTACGGGTAAAAATCCCAAAAATGGGTATACGGGTGTCAAATTTAACCCCTGGGGCAGAGTCGGCAAGCTGCCAACCTAGAGGATGGGCTCCGGTAGCTTGGCTACAGTATAGAGTTGTTGGGTATCATTAATGCCCAGGTTGGCAGCCTACAGGTGCCAATGGCCATCGTAAATGCACACCAGCTTCCAACTTAGTTCCAACTGCCAAGTATAGCCATAAGCCATTACTAATTAGCCATCGGCACCGGCCCACAGCCTACAGGTATTACCGTATTAGGAAGGCGAATTCAGTGTCTAGCCCAAAGCCAAACTTCGAAGGATTCCAGTCTCCAGAATTCCATTTTGATACCCAGTTAGCAGTGAGTGCCAGGCTTCCAGTGACCACTGACCAGAAGCAGATGCAGTAGTTCCAGCCTCCAGGAGCAGGTGGTGCAGACAGTAAATGCATCGTTGGAAAGTGCAAGTTTAGAACGTTTCGCCTCATGCGGCAGACTGCAGTGGGCACTAGGGCCTGGGCAGTGGGCACGCCTACGGCCTGAGCACTCACTCCAGTCTCCAGAACTTCCTTCAGCTTCAGGATTCACCGAACTTTGCAAGGTTAGTACTGCTATACCTATCAGATAAACAATGGTCTACAACAAAAAGTGTCCTGATAGCTTTCCGCTAATAAATATTTGCTTACCTGAGAGAGTGAAATGTGGCGATGAAATTTTCTCTTCCCCTGTACATGTACATATTGTTGGGTAGTTTTTTTCACAACAGCTAGCTTTATTTTCACATATGTAAGGCTCTCCCATGGAAGAAACAGAGGATGTTGTAGAATTTTGTCTATGTTCACAACTCTTCTTGTTGCAAATTGTGGACAGGTTTAAGGTTTTTTCTCTGAAACAACATGCGGTATAATTTTGAAAAGAAAATGTACTGAGTTTCTCACAGCTACTTGGCCCAAATATTTGCACAGTAAAATGTACATCATCAACGTGTCTAAAAACTAGAACATCTCCAGGTTCAATAAACTGGTCGTAAACAAAACTTTCCCAACCCTCTGTGAAAGATGCCCGTTTGTTAGCACAACATAGATTCACATGCCACAAATGCCCACTTGGATCTTGTATTGTTACATCTTGGCACATCCCATGTTGCATTCTCTTCAAAAAATTAGTGGGGATCTCCTGCAATGAACAAAATACGGTAGAAACACAGTCAATTGAACAAAAACACAACCCACGGATACATTATACATCAAACCATCCACGAATTCATCTTTATTTCAATCCATCATGGACATTGTTAAAAAAATATCTGAAATGTGTTAGGGCAACCAAGACCTATTGGGTTTTAGCAGATTTAATAAATATGTTGAAGGCTTTGTTGGTAACATATGTAAGAAAATAAGTTAGCAAACAACATTTTCTCACATCATGGGAAGTTATGGGAATTTTAACAGCTTCAGGAAGTTTAATCATCAAACCTAGGCATATTTTAGGCTCTTAAAAGCAATGAATCTTAGATATGGGCTATTTATAGCCATTTTCTAGGTAGACCAATGAAATAAATCAACATCCTATGCATCAAAATATTGGTAAAGGGAACTAGAACTCCAATTCTAGGCATTTTTTGAGTTCATGGCAGCAATAAACCTCATTTTGTGCTCACTTGTGCACTCTTACATCAGAAAATCAACAAATTTGGGCACATTCTTTGATGTATTCACCATATTTTAGCTTCTTCACAACATTTTTATCAAATTTGGGCATGTTTTGAATAAATTATGTGGTGATCTACTATATTGACATCCTTTAAACAATCCTCTTTGTGGTTAAAGATGCCAAAAAACTGGAAGAATAAGAAATTAAGGTGACGCCCTATGTATAGTGGCCTTAGAAGATGTATTCAAACTTTCGAAGAAATACTTCCTATAAGTTTGAGCAATGCATGTGAATAAAAAAACAATGAGAAACCCATATCCATATCTCAACATTTTATGAGCATGCAATCAACTTTTGGACGTAGTTTAGAGGCACCCATGAGGTAGTTTTGATGAGTCTGAAGGTGGTTTTCTTCAACAAAATCCATCCCTAATTGTTTGTTCCATTTGAAGATGAACTGTACCCTGGTGTATTTCATGTGAGTAAATGTTGTTTGCCGACTTAGAATAGGATTTATTGAGAGTGCTTTGCCATGGTTTTCTAAGGTTTGACCAAGCAGTTTCATTTAGGCCAATGAATAGATGGGAAATGATATGTTGATCAAGAAGGATGATTCCAAACCTAGTCTTCCTACTTTCAAAGTTTTTTTTGTTACTTTACATCATGTTGAGTTTGATCCACAATCCAACAAAATCCAGATTGGGAAAGTTAGGGTTGGAGGAAAGTAGGAACTACAGAAAAACAATATTGTATTGTATGCTAAGAGTTTATGAATAAAGGGAGCATTGAAAATGCACAAGGCCAAGAGTAATACATGGTCATATTTTGTGAAAGAGCTCATTTATTAACTTAAGAAACATTTCAAGCAATCAAAATGCAATTGCAATCATATTAAACATGTGCACCATGCATAAATCATCAAAAACAAATTGTTTTTATTGGTTCATACCACCATTATCATACACCAAAAATTATACACATATAGATATAAGAAGAATTATTGTAAACATGAACACCAAAAAAACCACTATCCACTCAAGCTAATGAACGAATCCACCAATATTGTCCCCTTAAACAAGAATACAATCCTTGATCATGGGAAAATATTAAAGTAGATTTCTTATCATCCACCACATTTTTCTAAAGATAATGACTCAAATGTTACCCACATAGTGAGATTTTCAAATGTTACCCACATAGCGAGATTTAGGCCATTTTTCCTTGACACATAGTGAGATTTATCTTTAATTTGATTGTTTATATCCCAACATATATTACTATTAATATATATTAGGATTAATATTTATGGCTGTATATATCTCAATATATGTTACTATTAATATATATCTTGAGATATATTATGATTAATATTTATGGTTATATATATCCTGATATATATTAATAAATCTGATTATGTGTATCCGAATATATATCAATCCTTCTAATGTAACTTTGATTTATTATAATGAAACAATATTGTGATATATTTCACTTGTTAATATTGTGAGACTGTCATTTTAGTGGAGGGATTTATTTATGAGAATTTGTACAATATTTAATTACTTTTTTTTATCATATAGGTATTACATAAAAAAATGTCTCAAAGAAAAAAGAACCAATCTTCCATCAAAAAATTCTTTGGATGGTCGTCTACATCACAAGTTGCATTGCCTAATAGAGAGAATTGTAATTTTGATTTGAAAGAAGACTTAGATATCCTAGGGCATGATGAAGAATGTGATGAAGAATTTCAAGGAGGATAACCTAGCACTCAAAAGAAAAGAAAATTGAAAGTAAGAAGAGATTTTCGTGAACAATGGAAAACTAAGTATAAGTGGTTGAGAGAGGCAAAACATGAAGGAAAAATAGTTATAAAATGTATATATTGTGAAACGCATAAGGCAATCGGACCATGGGGAGTTGGCACTGGTTGTTCTACCTTGCAACATGATTCAATAGTTGTTCATGCTAGTTCAAGCATCCATAAACTTTCACAAGCAAAATGGATATGTGGAAATGAGAGGAAAGAAAAACCTATTCCAGAACACATAGTATGCATTGATGAAAGGAACAAGGAAAAAAATCATCACAACTATGAAATTAGTTTATTGGATGGTGCAAGAAGATTTACTCCTTTCAAAATATGAATCTCTTTGGTTGTTTACAATGTCCTTACAAACACCAAACATGCCAAAGATCAAAGACTACACATCATATACAAATCACATGGCTACAAAAGAATTTCTTTTTGTAATATCCGAGTATCTTGAAGAGCTACAAATTTCAAGAATGTTGGATAGCCCTTTTTTTCATTGATGCTAGATGAAACTACGGATCGCAGTTTGGAAAAACATCTTGTGGTTTATGCCACATTTCTAGACTCAAAAGGGTTTGGGCCTCCAATTTCACAGTTTTTAAAGCTCATAAATGTTTGTGATGGAAGAGGAAAAACAACATATGATGCAATCAATGATTTAATTGCAGAAAGGGGTCTTTCAAAGGAAAGATTTATAGGAGTTTCTATAGATGGCACTTCATCAATGGTTGGGATTGAAAATGGTTTTGTTACTTTTATGAAAAAAAATGTACCTAATCTTGTGGGTGTTCACTGCATTTCTCATCGTGAAGCTTTAGCGGCATCAAATGCTTCCAAAAGAATACCCGAATTATTATTTGTTGAAAATTTGGCAAATAAAATATATTCTTGGGTGCAAAATTCTACTAAAAGAAATAGTGAACTTATTGCTCTACAAGAACTTATGCAACTTGAAACTCTTAATGCTCTTCAAATCCATGGAGTTAGATGGATCTCAAGGCAACAATTTATTGAAAGATTTGTTGTATTGATGCCTCCAATATTGACTTTGTGGAAAAATGAAAAGAAAGACTTATGGTATGATAAGGAAACGATATTTTCAGTACAATTTTGTTTACATATGCTTGCAGATGTAATGTGTGAACTAAACAAGTTGAACAAGAAATTCCAAGAAGAGTACGTTGATGTTACCTCTTTAGGGGCAGCCATAGATGTTACCATAAACACTTTAAAAAACTAGTTTTTATGAAATGATACATTTGCAGATGGCACATGTTACCTATCTAAATTTCTAGATGCCTCTAAATTTGGTTATTTAGAGATTTGTGATAAAGAGGGACTTGTTCATAGGCATGAATCATGATTTGTAGCAATTCCGCATACATCTATTGATTATGGTGATACACAAAAACAATCATGGAAACCTTGCATTGAAGGTTCAATAGAGAGTTGCAAACAACTTGCAAAAGATTATGTTCAAGCTCTTGTAGAGAGTTTGAATGGAATATTCCCCGATCTTTCTTTTTTCAATTCTACAAGGTTGTTTAGTCCTTGTCATTATTTACAGGATGTTCATGACAAAGAATGGAATTCAAAACGTTGTCTTGATAAATTTTTCCAACACGTGCAACATACTTTATGTGAGAAGGAGGAAAACAAAACAACATTTTATTTTGAAGCTTGTTTAAAAGAGTTGCATCCATTTGTTGATACTCTTCATTTTAATTGCGAGGGATCATCCATCAAAGATGCTTGGAGGATTTTTTGTGTCACATAGCTACATACAGATTTTCCTAACATGTTAAAGTTATGAAAGACAATACTTACTATTCCTGGAAGTTATACAGTGGCATGTGAGAGAGGGTTCTCAAGACAAAACATAATAAAGGATGTACGAAGAAAAAAATTATCATTGGATGCATTAGATGCTTTGATGTGGGTGTCACTAACAAGTCTAGATTCAATGATGGTGGAATGGGATAAGGTATATGAAATCTGGAAAGATGTTAAGGGAAGAAGAATGTTAAATATTTAAGGTTTTTTCTGTTATGTTTAGGTTTGTAATGGTAAATCTTAAATCTGGGCACTACCAACATCAAGTGAGATAAGATTGAACATCTCAAGATGACATTCTATGTACTTTTTGAACATTTTCACTATCAATGGTATTCTATGTACTTTTTCAACATTTTCACATTAAATGATATTCAATGATATAAAATGTGGTAGTTTCATTCGCTTCCGTTCATATGAGTTATTTTTCTTTCCATTTATCTCTGATTCTCTATAGACTACAATGCAATGGAAGTGCATGTTATTTCTTTCTTATTAGGTATGAGGAATATTTATTGAGCTGAAGTTGCCTCAGAGCCTAGGTGAACAATTTAAACTCCTATGTTTGAAAGGTTAAATTACAAAATTTTACATTTAGCACAACCATGTGTACATCTCCCATGTAAATATTTCTGACTCCATACAACACTTCATGGAGATGGGATTTTCGCCATAATCTATCGTCGTCTTCTTATGTGACACGTGAAACTTCTCGACACTTGGTGTTCTCCAAAATTTCATTTGATTTCACGTTACCTTCTATATATTTTCTAGCTGCATATGCAATCACACACAAATCAACATCATCACGTGTTTTCCCATAGTGTCTCTATCTCATTCTCCTCTTACTCAACATCATCATCACGTGTTTGCTGCTAAGGTTTAATTTTGTTCTTCAAAGTCTGTGATCAGTTCTGGATGAAATCTATGTTATTTCAACTCTTTCTTGTTAATTAGTAACTGAGTAGTCTTAACACTTTAGAATATTTTCATGTAGTTATTGTCTTGTTAGTTTCAGATTTTGGAGTGCTTCAGTTTTTCATATTTTCAAATCTGGTTTTATATTTCAGAATTCAAGTTTTTTCATATATCAGTTATAGTAGTAGAATTATGGGTTGGCTCATAACAGGGGTATCAGAGCTCTAATTGATAACATATTCATTTCATATTCATAGTTACAGTTCATATTATAGATTGAGTTCATAACAATTTCTCAAATTTTATTCACTAGTTTGATGCACCTCTTGTAGACATAAGCATCAATCTCCTTAGTAGCAATGTTTTTCCTATCTACATAAGAGAAAAACAACTTTAACACTTCAAGCAAAACATCTTCTTTGGCCTTCATTGACAAAAATGATTAACAGTTAAGCACATATCGAGAATTCATGTCTACCTCTCATACCACGGGAACATTCATGGAAAGTAGGAATAAATAGCAGAGGGTTTTCACATTCTCTGCATGAAAAAGAAGCCAGATAGATTAGTCCCATGGTTATTACTAAAGTCTAAAAACTAATGTGAAAAATGAAGCTATGGACATCTTGGTCCCCAAGATGATATAAGTACTTTCTAGTCAACACAATTACGACTTCCTCAAAAGTTAAGTGCCCATAATCTTGCAATTACATCAAAACTGAATAATACAACTACTAAATAACCATAAGCACTTTGAATGAGTGGACTGGAAAAGCATTTACACAGTTCTAAATTTTAATAGTTTAGAAAACCAATCTACCACGGTAAATCAAAGCTTCCAAGTCAATTGGGAGTAGCTCAAGTGGTGTGAAAAGTTCTTTCCCTCCCCACCTGGTTTCAAATCCCACTTTATGACATGTTTTGCTCTTTAAGAATTGAGGCTCTTTCCGATGAGCTCGGATCAAGAGTATTGTATTTCCTTTTGGAATTATAGTAGTTTCTCTTATATTATAGTGATCAGTTGGTGTCTTGATTTTATAGAAGTGACCTTCACACTCCCACTTTGTATCACCATTTATGTACTGAAAAGAGTCTTGTTGACCTAATTTTTGGCCATTTGTTGGACATTAATAAACGTATATTGTATTATATCAGCAAGTCAATAGTTGATGAGCTATATATGACCTATTCATGATTTTTTGACCTACCCTTATGCCTTGTAGAATCTAGGGCTTACCATGGGTACCATCCTCTTTTGGTTCATAATCAACTAGATGAGGTATCCTTCAATATTGAGATTGGCAACTTCTTTCCTAATGTCGATTACCTTCAGGCCAATCTTCTCTACATTTTCCATGTTTTGGATCATCTAAGTCATGATTGTTTCCCCCTTTCTTGCATTCAGAGCTTCAAATTTTAACTCATATATAAGAATATGAAAAATAAGATGAGTAATAGGGCTAAAACAATACGGGTTCAATCATGTAAGGTGGGATTTCTCCTTGTCAACAAATACTGAGAATCATCTTATAGATAGGCACTTGATAGCTTGAATATAGTTAGGTGCTTTATCGCTTAAAAGGCCATAATTAATGGCACAAACTAGTGGCTCAAAAATGGGGAAGAGGCCACACTAAATGGGACACCAAGCCCTGAAAAGAGGCTAAATTATTAACACGGGACCTATTAATCCCTGATTTTTTTTGCATTTCATATGTTTGTTGATGTAGGACTTGTTAAGTCCTAAAAGGTTTTGCATTTCATATTTTTGTTGATCTGAAATGTGCAAGTGAAAAGTCAGTTCAATAGTTAGGTGCATTTGCGGAAAACCCAACATATCCATCTGCCAAAGAGTTTGGCATTGCCATGAAGAACAGTACCACTGTACCAAGAATTGGTTCTCATCACATGGAAAATGAGCTCAACCAATGAACAAGTAAAATGGTCATCAAACCCCATCCATCTACTCAATTTGGTTGGTTTTTATGCAAAGGTCTACAAAATTCCATTTGTCTATAAAAAGCCAGATGTTTATTATTGTTGATGGTATTGTAGTCCCAGAGCATTGAATTAATAAATTCAAGAATGATACCAAGAACAACTTTCCATATGAAACTGCAATGGAAAAGAACATTGTGCAAGGAAACGCTAATTTTCAGCGGTAAAAAGCAATTACCTATACACCCATCAGCAGGGTTTTCCCTCATTTCAAGACATGGAGCGACTCTCTAATCGGCTTTTGCATTTTATTCCTTCCTTTGAGGATTTAGTGAGATTCTAAGTCCCAAGGAGCACTGAGATTCCAATGTTTTACACAGATATGTAGACCTTCGAAAACAAGATGTCCGGGAAATAAAATTAGTTGGATTCCAAGTCCCACGGGACACTGAAATTCCAGTGTTTGACAGAGATATGTAGACCTTTGAAAACAGTTAGAAAAAAAAACATAAAGATGTAGATTTTTTTGAATTTTTTTGGTGTCCAACATATATTGTTCCACCAGCAGTGTCCACAACTTTAATGTGTGCTTGACATAGGAAAGAACAAGTATCCATAGCACTTAAGACATGTGTCTCCACAAATCTACCTGTCGAACACACAGATTCAAGACATACAAACAGTAACCCACAAATTATATTTCTTACTGGGATCCTTTTGGAACATGATTTAGGCTCTGGAGAGTGCCCCAGGTCACAGGTACTAAGCAGGGAATTAGGTTTGAACCGTAATCTTTGCCATCTTGAAATTAATCATCAAGAAAACAAATCACATGACTATTGCTTCGTTTGTACCATTGATCCCCCTTTTTGTTCAACATTGATCCCCAACAAAAAACCATCCACTCAATTATTTTTTCATTGACCTGTACTCTAGAAATCCCCATACCAAAAATTGTAAGTATAACCAGCCAAATCATAGTCAAACAACAGTATGTATTACCAAGATACTTGTATCTTCGATTTAACAAATACCCATTAGATCCAGGTTCAAAAAATTCTACAAAGACATGGTGAAAAGACATGTTAGTCCCTAGATAAGAATCTCCAATTAGTGATGGAATTTGACACGCAGAATCTCCAATTAGTGATGGAAATCGACAGGAAAATATTTGTTCATCTGTAATTTTTCAATCAAATACAATTAATTTTATCATTTTCAATTTAAAAAACTTTCTTTATAGGGTTAAAACTCCTAAATTTATATGCAGTGTATAAATTGAGGATGGGAGGACTATTACCATTAACCACTTACTTATTTTAAAATCTAATCGGGAAGTTTCAGTGACCGACTTCCATTTCTGTTATTTAATACAATGCCAGAAGGTAGTTAGCCTTAATATGCAGAAATGTTGATTAAACAGTGTTATTCGTGTATGGTGTAATTTAGTAATGTGTTTTGTGGAAGTTGAAATATTTTACAGTGGTGGTTTAAATTTGGCATTTTTCTGATGCTTAGACAAGTTTCAAAATTGCAATGAGATAGACAGTCAGCCTTATTTTAGTACATCCAAAACTGTAGACTTCATCATTGTGTCGACGTGTCAGGTCCATTATTCCTACCTCATTTTCAATTTGACCGCGATATTGCCGAAATGAAATGAATTTTAACCTTTCTAAACAACCATTTGATGGCAATATTGCTATAATTAAGTGAATTTTCTGCATTATCTCATGTTATTAGAAATTCCTAATTCTTAATAGGAGGAGTTATATGTAGGGGAAATTTTAATTCTTAGTTGCTCAAGAATAAATTTTAATTGAAGGGAAATTTTTTTTATTAAAAGTTATATGCAGGGCAGTTTTGGGAACAAAACAGTCAAAAAAAATTTCGTTGATGGGTGAGGGTGCTCGTCAAATTTAACCCCTGCTCTGCCCAGTTCCCAGTGTCGACTCACCGAGGCCTTTATACTTCAATCTTCAATCCTTTATGTCGGAGTTTGGTGGGAAATTTAATCGAGTGACTGTGTTCCCGTTTTCCACGTAGATACAAATTCATCAAATTCGTCGTCGACCTCGAGTTGCGCCTGCACACTCTGCACAATATATTTATCTGTGAAAAATATAAAATATTTATAATATATATAAAATATATATATGGTCATTTTTTGACAGTGCCGGTCAATCTGACGGTTTTTAAAATTTAATAGACTTCATCGTTGACATGTATAATCCACGTAGACCAGTAATTTATGGGTAAAAAGCCAAAAAACGGGTATACGGGTGTCAAATTTAACCCCTGAGTGGCACACCCTCCTTGTGTACAATGCCAATTTAAATGCTTACACAGTTAGCTTTTAATGGGCCATTGTAACATACATTCCCGCATTACAAAAGCACATCCTTGGGCCCTGATAATTTTTCAAGGGCTTAACTATGTAGAAAAGAAAATTGTTTAATATGACCTCTGTAAAATATATAGGTTCTCCATAGGAAACATAATATATGAATGAAAGAAATATGTGTAAAAATAAGTACCGATTTTTCTTTTTAGTTGAGTAGAGTAGTTGAAGTTTAAGAATAATATCCTCAATCAAATGCTCATTACACATCCATTTTATGAAATCTCTAAAGACTTGAAGTGATGAACCAAAATAAGAAGTAATATAACGCTGCCATGTTACTGCTACCATTACTACAAATCCCCACATTGGAATCGAAATGAAAGTAATGAGACGGGAGACAATGAGTCAGCTTCATCGCACACTCTACAAAGAAGCCCCACAAAGTCTGTCTATCCACCATTATCTCTTTGACAACCCAAGGATTTATAGAAGTATCTCGTGATTTGTATAATTATGCAATGGAGCCCATATTTAGAGAGACTTTAAAAATTGGACAATCAGTCACCACAAAGTTAGAAATGACATTGATAATTAATTTTTATTTATTATCTAGAGTAAAATTAATATAATTTTAAACCACACACTTTACTGTTAAATGACGAAATAACTAGAATAATATAAACGGAAATAATGATCCCATACAATTATCTTACTCAAATAATTTCATTGACACCGTTGGAAAACAAGTTTAAAAGTAGGTTTTATAGTTTTTAAAGAATTCTTAATTACTTTAGACAATCGCTACATCAAGGATAAAATAAGAAGCATCGGGATGAATGAAAAGATCCCACATAAACATACAAAAGGAAATACATTGTCTGTCTGCTGAGCACTCTCAAATTAAAAGACATTGTCCATTATTCCAGTGAATTGACAATAACACTACACACCAGCAAACATAGAAAACCTTTTTTCCAGGTCTCTTTATTTAGAACAAAGATCGACATTTGGCCATGGATCATATGGTAGCATCCATAAATGAAGAGAAGGAACAAACCCCATAAGAACATCTACTCATTGCAGACATAAACCAAACATATAGACACTATTATTAGAGATTCTGGAAATATCAGCAAAAGCCATGAACTGCAAGAAAAGAACACACAAGAAACCAGAAAATAAACTCAAACATGTAAATTCTAGCAACAAGACCTATAAGTTCAGAGAACAACACACGAATTTTCAAGACATAATCCTTAAATAAAATTCCACAAACAAAAAAGACGGCCATTGGCCATACCTGATATAGAAACAACAAAACAAGCACACAAAAATCTACAAACAACCACCACGAACCAACACCCTGTTTTTTCTAACGCCCCCCTCTCCGACAGTAGGTAAGAAGGAGATGAAACTACCAATCCAAACCTAAAATCCAGCATTAAATATCAATCCTCACTCTGGAAAATAAGAAATCTCAATGACCAAAAAATGCAAACTAGAATATGGCACCTGCAAAACGATGAACCCTCACCCTGGAAAAAAGAAATCTCAATTAGAAACAACGCAAACCAGAGCAGAGCATCTGCGAAACAAATAGTAATATTAGATAATATTAGGGCTATTGCAAGCCAATATCCTGCCAACCATGCATCGAGTCTTGGAAAGGTCAATAACGAATTTTGAAAACACATAGATGCCACCCTGAAGAGTTAATGATGACTGTTGCGATGTGATCATTGCAAGCATGCCAACTACTGCGAAAGAGAACCATCGATGCACCTCAAGCGAATGTTAACGACGGTCTGCATAGACAACAGCTGGAATTTTGGGCCTGGTAAAACCGCTCAATGCAACAAAGAATAAAACGTTGGGGAGTGCATCAGGCGAGTGTTTACGACGGTCTGCGGAGATAAGAGCTTGGACCTGGTGAAACAGCTCAGTGCAACGTTCTCAGCGTTAAAATGGTCGCCCTCATTAAATTCCTCCCATGAGAAAAAGCTAGCCCGCGCACAATCCAAGCCTGTGGGGAATGATGATGTCATCCCACCGCCCCCTCCTGGGAAGGGAGAATCGAGGACGACATCACTTTCTTCCAACCAATAGGATTTCAACAAAATACTAATTTTAAAATTTTAATTTAATACAATATATTTAAACTATAGTTTGTACATAGATTTAGGGAAAAAATTATAGATTTTAGGGGCACACTAGCCCAAAATAATAGGAGCTCCACGAAACATATATGATCCCCTTCAGGGACATAACAATGTAAAGGAAGGGATACTAAGCAAACCAAAGGAATGGATACGAAGCAAACCAACGGATCAAGGGTCAACAAGAAGGAATGCTAGATGAGAAAAAATGATAAGAAAGGAGGCACAAATTTAAGTTAAGACAGTATTAAATGATAGAAGGAGGATATGGGAGATAATGATTGAGATCGAGACGGAAGGACACATATACAAAGAGGAAATTAAAGATAGAATATGGTGGGATGAGAAAGGGGAAATTAAGGTAATGAGGATTGAATAGAGAAAATATGATGGATGATGGGTTTCTAAGAATGGTTCATCTTGTATCCATCGTCTCGATTAAAATTATTGGGATGCTTTACAATTTCAAGGGCTTTTATGATGAGACGAGATGAGTAATGAGGGTTGAGGCTAAGAATTTTGGCTTGGTCAAAGCATATGAGGTTTTTGTTGTTGTGGGAATGCTCATCTATAAAATATTTGGAGAGATGGTTTTGAAAGGTATCAACAATGTGTTCTTTTATATGAGTTTGGATTGATCTGCTTGTCTACCCTATATAGGATTTTCCATGAGAGCGAGGAATTTGGTAGATTCCTTAGGAGAGAAGAGGGTCATATTTATCCTTTACCCGAAGGAATAATTGTTTGAGAATTTTGTGGGGTTTGAATATGGTTTTTATATTCTTCTTGGCTAAGATTTTAGAAATGTTGTCAATGATTCCATGAATATAATGGATGGAGATGAGAGTTGGAGGAGGGTTGTTGAGGGAGGATATTTTGGGTCTAGGATGGAGGATATAATAGAAGGATTTGTTGATCTAGGTGAGGGAGTAGCCATTGGCTAGGAAGGATTTAGTAAGGTGTGGGCTCTTTTGGTTTGAAGATGTTGGGGATCATAGACATGAATAGCTCTAGTAATGAGGATTTTAAGGATTGCAGATTTTTGATATGTGTGGTGATGGGATTGGGCATGTAGGTATCTGTTGGTATATGTTTTCTTTCTACAAACTTGGTGTAAAAGGGATCCATATAGCTTATGGGTAATGAGGACATATAGGAAGGAGAGAGTTATCATGTTATATTTCCATGGTGAACTCGATGTGGAAAGAACTAGAACTAATGTATATAGACTTTATATAAATTCCTATTTAACGTGCGCGCACGTGTGTGTGTGTGTGTGGTAATTAATTTATTCTAATTCCAAGCGCTATTAAGTATTACAATTGGCAAATTTTTACCCTTTTACAAATGTATCAAGCATTTTAATTAAATTTAATGATAGGCATGTAGAGTGTTTGATAGGTTTTTGTGACATCAAATTTCATTTTAAAATTCATTGCTACATCTAATATATAGAATTTTGAAGTAATATAAAGAGAAATCAAATAGAGTGAATACCGACTTTTTTCAGTCAATGATTTTCAATTTACTATTTTTGTTTTATTTTTATTTACTTAATAAATTTTTTAATTTATATTTTTTTAATTTATTTATTTTCAATTTATATATAAACTTGATTTAAATTCTTATTTAATTTAAATTAATTTTTTTATAAAAATATAAATTATATATATAAATTTATTTATTTTCATCCTAATAGATTAATTAATTTATTCCCATTTCCAAATTTCATTACAATTCTAGATCACATTTCAATGTATAAGATTGCAAATTCCCATACTCTATCCCCAAACTTTTATATTGTAGTTTACAATGTATAAGATTGGATGCTTTCTTCCAAATACTTATTTGCATACAATATTTGTGGAAAAGATACGGTATGCTCATCATATAAATGTGTATTAAAGTAAGTGAAGGAGCACTAGGATATGTGATCTTAAGATTATAGTTAAATATTAAATTTTAAATACTATAAAGATAATTTAAAAATGTTGAAAATAAATAATTTTAAATTAATAAATTATTCATAAAATAAAATAAAAATTGAAAAAAACATTAAAAAGATGTGTAAGAATGATAATTGTTTTAAGGCATTATTAATATTAATGATTTTTTTAAACATCGAATTAATGTATATATTTTTTTAATTTAATAAATTTAGATAAAACATATTTATTTAAAATGAAAATTGTTTTATGTAGACATGTCAAATATAGGTAGTCATTTACGATGTAAGAATGTTGATTTCAAAAAATTGATCGATATCTTTCTTTTTGTTTCTTGTTTGTACTATACAACTAGTAAATCTCAATAATATAAAATTAATAAATAATTTTATTTTAAATGATAGAAACATTATAAACTTAATATAGAAATTTGTTTTTTTAATTCTAATTAATATAAAATGATAACAATTGAAATAATTAAATACTTTAAATAAAATTATACTAATGAAATAATATGAAAAATTCAAATTTAAATTTAAATAAAAAAAATTAATATTTTTTAAATTCGATGGAAAACATATATATCGCCACATAATTAATATAAAATTTTATTATAACATGATAAGATTTAATTTAAATAAAATAATGTATACTTAGTTATCTCTATAAAGATTTTATAATAAAGAAATTGTATTTACGATGTTATGTAAGTTTTAAAATGAAAATTGTTTTATGTAGAGATGTCATTTACGATGTAAGAATGCTGATTTCAAAAGATTGATTGATATCCCCCTTTTGTTTCTTGTTTGTACTATACAACTAGTAAATCTCAATTAATAAAAATAATATAAAATTAATAAGTAATTTTATTTTAAATGATCTAGAAACATTATAAACTTAATATAGAAATTTATAAAAAAATGTTTTTAATTTTAGTTAATATTTAAATTTAACTAAATATAAAAAAATTAATATTAGTTAGAAATTTAAATTTAAATAAAAAAATTAATATTTTTTAAATTCAATGGAAAACATATATATCGCCACATAATTAACATAAAATTTTATCCATAGCATGATAAGATTTAATTTAAATAAAAGAATGTATACTTAGTTATCTCTATAAAGATTTTATAATAAAAAAATTGTATTTACGATGTCATGTAAGCTTTAAAATGAAAATTTGTTTTATGTACAGATGTCATTTACGATGTAAGAATGCTGATTTCAAAAGATTGATTGATATCCCCTTTTTGTTTCTTGTTTGTACTATACAACTAGTAAATCTCAATTAATAAAAATAATATAAAATTAATAAGTAATTTTATTTTAAATGATCTAGAAACATTATAAACTTAATATAGAAATTTATAAAAAAAATGTTTTTAATTTTAGTTAATATTTAAATTTAACTAAATATAAAAAAGTAATATTAGGTAGAAATTTAAATTTAAATAAAAAAATTAATATTTTTTAAATTCAATGGAAAACATATATATCGCCACATAATTAACATAAAATTTTATCCATAACATGATAAGATTTAATTTAAATAAAATAATGTATACTTAGTTATCTCTATAAAGATTTTATAATAAAAAAATTGTATTTACGATGTCATGTAAGTTTTAAAATGAAAATTGTTTTATGTACAGATGTCATTTACGATGTAAGAATGCTGATTTCAAAAGATTGATTGATATCCCCTTTTTGTTTCTTGTTTGTACTATACAACTAGTAAATCTCAATTAATAAAAATAATATAAAATTAATAAGTAATTTTATTTTAAATGATCTAGAAACATTATAAATTTAATATAGAAATTTATAAAAAAATGTTTTTAATTTTAGTTAATATAAAATGATAACAATTGAAATAATCAAATACTTTAAATAAAATTATACTAATGAAATAATATGAAAAATTCAAATTTAAATAAAAAAAATTAATATAATAAGATTCAATAAAAAAATTTAAATTGTATTCATAACATGATAAGATTTAATTTAAATAAATAAAAAATTTACTTAGTTATCTCTATAAAAATTTCATAATAAAAAGATTGTATTTACAATGTCATTTATGATGTCATGTAAGTCTTAAAATGAAAATTGTTTTATGTAGAATGTCATTTACGATGTAAGAATGCTGATTTCAACAGATGTATTGAAATCCCTTTTTTTATTTCTTGTTTGTACTATACAACGAGTAAATCTCAATTAGTGAAAATAATATAAAATTAATAAGTAATTTTATTTTAAATGATAGAAACATTATAAACTTAATATAGAAATTTATAAAAATTTGTTTTTTTAATTATAATTAATATAAAATAATAACAATTGAAATAATTAAATATTTTAAATAAAATTATACTAATGAAATAATATGAAAAAATCAAATTTAAATAAAATATTCATATAATAAGATTTAATAAAAAAAAAAAAAATTATTTATAACATGATAAGATTTAATTTAAATAAAAGAATGTATACTTAGTTATCTCTATAAAGATTTCATAATAAAGAGATTGCATTTACTATGTCATGTAAGTTTTAAAATAAAAATTATTTTATGCAGAGATGTTATTTACGATGTAAAAATGCTGATTTCAAAATTTTGATTGATATCTTCCTTTTTGTTTCTTGTTTGTACTATACAACTAGTAAATCTCAATTAATAAAAATAATATAAAATTAATAAGTAATTTTATTTTAATTGATAGAAACATTATAAACTTAATATAGAAATTTAGAGAAATTTGTTTTTTTAATTCTAATTAGTATAAAATAAAATGATAACAATTGAAATAATCAAATATTTTAAATAAAATTATACTAATGAAATAATATGAAAAATTTAAATTTAAATAAAAAATATTAATATAATAAGATTTAATAAAAAAATTTAAATTGTATTCATAACATGATAAGATTTAATTTAAATAAAAGAATTTATACTTAGTCATCTCTATAAAAATTTCATAATAAAAAGATTGTATTTACAATGTCATGTAAGTCTTAAAATGAAAATTGTTTTATGTAGAGATGTTATTTACAATGTAAGAATGTTGATTTCAAAAGATTGATTGATATTCCCTTTTTTGTTTCTTGTTTGTACTATACAACTAGTAAATCTCAATTAGTGAAAATAATATAAAATTAATAAGTAATAAATAGAAACATTATAAACTTAATATAGAAATTTATAAAAATTTGTTTTTTTAATTCTAGTTAATATAAAATGATAACAATTGAAATAATTAAATATTTTAAATAAAATTATACTAATGAAAGAATATGAAAAAATCAAATTTAAATAAAAAAATTAATATAATAAGATTTAATAAAAAAAAAAAAGAATTATTTATAACAAGATAAGATTTAATTTAAATAAAAGAATGTATACTTAGTTATCTCTATAAAGATTTCATAATAAAGAGATTGCATTTACGATGTCATGCAAGTCTTAAAATGAAAATTGTTTTATGTAGAGATGTCATTTACGATGTAAGAATGCTGATTTCAAAATATTGATTAATATCTTTCTTTTTGTTTCTTATTTGTACTATACAACTAGTAAATCTCAATTAATAAAAATGATATATAATTAATAAGGAATTTTATTTTAATTGATAAAAACATTATACATTTAATATAAAAATTTATAGAATTTTTTTTTTTAATTCTAATTAATATAAAATAAAATGATAACAATTGAAATAAGCAAATATTTTAAATAAAATTATACTAATGAAATAATATGAAAAATTCAAATTTAAATAAAAAAAATTAATATTTTTTAAGTTCAATGGAAAACATATATATCACCACATAATTAACATAAAATTTTATTCATAACATGATAAGATTTAATTTAAATAAAAGAATGAATACTTAGTTATCTCTATAAAGATTTCAGATTGTATTTCTGTGATACTTTTATTTGTTAATTTATTTTATATTATTAATATACTTATTAAAAAAATTTTATTAATAAATTAAACCTTTTTAGTATTACAATATTTCACTTGTATATTGTTATCAAATAATTTTTGTTGAGAGATTTGAAGTAGCACTCCATTATTATGGCTACTAGGAAAGGCAATGTTAGAAACATATATGTGGAAAATACATCTCCTTTCTCGGTTGCTATGAAAAACCTTGAATGAATCCTGAGCTCAACAATGACTATGAGTAGCCATGAAATAACTCTATTGTTTTGGTCACCTTTGTTAACATTATTAAGAGATTTGAAGTAGCACTCCATTACTATGGCTACGAGAAAAGGCATGGTTAGAAACATATATGTGGCAAATACATCTCCTTTCTCGGTTGCTATGAAAAACCTTGAATGGATCCTGAGCTCAACAATGGCTATGACTAGCCATGAAATAACTCTATCGTTTTGGTCACCTTTGTTAGCATTATTAAGAGATTTGAAGTAGCACTCTATTACTATGGCTACGAGGAAAGACATTGTTAGAAACATATATGTGGCAAATACATCTCCTTTCTCGATTGCAATGAAAAACCTTGAATGGATCCTGAGCTCAACAATGGCTATGAGTAGCCATGAAATGACTATTATTTTGGTCACCTTTGTTAGCATTATTGTCAAGACTAAGTTTGGTAATATTTTCCCATTCACGATTTCATCTCTTACTTACTCTCTCTTTGTTTGCAGGCTAGGAAATACTATGGCCGCTACCGAGCACATTATTAAGAAAAACGTGGAATGATAACCACATGGGTAGAGCTTTGACATTGCTCTTTAAAAAGAACAAAGGGCTTTACTATTTTTTGTTATTCTTTTTCTTTACATTGTTGTATAGAAAATGCCATTTTGGGGAAGTCTTAAATGGAAGGAGAGACTCCACAAGCCTTAGTGTAGACGACACAAATAGAGATATTACTTTTATAGCATTGGATGTGAACTCACTTGTTTCAACCTAGGTTTTCTCCTTGAGCTATGGTTGCACTTTTAGAGAAATAAAGACATCAAACTATATCAATACCATAACTTCACACATTTCATTAGATTAATCAGTTGTGTGATAACTACTAATAACATATGGATGTATATTTGTGCTGAGAAGACACATTTCTACAGCTTGGGTGAGAAGGAAGTGTCTCTTTGCCCCATAAAAATTAAAAATTAAAAGAAAAAATTAAAAATAAATAAATAAAAATTGTAGAATAGTGGTGAGAGGCGATAGGGAAGTGCTCGTCTATATATATATATATATATATATATATATATAATTAAAAAGAGAGAGAATGCCTACATCAATGTGCTCTAGCATAGTGGTGAGAGGGAAGTGTCGTGCCTCCCATAAAAAATAAAAATAAAAATAAAAAATAAGAATGCATGCATCAATGTGTTGTACCACAGTGGTGAGAAGGATGCATGTTGTAGTTTAGTGGTGAAAGGTTTGCATATTTGATCCCTCTCGACGCTTTGTAGAACCAGAGTTAGATAGGTCTATATCGGTGTATATTGTGCAAGCGCTCACACTATAGGGAAAACACATTGCTTTCTTTTAAAAAATATAGCTTACAATGAAAATCAAACCATAGATGTGCAATATGTGAGTGTCATGTAAGGGAGGTGCCCCACCTCTAGAGGAGATAACAACTGGTTTCCTCTCGATTTTAAAACCTAATAATTAAAAATAAGATGAAAGATTCTTCTTTTTTAATTCTCAATTATGTTGCAAATATATAATAAGATATTGATTTGGGCTTATCTAAATAGATGAATTCTAACTAGGATTTATGTGCAACTGGATTTGGCATTACGATATTATCTACAATTTATTGATTTAACAATCTAGTATGTATATATAAATAAGTTCATAAATCCATCTTGAAGTGCATATAGTTTTCATAACTTATTTGATTAAGAAAATTAGAAGGCTTACAAATTTAAGTATGCAATTAATTCTATCATAAAATTTACAGTTAAAAGTGAATGGAGTAAAGGAAGTGAATATGATAACATGAACACACTAAAACCAATTTGTGGGGCAACTTGTCCAAAAGTTAATTCCTATTCCAATAGTGTGCAAGTCTCAACATGCAAAGAATTCATTGAATAGATAAAATTGGAAAAACTTATAGTGAACTTGGGAACTAATTCCATTTCCAATAGTGTGCAAGTATCAAGAAGCAAATAATTCATTGAATACATCTATAAAATTGAAAAAGTATCCATAGGCTAAAAATTCATTGAATATAGATAAAATTGAAAAAATATTCAAATGCAAAGAATTCATTGAATATAGAAAAAATTGGAAAAACTTTTAATAAACTTGGAAAAATATTTGCTCATAAAAGAAACCAACCCTATTTGATTCATAAACATATCACACCTACCAACCCTGTTTGACTTATAAAAACATCATTCCTATATAACTTTAGTTTAATTATTAAATCTTTCCTTTTCACAACTTTACATTAAGCAAAGAAGTCTTTGAATATAGATAAAATTGGAAAAACTTTTAGTGAACTTGGGATCATTAAAGAAAACCAACCCCGTTTGACTCATAAAAACATCACACCTATATAGCTTTAGTTCGATTATTAAATCTTTCATTTTCACAACTTTACATTAGTCACAGAATTCTTTGAATATAGATCAAATTGGAAACACTTTTAGCTTTAGTTCGATTATTAAATCTTTCCTTTTCACAACTTTATATTAGGCACAAATTCTTTGAATATAGATAAAATTGGAAACACATTTAGTGAACTTGGGAAAATATTTGTTCATAAAAGAAAACCAACCCTCTTCGACTCATAAAAACATCACACCTATATAGCTTTAGTTTGATTATTAGATCTTTCCTTTTCACAACTTTACATTATTGCCAAAACTCCTTTCAATGGTGTCCTTTGCGAAAGCATCCAAAATAAACTTTTGAGTATGGTCCATATTTCCCAAATATTCGTGATCCAAAATAAGAAATGGTTGTGAATCAAAGACACTCCCTCCTTTATCACTTTATACCTTTTTTTTCATAAGAAAAGACCATACTTATATTAAAAGTATAAAGTGTTACAATCCGAAGACCAAGAAGAAGTACCAAACAGTACATAAACCAGAAATAAAAACACCACAGCAATATCAATCCATGAACATAGAACTACCGAGCAGACCATGCCCCAACAGCAGAGGAAAGATCGGGATATACCAATCCCCCATGAGTAGAACCAAACATCCAAGGAAGATACAAAAATGGGAAAAAAAGAGCTGGCATCGACCAGCCAATCATGAAACATATAGCCGCAAAAAAAAAAGCATAATTAGTCATAAAAAAATGTTCTAGAATCCCCTAGATGGGAATAGAGAACCCTCCATGATTTCATAGAAGATCCTGCCCTCCACCGCATTAAGACACCGCTGAGATAGGGAGTCGGCCATAGTATTATGCTCCTGGAAGATATGTATAATAGAAGTATGGGGACAATTGCCGAGAAAGATATTTGTTTGGGCCAACCAAGAGGACAATGCTAGAGTGTTGATAGTAGACACTGAATTGGCCCAATTCACAATTGATAAAGAGTCTCCAGCAATATGCTCCAGGATGATGTTGGCCTTGGTCAAGAAGAATAGAACTAGCCATAGAGCCAATAGTTCTCCTTTAGTATTTGTCCCTACACCACCATGAAACCAAAGATGAAACTGATCACCATTTGAACATTCAATGAATGCCCCGGCCCCACAGATACCATTTGAGGCAATAGCCACTCCATCAAAGCGAGCTCGATTACCAGATCTAAGTAGACGGGAAGGCCATGAGTAACGATTAGTGAGACGAGGCACCTCAGAATGTGAAAGACCGAAATCATTTGAAGTTGATTGAATAGCACATGCAACACGGCTAGCCTCTGATATACCATCCTAAAAAATAAGCCTATTACGGGATTTCCAAATTTCCCAAGATAATAAGCAAGCCAAACAACCCAGCTTCTAATTATGTTTAAATACATCGTGGAACAAATGCTGAATAGAGAAATCTCCACCTACACTTATTTGGTTAAAAGGATCACTAAGATAGAAACGAACCTTCGCAGAGAATGGACATAGAACAAAAAAATGAATAAGTGATTCTTTAGCCTACAGACAGAGAGGGAAAATGTTGGGTCTAGAAAAACCTCTCTTCTAGAGGTTACTCCATATCAATATCTTTTTCTCCAATAATAACCAGACAAAGATCTTTACCTTGGGTGGAATGCTCCATTTCCAGACTGGTACATGTCACCACTACCCCGACTTTGGAATCGAGGAGCAAATTGCTGTGTAAGCCAATTTTGCAGAAATAGAAGCGTCATTAGTGTTCCATGACCATAAAAGTCTATCATCCTCTACTGAGATAATAAAATTTGCATGATTCAATCCGTTAACATACACGTTCCATTCGTAAGCCAATGAGCCCACAAGACCAAGCTGAGATGCATTCAACCAAACATTAAATGAAACTCTCGGCCGGTTTTGCACGAGAATATGATTAAGATTGTAATAGCCACGATTCCTGAGATGGAGGAGCAGTAGCTGTGATAATTTAAAAATAATGGGACCACCTATCAATGGATCCACCCCAATCAGTATATGTTTACCATCACCCGGGAGCCACGCCAACCAATCTGCCATTACATGAAATGCCGAGAGTAGATCGGCCCACATAATGGAGACACCCCTAATAGATTTCCTCTTAGTCCTGATCCATTGCACAGTTGATAAGCAACCAAAATACTTATCTTTTAAAATACATTCCACAATCAGAGCTCGCCATAGGCTTTTGGCAAGCAAAGCCCTGGAGAAGAAAATGATATTCTTTATAGCCGATCCGCCCTAGGAAAATGGCCTATCCAATTTTTGCCAATCCACAATATGGATCTTATGCCTACCATAACCAGCCCAGATAAAATGGTGTATCTTTTGATGAATGCCAATTAAAATTGTTTTGGGGATTCGGCATAAAGAAAACCAATACACCCCCAGATTTTGAAGAATAGATTTCACAAGGGTAAGTCTCCCACCACTAGAAATCCATCACCACTGCCAATGGAAAATAAGTTTGTCAAATTTTTTAAGCAGCCAATGCCAATCCGCTACCCTATAATCATTTGGTTTTAGAAAATAGCTAAGGTAATAGGTACCCTCACTAATATAATCAATAGTAAATGGAAGAAGATTCATGATATCTGATAGTCCCTCACCAACTAGCTTGTGTTTTAACAATTTAGATTTGCCATCATTGATACACATACCAGAGCTATTACAGAAAGATTGGATGATCCTCCACATATGTTCCCATTCAACCACATCTGCAAGCCCAAATAACATTACATCATCTACAAAAAACTGATGTGTAATAGAAATATGTGGAGATACTTGTATACCAGTTAATAGTTGATTGGATTGTGCCTTATGGATCATCATGCTCAAACCATCGATTAGAATCAGGAAGAGGAGTGGTTACAGAGGGTAGCCCTGTCAAACACCCCTCAAGCAAGTGATAAATTCAGAAGGATGACCATTGATCAATATAAAAAAGTTTATTGAACTGATACGTGCCATTATCCATTTAATAGCACCCCATGGAATTCCAATTTGGACCAGTGCCAAATGAAGAAAAGACCAGTCCACATTATCATAAGCACGGGACATATCCAGTTGCAATATCAATGCTTGAATATTCTTAGTTTTTATATTGTGCATAGCCTCCTGGGCTACGCCCACAGCATCAAGAATCTTCCTGCCATCCAAAAACTAATATTGTTCCATAGAGAGACCCCTGGAGAGAACCAGTTTGATCTTGCAAGCAATCACCTTGGAGATAATCTTGTATACTAGGTTACACAGTGAAATCGGCCTAAAATCCTGAAAGGTTGAAGGATTTGAGACCTTAGGGATTAGCGTCACAAAAGTAGCATTCAAAGCCCCAGCCACAACCCCATTCAGATGAGTCTCTTCCACCATCACCAAGATATCAGATCCCATTATATCAAAGAATTCTAGGAAGAGTTCTGAGGTCTAACCATCTGGACTCAGACTCTTATCTTTTGCAAACCTTTTGAAAACATAATGAATCTCCAGAAGAGTAACCGGTAGCATTAAGTCCACACCTTCTTGCTCAGTAAATAATCTAGGATATTCTTTTATCACCCCAATTTGTTCTGCAATAGTCATTAGAAAGATTTTTAGGTCAAAAAATGGCCTTCTAAGAGATGTACTACAAAAATATGAGATATATTAAAATATTATGAATTGGGGGTTTTATGGGGTAGGTATATATGACAAGTCACCTCCCACACTATTTTCTATGCACAATATAAATAACCATGATTGAGTTGTTTTTCAAAATTCACTAGAAATAAAATTAATAAAATAAGACTACATTGATGTGACTAAGATTCATTGTAGATTCCCAAAAATTTATTGTCCTTTAACATTTATTTGTCTTGAACTTGCAAATGAAATTAAATAATAAAAAATATTTTTAAGAGCTATTTTTTTAATTTTATGTTGACTTTTTATATTTAGTACTTTAATTTAATTGAGAATTGATTTACATGTAAAATGTTAATAATATTATTATAATCCACATTGCATTATTATTATTATTATTATTATTTATTAAATCTATTATTATTCTTTATTAGTTTGACATTATGTTATTAAATAGAATGGAGTGAATATATAATTTAAAATTAAAAACATAAAAATAATAATATATTATTTTATAAAAAAATGTAAAAGAACTTTCTTTATAAATTAAGAGTACTTCACTTGAAAATGACAATAATATTATTTTATGAAAAAGTGTGAAAATACATTCATTCAAATTATAGACACCCAACAAACAATTACACTGAATAGACAATTTGGTTTTGTGTATGTTTTATGCACAGTTAATCAAGAGGGCCAATCAATAATAAGTTAGAGCCATTACAGCAGCAGTTGTTCCTACCCAGCAAAACTAGATACTTATCCGAATACCCCGATAAAGGATTCGAACATGGATTGGGTGGTGAGACTGTGAGGGTCTGGGAAGAGGACGAGTAGCAGTATGAGGAGTGGCAGCAGATCCAGTTGGGGGGTTGAAGATGTGTTTGCCAGTCAGTCACAGAGAGAAAGAATTGAAGGTGATGAAGAAGCTCTCAGATTTGCAGCTCTGGAGAAGTTGCCCACCTATGATAGGTTGAGGACCAGTATCATGCAAACACTGGAGGAGAATGGTAACATGGACGTTGATTACAGACAAGTGAACGTTCGGAAGCTTGGCTTCATAGAAAGGCAGGCCTTCATTGATCGTCTCATTAAGGTGGCAGATGAAGATAACGAAAAGTTCTTGAGGAAGCTCAGGAATCGTATTGACAGGTGAGACTCAGAGAGAATGACACTCGAATACAAGTTCTGAGTGTCTAATCTCAAATCACAAAATGTTTGCGGTGTGATTTTTATTCAACATTTTGACCCTTATAGTACAAAGCACAGATCAATGTGAACTGGAACCATTCGTTGAATGCTTTTAATCTGATATAACGGCAGAATTCGCTCCAAGTATATAAAATCTCGGCTTTTTTGAAATGCAGAATTAACCTAAATCCTGTTTTGCTATTGTTTGCAGAGTTGGTATTCAGCTTCCAACTGTAGAAGTCCGATTCCAACACTTGACAGTCGATGCAGATTGTTACGTGGGTACCAGAGCTCTTCCTACACTATGGAATACTGCAAGAAACCTGGTCGAGTACATGTTGGCCATGGTTGGACTGTCACTGACCAAGAAAACAAATCTCACAATTCTGAAAGACGCAAGCGGAATCCTCAAACCATCTCGGTGATAGGCTGGTCCTCTGGAACGATTCATTTATATTCAAATTGCGCTAATATACAGAAATTATAATGCAATTACTGTTAGTCTATATCCTGAAAGGTCTTACTTGCCTGAGTTAGAAGGGCTGGTTCTAATTGGTCTTATTTGAAACATTAACAAATGCTTACACTGTATCCTTGCACTGATCATGCAGAATGACTTTGTTATTGGGTCCCCCTGGGTCTGGAAAGACAACATTGCTACTGGCTTTGGCTGGGAAATTGGACTCTGGCTTGAAGGTTAAAACCTTTTGCTATCCTTAATTAGCGTTGTGATATCCTATACAAGGTTTCATCACTAAAACAAGGTATTTACTTATTCATTCGTTGATGATCAGCTGAGGGGAGATATTACTTACAACGGGCATAGACTGGACGAATTTGTTCCTCAGAAAACATCTGCTTATATAAGCCAACGTGATTTACATGTTCCAGAAATGACAGTCAGAGAAACACTTGATTTCTCTGCTCGATGTCAAGGTGTTGGAGATAGATTCGGTGGGCAATCTAACCAAGTTTCAATCCATCAGATTTAAATTTCACCTAGTTAATTAGTGCCTTGCCTTACACTCTGAAAATGTCTTTAAATTATATATTGAATGGTATTTCGTTGCCATATTCTTGATTAAGAGCTGCTTACCGAGCTCGCTAAGAGGGAGAAGCAAGCTGGGATTTTTCCAGAGCCAGACGTTGATCTATTCATGAAAGTAAGCTCGGATTTTTATGGGCCACTTTTGCTTGCTTAGAGAAAAGCTTGATAGATTCTAATGTGTTACCCAGCTTGGGCACCATGTTTAATGATGTCTATTTGGTTCTTTATTTGGTTCTTTGATTGTATGGTTGCTTGCTTTCTGCAGGCAACAGCAATGGGAGGTGTGAAGAGTAGCCTTCAAACTGATTACATACTCAAGGTAAATACATTTGGAGGCTAATCTAACTATAACTCAAAGCTTTAAATAAATACATATAGTTACCAGACCAGATGCTGGAATTTATTGCTTTAGAATCCATGTGTCTAAACAGATTCTGGGCTTAGATGTTTGCGGAGACACAATAGTTGGCGATGACATGCGAAGAGGAATCTCCGGTGGGCAAAAGAAGCGTGTTACAACTGGTATGCGTGACAATCATGTCGAAAATTCATTGGAACAAAGCAGAACTGTGTAATTAAATGTGGATGTCATTTCAACGACTAAAAATCAGTATAGTATGGTAATAATTCATAAAAATTTCCTTTTTCCAGGGGAGATGACTGTTGGACCTACAAAGACTCTCTTCATGGATGAGATATCAACAGGGCTGGACAGTTCTACCACCTATCAGGTAGCGAAATGCCTGCAGCAGTTCACCCATCTCATGGATGCAACAATTCTCATGTCTCTGTTGCAGCCAGCACCAGAAATATTTGAGCTCTTTGATGATATAATACTATTATCAGAGGGTCGGATTGTCTACCATGGGCCTAGAGAGAATGTTCTGGAATTTTTTGAAAGCTGTGGCTTCAAATGCCCTGAAAGAAAGGGCACTGCAGATTTCTTACAAGAGGTACTCAGACTATAGAAAGTTCAGAATAATCTATGATAACACAGCTTTCCAATTTGAATAGAATACTATACTTCCATTTCCTCACCAATATTCATTGTTGCAGACTACATCAAAGAAGGATCAAGAACAATACTGGGATGACAAGAAGCGGCCTTATCGCTACATACCTGTCAAGGAATTTGTATTTAGATTCAAGCAGTTTCATGCAGGTTTGCATTTGGAAAATGATCTATCGGCCCCTTATGATAAGAAGAGTAGTCACAGAGCAGCTTTGGTATTCGATAGGAATCCTGTCCCCTCAGTGACGATCTTTAAGGCATGTTTCGCTAAAGAATGGCTTCTGATCAAGCGGAATTCCTTTGTTTACATCTTCAGGACAGCACAGGTGAGATGTTTCACAGCCTAGAATTTGGTCTGGTTTGAGATAAATCATGATTTGTTTCAAATTGTTAATCTTACACGAGAATCATCACTACAAGGATCAGAGATATTTAACTATAACTATTTCATTTTGCAGATTATAATTGGAGCCTTTATTGCATCGACTGTATTCTTCAAGACTGAAATGCATCATAAGACCCGAAATGATGGAAATACATACCTCGGAGCACTTTACTACAGTCTCCTCGCCAACATATTCAATGGATTTGCAGAATTGGCCATGACAATTGTCAGGCTTCCTGTATTCTTCAAGCAACGGGATTTAGTCCTCTATCCTGCATGGGCTTTCACTATTCCGACGGTTTTACTGGGAATTCCATTGTCATTGTTGGAGTCTGGGGTTTGGGTACTGATAACTTACTATACCATTGGGTTTGCCCCTGAAGCTAGCAGGTAGTATTATTGAATCAGTTATTTATCTGGGTTGTTTCCATTCAGAGTATAAAAGATTGATCTCTTCCTTGTATTTGTCCCTTTTAGATAACATCAATATATCTACCCTGCAGGTTCTTTCGACAATATCTTGTCATCTTCCTAGTCCATCAGATGGCATCGTCCATATTCCGTCTTATAGCCGGAGTTTTTAGGACAATGATCTTAGCGAATACAGGCGGCTTTTTATCTCTTTTGCTCATAGTCATACTTGGAGGATTCATTTTCCCTAGAGGTTGGCACTTTTATTTCGTTCTAACTCACAAACATATAGCATTTCTAAGAAATCAACAAAACATTGATGTAAGACTAGAATCTAGATAATGTTGCTAAACATATGATAGGCTTTTGGTTTCTTAACAGCAAAGTATTAGTTTTAAGTGAAATTGACAATAAAGTCCCGATGCAGAGAACATCCCAAAATGGTGGATATGGGGATACTGGTGTTCCCCTTTGATGTATGCAGAGAATGCTATTTCCGTGAATGAGATGCTTGCTCCCAGATGGATGATAGTAAGGTTTCAAACTTTTAATGCAATAAGAACTACACAAAAGATTGTGGAACAGATGAAAATGATCTAACATGAATTTCCATGAGGGAATCTTTGAACTATGAAGGATTTTTCAATTCTATTAATCTAATTGACTACTGTAATGGAACCGTGTTGGCCTTCAGCGTGCAGAGAATACCACTAACTTGGGAGTTTCTGTATTGGAGAGTCGTGGCATCTTTCCTCAAGGATATTGGTATTGGCTAGGAGCTGGTGCCTTGTTGGGATTTTCAGTACTCTTCAATGTGCTTTATACGTTGGCTCTTGAATATCTAAATCGTGAGTTACTTCACTGCAAACGTATTTGCTGTTCTCTTTCTGTTCGTCTTTCAAATATGAATAATGTGCGATTTGTTTGTGCGTAGCTCTTGGGAAACCTCAAGCTGTCATTTCAGAGGAAGCTTTTGAAGAAATGCAAGCCCGAGAAAATGGTACAGAGCAAGGGCATAATTGGAAGCCATCGAGATCAAGACGAGGGTCTTTTTCAGATGACAATAATACCCGTAAGACAACTATTGACTTTAGAATGGTTCAGAGTTCCTTGAACAGATTAATGGGATTAGATGGAAGATGAATTCCGTTATTTTCAGTTCTATAACAAATTCTTTCATTTTTTGGCTATACAGTTGAAATGCAGATTAGAAGAATGAGCAACCAATCAAATAGTATAGAAGTCAATAATGAGTTGGCTTTGGAGGCTGAAACAGGAGTTCCTCCAAGACGAGGAATGATTCTTCCATTTGAACCACTAGCAATGTCGTTTGAAGATGTCAATTACTTCGTTGATATGCCCCCTGTATGGAATTTGATCCCCGAGATTGGTCTACAACGTGATTCAGCAAATGCCAGTTTTTGTGGCTTCTCTTACTTGAAAGGGTTTTGCTGACACGTTCTGAATTTGTCTGCAGGAATTGAGGGAAAGAGTCACCGAAGATAGACTTCAATTACTCCAAGATGTTACAGGGGTATTCAGACCTGGTGTTCTTACAGCATTGATGGGGGTCAGTGGTGCTGGGAAGACAACTCTAATGGACGTCTTATCTGGAAGAAAAACTGGAGGATACATTGAGGGTGATATCCGAATCTCTGGATTTCCCAAAAAGCAAGAGACCTTTACTCGGATTTCGGGTTACTGTGAACAGAATGATATACATTCTCCGCAAGTAACTGTCCGGGAATCCTTGTTATATTCAGCATTTCTCCGTCTTCCAAAGAATCTTGACAAAGAAACCAGATTCGTAAGTCTACAACTATCATTTTCTCTGGTCTACCATCCAGTAGTGTTTTCTTTTGACATGAGGCCAACTTGTCATGCTACTAACTTGCAAATATTCCAATTCGCAGGCCTTTGTTGATGAGGTCATGGAACTTGTGGAATTAGATAACTTAAGGGATGCACTGGTAGGTCTGCCTGGTGTGACTGGATTGTCAACTGAACAAAGGAAAAGGTTAACAATAGCTGTGGAGCTTGTTGCAAATCCTTCTATAATTTTCATGGATGAGCCAACTTCTGGTTTGGATGCTAGAGCAGCTGCAATTGTGATGCGAACTGTTCGTAATACAGTAGATACCGGAAGGACTGTTGTCTGTACTATTCACCAGCCTAGCATTGACATCTTTGAAGCTTTTGACGAGGTAAACTAAGGTTTATATTGTATGTCACCCATATAGTTTGTTTCAGAGTTTGGTGTTGATTTCTGATTGACAATGATGGGTTCAGCTATTGTTAATGAAAAGAGGAGGGGAAGTCATTTTCTTCGGGCCACTGGGCCAGAATTCTCACAAGGTTGTCGAATACTTTGAGGTAACGACTTGGCAGATTTTTGTAGTCAATAGAAAATGCAGAGTTTGGTACCTAGCACTGCTAATCTAATGCCTAAATGTTAGTTAATTTTCTGATCTTCATCATGAAAAACTGCAGGCTATTCCAGGAGTACCAAAGATCAAAGATAAATACAACCCAGCAACATGGATGCTGGAAGTTAGCTCTGTTGCTGCTGAACATGGTTTGGGGATAGATTTTGCAGAGCATTACAAGAACTCTTCCCTCTATAAGTAAATATTAAAGTTATCAATATTTTTCCACCAGAATCCTTAGGGTTATAATATTTAGCGTTACAACAAGTCTACAAGACACAAAGATTAGCTTTAAACTCTAATTCTAATATTTCATCTTTTTTCTTGGCAATAAAGGAATAACAGAGCATTAGTGAAAGAGCTCAACATTCCATCTCCAGGAGCCAAGGATCTTTATTTTGCATCCCACTACTCACAATCATTCTTTGGACAGTTCAATTCCTGCTTGTGGAAGCAATGGTGGACTTACTGGCGGAGTCCTCATTATAATGCTGTTAGATACTCATTCACATTTGTTTGTGCTCTCGTCCTTGGAACAATCTTTTGGAAGGTTGGCACAAAACGGTATGTACTTGATATTTAACTCTATAAGACAGATTTCTGTCCAAAACATTAAGTTGTTTGGATTGACAAACCACAAAAATGCTTGATAATTATATCTTGTATGTTATAGACTCCCGAACTTCTCAGATACTAAGAAATAGGTTGATTGCATATCAGGGACAACAACATTGTTCTTTTTACAGTTGCGGGGGCAATGTTTAGCGCGGTTATATTCTTAGGAGTTAACAACTGTTCAACCGTGCAGCCTGTGGTTGCGGTAGAGAGAACTGTGTTCTACAGAGAAAGGGCTGCAGGGATGTACTCTGCATTACCCTATGCTCTGGCTCAGGTTGGTCCTGTTTTATTGTTTCATTTTATTTTCAAGCCTTACTGTCCACATTCGAATTCTCCATGTTCCAAAGGTTGACCCATACATAAAGCACAAGATGGGCCTATAGTATTGCCAATTCAAAAGCAAGCTTTAGGGTCGAAATCCTTGGTTCAATATGCCAGCATCTTCCCACTAGCCGGTATTAGCATAGTACGATGCTTCTACACGCTAAGGGTTTGCGGATGAGCCAATTCCAGGTTTGAAGTCTTGGTTGGGTTTGTAAAGGACTTGAGAGGTCCTACTTCGGCTCCCGAGTTTTAAACACCATCAAGCTGGAGTCTGGCAACTATACAATTATTCTTATACTCCTATGAATTTTTGTCATTTTTCCATTCCTGTAATTGGATGATCGGATCGGATTCCTAGTTACATATGCAGTCTCTGATGCTTTTCTCTTTTAACAGGTGGTGATTGAGCTTCCATACGTACTCGGCCAAACAGCTATGTACACTCTCATTGTCTATAGTATGTTCCATTTCGAGTGGACAACTAAGAAGTTCGCCTGGTTCTTCTTCGTGAACTACTTCACATTTCTCTACTTCACCTATTATGGGATGATGACACTTTCCATCACTCCAAACCAACAAGTGGCCTCAATAGTGGCTGCAGGATTCTACTCTATATTCTCTCTGTTTTCAGGATTCTACATTCCTAAACCAGTATGCAACTTACTATATCCCTTTTCTTTGTCTAAACTTTATTATCCCATATATGATATAACTAGGCAAAAACAAGTTGTAGGAATCTATTTTCATTTTGAGCATGCGAAGCTCAGGGATCAAAGATAACTCCATGCTTATTAGGAACCAGTCCTCATAAGATAATTAGCTATAATCGACTCATCTCAATAATCAGCTTGTCTTAATGGGTTTCTGGATGGATGCAGAGAATCCCCAAATGGTGGATATGGTACTACTGGATATGCCCGGTTGCCTGGACAATGTATGGTCTCATTGCCTCGCAATATGGGGACGTTACAGACCCTCTGGAAGTATTGGGTGAGGGTACGAAACCACTGAATAAGTTCGTGGAGGATTACTTTGGATACAGGCATGATTTCTTGGGTGCAGTAGCTGGAGCCCTGGTCGGATTCTCTGTTCTCTTTGCATCTGTCTTTGCTTTCGGCATCAAGGTCTTGAATTTCCAACAAAGGTGACAGGCTAGGCAGAGGAGCTGTTCAATTCAGAGTTCTGTGATTGGGCCATTGGAGGTTTTGGTTATTTGATTTCCGGAGAATTTCGTATGAAACCTGCCTGCCTTGATGGCAAGCTCCTGTGAGAGGATTTCACAGACCCGCTGATTTCTTTTGGGCATTTCTGTATCAATAAAAGAGAGATTATGTGGTAATCGCTTGGCTAGACAAATTTGCGCCACTTCATTTTAATTAATTTTGATTCAATCTACATATAACTTTTAACATATTTATTTAGTTAAAAGTTACTATTCAGTGAGGATTGGCGATTCGGCGCCTCAACTCTTTACGATATAGATATTTATTTTCATTTCGCAAAGTTGGTGGGCAACTAGCCCTTGAGCGAAAGGTATTAACTTTAATGGAAGACATGAACAGGATGCCCCCGCTCATGAGCCAGCAGCAGAACTAAATGTCGTAGTTAAAGTTAATTTAATTGTTATTAACTTGAGGAGCATTGTAAAATTAAAATTTCAAATTATTATATTTATATTTTACTATAACTATTAGTAATTGTTTTTAATGGTGTAAATAGATGTAGTATAAAATGATAGGTTAAAATGGGAGTAGTTTATTAATTCTACATTTTGGATTTTTTGTTTTTTTTTTCTGAATCTGGTAAATGTCTTCTAGTAAATTTCAGTCTCTCATTTACAAAAATACTAGTTTCTGCCTTTAAACTCGAGTATGGTGGTAAAAAGTCACCATTTATTAAATTGATGTATTTAGTTACCATTTATTAAATTAATGTATTTTGAATATATATGTATATGGAGCAAGTACGTATAAATATATATATAAGCATAAAAGAGTAACCTTAACCTTTGATTCACAAGTTATTCTTATTCTTGCTCGTTGTTGGAACTTCCTAGTAAAAATAAATGATATCCAAAGCATGCTTCATTTACACCCACCATGTTTTATTTTCACTATAATTTAGTTGAATTTAAAGTTTTCATCTAAAAATGTTTATAATATGATTACTTAAACAAATAATTGCGAAATGAGTACAATACATTTCATAAACAACTATATTGAAGTAGGAATTTGTAATGCTAGATATCACTTAGAGTTTTGCTAAAAGTTTGGATAAATTGATTATTTATTGTCATTTTCATAAAATTTAAATTTAAATTTATATTTTGTAAAATAAGTTTTAAGTTATTTAAATTCAAGAAGTTCATTAAAAGTGGAAACTCATATTAAGTAATTGGCTTCTCAAAACAATTCAAATGCTTTCTTGATCTTTTAAAAGGCTAGCATATATGTAAAAAAGTAATCTAATCCTAACTACCGTACTTGGAATCATATTTTAGAAATAATAAATACTAGCATACCTTGTTCATGAACACCATTTCATAGGGCTATATATTACTATGATTTGCTCCTCCTTGGCTTTTTATTTTATTTTATTCTTTATTTATAAAATCAAATCATAACAAATATTATTACAATTCCAACTTATTCTTACATTAACAACTAAGTGCAGATTTGGTTTATAAGATGATCGGAAGAATGACATAGGAGAGGAGCCTTGAATTTGTCATTTGCCTTCTCTGTCAATCATTGAAAGCCTAAAAGTAATACCACAAACTATTGTTTGTTGTAGTACAACAGACAAAATGAATATAGAAAGACACCAATGACCTCATATGGTTTAGTGTCTCGTGTTGTTGAAGAATATCAATGATCAACAAGCAGGAAGATGATCTCCACACAACCCATGTTATGAGAGTATAAGGAAGATAAATTGGAAACAATGTAAGCACAATCACATCTAGAATTATTCTCGATAGGAGATTATTTGACATGTTCAATTGCAACTGAAACAAAATATTTAGAAACTCATTGGGCAATCCTCCACTCAAGCAAATTTCTTTCAATAGTAGAGAGTTCAATTGTGTTAAACTCCCCAATGAATTGGATATGGTGCTTGATAGTCTAATGGTGTTGAGATCTAGCACCTTCAAATTGTAAATCATCCCCATTGAAGAAGGCATCACTCCATACTACTTTGATCGCTTGCTTTTAAAGGTATTGAGCCCATGAATTTGTCATGGGACAAATTCATGATCTCTAACTTCACTATGTTTGAAAATTGACTCCCCATGGAGAATATTGTGACAGACTAAGTTACCAACAAAAGATCCTCGCCGCTGGGTCCTTATTTTTTGTGTGGCATAGAGTCTTTGGCCATGTTGTCTTTGGTCATCTTGACCTCCAAAGCGTCGACAATTCGATCACTTCTAGAGAATATTTGTGTTATGAATATTTAATTATTTTATTTAAATAGTAAATTAGAATATTTGAATAGTTGTGACCATTCTTAAATAGTCACTATAAGACCTATAAAATCTAGGCCCAACATTCAATGTAATCAACCATTCACATTTTATCAATATTTATATTTATTCCATTGAAAATGGAGCATCTTCTCCTTAATATTGGAATATACGAAGATGGAAAATGAGCATCTTCCCCCTTAATATCCGAATATGGATCTTCCATAAAAGTGGATTCAGTGTTACATTGATATCATAGCGGTCTCACTCCTCTGATCTCGAATTCGGCTTGTAAACAATTTCCCTCACCACTATCGATCTACGCCCACCTCCACTCAGTGCCATATATCGGCTCCTCTCAATTCACACATCACACCCCTCCTCCTTCTTCACTTCATCACTTCCTTCACACCCATGCTCCCACACGCCTGCCCCCTGCCCTCCTCCTTCCGTCGTGTGCTCCCTCCTTGACCCTCACTCCACCCCCGTCGCTGCCCATTCCTCTCACCTCCGTCAACCATCTGTCTGCTCTCTGTGCCTGCTTCTCCTTCTGCATGCCCCACAACTGCACTAGCGCCTCTCAACACCCTGTTCACCCTCCCCTCTCACCATCGGATCCAAGCCTGCCCGCCCCCGTCGCGCTCTTTCAATCCCCAACACCCCTTCCACCTACACGCCTCCCCCACGTTGCATCTGCACACCTTCCTCCCACCCTTCCACCGCCTGCTCCATCTTAATCCACCCGCCTACGCTCAATTCCCTCCTCACTCTAGGGCTTGAAACCCTAGTTTCCCTCCACATTTTCTTAAAAAAAATTATAATATTTTTTATTATTATATTAAAAAATTATTGGAAGATATATATATATATATATATATAATATTATTATTTTTAAAATAATAATAATTATTATCAATATTCTTTTAATAAATAATTGGATCTATTATTGATTACCTCTCAAAAAAGTTTACAATTACCCATGAGGTCAATTAAGGAAGAATTGAATATGATTTTTGATGAGCAAATGAAAAAAATGGACGAATTACTTGATCCTATGGAACAATCAGGCTACTCACAAAGCTATTAAAAACGTCTTCCATAAAATAAGCCAACAAAGCAAATTGAAGGTTTCTCAAGACAAGGACTCAGAACCTAAATCCAAATCCGACTTCCAAAGCCCATAAGAAAAAACATATAAAGAACATACAAATGATGAAAATTAGGAAGATACAGGAAACCATTATGTCAACCAAGATGAGATTAATAATATTAATTAAGATAATAAGCAAGACAAGTATATAGAATCTCATAGTGATGACGAAAATAACAATGATATATATGATAAAGATGGAGATGATTGCGAGGAGAGTCAAGCAAGTATTGCTAACAATAACGATGATCAATGCAACGTTAAGGGATGGATCCCAGAGTGTGCAAAAGAAATCAAATTAGAGAAATCAAATATTTCAGATTTAAACTATACTTTGACTATTCTCTCACCTCAAAAGAACATCCATGAGAACAACTATAAGATTAATTAGACACCAGATAAGATTGGTGTCAAATCTATCAAGGTTGTTCAGTTGATGATAATAAGAGTTAAAATATACAACCAAGCAAGCGGTAAAAGCATAAACGAAACTTCACCAAATATATATTCAATGCAGATTTTGAAGAAAAATAAACAAAATGAAGTAAGGGTCATAATCAAAATTGCATGTCTCACGTCATCAGTTCAACACAGATCCAGAATAAAGACGATATCATCAAAACTCAGCTTTGAGGACAAAGATTTCCTTAACGGGAAGGCAATGTTATGAATATTTAATTATTCTATTTAAATAGTAAATTATGATATTTGAATAGTTGTGACCATTCGTAAATAGTCACTACGAGGCCCATAAAATCTAGGCCCAGCATTCATTCTAATCAACCATTCACATTTGATCAATATTTATATTTATCTCATTGAAGATGGAGCATCTTCCCCCTTAATATCTAGATACAGATCTTCCATAACATCGGATCTGATGTTACAATTTGTGTTTGAGAAGGTAGTTTGAGATGTCATACTTTCCATTTCGGCTATGGGCATACAAATCTTGGTTTTGTTGAGTGCAAGTTGAATTTCTGTCTGGCCAAGATTGGCCTTGTTTGATTTCTCCAAACATCACAATCAATTGTACACGGCTTCATGGTGAGCGAAGTCTAGCCTTTCCTATAGATATTTTGTGTATTTGCAACACAACCACTACAATCACCCTGCAAGAGGAACCATTGTTTGTTAGTTTTTCATAAATTTCAATCTGATCTAGGATCTTAACTGAGAGAATAACATGTACAACATATCTACAACATATCAATCATGGACACAATAATGCAAGCACACAAGAGACACAGAGTTTCACTGGGGAAAACCAAGAAGGTGAAAAACTACACAACTTCCTTAGAGATAGATAGAGCAATGATACAACCCAAGTACACGAGATAGTCCTTCTAGCAGCAGCTTCTCCTCCTCCACTAGTGCACCACTCTCCAATGAGTGTAAGAGTGAAGAATAGAATGATCAAATAGAGTGCCTCCCGCAATCTATTTATAGTTGACTTGACTTGCCTAATAACCTTTACTAGGTCATCCTTAAATTAACCACATAACATAATGCTGACACGGCCGACCCCCAATAGGGTGGTCTAATAACCCTTTAACCTATATGACTTATACAGGGCAGACCCCAACAAGGTGGTCTAATAACCCATCAAGTATAAGTTACGACACTTACAATATAAATGACGATACTTCCATATAGAGGAATAATAACATCTCTATAGGAATACAATATACATATATGAAATACATTCCAAAGTTACAAATACATCAACACTACCTCTTAACTAGGAAGGTATTTCTCGACATAGGTCTTCTAGCACAATTCTTCTTCTCTGGATCATCATCATCGTCACTGCTGCTGCTATCTCAATCAATCTCTGATCTACTCATCATAGGAAGTTCTACAGAGCCAATCCTTTTTCATATTGGATGTATGCCCACCACCTGTAGGTCTTCATCATCACTGGCCATATTGTGGATCCCAGGACTAATTACGTGCGTCAACAAAACCTCGAAAGAGCATCCCAGGCATTTTATGAGCACACAGCTCAACCTATCGGATCTCCCAGGTTCTTTTACATGTGACTGTCACAAAACCTTAAAAGAGTGTCTTTCCCAACAAGATCTCTAAAGAGCATCTGAGGCCTTTTACGTGTCTAGCACAACTTGTCTGGATCTCCAGGACTTATTACATGTGACCCCTACCACAAAACCTTAAAAGAGTGTCTTGCCAAGCAAGATCTCTAAAGAGCATCTGAGGCCTTTTACGTGACTAGCACAACATGTCTATATCTCCAAGACTTATTACATGTGATCCCCACAAAACCTTAAAAGAGTGTCTTGCCAAGCAAGATCTCTAAAGAGCATCTGAGGCCTTTTACATGACTAGCACAACCTGTCCAGATCTCCAGGACATATTACATGTGGTCTAGCAAAACCTTAAAAGAGTGTCTTGCGAAGCAAGATCTCTAAAGAGCATCTGAGACCTTTTACGTGACTAGCACAACCTGTCCAGACCTCCAGGACTTATTACATGCTACCCTTGCACAACCTATCCACGGCCACGAAGTATCAACCTGATACTCACCATACATCATCCTGATGTACATCATCACATGATCAACCTGATCATCATCATAGCATCATCCTAATGCATATCATCTGGAGCAACATCCTAAAGCTCGTCATCCATGATCATCCTGATCATCATCATATCATCATCCTAATGCATATCATCTGGAGCAACATCCTGAAGCTCGTCATCCATGATCATCCTGATCATCATCATAGCATCATCCTGATGCATATCATCATACATGATCTACCTGATCATACAATGTATCTAACTGATACATATCATCATACATGATCTACCTGATCATACAATGTATCTAACTGATACATATCATCATACATGATCTACCTGATCATACAATGTATCTACCTGATACATATACAAATCCATGATCCAACTGATCATATCAAGCATGATGCATACATAAATACATGATCCACCTGATCATATCAAGCATCCAACATGATGCATATACAAATACATGATCCAACTGATCATAAAGAGCAGAAACTGGAGCATCGTCCTGATGCTCATCATACAGCGCTTACGTCCACAGCCATGGGAAGGATCCTCCTCTCAACATGATTGGAATGGCTCGTACAAATGTTTCCATCACTTCTTCCTCGAAGTGTCTTCAATCTAAAGAACACCAAGCCTCTCCCTGAAGTACTTGAACTTCACTCTGGCTAATGGTTTCGTCAACACATCTGCAACCTGCTCATCCATCGCAACATACAGGAGCTTCACTGCTCCTCTCTGCACCATATCCCTGATATAGTAATATTTGATCTCTATGTGCTTCGACCTGCCGTGGAACACCGGGATCTCATACAGCTTCACACAACTTTGGTTGTCACAAAAATATACTAGTAGCATCTAATGGGAGATCAAATAGCTTAGACAGTAGCTTCCTAAGCCATACTGCCTCACAACTAGAAGAACAAGCTGCGACATACTCTGCCTTGGCTGTACTCAGTGCTACGCATGACTGCTTCCTGCTAAACCAAGAGATCACACCTGATCCCATACTGAAGCAGCACCCAGATGCGCTCTTCCTATCTACAGCACTACCTGCCCAGTCTGAATCAACATAACCCTACAGGTTAAACTTTTGATTCACATCATACTTGAGCCCATAATCAATTGTACCCTTCAGGTACCTCAGAATATGCTTTACAACAATTAGGTGAACACATCTGCGATCCGTCAGGAACTGGCCCAATGTGTTCACTGCAAATCAAATATCTGGTCTCGTGTTCGTCAGGTACATCAAGGACCCAATCATCTGACGATACACCGTTACATCAACCGGATCAGATGAAGCATAACACAGAAGCTTCAAGTTCGATGCTGTAGGTGTGGCCATGACCTTGCAATCCATCATCTCGAACCTCTTCAGAATCCCTACTGCATACTTCCCTTGTCCAAGGAAGATTCCTTCTACACTCTGCCACACCTCCATGCCTAGGAAATAGTGCATCATCCCCAAGTCCTTCATCTTGAACTCGGCAGCAAGATTCCTCTTGGTATTGGAAATCAACCCATCCTCACTTGTTACAAAAAGGTCATCCACATATAAAAGTAGTGTCACTGGATTGCCTTCCTCAACCTTGTAGTAAAGGTTGGAATCCGCTTTACTCTCGGTAAAGCCCAAACTGGATAGAAAGCTGTCTATCCTACCATACCAAGTCCTAGGAGCTTGCTTCAAGCCATAAAAGGATTTCTTCAACCTGCACACATATGACTCCCTGTCATGTGTCTCAAAACCAAGTGGTTTCTCCACATACACTTCCTCTTCGACTTACACCATTCAAGAAAGCTGTCTTGACATCTATCTTGTGTATCTTCCATTTCATCACTACAGCCAGAGCAAGTACTGATCTGATGGAAGTGTACCTGGCTACAGGAGCAGAAGTCTCTTCATAGTCTATTCTCTCTTTCTGGGAGAAGCCACGAGCTACAAATCTCACTTTGTATTTCTCTATGCTGCCATTTGCAGCATGCTTGATCTTTGGAAGTTACAACAGACTTCCCATATGGTCTTGGGACCACATCCCAAAAATCTTTCTTCATGATCGATGGATCTTGGTATTCTTCCATTCCTTCATCCTGTCTCCTGGGAACTTCAATATCTTCAATAGATAGCCTTGTTGCTGGAACAAATGTTGTAGTCCTTCTTTTGTAGGTCTTGGTATATGATCTTTCCTACAAAGCAAGTTAAATTGCATGATTAGAAACATTTCATAGTTTTCAGAACAAATTCTTATACATAAAGAAATATGCCATACAGTCATGCAATTATTTTAGCCAATGCTTCAATACAACATTTATCCATATCCCGTAACTTTCTAGATGCCTTCCAATCTCTACCAGAACATTGTTAAGAGTGTGCACAACTCCCAACATGTCAACAAAGAGGTTTCATTCTAGATAAGTAGCAATGGAATGTTGTATAGTGCCATAGGCCACTTACCCATCACATGCATATTAGTAGTATACTGTTCATTAATGCAATTATTCTAATATGCATAATACACACCCTAAGTCTAGGAACATAAGCATATACATCATTGAACAATATTATTTAAACAAACAAATATGCAAGAAATGACAATTCAAATACTTATCTTTGTTTGGTTTGTAGGGTGGAATCCCTCTCAATATTTGCTTCCTTGCAGGAACTACTGGAGTATGCTTTGCTTCCTGGATTACCTGTCCTTGAACTTATATCCATCATCGATCACTTATGCATACTTACTAGTATCATCATTGTGTTATCCTCAAAGTCTCATACATACATTCATTAGTATAGTCTCAATACTATCAAAACTAAATAATCTTAAACATGTATAGTCATGATCACAGATCATAAACATTAGTATTCAAGGTTTCAGGGAATACTTCTTTTACTCATGCATATTCTTTATTTGACCAAAGGACTTTTCTAGTTAGTCATATCATCAATCAAGGTAAGAGACATAATATGCATAAACCCTTGATTACTTACATTTCTAACTTCATGAATAATCATTATCAACCATACAACAGTATAAGATCCTAACACAAGGTAGGATTTTAACTTGATATAGGAAAAACATACATGTTTATCATATTTGCTAGTTATGTCTAGCAATGTCTTTTTTTTCTCTTCAATGACTTGTGCTAGTAACCTGCATATCTCATAGGTTAAGCATTGTAGAACCAAATTATACATACCTCGTAAGTAGAGCTTCTATGTGATCCATGACAATGGATGAATCTTTGTCTTCATGTCACCATGGTCATATGTTCTTGAACTAGAACATGATTTGTCTTTCTTGATGTACCTTTCATGTTAGCGGACAACATCAGCCTCATACAACACCACAATGCATTAGTACAATCATAAGTGTCAAAAACCTAATCAATGAATATCTTCTATCATGCATTCATATTTTTATCAAGGTGATAAGACAAGTCTAAAATTAATCAAGATTGTACTAATCTTAATGAAGACAAACATACCATAAACTTAATCATGAACAGATCTCGAAACATACCTAGATAAGTCATACCTGTCGAGATTGCTTGTAATCTTCTTATGTAAGGCCTTAGCCTCATCTCCCTCTGAAACTGGAACTTCTTCACTTATGCAGGTGACCAATCCATTCTCTTCTAGGATTAACCCAATCCACTTGATTTGCAGAAACTAGATTTGGAGTTGGATTAGGGTTTGTCAGGGAAACCCTAAAAATTCTAACTTTGAATTTCAAACTTCTGAAAGGATAGAAAGAGGCGCCTTGATGAGCTCATCAACATGGTATACTCAGAATTTGGAAACTGCAAAGTTTCACCCCTCAAATTTGCTTTTCAATCTTCTGGATTCACTTGGAAGGACCCTAAATTAGGGTTTGAGTTTCCCGTAGCTTCACCCAATCAAATAGTTTGATCCAAAGCTCTAAAATTTGATTTTTCCAAGGAGCTTCTAGCCATGGCCACAAAATTCAAAAATTCCAACTTTTATAGAATCCCTAATTTTCCACTTTTCTGATCAAAGTCCTGAACTAGGGTTTCATCAAGCCCGGCCTTCTGCCCAACCAAAAAATTCGATCTTGGTCTCTAAATTTCAATTTTGATCAGGAGCATCCAGCTGTGGTCTCTGATTACAAAAATTCCAACTTTCTCTGAAACCCTAAATTCATGTAGCCATGAATGAAGGCGCTCAAAATCCAATTCTATTTTGACATAAATATGCACCTGGTTGTTTCTGGTGTAACTCCGAAATTTAAGATCTACGGGGTCTGAAAATGCTTCCTGTGGTAGCCTAACCTGTTATCTTTCCAACTCCACAGGTCTGACCTCAAATGGATTCTCTGAGAGAGAGTTATGCCAAGTGTTGCAACGTGACCTGTTTAGGGGATAAAACAGGAGAGCGAACTTGTACGGAGTGCCACGTGTCACTGGTTCATTTTCGGCCTCTGAAAATCATACCTGTGAAATTACAGTCCGTTCCCTACCTGCCACTGTTTACGAAATTTCATTTGGAGCTTCCTAGCCCAAGTTGTGACCTTGTTTCCTAGGTCACTTGTTGATGACTGAGATCTAGAAGAGGCAGAAACCCTATATTGTACAGATCATAAATATGAAAGTACAACGAATTAGAGGCTCTCCTTCAGAAAAAAGGTACATGGGGATCTTATCTTTGACCTGTAAGATTTTCAGATCCTGAAACTTTTCCAAAATGAATTTATAGCGAAAGTTATACAATGACTGGGTTTTGCTATATCAAGCCCTAGCTTCACAAGTGCAACAAGTGTCATAAATGCCATACCATGCCTTCTTTCAGGCTAGCTCTGATTCCATATTAGTTTTTCAGAAATTTCAATCTGATCTAGGATTTTAACTGAGAGAGTAACATGTATAGCATATCTACAACATATCAATCATGGACACATTAATGCAAGCACATAAGAGACACAGAGTTTCAACGGGGAAAACCAAGAAGGTGAAAAACCCCACAACTTCCTCAGAGATAGATAGAGCAATGATACAACCCAAGTACAAGATATAGTCCTCCTAGCATCAACTTCTCCTCCTATACTAGTGTGCCACTCTCCAATGAGTGTGAGAGTGAAGAATAGAATGATCAAATAGAGTGCCTCCCGCAATCTATTTATACTTGACTTGACTTTCCTAATAACCTTTACTAGGTTGGCCTTAAATTAACCACATAACATAATGCTGAGAGGGCTGAACCCCAATAGGGTGGTCTAATAACCCTTTAACCCACATGACTTATATAGGGCCGACCCCAATAAGGTGGTCTAATAACCCATCAAGTATAAGTTACGACACTTACAATATAAATGATGATACTTCCGTATAGAGGAATAAAAACATCTCTATAGGAATACAAACACTTCCGTATAGAGGAATAATAACATCTCTATAGAAATACAATATACATATATGAAATACATTCCGAAGTTACAAATACATCAACATTGTTTGCTTAGTAGTTAGTGACTATACCAACTTTCCTACGTAAACTTACAACTATGGATTGTGGACTTATAATTATCTACTAACAAATAGCACAACTATCCACATAGGCAAAGACAAAATGTACAAAAATATAATGTAGAGTTCCAAAAACAAACAATTTAATAGAAAATCCCTCCCAAAAACCTAAACACGGTATAACATAAGAAAAATTGGCCATAAAGCATATTTATTGTTATTTATATTATTTCCAAAATACCATTGTGGAGATGGACATAGCATAGTGAGGTCAAGATTATTAATATCTATAAACAAATTCTTTCGATATTTAATTCAACCACTAGGTAGATACATCTATGAAGTGCTTCATAGTTTAGTGTAGACTTGTAAAACATGTGTGGAAGAGGAGAAACATCAACCTTGGGGTTCCTACATTTTCAGAGCAAAAGATATCACATATTTTAATGGAAATTAGTCTACTCTCTCAAAATTCCCGGTGGCAAATAAGTCACAACACTAGCTTGAAGTTATATAAATCATGGTTTTGTCAAGTGCGAGTTGTATTTTCGTTTTCCAAGGACTGGCCTTGTTCTCTTTTTCCAAATATTCACAACCAATTGCATACTGCCTTAGCGAGAGAAGAGAAACATCCGACCTATTATTTTGTATGTCTGCAACACAACCACATAACCTTTGCAATCACCTTACAAGTTATTCTTGCTTTTTATTTTTCCTGGGAAAAAATATCGTAATTTCATATTTATAAAATCGCATTTACCAGGGCACATAGGCCTTGCTTGCTTTACATGACATATCTTATGTTCATAGTCTTTCCATAGTTCGCTATTACAACTGCAAAAGTAGAAAAAAACTTTCTAGTGCTATCCAAATAATAATTATTTGCTTCTCAAGACAAAAAAAATATTCTTCATCTACATTTGGTTGTTCATCCATATAAACTCATAAATGATTTTTGCATCCTATAACATACAACGTTGTCTAAACATGGTAGAAAAAAAAGCTTCTTGGAAAAAATAAAACTATTTGAAAGAGCAAGTTCTATTGTCCACCTGGGAAGGGTCCTGGTGAAGAAAGTATGACAAAAATATGACAGTAAAGACAAAAGCCTTAATCAATTATATTCACACAAATAGTACCATTATATAGTACAAAGAAGAATGCCACCTCAGTGAGAGATATTCTCTAGATCCTAACACCTTGCATGGTGGCTAGGCTAGGAAATATTATCCATATCTTTTAGAGACTTATCTAGGATAAATGACTATTATCCTAAATAATAAATACAATAATGTGACATTTAACATTTGTGATTGCTAATGTAAGCCATAAGGCTAACAATCCCCCTCTCAATCACAAGTTTATGTATCTATATCAACTAAGCAATAAACACTAATGTTGAAGCTGATATGATTGATATTTCAGAAGCCTTCCTTTGTGCTCCAATGAAAAATATTCCTGTAAAATCGTCAATTTGAATGGTTCATCTGAAATGAACTGAAATCCTAGAGTGAATAGCTGCCATGTCTGAACAATCCCTGTCTGCTTGATAATTTCATCATTTTCCAAGTGATTTAGCTAGAAGAGGCTGGCGTCTTCTGCGAATTGGTGAAGATCACCATGCTACAATCAATGAAGTGCTCTCTGAAATGAGTCATCAACATTGTTATGCATCGATTAACATCTAAATGAATCATGTATTTGAGTCTACCATCCATAGACTGTTGTTTTCATTAGTCTGCCATCTACAGACTATTTTGAGTTTGCCATCTGCAAACTATAGTGCTTTATCTACAATTTTGGAGTTTGCCACCTGCAAACTATTGTTTCCTTTTGGAGTTTGCGACCTGCAAACTATTGTTTCCTTTTGACATTTGGAGTCTGTCATCTACAGACTTTTGTCCATATTGAGAGTTTTGTTTCAGAATCTTCCATCTACAGAATTTTGATGTCGAAACTTGAAGAATGACAACCATTATCAATATTCCCCCCTTTTTCAGTTGAAAGGTGAGAAGCTATGGGTTTTCATGTGGTTTACCCTAAACCACATGAAAATCCATAGCTTCTCACCTTTCAGCTGACAAAGGGGGGAATATTGATAATGGTTGTCATTCTTCAAGTTTCGACATCAAATTTTTGTAGATGGAAGATTCTGAAAACAACAATCTATGGATTGTAGACTCAAATACATGATGCATTTAGATGTTAATCGATGCATAACAATATTGATGGCTCATTTCAGAGAGAACTTCATTAAGTGCTACAATTAATGAAGTGATTTATGAAATGAGCCATCAATATTGTTATGCATCGATTAACATCTAAATGCATCATGTATTTGAGTCTACAATCCATAGATTGTTGTTTTCATTAGTCTGCCATCTAGAGACTATTTTGAGTTTGCTATCTGCAAACTATAGTTCTTCATCTACAATTTTGGAGTTTTCCACCTACAAACTATTGTTTCCTTTTGGAGTTTGCCACCTGCAAACTATTGTTTCCTTTTGACATTTGGAGTCTGCCATCTACAGACTATTGTTGTTTCCCATTTTGATATTTGGAGTCTTCCATCTACAGACTTTTGTTTTGTTGTTCAAACTTGAAGTCTGACAACCATCATCAATATTCCCCCCTTTGTCAACTGAAAGGTGAGAAGATATGGGTTTTCATGTGGTTTACCCTTAACCATTTCATCATTGTACCATATCTATTCCCCCTTTAAAAAGAAAGAGTATTTTGTAAATGTACCCCCCCTTTTAAGATGCAAGAGAGTACCATTTATATTTCAACTCAAAGTGGGCATGTGTAAACATCCACATGTTATCTCATCCTATGAGGGCCATGCTAAAAAAGCTATGCCATAAGGGGACCACTGGAGTTATATTCTATTAGGTACAAAAAAGACTATAATTTCTTGATATAATCTTGTAGGCTTGTTTCTCTTGGAACATTTTTCTGATGAATGATTCTTCTTGCCACAATGTTGACACGGATGGAGATCAAAACAATTTGTCTCCAAATGACCAACTCGATGACAATGTGGGCATTCAGGAATTTCTTCCATGTGATTTTCATTAGCTTGTTGATTAGCTTCTTCATGGACATTTTGCTTGGATTCTTCATTTATGAATCCTGCACTCACAAACTGAATTGGTTTGGAGTAGTCTGGAATATGAAAAGTCATATCCAAGTCCTGTTCTTTGCTTGTTGTTTCTGATTTCTTCCCAAGGTCTGATGATGGGCTTGGAAAGATCATTTTGAAGTTGTTTCTTTGACATCATTTGAGGTTGATTTTCTGCATGTTGTTGAATCTTTGAAATGTTTTCTTCATTGAACTCAAAAGAAAACGCTTGAAAGATAGCTTCATATTCATTGGATACTACTTTTGCATTTTCCCCACTGAATTTATGTTACACTCTTTGTTGACATGAAACATCATCATCACCATTATCATTATAGAGAGGATTGTTTTGAACAAGAACTAGTTCAGAATGTTGTCGATGCTGGAGCAAATTGAAATCATCATCTTCAAAATCGTTTATTAAGGATTCCTTTCCATCACTAAATAAGGAATCATCAGTCGCACTCTCTATTTCACAAACTTGTATTAGGTTATTTGTATTGCAAGTAGCATCATTCATTTTCTTTTCAAGAATTTGTAGTTGAAGGAGTTTAATCACTTGCTCCTTCATTTCAAGTTGGTCTTGAAGTTCAACAACTTGATTTCCAATTTTTCTAAGGATTCTTGAAGTTTTTTTATGTTTTGATAATCATTTTGAAATTGCTTTCCTCCTTTACCCATTGTCACGCTTGCTTGAACTTGCTTGTTTTCACGCTCGCTTGAATTTATTTCACACGCTTGAGTATATGCCAATTTTAGGGTGTTGTGCACAACTAATTATGCACCCCAAAAAGTGTTTTTACAATGATCTTATAACAAGCTTGATTTAAACTTAAAGAATGAAGGGTGTCAGGTTCAACCGAGAATGCACCCAAATACAAATTCAACTTGACTCGATTTGAAAAATACAAGTAAACTTACAAAATGACTATTGCAGGTATACTGTTCAACTAATGTTTGATTTCAAAGTTGATTTGATATTCAAATTTGAAAACTAGTTGCTGCTTAGATTGATGTGTCCATTTGACTTGTGTACCATAATTCTCTTTGTGGATGAGAGTTGATAGTGTGGCAACTTGAATTATGTGGAGTGCTTGATTGTCAAATTAAATGTGTCAAAGACTAGACACATGTTATTATCTTCAAGCATCTATAAGTATCATGTGACAAACATAATCACCATCACACAGGAGCACTATGTGTACCTTCGATCCCCTTATTCAAATTTTAGGTGGATCAAGAACACATCCAACACCAAAAAATTGATCTTCTATTAAAAACTTTGATACTATTTTTTTTTTTTTTTTGGACACTCGAGAGTTCAAACTTATCTTCACACCTCCTTTTACAAGCTAAAAAATAACTTCCCTGAATATAACTTTTTTAAGCTTTTAATGCAATTACTTCTTAAAAGAAGTGTTTTTTTTTTTTTTCAAAACTTTTACAAATGAATGTCACTTTTTTTAAATATTTTCAAAAATAAAGATTTATATGTTCTACCAATCATCATAAACAATTGTATAGACCATGTGTCATTTCAAACGCTGTTTTGTAGCAAATATCTAGTTGGTTGTATGCATGGACTAGAGATCGGGTATTCGGGTTGACCACCGAATGTGAACGAGATCACCAAAATGCAGATTGCAGCAGATCATGAAGTTTCTTTTCTTAGTATGAGATATTTTCATTGTGATGAAAATGAACTACAAAAATGGATCTAAAACAACAAAATCGGATTGCACACTTGCATCAGTTCTGCAGCTTTTATCAGCTGTAGCGCTGGGTGTTGGGACAGATTGATCTACACCAGATCTCCCATGAATCCACCTGCATGCTTCATGCACATGCCTCTCCAATGATCGCCACAGTTCAATTTTTTACTATTCGCATGGGCTCAGAGCAACAACCCAACCTTACCACAAGTAATGACTTCTTTCCAAAAAAAAAAAAAAAAAATTTCACACTTGCACAACGCTGGAATGATTCCTCTATGGACAATATTTCCTGCAGGATCCGTGGTTTCCTCTTCGACTGTGTCAAATGTATTGACCCAAACACTCCCCTTTTCACCGGATCTCTGAATGTAATGGTAGTGAGGATTTCACCGTTGGTTTCACAACATCAAATCACAATCAGGACACCAAATTGTATAGTGTAGATGACACGCAATTTGACCGGATCGCTATGATAGATCGTTGCATTACACAACGTTTCCACCCGATTTGGAGTTAAATCGCTTGAATTTGCACACAAAACACAATAACAAATAGGGAATCGTTGAGATGTTGAACAAAGGAATCTCTGCACCGAATTTGAATCACTATTAGATAGACACGAAGTCAGATCTCTGTTGGATAAATATGAGCCAGAACGCCTGAGATTTCCACGTGCTTTTTTTTGTTTTGTTGATCACCAATCAACAAAGCACGCTGCAAATAGATCAAGAGATGGATGGATCAATAGATTAATGGATCTATGCATGGTGATATCGGTAACATATGGCAACATATAAGCGATCAGAAACATTCCTTGAAAAGCAAAGTTTAAGCACTGCCTCTTTGAAAATGGGTGAGAGTATTCATTTTATAGCAGGAATAAACAAATATATAGACCTGAAAAAATATCAATCTACCCCGTCAACTATCCAGATCTAATTTTAAGCACACTGAAGAGACCGATTGTATATGTCGACATTCTCCTCCTTTGAAACTCTTCATTCTCTTGCTTTAATTCTGCAATTGACTCGAATCATAAGCATTTGACAAGCGATTTAAGACACTGCCGTCAATAGAAATGCTGACAGTTTTGGAGGAATAGATGGCGCAAATTCACCGATCGTTATTTTCTCTTTTTCATTCAATTCAATAAATAAAAAATACCTTTCCAAAACCTGTAGAGGCGGTGGCTCCCTTCCACATTGTATTCCCTGTCACGAAAACAGATTGTACGGTGGCTCCCTTCCACATTGTATTCCCTGTCACGAAAACAGATTGTAGCGCAACTTCTCGTTCTTCAAACTGGTTCACGTCTCACCAACAACTTAACGAAACCTTGACGTAACTTCTGAGATTCCTACTCAATATTTTCATCTCTCCTTCCATGGAAAACTATCATGGAATCTCACCAGTAATCAGGCCCTTAAGAATTAAAAAGCTTTGATACCAAATGAAGAAAGTATGACAAAAATATGACAGTAAAGGAAAAAGCCTTAATCAATTATATTCACACAAATAGTACCATTATATAGTATAAAGAAGAGTGCCACATCAGTGAGAGATATTTTCTAGATCCTAACACCTTGTATGGTGACTAGGATAGGAAATATTCTCCATATCTTTTAGAGACTTATCTAGGATAAATGACTATTATCCTAAATAATAAATACAATAATGTGACATTTAGCATTTGTGATTGTTAATGTAAGCCATAAGGCTAACACCTTGATCATGTTCCACAATATGGTCACTTGAAAATTTGCACCTATTCCAATGACCAAAACTTGTGTGGAGTCCATCCTTTGGGAGCCTATATGCCTCTGAGTTCCTCTCTCTATAGATATGCTGAAAAGTGACCTATTGAAAAGTACCAAGTAGTTTAACTTCTTCATAGAGAGGCTTGAGATATATGTTTCTGGGGTCTTTTATGTTTGAACCAATCAATGACCAGCTGATAATCACCTGATAACTAGTAACTTCTGAACCCCTTTTGATTCTACAAGTGCCAGAAGAAATTTTAAAGTGGTCAGTTCAACCATATTGTTTGTACTTGGTCCAAGTCCAAAATTGAATTTTGTCCAATGGGAGTCATCCATGAAGAGAACCCCTCCATTTCCCCCAATTTTCGATGTACCATGTGAGGCCCCATCAAAATAGGCCCATATTCTAGATTTGTATATAATTTTTGCATGGATCCTCCTATGATTGTTGTCATTAGCAACCTGTGGGAAAGTTCTAAGGATGGTAGCACCCTTTGTTGTGTAAACATAAGGTGGGATGTGAGCATCTTCCAATATTACATTGTGTTGGTCCAATCATACCCCCTAGATCAAAATGACAGGTACAACCAAAAACAATTTGTAAGCTAAATTTCGAGTCCAAGTCAAAAGAGCTTCTTCAATGTCATTTCTTGTCCATATAAACTGCATGCCTAAGATCATAGAGGCATGATAAAAAACCTGTATCGTATAAGAGCACATAATGAACAAATAATCCACATTCTATGAACTAGCTTTACACAGAGGGTATATGTTGGGCCTAGACCAAAATTTACTTTAGAGATGATCCCATGTGGGAATTTTTTTGTTCAAGGCCATCTATAAGAATAAATTGTTCTTTAAGGGGAATTGAAATTTCCATAAATATTTGTACCACTAGAGTGTCTCATGGTGATCTTCCTCTTCCCTTAACACTTAATATCCCAACTTTTGGAAGTAGTTTCCACCAACATGATTCCTTGTCCATATGAGTTCATATCCTTGTCAGATAGTCTGGCATGGTTTTTATGTAGAGTGTCTATGTAGCCATTCCTACTAGAAGGAAATGACCTATTGCAGAGGTTATAGTAGATGCTCCTCTAAAAAGAGCCCAAATATATGTTTATAGTAGAGGTCACTAGCAAAGGTGAGTGGGAAGAGGTTTTAGTGGATTCTTTTCTTTGGTGTTTTTACACATAAAAAATTAACCAGTTCACCTAAGACATGAATGCACTAGTGTTGACATAAATCAAGTGTCGTCGTAGACGGAAACACCATCAATTGAAAAAAAATTGTATAATTCTACATCTGGTGCGTTTAACTTACTCAAGTGCACCGATGCATAACTGATTTGAAAGCATCAAAGTAGGGTAAATGGATAGTGGAGGGCACCAGATTAGATTCATTTTTTTTTTCATTTTTTCTTTTTTTCATTTTCTATGTGGTCATTCTCAACAACCACACCGGGTCGTTCGAGTTTTGAGCGCACTGTAACAAGGTTAAATAAAAAAAATATCGAATTGAAAAACCATGGATTAGATTTATTTTTATTTTTATTTTTCCTTTTCAGTGTGGTAATTCTCAATTACCGCACCAAGGCATTCACGTTTCGGGTGCACTGTAACAGGTTTAAATAAAAAAAAATTACTGAATTAAAAAAACCACGGGTTAGGTTAATTTTAATTTTAATTTTTGGTGCGGTCGTTCTGAATAACTAATCTGGAGCATTTGAGTTTTGGGCGCACCACAATAGGGTTAAATAAAAAAATATCGATAAAAAACCAGGGCTAAGATTAATTTTTTATTTTTATTTTCATTTTCGGTGCAGTCGTCCTCAATAACTACATTGGGCTGTTCAAATTTTGGGCACACCGTAACAAGGTTAAATAAAAAAATTACCGAATTATAAAAAAAATAAAAATTTACCATCTTTGCAGTGCTTTTGAACACCTAAGCACAGATGCCATACCTTCCCTACTTGCACTCCTTGCCATCACTGCTTCATGTGGTGGCATTGCTCTCTTCCATTTCTTGGTAAGTGGATTTTGAATTTTACCAAATGGTGGGAAAATTTTGAAATGAGTTGTTATGGGGTGATTTACCTTATACTATTTAAAATTAAAATTAAAAAAAATAAAATTTGTCATTGTTGAAAGTGTATACATTGCAAAAATATTTATACTATTTAAAATTAAAATTAAACAAAAATAAAGTAATATATAGAGACCACATTCATTATATGGAAGCATTATATATATATATATATATGTATGTATGTATGTATGAAGAATGAATTTTCGTCTACAATCACAAGCATGCATTGAATAAGTATAAGTATGTAATGTTAATGTCTCTAGACAACATGAACCACTATCAAAGCCAACTTTTTTATATAAGAATATCACATTTTTCTTTATAATAGATCATATGCCCCTTATGTGAGTCATCTTTGCACCGAGAGGAGCTAGATACTCTAGAATCCAATATGGGGGAGATGTTGTCATTTAAGGTACTGTTACATTACCAAAAAACAAAAACAAAAAAAGTTCATGTCAACTCATAAAATAATAAAATAAAGCCAAATGAAAAGTAATTTAAAAAAATCAAGGTTGGCCTATAAAATAAAAATTTAAAATAAGAAAAAAAATCACACCTTAAGAAATTGGATCCCTCTCCATGCTTGATAGAACCAAGTTTAAAATGGATCTATATTGGTCCTAAACCAATACCATACATATTGTTGATTCATAAGATGCTACGTGGTATAATAAGGATCTTTGCCATGCTTCGGAGGACTAAGCAATGGGGTGGACATCAAGGCCGGTTTAAAGGAGTTAAATTCCCATCGCATAATCATCCCATATAAATGGAACTCACTTTTTCGAAAGGAGCATGAAACCTTTTGGAACCTCACCATAATTACTAATAAAATTTTCGCAAAAAATCTCATTTCCCTGAAGGATCTATAGCTAGCGAATATTATACTAAGGAATAAACTAAACTATAACCTCAACCTTAAATAGGTACCATAATCCTATACTTTGACACTATGAAGCTGAGTAATTGCCAAGACACAACACAAAAGATACACATATGTGGATTAAAATGAATTATATAATACAACATCTTTCAAATACTGCATGAAAATGGGTTCAATGGTCGGTCCTTCTCTTTGACGAACCAAAGCACATGACATGGCCTCCTGAAATGTACATCTGGCATTTTTTAAGCCAATCAATATTTTCTTATTGGGAAATATTCCCCAAGGGAAGACAAAAGTGGTCTTCTGATGATCTTCCAGATGAATTTGAATTTCATTATCGCTAAAAAACCCATCCATAAATGAGAAGATTTCATTTCTATCACATTCATTGATAAATGAAATGGGCTAATTGTCCGTTGGACATGCTTTGTTTAGATCATGGAAGCTAGTATATAAATGAATAGTACCCTAGCTCGTATCAACATGAAATGGGTTGGAGACGCATTTAATCAGATGAAATGGGTATATAATTTACCAACTTTCACTAATTTTCTATCTTTTTCTTAATTGCAACTGCCTTATAAGGATTTACTAATCATAGCTTATGTCAAGTAACCTTTGCATTTTCATGAATTTTGATCTCATGTTCAAAAATGTAGATCTATGCATGACATAGCTCCAATCATTGGAAATTTTCGTCAAAAAAATAAATGGTGATTCCCGTGGGGATGTCCATCTACTATGGGGCTCTTTTTGGTCATTTCCTCTTGTTTTTTAGTTGATTAAGTCCTTATCAAGTCTGAACATATCTCAGACACCTGTAGAAACCTTGTAAGGATAAAAACTTACATGTTGGAATCTTATTTATAAATATATATTTTTTATAATTTAATGATGAATTACAGAGATAGTGAGCCATGTTTAAATATGGCCAATAGGGAAACATACATGTCTATTAATAAATAGACATGTCGTATAATAACTAATAATTAATACCTAATTAACCTATTAATGACTAAATAGTAAACTAACATTAATTAACAATTGTAATAACCATTTAGGTTTATTACAAACCTTCCATTTTTTTTATGTTTTCCACTTTTTTCAAGCATCTCGGGAGTAATTCGCACTCTGTAATACTTATATACGTGAATTATATGTGAATTCACATGAAATCTTAAGCACATGTTTGAACCATTCACAGACAACCTTATACACAGGTGCGAATTTCCTAGAAATTGAGATTTGTTCTCATTTTTCTTCAACCTGTAGGATTGACTAAGTGCATTTGAATTTTTTGAGTGTGTTGGGCGTCTTTGTGGCCCCTTGGAAAAGCATGGGTGGTGTTTGATCAATTTTAACTTGCATTTTGAGTCAAAATAAAGTGAAAAGTATGAAAAGTGTTTTTGTTTCTTTTTTCTTTCACTATATGTGCATTTAGTAGACCTTAAAAATGAATGATCAAAACATAATTCTTTTGTTTATGTCTCTGATTGCATTGTTTGGATGCGAGAACTAGGCTTAACCAAACCTTTTTTCCTAGTAAATTGGATTGCTTGTTTGAGTCTATAAAACTTGTGCTTTGGGGTGTGTGCAAGCTAATGAGGGTCTCTTTTGACACATTAGATGCAATAGAAAAATGAAAAAATAGACATCCATCAACTTAGAAGGATATTTTGAGACACATACACAATGAATCTTGCGATGAGTAAAAAAAAATAAACGGAGGAAATTGAATGATGTTTCTGAATATGTAAATTGTTTTTATTGAAAATGTTCTTAACTATTTACAATTTGATCTTTTTTAACGGGTAATTTTTTTTTTCTGGACAAGTTATAAGGTATATTTTTTGTGGGTGTAGCCTTTGAGTGCCTAAACGATGGAATCAAATTACGAAAATTGGTAGACATATAGAGAACAACTAGTACTAGGCACTACTATTTTTCCAAAATAAATAAATAAATTTTAATTATCTAAGTGATCGAACCTCGAAAAAAATACACCAAGTGTGGGTGTAGCCTTTGAAGGTCTTAATAAAATTATTTCGAAACAGTTTTTTTAGAGCATGTAGAGGTCGATGTCATTTAGTGCACCATACAATTTTTTTTCAAAATGGTTGAGATATGGAAGAGTTATGGACGAAACACTAACAATGTGTTTTTGGAGTTAAGGAGTCATGAAATAAGAAAAATAAGAAAAAAAATAGAAAAAATATGTATATTCTTTTTAAAATTACATATTTGGTATATACAGAAAAAATGCTATATGTGTCTAAAATTTCATAAAAAATGGTGGCTGTAACATACTGTAACCAACGGATAAACATGGGCATACTGAAAAATTGGATGTAATGCTCAATTAGCCATGGTTTATGATACTCGAAGGCGCATGCATGGTAAATACGAAACAAAGTACGAAGCAAACACATAGGCATAGGATTTCCACGCCAAATCATGTATAGGGTTGGGCATAGTGTTATGAAATGTGTATGCATTTTGTTTAAATTCAAATTTTAAAGCCCCCCAAAACAAAACACGTGTGTGTTTTAGCTTAACAAAATGTGTATGCGATTTGTAACCCTATAATATTATTGTTTGTCGATTATAACATTAAAAATAATTCAGGGTGGTAAGGGGTTAGAGGTAGATAAAGGGGGGGTGGTAAGGGGTTAGAGGTAGAGAAATGGGGGGGTGTTAATGGGTTAGAGAGAAACAGAGATATACATAGAGAGAGAGGGAGAGAGGTGAAGGGAGAGACATTGGTGGGTGGTAAGGGGTTAGAGGTAGAGAGATAGGGGGTATTAAGGGGTTAGAGAGAGAGAGATTGAGGGTTATTAAGGGGTTATAGGTAGAGAGATAGGGGGTGTTATGAAGTTAGAGGTAGAGATAGAGGGGGGTGTTAAGGGGATAGAGGTAAAGAGAGCAAGAGTGAGATAGGTGAAGGGAAAGACATTGGGGGCTAGAAGGGGTTAGAGGTAGAGAGATACATGGGTGTTAAGGAGTTAGAGGTAGAGATAGAGAGGGGTTTTAGGAGGTTTTGGGAGTGAGAGATGGGTGGGTTTAAGGTGTAGGCGGAGGTGATAGAGAGAGACAGAGTGTGTGTGAGAGAGAGAGGGGGAGTAGGAGAGAGATAGGGAGGGGGGTTATAGGTAGGGAGAGAGGGGGGTGTTAGGGGGTTAGGGGTAGGGGGAGTAGGATATATAGAGAGAGAGAGGGTTGTAATGGAGAGTTTCTGTCACCTTCCCTACCTCCTTCTTCACCAGTAGCATCTAGGGCTTCCACAGATTCCAAATATAGCCAACCTAGGGCTTAAACTATTGCCACTCTAGGGCTTCAAGGGGATAACCATTGGGAAATAAATGTTTTAATTTTTATAATTTGAAGTAGACAATCCAATGGAAAACGGCTACGAAAATTATCACTAGAAGGGCTGGGTAACTCCCTCCAAACAATGTCGTCAACACAAATCCACGAAATGGGATAAGAGTGGGAAACAAATTTTAAAATAGAACCAAAACAATATGTGTTTTATTATTATTAATAAATGCATATTGGTGCCACTGGGAGGTTTTCAATACCAAGTATGGGTGTTCAAGCCTTTGGTGGAATCTATGGCCTTCGTGAGGGGATATGGGCTCCATGTGGAGGACAATGACTATGCCCAGGATGTGGAACCTTCGTTGGAGTTCATCATTACAACTAGATATGTCGTTGGCATAGGTGCTCCTGCTAACTTGTTGGATTTTAACAATGAGAAGGGATTTCAGAAACAAAATCATGATTCTATATGCATCATGGGACAATCCACCAAAAATAATAGAAGGGAAGGTGGTTATATTGGAGAAAAAGGTATAAAATATGAGTGTTTCAGATTCTCTATTCTTGAAATCATATAGACATTGGCATTTTTTCTAAATTAGATATTAGTGCAAATATATAACCCTCTGGATTTCTTTCCTATTTTGAATGGAAAATTATTTTTTTCATTACAGGTATTGGATATAAGAGTGTTTTATTAGTTGCAATCCATCCTTGCATTTTCATAAACGGATATAAGATAAGATTCAATGAAATCCCTCCCCTTGATTTTAAGATTGGATATATTATTCCCGAATGGATAGAAGATAGGCCATGCACAACACAACTTGAAGAAATTTATAGATGCCAGCATCCCAATATTTTTATAGTTCTACCCCTACATCCTAAGAAGGTTGAAGTTGTAAAGCAGTAGCTCTCTAGTATTCATCCTAAATTTCTTTTGTTTATGCCTAATATAAAGAAGCTCTTAGTTAATGAGCTAAGACATATGCATCTTAACATGATTTATACAAAAAAAAAATTAGGATAAACTAACCTTAGAACTTTTCAGAGCAATGCCAATGAATCCTTCATTCTACATTTGTTAGCAGAAGAAGATCATTTTTTGTTGAAACAATGTAGTTATTACATGTGGAGGTAGCAGTTTCCAATGGAAGATGAGTGCACGGTTGAGAAGAGGAAATATTTCGAAAAACAGGCTATTACATTAGCTTTTCCATTCGGAAAATGGATTATAGGAGGAAATATGGCGGTTGTAATAATCTATGCTTTTCTTCCCACATAAATGGTAACTGGATTTCCATTTAAAATACATGCATATTTGTTACTGTTTTTTTTAATAGAACATATCATTTTCAATAACAAGTGGAACCAGGGAATCCTTCATTATGTTCCATTATATTTTTGTTCAGCATTTTGTATTTTGATAAGTGGTAATGCACCTCTATCATTGAAAAATTGGGCATTTAGATGCCTTCCCTTTGACGCTCCTCGTTATCCATAGCTAACGCAACTGAGAGATGCCATTCATACCCAATTGAAAGCCGAGGAAGTGCTTTTATGTGACGTCAGATTTGGGGATAAACATTTATGTAAACCAACAGAATCTCGGACAATACTCCTAGATTTTAAATGCATTCTGGATAAAGAAAGAGGACAAGGTCAACAAAGCAACCGCATTCATCTTTATTCTCGTAATGTACATGCAGTCCGTACTTACCTTGATAAACAAGAGTTTTATAACAAATTTAATTTTTTGGGCATGGTTAATGTGTCTGAAAATTGGTATTCTCCTTGTATTCAATCATCTGGTTGGTTGAAAGGCCTTCCTAAAAATATGTAAATAGAAATTGTTTGTTTCATTGCTGAAAATTGGAATGGATTTTTAAGTCACCTGCAAAACACTTCTTTGTTGAAGTATCATTAAGTTCTTCCAACAACATAGATTTGGAAAGTGTATCAAATGTTTCCATCTACACTAGAATTTATCTTTCATCAAAGGAGTCAAACATATCATGGCTGACCAAATGGTCTGGGGAGCTTAGAAGTGTCACCAAATATTATTTCACTACTGAATCCAATCAGAAGGCAATTATAAAATTAGGTCACCGGGAAGGTTGAATCAACATCCTAAAATTACAGAAATTTATATCTCAGAGTTTGTTGAGCGGATCTTGCATGTAGTATCAAATTCAACAGACAATAATCTTGTTATATTGCTGCCGCACATTTTTTCACTATTCCTATGCAAGTAACTACATCTAGCTCGAAAAAATTACTAGTCCATGCAAGAATATTCCCCTTGTAGCTGAAGGTGGGAATATTAGCAAAGAACGAGGCTCCTTAAAGTTTCTCCTGCCTACATCCACGAGTAACTAGACCAAGTTATTGGAAAGGGATCCCTAGACTACTATGGGATTTTCAACTCTTTTTGAAGATAACCTTACATTACAACCTTATGCAAGAGGTTTTATGCATTCAATTAATGATTTGGTTCCATTATTTCAAAGACACCTTGATGTAGTAGATATTCTAGAGCTATTTTCTCTAAAAGGCAATCTTCATGTTGTTTCCCATGCTTTGAAAAAGGAGAATGCATTTATTCTACTACAGTGGATCCAATCAGGAAATAATGCTGTAATTTGTCTAATTTGATGCACACAATCCAATGAAAAATGGATGTAGAATTTATCCCTTGAAGGGCGGGATAACTCCCTCCAAACAATGTCATCGACACAAATCCACGAAATAGGATAAGGGTGGGAAACAAATTTTAAAATACAACCAAAACAATATGTGTGTTATTATTATTAATAGATTCAAATTTTAAAATACAACCCAACCCCCAACCCCCGTCTCTCTCTTCCCCCCTCCTATCCCTAACCCTTACTAACCCATGACCTCTAACCCCTTAACACTCCCCCTCTCTTTCTCTCTTACTAACCCATAAAATATAACCCCTCTCTCTAAATATTACTAACCCCATATGTATCTACCTATAACCCTTTAACACCCCCCCTCATTCTACCTCTAATCCCTTACCACCCCCCAATTCCTTTTATTGTCTTTCTCACCAAACCAAACAATATAGTTGTAATGTTAAATATTGTGTATGGATTTTACTAACCAAAAATGGATACACGTTATGGTTACCTACGCTCCTAATCCCCCAAAAAATATAATGCACCCCCTCTACAACTCCCAGATACCCCCACATTAATCTAACACCCCCCAACCCACTAACACCCCCTTCTCTCTCACACACACATGCACATCCATATGCCTCCCCCTACCACTAACCCCCCCCCTCTCTCTCTTTCTCTCTTTCTCTCTCTGTAATACTTAATAACCCCTTTTCTCATTCTCTTTCTCCTATGATCCACTTACCCTCAATCTTTTAAGATCCCCTCTGTCTCTCCCTCTAACCCCTTGACGCTCCCCCTCTATATCTACTTATAACCCCTTACCATCCCTCAATCTCTCTCTCCCTCCATCTCTGTCTCTCTAACTCTTACTAACCCCATCTCTCACTCACTCTCACTCCCCAACTCATCCACCTACACCTAACCCCCACCCCCTATCTCTTCCTCAACCCCCTAACAAATCGCCGCCCCATTGGTTCTCTCTCTCTCTCTCTCTCTCTCTCTCTCACACACACACACACACACACACACACACACACACACACACACACCTTCTCCCATATATATCTCTCCCCTATTCTCCCTAACCCTTACTAACCTCTTCTCTCACTCTCTTTATCCCTTTATCCACTTACCCCCAATCTCCTAACACCCCCTTTTGTATCTACCTCTAACCCCTTAACAACCTCCCTCTATATCTACCTCTAACCCCTTAACAACCTCCCTCTATATCTACCTCTAACCCCTTACCATCCCCTAATCTCTCTCTCTCTCTCTCTCTCTCTCTCTCTCTCTCTCCATCCCTAACCCTTACTAACCCCTTTGGATTTCTAGGTATATAGAATGATCATCTTTCATGAAGGGGGAGATAGAGAAATATATTAGTAGGAGGAAGAGAGAGAGGGGAGGGTTTAGGAGTTTGGGGAGGAGTAGGGCGATTAGATGGAAAGAGGGGGTTAGGTGTAGGTGGATTATGAGAGAGATAGGGGGGTTTAGAAATGCTTACGAGGATGAGGGGTGATATAGGGAGAGTAGGGAGGGGTTAGTGGAAGGGAGTGAGAGAAAGAGAGATATTGAGAGAGAGTTAGGGGTGTGATTTTGGGGTAGGGTGAGGAGGGGATTAGGGGTAGATATTGGGGGTAAGTGAAGCAAGGGAGAAATAGAGTGATATAAGGGGTTAGTAAGGGTTAGGGAGAGGAGGGGAAAGAGAGAGAGATAAAGAGGAGGGGGGTTAGTGGTAGGGGAGGCATAGGGATGTGTGTCTCTATGTGTGTAGAGAGGGGTGGGGGTTAGGAAGAGGTAAAATGATATTTTGAGAAACTGCAAATCCAAATTTGCAAGTATAACACCCGGTCAACCTATTTTTGATATTGTCTATGTTAAGATTCAATATGCTAAGATAGATAACATAAATATTCAATTCAATTTCACAACAATAGCATATACAGGATCGTTGAAAGAATAATAAGCACAACATAAACACAAGAGAGACAAATTCACCCCGGCAAACCCTCTAGGGGAAGAAAACCCAACAAAACTTCCTCAATATAGATGATCAAAAGTACAAAGACAAAACCCCAAACAAGTGCTCCTTCTCCTTGAATATCTCTCTCTCTCTCTCTCTCTCCTATGCGAATTACACAAGTGTGTGTGTGTGTGTGAATGAATGAATAAATGAGAAAGCCTAGCTCTCTATTTATACATTCACTTATACTTTAATTTTACAACTTGACATGTCGAACTCAACTAACTTTACCACTCAATTAATGCTGACTGGGCCAAATCCTCTAGGGGACTTAAAAACCCCATTTTTACTCTAGGGGGATATAATGCCCCGACTTACAAAGGAGGATTTACCTCAATGACTTTACATGACCAAATTTAATAATAACATCTCGACAGAGGAATAAAAAATCTCCAAATAAATTACAATAATAAAGTACAATAGAATATTCTTCGAAGTTACAATATTTCAACACTCCCCCTTAACAAGAGGGGTATTTTACTGACAACAACAACATTAACTGTAGGATCAAGGAGAGATAGCATCATCAACAACATCAAAGTGATACATCTATAAATCATCGAAATTTTTATTCAACAACATTAGCAACTAGAATAGTTACTGGAACATCTTCAACATCTTCAATACTGGAGCATCATATTCTACAACACTGAGTCTTCATCCTTTATCTTCATCTTCTGCAGCACTCGATCACTCGATCGTCTACAGTAACACTTGATATATCGATCATCTATAACAACTCTTGATCTTTCGATCAACAACAACTCTTTATCTTTTGATCAACCACAACATCATCTACAACAACATAACCTCCAACACACATGATCCAATTACGGGATGATCAATCCCTCTCACTTTAGGACATAAGTCCAAGGATGATGCAATCGTAATCCAATTACAGGAGGATCAATCCCTCTCACTTTAGGACACAATTCAAGGGACGATTCAATCCTTATCCAATTACGGGATGATCAGTCCCTCTCACTTTATGACACAAGTCCAAGGACGATTCAATCCTGATCCAATTACGAGATGATCAGTCCCTCTCACTTTACGACACAAGTCCAAGGATGATTCAATCTTGATCCAATTATGGGATGATCAGTCCCTCTCACTTTAGGACACAAGTCCAAGGATGATTCAATCCTGATCCAATTACAAGATGATCAATTCCTCTCACTTTGTGACATATGTCTAGGGATGATACAATCCAAACCACACTCATGGAGACAAAAGTCTGCGGATCACTTTAGGACTAATTTCCAAGGATAATACAATCCCAACCACACTCACAGAGACAAAAGTATACAGATCACTTTAGGACTAATGTCCACAGATGATACAATCCCACTGCAACATCATGGAGACAAAGGTCTGTGGATCACTTTAGGACTAATGTCCAGGGATGATACAATCCCACTGCAACATCATGGAGGAAAAATTCTACGGATCACTTTAGGACATGAAGTCCAGGGATGATACAATACGACTGCAGCATCACAGAGACAAAATTATGTGGATCACTTTAGGACTAATTTCCAAGGATGATACAATCCCACTGCAACATCATCATCACTGCTCCCCCCTTTCGAACCACACCAATCTTGTCACGGAAGTACTCAAACTTGAATCGAGACAAAGGCTTAGTCAACACATCAACAACTTGCTCATCAATGTTCACATACTGGATTTTTATAGCTCCCTTTTGTACCATATACTGTATGTAAAAATATCGTATTTCTATGTGCTTTGACTTGTCATGGAACACTAGGTTCTCTGTCATCTTTATACAACTCTGGTTGTCACATAGAATCACCGTGGTATCCAACTCCAGGTCAAATAGACCCGACATCAATTTTCAAAGCCATGTGGCTTCACAACTAGCAAAACAAGATGCTATATACTCTGCTTCAGTTGTACGGAGAGAAACACTAGATTGATTCCTGCTAAACCATGAGATCATGGCGGATCCTAGACAATAACATCCACCTGAGGTGCTCTTCCTATCCGAAACACTTCTTGACCAATCTTCATATGTATAGCCATACAATATGTAGTCATGATCTCTGACATAGTATAGACCAAAGTCTATCATACCTTTTAGGTACCCCATCACATGCTTTGCAGCTACCAGGTGAACACGTTTAGGCTCAATTAGATACTGACTCGAGATGTTCACAGCAAAGAATATATCTGACCTGGTATTCATCAGATACATCAATGACCCAATAATCTATATGTACTGAGTCCCATCCACTAACTCTGACGATTCATTAGCTAACAACTTCAGGTTGGTATCCATGGGTGTGGCAATGGATTTACATTCCAACATATCAAATTTTTTTAGGATTTCCACAGCATACTCTCCCTAGTTGAGAAAGATTCCTTCTAGGCTCTTCCATACTTCCAGACCTAGAAAATAGTGCATCAATCCAAGGTCTTTTATCTGAAATTCTTCAGATAGCTTCTTCTTGCACTCTACAATATGTTTCTCATTTCCTGTTAGAAATAAATCATTTGCATACAACATTAATATGACAGGTTCATCATCCATAACCTTAAAGTAAAGGTTAGGGTAAGCTTTACTTTTGGTAAAGCTTAAGCACGTAAAAGATATATTTATCCTTCCGTACCAAGCTCTAGGAGCTTGCTTCAATCCATACAGATCCTTCTTCAACTTGCATACGTGAGTCCGTCTGGCTTCAACTTCAAATCCCCGTGGTCGTTCGATGTACACTTCTTCATCAATCACACCATTCAGGAAAGATGTCTTCACATCCATCTAGTGTAAAATTCACTTCATCATGGATGCAAGGGCCATGATGGTTCTAATGGAAGTGTACCTTGCTACTGGTGCAAATGTCTCTTCATAATCAATTCCCTATTCATGTGAGAAACTGCAAGCCACAAACCTTCCTTGCACCTCTGTAGTATGTTTGATTTGTAAGACTTCTTGCTGAACAATCATCACTTGTTCTTTGGAACAAGTGTTCATCATCCTTCTCTTGTAGATCATAGCACATGATCTTTCCTACAAATCAAATTCAATTACAAGATTAGTAACACTTCATAATCATCAAATCATTTCAATGATAACCTTTTATGCATACTGATATGATTCACATAGTTGTGCAACTATCTTGGCCAATGCTTTGGCACAACACTTTTCCATATCTCGTATGTATATGGTGACTATATAGATTTCTGCCATCTCTACCATAGCATACTATCAAGAGCGTGCACTGCTCCCAGCATGTTAGCAAAGAGGTTTCATTCTAGACAAGCAACAATGGAATGTTGTCCAACACTATTGGCTACTTACCCATCATATGCATATTAGTAGTACACTGTTCAATTCTATATGAATGCATGCCCTATGCATGATACATTTCCCGATTCTAGGAATACAAATATGCATACAACTATTAATATCATTAACTATTCATAGATTCAATAAGTAATTCAGATACTTATCTTTTTATGTTTTGTGGGGTTGCCTCCCTTTGGATCTCTACTTCCCTTGCATGTCATGATAGTATCATGATTTTGTGTCTTTGAGCTTTTATCCATCCTGGATTACTGTGCACCCTTAAATGTGCACTAGTTTCATCATTGTGTCATCCTCAATATCTCATACATAATCACACATTCATCAGTATAATATCAATAAGATTAAAACATTATAACCCTAAATAATCGTAAACACGTACGGTCATAATCATTTCATACAAAGGTAATTTATCACGAGTGTTAATATTCAAGGTTTCATGGAGTACATATTTTACTCATGCATATTCAGATTTGACCATAGGACTCTTCTAGTTTGTCATATCATTAATCAAACTAAGAAACACAATATGCATAAAGCCTTGATTAGCTAAACTCTATCTTCATGAATAATCATTATCAACCATATGAAAGTATAATTATCCAAGATCCTAACACAAATTAGGATTCTAACTCAATATAGGAAAACATACATGGATTAGCATGCTTGCTAGTTATGTCTAACATACCCAAACAATATCTTCTTTGTTCTCTTCAATGATTTAGAGACCTTGTGCTAGTAACTTGTATATCTCATAAGTTAAGCATAGTAGAACCAAATCATACATACCTTGTAAGTAGAGCTTCTATGTGATCAAAGACTATGGATGAGTATTTGTCTTCATGTCATCATGGTCATATATTCTTGATCTAGAACTTGATTTGTATTTCTTCATGTACCTTTCATGTTAGCAGACAACATCATCCTCATACAACACCACAAGTGCATTAGTACAATCATAAGTGTTATAACCCTAATCAATGAATGTCTTCTATCATTTACATGCATTAATACTTTTACTAAGGTGACCAGAAAAGTATCAAATTAATCATGATTGTACTAACCTCAATAATATGAATACAAACATATCATGAACTTAATCATCATATAAATAAAACAGATTTCAAAACATACCTGCATCTCCTCAAGTCATACCTATCGAGATTGCTTGCAGTATTCTCTATAAGGGTAAAACCCTAATCGCCCAAGTTAGATCACTTGTAAACATATTATATAGATTCATGGTGCTAGGATGATAGAATACTAGTTATATTTAAACCTCCTTCATTGCTTCCCTATGAGTCTCCCAACTTTGCTAGGGTTTCTTCTTACATATAGAACCCAAAAACCTTAATTTTCAATCTCCTTCCTCCCGCAACATTTTGATGGAAGATTAGTATCTATGATGAAGGGATTCCAAATCCATTTTCAAATTTTCCAAAGTTGCATTAGGTGTCTCCAACATTGTATTAGGTCCTACCATACCTAAAAAAATTGAAAACCCTAAGTGAGAACTTCTTCCTCCTCTTCTTTGATTTCCTTCGTTGAGCCATTTCAGATGTGTTGCATTGTTTCTAGTGTATCTCTTAAATTTAGGATCCTCAGGGTATGAAACTTTGGCTTGTTGTAGCCTGACCTGTCATATTTCTAACCCCACATATTTTAGCTTGATTGGATTCTCCATGATAGAGATATGCTAATTTTCTCAACATGACTTGTTTATGGGATAAAACAACATAGCAAACTTGTACAGTGTGCCACATGTCACTGTTTCAACTTCGACCTTTGATACTCAGACCTATGAAACTAAAGTCCATTCCCTAATTGTCAAGTTTTACAGAATTCCATTTGGATCTTCCTAGCCCACGATATGATCTTTTTCCCTAGGTCACCTGTTTAAGGCTGCATTCTGGAAGAGGCAAAAAACCTAAATTTTACGGATAATATATCACAAAGTACAATGAGGCTGAAAATAGGACACACGGTACATGAACATTTCATCTTTGGCCTGCCCAAGTTTCAGATCCTGAACCTTCACCAAAAGTTATTTATAGCGAAAATTCCAAGATGACTTTTTTTCTATACAAATCCCTAGCTTTCAAATTGTCGCAAGTCAAACAAGTGTCATAAATTACATACATTTCCTTCATTCAGGCTATCTCTGATACCATGTTAATATTCAATATGATAAGATAGATAACATCAGTATTCAATTCAATTTCACAACAATAGCATATATAGGATCATTGAAAGAATAACAAGGACAACATAAACACAAGAGACACAAATTTATCCTGGGAAACCCTCTAGGGGAAGAAAACCAAACAAAACTTCCTCAATATAGATGATCAAAAGTACAAATACAAAACCACAAACATGTGCTCCTTCTCCTTTCAGATCTCTCTCTCTCTCTCTCTCTCTCTCTCTCTCTCTCTCTCTCTCCTATGCGAATTACACAAGTGAGTGTGTGTGTGAATGAATGAATAAATGAATAAATGAGAGAGCCTAGATCTCTATTTATACATTCACTTGTACTTTAATTTTACAACTTGACATGTCGGCCTCAACTAACTTTACCCCTCAATTAATGCTGATTGGACTGACTCCTCTAGGGGACTTAAAAACCCCATTACATTTGACTCTAGGGGGATCTAATGCCCCGACTTACAAAGGAGGATTTACCTCAATGACTTTACATGACCAAATGTAATAATAACATCTCGACGAAGGAATAAAACATCTCCGAATAAATTACAATAATAAAGTACAATAGAATATTCTTCGAAGTTACAATATTTCAACAGTCTAATGGAATTATTATTCCTTTAGTTCACGAGTCTTTTGATGGACCCTTTCATTCTACAAAAGTTGTTTTTAATGTTTTAGTTTTATGTTGGCTCATTCTCTCGATTGCTATGTTATTTGTTTTATATTTATGACTCTAATTTTGTCTTTCCATCTTCTGAGATATGTGTATTGAATCCTTTTTATGGTGCCTAAGAGAATATTTTTAATGTGTTACTCAAACTTGGATTATTAAAAACGGATTGAGAAGGTTGTGTGTTTCTCTCTACCTACAAGTAGATTGTTCCATTTGGTTTGATGTTCTATTTAAAAATATTATTCTTGTTATTAACAAGAAAAGATGTTGCATTTAATATTTCTAAACTTTAGACTATTAGTTTATGAAACTAACATTTGTTTTTATTCTTTTGCACTTATTTATTATATTTGTTTTGTCAAATGGTGGGGGTTAGGTGTAGGTGGAGTAGGGGAGTGAGAGAGGGGGTTAATCAGATTTAGGGGGAAGAGGGGGGGTGTGTTAAGGGGTTAAGACTTAGGGGTCGTGGGTAGACATTTAATGATCCCTTAGCCATGGAGCCACCTTCTTAAATGCTACCAATCTTTACTAGAACAAAACACATACACGTTTTAGCTAAACAAAATGCATACGCATTTTGTTTATATATAGATACTATGTGTACCTATCCAAGAGACACTCTAATAGGTTTGAAGGAAAATACAACGTGAATGCAATTTCTGGTTCTAGATAGTGCATTCACTCTCTCCATTACAAGAACACCACACAAATTGGTGATTGCATTCACCATCTTCGATTGCTTGGAGAACCAAAGACATTGGAAAAGGTTCAAGAATCCAATAGAAAAACACCATAAACCATCTCCAATTATGCACCATTAATTTTCTTACAGTTTATGAACATTAAAGGTAATATTCCATTGATAATTGTGTGGACTATAGATACAATTGAGCAAGAAAACACCAAGCTTGGAGAATCTCCTATTGAGGAGCACCATAGACCATCCCTGCCATTGATTTTCTTACAATTGAGGAGCATCAAAGGAAATATCTCATTTATCATTGTGGTGGAATATAGAAACAATTGATCAAGAAAAATAACTAGCTTGGAGAATCTCCAATTGAGAAGCACCATAGACCATATCCAACATTGATTTGATTACAATTGAAGAGTATCAAAGCCTAATATATCATTGATCGTTGTGGTGGAGTATAACACAATTGAGCAAGAAAAATACTAAGCTTGGAGAATATCCAATTGAGGATCACAATAGATCATTGACCATTGTTTTCATGGGAAATCTATGCAATAAAAAAATAAAATATGCAAGGAAGAATCTACCCGAATAAATCATCGAAGAAATTAGAAAAAAGAGAAGAAATGGCATCACAAATCAGAGACATTCTATGGACACTCACCAAATTTAGGTTGTAGAGGATGCCACGATTCTTCCTACCAATTCACAACAAGAAAGACGAGAGAATTCACTTGAGGGGCCTTCAATTTCCACAATATTTTAAGAAAAAGCACCCCATAGAACTGATCAAGGAGTAAAACGTAGGTGCATAACAAGGCCACTTGAAACAATTGACGATTTGGTATCTTGTGGTTATACAAGTGACGGATTTAGAGAGGCGTGGCATGTCGAACTCATGCTCAAAGATGATAATGTAATTGAGACCAAATGAAGGACATGAAGCTCCTTTTTAAATGCCAAACCGGCCAGGTGATGAAGCTTCAACCTCCCTACCTCCATTAGCAATTTCATGAATAACTCCAAAGTGTATACAGATTAATGAAAGTCTCATTAGTTCGCTTGAAGGTACACTATCTGAATGAAGTAATGCATATCAAAATCAACACATACTTGTTAAGTATTTTGATTCTCAATGTGATGGAGATAAATGTAAATTATTTTTATCATTATTAAAATCTAGGTGTATGATTGTTGTTAGGAGAAATTTAAGGAAAAATATGGTAAACAGTTCTAAACCAAGTTCTCATAATGTTATAAGTTTAGTAGATGCATCATTTTAGTACAGCTGGAAATAAATACTGTCAAGGGATCACAATGCGGCTCGCTCTGTGTTGTCACAATCAATCGTGAACAAAAGCACTAGGTCCCTTAGTCTTCTTAAGCCTACATCCAAACTTATTAATTTGAATTTAAAAACACTCCGTAGGTATTGTGTTATAAGGGGACAACTTGAAGCTGGTCAAACATATGTTTGGGGTTTCATTGGCAGGTTTCCATGCTTTGATATGAAGCTCATTGACGTGGTAAAGGGGCCGGTGCAAGATTTTTGGCATGACAACAATAGACCTTCTTCCAACCAAAAATATGTACTAAAATTGAGAAGGGGTTCAAGGGATCGTTAATCCCACATTAAAAATTTGCTTGACATGACACAAATATAATTATATGAGATATTTAGGCATGAACATAATGAACTTAACTTGGGCCAAATATCATTCAAGAAATGCAAACCATGGTATGTTAAAATAAACACAACTCGTAACACATGTTGTTGTCAATACCACATTGAGTATGGTTATTATTATGACACACACACACACACACACACACATATATTGTGTGTATTGCATAACACTCATGTGTAGGAATTCTAATCTACATTGTCGCCAAGTTCATCTAGAGCCTTTATTCATAGCATATTGTGTAGAAGGCTGGAAGGTTGCACATTTTATCAAAATCTTGTGTAGATGGGACATGCCCAGGGTGCTATGGAATGGCATTATTGGAAAAATGCATACATGTGACCAATGAGCATGAACTTGAGAGGCAAGAGGCGAATTTGAAATCATTCAAATATGTCACATATGATATTGATGGAGGTAATGAAAGAAAAAAAATACAATTGGTTACTTCTCAGGTTAGTAATGAGTACTTGAATACTATTTCCCTCTTCAAATTTCAATTTCATGTGTAACTATATATTGATATATGTATTTATTGCGATCTACTAGGTATGAGTTGTGACTTCATGGAAGGATTCTTTGAAAATACAAAACAATATGTAAATCATGGATGAAGAGTATCAATATCTTCAAATAAATGAGACTTGGGAGCTTGTTTTTCTTCCTCCTGGGAGGAAGCTTGTTCAATGCAAGTGGGTATACAGAACAAAGATGGACTCATATAGGGTCACAAGAAAGTACAAGGCTCGATTGGTTGCAAAGGGTTTCTACCAAGTTCATGGGATTGACTATTCTGAGACATACGCTCATGTTGCTAAGATGGATTCCATCTATCTTGTTATTTCTCTTGCTACATCCAAGCATTGGAAAGTGTGTTACATGGATGTCAAGAGTGCATTGCTTCATGGAGATATAGAGGAGGAGATCTACATGAAGCAACCTGAAGGGTATATTGATGATCCTTCACTAATGTGCAGATTGAGGAAGTCCTTGTATGGGCTCAAGCAAGCTCCCTGAGCTTGGTATGCAAAGATGGACTCCTTCTTACTGTCACAAGATTTTAAGAGGTGCAAATATGATTCAAATGTCTATATGAGACATGATGGTAACTCCCTACTCCTTAGTGTTATTTATGTTGATGATTTATTGATTACAGGGAGAAACTCTTCATGCATCATATCTATCAAAACAGCTTTGCACAACTCCTCTATGTCATATCTGGGACTACTAAAACAATTTCTTGGTATTGAAGTCACTCAAAATGAATCAAGAATCAAGGTTTCACAGTCCAAATATGCATCAGATCTACTTGAAAGGTTTCATATGAGAAAATGAAAACCAACAACATTTCCTTTTCTTTCAGGGATCATCCTTGAGGATGGTTCTTCCACACCTTTGGCAGATAGTACTTTGTATCGGCAGTTGGCTGGGAGTCTTTTGTTTCTTACACACACTAGTCCTGATCTATCATATGTAGCCAGTGCTGTCTCCAGATACATGTAGGAGCCTCATGAGATTCAATGGGAGGAAACAAAGAGGATCTTGCATTATGTGCAAGGGACGATGACCCATGGTCTTCACTATGAAGTTGGGTCTCATTTGAACTTAGTTTGGTATACAGACTCATATTGGGCTGGAGACAGCTCAAATCGGAAGTCTACATCCGATTTTGTTTTCATGATTGGATCTAGACCTATCTGTTGGTCGAGAAAAACTCATACTGCTTTAGCTCTTTCTTCAACTGAGGCCGAGTACAGAGGTGCAGTGAATGCAACCACATAGTGCATTTGGTTGCGGGGCATCTTGTCAAAGTTTGGGATTCGCTTCTATACTCCACCAGTCATCTATTGTGACAATCAAAGTGCTATCAGGATTTCAATAGATTCAGTTCTGAGACAAATAACCAAACATATTGAGATACACATGCATTACATCCAAGGATTGGTGCATGATCGTACCATCACATTGCTCTATTGTCCTACGAAAGAGTAGATTGTATATATCTTCACTAAGTATTTCTCGATGAAGAAGTTCACTTACCTCCGATCCCTTCTTGAGGTGAGTGATGCACATGGTTAATTAGCTTATTACAGTCTATCTTGAGGGGGGGATTTCTTCCCACTGGGTTTTCCCTCTTTCCTCACTTTTTATTTTAGATTGTTGTACGGGGTGACCTTTGGTATCAGTTACCAGGTCCCTACTATTTTTCAATTCCTGTGTTTTCCTCATAGTCCTGCTTGTAGGGCGATGTTGGAATATTCTCACCATCATCATTTGTATTTGCATGCATTGCATTAATTCTGCATGTATCTAGTCATTAGTATGGTAGTCTCCCAGCACCTAGTCCCTAGTTTTAGGCCCCCTGGAGCCTATTTTTATCCATCAATAGTCGTTCTACCTACCTAGTGCACATTTTTTTCATCATCTGGATACTAATGCGCCCTACTACACACTTCTAGGATTCCATCAGTTAGTTCATGCATTGAATAATGAGTTAATTGATTGTAGCTTCCAATTGTCTGTATCGGAGTACCACTTAAATACTAACAATTTGTCATGCACCCTTTGGAGTCTCCTTCCCTAGATTAGCGCTCACATGCATCGGTTAGACTCATTTTGACTGACCTTTGACTATCGTTGGCCACTTCCATTGATTGGGTGATGTTTCCAATGCATTCCAAGCCATGCCTTGAGGAGAATCCAAATAACCTTTGGGGTAATCGAATTCATTCTATCATACTCTCATATTTTTGCCAGCTTACAGCTAATGAATAAGATTGCAACATTTTTCCACATTCTTTGAGTTTCATGTGTGAATATTGATTATATTTTATCTCTTCTTCTCTGCAATTCTTGAGTGAAATTGTGAGGTTTGTTCAAGCTAAAGTGATCTTCACCTGTAGAATTTCACACCATCGAATGATGACCGTGGCTTGGATAGATGAACCGTTGAATTCGTTGTGGCTTGGATAGATGAACCGTTGAATTCGTTGGAATGTGGAAATTGAATTAATGCTATGGGTACCCCTCTCCTTTGGGTCCATGGCCTAGAGATTTCCTTATAGGACGATTTGGAAACTAGGGCTTTGCTAAGGGTCTGTGCATTTTTTGCACAAAGGGGTCAACTTTCCAAAATTTTGATTTTGATTGTATAACTAGACATTCAAAAAGTGGCACTCAAACCTACTACATTGCACTCTTAGTATATTTCTATGTCCTCAGTGTGCCACATCATTTGACATGCCCTTATTGTTCCATTGTATTTGCATTTTGAGCAATTAATGTCATTTTTAAGAATTCAAAGTTCCAAATAAAAAATGGAGGTGACGTTTCATCGATGATATCTCTCTGATCCTTTATAGATTTGTCACTTTCCTTCACTTGCCCTTGTGGTTTCTTAGGAGCCGCATGAAAAAAATATATTGTCGAGCTTGTTAATCTCTTTCATTTGAATTGGACAAGTATTCAAGTCATTTGTAATTCTTTTTGGGTTATGCAATTATTCATACACATGGTTTATTATGTGTTGTTGATCATGCATGAAATCTGTGTGTCTTTTGTGTATATGATTAATGTGCATCCTGACATATATTTGTTAGATGAAACTCATCATTCCAAATGCCAATTTCATTTAAGTGGGCCACATAGGCGCATCACTTAGGTGTGTCAACTATGTGCATCCTTTATGTTTGTTAGGTTCTTATGTGGGTGAGGTGCTTAGGTGTTTTGGGTGCTTATGTGTGTTAGGTATGTTGCAAAGTGACTTAGGTAGTTAGGGTTAGGATCATTAGTAGGTTATGTGTTGGGGGTTTTGGGGGTAGTGGGTTTTCCATAAATGGGATTGAATTTATATGGATTAGTGTTATAGGGGTTGTGTGGGTCAAGGAAAAAGACAAGTATCATCTATGTGGATAAAAAAGTGTGTTTCATAGGTGTGCCATCTATGTGCCTCCTTTAATATGTCCAAGAGGTGCTTATGTAGGTTAGGTATTCATATGCATGAGTTAGATTGGTTTTCTCCTTATTTGTTTCACTTGAGTACAATGGGTTCTTATGTGATTGAGGTGAAACATGAGATGCATCAAGTGGTTAGGGTTAATGGTGTTAGTGGGTCGGGATAAAAAGGGTTTGAGTGTAGTTGGTGAGTTGTGAATGGGGATTATGATAAATGGATTAATGGTTTAGGGGTCAAGGTTCATGTTAATATGATAGTATCACATTGAACTTATGTGCATTCCCATGTTCATTTTTTTATATGAGTGTCATCAAAATAAAATTTAACCTGCTTATATGGGTTGCATCAGTGCATCACATGTGTGTGAAAGTCTAGATGCATAACGTATGTGTATTTGTCACACTTGTTAAGTTTTTATGTGGGTTAGGAGTTTATGTACATCACTTAGTTGTATTAGTTTCTTATTTTGTAGGTTAAGTGTGTTAGTATATTGTGTGGATTAGGTGCATTACTCACATGATTTCGCATGCAATTTCATATAATTCGATTGTGGTCAAAAACATGTTGTAAATGTGCATTGTTTGAATACAATTTATCATTGTTAATTTAACATTGTATATGAAATTGGATTGTGGTCAAGAACATTGTAAATGTGCACTGTTGTGCATTGTTGTGATTGTGCATTTTTCTCAACATTATAACTGTTATCTCCATGCAATCGTCCAAAATATTAAAAAATTGGGAGAATTACACATAGAAACATTATTGGCCACACATGTATGATCATACATAAGACTGAATTGTGAATATGTCAAGAGACACTGAAATATATATTATATCATGGAAGTTATAATACAAAAATAGACGGTTCTTAGATGGCCTGTCAATGTACATGTATCAAAAAGGTCAATGATGTACATGTAAACAAAAGTACATATTGTTGTGAGGTAAAAACTACCTATGACTGGGAATTATAGAGATCATCAATGTACATCTTAACTAGTTACAGAGATAGGAAAGCATAAAGATATAGCAAGAAAACATTATTTTAAATGTAAAGAACAAAGATATGAAATTGGAATTAGATACCTGAATGACTGGCAGTTCATCCAAGCTATCAAAATTCAGACTCCTGCTCTGCTTCTTTAGATAGATCACCTGCAATAACACATACATTTCTCAAATCTTATGAACCAAATAAGAATGAAATGTTTTATATGAAACTCATCTATAACAAACAAGAAATATTCAAAACATACATTCATTAACATAGACACATATATGGGAAAGGAACTTTATGTATTATAGCATTAAAGGTAATTAGCCAAACCTGCACTGCAAATGGCACCGTTAAAACCAAGCCTTGGGTTCCATCTCCTCCTCCTTTAGTAGAATTTTATCCAGCATTTCTTTAGCATAAAATTGGTTCTTCCTTCTCAAGGTCCTCCCCTTGTATTTATAGCAAGGCTGGGAGGATAGACTCGAAAGGGAAATTGGTTGGGGAGGTTAGGGTAGTTAGAATAACTACCCTTAACTAATCCCTAATCATCTTTAAATATTTTTATCATGATTTAGAGATACTTGCGACTGTCACTCTTAGAAACCAGTGAATGACTCATGAATATTATATCTAGCAACTCGTGAATACAACTTCTAGGATGATACCTGCAGGATGGCTATATTGAGTGTCATGAGTGACCCGCGAGATAGATGAAGGTAGAGTCGCGGTTATGTCTAAGAATTTGTCACAAATAATAGTTTTTTTTAGGAAAACATTTCAAATTGTAATGCCAAAGCATCTATGATCAAATAGGATCTTCCATCCATAATGTCCTTTTGTGTGACCGGCAAGGCAATGTAGTCATAGATGGAGAAGTGCCATTTTAGCTGATAACAAATGCCCCCTAATGTATGAGGTCAGAGGGAAAGATGGTGGCCGAAATAAATTACAAATGAGGAAGTGGAGGAGCATAGGAACCACAAGAACAAGGTCTCAAATAGTACCTAAAACATAAACAAGGTCGACGAGCAATTACAATCTTGATATTAGGAGGTGTTCATAATGTTAGAACATGGTCTCCAATACATAACTGAAATGATGTATATATCATGGCCACTGAAATACAAGCATGGATCCATGTCAAAAGGAGATCATAGCCATAGCAACAAAATCGATCTATGTCTCATGATGAGCCAACACAAATAGATCTCGGTCTTGCGCAACTTGGGTGATAAGAAATGAACTGTATCATAAACCCAAGGTCTTCAAACCAACCATCGATAGTACAAAACCTAAACCATGAGAATAAAAGGAGTTGAAGTCGAACATGGAGGATTTAGTTTGATTACCCTTCAATGATGAAAACCGTTAACAAACGTGAGTACACCCACCAATAATGAAAATGGGACCCAAGGTACCTAGTACATCCTTACAAGTGTGAACAAGAGATCTTGAAATCGAACACTTGGAGAATTTGTCGAGTAAGGGACATTGATGTATTCTCATAACTCAATAGCGAGAGAATATTCCACTGATGATTGGAAATCTCAAGAAACTAAACATGAAACTCTAAGTCTTCTTCCCATAGCAAAATGTGTTGATCTTGATAGGAAGAGACCTGTGAAAAGGAAGGCATTGATGTAATCTTCATCATCTCACACGAGGAACACTGAAATATTGAGTTGAAATAAAACTGATATAGGGGATGGTTGACATGAGGAGTCAAGATGAACTGCAGAAAGGCCGACACAAGGATAATCTTTGAACATTGGGCACCAAAAGGAAGTAAATTAGGCAACTTTGGTCTAACACAGGAAACATGATACAAGTTTGCTATGTAGGATACATAACAAACTCTCCATATGATCGAAGAGTAACCAATCAATGGAGGACACAAATCTAGAATCAAGTTAAATCCCGAATCCAAAAACTATAACCCAATGACTTATAAAAGTGTTATGTTCAAAGACGGTTAAGACTGACTGCCAAATAATGAATAAATATCATAAAATTCCCTTCCCTCTCTTTTTATAAATGTAATTTGTTAGTTTAACGTGCATGGAAAGGTTGAAAAGAAAGCTCGATACTGTCTCTCTTGTAAAATTTTAATGAGTCGAAGAAATAAAACTCAATAATCCATCTTCATTTTTAAAACAAGCTCGAAGAGGAGGAGAAGAATGCTTGATATTGGTACAACCATGTGTAATTTAATGAGTCCATGGGAGGGAAACTCATGACTTTATTCATGTTTTAACGAGTTTGAAGAAAATATAGATTAATACCTGATAAGGTACTAATCCATCGATCTTAATATCGAGCCTGGATCTGTTCATGCTCGCTGGTGTTTTCATATTTCAGGATTTTGAAAAACTTAAACAAGAACTCCATATTGTAATTTTTCATAAAGTTAGCCTCTTCGTCCAAAAAAGTGTAAAAGTATACAAGAGAGGACTCTTCTAGTCGAAAAGACCAGAGTATACCTTTTTCATAGTTGATCCACAAAGATCCGGAAAAGGGGTAAAATTATACCTAATTGGATATCTATTCAGTTCCTTTAACAAGTCTGAACAAGACAAGTATGCCCGGTAATCTTATTAATTTTGAAAAATTCTAACAAGAACGTAAAAAAATCTATAAGGACAGGGGACTTAATATTAAGTAGAGAATAATGTACAATGTATAAGTTCCCTGTTATATCATGTGATGGACGGATTTAATATAGAATCAACGACAATGGATAGCAGAAAATGGTAGTCCAAAGTGAACAAAGGAGTTTCAAAATGACATAATATGAAAAAATAGATCCAATGTGGTGAGCTAAACTGACATGTCAAGAGAAAACAAACCTTTGTATTAAACACCTTTTGCAACTAATAGTGAGAAAAGCACCTTTTAAAGGTTTACCTAATCAAAACAACTCAAAAAGGTAATTTAGGATTAAATAAAATTTAAAAAGAATTTGAAACTATAGAAAGGAGGTAAAAATTTGAAAAGAATTTGTATAAATAGTGCCAAATTATAAAAATAACTCACAAACCATTTTACCATTGGAGAAAAGGAGAAAAACCCTCTTACTTCAAACGTCGATTGCAGTCAATCCAGGAAGCAAAATCGAACTCTGTGACTTGCAAGTAAGCTATCTCTACCCACTCTATCATTTTGATCTATTACTTTAAGTTTTTAAAGATTTTTTGAGGTTTTTAAGCAAGTTTTAAAACTAGGGCTGCGCACTCACGGGTCTGGCTGAGTAAAAGTCGTGGGCACGTGAAATGTGCTTGGGTTTACGCAGGGAGACTCGCAGGTACCCTCCTCTATTGAAAAGGTGAACCCACGGGTAGCGGAGTTCAAAAGAAGAAAAACTTCAAACTAATGTATGGAATGGAAATTGGTGATGCAGGATGGTTTTACCTTGGAGAGAGAGGGAGCATTAAGCCATGGACATGATTGCAATGGGGGATCCTCCTAATTTGAATGCACTAAGGAGGTGTGCGCTCTTAAAAGTTTTCGTATTACAAACATGCGTGCACAAATGCACCTCCTCCAAATGCTCGTGGGATATTCGGATGCCGATCATGGCATGTTTAATCTCCAAGGAGAGATGGTTGATATCACGATTGATGATATATACTTCATAACCAAACTATCTTGACGAGGTGAGGTGGTGAACCTAAAAGGGACATTTAGAGGAGTTGGTGCTCTATCCATTCAAGATTACATCAACACTTACTGCGTAGCTAGCACTGAAAAAAGTGGGAGCCAAGTGCGTCAAATTGCAAGTTTCCCATTAAAAGTGATATTGAGTACAATAAACAGGATCGGGGGAAGTGCAGCACAATATTTGGCCTCACAGAACTACATGCAAATAGGAGTAGAATGTATGCGCAACGTTATCTTCAACTGGTGCTCAGGATTACTGGTGAAAATGAAGCACCAACTTACAGAATGCAAGACGGGGAAGAAAAAGAACTTTGGGTACGGTAGTATACTATGCATGTTTTACTTTGAGAGAGTCGCCTCTCCTTGTCTGGGGATGGCCCTACCATATTTGAATCCCCACGATCCATTGATGAATCAGTGGGGAGACATCTTCCTACCAAGTTTGTCATAATCTGACGAGGATTAGCTGGGGTGGTAGAACCACCAAGTACCGGCACTAGATCCAGTTTCCTTATGTGAGCATGGATTTCTGAGGTGATACCGAGCTCATGCTGCCTCCAGGAAAATCCTGGGAAGAGATAGGTACCAAAATGTGTGTGTGTGTGTTTTTTATATGTTTTTCGTATATATAATTTTTATGATGAGTTTGAGTACTAACAATATATAACTTATGCAGATGTGAGGCCAACGAGACCTACTAGGCATCCTAGGGTATACACACGACCGACCAAGCCAGGTGGCGCAGATACTATGCTTAGGAGCATTGAGGGGAAGATGATTCAGTTGACTCACGATATTCCGACATACAAGATAGAGCGAATGCCGCTAGAGATGTAAAAACATGTAGTAGGAGTGACCCCAGCATGGATTCGGTTACTTAGAAAAGTATCCAGGCTAGTCATTTGTTATAGAGAGGTCATAGTAGAGCTAGCTGAGGCTCCTCCCTCTCCATAGGGAGAGTGACATATTATTTTTGAGGCTGTTATGCCCATTTTGTATATTATGACATTGTGACACATAGTGACTCAAACTCATATTATTTTTGAACCTGATATATATATACAGTACCGGTTTATTAACATGTTTTGTCTTATGTGTGTGAATGGTTAATGTTATTGTGTATGGTACAAATGCCAATCAAGTATGTAATTTGCATATGCATCATCTAATTTATTGTAATTCCTTGATATATATTGATATGAAATATAATTAAAATATCGCTCAAGTAATATAACTCACAAAGAATGACGTATCTAAGTAGGATCTCTAACACAATACTCACCCACTAACTGAAGCACAACTAACTTCAAATCAAGTCTTACCTCTAAAAATGAAATACCATGGCGAATAGGATCTCGAAGAAGTTCAATGACTGCACTATACTCATCTATATTGTTCGTCGTAGGGCCCAAACAAGCACCTCCCGAGGAAACAAGTTGGATTGCGGGGGAATAGATTACCTAAGCAGGTGAATCCAAGTTACAAGTGTGACGACTTGTGCCATCAATGAATCCTAGAAAACACTCGGTTGTCATTTGAAAACACAATCCAGAAGACACATAAGCAAAAATAAAAGAACTAACTCTACAAAAATGTACAACTATAGTACAAGAAAAAGCATATAGGCCTAGGCGTAATACTTCTTCAAGCAGAGCTCATTTCTAGGCTCAGGCAACTTAAAACCATCATAATCCATCAACTCGTATGAACCTTTTCTTAAAAATTTAGAAACGATATAGGGCCCGAGCCACATAGATTTGAAATTTCCTACCCCCAAGGGATCCTTGTCTTGATCATAAACCAAAACAAGGTCTCCTTCAGAGGAAAAACTAGGTTTGACAGACTTGTCATATTGGTGTTTAACTCAATTCTTGTGAGCTTCATTTACAGTAAGCACATCATCACGTTGTTCACCCAAATGTTCTAAGTGAATCAACCGTTCTTCCAAATTAGAAGTTTCGGGTAATAATTGAATAGCCAACTTCAAAGATGGAATCTCCCATTCAATCGGTGTAATGACCTCCAGTCCGTGAACTAGTTGGAATGGAGAAAAACTAGTAGTAGTCTTGATATTGGAACGATATGCCCAAAGACCTAGATACAACATGATGTGCCAATTTGATCGATTGGTATTAAATTTCCGTTGAAGAATAGTTTTCAAAGTTTTATTGACTACTTCAACTTGTCCATTATCCTGCGGATAAAATGGAGACGAATGATCTTGTCGAAAACCTAGCATGGTGGTCAAATTAGTCATCATGTAGTTCTGGAAATGTCATCCATGATCAGTGACAATCTCCCTAAGTATGTCGAACCTGACAATGATATGATTGAAGACAAAATATGATGTATTTTCTCCATTTTCTTTCACAGTAGGCATTGCCTCAGCCCACTTCGTAAAGTAATCGACTACAACGATGATATGTTGATTTCCTCCAGCAAAAACTAGATTACAAGTCATATAATCAATCCCCCATTTTGTGAAGGGACCTGCTGTGATAACAGGGTGATGAGGCGTCGGATGTGCTCGCATTTTCTTTGTGAAAAAATGACATGGACGATAGTGTTTCACAAATTTCATACAATCTTTAAAGAATGTGGGATGAAAATATCCAGCACGCAGTATCTTCTGAGTTGTTTCCAACCCAGAAAGATGACCCCCACAGGCTCCACTGTGAAGATCATTCAATACTGACTTGGCTTCATCCAACGTCAAACAACGACGTAATATCAAATCTACCCCCCGTCTGTATAACGTATCAGAAATAATGAGGTAGTTCTTGGCATGATGCCTAAGCTTTCATCGTTATTCCCTAGATAAAGTTGGTGGACACTTCAAAGTCTGGAGATATATTAAAATGTCTCCATACCATGGATCATAGGCACAAATGAAGAAGATATGTTCATCAAGAAATGACAGATATTCTTCATGGTGTGTTACATCACTAGGAAACTCAGCAATAAGTTCCATGAACACCAAAGACTTCTTTGACTTAGAATATTGGAAGGTAAGACCAAATTCTTGCAAGATGAAAATCCATTTGTTAAATTTTCCCCCAATTATTCATCAGGTTAATACACATTGAAAAGGATTGACCTCCACAATGACTATGGTATTTTGTAATAGGATATACTGACGTAGCCTTTGAACGACATACACAACATCTAATTCCAACTTCTCAATGTGAGAATACTTGAGTTCAGAAGTTACAAGTGTTAGGATATTCCTATAATCCATCCTAGTCCTACCAACATTTTCATTATTTGCATTTTCAGTCTTGCATGCATTTCTACATGCAGCATGCATTCTGCATGCATGCATGCAATTGCATGCATCCCAGTCATCAGTCCCAACACCTAGCCCTCAGTTAGCTAGCCCCGGGAGCTTCTCACTGATCAGTTTTATCCCTCCTAGTGCTTAGTGCTCCCTTCATGCAGTTGCATTCATCTCATGCGCCCTCTCTCACCTACCACTCAATTGCACTACAATTATCTTTAGTTCTTTCCTTGATTTAAGGAAAGACTGGCTCTCAACTGACTGTATCACTCTGATGGACCTCTAGTGAGACTAAACTTCCCATTCTGACTCTAGTTAGCTCCTCATGCGCCCTCCACTGAGTCTCCTTCATTTAGTTAGTGCCTCCATGTGCCAGTTACACCTACCACACTCAGTTAGACTCAGTTTGATTGATGATTGATAGTTACTTTTGCATTGATGACTCCACTGATGATGATGAAGACTTCTAGTTGTGCTTTGATGACACTCTAGTGATCTTTTGATCTCTCCATGAAGGCTAATTCGAATTGCCACCTTGGCATTCGAATCCTCATGCATTGTACTATTTATTTCTCCATATTGTGATTAATGAATTAGTGTGTGTGATGTTATTCTTCCTCTATCTGAGTTCTACTGTATGATAATTATGTTGCTCCTTTACACTGCATTGACCACTCTTATTCTATTTTCCTAAATTCTTTCATTGTGAGGTATACATCATCTCTTAGATCTGCTGTGAGGATTTTCACAACAAGTGCGTGAGAAAGGTAATAAATGACATGCTCTTGGAGTTTTTCATCTCCGTGAACCAATACTATGCCAATGGTAGTGATAGATGCGTCCAGATAAAGAATAAAATCTTGAGTATAATCCAGCAGTCTTAACAAGGGGGCTGACAAGAGTGCCTTTTTCAAAGCATCAAACAAGTTTTGTGCAGTCTCATCCCATCAAAAATGGGTATCATGTTTAAGAAGTCACATGAAACCTTTAGTAATCTTATCATAATTGAGAATAGAACATCTAAGAAAGTTTGACATGCCTTGTAAACTCTGAAGTTGTCGGATAGTATGAGGAGGAGGCAATTTTACAATAGCCTCAACTTTCAAAGGATCGACCATAATCCCATGATTAGACACAATGAAACCAATTAAACGTCCAGACTCAATGCAAAATACACATTTGTTAGGATTTAACTGAATCTTGTAGTATCTGCATCGTTCAAACACAAGCCGTAAGTGTGCAGGATGACTTCTTCTCTTCCAAGATCGCGCAGGTATATCATCCAAATAAGGTTCAACTACATGTTTGATATCATGTAAATTGAAGTTCATGGCTCGCTGGAAAGTAGCCCCAACATTATTCAATCCGAATGGAATTTTCCTATAGGAAAAAGTACCCCAGGGACATATAAAATCCGTTTTATGCTGGTCTTCAGGTTTGATCAAAATTTGATTATATCTTGAAAACCATCCATGAAATAAAACATTTCATGCCCTACACACGCATCAATAATTTGATCAATAAACGGTGTGGGATAGTTGTATTTTGGACAATCTTTGTTGAGATCCCTAAAATCTATGCATATGCGTATGCTACCCTGCTTTTTATCAATCGGAATTGGATTGGACACCCATTCCATCATGTCGATAGGATATATGAAGCCGACATTGAGGAGCTTTTCAACCTCAGCCTTAATGGCTGTAGCCTTCCTAGGATTGACTGCACGAAGCTTTTGCTAAACTAGGTTCACATTAGGGTATTCATAATAACGTGTTCAACAATGGAAGGGGCAATTCTTGGCATCTGCTCATATGACCAGGAAAAAACATCGCGGAATTCTTTAAATAAGTTGGTATACAAACTAATCTCTTGTGGAGAACAATTCGAGCCAATAAAAATATTTTCCACGACATTAGGTTTAATGAAAATATTAATTGGGATAGTTGTTGAAATATTTTCCATATTACCTTCAGCGACAATATCCTATTTCGTCAAAGGGTTAATGGACCAGTCAACATTTCCACCAGGTCTCATTAAAAACTCTCCATTCTCGACTTTGTTCAGATCTGGAAGGAAATAAGATCTATGATGCATATGTTCCCAAGGATGATCTAGACCTACCATGGCTTCCATAATAGCCTCATCTGATGGAAAAACAGTCTCTAAACAATCGAATGAATGGGTGGAGTCAATTGCCCATGTAGGTGCATAATCGATATCTGACTCCATAGAGATCAAAGGAGTTGAGATATGATCTATCGCAGCATTTTTCGATGCTTGATAAGTCACTTCTACGATAGATAGGGGCACGATTGGTTCATCTAGAGTAGGAAGGATCCCAGGATCATTTTTTTGAGAAACAATGAAGATATCCTTGGATAACACATTAGCGTTACTCGTGGAACCAATATAATTCATAAGAGAAGGTAAATCAAAGGTGCCCATCAAGGATGAGTACATACCTACCCCTAAACTCTCACTGGGAAGACGAGATTCATCAATCAAAGGGATATTAGAATCTGAAGGAGTTGTATTGTTTTTTTGGGCATAAGCTAATTGATCAATGGTGACAATCTTGCCATCATGGGGGAAAATAAGCACTCGAAAAATGGACGAAGGAATAGCTTGCATTGCATACGTCCAACTTCTTCCCAACAACAAATTGTAGTCGAGATCAACATCTACAAATTCTACCTCTACTGACACTACTTTACCTGCAAGTTGGATCTCAAATGAGGGTAAGATTCCATGCGGATGGGAGGACCTCCCATCGAAATAAGTAAGTAATGTAGTTGATGGGACTAACTCCGGAGAGCCTAGGGCTTTCCAACAAGAGATAGACATTACGTACATTGACACACCTTCATCTACTACTATTCCTCCAATGGTTTTAACACCATGGACTACTTCGATTTGGAAGGCCACATGGTAGGGAAACCAGGGTTTGACATTTGACATATCAAATCTAGCTAGCATACTTGAAGAATCCATACTGCCTATTGCTTTTAGAAGTGCATTCCACTGCGATGGAAAATTTTGCAAAACTTCTAGAGAAGACATAGCACACGATGTTTGGGCTAGGTCCTCTACAACTGAGTAGTTTGGAGCAGCCCATGCATTAGGGTTGTGTGTTTCCCGTTTGTAGACACATTTTGGTATCTTCGGCATAGGCTCTGTAGGTCTCTCTATATGAAGAGGAATAGATGACTCAGGGATCTCTTTGTCTTTTTGCTGCGTATCCGAGGTATAATTTCGGACTCTCGTTTGCAAAAAAGCATGTGGGTTAATAATATTAATATAATATTGATCATCCTATGTGGTACAAGGATTTCCCCTAGTATTAGAGCTGCCAGAAGATGAACCTTGTCCTTTGGGAAAAGGATCCTTCAGAACAATGGGTTTCTTCTCACTTAACAACTTCTTGGATTCATCTATGAGAGGACATTGATGAGTGAGGTGATTGTCCTTACAAATTTTTCAAGGAAACTTCATCTTCTTCTTTTCTCTCTTGCCCTCCTCGGCATTTTCAGTGGTCTTGGGATTTTGTTGGTTTCCATCCCATTTATTCCCCTTTTTCTTATTGTTGGGTTGTTGAGGACCCTTTTGATTTGACTACACATTCTGTACAGTTTCAGTTTGTTTCGGGGAGGATGCAACAATAGTTTCTTCTGCATTGGAATAATATATAGAGAGTGCATGAACTTGTTTCTGCAAATATTCTAACACAGATGAGTTAGTTGAACCCACAATTCCATCAACATGTGGTCCAGGTTTTGGCTTTCCAAGATCAATGTTTGACCTAGGTGTTAGGAACCCATGTCAACCCTTCTATTTACTTTGTTAGTATATTGTTGTTGGATGCATATGCTTTGTAAGTCGTCCCATAGTATTTGTTGATCCATAGTTTGTCTTATTGTTGTTGGACATATATGCTTTGTAAGTCATCCCGTAGTAATTGTCGATCCATATTTTGTATTGGCCCATGGTTTGTATTGACACATGGTATTGACCCATGGTATTGGCGCCTAGACTTAGTATATAAGTTTGTGTTGAGACCAACGAAGGTACCGTGAAGTTATTTGTATTGAGCTTGCTCAAAGGAGGTTGCCCCCTCGAAGTGGCCTGCGATCAATATAAAAGTGATTCTGAGTTTTTTTATTTATGCTATCTCATGTATTCTCATTAATTAATTGTTGCAGGTTCTTCACATCTGGTATCAGAGCACTTTATTGGGCTCGTTGGGTGGAATTTCTGCCAATTTTTTTTTTCGCATCTATTGCAAGTTCGGATCTGGGAATAATCCCTATCCGCTTAACTATGGGAAGTACTTGGGCATAAGCCCTACAAATCATTGTGAGGAGTACCACAGGAACCCCAAGGTAGCTGGCCCATTGAGAGGACCTACCAATGAAAAGGGCAATGACCCCTACCTGATTGACTAGTTCCCACCCGTGAGGTAAACCAATAGATGTCGTTTGTGGAAAAGCAGTTATCAGTTTTACCTGAGCCATGGAGTGAGGGGTACTTCCCCAATACGCAAGCCATCAGATAGCATTGGTGGCCAAGTGAAACCCCTGAACTGTTAGGAAGCCGAGCATACCTGGGGTCCATATCTATTTTCAATTGAACTGTTGCCGATCACTTCTGCGTCGTTTCAAATCCATTCCAAGCCATTTCAGATCTATTTTGAAAGTCGTTTCAGATCTATTCTGAAATCCATTTAAGATCCAATCATTTTTGATCCATTCAGCGTTGTTTCAGATCCATTAGTTGCCGATCCCCTCTGCACTGTTGCAGATCCATCTCTGAAAAAAAAGTATAAAATTCCACTTTTTCGCCATATCTCCCTTGTTTTAACTCCATTTCCCTTTAAACTTTCCGGACACCCCTGCAATCCCATTCTCCATATTTCATTCCTGAGGACCCTATCCCAAATTCTACTTCCCAAAGCCATAAATCTCACATTTGTCTATTTTTAGGGTTTGCCATAACTTCTTCAATTTTCACCCACTCGCCTCCAAATTTTTCCACCGTGTTCATTCCCTATTTCTGCTTCTTTGTCCCTCTTTGACAAATTTTCTCATTCTTTCACCCCGCTTCTGAAATCCCCATTTTTTGCTTCCCTATCCATCAGAAAGTGTCTAAAACCTAGTAAAACCCCAATTATCCATCCAAGTTTTTCCCAAATAAAAATTTCCCTTTACTAAATAAGATTTTGTTTGTGTTTTTCTATCCATTCCCCCCCCCCCCCCCAAAAAAAAAAAACTCCTATTATGGTTGTCACCGATGTAGGAGAAAACACCATGGAGGAAGCACTTGCAACCATCCAAACCAAAATCCAAGATTTGGATGAAAAATTTCTCAGCCTCCATCTTCAGCATTCAACCATGAACAATAACCGATAGCAAGAATCTTCTGCAGCCAATGGGTTCTCTTCTTCCAGCAATTTCGGTGGTCTGAAGCTTGAATTTCCTCGCTTCAATGGTACTGATCCGATTGGATGGATCTATCGTGCAGAACAGTATTTCAGTCTGCATAATACTTTTGATGTCCAAAAAGTTCCACTTGCATCCTTTCATTTGGAACAGGAATCCCTTCAATGGTACCATTGGTACATCCAGGCTCATGCCAAGCCAAAATGGATAGATTTTTTCCAACTCCTTTTACAACGATTTGGTCCTAGTGCTTTTGATGACTTCACCGGAGCACTCACTAAACTTTGTCAAAGTGGCACAGTGAGAGAGTATCAAATAGAATTTGAGAAACGAGCCAATCACATAGAAGTATTGTCTGATGAATTCTACAAGAGTTGTTTTATGAGTGGTCTTAAGGATGAAATCCGATCAGAGGTTAAAATGTTCTGTCCCAACACAATGATGGAAGTCCTAGGGTTGGCTAAGTTGGCAGAAGACAAGATTGCATCCCAACAGTGCTCCAAACCCACTTGTGTTCCCTTCTGACATATGGGTTCTCAACGACCTCCCATCCTGCCAGCTCCTTGACCAACTCCTATCAAGCATTTGTCTAAAACAAAGATGCAGGCACGCAGAGAAAAAGGGCTTTGTTATAATCGTGATGAGAAATTCACTCAGGGACATAGATGAGTTCAACAAAAGCTCTATCTCTTGGATATGGATTCTCCGCCTGCCTCTAAAATTGGTGAAGAAGCTCCAGATATAATGGATGATCAGGTCGACATTCAGGAGCCGCCTATTGACCCCCCATCTCAGGATGAACAACCATAGATTTCTCTCCATGCTTTGATTATGGTAGCACTCATAACTTCATTGACCCTTGGATTGCCAAACATGCTAATTGTTTTGTCCATCCTTGCTCCAACTTTGAAGTCATGGTTTCCAATGGGGGCACCTTATCATGCAAGGGGAAGTGTCACAATGTGCGTATCTCTTTGGAAGATTATAACCTGCGCTCTGACATGTTTTCCTTGTCCCTAGGCGGATGTGATGTCGTTTTGGGCGTTCAATGGTTATGCACACTTGGCCCCATCTTATGGGATTTTGCTGAACTTTGGATGCAGTTTTCAGTCAATGGGAAACAACACAAATTTAAGGGCTTACAACAAGGGTCTCTCCGCCTCATCAATTCACCTTGCCTGGAAAAGATCCTTAAGAAGAATTCACACGGTGTCATTGCTCAACTCCATTCCATTTAGATGCACCCATCAATGGTCTCCTCTACATCCTTGGATAGATCTATAGGTGTCCTTGCTGAACCAGTGGGCTTGTCGCCTTCAAGAGACCTTTCCGGTAAGAATTTATCCGGATCTACATATCAGCCGGAAATGCTGGCTATTTTGCATGCAGTACAGAAGTGGCGGCCATACCTATTAGGGAATTATTTCTGCATCAAGACTGATCTCCAAAGTCTGGAAAATTTCTTGGAACAATGGGTCTCCTCCATAGCACACTTGAAATGGGTTATCCAACTCATGGGTTATTCCTATGCGATCACTTACAAGAAGGGTCAGGACAATATGGTGGCAAATGCTCCTTCTCGCACATTTGATGACCCAGTTTCTCTTACAGCTATTTCTCTGCTTGTTCCAAACGGGTTGCAATCTATTCAACAGGGCTATCTCTTCTATGAACTCCATGCTTCTTCCTCAGCAGGGAACTCTGGGTTCCTCAAAATGTATGACCAGGAACAATGTAACTTCTTTTGGCAGGGATTGAAATTGACAATTCAACAGATGGTGGATGATTGTGATACTTTCCAGGTCAACAAGGGTGAAACAACACTCCTTTCGGGACTCCTCGAACCCTTGCACATCCCTAGATAGATTTGGACAACTATTTCTATGGATTTCCTAGAAGTGCTCCAGTGGTACAATACCACATCTAGAAGGACACCATATGAAACAGTCTATGGACAGGAACCACCAATTCTTCTTCCATACACCCTCAGCAGCTCCCCAATTCAGGCAATTGACTCGGTTCTTTGAAACTGCGATCAGATTCTTCTCATTCTGCAAGAAAACCTTCACATGGAAATAATTTGACTGAAACAACAAGCCAATCAACACCATTCTGAGCACACTTTTCATGTAGCTGATAGGGTTCTTCTTCGTCTACATCCTTCTAAGCAACCCTCCCTGAAACTCAAAAGGCATTAGTGGCCCGGAATGCAACCCGGGGATGCTACAGGGGAACCACTCCTTCAGATTTTGCATCAATTTCCACATCTAAAGCTTTGAGGACAAAGATTTTTCTAAGGGAGAAGGGATGTTAGGAACCCATGTCAACCCTTCTATTTACTTTGTTAGTATATTGTTGTTGGACGCATATGCTTTGTAAGTTGTCCTGTAGTATTTGTTGATCCATAGTTTGTCTTATTGTTGTTGGATGCATATGCTTTGTAAGTCGTCCCATAGTAATTGTCGATCCATATTTTGTATTGACACATGGTATTGACCCATGGTATTGGTGCCTATACTAAGTATATAAGTTTTTGTTGAGACCAATGAAGGTACCATGAATTTATTTGTATTGAGCTTGCTCAAAGGAGGTTTCCCCCTCGAAGTGGCCTGCGATCAATATAAAAGTGATTTTGAGTTTTGTTATTTCTGTTATCTCGTGTATTCTCATTAATTAATTGTTGCAGGTTCTTCACATTGGGTGCATCAGGTATGATTTTATAAAGGATCCCAGATTGAGTGTAAAACAAGTCAAGCTATTGGGTCCTTAGAATGAATTCTTCCTCAAAAGTAATCCCACAAGTTGACACATATTTAGAGACGTAAGGTAACAGTGATTTCAAGAACCACTCCAATAGGAATTCCAGGGAATCTCAACCTTAATGTGCCATTTACGCCTTCTCCACTCTTGAATATGATCAATAAATGAGTGGCCTTGTTCTATCTGAAATTAGAGAGAAGATCCATACCGGCATTAATATACCAGACGGGAAGTTAGAAATGGTTCAAGAAGACTGTCTCCAAATCACAAAAAATGTTATAAGTTGCAGCCGGTAACTCGATATACCATTTGGCTGCAACACTAGTCAAGGTCCTTTGAAAGAGCCTCAAACGAATCAAGTCGTCATTTAGCGAGTTCAAGGAGCACCACAGATGAAATATCGTGACATGGTCCCCTGGGTCTTTACTAGTATTGTCTTCAAACTTTGGAATGTACGGAGGAATTTTTGTTGGGACCAAAGGCCAAGTAGGATTATGTCGCACAGGGTCATTCATCAATTTTGAAATATCTGGCAAGTTCAAATTTTCCAGTAAAGGTAAATGAGGCCTAAATGATGGCATTTGGTTTTGTGGAATCTGGTAAGGAGAACTTCCAAAGCCATAACTCCCATAAGGTTGATTGGGGTTTCCCCTAGCCATCGGTTTTGGCGAAAAAGTATTTTGAAAATTGGTCCAACCATAAGATAGGGGATTACTTCGTTGAGTCCCAATCCATTGTGGTTGTGTGTAAGTACTTCCAAACAGAGTATAAGTGTTGCTACCTCCTCCACCAAAAAGTGAAAAAGGATCACTCCCTATAGGCACATTCGAGGTTTGAACATTTGCAGAATTCATTAAATCTTGTAAAGGGATTGAAAGTCTGTGTTGGTACAATGGAAGGGGTAGGCATTGAGCCCAAAAATTGTGTAGAAGGAGCAATATGTCCTCCATGCCAAGGAAAACCTTGATTAAAAGGACCTAAGTTGGAATTGACCTGAAACTGTTGAATAAAAGGAGCTAAGCTGGGATTGACCTGAAACTGTTGAATAAAAGGAGAGGATGTAAATAGAATCGTAGGTATTCCTGAAAAATGAATATTAGATGAGCGATTGGTGGATCCAAAAGGATTATATGTCAGTGTGAACTGAGTATTAGATGTTCCTGATGGTTCAACATTGAAGCTGAAAGAAATACTCATAGCAGAATAAATCTGCAATGATCTTAGTACTGGGTAGTAACATGTGGAGGAGACAAACCCCCAATCCTAATAGCTAATGTGGAAGTCTGTGGATCTCCCGACACATCTCCTAAGTTATCCATATTAGGTCCAGGTGTGAATCTATATACACTTAATTCAAGTACAGTCACGTAAAGAAACAACTCGTTCTAACAAAGGATCGTTCGGTCCAGTTAATGGAGGATTGAAGTGTCTCGCGAAATATTCAGTTGGAAAATATTCAATCTCAAAGATTTGTGAGACTGTTTTAGTTTGTGAAATGAGTTGGGGTTCTATAGGGTTTTAGTTGTACTAGTGAGTTCAAAAGAACCAAGAGAATCATTTCTACGTCGTTGAGGTGGTGGTGGAGGCTCTGCTATGAGTGGAGGAAGGTTTTCCAACCTTCTTGACCTACAAAGGGGTTGGTCCTCCACACTTGCAACAAAAAAATTCTAAGTGCTAAACCTAGGGGGCCTCTAGAAAAACAATAAGAATAGAGCACACCACTACAAAAATTTCCTAAAGTGATCCAGACCAAGCAAACAAATAATCTCTAAAAGGAAATTCTGGGATGATTAGGGCCCATAACAAACTAGTAGAGTAATGAAAGACAGTTACCCAGGGTCCACAATACAAAGTCTTCATGTGCAAGTGTTTGAATCACCAACCGCCCTCTCAAATAACTGCAAGGGATTTCCTCCCACGTCTGTCCAAGGTACAATGGAAATATCCTTCCACCATCACCTGTGAATAATCCTAGTGGTCAAGATAATAAGGCTACCATCAATGCAAAAAAAGTCTGGGGGGATAGTCATAGGTCAAACTAACACGCATGGGCAGGGTAACTAAGCCCGAAATCCAAGAGAAAACAAGGTACTAATGGATCCTCGTACACGTATTAGATCTGGTAGATGCTCGATTGAAAAGTGGGGTGTTATCCCCAACTAGTCAACCTCACATGACCTTGTGCTTAAGTATGGTTTTAGTGGAGCTTCCCGGCACACCTTTTACAAGAGTGGATTTACCTAAAGATATTCTTACTACGATTTTGATTTTAAAATGATCTTGGATAGTTTAAAGTGTTCTAATCCAAGATCCTAGCCTAAGCTAGTTCGTTTGTGTACCCTAAAAATAAAAGTTACTAATAGTTTTTAATTTAAAATATTCTTTAAGGGCTTTACTTACTCAAAAGAAGTGATTTGTGTGAAAAGGTGGTTACAACTTGAAACAAAAATAAATAAAGTATATAAACTACAAATTTATTTTTACAATTTCATTTTCATTTATCTTTCAAAAAATAAATACTTGGAAAGTAAACCTAAAAGCTAATAAATATTTTTGTTTTTAACTTTTTGAAGCAATAGCATATACAACTAAAACTAGAAAAAGAAAAATGCCTTTCCTTAACTAAAGTATTTGGTTGTTAAAATTTCCTCTTTAACAAAAGAAATGGAAAATAAATAGAACAAGACAAAGACATTAAATGATGCAAGTAAATATGACTACATGCAGACCTATCAAACTTAGAAAATAAACCCTCACAAGACTTTCGAAGATAACAAAACCACAAAGTTCTTCCAACAAGCAAGAAGTAACTAGGTTTTGGAAAAGAGACACTAAATCAAAATGACCTAACTGAAAAACATACAATCAAAGAAGATATTAGACTTTCTACAAATCAGTAATAAAAAAGAAAAGATTAAAGTGTCAACCAAACAAAGATGGATTTGAAAGGACCTAGGTGAGTCAAACAAGCAAACCAAAGAAAACTAAGAAATAAATCTCCAAAAGTTCTAAAATATCAATATAAACTCTCAGACAAGTATAAAAAGTCAAAATACTGGCAGAGAAAGCTTTCAACCACCAAGGACAAACCAAAAACTGAAACCTTAACCCTAAAGTAAAAAAACCTCATGATAAACCTGAGATTGTCTGTAAACAAAGCTCGCGAGTACCCGCGGGTCTACAAGTAAACAAATCGTAGGTGCAGGGAAAAAGTCGCAACTGTAAGTATGGAAAAGTCGCGACTATTCCTTGACAGAAATAAAAAATGAAAGAAAACTCTAAAAAGGTCAAGTTTGAGTGACCAAGAAAGGTAGAGTAAGCCTATAAACTCTATAATAGATTAACAGAAACAAAAAGACTGAAGAAAATCAACTTAAAAAACTCCTAGAGCAACAACAATAACTCCCTAGTGCAGTCACCAATTCTGTTGTGCGGTAAAAACTATGACTGAGAATTATAGAGATCATCAACGTACATCTTAACTAGTTACAAAGATAGGAAAGCATAAAGATACAACAAGCAAACATTATTTTAAATGTAAAGAACTAAGATATGAAATTGGAATTAGATACCTAAATGACTGGCGGTTGATCCAAGCTTCCAAACTTTAGACTCCTGCTCCGCCGCTTGAGAGAGATTACAGGCAATAACACATGCCTTTCTCAAATCTTATGACCCAAATAAGAATGAAATGTTTTATATGAAACTCATGTATAACAAACAAGAAAGATTCAAAACATACATTCATTAACATAGACACATATATGGGAAGGGAACTTTTCGTATTATAGCATTAAAGGTAATCAGCCAAACCTACACTGCAACTGGCACCGTTGAAACCTAGCCCTAGGTTCCTGCTCCTCCTCCTTCAGTAGAATTTTCTCCAACATTTCTTTAGCATAAAATTTGTTCTTCCTTCTCAAAGCCCTCCCCTTGTATTTATAGAAAGGATGGGAGGATAGAATCGAAAGGGAAATTTGTTGGGGAGGTTAGGGTAGTTAGAATAACTGCCCTTAACTAATCCCTAATCATATTTAAATATTTTTATCATGATTTAGAGATACCTGCGACTGTCACTCTTAGAAACCAACGAATGACTTGCGAGTATTATATCCAACAACGCGAGAATATAACTTCTAGGATGATACCCGCGGGTTGGATATATGGAATGTTGCGAGTAACTCACGAGATGGTTGAAGGTAAAGTCGTGGTTATGTCCTAGAATTTGTCACAAATAATAGTTTTGTTTAGGATAACATTGCAAAGTCTAAGGCCAAAGCATCTATGATCAAATAGGCTCTTCCATCCATAATGTCCTTTTGTGTGACCGACAAGGCAATGTAGTCATGGACAGAGAAGTGCCATTTTAGCTGATAACACATATGTCCTAGACTACACATCAAAACTATAACTTTCTCTTGTTTTTTCATTACTATGATGCATCTTTCCTTTGTCCACGACCACTGTGCATCTCTAGAGACTGCAAGTCAAAGATCATACTTCTTGATCATGTAATTGAACCAATATTGAAGCACTAACAAAATTAAAAAATTTAAAATATGAATAAATTACTTATAACAAACAATCATTGAATCCATCCAAGGTATATATGTCTTTGGTGTCCTCCTCCTTGCTAAAAATCCTCTTTGTAATGGTGCTCTACAAATAAAATATCCTATGTCAATTAGATCAACAATTATCAACATGTATGCATGAGAAAGTACTAACCAATTTTGTAATTGATGAACATCTCACCGAAAACATATGCTCTGGTATAGGAGACTAGGTTTATTCTATAGTGAGTGGAGCCATAGGTTGAACATGAACCTCGATCACATGCAGTATTGGACAATAATGAGGCTACATTCATCAAATGCTAAAATAGTTAGACATCATGCATGTGCATACACAATACGAATGAAATGTACGTGCAAAATTATTCAAGTAGATACCTTTGCGTGAATTATTCCCATTTTACATGCAACATTAACAACAACATCAACAACCTCGCTAAGCTCTGGCATGTATGACTCTCCAGCTTGATGCTATTAACATGCGAAAAAAACATTAAGGAAAACAAGTTGTGGAGTGAATTTAAATCTAACCAACAACTGTCACTGAAGGCTATGCACATTATCGTGGAATCCACTCTTTTTATGGAAGAGGGCCATCTGGTGTAGACAAAACCCTTCCCTACATTTGGACTGCGGGGAGAGCCAAACCAAAGTGGTGGTGGAGTGATTTTTGTTGATTCCTATAGTCACAGAGTGTTGTTATAGTTAGACATGGAAGTGAATGGATGAAATAAGATGTATTGAAAAACTAACATGTTGCAATACTTACCTCTACATGGGACATATCTCTCCCATGAGAGGGACTGCTAGTAGAAAATTCTTGCCCCTCTGCAGAGCCAGATAACACTTGGAAGTTTAAAAATTATAAATATTAGCAATCTATAAAGGATTACACTAATAAAAAAATAATTTGAACAAGATTAAGTCATTAACCATGTACTTACATTCCTAAAAAACTCATAGAATCCTCCTAGAGGGAATTCGCTTAAATCAATGTCTCCCACATCTTGTTGAGAAAGTGGTTCCTGCAACGTCAAAAATTGTAAATATTAGACCATCTAACAAATTAATGAACTAACATTTATTAACTAAATGACATGTATTAACAAAATGACATGTTGAAAATATGACCTCAGTGTTGGTTGTTTCCACCTTAGATACGAAAACACCAGGGACACTACCACCCCTTGTAGAAGCATCAAGCTCATGCAAGATTAAAAATTGTATATATTATCAATATTTTAATATGTGTACAATATGGAAAAAAATAATTTGAACGGAATTAGTGTTTTAACAATATACATCTAGTGATCCCTGATTGGTTGATAAATGCACCACTCAATTGAATTATGTGACTACCAATGTCTGGAATGACATTTGTCCCAAATACTCTAAAAATGAAAGTATATGCTCTTTGGTGATTTTTAAATTCTTCACATCATTATAACTCAATCCATCAGCATATTCTTGTGGTTTTCTTTCTCAATATGATGTTATGATGTACAACACATCATTCGAGTGGTTGATAGTGTCTACAATAGCATCTAATGATGTTTCCAAGGAGAGGCAGAGTTCATCTCCACCCCTCCAAGCCGCTCCAATATCTCTCAATATATCTACATTTTGATCCATAATAGCCACTACAATCATAAATACAAAAAAATATCATTAGAAAAATACACATGGTATAATGACATCTCTAAGAAATGAAAAATGTAAAACTAGTGTACGACAAATAGCAACATGAATTATTTATAACTTAAAATTTCAAATTGAACAAATTTTACATTAAAGAATAAACATTTAATATTTTTCCATCCTAAATTTATGTCGTATCTGTGTATTAATTTCATTTTCCAGATACATACATTAAATGTCCTATGTGTATATGTTGATTGGGAAGCTTCTCTACCTTATTTTTAGGCTTGGATTATGAAGTTTCATAAAAAATATAGGGTGTTGACAAATGCCCTTAGAGGACTAACTCTGAGAGGTCAGATAGAGGCAAGGGATAAATCCTAGAGGAGGGGGCACATGGTGCTATTGATGAATAAAATCCCAATATAGGCAAGGATTTTGATATATGTAACTATTTGTTGTGGCGAGAAGTTTTTTGGACTCTATAGGCCATTTAGCATCTTTGTTTATATGCAATTTGGGGAATATATGGATTCCACTTGATTTTATTTTAGTTTTATGCACTATTTCTATATATACATGAGAAACTTTGCATATTTGTGTATAATGGTTTGGGATCTAGAATTCAACATAATTAACAGTTTTCAAGCTTTTAGGATTGCAATGTTTCCACTAGATTCTATCATGTACGATAGCATGGGATTGGCATGTAATCAAACACATCAACCTCCCTATGTATCTTGATGTTGGTAGATCCTATTGTTGAACTCCTATGTCCTTACCTTAACCAAAATGCATCCTTCACTCAAGTGAAAACATTTATTAAGCATGGGAAGCTTCTCTACCCTATTTTAACACTTCGATTAGGAAGTTTCATCAAAACTATAAGGTGTTGAATAATGTCCTTGGAGGACCAAATTTGATATTCCGGGTAGACACAATTCCTAGAGCCTAGATCCATGGTGCTATTGATGAATAAAATCCCAATATTGGAAAGGATTTTGATATGTTATTATTTGTTGTGACATGAAGTTTTTTGGACTCTATAGGCCATTTAGCGTAGATTTGTTTATGTATCTTGGGGAAGATATGAATTCTACTTGAATTTTTTTTTAGTTGTATGCAACCTTGCTATATACATGAGAAAATTTGCATATTTGTAAATATTGGTTTGGATTCATAAGGATTCTCATGAATATATATGCATCTAGTGAAATTGATTTGATTTTTATGAGTAAATTGGGGTTTTAATTTCCTTTGGGCATACAAATGACTGGAGTTATGGTTTAAATTTCTTTTAGCACATACAAATTAAAATATTTATGGTTTCAATTCATTTTAGGGCATAAAAGTTACTGAAAATAGAGAAATTAGAAGGATGGAATTTGATGTAAATACTTGAGATTGAGGATATTGATGCCAAAGGTAGAAGATCCAAGATCTAGTCACTCAAAATCCATTCACCAATAGTCGTTCTATTGTCCGAAACTATTTCCATGTCGTTGGTGTGGAGAAAATGATGGGTGTGGCCCGTTTTGGGGCATAAAACATGTTTTATAAAAGACGTACGCGTTTAATAATACATAACGCATATGCATTTTATAACTAAATAACATGTACTTGTTTTGTTTAACTATCCTACCTAGCTTTCACCGTGGCAAGCTTGGGACTAGGTTTGGCAGGGTCGGGATTGCTTGGGATCAATTATCTTTTATAGAACTTGAATGAGTTTCTTGAATCTACCATTGCATCTAAAAGGTCCCTCAACTTTGTGCACTCACCCTTTTATTTTTTTCTCAAACTGACGAATTCAAATGGTTGAAAAGTCCTGTGTTTGAAGCTCCTTTCATTTGTAGTGATAGGTATATTGTTTTTTGTTTATATTGCTTGCATTAGTGTAGTTGTTATTGGAAAGTTTATTTTCAATCAAAAGGAAAACTAAAAAGTTGAACCATTTCAAAATTTTCACTTGGTTTGTGTGAATTGCATTTGCACTTAAAAAATTCAGTCTGCATTTGCATCAAAAAATTATTTGAAAATGAAAATTTCATTGTCTTGATGAAAAAGTGCTTCATTTTTCAGTAAAAGAATGTGAATGTTTGCTTGAGTATACGAATATATTTAGTTGCACTAGTTTTCTTCGTTTAGAAATTTCTTGAAATTGTATTTTTGTAGAAGCAAGAAGTAAGTGAAAAAGACTAGGAGGTTTTATTTTAATAGAAACACACCTAATAGTCTAGGGATTAGGGCCTTGGAGATAGGTGTTGTGAGCAAACTCCTCCAAGACCGTAGAAGATTAGAAACTAGGAACCATTAAAGAGAGCTAAAACCCATTAATAATGTGAATTACTTGTCGAGAATGCACCTCTCAAACATATGTCAAGCAATAGGTAAAGCTAGTTCAAGTGGACATATTGTCCCTTGGTGCTTGTATTAGTAGGTTTATGCATGTCTGGAGGTTGTTGAGGTGTGGCAAGTCCTCAGGGTGACACCGCTACTCACTAACAACTTCGGATCTAGGACTTGTGTCCTACGTTCCCTTCCCATTTGTAGAATCCATTTCCATCAACCATCCGACCCAACTACCTAACGCGAAGTGGTAATAGTAGTTTCCTTTCCTAGGTTCCTCATAGGTAGTAGCATGGAGATTATTTTGTGATGCCTAATATAGAAATAGAATCTCTGTCCTAGCTCCTTGGGAGGGTATTTGTTGAAGGAAAGTGCTTGCACCCCTGGTGATTGGTATGTCAAAGATTAGGGTAATTGTTTCTCGATATTTTTGGTTCGAATTGGGTCCTAATCATCCGATTATGATCTATAGAAGACCCCTAATTGTGGTTCTTCACTGAATAATATTTTGTTAATTTTAAACATCCAATTTCTTGTCATTGGAAGAGTAATTCTTCTTCTCCAAATATTTTCAGGAACTTTCTAGTGTGTTTTGTTTGTTTTATTTCTTTTTTAGAATTCCTCCTTTTTGTCTTCTGCAAGCCACCATGGTCGATAAACCTTTGCGTGGATCTAGAAGGATTCAAAGACACCTTCCTGACCGAATAGAGTTCTCTACTCCAAGGCGAACATTGTATTATAATAATCGACCCCCTAAGTGGGTAGAGGAAGAAAATCAAGAATTAGAAATAGAACAAGTAGAAGAAGAAAACAATTTAAGTTCTAGTGACTCTGAGAGTCTATCCATAGAAGGACACATTAGTGACACAAAGGGTAGCAAGGTGCTCTACAACACAATATGGGGGAGATGTTGTAATTCACAACGTTGTGCAACATTATGAAACATGTTGTTCCCGTTAAAAAAATGCAAATGATGTCCACTTAAACAAAAAAAATTATATTAATTTCATCTTAAAATTAGATATATCAAGCACGAGATCAAATATTTTCAGGTGTAGTTTTTATATTTTTCTATGTAAATTTTTTCTATAATTTTTTTTATTTAAATCAAATATTTTGAGGGATATCATATTTTTTTTATATTGCTTGCATTAGTGTAGTTGTTCATTGACAAGTTCATTTTCATTCAAAAGGAAAATTAAAAAGTTCGATCATTTCAAAATTTGCATTTCGCTTGTGTAAATTACATTTGCATTTAAAAAATTGAGTTTGCATTTGCATCAAAAGGACATTTGAAAATGAAAAGTTCATTGTCTTGGTGATTTAGTGCTTCATTTTTCAATAAAAAAGTGTGAACGTGTGATTTCCATATACAAATATCTTTAGTTGCACTAGTTTTCTTCTTTTAAAATTTTATTGAAATTGTATTTTTTAACAAGCAAGAAGTAATTGGAAAAGACTAGGAGGTTTGTTTTTAATAAAAAATCACCTAATAGGATAGGGCTTAGGACCTTGGAGAAAGGTGTTGTGTGTAAAATCCTCCAAGGACATATAGATTGGAAACTAGGAACTATTAAAGAGAGCTAATACACATTAGTAACATGAAGTACTTGTCGGGAAAGAACCTCTCAAATAGGAATCAAGCAGTAGGTAAAGCTAGTCCAAGTGGGGATATTTTCTCCTGGTGCTTGGAATAGCATGGTTATGTGCGACTAGGGGTTGTTTAGGCATAGCAAGTCCTCAGGGTGACACCACTACTCAATAATAGATTCAGGTATAGGATTTGTGTCCTACGTTCCCTTCCTGTTTGTAGAACCCCTTTCCATTGGAAATCCCTCCCGAATACCTAGTGTGAAGTCGTAACCCTAGTTTCCTTTGCTAGGCTCCTCATAGATCATTGCAAGCGGCACTTGAGATAGACATAGAATATCTGTCCTAGCTCATTGGGAGGGTATTTTTTTAAGGCAAGTGCTTGCACCCCGAGTGATTTGTATGTCAAAAATTAGGGTAACTGTCTCTCAATCTTTGTTGGTTGAACTTGGTCCCTAATCATCCCAAGCTAATATCCAAAATACCCATAATTGCATCTCTTCATTGAAGAGTATTTGCTTCTAAACAATTAGGTGATTGTTATTGGAAGAGTAATTCTACTTGTGCAAATATGTTTAGGAATTTTATAGTGTGGGTTGTTTGTTTGATTTATTTTTTATACTTACTCCTTTGTGTCTTATGTGATCCACCTTGACCCATCAACCTTTGCATATATCCAGAAGGACCCAATGACACCCTACTGAATAGAGAGAGTTCCTCGTGCCAAGGTGAATATTGGATTATAATAATCCACCCCCTCAGGGGGTAGAGGAATAAAATCAAGAATCATAAACAAAACAAGTAGAAGAAGAAAATAGTATGATCTCTAGTGACACTGAGAGTCTATCCATATAAGAACACATTAGTGACACTAAGGGTCAGTTGAATAAATCCCCTATATTTTTTTCTCCTCAACCTAAGGAAAGATTAGGTACCACTTTAAAGAGGATCTCTCATATCCATAAGGAAAGTTGAATAAACCACAAAGTCCTAGTTTTAGCTGAGAATCTGGTTTTCATATTCCTAGGAACAACAATCCATTGTCTCAATGGTTTAATATGGAGAATATTGGAGAAATATCTAGTACACGGGAGGTAACTCCCCCAGTTATTTCTAATCTTGTAGGAGGATTAAGTGTAAATATTTCATTCACAGTGGGATTGGGATGATCCCCACCATCCTCTATGATTCTCACAACACTTCCTCAGTTCTACAAAGTTCAAATCCTTTTTCTTTTGGAATGACATTTCCATGTTTTTAGTCAATACCTGCCACCATCCCTCCTGAATCAAATTTTACCACTACCTTGGGTAGTGTTCCATTATTTCCTTTCCATAATTTCCCACCCTATAGTGGAAAAATGTTGATGCCCAACCCATCCACCATAACTGGATCGTTTGTTGTCTCTAGACTACCCCAGATGAGATTTTGTTTCCAATTGTTTCGAGGTACGATTAATAGCAATCCATTTGGGTCAAAAATACTGAAAGGTAACATATTTGGACTAAGGGGGCACTAGTACTATAATTCCATGGGGTAAGAATACTCTGCAAGAAAACATTCCCTTTTCTAGAGTAGGACGCACAAATATGGTTAACCCTGCAACGTTTAGTATCTTACAAGGCAACCGACCTTTAGGAGAAATAGCAGGAATATATGGAGGATATTTTCCTTCATTTGTAAAAACCCAAATCAATAAAAAAATTTGGAGCAAGTAATCAACTTTTCATGAATCCTGGATCTCCTTATATCCAGGACAGTCTTTTTCCAATGCGAACCGATAGGAAGCTAATGCTCCCAAAACTTGGAATTCTATGGCTCAGACAAAGTTGTTATTTTTGGATACTTTGATTTTCCAAATATTTCAAAACTAACAAATGATTAGGTTTTACATGACACTGTATGGCCACCTCTCCTGACTAATTCCCTTCAAACATTCCTAAGTTTCAAGGGAATCCTAAGGAAGATATGACAAATCACGTGATGACTTTTCATCCATGGTTCTCTTTGAACTCTTTGATGGATGATTCCATCTGATTGTGTCTCTTATATAATACTTTAAGTGGGATAACATCGAAGTGGTATACTAAATTTCCACGATCATCTTTCTAGACCTTTAAATCGGTTGCAATGACGTTTTTGAATCACTTTCAGTTACCAGTTTTCTATGAGACTAGCATGAAACTATTGACATACTTTTGTAAAGATAAATATACTCATATCTTTGACCAAATCCATGAGTGCTATAGGATACATAGTTTCATTAAGGCATAGATCCTTGAAAAATTCATAATTGATTGGTTCATCAAGTGGTTACAACCTTTTATATAAAAGGATGTGGTTCTTTTAAGGGTTCAAACACAAGAGCAAGCTATTATCAAATCCCAACAATAGGATTTGGTTTATTCCAATCCATAATTTTGTACAAACATTTTCCTACTCCACCTAGAGTAGAAGTTGATCCAACCAAATGGACCCCTGTACCTCATGTTCATGTCATGATCGATGCAGTTAAAAATAACTCAGTTATTAAGGGTAAGAACCTTACTAGTCAAAATTCATTGGAAACTAGTCAAAACAACACACACAATACCCAACCCAACCCTCCTTCAGATGTTCTATCAGTACAAACAACCAATTCTAACGGAAAACAACAGCTCAGAGGGAGGAAAAGAAAAAACAAGAAAATTGGGAACAAAGGGCATAATAATGCAAACAATAATAATAGAAACAATGCTAGTGGGGATAAAAGGGAAAAAGGTAAATTAAAGTTCCCTTGTCATTTATTCAATGAGGACCACTTAACCTACAAATTCCCTAAGAAAGAGATGAATCAGAGATTGTTAACACGATAGGAAGGCAAGGTTCAACTTGTTGTATTGACTAATCTATTTCTGTAGCAACAACAAAAGATGATTGTTGAAGCTCACCAAAACCCTATACATCCGCAAGAGGGAAATTAGGGTGCCTCCTCACAAAGGGGAAACATAATTAAAAAGTGAAGTTTTTATGAGTCAACAAGATGGAAATCTCCAGACTAGAAATAAAAATTACGAAACAACTACGTTTGGGTCCAAAGGAAAGTAAACTCAGAAATCTAAAGTAGCTTATCTATTACACATTGAGAATCCAGGAAATGATACTATGCCCAGAATTCTAAAGGGTGTTATGAAGAAGGCCTTGTACAATCCTAACACATGTGTCGATTAAAATAATAGCATAGTAGAAGACCTGGCACAAACTCCTTGTGCAATGTCCACTCTCGAAGTCCTCCAGAGTTTCTCAAATCAATAGAAGACCTTCCTCTACGCTTTAGGATCTATAGATCTAGCAGATAGTTGGGTAATAGATTTTGATTTTGAAAATTAGAAGCCTCCCTTACCCCATAATGTGGATTTCCAAATTTAAGCTTCATCCATAAATTCCAATATACATCATATGGTTGTTGATGAGGGTACCTCTACATGTGTCATGTCTTTGTCATGTTGGTGTTGAAAAGGTTTTCATTGATATCAATGTGGTAGAACTGATGTCGCAAATATAATGTGGCAATGAGTGGTTGTGACAGTAAGTTGATGAAATATGCTAGTTAAAATATGCCTATCATGCCCACCAGGCCTGGACAAAATTCTGATAGCAACCATAAGCCAATTTTCCGCCATACTAAAGAAAATGCCTGCAGCAGCCAACATTATTCCTGCATAGCCAATTGCCCTCCATCCTAAAGAAAATTCCTGCAATAGCCATCATTATGCCCGCACTAGCTAACAAAAATGTTAGCAGTACTTGGGATTATGCCTGCAATAGGACATAAATAAATGCTTGCACTTGAAAAGAAAAATGCCCATAGATGGAAAAGTAAAATGCCTGCACAGGCCATGGGAAATGCCTACAGGCCATAGGAAATATCCCTGGAAACACGAGGAAATATTCTCACCAACACTTAAGTAAATATCACCTCACTTGGCTTGGAAAAATGCTTACAGTTGGCTTGGAAATATTCTTGCAGGAGAGAAGAAATGCCTATAGGCCTTGAAGAAATTCCCGCAGGCCAGAAGGAGACTTGGGGAAATGCCTACAATCCTTGGAGAAATGCCTCCAGGGCATGAAAATTCCTACAGGTCATGGTAAAATGACTGTAGGATGTGGTGAAATGCACCCAGGACATGGAAAATTCCTGTAAAGTGTGCCCATGAGTCCTATAAAATATTTTTCATGCTAAGTGGACACAAATTACCTGCATAAATATTTCTTTTGATATTATGGGGTTGATTTTTTGCTTTGGAGGGAAAAATAATTATTTTTGATAGCCAAGCAATACAACAAGTAAGTTGTACCTCTTCTAAATAACAAAAGTATAGAACATCTAAAAGTCGGCCCCATATTGGATACATCAATGCATATAAATAAGACATGAAGTGAGACCTCATTGTGGATGTTGTCTAAGATGTTGAAGTGATATGAAATTGTAGCGAAGGTACATGAGTATAAATAGCAGTCAAGTTGAGGAATAATGAAGACAAGTGAGGACAAATTCTAAGGGTGAAAAGACAGCTTTAGAAGACTATTTTTTGGCATACTCCGCAGGTATTCTTTTAAGGAGCATCTTGAACATATTTCTGAGAAAATATTTGCCAAATTTCATATACTATCTTTGGAAAATTCAAAGAGTTGTTCAAGCATGGATTCAAGGGAAATATTGGCACAGGCTTCAAGGTGAATTCGAGCATGTTTTGGGGAATCCTTAAGAGATATTTTAGCACAAAATACAAGGTAGTATTATGAATGATTGGGAACAGATTTAGGAGGATTGGTGTCCTTGTTATTTGAACAGGTTGGTGCATGGTTTTTGAGTTGGTACTCATAAGAGGATGGTGTCCTCATTACAGGTTGGTGCCTGATTGATGATTTGGTGATCATAATAGAGATTGGTGTCCCTATTAGATTGGTGTCTACAAAATATGTGAGTAGGTGCTCACACTATTGGAATATTCATTTATTACAAGAATATTTCAAGTGGTTTTTCTCCCTCTTTGGGTTTCCACTATAAATATGTGGCTTCTATGTGTTGATGATTAACAATATGCTATCGTCATTTATGTGGTGATAGTTTGTGATAGATGTAACTAAGTATTTGAAGAAAAATTGATTAAGAATTGGTCAGTCTTTATTCACCCCCCCTTCTCAGTACTACTAAATACTCCAACAATTTGTATAAGAGAAGGTTCATTCAGGAACAATTTGATATCTGGAAGGTAGATACCTACAACAATTATGGAAAAACATGAATGGAGCATAAGAATGGAATTTTATTTGCAGTCACTTGGACTTGAGATTTGGAAGGTAGTTGAGAATGGTTATAAAGTACCGAAGACTCCACCAACAAATGCATATGAGAAAAATATTTATAAATGCAATGCAAAATCCATAAATGTAATTCTGTGTGGTCTAATGGATTCCTAGTTTACAAAATTCATGCAGTGTAAATCAACAAAAGAGATGTGGGACAAACTATTTTTTTTTATTAATGGGATGACACAGTAAAGAAGACAAAGCTACAAAGTCATAGAGGACAGTTTCATAGCCTTAAGATGAAAATATTGCAGCCTATTTTCTTCATGTAGATGAAATAGTCAACACCCTCAGGGTTCTTGGAGAAGAAGTTCCATAAGAAACAATTGTACAAAAGGTGCTAATAAATTTGTGTATGAAGTTTGATTCCAAAGTACGGGTTCTAGAAGATAGAAAGGATCTAGACAAAGTAACAATGGATGAACTACATTGAATTCTCACAACATATGAAATGAGGATAGAACGGGACAGTCCATCCAAAAAGGAGGCAACTTTCCAAGTTTCCAAGAAGACAAGAAGACAAGAAGGAGAAAGTACAAGTCAAAATCATGCTCCAACCACATTGTTGTTTCAAATGATGAAGAAGAATTCAACTTTGTGAGAAAGTTACAAAAAGGGAACATAAAGGAAAGCTCCATTTTAAATGCTTTGAATGTGGTAGAATAGGTCACTTTTCTTCTAAATGTCCTTATGCAAAGGGTTCAGATAGCGATGAAGAATAAAGTCATAGAAAAGAAAAGAAATATCATAAAAGAAACAAAATAAGACTTTTCAAAAAGAAAAACCTCTATTCAAATGAAGACAATAGCTCATCTAATGAAGATGATGATAGTGACAGTGACTCAGAAAAGGTGCTTTTCTTGGTGTTAGACACATAAGAAGAGACCCTTAAAAACAATGAAGAAGAATTTGAACCAGAAGGAGAAGTGGACCTTGAGGGAGAATTAATTAGTGCTCTAAGTGATCTAAGGAAAAAACAAGAAAGAAAAACATTTTTCTCAAAGAGGACTTAAGGGAGCTCAAAGAAAGCTTTCAAAGTCCTAGCAATAATTATGAAGAAGTTGAGCAGACTATCATAAATCTATAGGTACAATTAGAAGAAGCCAAAATGTTTGAAGAAGCATTGAAAAAAAAAACTGGAATGAAAGGAGAAAGTAAAAGAAAATATGGAAGCTGAAAAAGTTTCTCTAAGAAAGGAACTACAAGAAAGGCCCATTCAACAAAATTTTGACAATAGCACCAAAATATTGAATGAAATTATTAGCAGCCAAAAACCATTCCATGACAAGTTTGAACTAGGATATAGAAAAAATGACATTAATGAAGGTTCAAGTTCCCTGATGATAGGAAATTGTCACGTCCCCACTGAACTCCTTAAGCCCCGAGAGACCCTAATAGATATTTTTTTCCTAAATCCAACTGAGTACACGCACACAGTCAAAATAGCTCGAATCTGCAATCTGCAACTGTGAATCCGCAATCCACAATCCAAAATATGTAATTGCGGATGCGGAAGTGCAAAAATCCACAACCGGAAACTTACCTTTCCGCAATCCGCAACTGCGAATGAGCAAATGCAAAACTACACAACTAGAAACGTACCTTTTTCCAATCCGCAATCCGCAACAGCGGATCCACAATCCACAATTGCGGATGTGAAAGTGCAAAATGTAACTTCGAAACTTTTATGTTTCTGCAATCCACAATCTGCATTGCGGATGCGGGCATGTGGAAACACACCCCTGCAAGGTATCTTTCCACACAATATTCTAAGGGGCATAACTTCCTCATCCTTGGTCCAAATGAGACAAGTTCAGTCCATTGGAAATCTCTTGGAGAGGTCTATCCAATGGTGGAATCCCTGCCCCATCTGAGCACTCATACCATGTTAAATTTCACACTGAAGTTCTGTCCATAACTCCACAAAAAGGGACTTAAACCTTCTTCCTGCCATGGCTTTCCTTCCACTTGACCCACAAAGGGATTATGAAACATTTCCAAGGAATTCCCCTCCTTCCCAAGGATCAGATGTAAGAATACAACTCATTTCCAAGTTAATCAAACAAACCATGACATGTAAAGTGCATAAAGTTAGATCTAACAAATATATCTATCACATGCAAGACTTATAATGCATTAAGCTCATGCAATACAACCATATACATATAAAAATTAATTCATCCCTTTACTCAAGCCTGCACATGACTTCTTGTCAATCAAATTCATATAAACATGCATTCCACAATTCCACAATTGAACATGGGCAATCATTTCATAACAATGAAACACCATCATTTAACATAACAATAAGTACTTATCTTTTAACTTCTAAAGCTGCCAAGCAAATGGCTAAGTGAGAGCAACGTTCCACCCAACCTTAGATCTCTGTCGAGCCTGTACTCTTTCAACTGAGAGATCACCCCCGAGCTGAGTTGTGTATCTACTAAGGAGGGCTATCAGGTTCTCTCGTAATCAAGGTTCCATCCCAATGCTAAGCCCATATGTAGTTGGATTTATCAAGCACTTCAGGGAACCTACCCATGCTAAGCCAACCTACAGTTGGTTTATCAAGCATTCAAGGACATGCTGGTCATGATAAGCCAACTTCCAGTTCGTTTTATCAAGCATACCAACAACAGGGTCATGCCAAGCCAGCCTGCAATTGGGTTTATCAAGCATACCAGGCTAGCTGATTATGCTAAGCCAACCTACAGTGGGTTTATTAGGAATGCCAAGTAATACAATCACGCCAAGCCAGCATATAGTTGGGTTTATCAAGCATATCAGGAAAGCTGATCATGCTAAGCCAATCTGCAGTGGGTTTATCTGGCATACCAAGTAATACAATCATGCCAAGCCAGCATATTGTTGATTTTATCAAGCATACCAGACTAGCTGATCATGCTAAGCCAATCTGCAGTGGGTTTATCACGCGAATAGGGATAGCAAGGAAGACATTTCTAATATAGTGAGCTCAACCACAAAGCTATAGGAATCTCAACACTCATTCGAACTAGCACCCACATTAACTACCACATCCAACACAAGGAAGACCCTCTTCTCTATTGCACAGTCCCTCAAGGCCTCTTCCCTTCCAGTACTATTCTAGGATGGGAATAGAAAGGTCCATTTGCTAGTTCTGTGAGATTACAGCCTTCACTGGGTTTGTCAAGAAACCCAACCTTCTACCACAGCTCAACAAGATTACTCCTTCCATACTTACGGCCAGGGTTCTGTTCCGCAATCTGCTCATTGTGATCCCATCCCAGGTTCTCACGGTTTCTCTGCACTGTTCAAGCTTGCAGTTTCCTCATGGCTTCTTGCCACTCTTTCACTGATAGATTGGGTTTGCATTCATAGTTTTCATGACTAACAATTCTCTGGTATTTTCTATTACACAGGGAAACATGATTATCCTCAGGCTTTCCCCACCCCCTGGTTGGATCTGCATAAGCAGGAATGCATGAGCAATCTCTCCCCTGACAGGTCAATGGATCGTGGAAGACTGAGGGAGTGAATGGGTCATGAATGCATTCCTCGACGAATGATTGAATTCATGAATGTCCTCTCTTCCACCAACAGGAATTCAAATAGGTTCTGCAAGTTCCCAAGCATTGAGTGACTTCCAGTACAATAAACCAGAGCCATTCCCTACCATATGAAATCATAGGAATCCTCCATACTCCATCGACTTCAGTAACAGGGTTCTCAACCACCCTCTGCAACCAAATTAATGTTAGTAGGGAGTTCAAACGGGTTCACCATCATACATGTGGCAACATGGGCACCAATCCCATAACCCCCTCACCTCTCCCTAGTGGATACACATGGTCCCTTCTCATTAGTTTCCTCCTTAGCCATCTTCTTGGTTATTTTATTCATTAATAATAATTACATCATTTACATTTCTTCATGGCTTAACATCCCATGAATAATAAAACTATCAAATACTTTCCTATGCAATAACCTTAAACATCCACTAGTGGGACCTTGGCCTTGAGCTCCACACTAGGGAGAATACACACATTGCATGTACACAGTATTTACATTGAAGCCAAGAAACATTAAGGGGAAAATGTGGTATTAAAACTCCCTCTCCCTTAAAATAACATTGTCCTCAGTGTTCTCAAAACTGAAAAAAAAATGGGAATGCCTCTTTCATGGCATCCTCTAGCTCCCACGTGGCCTCCTCTGGACTAAGGTGCCTCCATTTCACATTTACCTGCCCTATGGCCCAGTTACAGAGCAAGATAACCTTCTTGTCGAGGATGCATGTAGGATCCACCTGGAACTCTCCCTCTGGTTCCACCTGTATCACATGCCAATCAATGATATGATTAGGATCATGTACATATTTCTTAATCAAAGTTGCATGGAAAACATTATGAGCTTTCATGTTAGCAGGTAATGCAATCCTATATGAAACTGGCCCTATCCTATAAAGGACTTCTAATGTCCCACAATATCTTGGTTCCAACTTGGCACAACTTCCCAACTTCATGGAACTCTTCCTTGGTTTCACTCTCAAGTAGACATGAGCCCCAACATGAAATTCCTTATGCATTCTTTTCAGATCTGCATAACTCTTCTGCATGTCTTGTGTTGCTTTCAAATTCTTCTTGATCTTCGTAATCTCTTGCTCCATCTCCTCAATCATCTTAGGTCCAAGAACTACTCTGTTCACTGGGTTGTCCCAACTCACTGGAGTCCTGCATCCTTTGTCATGCAACACTTCAAAAGGACTCATCTTCAATGATGCTTGATGTCCATTGTTGTAAACAAATTCTACTGAGTGTAAACAGTCTTCCCACTTGGATGGATTGTCCATCACATACATCCTTAACATATCTTCAAGGATCTGATTTACTCTCTCATTCTGACCATTCGTTTGAGGATGATAGGATGTGCTAAAATTCAACTGAGTTCCCAACTCCTGGAACAATCCTTTCCAAAAGTTAGATGTGAACTTTGTGTCATGGTCTGAAACTTTTTCCTTGGGAAATCCATGCAATCTGAATATCTCTCTCATGAAGATATTTACAATGTCAATGGCCTTGTGGGTGGACTTGACTGGAATGAAATGATCCACCTTCGATAGCTTGTCCACCACCACCATGATTGCATCATGTCTCTTCACTGTCATTGGCAATCCTGTTATAAAATCCATAGAGATCAATTCCCACTTCCATTATGGGATGGGTAGTGGTTGCAACAATCCTGTTGGATTTTGGTGCTTTGCCTTTACCTTTTAACACTTTTGATATCTAGCAATTTACTCAACTATTTCTTTCTTCATACCATGCCAAAAGTACTTAATCCTCCTAAGTTGTTGTTGTTATAGTCTTCTGATATCCTAGATGTCCTGAGTATGGTCTTTGATGTATCTCATCCATCACCAACTTCTTCAAATCTAAAATGTTTGGAATGTACAGTCTAGTGTTTTGATAAATTCAAACATTGTCCTCACCCAGCTGATATCTTACATGTTTTTCATCTACAATACCCCGCTGCAATTTCTCCTTGATATGAAGGTATACTTCATCACCATCTTGAGCCTCTAAAATTCTTGCCTTCAAGTCTGATTCACACCTACTTATTGCTGCAATATGAAATTTTCTGCTGAGTGCATCAACAACCTTATTCTCCTTACCCTTGACATGCTTAATTTCCAAATCAAACTTGCAAAGAAACTCCATCCACCTGGTTTGCCTAGCATTCATATTTGGCTGGTCAAACAAGTAGTTTTAACTCATATGATCAATCCTGAGCTCAAATCTCCTTCCCAAGAGAGAATGCCTCCATCTCTTGAGAGCATGAACTATGGCAGCTATCTCTAAGTCATGGGTGGCATAGTTCCTTTTATGCTCCTTCAGCTTTCTTGACTCATAATAAATTACAGACCCTTCTTGCAGTATCACTCCACCGAGTCCCTCAATAAAGCATCAATGCATACTACAAAATCCTTACTCGGATCTGCAATTTTCAAAACATGTGCAGTAGTAATTAATTCCTTTAACTGCTGGAAACTCCTTTCACATTTCTCAAACCATGTGAACTTGATTTCCTTCCTTTGCAAGGAAGTAATTGGATGGGATATCTTGGAGAATGCTCCAATGAACCTTCTATAGTAACCAGCAAGGCCCATAAAAGATCTAACATCTGCTACATTCCTTGGAGTAGACCAATCCATGATGGCCTCAATATTCTCTGGATCAACTGCAATACCCTCTACTGATACAATATGACCCAAATACTGCACCTTCTCTTGATAGAAGTTACATTTACTCATCTTAGCATACAGATGGTGCTCCCTAAGGACTTACAATACCGTCCTCAAATGCTCATCATGTTCTTCTTCATTCTTGGAATACACAAGGATGTCATCCAAGAACACAATCACAAACTTATCCAAATATTTGTTGAAGGCACTATTTATGAGACACATAAATGTAGAAGGTGCATTGGTAAGACCAAATGGAACCACTGTAAATTCATAATGACCATACCTAGTCTTGAAGGTTGTCTTATGAATGTCTTATTCTTTTATCCTCACTTGATGGTACCCATAGCTCAAGTCAATCTTGAAAAACACTCTAGCTTCCTTCATTTGGTCAAACAAGTCATCAATCCTTGGCAAGGGATACTTGTTCTTAATTGTCACCTTACTGAGCTTCTTGTAATCAATACACAGCCTCAATGTTCCATCCTTCTTCTTGACAAACAACAGTGGTGCACCCCATGGGGATACACTCAGTCTGATATACTCCTTGCCCATTAATTCCTACAGTTGCATCTTCAATTCTACCAATTCTGGTGTGCTAATTCTATAAGGGGCTTTGGAGATGGGTGTTTCCTCTGGAACAAGATTAACGGAAAATTCAATGTCTCTCTTAGGTGGCAGTCCTGGAACCTCATCCGGAAATACATCCTGAAATTCTTGCAATATCTAGAAGTCTTCTAACCTGGGTCCCTTATCTCCTGCTAAATCTGATATATGCACATCATATAATTGAAAACCCTTTTATAAAACTTCGTCAATTGCAAAGCTGAAATATGCCTTACTGAAACATGCTTTGGAATTCCTTTAACCAACCTTGGTCTCCCTTCATCATCAAGACATTCCAGATCTTTCTCATAATAGTCCACCTTGACTCTATGCCTTTCCAACCAATCCATGCCAATTAAGGCATCATATGATCCCAATGGTAGGACATTTAATTTTGCAAGTGTGAGGAATCCATTCAATTCTATAGGACACTCCTTCACTACTTCACTAACCTTTGTCTTGGTATCGGTGGCTAATTGAACTAGCCAAGCCTTATCATGCTTTACTTTACCAAGAGAACCAATTTCAACTACCTTAGGAGATATATAACTATGAGTAGACCCTGGATCAATCAAAACATAAATAGGTTGCTTAACAATCTTACCTGGAACCTCCACCACTGTTGACTGATGGTTTGCTTGATGATCATCCAGTGTTGCATAAATCCTAGGTGTTGCTCTTTCCATGTCCCCTACTATAGCTTCTCCTTTAATGTTTTGCAAGCTCCCAGGGCTCTTCCTTGCAATCGAAAAATATCTGAGTATGTGGTTTTTACCACAATCCCAACACTGAAGTGGACCCTTTGACATTCTATATGCTGCTACAGCTGGCTTGAATTCCCTTCTTGCTTGCTGGCCTTGTGGAAATCTTCTGGGCTGATTTCTGAATGGTGTTTTGAATTCACCTTTCTTTTGATCAAATCTTCCCTTGGGTTTACCTTTCCACTTTGGTTTCACCTCTACTTTACCTTTACCCTACTCATAGCAATGCTCTGCCATTATAATGGCTTCATCCAAGCTTGGTGGATTCACAAACTTATTCTATCTATGTAACTCTATGGTATACTACCAAGGAAGCATTGGATCTTCACTCTTTCATCCTTGATGTAGTCTACATACCTTAGCAACTACATAAACCTGTGGACATGCTCATCCATTGTGTTTTGTCCTAGTTTGAGTTCATTGAACTCTTTCTTTTTACTATCATAATACCTAGCTGATAGGTACTTCTACTGGAAGCATCTCTAGAACCTGTACCAACTAATTCTTCTTTCACTAATCCCTTTCACTTGCATGAGGTGATCCCACCAAATAGAAGCTCTTCCAGTAAGGCTATAAATAGCAACCTTACCCTTTTCATTCTTTGAATACTTATGCATTCTGAAGTAATTCTTGATTCCAATAATCCATGCCTCTGCTTCTTGACCTTCCTTCCTTTCACCATCGAAAGAAGGAGGCCTTTCCTTCCTAAATTCACCCTGCGAAATACCATTGTGCTTCTTTCTACCTCTACTCTTGCTGGAGGTGCATCTTGGGCTCCCCTAAGAACCCTCAGAATCATCTGATCTACTAGAAGAAAACTTAGGAGAGGGCATCCCATGCCTTCTGCTCACAGAACCTCTTCTAGGGCTTGGAGTTCTTCTCTTTGAACGACCCCTAGAATGACTTTCTTCATTTCTCTCCTCTTGGCCTTCGTGGCTTGGGTTAGAACCACCATTTTTTCTTTGTTGTATGTCTGTAAGACTCTGCAAAATGGCCACGTTGAGATGTTGTTGTTCCTCTTGTGCTTTCATCATCCACTCGTTAAATCTTACCATGTTCAAAGCCAAGTTTGGGGATATTAATTGCTCCCTTCTTCCATTAGACTCGACCTTTGTATGTGCTTCTTGCACATTCCTACCCAACATCTCATCTTCTACTTCAAACGGATCCTGCGCATCATTTAGAGTGACCATTATTACGTCTTTCTGTGCATTTTCATGTGATACGATTCATCTCACAGCTGCTGCTATCACTCTGTATATCAAATCCATCTATTAGACATCACAAGCATGCAACTAAACTCTATTATACCCATTCAAACTTGGAACTATTCATTTGAATCAATTAATCAAATAAGTTCATCAAAACCATGCCATGGGCCCATCTCTGGACCAAAATTCACGCACGGTATGGCCCAACCATCTCCTAGTGTTGCAACTGAAGCTCTGATACCACTCTGTCACGTCCCCACTAACCCCCTTAGGCCCCGGGAGACCCTGATACATTTTTTTTCCCAAATCTGACTGAGTACACACACACAGTCGAAATAGATAGGATATGCAATCCACAATCCACAATCCACAATTGTGGATACGGAAGTGCAAAAATCCACAACCGGAAACTTACCTTTCTGCAATCCGCAATCTACAACTGCGGATGCAGAAGTGCAAAACTACACAACTAGAAACTTACCTTTATGCAATCCGCAATCTGCAACGGCGGATCCACAATCCGCAACTGTAGATGCGGAAGTTCAAAACCTAACTTTGAAACTCTTATGTTTCCGCAATCCGCAATCCGCATTGCGGATGCGGGCATGCAAAAACACACCCCTGCAAGGTATCTTTCCACACAATCTTCTGAGGAGCATAACTTCCTCATCCTTGGTCCAAATGAGACAAGGTCAGTACCGTTGGAAGATCTTGGAGAGATCTATCGAATGGTGGAATCCATGCCCCATATGAGCACTCCTACCATGTTAAATTGCCCACTGAATTTTCATCCATAAATCCATAAAAAGGGACTTAAACCTTCTTCCTTCCATGGATTTCCTTCCACCTAACCCAATAGAGGGGTTTTGAAACATTTCCAGGGCATTCCCCTCCTTCCCAAGGATCAGATGTAAGCATACAACTCATTTCCAAGTTAATCAAACATATCATGACATGTAAAGTGCATAAAGTTATATCTAACAAATATATCTATCACATGCAAGGTTTAGAATGCATTAAACTCATGCAATACAACCATATACATATACCAATAAATTCATCCCTTTACTCAGACATGCACATGAATTCTTTTCAATCAAATTCTTATAAACATGCATTCCAAAATTCCACAATTGAACATCGGCAATCATTTCATAACAATGAAACACCATCATTTAACATAACAAGAAGTACTTATCTTTTAACTTCTGAAGCTTCCAAGCAACTGGCTAAGTGAGAGCAATGTTCTGCCCAACCTTAGATCTCTGTTCAGCCTGGACTCTTTCTACGAGAGATCACCCTCTAGTTGGGTTGTGTATCCACTAAGGAGGGCTATCAGGTTCTCTCACAATCAAGGTTCCATCCCAATGCTAAGCCAATTTGTAGTTGTGTTTATCAAGCATTCCAGGGAACCTACCCATGCTAATCCAACCTACAGTGGGTTTATCAAGTATTCAGGGACATACTATTCATGCTAAGCCAAATTCCAGTTGGGTTTATCAAGCATACCAACAACAGGGTCATGCCAAGCTAGCCTGCAGTTGGGTTTATCAAGCATACCCAGCTAGCTGATCATGCTAATCCAAACTACAGTGGATTTATCAGGCATACCAAGCAATACAATCACGCCAAGCCAGCATACAATTGGGTTTATCAAGCATATCAAGCAAGTTTATCATGCTAAGCCAATCTGCAGTGGGTTTATTATGCATACCAAGCAATAGAATAATGCCAAGCCAAAGTACATTTGGGTTTATCAATCATATCAGACCAGATGATCATGCTAATCCAATCTGCAGTGGGTTTATCAGGAGAACAGGGATAGGAAGGAAGACATTGCTAAGCCAGTTAGCTCAACCATAGATCTATGGGCATCTCAACACTCATTCGACCTGGAACCCACATTACCTACCAAATCCAATAGAAGGAAGACCCTCTTCTCTGCTGCATAGTCCCTCAAGGCCTCTTCCCTTCCATTGTTATTCCAAGATGGGCATAGGAAGGTCCAGTCACTAGTTCTATGAGATTACAGCCTTCACTTGGTTTATAAAGAAACCCAACCTTCTACCACAATTCAACAAGTTGACTCCTTTCATACTTGTGTTCAGGGTTCTGTTCCGCAATCTGCTCATTGCGATCCCATCCTAGGTTCTCACGGTTTCTCTGCACTATTCAAGCGTGTAGTTTCCTCACGGGTTCTTGCCACTCTTTCATTGGAGGACTGGGTTCACACACATAGTTTTCATGACTAAAAATTATGTGGTATTTTCTATTACACAGGGAAACATGATTATCCTTAGGCTTTCCCCAGCCCCCGGTTGGCTTTGTGTAAGCAGGAATGTATGAGCAAGCTCTCCCCTGAGGGATCGATGGATCGTGGTGGTATGAGGGGTTGAATGGTTCATGAATGCATTCCTCAACAAATGAGTGAATGTGTGAATGTCCTCTCTTCCACCAATAAGTAGTCAAACAGGTTCTGCAAGTTCCCAAGTGTTGAGTGCCTTCCAGGACAAGAAACCAAAGCTATGCCCTGCCATACGAAATCACAGGCATGCTCCATACTCCATCAGCTTCAGCAACAGGGTCCTCAACCACCCTCTGCAACCAAATTAATGTCAACAAGGAGTTCAAACGGGTTCACAATCGGACATGTGGCAACATGGGCACCAATCCCATAACCCCCTTACCTCTCCCTAGTGGATACACATGGTCCCTTCTCATTAGTTTCCTCCTTAGCCAACTTCTTGGTTATTTTATTAATTAATAATAATTACATCATTTACATTTCTTCATAGCTTAACAACCCATTAATAATCAAACTATCAAATACTTTCCTATGCAATAACCTTAAACATCCACTAGTGGGGCCTTGGCCTTGAGCTCCACACTAGGGTGAATACACACACTGCATGTACACAGTATTTACATTGAAGCCAATAAACATTAGGGAAAAAATGGGGTATTACAGGAATGAAGCAAAACAAAGAAGCTATGCAAATATTCTCAAGGGTCCCATCAAAATGGAATACTACAAACCCCAAAAGGAGGACTTTCAACAACCAATGATGAAAATGATTCAAGAAGAAGAGCACATTTAACAATGGCATGACTTCAAGAGGACTACATCACAAATAAGATCTCCCACACTTAGGTATCAAAATATTTTTCTTGGCATGTGTTATTCTTGCAACAATTTTGGACATAAGGTTGTAGATTGTAGAGCTTATACAAGAGATGAAAATACAAGGAACATAACCAGTTATAAAAAACCTCAAAAAATACTATGAGAGAAATTATCCTAGAAAATATCATAAAGTTTTTGACATAAATCATAATTCTGTTGGTTCTCTAGGTTATGAAACCAAGTGCTACAAATGCAATAATTTTGGACACATCACCAAAATTTGTAGAAGAAAATAATGTTTCATTCACAAAAGGAAAAAAAGCAAGTTCTTAATAGCCATGTAGAAGAACAACAAATAATTTGGAAAAACAAACAGGATCAATTACATGTTAATGAATGTGGATTTTCCGTACAAGCTCAAAATAAAAAGGATCAATGACACAGTGACATTGGTTTATCAAAGCATATGACAGGAGATAAAAACATATTTGTAACACTGAAGAAAGAGAAGGAAGGATTTGTTTCCTTCATGAATGATAACTCAACCAAAGTTATAGGAAAAGGTATAGTTAGTCTTGAAAGTAAAGAAGATATGGCATAAAATGTTATTCTTATTGAAAATATGAAACACAATTCACTAAGTGTAAGCCAAATATGTGAATTAGGGCACATCCTTAGTTTCAATTCAAAGGAATGTTAAATAAGGAAAGAAGGAACAAGTAGATTAGTAGCAACAACAACTAGAACTCCAAACAACATATATATACTGAATGAGGTTAGAAAAGAAAAATGTTACATGGGAAAGGAAGATGAAAGTTGGCTATGGAATAGGAGAATGGGTCACATACATTTTGACAATCTTGTCAAAATCAGCAAAAAACAAGATGTAAGAGAAATGCGCAAAGCCATCAAATACCATTTGCAAACATTTCCAGTATGGAAAATAGACAAAAGTTGATTTCAAAACAAATCAATATTCTACAACAAAACCACCAGAACTTGTGCATACTGATTAATGTGGGACAACAACAACAAAAGGATTGGATGATGAACAATAATTCATGTTGCTTATTGATAACTATACAAGGATGAATTACATTTCTTTTCTTAATAAAAAGTTAGAGGCCTTTAAGATTTTTAAAAAACTCAAGGATCTGGTTGAAAATGAAACCGACTTAAAGATCAAGTTCTTGAGATAGGATAATGGATGGTATTTTAACTCAAATAACTTTAATGAATTCTATGAAGAGCATGTAATAAAAAGACAATTCTGAGCAGTGAGGACACCTTAGAAAAATGGAGTTGTTGAAAGGGAAAACAAAATTGTGCATTAAGAGATGGTTGGTGTTGAGTGGATAAATTATAAATTCACCTTATTCATTAATTAATATGCTTATTTATACATTGTCCAAATGTCTCTTGGTATTCGGATTCCAAGAGACCCATTGGAGTCCCTATGAATCCTCATCTTCCCTTGATTGAACTGAACACAATATTTACAATTTGGATGAAATCATAATCCCATAGGATTATATTTCCAACAATTAGAACCATGTTAAATGAATCGAAGTTAAGGGACATATTCTGGGTTCAATAAGTACACACAGTTGTACATATTATGAATAAAGCATTTCTCAAGAGTAACCATGAAAATACCCCTTATGAACTATGGAAAGGAAGACCAACAAATGTCAATAACTTTAGAGTGTTTGGAAGAAAATGTTTCATAAAAGGGAGGGTATTATGAATAAAGAATTTCTCAAGAGTAACCGTGACAAGACCCCTTATGAACTATGGAAAGGAATACCAACAAATGTCAATAACTTTAGAGTGTTTGGAAGCAAATGTTTCATAAAAGGGAGGATAAAAATTTGGGTAAATTCAACTCCAAGACTGATGAAGGCATAATTTTTGGATACTCATGCAAAATCAAAGAATACAAATGCTATAATATAAGTCTCAATAAGGTAGTAGAAAGAATCAATGTAAAAATTGATGAAACGAATCTGCTAAAAACCAGGGAAGGAAGTGAAGATTCAAATATATTTGATGAAAAAGAAGAGGAAGAACAACAACAAGTATAATAATAAGAAGAAAAACAACAAGAGAGGTAGCCAAAAGTGGAACAAGAATAAAAATATGAAGAAGATGACAAATAGGATAAATAAACAACTTCCAAACATTGGTATTATCGAAATCACCCACCAAAAAAAATCATTGGCGATAGAAGTGTAGGAATAGAAACCAAATAAAGAAGAAAAACACATATAACTGAACAAGGAAATATCTCATCATTGTCTATAGTAGAACCAAGTAAATATGAGGAGACTAGGACTGATGAGCATTGGATCAAATCCATGGAAGAATAACTAAATCAAATTGAGAAAAATGAGACATGGGAACTTGTCCCAAGACTCAAAAACAAAAATGTGATCGGCACTAAATGGGTCTTTAGAAAAAAACTAAATGAAAATGGACAAGTAATCAGGAATAATGAAGACTGGTGTGCAATGGGTGGCAGGTGCGGAAGAGATCATCTTTGATCTAGGTGGGAAAATTGTTAACTCATTTGCTTGGGGAATAGGAATCAAAACCAATAACGAAGTTGAGTGGCTTTCCCTATTACTTGTATTTGAACTCATCTCGACTTTGAAAATTCCAAGGTTGATGGTATTTGGAGACTCCAGGAAGGTAATTCAAAAGATGAGGCAAGGTTATGAAGTTGGATCTTCAAGATGTTGTGGAATATATGAACGAATAATGCTTATCAACAAGCCACACTCTCTTACTTTTTACCACCTCAGGAGGGAAAATAATGGTGACACTAACAAACTTGCCAACCTAGGGGCGATGAATAAACATGGAATTGTGGTTCTTTTTTAAATGCATCCCCTAACCCCTACTATCATTCCTTTGCAAGGTCGAAATTATTCGAAAGGTGGAAATTTTGTTAGGAATTTGAAGCCTTCCCCTTTCCCATCCTTGTGGGGGGCATGTGGAGCTATGCATGAGGGGCTCGACTGTTGTTATCGGACAATCCACTCGAGCGGACGCAAAGAAACACGATACCCTTTAAAATGGATACCCCTTGCAGGATATTTTATGGTAGCTTGTTGGAAGTCTTCTCATCTCTAGTCCTTCGCACACTTAGCATTTATGCTGCATCGAAAGAATAAGTGAGAAGAATGAAAATACATGAGAGGAGGCAATTTCATGCACAACCCAGGGAAGATTCAAAGCATTCTCAGGGTTTAGATTGGGGAAATCGATATTTGGTTCTCCTGTATAGCTCTGTCATCGAGGATTCCCCTTGTATCCAATATTTTAGCTTACAGTCATTTGCCTTGCTTACATTAGCATAAGACATGGAGGGTTGGGCAGACGGTTTACATGTATTTTAAAGGAAGCATGGAGGATTTCAGGAGGAATCTTAGGAATATCTATGAAGCATATTGCAGGGGTATTCATGAGACAGTAGCTGTCTCAGAAGAAACATGATACATCTCGAACCAGTTGACTTGTTTTGATTCAAGAATGGAGGATTTGCAAGGGAACCCGAAAGAGTTAATGGGAACTATGGATATCATCCAAGATGAAATATTAAAAATGGCTAGAATGAAACAATGCAGTCGCTTCCAGGAATCACTTGGAGAGGGGGTCCACCCTATAGATGAAGCTTCGATTCAGCAACATGTCTATGACTTCTCATGAAATAATGAATAAGTGAGTGTTTCCTTTTGCAAAATCCTCAAATGTTTTTTTGTGTAATTTTGTTTAACCAGTATTTAAGGGTTTATCCCTCCAACAATATGGCCAATTCCAAAAGAACTATCTGGAAATTTTGTGACTTTAATGTTGTCCCTGCTATATTTATTCCGAATCGGGTAGTTTTAGATCTTAGACTGGTTTTTCTTATGTACATGGATGGTTATGCACAACCTTTTTTATACAAATATCTGTTTAAGTTTCTATTAAAAAAAAGTAAGACTGGTGTGCAAAGGGTATGCTCAGGTTGAAAGAATAGGTTTTGAAGAAACGTTTTCTCATGTAGTTAGAATAAAAGCAATTAGAACGTTCTTATCTTATGCATTCTCCAAAAATATCAAAGAATATCAAATGGATGTAAAATCAGTCTTTCTAAATGGAGAATTAGAAGAAGAATTTTACATAGAATATCTAGAAGGGTTCCTACTATCAAAAAGTAAAGACTATGTCTACAAATTGAAGAAAACATTGTAAGGATTAAAGCAAGCTCCTAGAGCTTGGTACTCAAGACTAGACAAGTATTTGTAGCAACAAGGATTCAGGAAGGGAAGTGAAAACAATAACCTCTACATAAAATTTGAACATGGAAGCATGATTATCATTGAAGTGTATGTTTATGCCATCATCTTTGGAAGTGATGATGATAGATCAAGTCAAAAAATTTCCAAGGAAATGCAAAAGGAATTCGAAATGTATATTCTTGGAGATTTGAATTTCTTCCTAGGACTCCATATTTCTCAATTAAAAGAAGGTATTTTCATTTCCCAAACCAAGTATATAAAATAAATGTTGAATAATTTCAAAATGGAGGACTGCAAACCTTTAAGTAATCGTATGATTAGTAGATACAAGTTGAGTAAAGAGGATTAAGCTAAAGAAATGGATCAAAGACTCTATAGATGAATGATTGGGAGTCTAATTTATGTGACAACCTCAAGACCATATGTAATGCAAGCAGTTGGACAGGTTGCAAGATTTCATGCTACACCTAAGGAGACTCATGTTCTACCAGTAAAAAGAATCTTTAGGTATCTCAAAGGAACAACAGATTTTGGAATGTGGTATTCAAAAGGAAATGATTTGACTATGATAGAATTTATAGATGCATATTGGGCAAGGAATATTGATGGAAAAAGAAGTACAAGTGGAGAAACATTTTATTTTGGAAACTACTTAGTGTCCTAATTGAGCAAGAGGCAATCTTCAGTGTCTCTATCCACAGTAGAGGCAGAATATATTGCAACATCAACATGTGGTACTTAAGTTCTATGAATGAAGTAGACCTTAAGAGAAATCTAGGTAGAATACAGTGAGCTTATTCCTATATTCTATTACAACACTAGTGGTATAAACATTTCTAAAAATCCAGTGATGCGTTCCAAGAATAAACATATTTCTATGAAGTATCATTTTCTAAGAGAGCAAGTCATATAAAAGAATATCAAATTGGAATAGATTGAAACTAAGGAACAAATTGCAGACCTTTTCAAAAAACCTCTTGGTAGGGATACTTTTGAGTATCTCATAAAAAAATTGGGGGCGATTCCTTTCCCCAACTAGATGCACAAATAAAAAATTAGTTAAAGGGGGAGAATTGTTGACAGGAAGAGTTGCAAAAAGGTAGGACTTGAGAGGATGAATCGTCATTTACCATTGATTTCAAAGGGAGAGATATAAACAATAAAACAAGTACAAGATAAGAAGCATGAAAATAGGGGGAGTTGGATAAAAATAACTATAGTAAAGATAGTACAATCATAGGGGGAGTAATATTTTTTTACTAAACTGCCATCAATGACAAAGGGGGAGATTATTGAAAAGGTTGTCATTGATGTGAATGTGGTAGAACTGATGTGGAAAATCTAATGTGGTAGTGATTTTATATGAAATTAAGTTGAAGAAACATGCCAGCTAAAATATGCCTATCATGCCCACCAATCATGGACAAAGTGCCCACAACATCCATAATCCAATTTCCCACCACCCTAAATAAAATGCATGTAGCAACCAAGATTATGCACGCACAGCCAATTGTCCACCATACTAAAAAAAATGCCCATAGGAAACAACATTATGACCGCATTGGCTAAGGGATAATGCTTGCAACACTTGTCATTATGCCCATAATAGGCCATAAAGAAATGCCCGCACTTGAAAAGAAAAATGCCTACAACTGGAAAAGGAAAATGCCTGCACAGGACATGGAAAATGACCATATTCCATAGGAAATATGTTTACCAACATAAGGAAAGTTTCCCACCAACACTAAGTAAATGTGCCTGCACTTGGCTTGGCAATATTCCCATAGGCCACCATAAATGGACTTGGGATTTGAAGAAATTCCTGCAGGACTTAGAGAAACGCTAGTAAGCATTGGAGAAATATCTGTAGGACATGAGGATGTCTGTAGGTCATGGTAAAATGCCCGCAAGATGTGGTGAAATGAACACAGGACATGGAAAATTCCTGAAAGTATGCCCACGGGTCCTATAAAATATTTTTCATGCTAAGTGGAGACAAATTACCCACATACAAATTGTTTTTTATATTATGGGGTTGAGTTTTTTGCATTGAAAGGGAAGAAATTATTTTTTATAGTTAAGCAATACAACAAGTAAGTTGACCCTCTTCTAAACAAAAAAGATTAAAACATCTACAATTCAGATCCATATTGGATACATCAATGCATATAAATAAGACATGAAGTGTGCCCTCATTGTTGAGGTTATGTAAGAAGTTGAAGTGATATGAAATTGTAGTGAAGACCTATAAGAGAAGGGATAGTAGTGAAGTTGAGGAAGAATGAAGACAAGTGAGGATAGATTCTAAGGGGGAAAATACAACTTTGGAAAACTAATATTTGGCATAATGTGCACGTATTCTTCTAAGGAGCATATTGAACATATTTTTGAGCAAATATGTGGCAAATTTCAGATTCTATATTTGGAAAATTCAAAGAGTTGTTCAAGCATAGATCCAAGGGAAACCTTAACATGGACTTCAAGGTGAGTTCTAAATTTTTTTGGGGCAGCCTTAAGAACTATTTTAGCACAAAATTCAAGGCAGTATTGTGACTCATTGAGAATAGATTGAGGAGGATTGGTGTCCTCATTCCTTGAACATGTTGGTGCATGATTTATGAGTTGGTGCTCATAAGAGGATTGGTGTCCTCATTACAAGTTGGTGCCTGATTAATGAATCATTGCTCATAATAGGGATTGGTGTTTGCAAAATCTATGAGTAGGTGTTCACACTATTGGATATTGGTGTCTCATACAAATTATTGTAATCTTCATTCATTATAAGAACATGTCAAGTGCTTTTTCTCCCTATTTGGGTTTCCACTATAAATATTTGTCTTATGTGTGTTGATGATTAACAATATGCTATGGTCAATTAAGTGGTGATAGTTTATGATTGATGTAACTAATTATTTGAAGAAAAATTGATAAAGAATTGTCCAGTAAGGATCCACCCCCCTTCTCTGTATTGCTAAATATTCCAATAGTTGGAAGGAAATAGGATCCCATGAGGTAATTCATCTTGTGAACATGTTGAAATATTTCAATGGCCACCTCTTCAAACCTCACGTAATTATCCCAACTCTTCCAGTAGATATAGGGGGAAAGATAGTAAAGGTTGATGTGGAAGTTGTTGATACTCCACTTGACTATAATATGTTTCTAGGAAGGAGTTGGACTCAAGCTATGATGGTGGTAGTCTCGTCAATCTTTCACATCATTAAGTTTCCTCATGAAGGAAATATTTTTACAATTGATCAAGTATCATATTGAAGAAATAAATCCAACCAAAATAATGGAACTAACATCCCCCTAGTAAGCCATTCCATGATGGAATATTGTGAAAAATTCGATGTTGGTATGTATCCTACATTAATGGAAATGTTTAATTTACCTCTTCCTAACTTGCATGTCAATGTAGCTCCAAGACACACAATTTCAACGGTCACCATGACTTCCACACAAAAGGTGTCTCAATTTAAGACCCACTACTTTAATGGCCCATGGAAGTTAAAATAACCTTCAAATGAAGTTGGGTGTATACCGATGACTCTGGTTCTATCTACAACCAAAATTGCTTTTCAAGCCATAAAAAATACAGACCATGATTTCCAATCTATCCAAATGAACATTGATGATCAACATTCCATACCTTTTGAGTGTGAAGCACCATATTTGAAATTAGCTATCGAGCTCTTACCAAAGAGTACCCAATTAGAAGAACACTTGTTATATTTGGATCAATTTGATGAGCATATACGGGATGTTATTATTGCTAACAGATCACACAAGAAACATGTGAAGCTAAGTATGACAAATTTGTCCATCCTCATGTCTTATTTGAAGGAGACATGTTTCTTATCTATAACCATCAACATGACAATCTTGGTCCTGGTAAATTCAATTCCATATGGCTTGAACCTTACATTGTAAAGAGAGTGTTAATTAAGGGAGCCTATCGACTAGAATATTTCGAGGGGAACATTTTAGGGCCTAGAAATAAGCTCTATTTGAAGAGGTATCCTCCCTAGGCCCTTGTGTCTGGGTGGAATCTACTTGTAAGTATTGTATTATAAGTAGCTTAATTTTCTTTTACTTCCTCTTCATAATATTTCAAAAATACAAAAAAGGAAATATTTAAAAAACTTACTAGTACAATGTCATTTCGCAAGATATTGTGAATTAAATAGGAAAAGAAGAATGGAGGCTCTCTTTATTGGTGGTCCACTCAAAAGGTTTATGCCCCTAAACTAACATATAGTGTAGGTCACCCCCATAATAGCATAAATTGCACTAAGATTATGTTGTGGCCACATCCTCCTTACTTTTATATTTCTCGAAAATGAAAAGCAGGCCCTCTTCAAGCTAAATTTTGGCATCTTGAGTGCAACTAGGATTGATCTATGAATAATGACTAAGCCTAATGAAGTCCGACTGTTGGAATGTTTGTTGATGCATTCATGATGATCTTTGTTAATTGTCACTATCAGTCTTGAATAAGTAATTTGAACCATTGAGCATAGTTTCTTTAACTTTTACTCGTAGCTTCATTTGATGCGACTGGTTGAAATGTCAATTTCACGATCATGTACTATGCACCTGATCCTCCTATACGCAATCCATAACCATCATCTCCCAATATTTGCTTGCGACCAAATCTGCCAAACTGCATGGAAACAGTCAAGTTGAGACAAGCCATTCTACCACAATCTATGATGTGAATTAACAGTTTCCCTCTTGAATCAATCACATCTTCAGAAAGGTTGTTTTACTAATAGTCGAAGCATTGCATGAGTAAAGCAATGCACACCACAACCTCATTCAAGTTGCGACCAGCAGTCCCTGTGAACCATAGGATTTATCCTCATAACTCAATCATAAGTGGTTTTTTCTCAAATTAATACTTTGTCTCAACTCAAACTATCTATATACGACATTTATTGCTCACTAGTGGAATTAGAGCCATTTTCGAGAGCAACTCAATCCTTCGACTGCTATTAAGCATGAGGTGCGCCAAGTAATCAATTAGACTAATTTGAGGGTTATAATCTTTTAATAAGTGATATCCAATTACAATCTCCACTAATGGAACAAAATCCTATATAACATATATAGTGAAGAAACTGATGGAATTAATTTTGGGCGAGCTGATTGCAAGCTCGAAGCCCCGAATTTCATTAAAAAAAATATTTTTGCACATGTTTTTGGAGTTCAGTGAAAGTGACAATTTTGTTGGTGAACCAGGCCATCTTGGATGAGCTCCCTGTCACGAATCCAACACAACTTACATAATTCAATTCCAAACCCCAAAATTGCCAAAACACCTCTTATATTTTTTTGCAGTGCTTCAAAAGCTAACTCCTTCCTGAAGAATTTCAGCATGCCATTATGTTTAGACATCGTATGACCATTCGAGTCTTCATCATCTACTACATAATCCTTGTATTTCATAAAATACTCTTAAGCAAGCACCTTGGATCTAAAAATAATAAAAAAACAAAAATTCAATTTAAAAAATAAAAAAACAACAAACAAACATAAACAAAACATAAGCAATTGAACTGAATAAATCCTTATCAACTATCTGACTCATAATTTTCATGACTTTGTGGTTTTGTTCCATTTGAATATTATATGCCTTTTTTTCTATTAAGTGCCCTAACGTGGTTGCACATGTCACAAGTTTCCTCCATGATCCTATATTAAGAACCAACGCATTAAACCTTGACATAGTAAACCAACGCATAAGCTTCTATGTCGGAGGGTTTGGGTGAGTAAAGCTGCAACGGTGGTAGAAACTAGAAACTCGTGATCTGAGGCCGTAATGGCGGTGGAGATTGGTGATATTGGGCCATATTCAATCGAAGGAACCTCGGAGTTTCATGCCACAACGTCAGGGACAACTAGTGGTTACACAAAGAAGATATTTGAAGGCCACTGTAACTTCAAGTTTCTGAAAGTGAAAATTTTGTGATGAATTATCACCCTATGTCATTGATTGAAATTGTAAATCCATCACTATCAATTATATTTGGCTTTTAATAGTTTGTTAAGTCATCAAGTCTTAAATTGATAAGGCTATTTGGTTCAATTGACAACCTATTGAAAAAGTGGACTCTTCTAAAATTTGAATAAGTAGTCCATTGTTAATCAAAGTGTCAATTTGTTGTAATCACACTTTGGGGTGCATGAGTGGTAGTACTCGACACTCTAAAGTTGTCAATTGGTAATAAGAGCAAGCAATCGCGACATAAGAGCAAGCTAGCATGAAAAAAAACAAGTTCAAGTGAGCATGGCAAGTACAAAAATCAACAATGGGCAAAGAAGGAAAGTGGGTGCAAATGAAAATCAAGAAATTAAAGAACTACGGGATGCCTTAGAATATTTGGAGAATATGGTTGTTAATATTCACATCCAAATTGAAATGAAGGAGCAAATGATGATGCAACTTGTGACACAAGTGACCTAATTCAAATGGGTGATAAAACTTGTGAAACAAATGATCTATTGGAAAAGGTTGATGTTACTTGTGATACAAGTGACCCATATGGGTGATACATATACTATGATTGATGATTCCTTAACTAGTCATGACAAGGAATCAATCATAAATAGTGAATTTTTGAACACACGTTTTAAAGATGAATCACATGCAGAAGCACAAAGTGATAGCAACAAGGAATTTGGATTTCAAGAAAACATTTATGAAGAAAATCAAGAAGTAAAAAAACACATTTTAGATAATTTTAAGACCTTGGGAAGAATTACAAGTCAACATAAATCAATATGGCTTAGGATATGAAAATGGAAAAAACTTTCATGTACTAGTTTACTCCAAAATAGTTCAGTTTGTGAGTGCATTATTTCTTGATGAAAAATTGAAGGCTTTAGAAGTTAATGAAGAACTTATTCAAATAGTTGATGATAAACACATGGAAGAAATTCATGAATGACGACATTGTCATAAAGTTCGTCACATAGAGAATCAATGTTTTGATACCCATAATTGTCTTCATTGTAGGAATATAAATCATTACTCAAATAAATGTCAAAAGAAGAAGAAGATTAAAAAACGAACACTTCACTATGGATGGATAACTTCTTGGAGATTGAATCAATGAGCCAAGAAGTTGTGTAAATCTTATCGTCTAGCTCAAATATGAGTAAAGACACATTTGAATGGTGTAGTTATAAAAGAAAACAAACTACATTCGGTTATTCCATATGATAATTGTTGGCATGAGTATGGCCCATTTTGAATTGCTACTCCCTTGTACCTTAAGGGACAAACATGAAAGAAGAAAAGTACTATCTTGCACCTCAAGAGCGGGGGGAGGAGGGTACAATAAAGAAACAAGATCAAGTGAAAAGTTTAGTGGTCAACCAAAACCATGACATCCATTGATGAAATCGGTTAGTGTTCATCCAAAACCACAAGATACATGGCATCAAAATTCAATGATTGAAGAAGAATCCAACAGCTTAAGCTTGGATCGCTTGCACATTCATCTCACCTTGCACCTAACAAGGGGGAACATCAATGATTATAGTCAAGATTCAAGATTAAAAGTCCAATCTTTCAAACTTCAACCAACATTTGGGAATTCCAGCATGGAAACTAGCCTCCTCAACATGTTATTTACATCAAATAAACTATTCATTGGATGTTATTTGACACCTAGTTTTGTCTAAATTAACAGAGCATTTGGTGATCCCATTTGTTCACTAATAGAAAAATGGTGATCCTATTTGTTCAACCAATTAGTAGAAGATGCCAACTTCTTCTAGCAAAATCATGGAATGTTCAGACATGGAAACTGCTCACTTCTAGAATTTATGCTCTCTTTCAAAGTTCATTTCATATGGACCATTCAACATTCAAAATTGGAAGTTTTTTAGGCATATCTTCATTCAAGCTAAGTTCAAAATTTTCAAAAAGAAGATGATACATGTTCTTATTACTTTACCAGTATAATTATTTAGACTTGTGATTGAGGGGGAGAATGTTAGACTATAAGTCCCTAGACAATCATAAAGTCCTAGATCACTCTCACATGAGTTGTTATTCTTATCGCTTTATGAGTTGTCATACTTATGTAGTGATAAGTTTCCAATGAGAGATAAATCTAGAGGTGACTATGATTGTTGTACTATATAATGCCATAACTAGTATGAATATCAAATTTGAAAGAGGATGGCTAAAGCATTTTCCACCACTCTATGTCTCTTGTTTACTTGTTCTATTTCTCAACATCCTGAACAACTTAGTAATGAAGTATATATCCTCCTTTGTGGGTAATTAGTATCAAAGATAAGGACCAACCCTAATTTATTGCCTGACATGATCCCAACAATGGATGTACTACCAGCAATAAAACTATGCCCCCTCTGAGGAATGTAGGCTCCTCATAAAACTTGAGTAGGTTAGGGGTGGGTGCACAAAGTTGCTCCCCAAAACCATAGCAATGGGGTTGCGCTAGAGGAAAAAAACGA